>JASUUG010001122.1:0-2400000 GCA_030449905.1 Luvunga scandens | reverse complement strand
AAATTTTGGTAAATTGTTATAACTTATTTTTTCAGCACTTTTTGATTCTATATTGCTGCACTTTTTATTAAATTCCAATATTTTAGATAAATGTATTAAGTTCCGTTTTTAAATCCTTACTTTCCATTAAAATTTATCAAATTCATTGTCAGTTGTTTCAACTTTTATCTTAACCTCTTCAACTCTTTATCCCAACACATTTTGGTCTTATATTCCTGTTCTTTGTATTGAATTCTAATATTTTGGCTGGATACATCAAGTTCAGCTTTTAAATACATACTTTTCATTTGAATTTATCAAATTCTTTGTAAGTTATTTTAACTTATGAGTTAAGCTTTTTAACTCTTATTCTCACCACTTCTTGGTTCTATATTTCTTTTCTTTTCATGGAATTCTAACATTTTGCTTAAATGTTCAAATTTATTTTTTGGATCCTCACTTACTATTGGACATCATTAGATTCTTAGTAAATCTTTCTAACTTTTAGGTTAAGCTTTTTAACTCTTGTTTCCACTACTTCTTTTTGTTCTATATCATTGCTGTTTTCATCTAATTCTAATATATTTACATGTATGTTTTAAGTTCATTTTTTAGATCCCTATTCATTGTTGGAATTTATCAAACTATTGGTAGGTACTTATAACTTTTGGGTTATGCTCTTTAACTATTATTATCATTACTTTTTAGTTTTATATTCCTACTTTTTTTTTACTGAATTTTGATATTTTTGGTTGATATTTCAAGTTTATTTTTATGATTTCTATTTCTCATTGAAATTTATCAAATTCTTTATTAGTTGTTCCAACTTTTATATTATACTCTTCAACTTTTTCTCCCACTGCATTTTGGTTCTATATTCGTACTCTTTTTACTGAATTCTAATATTTTAGGTGGATACATCAAATTTAGTTTTTAAATACTTATTTTCTATTAGAATTTATTAAATTTTTTGTAAGTTATTTCAACTTATGGGTTAAGCTATTTAACTCTTGTTCCCATATTTTTTGGTTATATATTCCTACTCTTTTAATTGATTTCCAACATTTTGTATGGATGTAGTTCGTTTTGAATCTCTACTTACTATTGGACTTTATCAAATTATTGATAAGTCTTTCCAACTTTTAAGTAAGCTTTTCAACTCTTGTTTCTATAACTTTTTTATTCTATATTCCTACTTTTTTTATTGAATTTCAACATTTTATGTGAATGTTTTAAGTTCATGTTTTAGATTCCTATTTACTGTTAGAATTTATTAGATTATTGGTAGATATTTACAACTTTTAGGTTAAGCTTTTCAACCATTGTTCCCACTACTTTTTGGTTCTATATTCTTAATTTTTTTTTACTGAATTCCAGTATTTTGGATAGATATTTCAAGTTTATTTTTAAGATTCTTACTTCTCATTGGAATTTATCAAATTCTTTGAAAGTTATTAACTTTTAGGTTAACCTCTTCAATTCCTTTTCCCACCACATTTTGGTTATAAATTCTTGCTCTTTTTGTTGAATTCCAATCTTTTTAATGAATGTTTCAAATTCATTTTTTATATCTCTACTTTTCATTGCAATTCATCAAATTCCTACCAATTCATTCCAACTTTTGTCTTAAACTCTTCCACTCCTTTTCCTACCATTTTTTTGTTCTATATTACCAGTCTGTACATTGAATTCTAATATTTTGTGTGCATGTTTCAAGTCTATTTTTAGTATCCCTACTTTCCGTTAATTAATTCCCACTTTATTTTCATGATTTTTTTTGTTACATATTCCTACTCTTTTTAGTGTATTCTAATATTTTAGATAATGTTCCTAGTTCACTTTATAAATTTTTGCTTTCCGTTATATTTTTAAAATTTTTTAGTTAATTGTTTCCAATTTTTAGTTAAGTTATTCATACTTTTTTACATCTTATAATGGTTTTATGTTTCTATTATTTTCATTATATTCCAATACTATGGTTACATGTTCTAGGTCCCTTTTTTTAACTAATAATAATATTAATTTTTTAAAATAACAATAATATTAGTAAGATGAATTATTTTTTACCCTTTACTATTTTAACAAATATCATTTTCAACATTTTGGGTTCATAATCTAAGTCTATTTCTTATTTCCACTGTATTGTACCAAGTCACTTGAAGCGGACACACACTAAACCTTCAAGTACCACAAGCCAAGTAGTCGCAATTTATCTTTGTTCCATCACCGCTAGCTTGTTTATGCTAAGTTGAGCTGTTTGCTGCTAGATAGAATGTATTTTTCTTTCATTTCTCCCTTTATTTATAGTACATTAGGAATAAGAAATGTAATTATAATAGGACATTGGAGTTACTTGTGGCTATTTTTTTTAACTAACTAGTCGAGTCAAACTCATGTGATAGATAAGAGTTAAAAATTATATTTTGCTTTCCCGCACCCTACCTTTATTATTATTATTATTATTATTATTATTATTATTATTATTATTATTATTATTATTATTATTATTATTATTATTATTATTATTATTATTATTATTATTATTATTATTATTATTATTATTATTAAAAAATAATGCATACATAGAGCATATATACATTCTAATAATAAAATGCCTGATACTAATAGTAAGTATTATATTTGTGATGTGCAGAAAAATAAATTGCTGATTAAAAAAGTAGGTTCGTGTTTGGTAAACTATACTATTGCAATTGCTGTGAGTTTGAAAAGTAAAGTACATATGTTTAGTAAAATTTATTATGAAAGTGTTGTTTTATTATATAATGACGAAAATAGACATAAATTTTAATTTCTTTTATTTTTAGAGTATGTTTAATAAATTATTTAGAAAAATATTTTTTTCTTAAATATGTAAAATTATATTTAAAAAATAATTAAAACAAATCTAAAGAACTTCATAATCTGTTACATAAAATATAATAAAAATAAAGGAATGATTTATATATTAGGGTTTATGGATAAGTAAGATATAATTGCCTTTTTATTAAAATTTAGGGTTATAATAGAAATTTTAAAAATGTGTGATAACTTATAAGTTACTTATGAAAAGTAACCCCCTACTTGCTTTTCAAAGCGGTTGATAAAATTGAAAAAATTATAAAATAAGTTGATTTTATAGAATTTACCAAACACAATTTTTATCAAAAATTATAAAATAAGAAGTTTATTGAATTCCAACCGTAATCCCAAATTGACCCATAATTAGGTTTAGATTAATCAAATTAATATTAGCTAACAATCATGGTTATTAACAAAATAAAATATAAATTTTAATGTTGTAATATCATTAATCACGATACCACTAATAGCAACAGATCAAAATTTATATTACATAAATAAATGTCAATTTTAAGTTTTTATAACAGTTGTTGTGACTTGAAAATAATGAATAAATGTAACTATAGAAATAATACAGCATGAAAGGATAAATAAAGTAATTAATTTCACAAAAGTTGTACGAATTAATTTGTATAAGAAATTGTTTGTGAGTGTTATTTAAAAATCTTGAACATTAGATACTTTATACTTATATAATATACAAATATTATTGGTCTAATATTTAGATTGCACTGCAGTATTAAAAAATTAATAAAAATATTCCAATAATTTTTTATGCAAAATATTATTAATATTATAATGTAATATTAAAAGATAATTTATAATCAATTTTATTAGCTTATATTTAAAAATTAATCGCATTAGTATAGAATTCTCGTTTATTTTACAGACATTTTCATGTTCTTCAGAAAAAAAAAAGAAAATTATATTTTCAGTTTAAATTGAGGGGGTCTTTTGGTAGTATTCTAGTTTGAATTGATTAGTTTGATATTTTGTTAAAATGAGGGCAGCTGAATGATAGTTACCTTTTACAGTTGCCTGCTTTACAATTGATTTTGGTTGCCGGTTACGTCAGCAGAATGACAAAATAATCACAGGCAGCTGCATCAGATGATTCAGATACAACGTTGTATTACAGGCGGATCCCTCTTTCATTAGTTATGTTATATATCGTTAAAAGTTATTTTTTCTTTATTATAATAATACACTTGGGTTGTTTATTAATAGAACGTGTGGACCCAAATAATAATCTTGAGAATATTAATGAAAATAAAATAACTGTTCATTTATTGAAAAATGACAATTATATTTTTTCAAATATAAACAACGGCCAAGACATATTGTCTCTCTTATAAATATTTAAATGTTAGGAAGTTTGATAAACTATGTATGTGTATGTGGATGACCATCAACCATACTAATGTGTATAATTCTAAATATTTTATCCCCCGACAGGTAACTTTTAATCTTCTTATAATTTTCATTAACTCTCTGATTAAAGATTATTATCCTTATATTTATTTATGGTCTTTACTCACCACTTTGCAATTGTATCAATTAAAAAAAAAGAACTTTTCTTTTTATTTATATACACTTGAGATTGAATAAAATTATTCTCTGTACTATTGTATCTATTACTTGCTTTCCCTCACTTCCTCTTACTGTATTATTATATTTCAAATTAATTGACAATTTAACATGTTATCTACAAGATCTCTAGCCATAAGTGATCGATTATTCGCTCTATAAAAGTATGGTAATTACTCTTCTTTTGATCTTTCTCCAAAAAGTATGAATTGAAAAATTCTGATCTCGACTAAATTCATATTCGTATATTGTTTATATATGTACTCTTTAATTGTTTTTTTTTTTCTTTAAATGTTCAATTGATACTATTTTGTATTATTGGTATTAAATTCACCTTGCAGTGGGACTAGTAAAAATATGAAATTAACGAAAGGAAATCAAATAAGCATCCCCGAGGATTGCACACCTTCCTTCATGATCGAATCTCCTAAGAGTAAAAATTAAGTATCCTCATGTATAAAAAATTATTTGTATCTACGAAAATATGGAACAAAAGCTCATATGATATTCTTATTTTAGAGTAAATAAAGAGAAAATCATATCAAGAATATATGCAGAGAGAATATTTGATATATGTAACTATTTTATGGCTCAATTATGCGCATGCTATAGCAACCTACGATTGTCACTATAAATTGAAGCCATTGTTTCTCTTTTTGAACAAAATATTAAACTTTTGTTGCAAACGATCAATCTCACCATATTAATTTTTGTACAGTGCTTTTGGGAGGTGTTTGGCATCCTTCATTATGGTAATGTAACGCACCTCCATGTTTGGTGCAGCAAGTGGCTGCATTAGCTAAATCCAATTTTTAGTCGGGTTTAAGAGTTGCCACATTATTTTTTTTTTTTTACTTTTTAATAATAATAAATAAATATAACATTTTAATTTAATATAATATTATAGAGTATCAAATTTTTTTATATTTTTATATTACAATTTATTAATCTAAATTACTAAATTTATAATTTATTATTCAATAATGTTATATTATATTTTGATTTTTATTATATTAAAAATACAACTAAATAATGTATTATTTAATTATATTATAATAATTGACATATAAAATTGATTAATATTTAATAAGTTAATATAACTAATAACAAATTCTTAAATAATATATAAAAAATAATATAACATAATATTAGATTATTTAATTATATTATAGTAGTTAATATATAAAATGTAATATAATATTACATTATTTAATTATATTACAATAATTAATATATAAAATTTAATTATTTTTAAATAATTTAATACAAGTAATAATAAATATTAAAATATGAATAATATTAATTTAAAATTAATAATAATATAAATAATGATAGAAAATATTATTACGTATACTATAAAACTCCTACTTGGATTGTTTAACATAATTCATTTTGTGAGTGAATATGTTATAACAATTGTATTAATTTATTATTTTGTGATTATCTTATGGTACATATAAACTTTTATTCTATCATTGTAAGATGACTTTTGAACTAAGCTTGTAGGTTTTAACTATTTATTTATGTTGTTGTATTATTTACAAATTATTTGATTAAAATTCCTTACTTTGATTTTTATTTCACAAGTTATATATTTAGAAAATATTGAAAAATAAATGTTATCTTCCAAAAATTTAAAACTATGAGCTTTGATCTTTATGAATAATTATGATATTTTTTAATATTCATGTTAAAAAAATTAATACAATACAATGTAGCAGCAAATATTGTACAACATTGTTATAATACAGTGTTGATGCAGTATATTATAATATGATACAGTGTGCAAATGCATCCTTAAGCGAGTATTTATTTGACAATTGCAAGATTAGTGCTAGATATTCCATGATTAAAGTTATCAAAATTATAATGATAATCATTTTAAGTATTAATTAATACAACCGCAATATATTGCACCGCCAGAAGTGGAATAAAATGTAAATTGATGAACTAAAAGTTCTTCAACGAATTTAAAGTTTTCTTGTAGCACTTTGGTGTGATAACTCTGCAACAGGGGCTCATAATTTGTTAGGCATGAACAGGTACATACACAGCTATAAGCCTCAAAGCATTGGCTGACGCAGAGCAAGGAGTTCAGTAATTTGGTCAGTAACGTAAGGAATATGGAAAGAAAATTTTGAATATAAGATGTGATGCATGCATATTTCATCTTTAAAAATGCATTAAGTTCATGTTTGGTTGCATATATAGGACTTGTTTTATTTGATCCCTTACGCAATTAGTTCTTACAATCTCATGTTTGGGCATAAATGTTAATTTAATTTCATATAATTCCGTTTCCCCATTGTGATATTTGGTAGACAATTTGAGTTGGCAGAATGACGGTAATGACCTCCTTTTTCTTTAGCATATGCAGTTTTCAAGTAATGAGATACATGCCCTGGAAGTAGAGGTGGCAAAATGGGTCATCGGTTCGTGTTCGTGTCGGGTCAGCTTCGTGTCGTGTCAAATTTAGGTCGACCCAAACCTGACCCATTTAATAATCGTGTCAAAAATTGAGACCCAAACCCGAAAAGGAAAAATAATCGGGTTACCCAATAACCCGTTTAATTTCTACATATTAAATAAAATTTACATTAAATATTTATACGCTGTCATTCATACACGCGTACATACTTTATCGATATTATAAAATATACATATGTACCAAAATATTACACATTTACACTATTAAAGTTTTAATTTTATATATATATTATAAAATATACATGTCTATCAATATTTTACACATTTATACTATTGAAACTCTAAATGTATATAAAATTTTATAAATAAAAAACTGTGTTTATATTCATCATTTCAAAAAATATAAATAAAAGTGAAATTTATCTCTAATTTTGAGTTTTGATGATAAGAACCTGCAAATTATTTTAAAATAGAAAATATAATCGGGTCATTGATCGGGTAAATGGGTCAAAAACTTTAACCCTAACCGGACACGGAAAAAAATCGTGTCAACCCGGACCCGACCCATTTAATAATCGTGTTAAATTTGACGACCCATACCCATTTATTCGTGTCGTGTTCATATCGAGTAATCGGGTCGTGTTAAATTTTGCCAGCTCTACCTGGAAGTATTTCACTGACTTTAGAATTCATTTGTTATTATCACTCGTTGTCGATAATTAATTGTGTCATTGACATATTTTGCGAATTCTCAAGTCTCAACATGATGAGAAAAGTCTTGCCGTGTGACGGATGGCATGGTTCTATGAGAACGACGTGTACTATATCATTTCATCTCTCATTTCTTGTGTAAATTAGTTCAATATCCTAATATGAGTAGATGCATGCCGTCAAAGGATAAAATGGTGATACAAATAAATATATGATGCTTGAAATGCGTGACAGATCAACTACTACAAATAATTTTTTTCCTAAGAAATTGATGTGAAATAATTTAGTGCTCCTAAAGAGAACTTGTTTGCATGCATAGCAAAAACATTTGATCTATAATTATATACGTTGCTATGAAGAAGCATATGTAGTATATACCAACAAGTAAATGAATCACAAGTTCCTTTGAAGAAAAAAACAATTAGAAATAAAGAGATTCGAATTGCCTATAAAAGATATATGCAAGTTAAAAAAGAGAATTTTACAAGGCATATGTACTAAAAATTATAATTTAATTGACAAAACTATTATTTAAATTAATACTTAATAAAGTGATAACTTCAATTAAATAATAGCTTTTATTGGTCTTGACTCAAATTTTATTATATAATAAATTTACCAACATGGTAAATCAAAAATTTTATAGAAAATATTAAATTTGATTTACCATGTTGGTAAATCAATAGTTCAAAAATTTTATTAGATAATAATTTTTTAAAAAACAGTCTTATTTTTCTATAGGACTCAAATTAAACATAAATCAACAATTAACTAATTTGAAACTAAATACATATAATATGTCGATAATTTTCATTCATATACTAAAGTAATGCTCTACGCATTTCATCAGTCATTTTTGCTTTCTTTACACTTTTCAAATAAGAAGTCATTATTGTTTTCCATGTGCTATATTAAAAGAAATAAGACAGAGATTGACTTAATATATTACCTGTAGAAGTCTTCTTTGATGAATTACCAAGTAATCATAATTCATCCAAAGGATTATCAAGAGACTAAGTCACTCAATCAAGATCAAATTAAAATCATGTTATACATCTAGACAAAATAACTGCATTATCTAATTACACTATCTTCATACTAGTTCCTTATGAAATAGATATTATATATAAATTAATAATTATTTATTTATCGATATATTAAATTTGCTAAAGTAATAAATTTTTCATGATCCTAAGTCTGTTAATTTATTGAAGTTATACTATATTTATCCTTAAAGGAATCAACCAAGTACTTGAGCAAGTACTTGATGTACTAAACTAAAAGCTTAAATGTGATTTATCATAGATAATTGGGTGGATGAGAGTAGTTTAAACTTATAAAATATAACCACTTCAGCAAAAATTTATTATTAGTAAGCTGTATTATTATCCACTTTATTATGTAATTTTTATTGAAAGGATTAAATTTTAGATTTGTTATCTCAATAGTTACTATTGAGATAATTTTATCTTAAGATAATTCTTGAAGAATGTATTTATCCATGATCAGTTACTATTTGAAGAAGAAATTCAAGATAAAAATCTTGAAATAAAGAAATTTTGTTTTAGTCTATGGATTAAATACTTACATATTAGGGTCATTCTATGATGTTGTAATTAAAGTTACAACATCAATACCGTAATTAAACATAAATTACGTAAATAAAATATAAAACTTATAAATTTAACATAAAACTTATAAATCAACATTAACTATAAAATAAAATATAAATTTTAGAAATTAAACATGAAACTTGTAAATAGAAAGTAAAACATGTAAATTAATATAAAACTAGTAAATTGATGTATTATTAGTAAATAAAACAAAAACTTGCAAATATAACATAAAACTCGTAAATCAACATTAAGTGCAAAATAAAATATAAATTTTAGAAATTAAACATATGATTTATAAATGGAAAATAAAATAAGTAAATTAATATAATACTAGTAAAAATTAATGTATTATTAGTAAACAAAATAAAAACTTACAAATATAACTTAAAACTAGTAAATTAACATTAACTGTAAAATAAAATATAAATTTTAAAAATAAAACAAAAGACTTGTAAATAGAAGATAAAATAAGTAAATTACTATAAAATTAATAAATTAATGTATTACTGGTAAATATGACAAAAAATTACAAATATAATATAAAACTAGTAAATTAACATTAAAAGCAAAATAAAACATAAATTTTGAAAATGAAACATAAGACTTGTAAATGGAAGGTAAAATAAGTAAATTAATATAAATTAGTAAATTAATGTATTACTGGTAAACAAAACAAAAATTTACAAATATAACATAAAACTAATAAATCAACATTAATTGTAAAATAAAATATAAATTTTGGAAATAAAAAATAAGACTTGTAAAATGAATGTAAATAAGTAAATTACTATAAAACTGATAAATTGATGTATTATTAGTAAATAAAATGAAAACTTATAAATATAATATAAAACAAGTAAATCAACATTAAGTGCAAAAAAAAATATAAATTTTGTAAATTATACCTAAAACTTATGAATAAAAGGTAAAATAAGTAAATTAATATAAGATTTACTACAAAAATAAATTCACAATTGTAAAATAAAAAATCGTTATAATGTTTATTACCTTAAATATTTATTATTATTTTTATTTAAATTGAATAATGTTAGTTTTGAATTTACGTAATACATGTGATGTTTTATTAAAGATGAAATTTATGCTAAAAATTAGATTTTTAAAAAATATTACTTTAATATTCATAGTTGTTGTAAGATAAGGTTATTTTACATCTTTTATATTTCTTCAACAACAACCCTAAATGATCTCTAAATATAAGTAAAAAGTTTGACACTAAATAAAGTATTCATAAGACTCAAAATTAGATATAAGAATTTATTAATATATCATATATGTGTTTAGTAATATAAGAATTTTTTTTATTTTATTTTTACTTGATCCACATCAAGATAAATAATTGCGCTTAATTAGTATGTGTAATAAATAGATATCATTATAGAAAATAGGAAAAAAAAGTATACAAAATGTCATATAATAAATATAGAATTTATAGTAACTAATTCAATAAAACTTATTCTATTTTTTTCAGTATAAATTTTTTAATTAATGAATAATTTTTTTATTTAATTAAAGAAAATACTTTTTGTAAATGAATAAAATATTTTTCACTAAAATTGTATAGAAACAATGTTAATTTTTTAAATAATTAATAATATTATATGAATTTATTAGTTTTATTTTATATTTACTAATTTTATGTGTAATTTACAATACTTATATCTCTCACAGTATTGATGCCGTAATTTTCATTACGGCATTATGGAAATTTTCACATATAGTAAAATACTCATGACTCAATGAAATGTAATTAAAATGTTAAAGCATTCCATATTAGAAAATCGATATGATAAATCATCATTTTCTTTGTATAGCGAAGTTGTTGTTTTGGGTCCTGAGTCTCCGACCAAATGTACTGTCTTGAAAAGTATATTGTGTGTAATTGCACGTGAACTTGCAGTTGCTCTGTATAAAGCTGTAGGCGTGAAAGTAACTGTAGGCGTGAAAGTAATGTGCGACGTAAAGTTTGTCCAAATTTTTTATGCATTCAAAGTTCAAAAAGACGGTGACAATCCTGCATATTGTTTTCACAAAGTATTATTAGTTATAATAAAAATATAATTGATATTTGAAGTACCCATGTCATTTTGAGAAATAGACTATTTATTAAGGGAAGTTATTAATACGGAGGACTGCATGTATTTTATTTTATTTTTTCATTATATTAGAGGTGGTAACTTTTTTTGTTGGTACAAAATCCTGCAGGATCCCATTCGTTTGGTATAAGATTTGATCATACTTTTGTTCATTCGTTTGGGATAAGATTTGATCATACTTTTGTTATAAAAGAAAATAAAGGGATAGAGTAGAATTTTTTTTATCCCACTTGTATAAATGATATAAGTCTTAGATTGACAACTTTTATTTCATCTTGTCCCATTACCAACCATGTTGGTTTGATTTATTATTGCATTGTTGCATTATTGGAATATAATTTTAAGTTAACATTTTTTAATTGCCTATTTACTTCCATTGTACATCAATATTAAGATTTACGTTACAATAATTATATATTTAGACAATAACCAACTTTAACCTTGATTATTTGATTATTCAACTTTGTATTTATTCAAGTTATTTCATTATTCAACTTTGTATTTATTCAAGTTATTTGATTATTCAAGATTTTTGATATATTGAATTATAATGATCCTTAAAAGAAAAAAAAAAGTTAGAATCTATTTATTTACATTTAAGACTATTAAGGATAATGCGATGAAATGAAATATTTAATGGGACGAGATTAGCATAAATTTTTGTCTCCAAAAAAATAAAGGGATGAGAATAAGACTTTTTTTTTTTATTTCATTTGCATATACAAGACAGAACTTGGATTAGCAAATCTCATTCTATCCTGTCTCATTGCCAACCCTATATTAAGTTTTGTCCCATTGAGTTTTCATATTAAGGTTTTGATGAGACAACTTTATAGCTTTTTAAGATAAAGATGAATAGCATACTCTTTTTCTTTGTTATTTTACTAGTGAAGGTTTTAATAAGACATTTTTGGTAAGATCAATATTGAAGGAGTGTTATGAAAAATGATTCATCAACCATATAAATGTATGTAACTCTAGACTTATTTTCTCCCCACAAGCAATGTTTATTCTTCTTATAACTCCCATTATCTCCCTAATTTAAGGATTATTTTATCTTAATTATTTGATCTCTTACTTTACCACTTTCTGGTTGTATCACTCTATATGTAAAAAAAATTCATTAGCTCCTTATTTGTATATATTTACGATTGAATAAAATTTCTTTCTAGGCTATTATATCTCTTATTTCTTGTCTCTCACTTTCTCTTACTATAATATTTTGTTCCAAATCGATAAATAACAACACTAAATACTCACTCAAGTAATTTGAGATGTTATTGCAAAGTTTGCAAATAATAGATATCTAATTCAATTTCGTATGCATATTTGGCTAGGGTCATGTTAATCATAAAGCTTACATTAACCCAAAAGTTACACTCAATAATTCAAGTGTTATTTAATTATAAACATGCCTTAAATTATTGGGTGAAACTCTTGAGTTGGATGTAAGTTGCATATAATATAACTTAGCCACACCCATTTAGCTAATATGAACCTTAGCCTTTTTCCATGACAATCAAGCCCTCTTTGATATTAAGGAGATGTTTGATATTGAGGCATTGTAGTTTTTAAATTACAATTACACTAGGGGGAAAAAGAGAAGTAATTATAAAAGAAACATTAATAATATATAGAAAATACAATTTTTATATAATAATTTTGAAAAAAATAATAAAAATAAATTTTCATTATATAAGTGGAGAATCAAATTAATTTGGCTTTCAAATTATAGTAGTTAGTGTTTAATAAATGATATAATATTGTATTTTCTAAGTTACAACTCTCTAATCTAAATAGCAAACAAAATCCCAAAATGTTGGCTCAATCTTTTTCTCAAAATAAAACGGTTAGACAGGGTTACTCCTTTAATTAGCTTGCTTGCAGTAATCTATCCTTCTCTTCGATGGTGGAAAAGGCGGCTGCAATTTCTAAATAGCCTTTTACATTAAGATTTTCCACCCATACGAAAAACAGTGGGCCATGGTAAAAAAATATGATCAATCCGCTATCGTCGATAATTAGAGCAGGCCTTTCGGCACTCCTCAAAATTTCTCTTAAAATCTTCTTTTAACTGAAATTATTGAACTTAACATAAATTAATTTGTTTCTTGTTGTGAATGAACATTCAATTAAACATTTAGATAAAATTATTCTTTTAAGTTTTAACAAACTTTCTACACCCATCCTATAGCCTAATTTATATTTATATCTTAAATTTAATTGAATTTGTTTTTGAAAAAATTATAAGAGTTATAAAGATAGAAATTATATAACAAGGAAAAAATAATTTTAAATAAAAATATTTTAGATTTTTATGCTACTTTAAAAAAATATATTTTTTTGAGTAAAACTTTATGGAAAAATGGTTGATTTTAATATGTGAAAAATATTTTTTTGAGTAAAACTTTATGGAAAAATGGTTGATTTTAATATGTGGCCTGATATTTAATCAACAAAATAAAGGATGTTTTAAGCAATAAATAAAAGGGGGTGTTATTAGGATATTAGAGGGGTGCTGAAAGCTCCCCTCTTAGTAGAACACAAGGATCTCAAGCCCAGTGATTGGGAGGTCAGGCTGCCAGCCTCATTCCCAATAGAAATTAAAAAAAAAAAAATCCCAGTATTCTACGATTTTGGCATCCATGCTCATCCAAATACAAATGTTATGTTTGATTAATCAATTTGTTGTACAAGCAATCCTTTCGAATAATTTTTTTTTTCATATTTTATATGATAATACAGTATAAATATTGATAAATACAACTCAAGTCTACTGAAATTTAAAGTTTAACTCAATGCTCGTTGAGACCTATCTTAATGTATTAAAGTTAAAGTATTAACAAAGAAACATAAAAGTTAAAGAAATGTAATAACAACTTATAAGTTGAGTTGGATAATATCTCCTCCCTTTATGGGTTGAAATTGTTGGAGTTGCTTATAAATACACGAATGAGAAAATAAGGTGTCTACCAATTCAACTAAGGAGTTGTTGGCATTCATTTTAAATTAATTAAAATTATTTGCTTTTAATATAGTTCATTGTATATGATATAAAAAATTAGGTATGTGTGTATAATAAATCCATTCTAATTTAAAGAAAATTATGAGAAATCCACTCCCCCCCAAGAGAGAGAGAGAGAGAGAGAGAGAGAGAGAAAAGCTCTAGCAAATTTTTGAAAAAGGATATTCCCACAAGCAACTAGTTAGAAAGACAAAAGATTTGAAACATTATCACAAAGTTGAAAAATCAAGTGGGAAATTTATAAAAATAGCAAAAAAACTTTTGTATTTTTCAAAATTAACCCCTCACACTTTTTTCTATCATAACTAGCAAAAAACTAATATGTTTGATAAAATTACCCTTATCACTTTCTTCAAATTTTCAAATAATGCCACTCGCACAATACTTAAATCGGAAAACTAACTTAAACACACTCAACACACTTAACACTCCAAAAAAATTCAAAACTCTCAATAAATCTCAATACTCTCAACATATCAGAAGTATAAAATATCAATTGGAGAACATATTAAAGGTTAGTTTATGTACTTACACAATATAGATTTTTAATGTATTAAGTCTAGTGTTTAAGTTGAAAATTGATGTAGATTTTACTGTAAATGTTGTTATTTATATTCATAAAGTAATGTAATTTGTTAAAATACATCTATTTGAGTTGAGAAATTAAAAAAAAAAATTAAAAACAGTAAAAACTCGACTGAGAATTGAAACTCAGATTATAGGCAATAGGTTGAGCGACAGGCGACAGACGCTTGTCGCATATAAATACCAAGACTATATTTTTGGGTAACAAGCGCTTATCGCCCAGCTCATCACACATAATTCAGCCTATTGTACAAAAAAAAAATAGTATGTGCGACGACTACATTTTTTAAGGTCATAACTTTGACTACATGTGTCAATTTTTGGCATATAATATATCGTTTTGAAACTTGTGACGACACGAATAAAACTCACAACCTTTTTCATCGATCTCCTCTATAGTTAAACAAAAAATTTATCTCAATTTAAGTGTAACAAGCACTTGTTATGACCGTTTGTGCGACATCTATATAAAATGTATCTTATATTCACTTTATCATGTTTTATAGTGTGTAACCACATTTGTTTTATTTTTTTAAATATTTTTTAGGTTTAATGGATTCAGTTGTACTTCAATTGTATTATGACGATTGGTGAGAGACGTTGGCGAATAGGTATATAAAGTACATCAATGGCAATAATACAGTTTTTCTGGTTCAGAAAGATTGTTTATTTAATCAATTTCTAGCAAGAGTTTATGATCTTTTACAGATAAATTGTAATGAATGCAATACACAATAAAGGCAACTTTGAGATCTTGTAATACAATATATCGTACATGTTCACTACCTATGGATATATGTAACGACGAAATAGTCAAGGTTGTGTTACATATGGTTTTTGATGTGGTTAATTACGGATGCATCCCCATATTTGTTACCACATCTCCTCGAGTTCGGAACGAAGATGGTGAGCTACTTGTAGAAACTGAAATTTCTTCTAGAAAAAACGTCTTTGGTCTTGATATTAAAGAAGATGTATTACCACAGACATTGTTCTTATAGCAACGTTACTCTCTACTCCATGACAACAATAATAGCATTAATGGCAATGACATTACGGTAGCAGATGTTGAAGAAGAAGAGTTACCACTAACAATGCCATTAGAGTAACGTTACTCTCCATTATACAATAATGATTTCTGCAACAATAATGATCTTATTGATTACATTGGCGACACAAGCAAATAATATTTGTTTGAAACTATATAATAGTACAACAGACAATCATTTTAATATTTAGTTCATGATGGGAGCGTTGGTCCTTTCGGTATTCTTACTAATGATAAAGATGAAGATTAGAATGATATTCCTACTAATAACAGAGATAACTGACCCATTCCTTCAATGGCTCGCTCGAGAAGAAGGACAACAGTCGACCACCTAATAAGTCTTACTCCAATTTTGCCTTCGAACTTGGTTGCTCCAGACATGGTTAAAAATTTTAATTATGATGATATTAGTGTGGGAAAATTGTTTGCTGAGAAGAATGAGTTAATATTAGAACTGCGCAATGTGGTCTTGAGGGATAAATTTGATTTTAAGATTACATGTTCCACAATGACACGTTTTAAGGCCAAGTGTTCTTCGAAATCATGTAAATGACATATTCAAGCAACAAGAGCTTCGAATAACCAGAATGTTCCTTGGTTAGTGAGAAGAGTTGACAATGTACACCCTTGTTGTAGTGAAGTGTTGGCTGATGGCGTTTGTCAAGTAAGAAGTTGATTGTTGGTCATATTATCGCAGACAAGTTCATCTAGGAAAAACAAATATACACTCTAAATGACATCAGAGTAGATATACAACATGAATATGGTGTCCAATTATCATATCAGCAAGCGAATCAGGCCAAAGAAATTGTTCTTCAAATAGTACAAGGGAATCCTGCAAAGTTGTACAACTTACTTCTCAAGTACTTTTATATTTTGACTAAAGCAAATGATGGTATAATTACTCACATTGAACGGGCTGGAAATGATAATTTCCTATACTACTTTGTAGCTCTTGAATTTTCTATCAAAAGTTTTATGCAGTTCATCAAGCTAGTGGTTGTTGTAAATGGTACTCATCTAAAAGGGCTATATCATGAAAGCATGTTTATGGCAACATGCCTAAATGAAAACAATCACTGTATTCGTTAATCATTGGGGTTATGGATTGAGAAAATAATAATGCTTGGGAATAGTTTATGATTAAGTTACATGGAATGATTACTGATAGGTCAGAGTTAGTATTTATATCTAATCGATGCACTGCCATCAAGAGAGCTGTTTTGAAAGTGTTTCTCACTGCTGGCTATGTAATTTACTTTTACTATGTGAAAGGTAACATAAAGTCAAAATTCAATATGTCTAAAGTTGTCTGGGATGAATTTAAGCCTATTTTTATAAATACAGCAAAACTATATGGACATGAAGAATTTAAAAAACAACTTAAGAGGTTGTGGCGGCTCCACGCCGGTACGGCTAACTACTTAGAGAATAATGTGGGTACATGTAATTAGGTAAGATTTGAGTTTGACAATCAGAGGTATAATATTTTTACCACCAATATTGCGGAAAATATGAATTCTTTCATGAGAGAATCATAAAAATTTTCGATTACTTATCTTTTTTATCACTTTAGAAAAACACTATAACAATAGTTTTATAATAGGAAAATTATGGGTGAATCGAAGAGTACTCGTCTAACAATATGGGCAAATGAAATAGTCTTTGACAGGATAACTATGGCTGAAAGAATAACTGTTCGTCTTGTATCCCAGTATCGATTCCATGTTTTGGATGGTGGTGTTAAAGAGCGGATAATTGACATATGTGACAAGACTTGCTCCTGTAGAGTATTCTAACTTGATCAGCTTGTCTGTACTTATGCAATTGCTTCTTACTTAACTGTACAAGTAGATTACATAAGTTTTTGTTCTGATTTTTACACCAAGGAATCATACGTGATAGCTTATGCACAACTAGTAGAGCTAGTTGGCGACATGAAAAATTGGGAGGTTTTGGAGGAAATTCAAGCAATAAGAGTTATTCCACCAGTTGAAGCATCACCATCTGGTCGTCGTCCAGAGTTTAGAATACCCTCTATTGGTGAGGATGTAAATAGAGAATTGTAAGATATGGGTGATTTAAAGAAGCGAGCTATAATCGCAATGAATGTAAGAATCTCATTGCGTCAAATCAAAACTAATTGTATCATGATAAATACTTACGTATTTTGTGCGTTTATTTTTTATTTATTACAAAAGTACATCTAATAAGGTATTTAGTTTCAATTATATTACAAAATAATTATTTTAATTGTCTTTACAAAAGAAAAATTTCACATACATCAATATTCAAATGAATATAATAGCCTAAAATGTAATATTACCATTAAATATGTCAACAACAATCTTTTTCCTAAAGTACTGCTAATAGGATACCACTAAAATCAAGTATGAGTCCAGACATTAGATACATTGTAAACACCAATAAGAAAATGCCGCAATTGCCACTTTCAGGCTCTTGTTATGACACATTCTGCACTACTTTCACTTTCTAAGGGTCGGTATTTCGTAGCTCTTGTCGGATATTGTAAAATTCAACATCTTCTAGCCATCAAGGGAAAACAACTTGAAGTGGCTTGAAGTTGTGCTCGTACGTTTTATTGTCATGATATTCTGCCAACGAGTCATAAATCCACACATTCTTCTTACAAAAGTCTACTCGAGCTACTATCCAGTAATCGCCATCCAGATTCACAGCAACGAATACCTGAATACACAAATTATCGCAAACTCAGAATTTTTAAAAATTACAAACAAAATTAGATTACACATAAGATTATATAGTAATACATACTATATCGACGTTTATGAACCGTTTGGATATGATGTCTGGCCGCCCATCAATATAGCTATTGAAGTTGTAGTTATATTGTAATGAGTTTACATCATAGTCACCATCGTTCCATAATTGCTTTAAGAACACATTGTAGATATATTACATGAAAAATAAGGAGTTAAAAGGACTGAAAGCATTAAGAGATAAAATATTAAATCAAT
The DNA here is from genome assembly GCA_030449905.1 of Luvunga scandens. NCBI lineage: Eukaryota > Viridiplantae > Streptophyta > Magnoliopsida > Sapindales > Rutaceae > Luvunga > Luvunga scandens. The sequence goes on along the minus strand of JASUUG010001122.1, from coordinate 2,381,050 downwards.
TTTTGTGAGCTTTGTGAACTCATTACCCAAAAAAAAGGTATTGATGTATGTGACACATTAAGGTAAGGCATTCAAGTATTATCTTTACTTTAATTAACTAGAAGTAATCATGGATATGCTATGGACAAAAAGAAGCGTGTCGATTTAGAATAGAAAACAATACAAAATACTTGAAAAAATAATACTCAACAATACTTACCTCATCTCCTAACCATCCAAGTGAAGCATGGCTCAATAGTATTTGAAAAAATTCATACAACTGTTGGATTGTGCAATCCACTGTGATTTCACTGACAAACCACTAATTGAACTCATAAAATTGTTTTGGATCTTCTAGTCCTTTAAATGGATTTATATCCATAATTGTTCTTTCGTCAATTTCATGGTCCATTATTTTGAGTGTGGGTAGAGGATTTACATTCCTCTATCTCCTAAAAGAGAAAATCGTGTAAGGACTATTAAGCATATAGGAGGGTCGATATACACATCCCAACTTACTTATGCCTGGTGGTGCCTTAGTGAAAATTTGGATGTTGTCACCACTTAAGTCTCTATAGAAGTTGTATAATGATAAAGGCTGTGATCATTACGATCACTAATATCAATATAAACCCACGGTCATCTAGGGCTTATCAATTAGCCAATATAAACATATTAAACTACTGTCAGATTAAAAGGTAAATAATAAAAAAATATAAAATGTTAAACTTGCTCACTGCATATGAGCATCTAATAGGAGAATCGTCGTACGACCATTTGGATGTACCATCAAGTTTTCTAAACTCTCTTTGTTCTTTATGCTTTTCCTCAAATGCTGACTTCAGTTCATAAATATTATGATCAATCATGTTCATTCGTTGAACGATATAGTCATTATAGGATTTTGTCCTTGACTGTTACCAACAAACAAAAAATATAATGAAACTGTGTTAAAATCATATATTCATTTTTATACAAGAAATGAAAATAATTGTTGATGAAGATGTAACCTCTGAATCTTGTGTGTTATCAGAGTCATGCGATCGATCGTCATTGTTAATTATAGCAGGCTCACCCATAAGGGGGTTTTACTGCTCATGTGTTTCACTCATGTACTCTTGAGGCTCCTTTTGAATGGGCAACGTATTGATTATAGGTTAACGTTGTATAGAATATATAGAGAAAAGAATTGGCAAGCTCATCATCGCTTTAATGATGTTTTAAATTTTATATGTGTTCGTGTTTTTGTGTCTCTCTGTGTGTGTGTGTATAATGTACTCAATGATACCCATATTAAGAATCTATCTTGGAACGTATGGCACACGATCCTCCACAGTCTTCCAATAAATTTTTACCTTCTCCTTTACATTTAGTTCGATGATTTATATAACATTCCATTGCCGTAGAGTAGATAAAATTTTATGTTCAAATAATGATATCGTACTTAATAATATTGACGATTATTTTATTCATACAATACTTACAATACGAGTGTTGTCACTGATAAACGAATGTACGAACCCATAACTTATTTTCGAAGAACAAAATGCCTTCCATTTTAAGATACGAGAAATCTTCTTCTTTGTTTTCATAGTCCACTCTGATGGCAACCTCTCAATTACTTCAAAAGCCAAGCTTGCAATAAGCAAAGTTATAAAATAAAAAAAATTACTTTGTGAATTTATAAGTACACTTATGAACTTAAATGTTTTTTTTCCAACCCACCTGAACTCCATGACTGAACCTGTAAATATTGTATTTCTCAATATTATGAGAAGGATCTTTCAAGCACTCAATTTTAAATTTCTCAGCTTTTAGTTTAGTGCATTATTAATACTGTTGTATACCGTTTCCCATGATATACGACCTCATAGACGACTTGAAAAGTGATCTATATAATCAACATAATTCATCAATTAGAAATCATCTTGACTGTTATCCTTTCTCCTATTTAGTACCCTACCCGCAAAGTAGTACAATGCGATTTTAAAGGCATCAACGACGTCCATGGCATTAAAATTCAAATTGGTAAAAGTAATATCCAATTGTTTGAGTTTCAAGTCTTTCAACCTACCATTAAAATACTTATGAAGTAACCTATGATACAACGATGGTTTTTTGGTATGATGTTTTAACCATCGAAAAGCTCTGTAACTAAACACCACTTCTTAATTGATAAACGTGTCAAATGCTCTCTTATTTGAAGCCATAACTGATTTTCATCAGTTTCTTTATGTGCCACTTGCCTAAGTAATAAGTTGTAGATTATAACACTACTGAATGCATAACTCTTCAAATTCATAAAGTGCTAAAAAATACTACTTTTGAATAACAACAATTATTTTTTTGTTAACTTACTCTGGATAGCTTCAATGACTTTTTTAAATTTTGATGTTTCTATAATACGGCCTGAGAAATGATTATCAAATTTTAACTTCATCATGCCTAGATCCTTCCTTAGGACAAGTGGATTACGCTTTGCCAATTTTTTTTTTTGTCTTGTATCTATAATAAAATCAAATTTCTGTATGTTATTAAAATTCACAAAATTATTATAATAAAAATATGTAATAAAATTTATGAACATAAAATGTGCAATAAAATACGCAATTTATGCACACTTTGAGTTTTTATGCGACAGGCAGCCTGTTGCACATAATTTTATGTGAGAGACTGTGTGTGTTGTGCGGAGCTCCCATCGTATATAATTTTGTGCGACGAGTAAAAAAAAAATGCACAACATAGTCGCTGTGTTTTTTTGCGATAAGCTCCTGTCACACAAAATTATGTGCGACGGGTTGCTTGTCACATTAAAACACAACACCTATTGTTTACGAGGGGAATGAAATGGTATAACATAGGTGTTGTATTTTTGTGTGATGGACTACCCATCGCACAAAAACACATCCATTATGCTCTATGTTTGGTGAGATGGCTAGCCCGACGCGCGAGGCTCACGTGATGGTTTGCTGTCCATCGCACCAAAATTACTTCTCTAGCACCCATCCACCACTCATCCAAATTTAAACATAACAACCAACACTAAAACAACATCACACAACAACAACAACACACAACCACAACACAACAAAACACAACGCAAGAACAACATAAAGCATTTATTTTAAATTGCTAACTTAGGGTTTTTGAACTTCAAGATTTGATTTTAGATGTCTTCACTGCTATGAGACTTGATTTTGGTGGGATTGATGTTGTTGTACATGATTCAGTGAGATTGGCCACCAATGACAGACTTCGATGTTGTTCTCTGGTGTCGGTGATTAGTGAGAGATTTTTGTGAGGGAAAAGCTTTAGGGAGTGAGTTTGAGTGAGAAAAAGGAATGAGTTTGAGTGAGAATACCAAGGGTACTATGGTCCAAAATTGCGGTGTTTGGCTAGTTTTGATAGAAAAAAAGTTGTGTGGTTATTTTTATAATTTATAAAAGATTTGTAGCTAATTTTGTAAATTTTCCAATGAGAATCAATCAGTGTATGACTCATAATTAATAGTATGAGTATCATACCCAAGAAAAAAAATTGTATTCTAGTCAGTATGTTGTTTACCCATATTTACAATATTCACTAATTAATTAAGTCGTAAAAACCACTTCTCTTCCCAGATCTCACCTATCCCTGAAAAACGCTTCCTTTTTAATATTTGACGATTTTGTAGCATATCTTTGTTGTTTTTTCAATGAATAATTAGTGCTCTCCGTTTAGATCTACAGTCTGTGTATTTCAAAATCCAAAATTTTAGAGAGTATAACTAGATCAATCATTATAGTAGAAAATTTTTGTATTAGTTAAAAATATATACTGGCTTTGATGGAAAATTACTTCAAAAGAGTCATGGAGAATCCCAATTGAAGATTGAATATGTTATGTGTTTTTTGCATGAAGGTATCTTTTGTTGATATGATCACTACATAAATTCTTCCTCGTGTGCCTACTTCAATGTTATTAGTTTATCCAATTATTTATTGTAATGGATGATTGTAAATTGGTATCAGTAATGAGTGTTGTTTTTGTTGAACTATAATTTAGGTTGTAATGACATGTTATTTTCTTTGTTAAAAAGCAAACTACCTAATAAATTTTGTAAGTGGTTGATATCTCCATATATGTGCGTACATATATTATAATCCATAATTTTAGATTTATTAATAGAGCGAGAAAAAAAGTCTGACCCAGCCCAGTCCAATCCCGCAGGCTGTAGGCCCAGCCCATATCATGAGTCCATGAATATAGACTAAAAATTTAAATGCCTAAATGAGCCTAGTTTAGAGCTTATGAAAAAAATTCAAACTTTATAATTTATAAATTAAAAAAATTTAATTTTGTAATTTATATAATATATAAGCATTTATACTTTATTATGTCGTGTTGCTAGCATTTTGTGTATTAAACTATCAATTTACTATGTATTGAATAATCATTTTAAATTTAAGTTTTTTTTTTATTTATTGTTTAGCTTCATTAAAAATTTATTCAAAAATTGGTTTAGGCCCGGTCTAGGTCTAGGCCAGTTCTGACCTAAGAATTTTAAAGGACTTGAGCTTGTTACTAATAACGTGGACTTAACATCTTTATTTGTTAAAGTTCAGGAAAACTAATAAATCATGTGTAGTAATTGTGAAAACTATTAAACTACATGATTTAATAGGATAATGACATTTTACAATTAAACCATACGATTTAATAACTCTTTTGAATTGTAATATAATCCAGGATCTTGACTAGTTCACAAATATATGTAATATCATTAATTTAATGCTTACTTTAATTTTAGTAAAATATGAAATTGATAGGTTAATGCATAACTTGTAAATTATTTATATGCGCTTCAATGATTGGCTTAGTTGGATAGTCATGGTGGCATCATGATTCATGATAATTGCCACTATATAAACCTCTCGTGAAATATTATATCCAAAAAAACAAATTTCCAGCTTGACAACTTAACTGTACAAATTATTCCCAATCATTTCCAGGAGCACCACTGAGATTCCATCAAACAAAATAAATTCTCTGAAAGAAAAAGCTATTTAAAAAAAAAATGAATATGCATTTGCAAAAGTATTTTATTTTAAAATACGAGTTTTAATAAATACTTGGACACATTCATGAATTCAAATTCTAAAAAAAATTTGATAAATCAAATAATTGAACCGTTGACATTGACATAGTGCCATACGTAAGCATGGTAGTTCCTGCATAATTATCATTCATTTTAAAATCTTTAAAGAACCCAATCACGCTTTTGCTTTGCAAGTTGTGTATTTGTGTTGACAGTCTTTCAACCATCGTTGATACGCCAACAATTTTATCCTTATTAGATTAGACGACAGAGAATCCCAAGCGTTTTCATGTGAAATCTTGTAATAAATAAAGTACCCAAAAAGAAGCGGAGCTGTAGAGTTAGCCGTTACACGAACACGATCCCCTTTGTTCACTTTGTAGTTGTTTTTATTATTAATTTAATGAAGTCTTGTACTCTCTTTGTCGTATTGCTCCTACTTGGGTTGTAAGTATTATAAATATATACAGATGCTCTGTCAGTGGGAGCAATGTCAACATAGCTGGCTGGTGAGGATAACTACAAGTCCACACAACCCCACAACTTTGAATCTCTTTCGTACTCTTCTCTTTATTGTAACTTGTTTACACTCTTTAAAGTGAATTGTATAATTTAACTTTATTTAGTCACTTCAGAAATTTGTTAATAGACAAATTGGCGGCGAAAACTTCCAAAGGAAATTCTCTTCGATGTTTATTGGATTTAATCGGATTAACGTTTGAAAATTTGTATTATAGGAATTTTTTTAGTCAATATTTTTCCACATTTATAGATAATTATTTTTAAGATAAGACTATTGCTCATATTATTTATTCATAATTTAAAATAATAAAGACTATCTTTACTCAAATTTTAAAAAAAAAAAATTAAATCCACGATTATAGAGTTTTAAATAATTAATCTTACACTTATGAATAAATGGATCTAGCCACCCAATTAAGAGCCGAGTGGTTGCATATTATCTTTTTTTAATTATTTTATTACATATATAATACAAATGTTAAAATTAAAAATTAACTAAATCTATTTTCGTATATTTAGACTCATATTGATATAGAAAATACATGTTACTCAATAAAAAAGAAAAAGATTTGCCACTTTTACTGAACAAATTTGAAGATATTTTTATTGAAGATCCGGTAGCAAAATTTCTTTAAATTATTTTTATAATTCAAGCTGCTGTTTATTAAAAAAAAATTATCATCTTTCCCTAAAATTATTTTCAGATATATTATGCAGTATGTACGCGCAAATGTAAAATATATTGAATTAAAATAAAATTGTCCGCAGTAGCCGAGCCGCTCTTTAACATATGCGATGATGTTAGTGTGAACGAAGCTGAGTGATCTGTTACAGCCAAAATGGCCTGTACAGGACAACACACGAATATAAAACCATCTTCTCTCTCAACTTGCAGTATCGGACAAGTATATATTGTACTGCTTTACAGCCCACACAAAATACCAATATTAAATTTATTTATTTTTTAAAAAATAAAATACCCTTTTATTTTTCATTCACTTTTCTTGCCGCAAACAATCATCTTCAAGTTCTCCAATTTTTATTTTGGCCCCCTTGTAGATGGGTTCCTTTTTCTTTCCCGTGTAATTCTTGGGTTCCATTCATTTATTTGTAAAGCTTTTATAATTTTGTTTTTGTTGGTGAATAATGGTTTGGTGGAGAGAGTGAGTGAGCGATTGAGTGTGTATTCGTGTGTGTGTTGTCGGCGCAAGGTCGCTTTCTGTCGGCATTGTCTGTATCCAACGATGATAGTACAAGCATTAGAGAGAGAAGGGTTTTAATTTTAATTTCTGATTAAATTTTTATTGTATTAAAAAATAAAAAAGTGATGCTTCTGGGGATTCTTAAATTCATATGTTGTTGCTGTCTGAAGTTGTCCTTGTGTTGTGTTTTGTTCCATTTTTTATTGATTTGGACCTGGCATGAAGAAGAACTGGTCGTGATCAGTACTGGGTTTACATTGCTTTTTATGCCAAAAGTGTTTCTTTTTTGAGTTTTTATTGTATTTATACTTTGGGTATTGTTTGGTTTTTACTTTGCTTGGGTAAGGGGGATTGTTTCATTTTCAATGTGGGAAAGTGGCTGAATTTTGATATCGATTATAGTATATTAGGGAATTGATTTTGCTTGTGCATTTTGCAAATGAAGTTTAAGGTTTCTGGAGATCTGGCTGCATTATTTCTCTGGGAATACAGGTTTGGACCTTTATTGATAATAATATCTGCTTATGCTTTTTGAGTTTTGATCCTCATAGCCTTATATTTCCGAATTGACATTAGCGAATGATCATCTTTGTTAGAATTAGTCAGAAGGAAGATATGAATATTTCTATGAAATGCATGTTCAGTTTGATGCATGGCTTGTGCACCAGGTTCAAGTTAGAGGTGGATATTGCTGTTTTGAATCTATTTCTTTGTCCATAGGGATTAGAAGTCTTTGGTGTCAAAGAATTATCAGTTCTTGCATCAAATGTTACCTCCCAGTGCCATCTTCATACGATATTATTTGCATGAATGTCCCTTGATTTTTGTGTGTGCATTTTTATTTTTTTAGTCAATAGATTGATCTTACCAGCTTGGTTTCTTTTGTACAGGTTCGATGTATGGTACTTTGAATCCCAATTATACTTTACCTCGTAGATAAAGTGGTTCCTGTACCAAATGTCAGTGACTCTTGCAGCAATTTTTGGAGCTGCTGCAGGAGCTGTGGCATTGATGGGAATAATTATCTTTCTTAGTTGGTTCTGCATGTATCGTAATCGGAGTGTTTCTAGAACTTCTGAGACAGGGTCTTCAGAGCCATCTATTCAAGGTAACATTTGCATCATCAGTGTTTCAAAGAAGTTTTCAAGATAACAAGTTTAATTTATAGAAACATGTGATGATGGCTTGTTGTGATGACCTGCAGTGGGAAGAAATGTCGGGATTGAGTTATCAATTCGAGAAGCGAGGCGTTTTCAAATGGAAGAGTTGTCTTTGGCCACCAAAAACTTTAGTGATAAAAACTTGATTGGAGAAGGAAAGTTTGGGGAGGTATACAAGGGATTGCTTCAAGATGGGATGCTTGTAGCCATCAAAAAGCGACCTGGAGCACCTACTCAAGGATTTATTGATGAGGTAATTATTACTTTCCTCACTCACATCAAAAGAAGGCTGGATGAGATGCTTTGGAAGTCAAAAGTTTACATTAAGTACAAATCTTCCCTTTTCTTCCAAGTAATCTTAATTACGATGTTGGTAACAACAACCATATATGGCCTTACAACGGATGCTGTCAATTTTCCATGGCTTCTTATTTTTCCTTCAAGCTACCTAATTTTATTTTCAAAATACCTATGCAATGTGATAGAGATCACATTGCGGTCTAAACAAATTTTTAGAATGACCTTTAATTTAAGATAGTTTGATTCAAACTGTATCTCACTTCTTTGTTTCAAATATAATGTGGATGAGCTTGCACTGATCATACTGTGCACATGTTTTCTTATTTTTGTTTTTAATCATTGAAGTTATTATGGTGGTTGTTTCTTAGCTTTAGCTTATGATTCAAGCACAACAAGCATCATCTAAGTTGTTAGCTTTCAGAATGTTGGTTAATCCTCTGTTATTCACTGTCGTGTCCTTTATACTTGTTATAAATAGGCTTCAGAAACCATGCGGTGGTCTGGATTATTTTCCTTTGTTTTGCTAATAGTGTCTTCCACCATGTAAGTATATTTGTCTTCGGCATTCATCATTATTTGGTCTCATGGGACAGATTTTTACTGTCAGGTACACTTCCTTGCATCTATTCAACATCGGAATCTTGTCGCTCTTCTGGGTTACTGTCAAGAGAATAATTTACAATTTCTTATATACGAGTATATACCCAATGGAAGTGTTTCCATTCACCTGTACGGTAACTCTCGATCCACAAAAAAATTTGCTTTTATGAGCATACTATTCTATGCTTTAGAGCTGAAACTATCTTAATACTCCCTCTCACTCAAACGCATGGGAATTTATCTTTCCTTCCGTGCTCTATTGAGTGGATAATTATGTAAGATGCTTCATGATATTTTTCTCTTTCTCCTCTCAGGACCAGGTCAAGTTTCCCGACAGAAGCTAGAATTCAAGCATAGACTTTCAATAGCTCTTGGGGCAGCTAAAGGTGATCCTCTGCAAAATCAGTGAGCATTTGTGGCTTTCCTGGTATCAGTTTTCCTTTTCTTTAGATAAACCATCCGAATATCAGTATGGGTCCGACAAAATTATTTTGTAAGCTTCCTTGAAACATCAAATTAAAAGGTCTTGAAGCTGTGGATAAGGTATCTCGAAGATTTGCTTCTCTGATTTTATGCAGCAGCGCAGCCGCATTAAACATGTTTTTATGCAGGTCTGGCTCATCTTCACTCCCTGAGTCCACGTGTGGTACATAAGGATTTTAAAACAGCAAATGTCCTTGTTGATGAAAATTTCATCGCTAAGGTTGCAGATGCAGGACTTCGTAATTTTCTAGGGAGAACTGATGTTGCAGGCCCATCCTCACAAGTGACAGCAGATGAGATATTCCTTGCTCCAGAGTATTACTCTTTGGGCTGCTTTCTTTCCTGTGATTGCTCAGGCAATACATTATTTATCACTTTTCTTATTTTCTGTTCACCATGTAGGGTGAAAGAGTTCAGAAGATTTTCAGAAAAAAGTGACGTGTATAGTTTTGGGGTTTTTCTTTTGGAGCTAGTAAGCGGGCGAGAAGCATCCTCTTCACCGTTTCCAGATTCCAGTCAGGACCTTGTTGAATTGGTATGTGATCAACGTCATAGTTTTACGCCATAATGTTCACCACAGATGTGTCAAGCACTGGACCTTATGCATTATACATTTCTAAATCATTTGCTTATGATTAGATGATAAAGTGCATGGGTAAAGAAAGATAATTGCTATTCATTTTAGGCTATTGAGAGGATTGATTGAAGCAATAAGCGAAGTCGTGTGCATTTAATGTTCTTACGAATAAAAGGTTTGCAATAAAGTATCATCCCTCTCCGTGGATTTGCACGCGTGCACGTTTTCATCATGGTTTCTAGTAAATTTGCAGCTCTGCTATGTAATCCAACGTAGATTCAACCGCCTGTCTGGAATTAAAAAATTGTCTATTGTTTATTGCTTTTGCTTAAAAGGTGCAAAACAGTCAAGATTTTAGCAATCTTTCGAAAATCCTTGATGAGAGATTGTGGAGCACCTTCACCACTGAAGGTATGGAAGAGTTCATACGGTTGATAGTCCGATGTCTAGATCCTTCAAGTGAGAGGAGACCTGCTATGAGCAATGTAGTAACGGAACTGGATCGCATGCTTGATAAAGAGATGAACTTGACGACAGTAATGGGGGAAGGAACCCCAACGGTGACCCTCGGAAGCCAGCTATTTAGAGCTACAAAATAAAAAATTTTAAAAAAAGGAACTTGTTTGCTCTATTGAGCTTGATTCTTGTGAAATACATATTTCTTTTTCTTCTTTGCTTCCTCAGTGGTTTCTAATTTTTTTTAATCTTTTTTTTTCCCATGAAAACATGAGAGAAGAGGTTCAGCTGTTTGATAAGCTCTAAGTGTAAAAAGAACAGCTGCAGTATTTATTCATTTTTTCCCCATTATAAGTGTATGAAAATTCTTGTTGTAAAACCATAATTTGTTGTTAATATAAAATAAAGGTTGGAGTTGGTGTGATTTTACTTTGATGCCTTCATGGTATTTCAGGTTCATTTACTCCCCATTCTATTTGTTTCTCCAAAACTTATTTGAATATTTATAGCCAGTAAGATTCAGCAGGTTTTATGATCCCATCTCATTGTTATCAGAAAATGATTGGGCCATTATTAGCAAAATTGCAGCTGCATTGTATAGTACCCAAAAAGTACAATGATGTGAAACATATACTGTGACCAAAAAATAAGATCCATTCCATAGTGCATCCGCTCTATTAATACAATACATTTTTTTAATAATATTTTATAATACTTTCTAAGTTTTTCTTTTTACATATGAAGTTATGTGTCATATGCTCACATTTACGAACAGATATTTAAATCTGTAAATACTTTCTGGAAGCAGCCCCTGTGTGTTCAATCATCTTCAATCTCAATTGGGCCTAACCCGACTACCAATTAGCATCCGTTTGTTATAGGAGTAACCCTTTTAGCACCCCTATTAACGCCTTATTAAACTTAAGTATGATTGAAATTACCTAAATAATTAAACACAATTTAATTCATTTCTTTTTTTAAATGAAAATTAAATTAAACACTTAAAATAAATTATTTTTTATAACAAAAATTTTACATCCATCTTATTTCGTAATTTATATTTATATTTTAAATAAAATATTTTCAACTCTTTCACCTTATATAATAAAAAGAATAAACTATATAATAAAAAAATAATAATTTAAGATTTTAGGATTTATATACATTTTATAAATAAAAACTTTAAAATGTATCTTTTTAGGAAAAAAAATTTCCTAAGAAAATGATTAATTTTATGATATAGAGTCATATTTTATAAATTAAATTAGGGACATTTTAAGAAATAAAATTTAGAAGAGGATGTTATAAAGATTTTCGTGGGGCCCTAAGATCTCCACTCTTGTCTTGTTCCAAATGGGTGTCTGGGTAGTACTTTCGAGAAGTAAAATTGGAACATGTGTGTTAAAACCACACCATTGAGATCTCTTTCTTGCAAGTGCCAAAAAAATCTTGTGTCTTATAAATTTCTTCATTATGTACAAATAATTACACAAGCAAGTAAAACGGCATGGTTTTTTTTTTTTTTTTTTTTTGTGGGTCTGGAGCATTATTGATCGCTTTATTGACTGTTTTGACTTTGAAAAATTTAGTGACGGCTAACGACCAAAATCCATAAGAAATTGAGAAGACACGCACAGCAAAAGCTACGGCAGCTCGCAATGCTACAGTGCCTTTCCACTAAATCGCCATCAGCAACCTCATCAATACCAGCTTCGCCGCCAGCAATCGACCTTAATGATTACCCTCCGGGCTCCCAAGGTAACGGCATCGTTATCATAGACTGGCTGCTTCTATGTATGTCATATGTTCGTATAAAATGAGTGAGTGAATTATGCTAAAGCCGAGAACTGTTTGGGGCTGTTATACTATTGAAGTAACTAGAAATGGGTGGTTAATAATAGCCTCTATTCTGAAGGTAGGCCACAGGAATGGGGATTTTAGTGGGGGGCTCACTTTTTCTTTTGTGCGGCAGAAGCATTGAATTCAATGGTCGCTTATGTTTTATTTTTGGTTCTTGGCTGTTAATTTTTCATAAGCAGAAGCATTGAATTCAATGGTGACTTACGTGTTATTTTTGGTTCTTGGCTGTTAATTTTTGATAATTTTTGTATGATTAGCAAAATGGGTAGTATTAGGATTTAATTCGGCAAAGAATAGGCTTGGGGTGATTTTTTACTGTTTGTTTTGATGAAGCTTGAGCGGTTTTCTCTTGTTAATTTGACTCAAGGAGAGAAATAGAGGTCTACAATAAAGCAAATGTAGACCTTAACCAGAATTGAGACATTGGTTTGCAGCTGATGAGTCATTGAAAATCTTTTATAATATTGGGTTCCATTTTGTTGTCGTTTCTGAAAAAACTTTGTTTTTCTGGGCTGCAATTTCATGTATCTTATGTAAAGTGAATGAAACTCATTTCACTAAAACATATATTTTTTTTTTTGGGTGGCAGGGGATTCAACAGAGGGTTCCCCGCGTGCAAGCGTTGAACCTTCCCCCAATCTTACTTGGGAATACTCTAACACTGTCCAGACCAATTCCTACAATGAGATGTGGTCGAAGATTCATGTTCTTGACCACAACAACATCAACCACCACAACCAAGACCATGATGAAGTCCAAATGCAGATTGAACATATAAATGGAAATGAAGATTCACACCAACTGCTTGTTTCACAAGTTCTCCAGCCCAACAGACAGTGCGTAGAGGAGGCTCTTCGCCATGCTCGACCTAATACCCTGACCCGCCTTGTCTCTACCTACTTTGACCATAGTGAGAACACCACCAACCTCTGCCTCCTCCTCCACCAAAGCATTTATCGTGCCCGTGAGCTCTACGCTGCTCTCTATGAGCTCTTTGACATTTTCCCCTCTGACCATCACTCCCTGTGTCAATTACAGTGCGACCAGGCTTTTGAGGTCTTCCTCCAATTTGATAGCATTGACAACCCATTTCCCTGCCCTGACTCCCACAACTTCCATGAAATGCGCCGTTGCTTTTCTGAGTTGAAACAACAACTTGACCGTAAACTCCGAAAGTCTCACTCTGGAGTTCGTCTTTTCGGTCATGCCACCAGTGGTTCCACTCTTTGTGTCATTGGTACTGCTGCAGCAGTTACTATAGCTGCTGCGGCTGTAGCTACTCATGCTCTTGTTGCCATTTTTGCTGCTCCCTTGTGTACTGCTTATTTTGCTCCCAGTCTTACGAAAAAACAACTTGCCCATGTGGCACAACTTGATGCTGCTAAGAAGGGTATTTACGTGTTAAACAATGATCTTGACACTATTGACCGGCTTGTTGCTCGATTGTATACTGCTGTTGAGGGAGACAAGCAGCTTGTGAGGTTTGGATTGGAGAGGGGTAGAGACAAGCATTCAATTCAAGAGGTGGTGAAACAACTACGGAGAAACCGGCTGAATTTTACAGACCATCTCAAGGATCTTGAGGAACATATATGCCTTTGCTTCAACACTGTGAACAGGGCAAGGTCCCTACTCCTTCAAGAGATCTATCTTCACAAAACTTGAAGTTCCTAGCCAATGCTGGTGACAATTTTCCTAGTCAAATTTATATGTATATGTGAAGGATTCCTTAACCTGGCCAAATTTACATGCTTCCCTAACTTGACAAAGGAATAAAGCCTTTGCCCTTTTTTTGAAGTGGGGCTTTGGGCACTCTGTAGCTTGTATATAAACCAGGCTGATGATACCAAAATCTCCAATTGAGAACAGCTGGTTCATTCTTCTACCAGCCCTTGCTGTCTCCAAAAAATTTACCAAATTGTATTCAACTTGTAAAGCTGAGTTATTACCTTCGTAATGCTCATGTTTATTGAACAACAGAGGCAATTCTTGTATGGTGGGATGTTTTGTTGGATCATCTGCGAGTCTTATGACTGTCGCCAGTGGAAGGATTTCTTTCCTCTTTGTTACTAAAGAAATGCTACCGTTTCTTAGCAATTTAAAGGCAATTGATAAATTCACGGTGAAGTTTCATTTGCAGAGGGGAATAGAAGTTGCAGAGTCCATTGGTACAATTTAGTGTTAGTGGAAACCAATTCACAAGAGTCAGCTGATTTATGCCTTAATAGAAAAGGTAGTAAAAAAGAAATTTTTTGGTGATTGTTTAGATTCAGCAGGTTATGAATAGATTGACAAATGTAAAGATTTAGCACATAAAGAGAGCTTGTAATTCTTTAGCTCATTCGATAGCCAAATTAGCTCCAGACAAATTAGAGCCTGATGTATGGCTGGGACAGTATCCAGCTGAATTTATGTATTTATTTTCTGACTTAAAATGATTGAAAGGCATACTTTTTTTCCCAACAAAAAAAAGAGGCAATTGATAAATTGTATTCTACTTTGGGTATGGGTAACATCCGTATCATTAGCAAATAGCAAATAGGCAAGAATTCTCTCTAAGATAACTGAATGGAGTTTTTGGGTCTAATTTTGATCCTTTTCTTTTTTTTTAATAAAGAAGGATCCTTTTCATTCAATTAACAAGATAAAACATCAGCTATTTTTGCTGGTATAGGGTCCAGCCATAAGTCAATTACGCTGTTCATTACAGCATATTTAGCTGTGAGCCTGAACATTACACACTCTTGGAACGTGTTGAAATTTGACTTTTTGAAAGCACTTACACTGGTTTTGGATTTCGGAGATTACCCAAAAAACTTCAGTTCTATTCCCTTTCTTATTATTGACTAAATCAGCAAGTTCTTGGCAATCAGTTTCCATTATCAAGTGTGACACAGCAGCTTCCTTTGCTACCTGAAGCACCCATTCCATAACTTCAGCCTCTGCATAAGCCACATCCTTCCATTGATGTGATATCTTGACAGCTGCTTTGCTGGAATCTCTTATGACCACTCCCGATCCTGCTTGCAGTTTTTGTTGATCAATTGTTGCATCAACATTTATCTTAAAGACATTTCTTGGCGAAGGATGCCATTTTTCCTTAACTCCAGTAGCCTTCCCGTAAGCCTCACTCTCTGGTATGCTTCTACAACTGCTTCAGCTTCTGCAAATGAGATTAAAAGATCTAGTTTCTTTCTTTCAAAAACAAAATGGTTTCTTGCGTGCCAAGCTACCCAGCAATAGACAACCATCTGTTCAAGCTCCATTTTACTCAATCCTTTTGCCATCTCCATATCTTCTGAGCTGCTTTACAGTTCAATAAGACATGGATTACAGATTATACTTCGCTTCTACACACTTGACAAAAGATTATCACAGTTGGCAAAAGGTTTTTGCTTGCTTTCCACATAAAGTGCTTGATTTTAGTTGGAAGGTCCATGGTCCATAAGCTATTCTAGCAGCTAGAATTGTCGTTGGAGCATCCTGGAGTGACAGGATATTTGATCTTCATTGCTATTTGGTAACCGCTTTTCACAGAGTAGACTCCCTTCTTATCAAAATGCTAAAAAATTGAATATGCCTGTGGAGTTTTAGGTAGTGGAATGTTTAAAATTAGCTCTGTATCCTCATTCAAGAAGTGTTGCTTAACCATCTCAGTATTCCATTCGTTATCTCTGCGGATTAAATCTAAAACTGTAGCATCAGTATCCAAAGTTGGAGTGGACAGAGGTTTGAATGTTGTTGGTCTTGTAATCCAGCCATCTTTTAAACTTGAATCTTCTCCCCATTACCAACCCTCCATTTGATTCCCTTTTGAATGAGCTGCATGGCCCAAACAATACTTCTCCAGATAAAAGAAGGCTTGTGGCAGCTTTGCCTTTAGGAACTCAGAGTCTTTATAATATCTAGCCTGCAAAACTCTAGCTACCAAGGACTCAGGATATTGCAACAGTCTCCAGCTTTGCTTTGCCACCAGCACTTGGTTGAAGTTAGAAAAGTATTTGAATCCCAAGCCACCTCTGCTTTTGGCATGGCTCAGTCTTTCCCACCTAGCCTAATGTATTCCATTTTTGTGCTCTTGTGATCCCCACCAAAATCTTGGAATGGCTTTCTTGATATCATCACACAAACCCTTAAAAAGCTTGAAAACACTCATAGCGTAAGCTGGAATGGCCTTAGCCACTGCTTTTATTAGAACCTCTTTGCCCCCAAGGAGGAAAATTGGTGGTACCAATTTGCGATTTTGCTTAGCACCCTTAACTTTAGATCATTGAACAAGTTTGTTCTCTTTCTTCTAATCATGGACGGTAATCCTATATACTTTGCATATCTAGACACCACGTTGAGTTGGAATATACTCTTAATTGCTGCTACTTGCCCATTTGAGATCCCACTGAAGAATATTGAAGATTTTTTATGGTTGAATATCTGTCCTAATGCTGAGGAGTAACAGTCAAAAACAGCTTTTAAGGTCTTACAATCTTCAACAGAAGCTCTAGTGAAAATGAGGCTGTCATCAGCGAAGAGAAGATGTGAAATTGTAAGGTTTCTCCCGAACTTCAGCCCTTGACTTGCTTGCTGTCTTTCAGCCTGCATCAGCAAACTTGAAAATACTTCTGCACACATCATGAGCAAATATGAGGAAAGAGGGCAGCCTTGTCTGAGGCCTTGTTGGGCATGAATTAGCCCCTCGAGGACTCCATTGATAATCAGAGAAAAAGATATAGTAATACAATTCATAATCAAAGCTACCCATCTGTTGGAAAAACCAAGCTTCAACATTGTTTGCTTTAAAAAAGCCCATTCAATCCTGTGTAAGCCTTGCTGATGTCTAGTTTTAAGGCCACTTGCCCTTTTTTGCCTTTACAGTGCTAATCTTATGCAGGCGTTCATATCTAATAATTATATTATCTGTAATAAGTCTATTGGGTATAAATGCGCTCTGAGTTAGGAATATTATCTGGGATAAAATAGGCTTTAATCTATTTGAGATCACTTTGGTTACAATTCTATAGACAACATTGCACAGGTTAATTGGTCTATATTCACTAACTTTCCTAGGTTTAGGAACTTTTGCAATTAAAGCTAGGTAGGTGTGATTGAGAAGTTCTATTGTACCTTGGTCATTCAAAATGTGGAGACATGTTGTAATAACTCCTTTGCTCATCACCTGCCAGTGCTTTTCGAAGAAAGCTGCTAGAAATCCAACAGGTCATGGAGTTTTCGTTGGACACATTTGTTTCAAGGCTAACTCTATCTCTTCTGCTGTGAAAGCTCTTCTAATTGACTTCTCATCTCTTCGTTCATCTTTGGTTCAAGGCCTGAAAGAGCTGCTTCAATCTGGTCTCGACTTGGGCTTGATGTTGTGAATAGATCATGAAAAAAGTCACAGAATTCCCTCTCCACTTCCTTTTCATCCTCTGTCCGTTCGCCCCATCTGTTCTCAACCCCCCATATTTTGTTCTTTCTCTTTCTTGAAGAAGCGTTATAGTTAAAGTATTTGGTGTTTTTGTTCCCCTCACTCAACCATTCAGTCCTACTTCGTTGCTTCCAATAAATTTCCTCATCAATAAGAAAATTATTGATCTGCCTCTCAAATTTTCTAATTTCATCGCCATTTCCCCGCTGTAGGTTATTTTGCTTTGCTACTTTCAGCCTGTTTATCAAACCATCCACCTGATTGTTCCTTCCTTCAAATTCTTCTTTACCCCACAGCTACAGTTGAGCCATTGAGCGCTTTGTAACTTTTCCGAATTGTTGAACTGGATTTATAGAGCTATTCTCTCCACATCTTCTCCATTCCTCTTTAACTATATTTTTGCAGCCATCATAAGAGCTCCACATGTCTCCACAGTGCATTCTAGAAAAAGTTCTTCTTACATACCTCAATCCTCTACTCCTTTCCTTCCCCTCCATCAAAACAAGATTATGGTCTGATCCCAAGAAACTAGATTAGTTGCTGGTAGCTCATGAAAAAATTCCCCAGTCTCTGCTACATAGCAA
Source organism: Luvunga scandens (assembly GCA_030449905.1). Classification (NCBI taxonomy): domain Eukaryota; kingdom Viridiplantae; phylum Streptophyta; class Magnoliopsida; order Sapindales; family Rutaceae; genus Luvunga; species Luvunga scandens. The sequence goes on along the minus strand of JASUUG010001122.1, from coordinate 2,362,831 downwards.
ACTATCTAGTCTCTCATCGATAAGATGTAGTCCATATCTCTTGTTTGACCACGTGAATGGATACCCCTTGCATCCCATATCTGCGAGATTACAAGTTTGGACAGCATTCCTGAAGTCTAAAATCATACTTATATTTCTATTATTTCCCCCAATCTTTTCGTGCAAATGTAATATCTCATTAAAATCACCAACACAAGTGATGAACCTGCAACTTCCATTTTGAATGATTGCATCGATGTGGCGAATACTATAGGAAGTGATAGTTACATGAACATCCGAGCTCCACATCATTACCAACCCCCCACTTTGTCCAGTTCTGCTAGCACCAAAACAATACTCATAATTTAATTTTCGGCACTTTATTGGAACTTGCTGAGCCATTAATTTTGTCTCACAAAAAAAAATATCAGGTCTATGCATTTGGAGAATTTTCTGTATGTCGGACGTGTTCAGGGATTCCCCAAATCCCGAACATTCCAACTTAAAGAGTTTCATGGTTTTCGGCGGTGCTAGTTTCCAGCCTCCGCCGTTGAGTCCATCAATGTTGTCATTGACTTTCCTAAGAGTTCCACCTCCTCCTGCTCTGTAATTTCCAAGCTCAGTTTGAGTTTTGCTCGGGGGAATTTTAACTGAGTGTGGTTGGTTGAGTATTTGACAAGGCTTTTTAGCCGTTTCCTCTTTGGCTTTGCAGACTGGGTTTCATCACTTCACTGCCAACTCTTTTTAATCGAATTTGGCCTTTCGTGGTTTCTTCTTTGGCACTTGGGATTTCCGGCATGCAACTTTCATTTCCTTGGTTTAGGCTTTTAGGTAATCATGCATGGCCTGTTTATCCCTCCTTTCTGATGCCAGCTATATAGGGCTACTATTTGCTCATTGTTGTGTTGGCCCATAGAGCCCATTTGCTCCATCTCATCATCGTTACTCTTTTCCGACTCTTTTTCTTTTCCCGCTGCTAGGCTTTTTGTTCTGGAAGAACGCTGATTGCCTACTATATCTTTGCTCGTCTTTTCCTTCCCCTTCCATCTGGCAAATCATCATTGGCTCTATATTTTGGTATTTGTTCCCAACACATGATTCCTTTTTTCCTGGAAGGTCTTTCTTTCCCTTGCTTTTTCCTGCAGCTTTGATTTTATTATCGTGCCTTTCTCCATTGCGATTCAGCTTCCCTCTCACTGCCCTTCCCAATTTCATTTTCCGATTTCTCGTTCGTACCCCAAAAAACTGTACCGTTTTCAGCTAGCCCCATTTGCTTTGTACAGTCATTACCTAGCTCTCTCGAATTCTGCTGGATATGGGTTGATCCATCCTTTATGCCCGGGATTTTTGGATTTTGTTGCTTTTGCAGAGATGCTTCGAGTCTGGACTCCGCCTTTGCTTGGGTCAGGACATTTGTATGCATCCTGCTTGCTTCTGAATTTCATGTTTCTCTCCCTTTGCTCTGTCTTGACTTCTCTGCTTCTGCAATTGCTTTGGCCCATGACCCATTGGCCAGTTCATCTTTTGACTGAGACTTATAATGCACACATTCTCTATACTGGTGGCCAATGTATCCACAACAAAAGCAAAAGTCCGGCAACTTCTCATTTACCACCAGCATGGAAATGTCTTTTGTCTTCATCTTCATCGTTCACATCTTCATCATCTACCTCTCCTTGTGTTTACTTCCGTATTGGGGAATCGAAATTTGGAATCAAAATAATTAATGGCGTTTACTTCGCAAAAATAAAGCAGGAATCGAAATCGGAATCGTGGGGTCTACTATTATTTAAAAATGAGGAATGAGAGATTGATTCCCACCGGGAGATGGGAATCAATCTCTCATTCCTTAAAATTTTTATTTTGCCCTTCTCTAAAATTAAAAATACTCATTTTGTCCTCATTTATAATTAATTAATATATTATTATAATTAATATATTGATACATTATTATCAATAATTATAATTTTTGAATAAATAATCACAATAATTAATATATTATTATTATAATTAATATAATATTATTATAGTTAATTAATTCATATAATTATTATAACTAATTAATATATTAATATTATTAACAATAACTATTAGTAATTATAGTTTTTTAATAAATAATCACAATAATTATATATGTTATTATTATTATAATTAATTAATTTATTGTTATAATAATTATTAATATAATTATTATAACAATAAATTCATTTATTATTAATAATATATTAATATAAAAATTACCATTAATTATTATATTAATACATTATTAACAATAATATGTTAATAATTTTTTATTTTTGAATAAATAATCACAAAAATTAATATATTATTATTATTATAATTAATTAATTAATATACTATTATAATAATTATTAATACAATTGTTAATTAATTAATATAATTATTACTACTAGTTATTATATTAAAACATTATTAATGATAACTATTAATAATTATAGTTTTTGACTAACTAATCACAATAATTAATATTTTATTATTATAATTAATTAATTTACTATTATAATAATTATTAATATAATTATTATAATATAATTCATATATTATCATCAATTAATTCATATAATTATTACTATTAATTAATATATAAATATATTATTAACAATAATATATTAATAATTATAGTTTTTGATTAAATAATCACAATAATTAATATATTACTATTATTATAATTAATTCATTTATTATTAATAATAAATAATTAATATAAAAATTACTATTAATTATTATATTAATACATTATTAACAATAACTATTAATAAAAACATTATTTTGACAAAATAATCACAATAATTAATAATATCATTATTATAATTAATTAGTATATTATTATAATTAATTAATTAATTTTACAATTAATTAATATATCAATATATTATTGACAATAATTAATAATAATAAAATTTTTTGAATAAATAATCATTATAATTAAAATATAAAATAATGATTATGAAAATAATTCATTAAGTATTTTTTGGTAATTTATTACAATCAAATTCATTCCGATTCCGATTCCAAGATAAAGTAAACACATTAATGGTAATCCAGCTCATTCTGATTTCGATTCCTATAGTTCAAGTAAACAACTTATTCTGATTCTCATTCTTTATTCTCATTCCTGCCCATTCCGATTCCAGCTCATTCCGATTCCAATTTAGTAAACGCACCATTGATGAATCAGTTTCAACTTCTTTTAACATTGCCAATTGACTCTCCCGGAGTTATTATCGTCTCCTTATTCATACACGTTATGAGTATTTTGTGGATCTGAACCCAGAATAATGCATGACTAAAATCTTGCTTACTGGCATCTCCCATGCCAGATGGCTCAATAAGGACAATGAGAGCTCTATTAAAATGCCATGTACCACCAGCTACCACCCTTCTTTTGTCTGCTTCATTTTTTAATCTAAACAAGAAATTGTTATCCCCCCAAACTTTCGATCTTGACTTCTCTAGCTGTTCTCCACGCTACCTTCATTGCTATCTCAAGCCTTCTACATGTACTTCCCTATTATGAAATATCTTCCCCAGCAACAATCTTTGCACCTTTCTCTTTCATTTTGCTTTTAAAGTAGACTCTTCCTTCCTCTTCTTCACCTAATCCTATAGCTCTGCACCTTTTAATCAATTCTTCTGTGTCCATCTTAATGGAAATTTAAGACCAGCAAACAAAGTAAAAAACACCCAGTTAGGAGTGACTCACTGAGTCATAACAACTTTATACTAACTCTCATCTTTTTAGTTTTCGGAGAAAACCCAAAAGAAAGAGAAAAAGCTGACGATGTTTGGCTTTTTTGCCGTAATTTTGATCTCTTGAATGATCATCATCATGGACAAAGTAGTTTAAATTTTCCAGGCTATCTGACATTGACGAAACTTGATCGAACAATGTGATTCAATAGTAGCAAGCGGTTGCAAATCTTGGATGTAGGATTCAAAGTATATTGTTGATCCCTTGTTTTAGTGTCATCCCCATTATCAAGACCCAAGTGATGCAAGAGGCTAAAGTATTGCACGAGTTCAATGATCTCCAAAGCTGTGCTTGGTCCTTGTTCTTTACCTTGTATTAATTTTCATTTCTCGCAAAAGTCAGATAGTAAGACTTCACTTGATTATACTTGCGCTTGTTTTTTACGTTGTATTATTTTTCATCTCTCGCAAAAGTCAGATAATAAGACTTCACTCGATTAGACCCATAATTAGTTAATAATTGATTAAACATCTTCATTTTCTTATTAATTTTCATCCAATTTGTTACGCACACACATGGGGTAGAATTCATCTAAAAAAAGACTTGTAAGGAGCGGGAGTCCAAATACTTATAAACCTACACACCAAGCCTTAAAGTAGCAATACGCCACTCAATTATTGTTCATAACTAATGTACACAGTGGTCATATATGGGGCTGAGTGACTTCACAGGTTTGGTACCCGGCGAAAAGCAGCCCTTCTTCTCAATTTACTTTGGTGGTGTTTGTTTTTTAACTTAATAACTTAAAGTGACTTAACTTAATTGATTAAGTTAATTAGAGGTGTTTGTTTTTATAACTTAATAGGACTTTTCAGATAATTTTGACTTAATAAAAGAAGCCAATTTTTTTTAACTTTTTGCTGAATAGAAGAATCTGAATTAAGTCAATTAATTTCTAATGTCAAAAATATCCCTATTTTATAATTTATTTTTCATACATATTCCAAAATTCACCTATAGACGTTTATCCTACATAATCTCATCTTTACATGAGACAACTTCGAGATGAAATAATAAATAAACTATTTCAATCATTTTGTTAGTTTTTTTTCTTATATTATATACTATTATTGAGAATTAGTGATAAAATTTAAAATTTATGATATTTTATATATTATAATTCCAAAATTATTATGTATTCACTTGAATATAGTTTTACTTATAAATATTAAAATATTATGGTATTTAGTGTATTATTTATTTGACATTTAAATTTAATAAGGGTACAAATGTAAAAATATATATTTTCAGATTTTTAAGTTTAAAAAACAAACAACTTAATACTTATTTTCAGAGATTCAGATAAAAAAAACAAATACATTATTCAGATTCAGACATTCAGATTTATTTAGAATTCAGACTAATTCAGATCTATTCAGATTTCAGACAGAAAAACAAACGCCACCTTTGTCTGTGAAGAGAGACTTCACCAGAAAATGCCTGCTTAATCATTATGCAGACATTGGTGAAACTCATTCAAAAGATGGACTTACGATGTTAGAAAGACCAAATACTTAATGAAGTCGTTACACAGGTATTCTTGTGTACAGGGTACCAATGCAACCGAAAAACATGATAGGCTCTAAATCCGTATTTTTTATTTTGCATCTAAAGTTCTAAACATAACATACTGTCAAGTCAGATTGAAAAGAAAAAAAAAAAAAGTAAAATCAGTGGGGGACTGCGAGTTGATAATCCAAACGTGACACGTGACCTACGTCGTTGACCGTAGGTACTCAATTTTGATACAAATAATATGATTTGTCAATTTGCTTAACATTGAGTTTCTCCTATTTAATTTATTTTATAAAAACTATAATAATAAGTCTAACTGAATTGGGCCCAGCCCCAAAACGACGCGTCGACCCAGTTTCTCTAACGTGCACACAAAGACAATGTCCAACACAGCTGAGCCGACAACAGAACTTATATCGACGCCGATTCTCGTACATGTACAGACAAATAATCTTCTCGTGAAAGTTTAATGTTCTCCGCTGTACTAAGTAAAGCAGCTAGAGACATAACAACACGTTGTGGCTTGGCTCTGTTCTTCAATGAATTTTTGAAGAAAAAAACACAGCGAAAGCAAAAAAAGTGCTTTACTCTTGAGAGTTATTCTATCTCATAAAGTTGCAGCAACTTACACCAGAAGACACACTTTCACGACACCGCCTCACAATGCTACAGTGTCTGTCTATCAAATCTTCGTCGGCAAGTTCAGCAATGCCAGGTATTATTCGTTCTTCTATTCTCTGTGCGTCATTTTTGTTTTTTTGTTTGCGTAAATGTGTCAACGAATTTTACTTTACCTGATGCCTGCATTTCCAAATTGGGCAACTTACTTAACTATTTATTTTGGAAGAAACTAGATTTTATTGACGCCAACCTGCTCTTCTGAACATAAGCGAAATTGAGTCTGTGTTCGCTTTGGCCTCTTTTTGTTTCTTCTTTTATAAATTTTAAATCCTATCGCCAAATGGAGAGATTTATAATGATTCTTTGCTAGTGTTTAGTGCCATTACTGCACGTTGTCAGACCTTAGCAAGAATTAGGGCTTCAGATCATCACTGATTAAGTCAGGTGTATGTTTGCTGTTGCTGCTTTGCTTGTCTTGTCTTTAGCACTTAGCAGGGTTGGGGTTTGGTAGTGCTTGATCGTGCGCTGTGGGAGAATTTACAAAATTCATGTAGACTAATCAATGATGGTTTTCTTTTTGGAGCAGCGGGGAATTCGACAGATGGTTCTCCCTCTGTAAGCGTTCAGCAATCACCCACTTTTAACCTGACTCGGGCATATCTCTCCGTTCAGACCGCTTCCTACCATGAAATATTGTCCAGAATACGCATTCTTGACCCAAACTACAGGAACCAGGATCAAAACCAAGTTGAACAGCAGGTTGAAGAAATAAATGAAGATGAGGATCCAGACCAAGTGCTTCTGTCACGAGTTCTCCAACCCAACAGAGAATCTGTAAAAGAGGCTCTTCACCTTGCTAAGGTTAATTCCCTCACTAACCTTTTCTCAACCTCCTTTGACCATAGCGAGAAAACCACCAACCTCTGCCTCCAACTCCTCAAAAGCCTCTTTTGTATGCGAAATCTGTATGCACCTGTCTATGAGCTCCTTGACAATTTTCCTCTTGATCATCACTCAGTCACTCAATCACAATGCGATAATGCTTTTGAAGTCTTCCTCCACTTTGACCGTGTTCACAACCCTTTTCACTCCCCTGACTCCCGCAAATTTCACGAAATGCACCTTTGCTTTTCTGATTTGAAACAAGAACTCGACAGCAATCTTCAAAAATCTCATTCCAGAGTTCGTTTTCTTCAGTATGCTACTGCTGGCTCTTCCATTTGCATCATTGGCACGGCTGTGGGAGTTACCATAGCTACTGTGGGTGTTGCTGCTCATGCGATTTTTGCCATCTTTGCTGGCCCATTACATACTGCTTGTTTTCCTCGTGCTCTTACTAAAAAGGAGCTTGCCAATGCGGCACAACTTGACGCTGCTAGGAAGGGTGCTTATGTGTTAAACAAATATCTGGATACAATTGACCGTCTTGTTGCTCGACTGTGTACTGCCATTGAGGGAGACAAGCAGCTGGTACGGCTGGGATTGGGGGGAGGAAAAGAAAAGCATTCCATTCAAGAGGTGGTGCAACAGCTAAGAAAGAACCAGCCTAATTTTGCAAGCCTGCTCAAGGATCTTGAGGAACATATATGCCTTTGCTTTAAGACCGTCAATTGGGCAAGGACTTTGCTCCTAGATGAGATCAACCTTCACCAGACCCCTAGTCCCTAACCAAATTTTAAGTGATTTTTCGAGCCATATTGACAGAAAAGATTTACACTCTCAAATATATATGATTCCTTAACCCATTTTAACCTGCCCATCAACCAGGACAAAGAAGTTAGGCCTTTGCTACTGCTTTTGCTCCTAATTTATAGATGATACATCAGGTTCAATTCTTCAACCGGCCCTTTCACTTTCTCCAAAATTCTTTTAATTTTAATTGAATCATTCTAGGAACGTGATACAACTTGAAATATATTATGTATTTTCATTTGTATTTGATGATGGTGATTCTTTCTTCTTGTGCTAATCTGGGATCCTGTATGAAGATAGTATTGACATTTGCGCCACAAGTTCATTAATTATATCATTCTTTCCTCTTATTGTTCTTAGCATTCTGAAGTCGCTAAGTCTCTTCATGTTCAGAGCAGGTTCAAGCTTCTGCACTTTTTAGTGTTCTCAATTATGACTGCAGGACCTTGCTAAACAACAAGGGAATTTCCAACAAGAATGGTGGCCTACATCTTTCAATCTGTCTTGATCTTAATAATTTCTCGTTAAAATCTTGATTTCTTTTGTCAATCTATGATGTTACTAATCTTCATTCTTCATTTATGTGCTGGAGGCGTATAGCTAGATTAATAGTAATTTCCATTCTAATTAACAATTTAAGTTTGGCACCTTTTAGCTCTTGAGAAAAATTAAAAATATAGATAGATTCACTGTGATTCTGCCAAGTGTTACACAGTTCAATAGGAAAAGTGCAAAATTCTGAACTAGAGTTCCCCCTTCCTCAATCTAGATTGTATATCAAATTAATTTTGATGATCTTCAATGTTGTAAATTTATCATTCCAAATTTGTTTGTGAAAATTGTTTCTGATAATATTTGGATTTTTCCTCTGGCCTTTATCACTACGGACCTAGCTAAGCCCAAGCATATAGGCTGGGCCGACCAAATACCGAATGTGGGTCGGGCCATTTCCGGCCAATCCTGACATACCAAAAAAAATTAAACAAAAAAAAACTCGACTCCCAAGTTCCAGTACCTGTCGTGAAATCCCCAACGTCGTTGTGAATTGAAGAGGCGTGCTTCAACTCCCTCCGTTTCTCCCCGTGGGTGAACAGAAGGCCAACCAGAAATTGGTATTTTGGTATGAACTTGTGATTGATAGCTTGTTTTGGAACTGTTTATAGAGTATTTAGAGGAATTTCTTCGGACTGAAATATTTAATGAGAAATTTAAGTTCATTAATTTTTGTAGAAAATTGCACTGGTCTGTGCATTTAAAGCTGTTAACTTGCGGCAATGAATGATTAATTTCCGCTGTAGTAGTTATTGTCTCAAATCGTTGTCGTGAAAACACGACGGGGACCTGAAATTCTCGACGAAAGTGTTTCTTTCACCAGGTTGACGTGAAGTTCACCCTGCTATTTCGAAACAGCCTAATTTCATAGGGATTTCATGTTAGGTTGAGATCAATATTATTGGTATGCACACTGTTTTAATTAGTTGAGAGAGTATCGTTTCCAATTTTCAGAGGATGGCCCCAAAATTGCAAACCAAGATAAAGGAATCAGAGTTTTTTCTGGGAAAAATCACTTGTCTTTCAACGCTTCGTCCAATAGAAAACATTAAGTTGAAGCTAACAGAGTGTCAGGAGGAAATATTTAAGAACTCTTGCTTTGGACATTTTCTTGATACGAAAGGTGCAATTTTCGTCTCACTTTTGCCATAAAATGTTGCTCCGGGAGGTGAGCTCTAATGATTACGAGATGCGTTTTCTTGTGGGAGGAAGTGAAGGTAGATTTTCTATGGAAGAGTTTGCTTTAATTACTGGGCTGAATTGTGGGAAATATCCGAGACTTGATATATCACAGAAGGATGAGGACGAGACGGTACGCGATGCATTGTTAAATGGGGAGACTAGGTTCACAAATCAACAATTGGAAAAGACCTTCTTTGCTACTGATACTGGCATACTGCGAATGACATGCAAATGGTAAAATTGGCCACGTTATATTTCTTGGAGCGTGTGTTGCTTGGGAAAGAAAGAAAGGTACTTATAGATACTTCCCACGTATGCATGGTTGATCATTTTGAAACCTTTAAAAATTTTCCATGGGGTCGGAAATCTTTTAATGTTACACTGAGCAGTATGAGAAGGGCCTTGAAAAATTGTGTGCAGAAATTTTAGGCCAAACAAGCTACGAAACCCGTGCACAAAGAAGAGAAGTATAGTTTGCTTGGATTCCCTTATTCCTTTCAAGTTAGCAATTCTACTTTTTTATTTGTTGATCTTGTAACTATGCTTAAGATGGCGAAATCAATTTTTCATATGAACAGGTGTGGGCCTATGAGGCAATTTCAGTTTTGACACCAACTTTTGCACCGAAAGAGGGGCATGCACTTCCACGAATATTAAATTGGAAGGCCATGTCTATTCCTAAAGAAACTCAATTGGAAAAGGAAGTGTTTTCTAAGAAGATGGTTGGTATTTATCTAGATAATTGTGGTACAGCTATTCTGGACAGAGCGCTTACCAACTTCTTTCTCATTTTACAAGTTAAAGTGTATCGGATGCGTAATTCAACTAAAGCTGAAAAGGAAAAGGCATACATGCAGTGTTGGATGCATCTCACTGATGATATTGTTCAAGAGGCGGTGGCAGAGGATGACAATGACCTGCAGCTTCTTGTGACTGGTGACAAAGATTTACTTGGGGAGGAACTTGAAGAGTTGGATGCTTGTTCTGAGGCACCATCCCAAAAGATATTCTCACCACCCAGACCGCAAAAGGTAAATAATTAATTCTTCATTTTAAGTGATTCCTGTCTCTATCTTGACTTTAAGTTATGCGTGGTATTGCAGGATACTGAACTTGGGGAAATTAAGAATCAATTTGACCGTTTGGAGGAAAAGGTTGATCAAATATTGCAGTTGTCACTTGCAAGGAAATCTTTGAGTTGCCAGCCACCATTTGAGTTACAGGTTAGTGCATACTGTAATGTTCGTTGTTGTCGTAGATTAGTATTATCCATATGTCCATGATTTCAAGGTCAACTTAAACATATCTTCTATTAAATAACTTGTGTATAATGGTTTTTATTCAAGATTACAGTCGCACTTTCTTTCTTTTCTTAATTATTTTGTCTTGTTATGACGAGTAGAGTTGACTTTGATTCAGGGACTTGGTAATATTATACTTTACCGACTTTAGAAGTTACTTGCTGTCATGGAGAAATTAGTGATGCAGGCCACAATATTTTCACATTAGTATATGCAGCACAATACTGAGCTTGTTATTTTAGCAGTTCCTGCCAATGCATGTCACAAAAATTTATTTTATTAGTAATGTTAAGTGTTGACCCATAGCTAAGGCCTTTACTCTAATTTTGGTTCTCTAATACGGATGATGGTTTGTGTATGTTATACATCAGCTTTATTAATATTCCTGCAGGAAAGTGTATATGGGAATAATACTGTGAGACATGAGAGCAAGAAACGAAAGAGGTCAAGCGGGGTCCAAAATGTTGTCATGACAGACATCAGAGGCAATAACCTTGTAGTTTCAGAGAATGGAGGTGATAACCTTGAGATGACAGACAGCTTATAGCCTTTGGCCAGCTGGTAGAGCTTCAATAGTTCATCGTGATTGGAGTACACAGTTCAGTGAGTGGGTTAGCCTTATGTATAAAGCTAGACTGTAACTAATGTTGTGGTAGTATTAATTGTACATGAGGTTTGACTTCTATGAAAAGGATATTGAAACTGGGTGTTTGTAGCTGTCACTTGAATATCACAAGCTTTGATTTTTAGAAGAAAGTATAGCAACAGATTTTCTTATACTTATTGATATCAAGCAACAAGCGCATGGATTGTTTTGTAGATCATGATTCCATACAAGATTTTCTCGAACCGCGAGTTGAGGTTTCCTCCGGCAGGATGTTTGGTTTGATGAACAGAAAGGGAAGAAGCAAATGTTTTTTATTATTTCAATTTTATTAAATTAAAGATTAATAATTTTATTTATTTATTTATTTATTTTATTCCTTATTATTAACAGATTAGGAAACGGAACTTATTACTTCTATAGAATCGGGGGAACGTATCAATTGAGAATTCGGAAACCAGTATAATTTAGAAGCTCCTGTGAGTATCAGGAAAACCGGCGGTTAAGCTGCATATTTATATCACGTTAAAAGTACAGCAGCAGATATTGTTAGAAAGGAAAGAGGGAGGAAAAATAAAAAGGAAAGAAAGATCAACAATGCCGTCGTTTACCGTGAGGGAAAAGGAAGGTAACCTACAGAAAGCCATTAGAGGTGCGTACGTTATTCCCACCAAACCAAGAAGCAAGCGTAAATGGAAGAAAATGAAAAGCATCATCACCCTGAAAAAAACTGAAAAGAATTACAAAGTGAAGTTGCTTAACCCTGAAGCCCTAAGCCAGAAAATATCGAGTCTCAAGTACTCGAGAGACTACTCTTTCTTGTTCTCGGAGCCTGTAGTGCGAGTGTCGCCGGCGCCACCAATACCATTGTTAAAGGACGTCTCGGCAACTACACAAGGTTCAAAAACAAAGTGGTTCAAGACCAGTGCTGCCGAGATAACCACTGGTAATAAGGGTACCGTTAAAAGCTGTGCTGCCACCATTAGAGGTGAAGAAGGTTATTCATATTTGAATGACAAGCAACGGCGACGTCATTGTTACCAAGATTACAGAGGGAAGAGGACCAGGGAAGACATGAAAGCTCTTCGTTGGATCAACGAAATTGAAGGGAGAGAGAGTTGGACCAAATCTTGCAATCCTAAGTGGGAGCCGATGAGATCGACCAACTAGATTTTCTTACGTTCAAGTTTGTACAGTGTACACCCTGCATGAATTCATAATTTTTATAAAATAATTTTTTTCTCATTATTTTTCAAGTAATTTCTCATTATTCTGTGTACATATTACATTGGCATATACTTAAGGACTCATAAGGTACAACTCATTTTCAATCAGTTTTTCTTTATTTTCTTTGAGACCATGTTCGGTTGCAAGCAATTAAAAGACGGAGAGGAGAGATTTTCCGTTCCCTCTATAATTTCTTTTGTTTGGTTGGCAAAGTTAACTAGAAATCAAATTCCTTTCCAACCTTAATTTCTATTATTTGAGGAATTTGGTTTCTTTTTAAATGAGTAAGAAAATTTGGATTCCACACAATTAAAAGGTCATTTTTTTTTATTTTACTCTCATTTCTTTTTTATTTTCTAATTTTATCCTAGACAAATCTAAAAGTACTACATATTCAATTTGTTTTAGAAAAAAGAAAACAAAAATTGTTAATTATATAAAAAGGACGAGACAACTAAAAAAGAAAGGGCAATCGCTAAGTTATATTTAACGTATCTTACTGTTTGGTATAGTATAAACACCATTAGATATCTTCAATTTCCATCCAATGCCTAAACTTTAGTTTAGGCAGCAGTAATAACAAAAACGGAAACCGATTGAATTGGTTAGGGATGACTGAGGGGCAATTGGACCAAACGGTTTCAGACATAGAATATTGCTTGAGAAGGCCAAAATCATTGAGAATTGAAGAGGGAATGATCAGATTTAGGGATTGTGGAGGAGAAAAAAGAGACGGTGCCAAAACCTTAGCCCTCACAGCCTTTAATCACACAGAACAACCCTAAGCTAAAAGTGCAAATCCTAGCGTTGTGGTCATATTCTCACTCTATAGAAGTCGCGAGATGTTTGAGAAGCTTTAGGATCACATTCAGTTTGCTAATTCTTCATCAATTGATGTTCGTTTCTCTTTTTCATCTTTATTGTATATTTATTTGTTTATCTATTTGTTTGCCGAGGAAGCACTCCTTTTCCCTTGGCAGCTAGAGGGCATCTATCCGATTGTATCCGCAAGCTGTTAGCATGGGTTGCAAATCGCCTTCATAGAGAGGCATCTGGGTAAGACTTAATTTCTTTTTTCATTGATCACACGATTGACTTTCATTATAATAATTTGCAAAGTTAGTGTTGTAATTGTTTCTTCATCACCAACTGACATTAATAGCTTCAAAACATGTGCAAAAGGGCACATTTGGGGGTCTGGTGAAGTTGGAAAATTTTTTGTGCTATTTATTTTATTTTAAATAAAGCTATTGCATTTAATTGAAGTCATCAAATGACCTAAAGTAAATTTGGTACAGAAGCGCTTGTAGGAACTCATTTATAAGTTCATCGTTTATCATAGTTCATATCTCTATGATGCATCATGTGCAGCCTGTTCCATGCAATCATTTTTCTTCAAAAATCGAATGGAAGTTTTCTTTTCTCTTGATTCAATTTTCCAAAGATTTGCAGCTAATGGTTTTTCTATGAGATGGTAATGTCTACGTAGGAGGATTCTATATGCAGTTGCATTGAAGCACAAACATGGAGTTTTTGCAGCCTTGTTAGATGCTAAATCTGCAGAGCCTTTGAAGTCTATCAGTCAGCTTAATCAAGAGGCAAAAGCTCTCCTGCAAAATGCCTTAACAAAGGTGAACAAGGAGAGAGAGAAGAACATTATAAAGGGTACTGCGTACTCATTTCCATGTCCATCGCATTCTGATGTTGAAGCAAATAAAAATAGTTATGAGGTATATTTATTTCTTACTTATATTAAATATCAATCAAAATGTAAACAAAGAAAAAATCTTTTGGATTATCTAGAAGTGCTGAAAATTTTGAATTTGAAATATATATACCAAAATAAATATATATACATAAATATACATACATATATACATGTATGTATGTATATTGCTGAATTTAGTTGAATTATTCAAGCCATATAGAATGTCTCAATTTTTGGACTATAAAGACTTGCTCTGTTTTTAATTTTTTGTTTTCAGTTGCATGGAAATGACAAACTTAAAAATTCAATTCCATTCCTTGACTTACTACATAGACCACAATTCTTTTTGCTGAAAGTGTCAATAAAGAACAGTTGTGTAATTGTGGGTGGCATGATACCGTAGTGCACTCTGACCAATAGACAAAACTAAAAGCCTACTTGCTAGTTGATTAGTTTTTTGGTGTAGGTCTAACATTCCCTAGAGTTAGGATTTTTATGTTCCTTGTGCATATCTTAGTTCTGTTGTTGAATCAATCCAGAAATTACGAGAATTCATGTATAGAGTTTTGTATTTGGCAAATTCACTATGCTACGTCATACGTTTTTGGGGCTTGTCCTGATTATTTAGTGATTAGTTCTATATAGATAAGCCATACAACTTAAACTATTTATTTGAACATTTATTGATTTTGTGACCAATGAGATTTATTTGTTCTCGGTCAAATACTATTACAACCACTTTTTGAGAAGTAAAAAATGTTCAAAAAATATTGTGGCATAAAGCTACTGACATTTTTATTTTTTGGGCAGTGGCTTTGGAGATAAGTTTTCTACCTATTACAGTAACATAAAGCTCCAAAACATGAGTTTAATTGATCTTGCAATGCTTGCATATTATTTCAATCTCTGTTGCTGCCAAAACACTTTTGATGTCATTGCCATTGATATAAGTTTACAGGACAATAGGCTTTTACGTTGCAATGTATGGGTGTATATAGCTATATAGCATTTCGATTTTGACGATAACAAACCACGAATTAAAGTTGAGAGTATTGGATTTACATATTATGTTTTTGAAACAAGAAAATGAATGATGTTGATTCAAATTTGCATGTCTTTATATAATATTAAGGCTATTAAAATTACCTATTATATGATGTGATTATGTGTATGTGTGATTGATTTTGTTGATTTTGAGCTTTATATGAATGATTTGTGCTTTCATATTTCATGCTTTAAATGGCTTTTTAGAAAATTTAAAATCATTTTGTGATTTAAAGATTTTAAGTTAACTTTGAGCAAAAAATAAGTTGGTGTGAAAAATATTGGACAACCGGATGATCGTTTAAGATATTTGGTTTACCATTTAGATAAAAAAGTCTACCCAGATAAACAGTATGCCGCTTATACATAACCGGCAAGTTGTTTATTGTGATTCACTTTCTAGATCGATACAGTAAATCATTTAGGTCAAGCGGTAAGCCGTTTTCATCAGAATTATTCACTGGAGCTAAGTGGTAAGCCTCTTATGGAAACTAGTACTCGGTCTAAGCATGCATTGCTGTTTGGACATAACTGGCAAGCTGTTTATCATTAAATAGTAAGTTGGATGTAGCGAAATAAAGCAATGTTGCCCTTCTTCTTCTTCATTCGGTAAGTTGTGTCTCTCTCTCTTTCTCTCTCTCTAGAAACCGTCAATTTCTCTCACTCAAATTCTTCATTTTCTTTAATTCCTACAACAAAATCACTTTTCTTGGCTCCTAGATCACAAAATCATCATTCAAACTCACCTTTCTCATCAAAATTTGAAAACCCCAAATTGAAACCTAGTTTTCTCTCAAAACTTCTCACTTCAATTTGGTCATGTTTAAGTAATTCTTTCATAAAATTGAACCCATACGTCACTTGCAAGTATCATTCCATTTTATTTAATCAGTTCATTTTCCTTCAAATCTTACTTCTCTCACAAACACCATTGTTGTGCAATCATGTCAAGTTCAAGGATAAGAACTAGTAAGGGTAAAGAGAAAGTACTTATTCCTCAACCCAAATGACCATAAACTGATGATAAAGGAAATGTAGACTAGGCTGATTTTAAGTTAAAGCATTTTCCAAACAAAAAGTTGGCGACTCAGTTCTTTAATAAGTTCATGCCTTGTTTGGTAGTTCTTCTTTCTATGTTGAATTAGATTACATTTGTACTAGTTTCATTAGTAATAGAAATTTGGTAAAATTATTACAAAGGGTTGGTTGGGTCAATGGTGTTGTGATTGAGGAGAATATGTATCCAAATTCAGTGAAAGTGTTTTATTCTAATATAAATAATTCTGAGAAGAAGCAAAATCGTGTCATTTCTTATGTTGGTGGAATAATTATAGAGTTTGGCGTAGGTCTTTTGAACAAAATCCTAAGAACTCCTGATAGTGGTCTAGAGATTTATTTTGCTAGGAAAGCACCTTATTTTCATTATTATTCTCATGTTGAAGCAGTTAGAAACATTTGTAGGCATATAGATTTATCTGATGAGGTATGCACTATTCATCTTCGTGCTCAATGCTTATGTCTAAAATTTTGAGTTTTGTTTCGTATTCTTCAAGCTATTGTTACTCCTAGGTAAGAGCATGTAAATGAAATATCCCATATGGATATAGCATTGTTAGATTGTATTCTCTGGGGTGAAGCTGTTAATTTTGGGCATACTATCATTCATCACATGCTTAGTATTCCGGGCATGTTTAACCATTCTCTTTCTTACGGTAACTTCATAACTAGGATATTTAAGTTAAAGCTGGCAAAATTTGATACGACCTGATTACTCGATACGAACATGACACAAACAAATGAGTATGAGTCATCAAATTTAATATAATTATTAAATGGGTCGGATCTTGGTCGACATGATTTTTTTCATATTGAGTTAAAGTTAAAGTTCTTGACCCATTTACCTAATCAATAACATGATTATATTTTCTATTTTAAAATAATTTATAGATTCTTGTCATCAAAACTCAAATATTATAAATGATTCTCTCTTTTATTTTTATTTTTTGAAATGATAAATACAAACAAATTATTTTATTTAGAAAACTTTCTATACATTTAGAGTTTCAATAGTGTAAATGTGTAAAATATTAGTAGACATATATATTTTATAATATCAATATATAATATTATTTATATATATATAATTAAAACTTCAATTGTGTAAATATTTGATGTAAATTTTGTTTAATATATAGATATTAAATGGGCTATTGGCTAACTCAATTATTTTAGTTATTGGGTAACTCGATTATTTTTTTGTATCGAGTTTGGATCTCAATATTTTGACATGATTATTAAATAGGCCGAGTTTAGGTTGACGTAAATTTGACATGATACGAACACAACCTGATGACCCATTTTGCCAGCTCTAATTTAAGTTCTTTTAAGTGCCCATAGATGAACCCACTTTCGATTCTACTAAGCCTATAGTAGATGAACTCATATATAGCTTAGGTTTTAAATGGAAAAACGAGGAATGGGTGAAGGTTATACAAGATAAGACTACTTCGCTTGCCCTTAGTGATGATCGTCCTCTTAACGACGTGATATTCGTTGACAAGTTGTTTGATTTCTCTTTACCATTGTTGGGTTAGCGTGGACGTCCGAAGACACAGACATCTATGCCTAGTTCTTCATCACCTATCCCTCCTTCTAAGCCTACTCCTTCCAAAGAGGTTTGTAACACCTGTTTATTTTGTTATTAATATTGTATATTTATTTTAAAGAATATAGTGTTTTAGGCTAATATTTTTAAGGATATCTTTAATTTATTTATTTTTTTATCCTATTCTACCAATTTATTCACTACCTTTTTAGATAAGGAAATAAAATCCTTAATATGTAGGGATATTACATGTTTAGCTTATAAAAACCCCTCTTATGTTAATTTTTTTTTCTTAAAAACCCTACAGGCTAATAAAGAAAAGAATATAACAGCTAACATAAGAGTAAATTCATGTTTTTGAATAAGAAGAGGGGAAGATTTTGATTATGTTCTTGTTTTTCATTAAAAGAGTTCTTGAGTTTTGATTTTGTTTTGAAGGTAAGTTAAAAAATTTTTACTCTTTTAAACTTCTAGTTTTGATTGTGACTTTATGTGATTGATTGAATGACTTTGTATGTGTTGTACTGATAAAATTTTGAAAGCATGATCATATATTGATTTATGTATTGTTGAGTGGAAGTAGTGCTATTATGTTATCTACAAACTGTGAACAATATAGATTAAACAACATCATACAACTACTATTTTCATTGTGTTTCAATCATGAAACTTATAGATTATTAAACTAGTCATCTCTATCTTTCTAACCATATGTTTATTGTTCAGAAACACATCGTATATTAATTGTTTTGATTTTTCGATGTTGGAACACTGGTGCTAGAAAATCTTGATTTTTAGCAATAATTCTTACTTCTCTAATTTATTTTGCAACCCAAAAAGACTTCTGAAAATTCTAAAAATTTTTATTACTGTACATATATATGTCTAGTTTCTGTGTTTTTTATTTCGTAAATTTTGGCTTTACATAAAAATCATTAAAAATCATAGAGTTGGGCTACCGCAATCGTGGAAACTGTTTTCTAGAATTGTGAGGGCTGATATTAAAGCGAGTTTGGGTTACTTTTCGTCACTAAATGCCTTATAAAATAATTTAATTTTGACTTCTTATTGTCTCCTCTAATTTTCAAAACTAGAATCACTATTTTTGAATATGTATAACTAAAGTTATGAATTTTTTAAGCAGCAGTTCTCGGTTTATATCGTCATTGGACAATTTTGATGTCTTTGTGGAAAATCAATTTTTAGAGATGATTATGAACTCTTATTGATCTTGTTAAATTTTGTATTGAATCCTTGCATGTTCATAGTAGCTTTTGTGATATATATGATTTTTCGACATATTTATAGCTTGTTAGAAATTAGGTCTTGTATAATGGTCCAGTATAGTTTAGTGAATTGATGTGCTTAAGTAAAAGTGCATGGTTTAAGGATTTTTGGATTTTCCTATCCAAGTCAAGATTGAATAGGATATTGATAAGAATCTTGTCTTGATAATTATAGGCTAAGAGTGTGCTCATGTGATTGAGGTTATTGTTGAGTGCTTTAGATCAAGGTAAGTAAATTTAAGCATAGTGTTTATTATAAGTATATATGTAAATATTTATGAATAGAATAATGTTGTTCAAATGGATTTACAAGTTATCATTTTGAAGTTATTTTAAAACAATTTTCTTAAATTAGTTTTAAAAATAGCTTTAAAATATGTATTTCTTATAAAATAATTTTCTTAAAAATATTTGTAAAACTTTGCCAATTCAATGTCTTATAAGCATTTTATCGAAATATTATTGAATGATTGATATTAAAAAACTAAAAACTATTTTTAAGATTTTGGCTCATTGTCCATAGTTATCATTACTGATATTATTGAATAGCTAACTGTATTGTGCACACCTATTGACGATTATTACGAGGTAAAGTACTCTGATTGAATCATTGGCCAGGTCACCGAGAGTATAGGTGACATATTGAATTATTGGCTAGGTCATCGAGTTATAGGTGACATATTGAATTATTGGCTAGGTCATCAAGTTATAAGTGACATATTGAATTATTGACCAGGTCACTAGGGATACAAGTGACACTATGAGGCATGAGCAAATAGAATAAAAGAAAGGTTTTATTGATAAAAGATTTTTTGTACGATTATTTATTGAAAACGATTATTATGTTGTAATATTATATATGTTTTTTCATTATTGGTAACATTATGTATGAGTTTGCTTATTGAGTTGATGGCTCACCCTTCGTCTCCAACATTTTGCATATCGATTTTAGAGATGTGGACTTTTAGTTCGGTAGAGAGGATTTGTTAGTTGAAAAGCTTTGGCATATTCTAGATAAATTAAATGTACCTACTTTGATTATTTCTTAGAGTTGGATTTTATTTTGGAGAATTATTGAATTATTTATTATTTTAGAGACTATACTTTGTCAATAGACAATATCAAACTTATTTGTGAATAGTAATAAAATTAATGTTATAAGGTTTCATTCTAAATTTCTCTTGAGATTTTTAGATGAATTTGAGGTGTTACATTTGTGGTATCAGAGCAAAGGCTATAAGATTCTGTAAACATTAAGATCATTGATCAATAGCCTAGGATTGAAATTCTATAGGGGACTTACCCACTTTTAGGATTGTAATGATCTATGATAGGAAAAACAGAGAGCTGATTGTAGGTATGTTAGAAGAAAAAAAAAATTGTTGTCCTTAATTGATTTGTGTGAATGATTTCAATGTTTACATTTTTTCTCTTATTGGCGAGTTGGCTTTCAAGTTATTGATTTGCTCATATGTGTGTATATGATTTTATTTGTATTTTCAAGGAAATGCTTATTAAGCTTGTTTGTATGTATATACTTGATGACCAATTGGATAATGCCACCTAGAAATGATAACAGTTGAACTCTACCACATGAGAGTGATAGAATGATTCGTAAGGTAACTGGCCTTCAGACTAAGGGTGGTACTAGTACTACCAAATGTATTATTGTGGCGGATAAGGGTGCGATGAGTAATCCACAAAGAGTAGCTAATGAACAAAATCTCACCTTTGTGAGATCGCTCAGATTGTTAACCTATCAATGTATATGTTAGCGGGCATTCTATAAACTCAAACTAGGCTTTCAGAAGGGATTACTCAAGGTGGATGACTATCTCAAAATATTAGAGGTGGAGGACAGAATGGTGTTGTAGGCAATCGAGTGATAGTGACATTGGAGCAGTTTTAAAAATTAGGACCACCAGTATTTTGAGGGTCAACCACAGATCCCTTGGCAGTAGAGGCATGGTTAAAGCAGATACAAAAGGTACTGGATGCAGTTGGTTTTATTGATGAGTGAAGGGTAGCGTTCACTTTTGTTGTCCTTCAAGGTGAGGCTGATCATTGATGGTAGGCCAAGGCATGTTTACTAAGAAAACCGATCACATAGAAGATGTTTGTTGATGCCTTTTATGAGAAGTATTTTTCTCGAAATGTTGCCAATGAAATAGAGAGGTAATTTCTAGATCTAATTCAAGGGAACAAAACTACGGCTGAGTATGAGGATAGTTCAATGCCTTAACCTGTTTTGCTCCTACGTTAGTCGATACGGAGGTGAAGAGATATAAACATTTTCTTGAGAGATTGCGCCCATCTATTAGGGATCCATTAGAGGATCTTAGGTTGACAAATTATGCAGACTTGGTGGATAGGGCTAATAATAAAGGGATCCACTTGAATGAGTCATAGAAAAGACAAGACCGACAAAACCAACAAGGTCGGCAGGGATGATCCCCAATCAAAGGCCCAAACAATAAGGGTTCTTAGACTCAGAAGAATTTTAATAATACTAATAAAAGTGAACAAAAGGGTGTAGGTGATCCTTCACTTCGGAGGAATTTTCCTCTTTATACTCGATGTGGAAGGTTACATCGGGGTGAATGCTACATGAATATTGGTTCTTGTTTTAATTATGGGCAAATTTGCCACATGGTTAGAGATTGCCCTAAAAGATGTGATAATGCTGTTAGTGCCCAAGTTAAAGAGGGTCAAAGGAAGAATCCAAAAGTTCAAGGTTGAGTCTTTGGGATGACGGAGCAAGATTCTGAGGCATCTAATGATGTTGTGACATATATATTATCTTTGTTTTCTAAAGATGCTAAAATGATGTTTGATTTTGGTACAACCCATTCCTTCATATCAATTGCATTTGCTTATCAAACGAATAAAAATACTGAGCCTTTTGAGTGTTACTTGACTGTTGCAACTCCGATGGGTGATAATATAATTATGAATCAAGTTTATAAGTTTTGTCTATTTAGTTTTGGGGATAGAAAATTTTATATTCATTTGTTACCACTTGTGATGCATGACTTTGATGTTATTTTGGGTATAGATTGGTTGGCAACTTATCATGCTAGTGTCGATTGTTTCTCTAAGGAAAATACTTTTAAAATTCGTAAAGAAACAAAATTTCGGTTTCGAGGAAATCGAAAAAACTACAAGGGACCGATATCTGTATTTAAGGCTAATAGGATGTTAGCAAAATGGATTTATCCATCCTAGTGTATCTTTTTTGGGAGCTCATGTATTATTTGTGAAGAAGAAAGATGCTTCTATGCAATTATGCATTGATTACCGACAACTAAATGCAGTTACCATCAAGAACAGATACCCTTTTTCCCCGTATTGACGATCTTTTTGATCAACTGCAAGGTGCAGCAGTATTTTCTAAAATTGATCTACAGTCTGAATATCATCAATTGAAAGTGAAGAGTGGGAATGTGCCTACGATAGTTTTTCGAACACGGTATGGGCACTATGAGTTCCTTGTGATGCCTTTTGGACTAATCAATACTCCAGTAGCTTTTATAGACTTGATGAATAGAGTCTTCCAACCTTTCTTTGAGCAATTTGTCCTTATTTTCATTGATGATATTTTGGTATACTTTCAAACAATTGAGGAGCATGAGGAACATTTAAGGGTGGTTCTTCAGACACTCCAAGAAAGAAAACTCTTATACAAAGTTTAAAAAGTGTGAGTTCTAGCTTGACCGAATAGTTTTTCTAAGACATATGGTCACTAAAGACGACATTTTTGTTGATCCAATCAAGGTTGCGACCATTGTAAATTGGCCAAAACCAGCTAATGTTACTGAGATTAGAAGCTTTCTAGGTTTAGATAGCTATTATAGATGATTCGTGAATGGATTCTCTATCCTTGCAACTCCATTAATAAAATTGACTAGGAAAAATATTGAGTTTGGATGGATGGAGTAACGAATGGGAGTTTAAGAGAATTAAAGAATAAATTGGTTTCAACTCCTGTTTTAAAAGTATCTTCTAGTGGTGTTGGCTATTCCTATAAGCGAGTTTTCGTGAAATGTTCTTCTACAGAAAATAATATTTTATTAATTAGCAAAATCTTGCTTAATAAAATCGGCACACTAAATTCACAAAACAGGCTTATTAGAGACAACCGACTAACCAGATATTCTAAATAGAAAAGTGGTTATCAAATTTAAGTTTTTTAGAATCAATCGATTTACTGGTTACTAATAAATGGAAATCAGTTATTCAAACTTTCAAATTTCATCCACAACGGTAAATTCAAAAGGTAATCTGGTTAGGCTAAATGGTAAACTGGTTATGTAAAATAAGTCAATAGCGACTAGTTTTGTTACTCTATCCATAAATAGCAGAAGAAGACTTTATCCTATAATATGCTAAACAATCAAGGCCATATTTATTTGTATTAAATAGTGTTCTAAGCTTACATCATGTACACACACATACACAAATTTCTTGCTTAAAAATTATTCTTGCTCTTGATTATCATCTTTATAATTTTTTATAAAATTTGACGGTGTGAGGATGTAATCTATTATGCAACCAATCGAACCAACACAAATTCTAGTGTTAATATTAATGCTAAAATATTGTTATATGGTTACACTATGATCATTATTATTATTACATAAAAAAGTATCATCACTAGAGTCACAAAAAAGTTGCCTATAGTCTTAGCGATAAAGTATATATTACAAAAGATAATATTAGTTGTAATAACAAAAAAAAATACATAATATCAACTATAATAACCAAAAAAATGCAATCCTTTGCACTTCCTCGTCCATGTTAGCAAAATAACATCACTGCTCAGTTTATCATATCTCAAAAGGATCAAGTTTCGTAATAATGAATGTATAATTATGGATTTGTTCTTAATTAAATAGAAAAAGTATGAAGTAGAAACACATAGTAACCTGGATAATTTGGAATATAAAGCTGTGTAGAGTAAGTTAGAAACAACTTACTGCTATAACCTCTAAGCTACAGTCAATGTTCATGCTTTTAAACAAGCTTGTGGGAAATGAACTTTCTCATTCTTTAAAGAAATCCTACACACATGGAACAAAAATGGAATAACAAACTTGTACTAGTAATATTTAACTTGATATGGCACATTCAAATAATGTACATAGCTCAACACAGTTAAAAGACATTACCACTCCAACTTTTTTTACTTTCGAAATATTGAACCTGCTCTTTTTTGCCTTATGTTCTGATGTCATCAGTTGAGTAGTGTTGCCATTTTGTGATGGAAATATTGATTCAAACTTTAAACTTGGCCAACATTTCTCCCCCAAGAACCAGTTGCATCATTAAGGCATATGTAGACAAATATCTATCTTTTGTTAGTAATAGATCAATAAAGTCCTGGACCTTTCTCCCTACATTCAAGATGCATACACTTACGTGAGCACAAGGGATTCTTCTAAGTTGCCACCGACACACTCACAAAATTGCTTTTTAATATTAATGTTGACTTGATTAATTATATTCTGTAAAACACGCAGAACCTGCCAATCAGTTGTTTTCACAATCATATCTATTGCAGCCTCGATTGCCTTGTTAACCTTTTGACTAACAACTGGTGGAAGCTTGCCTTTCCATGACAACCATGCTGAGTACCACTGCTTGAACAAATCTTTCTCACGATTGCTTTCATTCTCCTCATTATGCTTTGTGCAAAGTAATTATACATCCACAACTAAAACGTTTTTCCCATTTTATTAGTAACATCCGGCATTTTGCCCAATCAAGCATACAATGCAAAGCCCACTTTTCCCATTTAGATCCCATAGCTATTCATGGCACTTCTTATCTAATGTTTTTATTTCATTTAAATGTCTACGAAATTCTACTGCACTAGTGCTGCAACAAGCCATCTAAAACAACCGGCATAGTATCTTGCTTGGGAATTCTACCTTCATCCCATAAATAGTCTGAGTACAAATTCTGATCTCCACCCTACACATAAGGTCTTCTAAAGTCTGCCCAACATCGATCTCACCATATGAAATAAAGAAAAAACCTTCCCCATTATGCATTTAATTCCTCTTCAACCTCATAAATGGCAACAAGCCATATTCTATTGTTGGCGTATATTCTTATAGCAGTCACGTAACCCCATCGAATTCACATCTAACACGCCATTCATCCAACGTAATGGAATTTCTGCAACGAAATTTAAAACCCAAAAAGCTTCGCACAAACAAAGAAAGAATCTTTTGAACCTTGGTTGATTTGTAACACTGCACCATTTAGTTTCAAGATGGACTTTGTGTGAGTTGTCCATGTCCTCAATTGCAATAGCCAATTGGCCAAGACATGTGTATAAATCAGCATGTCAGCTTTTATAATTTCTCAGCCTATTTTTTACGCTTTCAGCAGCTTACCCTTTGGACAATCGTCAAATTTCATCACCCACTGTCATTAGAGTGACCTCACGATCTTCATTCCATTCATGTAGGAAAATATACGCTATCCACCGTGAACTCTTTATCATATGTCGTCCCTTTGACATGCAATTCTGGATGAGATTAATGTTCATCACTTCAAATATAGGACCTCGGTCAATCTTTCTTCCCTCTACATGTCAGTCACATTTAATGTTTGAGTATTCAGTGGAGCTACATTACTCATTGTTAGTCATGTGCCATAAGTTGAAACCGTCCCTTACTGTTACAGCTTTTACTGTATGGCGAAACACTAGTCCATTATAAAACTTTTTCCCTAAATGCAAAATAATTCTGCTATCATTTCTTAGTTAGAATGTTAAACTCCTCCCCTACAACAAGTCAGAAGTTTTATCGAAATTGTCTTGCACTTCATGCCACTCATATTTTGAATTATAGCGTTCCATTCATTGTTGTTGTCACTTAAATGCAGTAAAGGGTCGTCTTCATTTTTTAAATCTTCAAGTGCAAAAGGATTCTAAACCACGCTCTTATTAGGGATGCTGACATATTTAATTGCATTTTCGAGTCTATCTATACATTTTCCCAACCTTTTGTAAATGGTATCATTTGAATCAGAATTAGATTCTAAGTATAAGTCTCTTCAAACCTCATCATAAAAACTTTTCAATGCCGAAGCACCTTTATCTCTGCCTCTACTTTATTTGACTCATTATTATTAACACCGCCTACAGCCGTCCCACTTTTCCTAGCCAATTTGTCTTTTACCTTTGCTATGTGGCGATCACAGCTTTAGACAAACTCTTTTCCATACTGCAAAAATTGAAATAGTGATTTAAACACCTTTCTCTTCCTTTCTTGTTATTATTGGTAGGATTTCCTTAGTCATCTGTCTCTTTAATTGCGAAACTTCATTTCCCAATCTAACTCAGTTCAATTATTGTCCTAACTGCTTTGGTTGAAGAATGTTTATCATACATGACAAAGTCTTCGAACATTAGATATGCACATGTTATAGATTAGAAATATACTTTCAAACTTTTCAAGACTCAACCTCAGCTTTACGATACAGTCAACCCCACATTCATCATGAAGCATTTTTACAGTTTTGCCATGTACATGTGCATACATATATTTTTTTTCCTCTAAATGATTTTCCGCAAACACCAGCCCCTATCCCTATTTATGGAAACGATTTGACTTCGCATCACAGGATAACCTTTGTGGCGGGAAAAAAGAAGCAATTAGAAATTCCATTGCCATGACACAAAAATATCTTACCACTTTCGTTTACTAATTTAACTTTCCTTTTGTTCCTACTTGCGTCAACTCCTCTAACATAAGATTATTGGACACAAAAGAGAGAGTTGGGTCACTTGCTTGGACAAATAGCTCTTTTTGGCTAAGTTAATAGGAATTGTGTTAGGGATTGCCTTGTTAATTTAGTTCTTTTTTTCCCCATTTTTTCAAAAGAATAAGTGGTTGCTAATTTCGTTAATATGTTCCTATGCATTAGCCAAATACCAAAAGAGTTAAAGGCTTAAGTACAGGCTATTGCTTTTTTAATTGCACTTTTTTAAAAAAATTTATGATCATATCATAATTTAAATAATATCAATAATGTACCCAACAAAAGTATTGTGTGATACCACAGATAATATTCACTACTATACATGTATTTTCAACTAAGATTTCTTTTATTTCTACTACAATAACTACGACAACATTAAGATACTATTCAATGATGTTATAACTCCAAAAGACCAAATTCTAACCTTTAATTGTGTTATTTATTTAATGATACAAGTTGATGTTGATAGGAGTGCACTGTTATACACCAAAAGAATAAAAATAAAAGACTCCCAAATTAATAACAACAATACCAATTTGTGTACAAGGATTAAAACAAAATATATAAGAGACAAAGACGAGTTTTGTTTGTAGTCAAATTTTCTAAGGTCTTCTACTGAAATTTACAACTGATGTATAATAATGATATCCATTCTATTTCCATATTCTATATTATTTGTACATTTCTCTCAAATGCATATAACTCTCCCTCATGTATTGACGACCACAAAATTTTACGTGTATACTTGGGGATGTTATTGCAATCACTTGGTTACTAAAATAGATAATTACTTTTATAATCAATATGCAAATTATTTTTTAACTAAACTTTCACATTATACAAGTAGTAAAACTTATGTATCTAAAAAGAAGAAGAACATGTATAGACAGATAAGGAACATAGAAGGATAATAAACTACAATATAAATATTATTCAAAATATTTTTTCGTTCAGATACATAGATCATTGCTGAAAATATTAGACCGTTCAATGTATAATTTATGTATATTATGACTAATACAGGACCTATGTCAAATGTGAACAAGTTATTGTTACTAAATAATATCCGTACTAACGACGTATACATTAAATATTAGCCCATGTTCGGTCATATAGACTAAGCATAGGATGAAATTAATTTTGGAATAAAATATTTATCTCGTATTTGGCAAGCTTACTTGGATTGGATTAAGGGGGAGTCAATTTTAATTTCCTCCTAAAAACATTGGATTAATACTTACTTGACATTAAGGGTGGGCAAATGACCCAACCTGAACTAATTCGATCCAACTCAATTTGAAAATTTTAGGTTCATATTAGGTTCGGATGAAGATTCTAATTCAATTGGGTTGGATTTTGGCCAACCTGATTGAATAGATCATGATCAAATATAGCTTGACCTGATCCGATCCGATCCAAAAATTCAAAAAAATTATAACTAAAACTAGCAAAAATCATTGATCCGATTCAATCCGACCCAAATCTGTTCGAATCGAATCACATGTTCGAGTTCAATTTGGGTTACATTTATCTTAACCTGATTAACTCAAAATCCGATTGGGTTGATCCAAACCCAAATTTGCCCACCATTACTTGACACATCAATTTGTATGGGATAAGATTTAAATAAAAGACTTATCTGTTCATGTAACAACTTTAATTTATATCATTTTTTTATTTGAACCTAATATTAATTAATTATATTTTTAGTTATGATTTACTGAAATTCAGTAGTGCCTTGTCTTATTATTATGATCTAATTAAATTACTTTTAAAATTTAGTAATTTATCAATAACTTTAACCATATAACAATTTACTACATTATTGGAATTTTAAAAAATTCCATGAATAACTTATTTTTATATTTAAATATCAACTTAAATGCTATTTACTTACACCCTTATTTGTTGTTGTAAACGTTGTAATTGTTATTGTTACTGTCATTATGTTGTTATGCAAATAGCCTCGCTTATCTATGGAAGCAAACACCCGTAAACTATAGTTACTTCTTCATTATGTAAACTATAAACTACAAAATGTTATTAAACAACCAATCATCAAATCACTTAGATTTTTTGAAATAAGTGGTATTTTTAAAGAGACCCACACCTATGGTCATTATGTAGATTTTGCAATGTGAAATGTGAATAAAAAAATAATTACACAATGGATGAATGATTCCTTGGTGATAAAGCATTCCCACATGCTTTAGGTTTCACCATTAAATGCTTCACAAAACAATTGACATACCATAAGTCATGTGATTTTAGTAGGAAGGCTGACAAAGCCCATGCCATTATTGCTAAGTTTCTCAGCTTAAGTGACAGGAGAGGGATGATTTGAGCATCTTAACAATAACCTTTTGGTTGTTATTGTAAGCATTGAATAGAAATTCACCTTGTTTAATTTTTACTTGATAAAGAAGAAATTAAGAATAATTCTTTGTTAATGTGTTATTGTGAATAGTCTGACAATAGTTCACAAACATTATTTTTGTGTTGAAATTTTAAATCTCATTAACTCAATCATTACTTTTTATTGATTTATTCTTTTTTCATTTAGTAAGGTAAATTAAAAGCAGTTATCTAAACAATGATTTTGACATTTCACAAGGGAAATGACTAAATCATCTGAGTTACTCAATAAAAAATGCCATTGCACTGCAAGCAAGTCCCTGGCATTAGGGTGAAAAGTGAAACTTCACATTGTCTAGTCCAAATGATTTGATTATTTGGAAACTAACCCAAAAGCACTCCACCTTTTCACCTACTAAAGATTATGTTCACTTCTCCCAACCACTCATTTCACTTTTAACTTTACCAACTACTCATTCCAATTTCAAGTCTGCCAACCAACTATTTAAAGCAAAATAAAAAACAAAAACAAAAATCAAGAGAGAAAACTTATTTCTTTAGTGAACACTTTCGCTTTCACCAACAACTCCAAATCGAACAAACGAACAAGCCCAAGTGAGTTTAATTATGGTGATCTCTCCAATCGTACACAAAAATCAATTTTGATCATTCCAACAAGCATGTTCATTCTCTAAAGCATCATTTTTGTCTAATTTCTTATACGCCCCTTATATATCATATATGTGCTGCATTTTAAACCTTAACCCATAAGGAGTCATTAGTGGGTATTGAGACACATTTTGCAGATGGATTATGTGAATGGATTCATTATAATATTCGTGAACTACAACGGGAATGAACACTATATTGGTAGAGTGTATTTAGAACAGAGGACTTGGTATAGTCTAGTTGCAAACAAAAAATGAAAAAAACCATGGGACAATCAACTTGTTGAAGTAAAAAATGATAGGGATATTTAAAACCAAATAGTCAAATACTTCCTTGAAGGATTTCTATCCATGCATATGACGTTAGAAAACATTTTTCTTTATTATGATTCGCAAAACCGAAAGGGATAAATAGATTGTATGAAAAAAATCTTAATATTCCCACGGCTAGGGCAAATAAACCTACCAATGTATATACCAGAGATATCCCCACTTGGGTCACACGAGATTTATCTACGTATTGTGGTAAAATGGATGTTCGAAATGTTCGTGTATCAACTTTCTGTGGTGGGATGGATGTTGCTATGTATGTGCATGTAATATAAAATTCAAATAACTTATGTAATAACTAATTGAATTTAATTATTGGTAAAAGTAAGGTTATTTGCTCCATCTATACTTCTGTTTATACGAATCCATCAAAAAGTATTGTTGCTGAATATCAACTACTGCAACTTAAGTACTCCACTTTGATAGGAAAAATGAATGAAGTTGTTGATATATTGTTACGATTATTTTCTTTTTAGTCTACACGTATCATTGCTGCTTGATACCCATATTCAAAAAAGGTTAACATGATTCTTTTTAAAATACTTTTGTAAATAAGAATAACATCCAATCAGTGAATTCAGATTAACCACTTACTATTCAAACTCAAATCATTTTATCACATAAGATTGAAAAATATTGATTGCGACCCTCAACCTTGTCCATTATTTTAAGGCCCCTAACTAAGGCCAATATATATATATATATTCCATCTTCATCTCTCATCTTAACAATACTTTCAAGTTGATTGTATATATATTTGAGCTTATAATCTTGTACATGTCTATTCCTATGTTCTCAAATTAAAATAATGGTCATAGTATTTACTTATCCTATACAAAATTAACAAATTGAAACTACAACAAAAACTATTTTTTGTGATTATTTAATTCCTCTTCAAGTGACTTGCCATTGCAAACATGTTTGTTCATTGGCTGAAGGCAGTTGCTAGTCGTCGATAATAGTTAGGGTAGAAATACCTATTCACCAATTGGCTGCTGTAAATATACTCTTGTTGAGCAACATAAGCCATGAAAAAATGATGAATGCGTGTAAGGAAAGATATGGACACAAAAGCAATGAATAATTTTTATAATCACTTTGAGCTAAAAATAATTTCTCATCGCAATTGAACGGAAGTGGTAGTTTTTGTAGTCACTTTCAATTAAATATTACACTGAAATTAAATTAATTTTAGAAGGGAAAAACAACTGAAATAACTAAACTTCACCCCCAACATATTGCTCTAATTGATTATCCAATTGCAATTATTACATACACGTTGAAATAAATAATATTTGTTATTGAATTGTTCTCCTATAAATAATAGTGCTAAAATTGATCAAATATAACTCTATCAAAATCTTTTATAACAGTCTTTTATTAATAATTTCAACATGTGTTGCCATTTTGCTTACAACAATATACATAATAACTAAGTCTTACAATTCATACCACTACTACCAAACATTCATAAGAATATTACATAACTTCTTATTATTGTTAAAAGATAAAACTAACATCAGTATACCCAACAAGCAAAAATTTGCTCTAATGTTCTCAAACCTACTAAAAGGGCTTAGATTTGTTCAGTCAATAAAATTTTATGTAATACACCCAAAAAAAAAATTCTTAGGTCTTGCAAATTTGAGGACAGTCATATGTTAAAATGGGGATTTGTTGTTTTTTTATTAAAGAAAAAAATTTGCATGAGAACTAAAAAAATTAGGATCTTCATAGACAAAGATTTAATAAGTATATTAGGATAATTGCTTAATTCAATAGCCATAAATGAATTTTAAAAAAAAAAGAGAAACACATGTCAACACAATGAGCAAATTATTGTTGGTAGCACTACTAGCTGTAATATGACCAAAACAAGAGCAAGGTTTCCTCATTTGTTTCATGTCAACCATTCACATAAAGTTCTTCAATTCTTTGACAAATATTGTGACATGGGGGATGACGAGGTGGGAGGACCTTGTTGTCGGGTGTGCCATAGCTTGTAGAAGAAGAAATTCTTCATTGGCCTGACCATATCTCCAATGAGCTATTATTGCTGTGAGAGAAAAGACAATTTGCACGATAAAATAAAGAATTGAAAAGTGCAACAAGGAGAAAAAAAGGTAGGAACAAAGAAGAATAACAAAGTCCAAGCACATTCAAAATTGAACATCCCATTACTTGACGAAATTACAAAGATTAGCTGTGGAACCACCAATCATCACCAATTTCATGAAGCAAAAGCTAAGCATGAAACAATTTCAACAATTGTGGTAGGTGAACATTTATTTACGAAGAGTAATCGATTAAACATGTATTGAGTATGGTTTAAAAAATTTATATGATGGTTTAAATTTTGGTATAAAAAAAATGCTTGTCAGCTGGAGATGCCCCGCATAATTATCCCAAACATCAATTTCGTAGATAACACCGATTTCGACAATTTATTATGGCAAATCACCCTTACTATCATTCCCTCGATGATTAGTATGTTTTGTTTATAGCTACAATTTTAATTAAAGTCTACATAAATACCATTGTGTATGTAAATCTTCATGGTCATCCTTATGTTATGTTACAACTTGAATATGAGCATAGGTCTGAAAATATTTTTCTCCCCTCATGAAGATGACCTTAGTTGTCAGTGTTTTCAGCACAAAAGCTAATGTGAAATGGGCAAATTACATCTCAGATGAATGTATTTCATGTGATGCACATGCAGATGATGAAAATGTAGGAGAACACACATATACAAAGCCTCATCTGCTAATCGCACCATCACAATCGAATGAAAGGAAATGACTATTGATCCTCAGTTAGGCAACATAAGATCGAAAGCTACATATCATTCGTTGGAGTATCGTTTCGCTGTAAGAAGTTAATTTTCCATCGAAGATGAGGTGGAGAGTTTGTACTTCAGTTATGCCAAGTTGAAAAGTTTTGGAGTAAGGAAAGATGTGAAATGCATTGATAGAAATGGCAAAGTGAGGTACAGGAGATGGGTTTACAACAGAAAAGGTTTCAGAGCTCATAAATATATGCAAAACAAGAAACATGAAATGGGCTGCAAGGCTTGTTACTAAAACTGGATGCAGGGCAGAATTATGGGTTTTGTTTGATCACAACAAAGGTGCCTGGGTCTCAACAAGCTTTACCACATATTAGAATCATAACTTAACCCCACCGTATCATATTCATTATATTCGAGCGCACAGGAAAGTTTCTAAGGTGGATTTAGCTACTAGTTCAGTAATGCACCGTGTGGGCATTAAACCTTCATAAATATATGAGTACATGGTCCAATGTTCTGGTGGATAAAGCGAGGTCGGCTATATAAAAAGGCATATTGAAAATGTGGTTGCAGGTTAAAAGTGAAAACAACTAAAAGATTCTGATTTTAAGTCATGCATAGCATATCTTAATGGGAGAAAAAACTCTAACCCTTCTTTCTATTTTGAGTACACAATTAACAAGCAATATAGATTGACTAACATTTTTTTTGTGATGGCAGTTGCAAGGCAGACTATGCAATATTTGAAGATGTGATTGCATTTTATGCAACTTACCACACGAATGCTTGCCACAAACCTTTAGTTGTTGTTGTAGGCATTCACCACCATTATAGAACAACCATCTTTGGGTTTGCTTTGCTAACCGTAAAAACTAAACAAACCTATACATGATTGTTGATGACATTTATGGATGCTATAGAGGGCAAACATCTAAAAGCAGTATTGACTGACGGAAACAAAGTAATGCACAAAGTAATTTTGAAGACAATCCCACAATCAATCTATAGACTTTGCTATTGGCACCTTGAGAAGAATGCACAAACAAACATGGGTAAAACAGAATTCACAATTAACTTCAAGGATTGCATGCTCTACACAAATGACCATGAAGATTTTCAAAACAAATGGGTTGCAATAGTGCTTAAACATAAAGTTGAAAGCAACGAATATGTGAAGTAAATATATGAAGTAGAAATTTGTGGGCAGAACCTTATTTCATAGCACATTTTTTCGGGGGAATACGGAGCACACAAAAATGCGAGAGATGGGATGTATGAATTTTTACACAAATTTATTGCTTTCTTGAACTAATATGTCAATAGAAAACTACGATTAATAGAAGTTATGGTTCAAATTGACACATTAATGAACAAACAGCGAGAGATGGAGGGAAATGATGATTTTGACAATTTATAAAGGTCATCTGTTTTATGCACCCATTTAAAACAATATAAGTAGCAAGCTGGGAAAAATTACACAAAGTCCATGTTTAAGAAAGTCCAAGCGGAACTAAATGAGGAGGGATTGCTTTTTATTGAAAGTATGTAGATGACATAAGCACCCGGACTTACAACATTAAAGAGTTCCAAAAGGAAAACATAGAGTAGAAGGTTGTATTCTATCACCAATCCAAGCTTGCTACATGTCAATGCCAACTTCTTGAGAGGTTGGGCATACCTTGTTCCCATTCATTTGTGGTTTTAAAGGCTGAGGATGTTCAATCAATTCCAGAATGTATGCAATTAATATAGTTGCTTAAAACAGCAAAAATAAACAACCCTTCGTATAATGATAACCAATCAGAGAAGGTGTACATGAGCAAACTAGCGTAGATAGGGTCACTCAATGCAGCATGCATGACCTTCCAGCATTTTGCTGGGCAAAGCACAAAGCCTCGATGCCTACAATGAAGCAATGAAAGGAATCTATAGCCTGACATTGTGACTACAATCTATATTATTGCCTACAAACAGAACAAGTGTACCAAATTTTCAGGCAAATCCCAACCTCATTCAAGACCCTATGCTTGTATTAATAAAAAGGGCACCAAGGCAGTCTAAAAAGGCCAAAAAGAAAAATACAACCAATGTAACAACCTAGGTTATACGGTTAGAACTTGCACTAAGAATCCATCATCAATTCCAACTAACATTTACGGATGGAATGATTATAGCGACCACATTTCGGTTAATGGATTGGAAGAATCAAACTTAAATACCTCTACTTGGACCAACAGATATATCCATGGAAGCTCAGAACCTACCCTGACATTAACATCAAGATAATGGTTAACAATAGTCAATCTATTGACATCACTACACCAATGGAGCTAAATCTTTTTTGGAATGGTTCAACACCCTAGGTCTATATAGAATGGCTTACTAACCACTTATTTTAACTGAAAATGTAATATGATGCCTTAATTATGAGTTTATAGTTTTTCAAATTATTTATATTGTTGATAGTTGGGAGTAATTTGTTATGTGAACATGTTGAGTGACTTTGGTTTATGACAATTGTGTTTCCATTGTGTTACATCGAAATGGAAGGTGTAGGGTTTGATTTACGAATTCATTAACTTAGGAGTTCTGTATCAACATATCAACCGGTATACCTTGTGTTTGGTTGCATCAAAAGTGAACTAATTGATATTCTATTGGTGAGAAATTTAGAATTGTGATAAGAAAATATTTTTGTGCTCCAGTTATGGAAATTGTGGATTCAGATGTGTTTACAACTGATTTTACTAGATTCCATGAATTATTGGTTACATGAATTATTTTTTTATTAGAATACTCCCATGTAACATTTGACAATGGACAACAACAGTGTAATAGTGTTAAAATGATCAAAACTTTTGGCATATTCTAAAACAATGTTAGTCTGAAATTAAGGTTTGGAAATTTTGATATTACTTGAATTTGTGATTGATTGTGTGAATTTCCAAAGTTTACCAATACTAAGGCTGGATTGTTGACAGATTAGAAATTTGACTCTTTATCTTAAGAAGCATATGTCAATAAATATCAAAATGAACTGAAATTTTAAATTGTTGGCCCTTAATACGCAAAATCTTTTTCTTAAAAGTTTGATTGCACTCATATCAGCAAGACAATAGGCTTTTTTTATGTGACGACGGCCCTACACCTGATGTTGAAGTTTTATTAACAATCTCAGTGGATGCGATAAGATTTTGTGTAATTAAAATGATGAAATAACTTTACATGTCGTACATTTTACTCGTCTATTAGAATTTTAAAAAATTTCTTAGCGAGGATTAGTTGCTCACTTTATATTGAAACTAAAATTGTGCTTTCATATTGAAATTTCAAGTTTTGCAAACATCACGTCTTGGAGTAACTGATAGCTGGATGGCTTGCCTTTTGGTAAAAAAAGTTTAACTTTTCTTCATCTATACCTTGTTGTGACATCTTATTAAATTTATTTGCTAAAGAAAGTTTAAATTTTAGGTCGAGCATGTACTAAATTTGATTTTATTTGCACTACTACCTTGAAACACATTTTCAAACAGATGAAAATGTTGCAGATTTTGATTTATTAATATTAATGTTGTTGTTTGTAGATCGTATATGTGGACTAAAACAGTCAATTAATTTCCTAAGCAGAAATATATTTAGAACAAGTGTATAATGTTTCTTCCTGCAACAGCTCCCAACCACAACTGTTCTCTTGACAAATGCACGAAGTTGATCATAGATTCCCAATTGTGCATATACCAGATAAATAAAATAATCCATTGTTAGCAATATTAGATTTGAAAGAGCAAAATACTGAATAACCTAAAAATAACGTGAACCCACTCTTTTTTCCCGAATATAAAATGTTCATGTTATCTTATATGGCTATATAGCTTTTTTATTTTCATGATAACAGACCACACATTAATGAATAATATTGGTAATGATTTATTAAAGTATCTTTTGTGAAAGAAAGGATATGATTTAACATTCTTAGTAAAAGCGAGTTCCCATCAGAAGTTGGATTTTTTCATAAACGGCATCCTGCTTATGACAATTCATAATCTGGTTACATTAAAAAGGTCACTGAAGTTAACTGGCAACTAGATTAATACAAACATCAAGCTGATTACATGAAAAATGGTTACTGAAGTTAACCAGCATCCTTATTAATACAAACGGCAAATCGGTTGCATTAAAAATGGTTAGTAGCGTTAACCAACTGCCTGCTTAAGATAAACACCAAACCGGTTACATGAAAATGGTTACTGGAGTTAACCAGCATTCTGCATAATACAAACGGAAAACCTATGAAATGAAAAATGGTTATTAGAGTTAACTGGTGTCGTGATTAACACAAATGGCAACCCAGTGAAATGAAGTGAACTCTCTAGAATCCAACAGCATACTGGTTAGCGATAAAAGGGAAACCGGTTATTCAAAAAGAAAATTTCAACAAACAATCAAGTTAAGCGGCAATCTGGTTAGGAGAAACAAGAAACCTGTTATAACAAAAAAGTCAATAGCGGCTAATTTCATAAGTCTATCTATAAATAACCGAAGAGGACTTCGTTGCAAATGATGATGAATGATCTTGGCAACATTTGTCTACCTAAACTTATATTATGTATACATACTAAAACTTGAGCTACAATATGATTTGATTTAGTAGAGTGTGTATTTCTTTGTATCCTTCATTTGAAAATAAAAATTGAATGATTATGTAGGAAACACTTGGGAAAGAGGTGATGGATTAATCTTAAGATTGTAAAAATTGATTAACACCTTCGAAATCAATTGTAAAGTTTTTAAAGCCTTAAGGTGTAAGTAAGGGTGGGCAGAACCAAACCAAAACCGAAAAAAATTCGATTCGGTTTGGTTTTTTTCGGTTTCGGTTTGATTTTTTTAAATAAAAAATCTAAATTTATAAATACCGAACCGAATAGTTCGGTTTAGTTCGGTTTTCGGATTAAAAATTATAAAATCCGAACCGACTAAAAAATATAAATTAAATGCGAAGTTCAAGGTTGAGATTATAATCCCAAATCACCTTTATTCCTCATGCAGTGCAAAAAATATTTTTCAAGCATTTATGTGTCTGCAGTCAACATCATTATATCGAATGAGAGAACACAAGTTGGCAATAAGAAATAGACAAAAATATAGAATTGCAAATGCATCAATAAGCCAAGTCATATTAAAAAAATCCCCTCAATTTGCTCTTAGTTAGTAATCTTGTCATTCCTATATTAGTTTTTTTTTTTTGTTAGCCATCTATCAAAAACATCCATTCTGAAAAGACACATTCCCCGAAACAATGATGAACCAATGATATTGAAAGTGGAAAAATTAAAAGAGGAAACAATGAAAGCATGGAGTCGGGCATAAGCAATTGAACATAGAGGAAGTTTACATAATAACCTCAAAATCCCTATTCCTTAACCCGCCCTTTTTAATGCAACCAAAAAGATGTAAAAGAGCTATAATGGAGACAGCAATTAAAGTTTCAGAAGGCACATGCAATACCCTAATCCTAACTTTGGTGTTTAACCTTAGCTTCATAAATATCACATTTATTCACTGGGTAGAAATTGAAGAAAATACTTTTGCAATTTCACCTGTAGCCACCTATACAATCATCCCTCCAATGTATTCATAAATTATTCTACCTTCTCCTCCACAAATCTTGTGGTCGACATACTAGACCAAAGTAATTGTAGCCAAAGCCTTTACATATAATACTTTTAAAACAATTTGGACTCATACTTCCTTAATTTATCCCAAAGAGAAACGAAATCACTGCATATAAAGAAAAGAACAAACAAAATCAATCAAACCAAATCTGATCAACAATCATATGAACAAAATAGAGAAAGAAAATAGTCAATTAGCAATCATATGAACAAAATCTAGAAGAACAAAATCAATTAACAATCATATGAATGAAATAGACGCCGTAAATCTTATCCAAATAAACGTAGCAGCAACAGTAGCAACACCACTAATTGAATCAAAGTAAAGATGCAGCAGCCACAGTACATGGAGCCGAGATGCAGCGATAGCAACTTTCTCTCTCAACACAATAGCAGTCGTTGATCCTCAATTACATCAGCAATAGTTCAGGGACGAAGCAACCACAGCACATGGAGCTGAGACGCAATAGCACATTACTCTTTCAACAAAGCAGCAACAGCTTTCTCCCTCAACGTAGTAGCCGATTTTGAAACTTCTCACTATCCGTCTGGCCCAACTATAAGGCCATCAAAATCACCACACGCTGAAACTGTTTGCTCTGGTTGCCCATCTGTTAGAGCTAATCAATTCACTCAGTTTCCCTTTTGTTACAACTTCTGCATAAACTAAAAATTATTTGTCAGATTAAAATTGAAGATATTTAATGGTTTGAGATTAACTAGACAATAAGTTAAGTGAAACATTAACTTATGGATTGCCATAATTGGATAAAAGAAAATAAAGTTAACTGCCATGAACCACAAGACCATTAATAATAGATGACTTTGTTGGAAATTTCAACCATGTATAATATTGCATAAACATACAAAATTTGTTTAACCATATTCATGTTTTATTATCGTATGTTGTGAGATGAGAGTTACAAAAGATTGAACATAAACCACTAGTCAATCTCGAACATAGGCATGTATACCATTGGTAAATCCATAAGCTATAATTTGTACATAACAAAACGCAAAATGATAGAGAATATGTCATTTTAATAAGCTCACATTTTTTTGAAACTAAAAACAAAAATGGATCTAAGAAAACTCATATGTTGCATATCATGTGACAAATCAATCATGATATAATGTTCGTCTGTGTCATTCTTTAGTGCCATTATAGGAATTCCGAATTATTTTAATCAAGTCCATACAGGAAAATGCTATTATGTTGGCAAAGTAATTTGAAAATTCAAGAATCAGTTGTGGTTGTGCTTAAAAACCTCGTATATCATATAATTTTCAAATTGCTTTTTTAACAACATAGTTAGTATAATAGACTGCAAAGATCATAACAGGTAACACAACAAACGTTGGTTTGACAACATACATGTAGAGGCAATCTTCTTAATGATAATTGCCTACAATATATCAACTACTATATATAATATATACCCCCTCTGAATTTCCTATAACTAAATATGCATTCTCCATAAATTTATCTTTCTACCTGCTGTGATTCATGACTTCATGCTTGTTCTATGACAGATAAGTAATCAAATTTATAGATTTACACACCACCTTTCTTAGTCAACCACTCATTGGCCCCAATGGTTCACCACGCCACAATTAATAGACACATATACCAAGCTATAACGGGGAATAGGATAAAAATAAACACTAAAGCACCACACACGCTAAAAACTTGTTGCACATTGTTATCTTTGCGAACCTTTCTTATCTAAACAGAGATTTATGTATCCACAATTTGAACTCTTTTCGCAAAAAGATTGGTTAAATGATTAAATCACCATATGGATAATTAGAAAGATACAATCTGGCTAAATGAAAGAAAAATTACTTTTAAGAATGTTATATCGAACAATTAAAGATTTTCAATTGGCAATATTATAAGATCCAAATCAACAGTAAATTATTTAAAATTTTCTTTATGATTTATACTCGTACATTGTATAACTCAGCATATCAGCATATTGAAAAACAGACAGATAATAAGAAGAAAGTTTTCATTGTAAAACACACATATATAAGCATATTGAAAAACCTATAACTCTCTACCTTGCATATTAACAACAAACAAACATATAATAAGAAAATTTTCATTGTAAAGCAAGAGCACATACCATGTGATATATCTATTATTATCTATTATCTAAGTATGAAAGTAAGCAAAATAAAAAACCATGGAAATTATACTTGATTGAGCTTTGATCATCTCTTACCTCATCATTTAAGGCGCCGCCATAATGTTCATTAATCCTCCTCAACACTTGCTTTGACCATTTGACAATCTTCTCTGCCCTTCGACTAACCTTTTCTTGCTCCTTCATTGCCTTCTTTAGTGTCTTTTCTTGCTCTTTGACAATAAAAGTACTGAAATCCGACAAGAACTCATCGTTCTTTATACCCCAATCAAGATCATCACGAAGAATTGGACTTTTCCTATTCTTTTTCTTTAAATCACTCTTTGGAGAACACTAAAAACAGCGCTTTCTCTGCGGTGAGGATGGCAAAGAAGAAAGTGAATCGATCTAAGAACTCAGAGAACTCAACAGCGAAGAAAATGACTTGGATTTCGACTTCGGCTTCGATTTTAAGGAAACAGCGACAACATGAACAAAAGCAAAAACAGACCCATATTTGCAATTTTATTTAGAATCAATTTATCAATCTAGGTTCTATTTGGACTCTAAGAACTGATTTTGTAGTCTCCAAGTCAGGTTTCCCATCTGGGTTTTCTTTGGAACCAAATAAAATCTCTGACTTTGAAGTTGGATTTGAATCATTGAAATCTGTGTGGCTGGAATTTAATGGTGGAGGTTGGCAATGAATTTTGAGGAGGATTGTGTTGGAAGAGATAAAACCATTTATAGCATTTTCTTAATTTGTGGTTAAAACGACGTCGTTGCTTTTGTCGTGACCGACTCCATCAAGTTAGACCAATTTTATTTTATTATTATTTTATTCATTTAACATTTATTTATTGGTGAACTAATCATGTCAATATGCTGTAAGTTAGTTGAACATAACTTAGAGAGATATGAAAGGAAGAGTCCATCCAAATAGCAAAAATGGTCAAAAACAATATAAATATGGGCCAAGAACTAAAAGACCATAAGAGAACCCGGCCTTCCGCCTTCACCTGAAAGTGGATATTCGGGTTTACCCGGATCCGAGTTCTGCCATCCCGTCCCCCAGCCTCTTAAATTTCATGATCCATTGAATCCAACAGTTCTATTATTATTTTTGAGCGAACAAAACCCTAAGCCCTAGTAAGGTGGTGGGGCGGTTTTTCCTATTCTGGTTGGTTAATTAAAAGCGCGAAATCACTGGCAGTTGTTGTTGCGAGTTATAAGAATCAAAGATGAGAGTGAAAAGACAGAAGCGTCATAGAAAGATTGTGAGATTCTACACAGCTTGCTTTGGGTTCAGGCAGCCGTACAAGGTGCTTTGCGACGGCACTTTCGTTCATCACCTCATTGAAAATCGTATTACTCCAGCTGATAATGCCCTCTCCAACACTCTCGCTGCCCCTGTTAAGCTCTTCACCACCAAGTCTGTTGTCGTTTACACACACACACACACACACATTGCTTATTCTGATAATCTGTATCTATTTAATTCTGAAAAATATTACATTTATATAGCTTTGTTTTAATTGATAGGTGTGTGATTGAGGAGTTAAAGAGACTTGGGCAGTCTCATTCTGAAGCTCTCGAGGGGGCACATAAACTTGCAATTGCCAGGTTTGCTTCTCTAGACAGGCTGAGTGTAATCAGTTCAATTATATTCAAGATTCCTTTTCACTAGAATTTTATGGTTTAGTGTTTTTGACGAGGATAGTTTATTTATTTTAGTGGGATTTAGTGATTCACCGTTCAAATTGGTTATGCTAGTTTTGCAGTTATTAGGAGATGATTCAGTTTTTATTGTATTTATAATTGAATTGGCATTCAATGTCAGATGTGAGCACGAGATATTGAAGAGTGCCGATGCGTGCCTGGTGGAGGTTACTGGAGAAAAAAATCCTGAGCACTTCTTTGTTGCCACTCAGGATGTTGATTTGCGTAAGAAGCTTCA
This sequence comes from Luvunga scandens, assembly GCA_030449905.1. Taxonomy (NCBI): domain Eukaryota; kingdom Viridiplantae; phylum Streptophyta; class Magnoliopsida; order Sapindales; family Rutaceae; genus Luvunga; species Luvunga scandens. Next base: position 2,320,068 of record JASUUG010001122.1, on the reverse strand, counting down.
GGAGGTTCGTATTGTAATTGTCATATTCTGTTGTACATCAATTGCTCCTGGTATCTTGTTGGTTGAGCATCATGGTTTCTTAAACTCCTGTTACTTATGGCAGGTGCCAGGTGTTCCTCTTATTTTTGGCTTGCGGAATGCTCTTTTACTTGAGCCACCATCTTCATTTCAACGCCAATTCGTCAAAACTTCTGAAGAAGCTCGATCTCGTATGTCTGAGTCGGAACTTACGAAGTTAAAAAAGAGCACCAAGAACATTTTGGAAACCAAGGAAATAGGGGATTCATATAACAAAAATGAAGAGTTAGAAAATCAGAAGTTAGAGATGCAGACAGATAAAAAGGCACATTATGCAAGAAAGGGAATGGGTATTAAGGATAGACCCCAATTCAAGAGAAAGAGAGCTAAGGTATATACTTTCTCATTGTCGTTTACACTCTCAATCGAGCGTGATTGATTCATCAGTTTAGTTTTAGCTATTTTCTACTTGTCCCTATAGTCTTGAACCACCACTACTGACAACGCTAACTTGTTTGTTTACATCCACTTAGAAGTTTTGACTATAATATTGATTCACCAATATAGTTTTCCCTCCTCCAAACTTTTCTACTTTGTGGATTTTTACTAGCTTGGAGGATGATAGGGGTAACTTGAATAGGCTTCTGAAGATTTGATTGCCATTTATGATAAGAAAAATTTATATTCCCAAGTAGTGATTAACATCTTTAAGTGTAGACTGTACTTGGTTCATATTTTTTAGATTTGCAGCAACTAAATTGACTTATTAATGTCGCAAGTATTCTGCTGATATGTTCTCATTCTCGTTGCTGCCTCTTTTGGCAATGCTTGTTGAGTTACTTCTGTATCATTTGTTTTGCAGGCTCCAAATCCTCTATCATGCAAGAAGAAAAAGAGTCATGAAAATCCTAATACAGCATCTGGGAAGGTGAGGTTACTTTTAGTTTGTCTTCAATACTCGACAATACTTTCCTAAACTAGATTAGACGATCCATCTCTTATGTGTAGGCAAATGCAGGTTCTGATGGGAAGTATGTAATGTCTGAGACATAATAGCCATGCAGTTATAATTTTTAACTTTAATTAACCTGTACTTGGCAGCCTTTCAGTTACTTGATTGAGTCAATTGAAACCCATTGGCTTTAGTTCCTGTGGTGTTTTGCTTGCAATGGTAACTGCTTATTTTTAGTTGCAAGATTATTATATAGTATAATTATTTGGTCAAAAGTCGGAGTTTACCACGTCTTTTGTCATTTACATGTGTCAATCACTCTTAGCTTTTTTACGTTAGTATGTTACTAGATAAATATTTCAATGTTGTTGAGACTGCAAGTGATCTTTGACAGGCTAAGTTTCAATCATTCAAAATGCTTTAGAGAAGTAGTAACAGCTAATAATTTGATGTAACATCTCTTGATAATAATTACCTAGAAATTAGGATTTCAAAATATGCTACTCAAGATACATATTGCCATGAATCGAATATTAGGATTGGTTTGATTTGCATTTAGATAAAATTTTCCGATTTGTGAAGAGAAAAAAAAAACATATCTTGAGAAAGCATATTTGGATGGAAGTTTTTTTTTGGGGGGAGGGGGGGGGGTGCGGGGGGCGGAATCTTTTGGCATACACTTTATCTAAAAACAATAGAAGTTTGAGTTTACTTGTGAGATTATATCCAATTTGTTATTTCTTTGAATTGTTAATCAGATGCTCCCATAGTGTCCTTGTTTTTTCTTGTTTAGTATTATGTTAATGAATTTAGTTTTATTGTAAGGAATGTTGGAAGTGATTGAACTGCATGTGGTTCTTCTCTCTGCATTTCCTATTTAACACGGTTGTGTGAAGCATCCAAGTGTAGTTTTGTACTGTTCCTTAGCCTCCAGTTAAGTGATTTGGCCGTGTTATACATTTATAGCTTAGAAGTTAGCAGCTGTTAAATGAAGAGGATAGGCTTACAGGCTGGAATATTTGCACACCATTATATGATGTACGTTCATAGTTGCTGAACTTTTCACTCTAGCAGTTCTATTAAGAGGATCCTGAGATGCATGCTTAGAAATTTAAATTTATTACTAATGTTAAAGAACACAATGATAGGTAACTAATCTTTGGCCCTTACCATAAGGTTAATAAATAGTGCAGAAACTGGTATGTATGTCATCAATTATTAATTTGTGGAAGTTACCGCAGGAAGGTAAAGATGGGAACACTACAATGAGAAGCAGGAACAGGAAACGAAAGAGGTCACGTGCAGCCAAAAACCTTGCTGTGTCTGAGAGCTAATAGTTTATGCCAGCTGTGGAACAGAGCTTCAATATTTTTTCTTGGTTGTAGTGAAGAGTTGTGTGGTAAAACTGTAATTATAATTGTGGCATACTGGCATATTGAAAGCAAGGGCCTTTCGCTGCTGCCTGAAGTCAGATCACAAGATTTGACATTCAGAGAAACACATCGTCTCATATTCTGGCATGTGTGTTGACCGTTTCATATATTTCAGAATAGAGAAACAGACCAAGGGCTTTCATTTATTTATCAACTCTCCTGGCAATGAGTAATCCTTTTTTATACACATCATCAAGGCTTTGAAGGCCATCATCATCAAGGCTTTGAAGGCCATTAACTGCCCACTGCCCAGTTTTCAATAAATCATGTTCTTGTCCTTTTCAGTAATGATCAAGAGGAGTCACAGAATATAGACTACAGCGTTTAGGATACCAAGCAAAGGGATTTAAGCTTAGGACCCCTCTAACTTACGGTAACCGTAACTTAAGTCCGTTGTCGTTTTTTTTATTTTGTTTTCTTGTAAAATTTCATTCAAGCCCCTTATACTCTATATTATTTATAATTTAATCATAAATATTATAAAATATTTAACTTTATTCATAAATTTTTAAAATATTAAATTTATCCTTATAATTTTTAAATTTCTAAAATACCCTCTATTTAATTAAAAAATATAATTATTATTAAATGATTATAATAATTATTATTAATTATTATTATAATTTTAAATGGATTATTATTATTATTAACAACAATAAAAGGTATTATAATTAATTAATATATTAACAATAATTATTATTAATAATTAATTTATTATTATTAATAATAATTAATAATTAATAGTAATAATTATTGTTAACAATTTAACTAAAAAATCATTATTAATTATTATTAATATATTAATTAATTATAAACCCATCTCCAAATTCCCACCCTTTATTTTCTCATCACACTCTCTCTCTTTCCCCACCCTCCGATCTAGGGTTGGCATTAAAATCCGGATCTGGCCAGGATCCGTAAAGATTCGGAAGATCCGGATCCGAAAAATTCCGGATCCACATGTTATAAAATGCGGATCCGGATCTTAAAAGTTAAGAGCCGTGCGGATCCGGATGCAAGTGCATCCGGAAAATCGGATATCCAGATCCGTATTATTATATTATATTATTTATTTATTTATTTAAATTTTAATTAAAAAATATATAAATTAAAATATTTATAAACATTATTAATTCTATAATCTTCATTGACTATAAAAAGTATGTTAAAAAGCTAAAATAATAATAATAATAATAATAATAATAATAATAATAATAATAATAATAATTATTATTATTATTATTATTATTATTATTATTATTATTATTATTATTATTATTAAAATGAATTGGTTTACTTTAGTTTTTTTAATTTTGTTTATTTTTTATTTATGTTGTGAAATTATCATTTGTGAATTTATGGTGATATTGTATGTTATTTATATTGAATTGATGTTAAATTGTTAATTGTTAAATTATAATTGAATTTTATTTGATATTATTAAATAAATTATTAAAGTTAAAATTATATTTAAATTTAAAATATATGCGGATCGGATATCTAGAAAATCCGCCCGCAATCCGTGAGGATCTTACTCGCATTCAGATCTGCATTTTTTTCCGGATCCGGATATAAAAAATTCAATGTGCATGCGGATCCGGATATAAAAAATTCAATGTAGATCCGGATCTGGATATAAAAAATTCAATGCGGATCCGGATCCAGATCCAGAATTTGCCATCTCTACTCCGATCAAGATCATTATCACTCTCTAGACCCCACGTCATCAAACTCATTCATTCATCTTCTCAACATGACACCGCACAAACAATACTCCCAACAAATTTGCCGCCACCACCTCCACCACAAGGAATTAAGGTGCTTTTCTTCGTTTTCTCTATCTCCATTAGCCTCATCCTCCATTTCCTTATCCCTAAGTAAATAAATAAATAAAAATAATAATTATTGTTAATAATTTAACTAAAAAATTATTATTAATTATTATCATATTATGGGTTGGATTTGAAGTGTTGTACCAAAATCTAATTCAAATGAATTGGATTTGAAGATAAGTATATTTAAATTATTATTTTGTATTTTAATTATTGTGATTATTATTATTATTCAAAAATTAATTAATAATAATAATTGTATTTATTAACAATTTAACTAAAAAATTATTATCAATTATTATTAATATATTAATTAATTATAATACCTTTTATTGTTGTTAATAATAATAATAATCTATTTAAAATTAAAATTAAAATTATATTATTATAATCATAATTATAATTATAATCCATTAATAATAATTATATTTTTTAATTAAATGGAGGGTATTTTAAGAATTTAAAAATAATAATAATCTATTATTATAATTTTAATTTTATTGTTGTTGTTGTTAATAATAATAATAATAATAATAATATTCCATTTAAAATAATAATAATAATAATTATTATTATTAATATAATAATTATTATATTTTTTAATTAAATGGAGGGTATTTTAAAAATTTAAAAATTATAAGAGTAAATTTGATATTTTAAAAATTTTTGAATAAATTTAAAAATTTTATAATATTATGAATAAATTATAAATAAATAAAATATAAGGGACTTCAATGAAATTTTATTAGAAAACAAAAGAAGAAAAAAACAAACGGACTGTAAGTTACGTTGAACGTAAGTTAGAGAAATTTTTTAACATATTGTGCAGGTCCAGTACATGGCATGGTGATAAGGATTGGTTAAGGTAGGTAAAAAGTGCATCCTGTTAAAAAAAAGCCCTATAGTGTACTAGCAGGTCTGACGTCTTTTAATGACAGGCTGGACCATGAAGTCTTTTTAGGCTTTTGCTTAATGATTCTTTTTAGGTTACCTTCTAGTAATTTTAAACATTACGGGCTTGCCGGCGAGAGGAATATGCTTGGATTTGAGATAATTGAGCTAGTTAATCTAATGGTTGATATCAATTCTTCAGTTTATCAATATTTTCTTTTGGTTGGTTGGTTGGTTAAACGTCCTATCTATAAGACTATAAGATGTTAGCTATCTGGTTAATCACTCATTATGTTTCGGTCCCATCTTTTCAGCAGCTACATTGATAGATAGATTTGAGAGCCCAAGTCTTTTAGGGAAGGTGATATCAGCTGACCGTCGATATGGCCCAAAAGAGAGGACCGAACATTCCCTTTGAGAAGAGCCACTGAAGATGGTGTTTGATCCAGACAGGCACAACGTTTTTTGCCTTGGTTGGTTTTCTAGGATCCACACTTTTATTCTCGTTGTAAGACTGTAGTGCGTCACTCATCGCTTACCCTGCAGCTGGCCACCGCATCATCAATGCTGAGTTTGATGATCTTATTTTAATCAAATCAATCATTATCAACCGACATTTCATTCCACACAAAAACTACTCTCGTTGTTAAGAGGCTTGGGTTTATACCATAGCAATAGCATTAGTAGTTATTGATACTAAACATCAATCTGGTGATCCTATCATGCGGAGCTGTTCTATACAGTTGGGGGATTTAATAAAGACAGATTTTTAAGTCTATGGTTTAGGTTATCACCCCAACACCCTCCCTGCACCTCTGATAGATTTGATGTTTCGCCTTAAGCTTACTGAGATTCACTACTATGGTTCTAGTAGTAGGCTGGTGGGACTTTGTTGTCTTAACTACAATTACAATTAATGTGGTCTTGTTAAAATTAAAAGTTAAAACGATATTTTCTAATCTCTGATTATGAATCCGCACCGAGTTTTAAAGGTTGATTTTAATATGTTTTAAAGATTACCTAACAAGGAATTTGAAGACGTACGTTGCAATGTTTTAAAGATGACCTAACCAAGGATTGAATTCCCTAATCCCTAGCCCCCGGTCTTACGAATAATGCTAATTTTTACACAGTATCCCTCAATTAATTTCCTAAATGACTCTCTCAAATACCGCGAGAAGAATGAACGGAACTGCACTTTCTGTTCTCTGTTTGGAACGGAACATTAACAAGCTACAATTTCGGACATGTGAGCGCGAGGCCCGTCCTTTGTCGTCGTTCCATAATTTATACTGCTTGATTTGAGGGTGCAAGATTTGGACCATGTCAATGCTACCATCTTTTCTCCGAGTAGAAATGTGTCAGGTCATGATCAATGAAATTGAAGCGGTCCGCCTCCAATGATTTTTTTTTTTTTTTTATTATTATTATTATTATACCGTACATTATCTTCTTAAGAACTACCCAAATTATTTAAATCCACTCCAATGTTCACATCTTGACATCTTCCCTGGTTTCATATTGTGCTCCTTCGCTACCCAACCAGTTCACAAACCTGTCACCCGTTACCCGTTAGTCGTTACTGTTCTACATTCGTGCTTCGTGGTTTGGTTCCTCACAAAGTGTATTATTATGAAATGTTACGATCATTGCCTTCCGGCCCGCTAATCGACATATCAAAACCAATTTGACTTACAGTTTACTTAGAATAATATAAAAATAAAGTGAATTTCACTGTTTTAGATAGCCGGTAACTTACGTTATTTATAACTCGGTAAAACCTTTAATGGGGAGGTAAAGATTCTTTCACCCTCCTGAAGAAAATTAGTCGGAGTCATCTCATCTTATCTTGTAGAATATTTATTTATAAAAGAGAGGTTAACTTTTTTTTTCATATTACTTTAAACTTTTTGTTATTGTCATATGGGGTTAAGAATCCGATAGATTTTTTATTCTTAATGTCAATAAATTGTAATATAAATTTAAAAAGCAGAAAATTGTTTTAACCATTACTCTTATAAGTTATAATGTTGTATCACCACCGTATTAACTTTATAAATTCTAAAATACTATGTAATCAGAATTCTCTTACATATGCTTGTGCGAGAGAGACTACATTTTATAAATTATAAATCAGAGCAATATATGTTATTTCACCGCGAAATAATGATATATATTATAAAATACAAACGTTTGCGCATGAGAATTTTCTTAACTTCAATACTATCGTACAAGCTTATGAAATGGTATTTTTGATGCCTAAAGGGACCTCAAAGCCGAATTTATTTTATAGAAAAAAGTAATACGAAACAGTCTTATTTCACCGAGCCAAGCTCAAATTTGCTCGGTCCAAGTCAAATTCATTTACCTTCCAATCACATAAAACAATCGAGACTACTGGTAAAGATCTCATGAGAACCGTTCGATGCTTAAACTAGTTATTGGATCCATGATAAACGGGGAAATAAAATAAGAAAATAAAGTTTCCATCCAAATTTTGAAACGGGGACCAACGATGTCGTTATTGTAGATCATGTAGTAAAATAGAATGGTTGATTTCTCTATAGTTGGTCCTTTGTTCATTTTGCCAACCCCCTCCCTAATTCCTAACTTGGCTTAAATAGTCTCTTATAAGTGTGGCTGGTTATTCCCTTAATTCTAGCCCACTTCTCCACCAACCTGTGAGCGGCTTCTCCATGTGAGCAGCTTGAGAATCGTGGTTTTCACCCTTAAAAGTAAGGCGCATTCTATTTGAAGACCCAGTCAAATAATTTCAGGTCGCGCGTGATGAAGTCCAACTCATCTAAATTAATGATCGGGTTAATGCAATCTGCTCATCTCAAATCATGATTAGCCTGATAAAATCTCCTCATTTTAATTCATGGTTGGAAGCTCCGGCCCATGTCAATTCTAATCGCCCTAATTAACGTGAGCTCGGAGTCAATTATTCTTATCCATAATGTCAAGAAAATCCTACCAAAACAGTGGTTAAGAAAACACTAGTTTCAATCGCTGTCTATTAAATACAACGTCTTTGCAATGATCCTGATTTAACCTATAACACGCATAAAATAAACAATAGAAACACGAGAGTGATGTAGTCAAAATTGTAATCGGCAATCATGCCAAACTTTTTTTTTTTCCCTTTTTTTTTTGTGTTTGGTACTTGAGAACATAATAATATAATCCGTCCCTCATCGATTCCCAAGTTTTGTTTTTTCCTATCGATGGGACATGGGGGTGACGTGCAATTTACAAAGCAATAGTTCTGATCAAAATTTCGACATGCATGTGAAATATATTATAATATGGATTTTGCACACATCAATGCTCTTGATCGCACAACAAGACGACATTGCGGTCTAGAGTTTCCTTCCTTCCCATAAATTTTTTAAAAATGATGATTATGAGGAATCTTTTTCATATTTTTGTTAATTTGTTTTGTTTCATCGTTTTTTAAAAATCGATAATCAGACCTGACAAACATTCAGCTCGACTCGTGGCGCATGGTCTCTTATGTCCCCAAGGTTATGCTCATATCTTCGCCTCGGGCCCTGCTCGTTTTTGTTTTAATGCATAACAAAGATACAATTCAAGCCTCCCGAACAGGGGAGTGAAAAGTGAAAACACTTTTTTTAATCCTCAAGTGATTTTTCACTGATCTCTTCGCAATTATCCCCAACTTATATATTGATGCACTTTATGTCTAAATTAACACCGACCTTTCCTGGATCAAATTTTTAGTTTATTTGATTGTTATCACCCAGAACAATTTCGTAATTTAATAAAATTATATCAAATTTCTAGCAATTGTCTTGAATATATAATTAAATGCACGTGCTTTCAAATGATCTTTAGTTTGAGGTAAATTTTAAAAAATTGTTTGATTTTTTTCATGAAATGTAGGTTCTTTTAGATAAACTTTAATTTTTTTTAATGAAAAATTATTTGAATTTTAAATGTAGGTTTTTTTTTCTTAATTTCTTTCATAATTTTTCACTATAGGGTATATATTAGTGTATTTTCCCCACAATTATTATTGCACTTAACAGTCAAATGTTTGGACCAGGGGAGGTCAATGTTAATTTGGAAATAAAGTCCATTTATGGTGGATTGTAGATAGTTGAGGGAGGTTAGTGAAAATTACCCTTTAATTAAATTTATTGGTATTTTCAATTTCGACTTGGTAACTAAGGTGGCGTTTGTTTTTTAACTTAATAACTTAAAGTGACTTAACTTAATTAATTAAGTTAATTAGAGGTGTTTGTTTTTATAACTTAATAGGACTTTTCAAATAATTTTGACTTAATAAAACAAGCCAATTTTTTTAGCTTTTTGCTAAATAGAAGAATCTGAATTAAGTCAATTAATTTCTAATGTCAAAAATATCCCTATTTTATAATTTATTTTTCATACATATTCCAAAACTCACCCATAGACGTTTATCCTACACAATCTCATTTTTACATAAGACAACTTCGAGATAAAATAACAAATCAACTATTTCAATCATTTTGTTAGTTTTTTTTCTTATATTATGTACTATTATTGAGAATTAGTGATAAAATTTAAAATTTATGGTATTTTATCTATTATAATTCTAAAATCATTATGTATTCAATTGAATATAGTTTTACTTATAAATATTAAAATATTATGGTATTTAGTATATTATTTATTTGACATTTAAATTTAATAAGGGTACAAATGTAAAAATATATATTTTCAGATTTTTAAGTCTAAAAAACAAACAACTTAATTCTTATTTTCAGAGATTCAGATAAAAAAAAACAAACACATTATTCAGATTCAGACATTCAGATCTATTCAGAATTCAGACTAATTCAGATCTATTCAGATTTCAGACGGAAAAACAAACGCCACCTAAGTCACAAAAGTTCTTACCACGTCAATACTATATCCGCATGGTGTAGTTGGTAGGTAGTCAAACCTCATTGTGCTAGTTTCATTCTATCCACAAATTCAAAGTATAAGGTAGGGGTCCAAGATTAACATGAGAGACAAGTTTTAATAAAGTTATTTATTTATCGAAGGGAAAATTTTAATAAAGTGGCTGATGCGAAAAGTGGATCAATTTTAAGATCTTACGGAGTTGATAGAAAGCGAGAGAAATGATAAAAGATACAAAATTAAGTTATATGACTAAAATAAAGGCCCAGCAGTTGAACTATAACTGAACACAATTGATTGAGGGAAAAAAAAAATGAAAACACAGAACCTGAATTCCCTCGTGTAAAAGTGATTAAATCTTATTGTTTATCCATAAATTGTTATGACTGCACTAATGTAAATGTAGGATAATATGTTCAAATGTATAGGAGAGCTTAAAGTAAGATAAGATTTTAACTATTGAACACGAGATATTGTCATAATATGAAACTAATTAATCTAAAAATTTAATTATTGTGTGCGAATGATGATTTCCTCATAGCCAACTACATTCTATCTCTGGTCTTATATTTATTAAATACTACTAAAAATACTTTTTGAAATATCTTACAAGATAAGACGAAGAAAAGACAAACACAATACATAAGCAAGATCGTCTTTGTAGACTTAACAAGTTTGTTATTCACTTGAAATAGAACACTTACAATAGTTGCATAATGTGATTTAGAAGGTTTCAAAAGAAAAAGTTGATTATTTTGATCTCTATTCTTAAGTAATCAAATTTATTCATTAAGATATGCTTAAACATTCTATATATTTGTAGCATAGTCTTTGAGCTTTTTTCTCTTTTCTTGTTACTTAGGTTAGTGGTTTGAGTTGTGTCAAAAAACTAGGTTATGTTTTGAGTGTTTTTACAGGCAGCACGAGAGCTTTAAACGAACAAAAGATAAGAGGAGATTCAACAAAAGATCAGTAAAATCCACCTTCAAAAAAGAGCTTGGGTCATGCATTGGGTAACAAACATTCCAAAGGTAATATTAAAGACAAGTATTAGTGATAATAAAAATAAGAAGATCAAACTTTTTATTAGTAGCTCAAAAGGGGTGCTATGCTTGTTTGTGGGCTGTGGCATAAGGTGTGTACACGTATAAATAAACACGTCATGCATGGACGAATATTATACGCTAATTACGAATGGCCGTGCACGACCAAGTAACAAGATTTGCTTAATGAATTGACGCACATAATGATTAGGTTAAAGTCTATCCTGCGAAATAAACATGATTGAATATTTGAATGGGGATTGGAGACATTAATTTTGAACGGTCACCTTTTAACTTGCAGAGAGTGGGGGCCTTTTCTTGGCTGTATTTCTTTACACAATTACTCATCACATCAGACTAAATATAATAGTAAAGGACCATGCAGATGCAGTGATCCAGTGACAGCTTTTTAATCTTCCCCCGTGGTTTCGTTTTTTAATAATGCCATTGGTCATATCAACCGCGAAGTTTCCAGGCAAGAAATCCCACGTCCACCACGAGGTCTTTTATTAATTATTACACCATCTACTCCTCCTCCTTACCTCAGCAATATGATATGCCTACGTATATATACAAGATTCAATTGGAAATATTTTTAGAAGTCACGTTTGTAAAATTCAAATTTTCATTCGTTTTTAACCTTTTACGTCAGAGTGATTCATGAGTTACAAATACCTCATACAACTGCTAAATCAGCGGCTAGCAAGTAAATTTTTTTTAAACTCTAGCGTTGCCGACAATTGCATTCACGATTGTCGAAAGTGGCCAATATTGTCAAAAGAAAACTTGTAATCTATGAAAAGCAAAAGCTCAAGACTTTCAGAAATTAAAATTTATTTATATTTTTTTCGACTGTGTATGAATTGATTATACTGTATTATAATATTTAAATTTAATTTTAAGGAGCTGCTACCTTACCATTAGTAGTTGTGTAGTATTATCAACAACTTGTAACCGCTTGGAAAAGAGTTTAAATAAATAAATAATTAAATAGTGACGTTAAATATTCAAAAAGAAAAATGCATGTAACCACTAGCACCAGCGCAAACAATAAACGTAAATGTACAATTTCCGTCCCTTACGCCGGCTCCTATTTGTCTTTTACGTGCTCACACCTCGTAGTCTCTGTTTCGCCGGATCTTTCATTTTCTTGTGACTCACTCACAGTTTTTATTTTCATTTTCCTTTTCGTTCCTTGTTCTTATTCTGATTCTGTTCGCTTGTTTTATTTGAACCAATTATCAATCCAAGGAACAAGTCCTTTAGAAAGGAAATGAACGTTACCTGTCTGTTTTCAGTTTCTCGGCGGAAGCTCTACTTTGCCGCGAAAATGAAGAATCTCGTTTGGCTTCTCGTGGTTTGTTCGACATTCATGTTGTCTGGTGGAGCTAACGCTGAAAGTGTTTCCACTACTGACTCCACGTCTCTTCTCAGCTTCAAGGCCTCAATTTCTCGCGATCCCTCCAATCTTCTCGCCACCTGGAACAAAACCACCGACCATTGCACGTGGCGCGGCGTAACCTGTGATCATTTCACCGGCAGAGTAACGGCTCTCAGAATCACCGGGAAAGCGGCGTCGTCGTCGTGGACGTCCTCCGTCATTTCCGGAACTCTCTCAGCTTCCATAGCGAAACTGACGGAACTCCGAACGTTGTCCGTTCCTCACAACTCGTTCTCCGGCGAGATTCCGGCAATTATTGGAGAGCTTCGGCTCTTGGAAGTATTGGAACTGCAAGGGAATAACTTCTCCGGCAAGATTCCGTACCAAATAAGCAACCTCGAGCGGCTTCGCGTGCTTAACTTGTCGTTCAATTCATTTTCCGGCGAAGTGCCGAGAGGACTGATCGGAAATGGAGAGTTAAGTGTGATTGATATGTCGAATAATCGGCTCTCAGGTGGACTTGCGATTGATTCTTCAAGTGAATGTGAGTTTTTAACTTACTTGAAGCTCTCCAACAACTTCTTAACAGAAAGCATCCCGAAGAGAATTGGAAAATGCCGGAGTTTAAGGATTCTGTTACTTGACGGAAACATTCTAGAAGGTTCGATCCCGAAGGAGATAGGAATGATTTCCGAGCTGAAAGTTCTTGATGTTTCTAGAAACAGCCTCACCGATAGGATAGCGGTGGAGTTAGCCAACTGCAGTAAATTGTCAGTTGTGGTGTTAACAAATTTAGATGCTAGCTTGGATTTGGATAATTCTAGAGGAGAATTTAGTGCCTTTGATGGCGGTGTGCCTTACGAGTTGATGTTGAGTAGGAGCTTAGAGGTTTTGTGGGCGCCAAGGGCGAATCTTGGAGGGAGGTTGCCTGATAACTGGAGTGAATCTTGCTCGCTGAGAGTATTGAATCTCGGGCAGAATAGTTTAAACGGTGTCGTGCCCATGAGTCTGGGGATGTGCAGGAATTTGACTTACTTGGATTTGAGTTTGAATAATTTGGAGGGGTATTTGCCAATGCAGCTGCCAGTTCCGTGCATGGTGTATTTTAATGTTAGTCAGAATAACATTACTGGTGTTCTTCCGAGGTTTGAGAATGTTAGTTGTGATAATCATTTTGGTTTTCAAGATTTGCAATATGCTAATGTTCCTGTCATGGGTTCGATTACGGACGAGAATTTTGTGATTATTCATGATTTTAGTGGTAATAAGTTTTTTGGTTCTTTACCTTTGTTCGCTATAGGAGATGGATTCTTGGCAGCTAAGAATAAGCCCCATTACAGATTGTTACTGAACAATAATATGTTTAATGGGTCAGTTCCTGGGGAGATAATTTCAAAATGTAGTGATTTGCAATCATTTTCAGTGAACTTGAGTGCAAACCTGTTATCGGGTATGAGTTATGAGGCATTTCTTCTTGATTGTGTACAACTTGCGGAGTTTGAAGCAGCGAATAATCAGATTAGTGGGTCAATTGCTTCTGGTGTTGGTAAGTTGATGAAGCTTCAGCGACTTGACTTGAGAGGAAATAAAGTGTCCGGATCTCTGCCTGATGAGTTGGGGAAGTTGAAATTTTTGAAATGGATCTTGCTTGGAGGAAACAATTTAACGGGAGAAATTCCATCCGAATTTGGTCGTTTGATTTCTCTTGTGGTTTTAGATCTTTCTCACAATGCTCTCACAGGATCTATCCCTGTAAGTTTGACAAAAGCTACGAAGCTTGAAAGTTTGTTTCTTGACCACAATAGGCTTTCTGGAGAAATACCTATGTCTTTCTCGGCCCTTGTCAATCTTTCTGCATTGGATCTTTCTTTCAATAATCTCTCAGGCCATATTCCTCATCTACAGCACCTTGATTGCATTGCATTCAAAGGAAATAAGTATCTGGCTTCATGCCCGGATATAAATGCTCCTGCACCAGAAAAACCTCCAGTCCAGCTTGACGAAAAATTGCAGAATGGGAAGAGATTGAAGGTGTTCATCATTGAAGTGGTAACTTCTGCTTCTGCTGTTTTTTTAATATTCCTTGTGATAATTTTTGTTATTTTAAGGAAGAGAAAATTTGGAAGAATTGCTAGCCTGAGGGGAAAAGTGATGGTGACCTTTGCAGATACTCCAGCTGAACTGACCTATGAGAATGTTGTTAGAGCTACTGGAAATTTTAGTATTCGGAATCTAATAGGGACAGGTGGTTTTGGGTCAACTTACAAAGCCGAATTAGTCCCAGGTTACCTAGTGGCTGTAAAGAAGCTGTCCATTGGAAGATTTCAAGGAATCCAACAATTTGATGCTGAGATTAGAACTCTAGGACGTATTCGACACAAGAATCTTGTAACTCTTATTGGACATTATGTCGGAGAATCTGAGATGTTCTTAGTTTACAAATATCTTTCTGGTGGAAATCTTGAGACCTTTATACACAACAAGACAGGAAAAAATGTTCAGTGGTCAGTTATTCACAAGATAGCCATCAACATAGCACAGGCTTTGGCTTACCTCCACTACTCTTGTGTACCCCGGATAGTTCACCGGGATATCAAGCCCAGTAACATCCTTCTTGATGAAGAGCTTAATGCTTATCTATCAGACTTTGGGTTGGCTAGGCTTTTAGAAGTTTCTGAGACTCATGCCACAACAGATGTGGCAGGCACATTTGGGTATGTGGCGCCAGAATATGCAACAACATGCAGAGTATCAGATAAAGCAGATGTGTATAGCTTTGGTGTAGTGCTGCTAGAACTGATGTCAGGCAAAAGGTCTCTTGATCCATCATTTTCCGAGTATGGCAATGGGTTCAATATTGTCTCATGGGCCAAGTTGCTGATCAAGGAGGGGCGTTCTTCTGAGCTTTTCTTGCCAGAATTGTGGGAGGCAGGGCCTCAAGAAAATTTGTTGGGAATGATGAGGCTTGCATCAACCTGCACAGTGGAGACGCTTTCCACACGTCCATCAGTTAAACAAGTTCTTGTAAAATTGAAGCAGTTGAAATGATGAAAGCATGTTGATTCCTGGCAATGGACGTGATGGAAGTTGTGAAGATGCTCATGTCAGCTGGACAGTCCGTATGCTACATGGTAAGGTCATCCTATGAAAAAATTCTTCCTGATTCTTGTGCTATACTGCAATTTCATATATATATATATATCCAGCTGTGCTCAAATACTAACTTCTATCAAATTCGCTTTCAGAAAGAAAAATCTGCTATATATATATATATATCCAGCTGTGCTCAAATACTAACTTCTATCAAATTCGCTTTCAGAAAGAAAAATCTGCTGTCTTCCTTAAATTTAATTAGCACTGCTTTTTGCTCACACTTTTTCTTTGTCCTAATTCTCGAAAGATTTTGAAAGAAATCTGGGTGCAATATTTTTGAAAAGAAGTTTAAGACATAAGAAGCTGCAACTTTTTGACTGAATTATAGAATGCAAGATGTGTTTTTGCATGTAATCGATTTTTTATAGAATGGAAGATGTGTTTGTGCATGTAATCACTTTTTGAAACACATACTGACTAATGACATCGAATACCTCTGAAGATTCTGCCTTACTTTCTAAAGCTTCAGAATTGAACGTTTAAAGTTTATTTGTGTTGTTCTCATGCAGTAGTAAATATACAACAAAGCAATGTGATCTCATCTTCTTGTTTCGACTGCTTACAGATGCCCATCCAGTGAGTATTTGTGTCTGGGCATCGCCCGTTCAGTCATCATTGCTGCCATACAAGGTCTGTTGTGCTGTCAATTATCTCACAGCACTTTTTCTGTGGCTGCATTAGAAAAATCTTCTTATGGCTTTGATACGTTCTCATGTTAGCAATCAACTAAACCAGTGACCTCTCTTTCACAGGCTAATTTTAAAGGCTGTTAAGAGGGTAAAGCTTATGCAATTGTAAACAGCGATCTGTGATCTGTCGGCATGGGCATGTTGTCTAGATGATGCCTAAGTGTCTGTGGCTATCTCTCTACTAACTGTTTTGTAAATAGAAACCAGTAATTCATTTATTCCATTTCAAATTGTAGATGTAATTACTTTCTCAATCAAACAACATTTGTACTAAGATTTTATATTACTATCTAAGACAGCTTAACATGCCATGCCTTGTTGCCGACTGAGCATGTAGATGTTTGAATAGATAAACGGAAGCGTTTCTGTAGATACAGCGTAAACAGCTGTTGCTTTTTTCACTTGGCCTGCCTAAGTTTTTCTTTGTATCTGGAAAGACCCGATGACCCGTAAGAGCAGGAATGCAGGGGTTTCATTTCTGCCAATTCATGCACAACTACTTGGGCCACAAGATTACCATCTACATGAAATAACAATGAATAAAATAGGCTGGATATGAAGCCACTTAGGTTCTCGAGTACCACAATTGACAATTAGGCCTTTCAACGATTACAATGCAGACAAAGTCACATCTTGACTAAATTTGAACTACAATTATGTCTTGACAGTGGAGCAACAATAATGCCAGGATAATGTTCATGTCTACAGAGTCTTCAACCCACTCTTTGCGGCTTCTTTCCCCTCAAAGTAAAAATCGGTTGTCGATTGCCATCCATTTCGCATCTGCCCCAACCTCAATTCCGACTGTCTGAGACTGCGTGGGTGGCCACTCATGCCTTTCAAGTGGGTTCCCAATCATTATGCCTTTCAGATCGGCCAATGCATTCCTCAATAGTGGTAAGCTCAGCCAGCGTGTTCTCCCGCAAAGGTCATCAGGGCCCTCATTTTCCCGTCCTTGATGCTCATTATAGCTGCACCAACATAAAATTTATCCGCAAATTAACAAATGATGCTTGAATCAGGTGTCACTTTTGCATATTCGGTAGAGGCTTGTAAGCTTCAGAGTAGGCTAGCTCCATAAACCTATAACCTCTTAGCCTGAATAAACATTATAATTATCTTTTGACACTCTTTCATTTGCGACTTCCGGAGCATATAAATAGTCAAGCCATCTTGTATAGATTTTGTAACAGATACACTTCATGAATTTCTTGGCTTGTAAAAAAAAAATCATATAAACTTTCCAAACATTAACCATTGAACTTCTCGAAGTTACTATTTTCTTTAAATCGTCGCAAAGGAATGAATTGATTGTTTTTCATAAAATATTTTATTTCCACTCCTTCGGGTTAGGGAGATGATGATAATGAAAAATCACGATTTTTTTTTAATTTTTACAGTTCTTCAGGGATGATAAAGAAATTGCAATCTATCAATCTTGTAGCCCTTCTAGATCACGATGGTGAATAAAATAACAATTTCATGTATCGTCTATCAGGGACATATTTGAGCCATAACAATTTTCTTATGAGTTTTTTTTTTTTTTTTTCTTAGTCTAAGAAAACCATATATTTTAGCTTTCAAAATATTTCTTCAATCTTGATGATAGTATTTTTCCTTCATATTGTTTTACGAATCAAATTCATAGTCATCTTTTCGTAGAGCTTATAATCTTTCCTCCTATATGCAAATGACATGCGATGAAGGGAAATTACTCGTTGTAAAATTCTGTTGTCCTTCAAGGACAAAATAACAAACATTATCGCCAATTTTAGCATAGTTCTTCAGGAAGATATAGTTAAAGAAGTTTTTGTCATGGTGCAATCTTTCGGAATGCATATTCTAAATTTTCTTTCATTCTACATTACAATATTCACACACTTCAAGGTGAAGTTTCAAATGTCCATAAATATAAATTATTCAATATATATAAAATACTAAATGATTTTGAAGTTAGATAAGTTAAGATATTAGAAGTATCAAATGATAAACTTTCATACCTTCGTATGGAGATACCGTTACAGAGCAGACAAAAGGGATAAGGAACTGTGTTGTCTTTTGCAAATGAATGTCATCTTAGAGCTTTACAGACCGTACGGCTTTAGCGTGGGACATTAAAAAGAAGGCAAGTAAGGAAGGAAATTCGGGGAATAAGATTATGGTAAATTTTAAGACTTGTCCATAATATCACTGGCTGTAGCAATTAAGTCCTCTATATTCTTTCTTTCTTTCTTTCTTTCTTTTTTTTTTTTTTGTTGTTGAGGTGGGGGGGGAATAAAAGATAGGTGTCAATTAACAAAGGGTCCTAATGTAACAAAGGATCTAATATAATGTATCGTCTAGGTACGGGGTAAAAAAAAATGATTGAGGATCATAAGATTAATGAAAAGTCCATTGTTAATGAGAGTTTCATCTTTAGAACATTCAACATCACGCATGTCCTCGATTTTTCGGTTGAAAGGACAGTTGAAGGAATTATCCTATCAGGGACAAAGGTCAACTGTTTTGATTGTGACCTCGCTGGGAAAAATCGCTCACGCTGGGACCAAACAGAAAAAGGCCGTCTCTGATTGTCTAGAATCATCAGCAGAGAAGCGCAGGACGGGCCAATATCGTGAAACGAGTGAGTACACACTTTCTCGTTTCTCGATGAAAAAGAAATCGGTTGTCTCAAGCTAATGTACCATCAAGGATAACGGCATGTACATTAGCTTTCTTCAACAGCAGCAATGTTACACTCGCAAAGTAGGGAGTGCAAAAGCAATGCTATAAAGTTTGAACGAATGCAGCACCGATTCTAAGTGCGTAATTTAACTATAAAGCACCAAATGAGTGCGATAGTACCACGTCATATGAATGAAAGAGATAATCCATGATTTCTGATTTCTTTGTTTATAAAGGCACTGTCCTCCGCGGAGAAAAACCAAGAATTACATTATGCACAAAAGCTACACCGAAAGAATGGAATGTAAAGAAGATTGAGAATCACATTATATAAACGATCAAAGTAAAAAACAAACTGCCATATATGTAGTCGAACGGAATCTACCATCCAAGAGATCTGTCAAAAGTGCAACAAGAGAATTATCACCTACAGTTCATTCAAAAGCATCACTACATCGAAGTAGGTTTGATACGGATAGCAGACAAACAGAAGCTCACCTTCTCAAAGCAGGCATCAAGTTGTACTGATACCCTGTTTTGCCTTGAGGACCACCTCCTCAGTGGTGGTCCCAATGATCTCGTTAGCACGTTTCAGCCCGACACAGTAGTACCGGCCGATAGTATCCTACATTTGAAGATTATTCTATAGTTAGAAGAAATGCCAAATGAAAGAACTTACTTGACCGCTTGACCGTAATATTAAATGCTATCACATGATGTAATCGACTTCTGTAATCTACCACTACATGCACCACAAGCCTTCTGGACTATGCAAAGACAAAAAGACAGGATGCTACCCTTGATGAGTAATATGAGGAACTCTGGGGAGTCTCACCCGAACAACAATGCCCAACTTTTCTAACTTATGAACAGCATCATCCACATCAAAGTTACAGCTCTCACCAAACTCTTCTTTAATTAGCTCCTCACACCTCAGATCCAGATCCTATTTCACATTATCACAAAGTCAAACATCAGAAATGATACAAGTGGTGGTAAACAAAAATACCCAGCAATGAGTAATTGTTTTGCATGCCTGTCTTGTTGCCTTGCCCTGTTCCATCAATATAAAGAATGAAATGATCACCTCTTTGACCTGCACAATCACAACTTATGGTAAGCAGTTGGTGAGACGTAAGATACAATGTGTCTCCAAATCAAACCAACCTTTTAAAATATATCAAAATAAAATAATTACTGCTTAAACACTTAACAATGTCAAAATTGAAAACATTACATCAAAGTTAAAATATTATCATGTCAGATTTCTAACAAAGATTTGGATGGCTTGTCAAACAGTCAAAAGTTTTGAACTACTATTGAACAAAAGGTCAAACTACAAAAAGCCAATGAATGAATAAAGAACTTTTGTGCACAGATATTCATATATAAAACAATTTCATCAACAAAAACAATTAATGACCACCAAGGAAATATGAACTAGGACATATTTGATAGTTCTAAAGAATTCATCAAGCCTGATACTTACTTCTTGTTGAATCACATCATCACACAAGTGAAGAAGGGTACCCCTTCCACTATCTAGCTGTTTGTCATACATGGACTGTGTGATCATATTATGATATACAGCCATGTTTTGCTGAAACCTGCAGCCAGTAGAAGAAACAATCAAACAATTGCCAAGCGGATATGACTCAAATCAAGAAATAACTACCGGACGAACTGAGTCGCCTGATTATTCACACATACAGCCAGTCAATGCACGGTAGAGAAATGAGTATAGTCAACTTCCACGATCAGTTTGTAGCCAAATTTTCCGTTACCTTATGACACACACATTAGTGGACAGAATATGAATTCTTTCCTTCCCATTCCCAGTTTTTACTATGATGGACACATGCAATATGCATATTGCTCAAATGAAAAAACATATATCAATAAGCCACAAAATATAAAGAGAAGAAAGAGAGCTCCGAAGTTTGATATTTTCTTTCTTTTTTCTTCTAGGGGATGGTGGTAGGAACTCACGTGAAGTATGTCTTCACACAGTAACCAATCACTGTGGAAAGGATTGCCATGCCGACCCAAAGATCAATTTCATGCAGTTGGACAGAAGTAATCACAGCAACCTGCCAGTAAGATACATAAATTATTTGAATAAGATGAAGGACAACAGGTAAAACATTCAGCAAAGAACTAATTGCTAAACTGACCAGCCCAACAACAGCAGAGACAAGGAACTTGACCCAATCTAATGGTGTTAATCCTGGATTTTTCTTTTCAGGCTGTTAAAGGCAGAAAGAAAAAAGAGTCCTCATATGAGATCGTAGGTTTCACAGACTTGCTGATCAAAGAAGAGACTACACAAGATTAATAAACCAGAGAGAGAGAAAGAGGCAGCTAAAATAACTTACGAGAACTATTTCCATATCAGCCATTGGAATATTTCTAAAATGTTTGACGTGTATTCCTCGTTCTGTTTTGGATTTGGCACTTGCTTGCCTTCACAATGATCATTATTGTTAGATGTCGCAAATCATCTTTCATAATTATTTCAGAACAGTCATCAGAGGCATCAATTGAAAACACATTCAAGGTACTCTTTCAGAAAAAGAAAGAACAAATGAATGTGCATTCAATGGGCCATTAGAGTATCAACCATAAACTTTTCTATGCATCTCATCTCAATGTACTCTCAATTTTTTTTTGCTAAAAGGATTCCATCCTGCATCGAGAACCAAATTGATCACAAGAACCTTATTTGTTCAACAGTCACCATCAAAATGTTCAACTTCGCAATAACACTCACCACCAATAGGTTGCATGTCACTAGAACAACATTCTGAAAGTTAATAGCAAAAAATAAAATTAAACAAGATAGAAGAAATGAAAGGACCTGTAAAGAACAATTATCCTGTCAAAGGTGGGCTCTTGGATTGTGACCTTGCCCAGCAAATTGCGAAAACTGCAAGTGCAGAATAACAATGTCTGTGACCAGTGATAATTGACCAGAAACTTTTTGTTACAATAGAAACATCCAATCAACTGACTAATAAAAAAAAATTCCAGAGTATTCAAGACAAAATTGGAGAATTTCTGATTAGCAGGATAAATCCAGATACAAATAACTGAGATAGAATTCAAACAATAAGTCTATCTGAAGCTTGTTCTACGGACCTCTTGAAATAGCATGCAACATAACCAAGGTAAGCGTACAGAATTATGTAGCAGAAAAAATACAATCCTATAGTAACAACACTACTGTGCTATAATTTACAACCTTAGTTCCATATTTTCAAGTCGATGTCGTTCAACGAATAGATCATTCTGCTCTGTTTCAGAGTTAATTTCATCATCCTTCTTTGGGTCTGGTTTACGTCGTCTTTTAGATCTTCTGGACAAAAGTTTTTCTAGCCTGCAACCACCATAACCTTAGAAAAAGATTAGAGACGAAAAGCATAAAGCAGTTCATTAACTTATAAGTATGGGAATAAGAGAAACACTTTTGAGCCATTCCAATGCTAAACTATCTTTTCAACCTAGAAGTTCAGAGTTTAGAAACCATGAAAATTAACCAATTGCCATTTGGCCAAGGTTTGCTCAAGCCAGTTGATTATATCAATTTCAAAAAAAAAAAAAAGGCTAAATCCACCAATGAGACAACATTTCAGTCCAGAAATATGCTAACCCTGTTCGTCTTATGAGAAATGACCAAAAGCGACCAATAAGCATATCCACTTTCTCCATGAAAAAGTAATCAGTTGTCTGATCAACTCCAATACCGCGCCGAAAGATCACATACTACAGATAAAACCACAGTACAATTCAGCTTTCTTCAAGTCTATAGTTTAGACCAAAGTTCAAAACCAAATTATTAATTGTCACATTAATTTTCAACGTCAATGCTTGTTCAATTTTTGAAGAATTGAAGGAACTGAATATAAATAAATCCCTAAAATACAGGATCTGAAGTGTGATATCTTGTCAAAGAAAACATCAAATTTATCCCTACTTGAAATCTTCATGCTTAATCCAATAAAGCACACATTCTAAGCAAAATCAGACAGTAAGGTTGAGAACAAAAGCATATTTAAGAAATTTAAACAATGCAGACAACACTTCTTTAACATATTATGCATGCATGGGGAACACATTTTAAGGACGTATGCAAAATAAACCTAGTACAAACATTTTAAGGACATGCAAAATAAACCTTGTATAGCCAATCTAAAATCTTTAAGGAAATTTAGGCTCCGTCTGGTTTTGTCATGCTGTGGCTTTAAGCCACAGTTACTACAAAATGAAATAAAAGGTGATAGTGTTTGGAAAATATGACTCATAAATCATAATTTTGACAAAAAACTAAAGGAAAAATAGATTTTTCATCAAAAAACTGTGGGGTAAAATTACCTTAACTTCCAAACTACAATTGCATATGTTTACCAAACACCTTAGAGCTGTGGTCTTCCCTCAATCAACAGTATATTCCCAAACAGACGACCAAATTACAAAAGGAATTTCAAACAACTCAAAACCTTCAGTGCTAAACTTAGCAGAATACCTTATCAGCAAAGTCTGGTAGATGTTCATGGTCATGCTCTTCAAAATACCTCTTCAAAAGCTTCTTGTCAAGCTACATTCACCAAAAAGGGCACATTGAGATCAGCTTAAAAGCTCAGGAAAGCACTTAAAAGACGTGCATCTTGAGACTTAGAGCATGTTTATTATTATATGCATCACCACGAAATGGAACTATTTCCAACAAAATTGTGATTACAAACCTTAGATTCATCAACAGTGATTGGGAGATTTAAAAGATACTGCCCTGAATGCGCAACGTCAATTTCTTCATCGGTTGTTATTTTGAAGTTGCTCTTATTCATCACCTGAATAAAAAGAAAGTATGAAAATATAACAAAATGGCTTATTGGTAATTTGAAAAGTTGTATATATATCCTCATTATAGTTATTACTATTAATTTCTTACAAGAAACAAGAAATTTAATTAGACCATACATTAGCAGCGTCAGGTTAGAGATCTCAATATTATTTTTTCAGAACTTCAATGTTACTTTGTCAAATTAAGTAAACACTATCAACATTTTGCCAAAGGTAATATTAAGTTCACAAGTTTCGGCAACCAGCCAAATCCATAAAACAAGTTTTAACCTAAACTTGCCTCTTTTTACAACAAAAGATTACCCAATTATTCATCTGGTACCTAACTTAAATTCTCATATTACACATACTATCCTACAAATACACTTGCCATTCTTCATTTCCATCTGTGGGCACCCCTCAATCCCCAGAGGGTTGCACCTAGTCTCACGCCTCCTCATTCCCAGGACATAATGGTTTATTCCAGAGGAAGAATATACTGAACAAACCCTCAAGAATCCAACTAATCAATTCTGCAAAAAAGACAGCTGGAAACCAGAATGATAACACTAAAATTTGGAATTTTTACCTGGAATCATATCATGAGACCAAACCATGATGAAGCACAAAATGGGTATGATACCCAAAACAGTGTGCTAGCTTCATAAAGGCACAATGACATGTGAAGCTAGGCAGAAAGGGATGACAGAAGCCCTTGGAATTTGGGCTCAGGCCAAGCCCCAATTCCACATCACCATAGAAATGCCTATGAATAAAGACCCACAACATTGCATTGGGATCTTTTGCCAGATTTAGAAATTCACAAAGAAAGATAAAACCCCTTTCTCTGTCCTTATTTCTTACTTCGATATCTTGCCTTTGAACCCCTGACTTGGGCATCATATTAATCATCACTGGTACCCCACTCCTAGTCATCAATATACAGCTTGAAGAAAGTTATCCACAATCAACTCTTCTGAGTAAGGTAAAACTTCATCCCCTCACCATCAAACTCCAATACCAAATAAAAAGGCATTGAACAATCAGAAAGCAACTAAATTTTCCCCACACTAAGTAGCTACCTCAAAAGATTTAAGACATGGTCATTCTCTAGGTCAAGGGTTACTCCATGCACCTTTGCCTTGCTTCCTGCCCATTTTTTGTATGTTAAAAGGAGGTTCGTCTTTCGAAAGGCTAAGCACATGATCCTATTTTTATTGTTGAAGACACAACCAACTAAGATTCATTGTGTGGCAAACTTTGTTTTCTTCTTTTTCATTTTTTGGGTCAAACCAGCATATGACAAGGGATGGAGATTGGTAAGATTTTTAATTCAAAAATCTCAGATGGATGAGAAAAAATAATGAGAATGCAGCTATCTCAAGTCTCAACTTCACTAAATAGAAGAATTATGTTTTAGAAGACACTTGAGAGGCTCCATAAACTTCCATGCACCAAAGAGTGGATAGCAAATTAAAGTTATATTTTTGATCTACAAGGTATATTTGGCAGTAATATCTGATATTCACCATCTTTTCTTTTTTTTTGTTGGGAGGGGGGGGGGGGGGGGGCAGTTGATCTCTTCAGTTCTTTTTGCAATTTAAAAGATGATGAGTAAAAGAAAGTAGCCATAATACCTCAGTTGTTCTCTTCAGTTCTTTTTGACTTACAGATGCAATTTAAAAGGTGATGAGTAAAAGAAAGTAGCAATAATACCTGAAACACGTATGTAAGGAAATTCTGTTCAAGTACATCAATTTCCCCAGGAGATAAGTTCTGCTGCTCCAACTTCTTAGCCCCAGATACAGGATCAAAGAGAGAGTACAGTTGCTGCAAACAACATAAATTTGTAGTTAAATTATGACACAAAGGATGAAACACCCCATAGCAAACTAAATAATGATTACATGATAAACTGATTAAAATCGAGTTAAAAGGAAACAAGCTACCATCAAATCCTCAAACTGTAGAAGATACCAAGCTCGAATAGTGTACTCAACTCTTTTGCAAAGCTTTAGAAACTCAGCCCTGTCAGAACTGTGTTCTGCAGAACATTAAAAAAATGGCATCACCATCAAGCAAAACCAAATGGAAAAGCAAGTAAATAAATATATTTATTAACATAATAGTTTTTCTTGTTTTTTTAAAAAAGGAACTATATTGGGTTTATTAATTCACATATAATAGGAAGGGGCAACAAAAAGGCAATGCTCATAATCCACATTAAAAAAAAAAACCATTAGCCAAATCACAATCTAATCCAAACCCTTCTTTCGTTTTCTTTCTAAATTTAATAACACCCCAGATATCCATTCTCATTTTTCTTGCCGGGGTATCATTAATTTCACACTAGAATGAACATAAATTAAATGCAAAGCAAGAAAAAAATCAAAGAAAGGAAAAAGTGTTAATGAAGCAAAGAAAATATTAAATACAAACATAAAATAGTGAAATTGAAATACCAATGAGGTTGGCCAGAGTCATGAAAAGCTTTGGTTTGAGAATGGGGATTACAGACTCCCGTTCCAATCGAATCACTTCTTTCTTCATGCTTTCGTTAGTTTCTGTCTCTCTGAGTCTTTGAATTCTTAAGGCGTTAAGAACAAGTGATTTTGAAATGCTTTTCAACGGGTTATATAAACTAAGAAGCAAAATAAGAATATTCGAGAGATTAAAATTTAAATGAAAGGGCTTTGGATTTGGGATTTGATTATATGCTTTGCAAACAAGGCATCATCACACTCGCATCACTGCGTTTGCCCCAAAACAAAACCCAAAATAAAAGCCGTAACCGATAGCCAACTCACTCAGTAGAACACAAGAAGACACAACACAACAACCAGTTGCGTTTGATGCTTAATTTCTCTCCTCAATGACTGTTAAAACCCTCCTAGTTGTTTCTGCAACCAGAGCGAAAATTTTCCCCCTGTTAAAAAAGATAAAACAACTGTTTTGCTCTCTTTTGTTAAATAATTTATTTTTATTTATTGTTTTTATGGGGTTCCATTTTTAGCAATTGAACTCGCTCGGTTACTTATTTATTACGTACGGTCATCCGCCATCCCAAACTTCAATTGCACTCTTGTGAGTTAGAAGTAACTTTTGTTTGTGAGGGGTCTTCAATGATCACGTATGTTGTCATGTGCTGAATCCAAGTGCATTTTATTTTCTTTATTTAGTTCAATGCTCCCTATTCTTCTCATCTTCAATGATTATGGGTTTTTAACGACAAGGGTAGTGGTAATCATGATATGATTTTAGAATATTTCACATACACGTAGTTTCAATCGTGTATCTATTATCTAAGGGTAGGATTTTTACACTTATAATAATTTGAGTATTTATAAAAATATTATGAGAATTTAAAGAATTATTAACTAATTAAATAGAGATATTAGAGAGAATTTAAAGAATTTAAATAATCCAAGATCGATTTAAATAATCTAATATGTAAATATAATATATGAATAACAAAATTCAAAAAAAAAAATTGTATACAATGTTCAACGTGGAGAGAGATCTCTTGACCACAGCTTGAAAATCTCATTCTTCGATAGGTTTAACCGTTTGACGCATACCCTAATCTCTTGGCAAATATTTAATTTTTAAGATATGACTCCAAAATCTACCTTGGGTCCCTGCCTGGTAGGGAGACAACAATGCTTTTGTTTTGTCCCATCCAACCTAAGCTAGCAGTAAAATGATTGAAGGGCCACCACTCATCATCAAGATATTTCCACACCTGCATTGCCGACATTAATTGATATTTTTCCATGTCTAATGCAAACACATTGTAAACTTGTTCAGCTTGTACAACAACAGTGCTATTCCCCCCCTCACAAATATTAGTTTTGCTGAAGATAAGGAAGAATCAGCTTACAGAAGTAATAACAAATTCATCCTTTTATGCATTGTGGAGAATGAAGTTCGCATAAGCTGATCCACTAGGATGCGCGCGCACATAACTAGCAGGAGGGGATTGTGAAATTGTGAAGAAACAGAACACAAAACTAAAGAACATGAGCTACAGAGGGAGCAAGAAAGAGAGAGAGCTGAGAGCTTAGCAATTTCTAGCCTCCAAAATTATTGAAATATTCCTCGGTCAACCAGAGAGCAAAAAATCCCCATTGAGACGAAATGTAATATGTATATATATTTGGCCTACCAAATAACAATAAGAAGAAATCTGAATTTTTCTCCTTCTTCCCACAACTTATCTCTCACCTGCCCATCTAACATCTAAAGTTATATACATGGTGTTGAGTTGGCTCTTCTGTAGGTGTATTTACAATAACCTATCTCAGGGTTTGTATACTCTGGCTTCCGCAAATCTGCAGTAACCACAAAATTATCTCACTTCAATGAGTAACAGGTTACAAACTCCTGCCACGTGCATCTTGCATTCATCATTTCTTAGCAATTTTCCAACCCAGGTATCAATTTTAACCTCAACGTGAACATGGGGAAGAATGTTCTTACGGATTCCAAGACCTCAAGTACGGCTTCCCCATTGGATCATGCAAAGTAGGATTCTGATTTGGCAAGTTCATCCAACCCATCTCGTCTGGCATCACAGAATCACGCCCACCCAAATAGTCAAGTGGATGAGCTGGGTTTGGTAATGCATTACTGATCCCAGGAACACCTCCGGCCATCAATCCATAGTTCCTTGAAGAAATAAACTGCTCATTTGCTCCTACTGAATCATAAGGATTCACCGACCGTAATTGGCTACAGTTTGGTAGAACACTATACAGACTCTGATCTGCATCGCTTCCATTCCCAATGCTCTGGCTCTGGATACTAACTCCACCTGAATTGGTCCAGCCACCACGAACTTGATGCTCACCAGAAAACCAGTTCTGACTCAACAAGTCTCCACCATTTAAGCGAGATTCAAGAGGCTCCGAAATGCGGACGGGATTGACATTCCAATTGTGCATGTTTCCCAGTTGCAAGTTTTCTTGCCTTGGAATTAAGTATCTACCTCTGTTGGAGAAAATGTTCTGTGACATGCTCTGTTGCATGAAAAACTCATTCATCCTCTTCTGCCCCTGCTCGAGTGGCAATGATGTCTCCAAATGCTCCTGGAAGTGTCCAGGGAACTGGCTGTCATCTGCCATCATTGAGTTGTCCGGTGGTTGGAAATGGAGCCCTGTCTGTTTCTGCTCTTGATGATATGATAACATATCCCGGCCCTTGAAAAGAGATTGGAGGAGCTCATTTCGGCCGTGGTTTTGATAAGAACTTAAGGCACCATCGTCTGGTTGTCTGTGCAACAAATCTTTACTCATGTCTTCTTGACGCAAGTCAGATTCCAGATCAATCAATTGAGTCTTTTGATCTTGGTTATGTTGTGGATTCATAAGTGGCAGCCCCCTGGTAGTAAATTCATGGCCTGCAGTAGAATCATAGAAAGAATGAGGCCTACTAAAGGCTTGCCAGACATCTCCACCAGTGGAAAGCGGAATTTCTCGATTGACAGCATCATCTGCAGTGTTCATTTTCTCCGAGTTCTCACCTACATCTGACGAAGAATTATCTGAGTTATGGGCAACATGATCCTTTTCAGGATCCACACCTATGTGGTTCAACTCATGGCTCCCACTAGGGCAAATGACCTGCTCAGGAGACTGATTCCATGGGGAGCCCAGGTCAGAGTCTTCGTCATCTTTTATGTTAGACTCATGGTCTATGTGGTTTAACTCATGGCTCTCACTATGGCAAGCAATCTGCTCAGGAGACTGATTCCATGGAAAACCACCATCCCCATTATCTTCTATGTTAGACTCGTGGTTTGTTGCTACAATATCCTTCTGATCCTGAGGTGGACTTTCAGGGTTCTCTCTTGTTTCATCCTGAACACCTGAGTTCTCTTCCTCCTCGTCCTCAATGCCTGAGTTCTCTTCCTCCTCGTCCTGAATGCCAGAGTTCTCTTTATCCTCATCCTGAACACCAGAGTTCTCATTCTCCTCATCCTGGACACCATATAACAAACAATGAAGTTCAACATAGTACCACTGGGAAGATTTAAACTCCGCAACAACATAGAGACACAGGTTCAGTATGTCTTCTGAACACAAGCTTATGTTATGCACAACGGTCCGTCCATGGAAGCATGAACAGAAATTTCAGCAGAAATGAACAACAAGACACCCATTAAAAGAGAGAGAAAGAGAGACGGAAATAGCAAGAAAGTCCGAATAACTGACCTCAATCCGACATTCTAGTTTGTCCATCATCTCTTGTCTCAGAGACAATGTGACTTCCCACAGCTGTTTCTTTCTTTCTTTCCAGTAGACATAAAATGCAGGGAGATCTTCAGTGGCCAATTTCAACCTACAGAAGCACAAAATAAAATTCAGAAGGAACTCAAGACTTTTATTAATTTACGAAAGTAAAATGTATACTCCAAGCAAACCAACCAATGCTCATGCAACTTCTTCTTCTGCTCTTCTTCTAGAAATACTTCATAAGGTCGAACATGCAAGCTCTCCAAGTTGCCTAAAACACGGTTCATCGACCGGCACTGAATGCTCTTACCAGACTGCTTCATACTCTTAACAAGTTCATGCTGCTTCCTGCTAATCTGAAAAATTCCAAAAAACATTATCAGCAAGAAGCTCCAAAGCACCAAAACCACATTTGATCTCCTCAATCAATGTCTTGGAATTATAACTTTATGATTGAGGTAAATCATTGAGCTTGGTAAGACCGACATGAATGTAGGACAGGAAGCTAAGACAGGAGAGACTTGAAAATCATGAAATCCAAGTTGCAGAATTTTAAAGATGTCATAGGAATGAAACCAAAACCACTGCAGAAAACAAAATTCCAAAGCATTTGACACCAGAGAAATCCAGATTTGAGAAACAATTACATGGCAAACAAAAAGGTGCATGACAGCTTGCTGGAGAAGTCTAAGGGGTTGTAGGAAAGATCCAGGGCAAAAATCCTATCACTGTCAGTATTGGAAAGGAGAGTACCTGACCCATTGACCACAGCGAAGAAAAAAGGGGAAAGCAAGTACATATGAGTGAATACCTAACGCATTTCAACACAATCTTTCACCAGACCAAAAAGTGAATTTCAGCAGTGCCCCTTTTTCTTATTCATGAGCACTGTAATTTTGTTACTTTTTTTTTTCTCTGATAACACAGACTACTGCACCAACCTGGACCATTGTCTGCTCCGGCTAGGCCCTAAACTGGGGGTCAGTCAGGCGGCCCAACCCCATTACCCGGGAGACAACAAAGGGTGGAATTTTTAAGCTCACCAGAAGGACCAAACCAGAGACGAGGATACAGCCAAGCACCAGATCCCAAGCCCTCAACCAACTGGGCTGCTCCTTTGGGGAAATTTGCGTTAGTTCTTTAATAACTTTTTATTTATGTAAGCAGTGTTATCTTATAGTTTTCACTCAGTTGAGAGTGGTAAAGTTTTATACAATCTTTGCAACCCTTTAATGTGGATTAGTTAAATAATGGCTTTAATTTTTCATCAAAAGCTGCTTGTTAAGTTACCACTTGAACTAAAAGCTTAAGCTAATAGATAAGGGCACAAACAATAGTATTAAACACTCGAACAAAGATTACAGAAGATTAAATAAATTCGTAATTAAAATCAAAGTCAAATCATTCAAAAAGGATCATTTTTCCATTCATAGAATCACAAAAAATTACCGAGCAGTTCCTGCTTTATCAGAAATTTAATAAGCTTTATAACTTTGAAAAAAAATTAAAGATGCCTAACCTTGACATATGACATGTACTGGGCTCCATCATTGTGGTGGATATTGCGCTTGTTTAGCTTATATCCTTTTTTCAATTTGGTTCCCACATTTAGCACATTCTCTGAAGCAATCAATGAATTTGTAGATTTGTTCTTTATGAAACCTTTATCGTAGTTCCTGAGACTCATGGAAATTTATAAGATCAATCAAAAATCGAATGAGCTATACAAAATTCCCAGAGAAACAAGAAGCCAGAACAAACTTATGAAGTAGCCATGAAAACAATAACTGAATAAGTTTTAAGCTCATCAATACAGGGCATGACAACTCCTCTTTTCGTGAAATAAGAGATCCAGGAAATAAGCATAAATACAAAAAATGTTGGGGTCTAATGACAAGCAAAGACACTGACAAGGAGAAAGAGTTATCATTCTGACAAGAAACTATACCCAGTTGCATTTCACCAGAGATATTGTTTGGGCAATAACATCTGACACATCTAGAACAAACTTTAACATATTTTAAGTATGAAAATCAAGAACTTAAATCTATCCTTACTTTTACCCACATTAAACCGAGCCAGTGATACTAGTTAAAACAAGAAATATGCATAACACACTAAAATAAATAAATGAATGAAATAAAACAACATCAAATCCTACCCAAACTATCCTTTTGCAATTACTGAAAATAGTCAACCAGTCCAAAAAAGAAGAAGATAGCCAGCCTCTAACGCCTATCAAAGACACATCAATGAAAACATACAACCATATATTCTTGCAAGTTGCAACACACAGAGAGAGAGAGAGAGAGAGTATTGACAAAAGAAGAAGAAATTTCCTTCCAAAAATTCTTATATGATGGTGTAAAACAGAACATCTATATCTAAATTATGTACAATAAATCTTGCAGATTTGAATGCTATTGCTTGTTGATCTAAGTTACCTTTTGTGAAGTTCTCCTCCCTTCGTAACTGAGGAGTTCTGGTTATCACTGCTACATGCTTTCTCATCTGCTACCCATGAACATGATTCAGATGTTGCAGTAACATCCTGCTCAAGGTCATGCGGTCTAGATTCATAAGCATTTGAGGAAATTCTTTTCTCTGCATCCCTTCTCAACCTAAAACAACTCATTAAGGACAATTAATGAGATAAAACATCATCAAGGAAAGGGCAACAAATGAAAAAAGGTGTGCATATCAATTATTCTCCAGCCATGTTGTTCGCACATTATAAGAAGTGGACACCTTCATGTTCCAATGAAATTCAGAGTTGAAGCAATTCAATATTGAGTTGCAATGGAACATGAAGAAGTCTACGTTATATAAAAAGAAAACATCTGAACATCTTTAAAGTTGTACAAAAGAGATATCAAAAAAGAAACAACTAGAAAGTCACCAATTATTAATCATGCAATCATAACAATATTTCAGCCATACAAAAAGCTCCTCATTTAGGTTGTAAAAACCCATTTCATCAGATACACTCCAGTGAGCTAATTCCACTAAGATATCTGAAGCCCCATCATCTCCAAATAAAATTAAAAACATAAAAAATTGCACAACAAGATAGGTTGAGTAAAATCAGAATGTAAACCTCTCATTAACTTCTATGCAACAACAAATCAGATTGTAAATTAATGAGCAATCATCTTTCTCCAAAATCAGAAACACACACTCTACGTGACTTATGAGTTATGTGAAGTAAAGAAGGTGGAAGCTACTGCCTCCACATAACTTTAACAATTTACAGGAAAAAAAAAATAGAGATATGGAATATGAACCTCCATATCTTTGGCAAAATTTCCTTTTCTGGATCTTTGCAGCTTTCCCATCTTTGCTTCAACTTCAGCAAGTACTCTAGAATACTGCAAAGACAAAGCATTACTACATAATTTAGGCAAATGCACCAGTTCAAACAACAGTATGACAAGAGATGGGAAAATTGGCTACAAATCACATACTCATTATGATATTTCTGCAGCTCCAATAAGTATGCGTTTTTATCAGCCTTTAAAGATCGTTCCTTGTGAAGAACTGCATCAGGATGAAAATTGCCCGAACAAAGTGAAGCCCCCCTGCAGCAAATTTTTTCCATTACAGCAAATTTTTTCCATTACATAAACTAACCCGGATCTTGGACTAGGGATAAGTCCTTCAAAGATCATAAAGTATATTATACATCCATCTTTCTCATTCTATATCATGCTGAAGCATACAAATAGCTTATGAATAAAGCTGCAGTTGTGACAAAGCTTGTTTCATACAAGCTTGGACAAAGTAGAACCCAAATGATACCAAATAATGTGAACCAAGCGATACCCTGACAATACTTATTTCTTTTCTCACTTTGTTTAGTAGGTTAAATTTTCCAGATTCCGTTGTTACCCAGCCATGACCCAAAACAAGCATAACTGCAATACACTATCATGAGAATGACATAAAACGGTCGTCTCAAGACAAGAGGCACGTCATTCTTTCATCTCTCTCTCTCCCCTTTCTAATCATCCAACCTATAACTAAATCCCAAATCATTAATCCTTCTCAATACCCTTCATCTGACTGCTTGTGCTTGCAAATCAGCTTAAAAGTATTCTTAAATCTTGACACATACCAGTGGCATAAAACATATCTGTATATCGAAAATCAGACTAGAGAAAGTTACCAAGAAGGAATAGAATATTGCTTTCCACATAAGCTTTTAACTGTTCTTACTAATATAACCACAAGAAGAAAAGCGAACATGCATATTATGTGAATTCATTAATGCATGCTTATGTATGAGTGTGAGTTTGGATAATGTATGAGGTGAATGTTGAGATGTGTATGTATTTTGTCTATAGTTACATGATTTGTGGGCAATTGTTTCTTAAGTAAATACTTGCCATTTGAGAAATGGACTTCCAAAGTGAAAATTTTCCCCGGCAAGTAATGCTTCCACAACTTGCTCAACTTGCTCAGCATTTTGTGCACCGGGAAGAAACTGCTTGAGATAGTTTCTCTCTTCTTCTGATAATTGAGTCTGCCAAACCTGTAACAAGTTCCATACAAATGGATATAACAAAACTTGAGCTCCAAAAAACACTATTTGCAGCAAAATAATACGTAATAATAACTATAGACTTTTAGTTACCTCGTACGAGAGCACCTCAGTCAAATTCTCCAACTCAAAAGTTTCTTGAGGAACAGAAAAAGCATCCGCTAAATGGCCCAAACCAGTTTTTGAACCCGAAACAGAATCAGTAAATGGCTTTAAAATCCTTCGACTTATCCCAATCTGTTCCTGTTTAGCAATGACCTTTTTTTTACTTTCATCCCACTTAAGGGAAATATTTGATTTTGAGTTCAAACCATTTCGTAGCGATCCCAATTTTCTCTTCTTCATCTTATATTCCTCCAAAGGACTATAACCTCCAACACTGACACCATTCAGTCTTTTTCTCCACTGATCGGCCACCATTGACACAATATGTCAAAAAATCCCTAGCTAAAGCACTTACAGTAGTTACCGTCCATATGAAACTACAAGCCACCAATAGCCACATATAATTACTTCAATGGAATAAAAACCCATTAACTTAACCCGATGAATCAGCGGATAATAGAAGTGATACTGAAAAATCAAAATAAACACAAGAGTTCAAGGAAGCAACAACAATATTCAACAATCACCAAATTAGTTCACAACTCCAAAGTATAAATTTTACTAAGCTATTCTTAATGAAAACAAAAATCAATAAGCAACAAATCCAGGCCATGTTTCAGTAAAACGAAAAACAATCTTCAACATCCAACAATGCAACTGAACAGAATTAAACCATTTGAATTAACACAATACAGACCCCAAACCAATTATCCTCCAGATAAAGAAGACAATGAAAAAGAACGTAATTAAGAACTCCAATTAGCGTAAAAATAAGAAAATAAACCCTAAAATAAAAAGGCAGAGAACAAAAAGTAATACCTGAAATTAGCTCTAACTCTGGCCCACTAAATCAGCTGCGAAAACCTATAATAACATATATAAAATTAATATTAAATTAATATTAAATTAAATTAAATTATCGTATTTATTTAATAACGGCATGAGCGACAGAGCAGCGAGAGATTACTAAGAGGGGTTTCGTATAATCGTATTATCCGATTAGGTTTTTTTTTTTTTTTTTTGCCCCCTCTCTTTTGTGGAGACGAGGGAGAGAGAGTAGAGAGGCAACTAAAAACAAACAGAAACACGAAAAACAAATGGGATGATGAGATGATTGATAGAGAAAAGATCAGACGACTGAGGTTGGTCGCAACCGTTATGGTGATGAGTGTAACATTCTGTCGTTCATTCGCGCGCTTGGGCTCGGCTCCGCTCGGCTCGATCCATGGCTCGTCTTTATTAATCACTTGCTCTAGGTCCGCTCCATTTTTCCATTTTTTCTCTTTTTATTTTTATCTGTGTCGGCGGCTCATATTTATTAATTAATTTATTTATATCATTTTTTTTTTGTTTTTAGTTTTTCATTTTTGTGCATGTGTGTGATTTTAATGGAAAGATGAGATGATTTGTCCACTCAATAATAGATAAGGAAAATGAAAATGAAAGATTTGATGTTGATTTTTGATTGGCAATCGAGTGTTCTCTCTCATTTGGCTAAATTTATATTTTATATTAAGGGATGCTAATTGGTGCAATTAATTGATTTAACACTATTAACATTACTTTTCATGTTATTAAAACATTGCGAATTATTATTATTGATAAATTACAATACAAATTTTATCTTCGTCCTATATTCAACAATTTATCTTATTTTGATATGTAATAGTCATTTTTTGAGTTTATTTTCTTTCTTTTATCCAAATTGCTTATTGCTTGATTTGACTTCATTTGATTTTTATTTAGTTATTATTATGATTATTTAGAAATAATATAGTACAATCTAATATATTGAATAATTCTTGAGTATATAACCCAATTTATTTAACTTTTGTGGTTAGAGGTGTCAATTAGATTCAATTTGTATAAAAATTTAGAAGTCAACATGACACGAAAGTCTAAATAAATTCACATGGGGCTCACAATTGAGTGATGATGCAGTCATAAACTCTTGTATAAATTTATTTTGTACAAACTAATTTAGAATTAACTCATTGATTGAATAAAAATATAAAATAATAAAAATAAATCATGTGGACCAAAAGATATATAATTCAACCAATTAAATCATGTCATATCAATTTGTGTAAAAGTTTGTACCTATATTATTACTCCTCACAATTTAGGCACAAAAAGACGAGTAATTTATTATTTATTTATAAAAAAATAAAATAATAAACAATGCCCTAAATATATAGTGATTTTGTGGAGATTTTAGATATAGAATTTCTTTGCTTGTGCATATGAATGGGGAGTTGTGAAAGATAGTGTGTGAATTGTTGCGTCCAAAAGAAAAACAAATTAGTGTTTTAAATTATTGATGATAAATCTAATGCAGTCAAATTGACTAACTAATTCTCATCCAATTCAATGATTATAGTAAATAAAAACAAAAATTTTCATTTGTCTTTTTTTTTTTATAATAGATCTCATTGTTGTAAATGAGATAAATTGTGAAAAATATATATCTCAATCGAGGATAGAAAAAAAAATTGTCTTCTAATGCTGTCGAGAATACAATATTTAAAATTATTTCATAGCTACACATTTGTTTTGCAAAAAAAAAAAGTGCTAATATGTCTATATTTATTTAATTATTTTAAAGTGAAAAATAATAATTAGTAATGTGTTTGGCTTGGGCTAGGCCTAGTGCCAAGCCATTCATGATTTGAATAGTTGAAGCTGACGGCATCTTGTGGTCTGTATGACGTTGTGGACTTTTTGAGGTTTCAAAGTAAACGTTTTATCCTTTTCTTATTGATATATCGTCTTTCCTCTTTATTGCTGTTTGTTTCATGACTTGTGGTTCACATTCACGTTATTTCAATTTTTATTTCCTACAGATTGACCTTTTTCGACAGCTGCCAAACAAGGCCACAGTGATTGAGAATAGTCAGAAGGGACATTATAATTTTATCGGTTAATTTCTTTTAACATATTATTTTATCATTAATTTTTTTTTTAAGAATTACTTTTTTATTTAATATTTAATATTTTATTATTTTACCACCAAATAATTTAAAATAACAGAATTTATAATAAAAGTCTGTGTAGGAGTAATTTAAATTTTTTGAATTAAAAATATAAAATTAATTATTTAGAGATAATACTTTTGTT
Source organism: Luvunga scandens (assembly GCA_030449905.1). NCBI lineage: Eukaryota > Viridiplantae > Streptophyta > Magnoliopsida > Sapindales > Rutaceae > Luvunga > Luvunga scandens. Next base: position 2,282,267 of record JASUUG010001122.1, on the reverse strand, counting down.
AATTGAGTATTTTAGATATCTATAATATTCAATTGATAAAATTGTAAATATTAAATTACTTTTAACTTAATTTACTAAAATTTTTGAAATATCTCTATGATATCAGTAATTTTCTAATGAAAGTTAATAGTTTGATGGTAAAATTATAAAAACTAAATTACTATATAAGCAATAATACTTGTGAAAAAATTTTGGTGATAACGTGATATATCAAAAAAAATTTACATGGTAAAATAAAAATATCCTTAATTAAAATTTAATATTTTTTATTTATCAACCGCTAATCACCAGCAAAATTTTTGCTCATGAGATATTTAATCATAAAATAATCCCAGTCCATTGAAAGCAACACAATAGAATACAAAATTTATTTGTAGCCGTTTGAAAATTTATTGTTGTAGACCCGAATGTAAGATTTGTGATTAATTCACTAAGTTTGAAAAAAAATCGCATATTACCTCTGTGAACCCATACAATTGCGTTATCTCGTTGATACAATCACTCAAAGTTTGAATCAAAAACTTTGCTAATTCCCAGGTAATTCAATTAGTTAAAGATGATTTTGTAAGCAAAATGTAAATTAAAATATGTTTCTAGCACAAATCATATGCACAATTCTAATTTCAATGTTGTATATTTTTTAAACACATGTTGGACTCTATTCTTCTTATCAAATTCTTCAAATTTTAATACAAAGATATTATAATGAAATGTCATTCTTTAGTGGAACAGTGAACACTAAAAATCTTATCTTAATCTTAAAATTGAGACTTTAAGTCTTTTCATTTGCCTTATGAAGTTTTATTTTATTCTGAACATTTAAAAATAAATTTGGGTCTAAGTCCAAACACGGTTAAATAATTGAAAGTGGGTCCGTGGTATTTAGAACTCAAATATAATCATTACAATCCTAATTTAGGAAGTTCCGATAATTTTTTTTTTTCTTTTGAGTAGATTACTAATGTATGTTGGAAAAGAAAAACAATGTTCCAATGCGTTCGCATTTCACAGTTGAGTTGTCGTTTAAGCCAATATCAGTCGTTTCGTTCGTTCACAAACGTGTCATCGTGTCGTTTTAGCTACCAAAGACGCCATCAAATCTTGGCCATTCAAATAGCTGACCTTCACAAAAAGGCAAAAAACTGAATGGCACGCAGCTTCAATTTCAGTCTCCTGCATAACTAAAAATGGCAGCAAAGCTATCGTCGTCGTCGTCATTACCAACGCCACAGCTTCTCTGTTCATTCTCTCTTCACTCGAAGCTCAAATTCAAAAACTCAACTCAGCAGCAATCATGGCTGAGGCAAGCTCCAAACCCATCCCCATCACCAATAGCAAGAGCCAAGAAGAAGCAGCTAGCAGTTGCTGTAGCCGTGCAAGAGCCTTTCTTAACGGCAACTTCGGCTCTTATTGAGCACATCAACAATTTTGACCAAAACCGTCAGTCTTTGTATCTCCTAGCAGAGAGTACTGCAGGCTATTCATTGGCAAGCTACTACACTTCTCTTGGTTTGTTTGTCATCTCTGTTCCTGGCCTCTGGTCCCTCATCAAACGCTCAGTTAAATCCAAGGTATATGAACTTTTAGTTACTTCAAATTACTTCTTAAAGATATTTTAAGAACACCCTCAGATTGAAATGAGTTATGGGATTCATTTCATTATTGCTGCAGATAGTGCAAAAGACATTTATAGGAGAAGGAGAGAGCAAGAAGCCACCGAATCAGGTTGCGGGAGAAATCTTATCATTCTTCACTCGCAATAATTTTGTGGTCACTGATAGAGGAGACGTTATAACGTAAGCCACTAGTGTCTCATCCTCTTATCTATCTAGACACTGTTTACAGTCGATTTTGTGGTGTATGCCATGCATTTCTCTGATGTGATGTTGTGTCAAAATGGTTAATTAGTTTTGCACGCTATAGTTTCAACTTCCGATACTCCCCCATTCTGCAGGGTGACTGTCGTAGGGGGTTTCTGGAAGCATTAGGAAAAACATTTACGGAAAGTGCATTTTTATCTGTGTTGTAGTGTTGTAGACCACTATGGTTCTTGGAATTGAAAAGACACCTCGGGTTCTTTTTAGAGAGCATGTAATAGGTGTATTTCTACAACAAATAGTACTTTTAAGTACTTTATAAAGCACTTGATAATGATAATTATGCGTCCAATCTGATCTGAAGTGCTTTCACAATGGTACTACTCGGACATAATATTACTACAAAATGCTGAGGATAAGGGACAGATGCTGAATGTTGAATGATGAAGTGAATTTTACAATCGCCTCTTGTTGGTGACGTTTATTAGCATAATGGTAACTTTTTAATGCTTCTAATTTGTTTGAAGGTTTGAAGGCATGATGGTTCCAAGTCGAAGCCAAGCAGCATTGCTCACATTCTGCACCTGCATCAGCTTGGCAAGTGTTGCCCTTGTTCTTACCATAACCTATCCTGATTTTGGCAATAATTGGTTCTGGATCACCATCCTAAGTCCATTAGCGTAAGTGCAAACTGCCTGTGTGCTGTTTCTGTTCATCAGTGACATAATATTTAGCTTGAAATACTAATGCTTTTGGGTGCTATGCAGGGGAGCATATTATTGGAAGCGAGCGTCAAGGAAAGAGCAGATTAAAGTAAAAATGATGGTTGGAGAAGACGGGGCTTTGTCCGAGATCCTTGTTCGGGGGGATGACCAGCAAGTTGAGCAAATGAGAAAGGAGCTTCAGCTAAGTGAAAAAGGAATGGTATATGTTAAGGGCATCTTTGAGAGATGACAAAGATTGATGCAAAGATTATTCCAAATTTTTGTGTTGGCCTAGTAATGGAAGGTACAGCAAATTGGGCAGTCAAGGCTATCACACCTGTCACTCTGTATAATGTCTTAAAGGAGAGGGAATTAGGATTTTTCATGTTTGTGATCTGCAGAAATTTTGAGATTCATATGCTATAAATACAGATTATTTTTTAGCTCTTGTATTCTGCAATTTAGAATCTTTTATTAACTTATTTGTATTGTCAATAAAGATCCTTGCGCTCATTATCGGAGTCTTGAATTCGTGTGTGTACATACAATGTTTTCCCCATAAAGCACCTTTGACTTTAACATGAAACTTTTACGCAATCAGATGGGCTATTGCAAAGCTACGAGAAAGAGAACTTGTGACTGCCAATATTGATCAGGTAAAATTGATGAGGATTCTAGCCTGGGTCTAGAAGCTATGGTAGAAATTAGTAAAACAGAGGGCTGAAGAATACAGACAGGTAGTGGTAAACCACACAGGCCACAGGACCACAGCTGATATCGATATATGAATCCGTTAGACGGTTTCATGCAAAACTGCAGCAGCACATCCACATTGTTAGGAGAGCGAGAGAAAAAAAATATAGAGAGATGCTAAAAAGCGTTACCTTCTCTAATTATAAAAGGGATTTTTTAAGAAATCAGAGATGCAACAATTGGGCAATGAACAATCAGAGCTCATCAGCATTCCGTAGATGAACATACACATAATAATGAGAGCCGAAGAGCCCTCTGCATTACTACTAGTTGAAGAAGTTTAAGCACTGCTAGAAATTAGTAAAACAAAAACAATGAAAATTTAGGTTAAAAACAATGTGTCAAAACCAGGCAACTTATTCTGAATTACAGTATCCCAACCCCAATCAAAGGGTGGCAAGACACAAAGATATGCGTTTTATCTTCGACATTATCTGATAAAATTAAAAAAAAATTGAGATCCCAAATAACCATGGCTGGTGTAGGTCATCACACTTATCAACCAATAAGCATCTTGTTCTCCTCCAAGAAGGTGTAAGAGGGTACTTCCAAATTGTATGGTGCTGGTCCCTTGCGAATCCTGCCAGAGATATCATAATGAGAACCATGACAAGGGCAAAACCATCCACCAAAATCACCGGCATTTGGCAAAGGAATGCAACCCAGATGTGTGCAGACCCCAATAACTACAAGCCACTCTGGGTTTCTAACCCTCTCAGCATCTTGCTGAGGATCACGAAGAGATCCCACATCAACACTGTTGGCCAGCTTGATATCTTCCTCAGTCCGACGTCTGATGAAAACTGGCTTGCCACGCCACTTAACAGTCACTGTGCTGCCTGGCTCGATGCTGGAGAGATCAACCTCAATAGAGGCCAGAGCAAGAACATCCTTACTTGCTGACATGCTCAGTACAAATTTAAGGATGAGTAGACGGATGAGTGAAGCGTACACAAACCTACCACCTGTGAGGACAAAGTAGGCAAATGCCCGCTTGCTGGGGTCACCTGGAGGATAACGTTCATGATTGTATTCATCATATACTATCTTAGAAGTGGGATTCTTAACAGCTGCCACTGTTGCTGGAACACCTGGAACCAGGCTTTCTTCATTTCTTGGGGTGAGTGACTCAGAAGAAAAACCTGGGCAACGAACAACATCAACAGGCCAGTAAAATTTGTAACTTGCATCATGTATCACAGAAAAATAATTTATTGCCTTAGTGGAATTAGCAGGCACTGTTGCATCTCCACTATTTTTCTTCACAATATGCAGTACCAGTTTCTTTTTTCTCACAAGGACACTGACTAAACATGAAAGTAAGCAAGCAATTTCATGCACCCATTTAGGTGAGTTACCATGCAACATATTTAACATACCATCAACCTCAAGCAATCCAATAGATCAACTTCAGAATAATAAATAAATAAATAAATATGTACCATAATAGACAATAAAAGATTATTATTTCCATCGATTATCAGAGTTATTCATCTCAAAATTACTGTTACATACATTATCATTGTTTCAACCCTCACTCATAACCACCTGTAGGCACCCTTCAACTATAAACAACAAAAGACTCCAATGAAAATTGAGCAAAGAAGCACATATTCAGTTCGAACTTGTGGTACATCTTTTAAACGTAAAGCAGAAAATAAGCAAACACGTTATTTTAAGTAAAAAGTGAAACCCCGTGAGCATCCAAACTGACTTGAGAAATGGCATTAGAACCACAGCAAGGTTTTGTAATTAGAACCTTCATAATATCCAACTAATTATAGATAGGATTCATCACTACAATTCCACTCGACAACGGATCAGTTTGATGAAACACCATATATCTATTGTCAGAAAATTCTGGTAGCAAACTTTGGCTCCCCAGTCAACATCAGAGAAAGTGGGTTTAGACAACATAAAACTTGGACTTTCACTTCTTGTTGAAATTTTTATTTTTCAAAAAAGAGAGACACTTTTACAATTATTTCTTGTACTGTAGTTAGGCCTGGTAATTGCTGTATTACTTCATTTATTACCAAAATAACCACCGCCAAATGCATTGAGGTTAGAATCTCTTTAAGCATATTCCCAATAGTACTTAGAAAGAGAAAAATTTACTCCTACTGCAACAAATTTTTACTTTGCTTTAACTGTAACACTTTTTCCTTAAAAAATGGTTCTACATACTAACATCGAAATGCCTTCTGCTCTTTCCAGTATGAATATTGCCAGTCCCACACAGCATAGATATGCTAAACACTAATCTTGTAGAGAATTAACAACAATAACACCACCACCACCACCACATTTTTATCTACGTGAGTATACCAAAATTCTTTGAAAAAAAAATCACCTTGGACGATAATCTTAGCCTAACAGATAAGAACAAGATAATCTCACTAGTATCATAATCGAAAATGAATAAAATTACTGAAGATTAATGACATCGTAAAAAAAAGAAAAAGAAAAAAACCTTTATACATCGGCCAATAAAATATCGCCAAAAAAAAACGGCTGAAAAACCCTAACTCACCTCGGCAAGGAAGTTGAAACTGAGGTCCAAGATATCCGGAGCTATAGAAGCCGCTGGATCTGAAATCATAGTTGGAGGAGGAGGATGAATCGGAGCCGTTGATTATATTCCGAGACGAGGCGATGGGCCTCAATGACGACGGTGAGGATGGTGATAAGAGCCTTCTCGCTGCGACCCTCAACATCTTCAAAACCTTTCTCCGATTATCTCTTCGAAATGGCGATTGCTGTTATTTTTCTCTCGCTTATCGCGAAATTTTGGGAATTTTGGAGAAACAGGAGGGACTATAAAAAGGCAAAATGGTGATTTTAGCAATCAGGCGGCGGCGTCGTGTTCAGCTAGTGTCTCTGATTTTGACACGTAAGCATTGACTCATGATCATGGTTAAAAGAAATAAATAAATAAAATTAACTACTAAGAATTAAAGAGTCGGTGTTAAGATTCCATCACCATAATTTGTATAATTATAGTAATTCTTTTTTATTTTACATAGTAAAAACTCTTTAATGAAAAAGGGTGTAAGCTGTATCAAGAGTAATATTTCAATCTAAAAAAATTATGTTACGATGAAGTTAGAACAACAATTGCCCTGAGTTTATCGAGTGATTTTCAAATTTTTTTGAGATTTATTAAAAATAGTTGTAAGAACAAATGACATATTCTTGGTTGGAGATATATCTTCTTCTCCACTCCTAAATACACCTCATTAAATTTTTAAAATTTTTTTATTTAATAAATGAACCCCATTAACTACCAAATATATCCCAATATGTATAACATTTGTTGTATTTGATTGTTCTTCTATTAATAATACTTTATCTATTTATAGTACAACATTGGTATTTGGTTCAAAACTTTAACTATAAAAAGTAACCTTTTTTTATTAAAATCAAACTAAAATTAGGAGATGATCCGAACACGCCAAATGTATTTGGGAGATGCACCATCATCCAAGAAAAAAAATTGGTATATTCAATTTAACGAAATTTTGAACCAAATATCATTTTTCTTTAGAATATGGATAAAAATTTTCTTTTAATTTAAATTTTTATATTTATTATAACACACACACACATGTCTAAAAAGCTAAAGGAGGGGATAAATTTCTGATATGGGATTGCTTGCAACTTTAAATGATGAAAGTTCCCTAATTTCACAACACTCCCCCTTCAACTTCATCGTTTAAGTACTTAATTAAGTGTGCTTAATATTGCTCATTAGAACCTTGCGAGTAAATCCTAATAGGACAAAACTTGGTTAAAAGAAAAAGAGTACAGTGTACATTTATCTAATATAGTTATAAAAACTCTTATCTTTAAAAATATGCTGCCACTTAATGAAATATCTCCTCAAATGTCATGTATCAGTTTGGTAATTTGTTGGGTGGGTCGTCTCATGCCAATATTGTGGGCTAACTTCTCAAACATTGATGTGGGTAAAGCTTTAGTAAAACAATCAACAAAATTATTAGTAGACCGTATTTGCTTGACATCAATTTTATTGTCTTGCTGCAGCTCATGATCGTAGAAAAACTTAGTGAGATATGCTTAGTTGTATCTCCCTTGATATATCCTTCTCTAATTTGAGCAATAGAAGCAGTATTGTCTTCGTATATAATTTTTGGCATATTTGTTAAGAAGTCAAATTGAACATGCTCTAAATATGATGAATAATAGATCACAACCAAACACACTCTCTGCCTGCTTGATATAAAGCAAGAATCTCTGATTGATTAGATAAGGCGGCAACAAAAGTTTGCTTAGTAAATCGTCATGAAATTGTTGTGTCATTGTAAATGAAGACATATCTTATTTGTGAATGAGCTTTAGAGGGAAGCAGAGAGATAGCCTACATCTGCACAACCAATAAGATCAGGATTCTCTATTGGTTGACTTGAATAAACTCCAACTCCATCATTCCATGAAGATAGCGAAAGATATGTTTGATGCTATTCCAATGTCGTTGTGTTGGTATTTAGCTAAATCTCGCTAATAAGTTCACACAAAATACAATGTATAGTTTGTGCACTGAGTTAGATATAATGATTCACCAATTTCATTTAGATATTATACTTCTAGAATGAATATCATTTCATCATCCTCTTTGGACTGGAATTGATCCTTTTTAGAATTAAGAGATTGAACAATCATAAGAGTGCTTAGTGGATAACCATTATCCATATTGAAATGCTTTAAGATTTTTTTTAATATAAGCATATTAATGGATAAGCACTCAATCTATTTTATGATTGATCTCCAAGCCGAGACAATATTTTGTTTTAACCAAACCTTTCATTTCAAATTCACTTTTTAAAGATTTACCAATTTTTAGAAGCTCTTCAGAAGTTCCAATTAAGCTCATATCATCAACATAAATTCCTATATTTGTAAATTTAGATTTAGATTTTTTAATGAATACACATGGGCAAATAAGATAATTTTTTGTATCTTTTTTAATCGAATATCCACTTAAATGATTGTACCACATGTGTTCAGATTGTTTCAATCATATAAAGATTGTTGTAGCTTGATTTAGCTTGATTGAACACAGATTACAATCATTTGATTTAAATGCTTCGGGCATTTTGAATCCTTGAGGGATTTTAATGTCAATATTAGTGTCAAGGAACCCATATAGGTATGTAATTACTACGTCTATGAGATGCATGTCAAGTCTCTCTAAGACTGCTAAGCTGATTAAAATCAAAACATAATAGCATCCATTACTAGAGAATATGTATCCTCATAATTAATATTAGTGCTCTACAAGAAATCTTGTCCAACTAGTCACGGTTTTATCTAGTAATTTCATTTAACTCATTACATTTCCTCAAAAATACCTATTTGTATCTTACGAGTTTGATATCTTCAGATGTCTGGACTACTTGTCAAAAAATTTCATGTTTCGCTAAAAAGGTCAAGTTTGCTGGAATTACTTCTTTTTATTGAGGTAAATTATGATTTATCTACATTCATCAACAATTTTAGGCTCAAAATTGTTTGTAATTTCAGTAGCTACTATGAATGAAAATAAATTGTCGATGTTTATTTTATTACAAGTTTCCATTTCTCTTGTACAAGTATAATTTGTAAACTTTCTTCATCTTTGTGTCTTCCTACCTCTTCGAAATTTATTGTCTCTTTACAGACTTGTGTCTTTTTAATGACCATTAGTTCTACTAGAGCTAGTGATTCGATGTGGGTACATATATAACCTAAAGTATTATTTTCAATAAGATTCTGATGTTTTATTTTTCTTCGGGAGTATTGTCTTTAGAACCAAGTGATTTACTATGTTTCTAGCATGTAACACAGAATTTATTATCTATTTTAACACTTGATTGTTCAGCAAGAATAACCACCCAAGCTGGTGTATTAGCAGCTGGAATATATGACCCTATAAACATATCTAGCAATTGATTTGCAATTCATTGTAAATGTATTATCCTTCGTATTTCATTTTCACATTATCTAGTATAAGGATCTAAAAGAGACAAACAAGACCTTTTCAAGAAAATTCATGCCTTACTTCAAGAGACTTTCCATTCCATAATGATCTAATCAAAGTGACAATCCACAAAACGTGCAGTGAAAAAATCACCCTATTATGGGTTTAAGATATCTGATAATTAAAAGTGAGTTGAAATCTATAAAAATCCTTAAACAACATTGAGATTCCATCTTTAAACGCTAAGGAGGTGATATAGGAACATACATCATACAACAAAAAATGTGTAGATGGGAAATGTCAAGTTGTTGATTAAGTACAAGCTGAGATGGAGAATATTAAAGATAAGTGGTAGGTCTAAGACAAATTACTACCGCAGCGTGTAAAATAGCATGACCTCATGTAGATATTCGTAATTTTATATGCAAAAGTAAAGTTCTAGCAATTATCTACAATTGCTTAATTAACGATTCTGCTAATCTATTTTGTGTATGTTCAAGTGGAACCAAACGCTCAATAGCAATACTTACTAACGTATAATAGTCATTAAATGTCTTAGATGTAAACTCATCAACATTATCTAGACGTGTGATTTTAATTGGATAATTTAGAAATTGTGCCTTTAACATATAATTTAGGCAAACAATCTTGCAAATGCAACTTTACAGCTGCACAATAAACAAACATGTGACCACTGTATATCCCTAAACTCTTTGTAACGAAATGATCCACTAGGTGGATGGATTGGTCCATAGATATATCCCTAAATTCTTTGTAAAAATGAAAGAGATTCGTGACCAATCTTAGAAAGGGATGGTCTAATTATAAATTTTCTTTGTGAGCAAACAGTACAAACAATCTGGACAATATAATCTTCTAATTCTTTAATAGATGTCAATGAAAATTTTCAATAATTCTACATATCATAATAGCTTTTAATTGCATTTATGATTGTATAATATATTCCTAATAAAAATGCTCTAAGCTTTTCTAATATGTATTTCTTTCTTGAGACATTTTTAATAATTCAGAGATATTCCACATTATTTTCACTTAAAGTCTTAATATCATATGCATTTCAATAGATATCTTTAAAGCTTAACAGATTTCTTTTGGAATTTACTGAATATAAAGTATTTTAAATTATTAATTTTGTTCTATTTGCCAACAAAAGTATGGCACTACTGGAGCCTTCTATCAAGTCAGCAGCACCAAATATGATATTTATTTTTCTTTTAAATAATTTTATTTGCATCATTTTTTTTTTCTTGAAGAATATTGTGTGTGATTGCACTATCACCCAAGCATATATCTATACCTTTTTTTTTTCAAAATAGATAATTTATTTTTAAAATCCATAATTTTATGTTAAACAAAAGCTCATATTAGATATTAAGATTAGATATGAACATTAAGTACATATGATAAAACAACAAAAAAGTCCAAAGTTAACATATTAGTTAATTAATAATTAAGTACAAAATGAGAGATTAATTAATGTGGATATTTCCATCACTAATTAAGTTATTGTTTTCCCATCTTTTTCTTTAAAAAAAAATATCAAAGGCATCAAGATGATTTAAATCAACAAGATCTAAGTTATCGATAATATTAGTCTCAACCTTTCCCTTTTCTTTCTTAGATGCTTAGTAAAGGTCTATAAAATGTTCATCAGTCTAGCATGTACATGACCAATGGACAAAAATGACCAATATCCTTTTTGTCCACATTGATAACAAATTTCTTAATTATCATTTCTAGCATTGTTCTTTCTGCATTATTATATTTATTAAGTTTCTCATAGATGTTTCATTTTTTATGGCATCTATTTCGTTGTTCTGCTGTGTTGTATGCTTGTGACCACCATGATGATCGTAACCACGATTATAGATGGCAATTTAACCTAAATCCGGCCTAAACCCAGATGAACTTGAATAATACAAGTTGAGTTCAACCCATACCGGAATAAAATAAATTTGGTATGCAGATTCAATTTTATCGCCCTGAATAAATCTAAGTCTGGTTCCGGGTTGAGGCAAATCTAAAAATCCGAATTTGTTTTATTCTAATGTTATTTTTTACTTATTTTTATAATATAAATAGATTAAAAAAAATACTTCATACCCTAAATCACATTTTCACATACACCCTAATTAAAGTAAAACCATTCTTTTCCTCTCTCTTCAACTATTCTCTTCATTAAATCATTGTCTTCACTTGTCACATTGTCTTCACTTGTCAATAGCTACTGCTTGTCCATTCTTTTCACGGGTTTTGGTAGATATTTGTCCACCCTTACGATCGCCGCTATGATGTTTTGTTCATTATCATCATTATCATCAGCCTTATTCATTGCTTCGCTGGACACCAATCCTTGAAGCTCGTGAATACTAAATCCGTGAATCATGTGTTTGAATTATAGATTTATATTATGGATTTGTATTTGTCAATGTTTTATTGCTTTGAATATTTGAAATTAAAATCTGTATTTGTATTTGATAATTTTAGAATTGCGATTTATATTTGTATTTGGTCTCTCTATTTTTTCAGTTGGATTAAAGGATCCAAGTCTCAAACCCACAATCCAAAAACCCGGATTCTTCTAGGCTGAACCCAGACCAAACCCGAAAATAATAAAGTTGCGTTTAAATCTGAGTTCGATAGAACATTTTGGTATCCAAGTCTAGAATCGAACAGGTCAAACCCAGACTCGGACCTGAATTTTGCCATCCCTAACCACAACTTCTCGTGCCTTTTTTATTATGTCCACTATTAGTATGTGTATTTGTATTTGTTTCTGGGAATAGTTGAGAGCTAGTTGGACGTAATTCATGGTTTTTCATTAAGATCTCATTATTTTTTTAAGCAATTAAAAGAGATGTTATCAGCTTAGAGTATTTGTTATATCTACGCTCTTTGCATTGTTGTTGTAAGACAACATTTAATGCATGAAAAGTAATGAGTGTCTTTTCAAGCATATATGTATTATTCATTTCGACACCACATAATTTCAATTCTAAGATAATGTAGAATAGAACATAGTTGTAATCAAAGACTTTTGAATAATCTTAAAACATCAGGTTTAACCATTCGTGTTTGGTATTTAGAAGGAAAATATCCCTTTGGTGGTCAAAGAAAAATCTTTCCTTAAGGCCACTCCACAAAGTTAGTTGATCCTGCACTATTAGATATTAAGCTTTATCATTAGTAGAAATAAGGTCATTTGTGACCACAATACTAGTCATAAAATATAAACTTTTGGTTGCTAAAACTAATCTACGACCAAAAAATAGTTGTCCTGAGCTTGCCATATTATGCCTATCGAGGAATCTTTTCCATAACTAGTAGTAAATTGCATTGCGGATAATTTCTTTCTACGACAAATACACATCATCTCAAGTTAATTTGTCTTTTGTTGATTGTTATTTTTTGTAATCATTCATAACATTTCTACAACCAATAACTATTGATCGTCATTTTCATGTTTTTTTAGGTAAAAGTGAGTTGTCGTAGAATCATGTTTTCAACAATGACAAATAGTTGGTCATATAATAATTGTTTTTTAGGCAAAGTAATTCATTCATTTTTGAATCTTTTTGGTAGCCATTAACTTTGTGGCTGAATTTTTAGATATTTGTTTAATATATTTTCAAACCAACTAGAGTGGCCATAGAAATTTTAGAAAATTAATTTTTCTTTTATTTTAATAAATTTTTTTTGTACAAAATGAAGTAATACATTAAAAAGAATAAATGTAACCAAATACGTTAAGTATTGCATAATTAAATTAAAACATTAACAAAACTTTTTAAAAAATGACTAATTAAATAAATAACTGGAATAATAAATACAAAGATAATGTTGCATTATGCTTCTCTAGTTAAATGACATTAAAAAAAAGAGTAGTTTGACAACATATGACCAAAACACAAAAGAAACCCAAGGCCAATGATCGTTGACTAGTTTAATCCACTTCAGAACACAAAAAGGAGATACCAAATAACAAAAATGAAAGTTATGGATCAAAAGCATGAAAGTCAGACAATCAATTAAAGACAGTGAACAAGAATTTCTCAATATGATCCAAGCACTCTTGTTGCTTATTCATGTGCTACCGTTGCTTGTCAACTATTGCACGTGTATCGATTAATTCAGTTTGGCTTTTTTTTTCAACTCATCACATGTCTTACTTAACTCAATGTGAGTACTTTCTAATTCATTACGTGTGCTCTCTAACTCTTTTGCTTGACTATCAATGATCCTTTGCTGTTCATTTTCTACCTATGATGATATTTTAGATCTAGAAGTAGGTAGTATAGGCCTAAATCCAAAACCTCTAAAGTTCTTGTCAACAACAAGTTTAACAATTTCCTCAAGTGACAAAGGTGCACCATCTTTAACAATAGGTTCTTGTTCCATTTCTTTTATCTTTTCTTACATATGAAATTTCATTCAATCATATAGTAAAAGAAAATAAACATATGTAGTATAGGTTTCTTAGGCTTCTTTTAATATTTATAATGAAAATGAAAAAAAATAAAAACTAATGTAAAACATTTGAACTACATTACAGCTTATTAAATAAAGAAACCATTCTATAAAATTTTTCCAGTAAAAGTCTTCGAAGATTTTACTTTAATTTAACCTTCCTAACTCACTTACAATTTGCATTCTTTTTTATCAAATAAACCTATCATTAAAATTTGAGAACTAATTAGAATTTATTTTCATTTTATCATTCTTTTGATTTTAAAGGAAAAATGTTTCTAACATATATGTATTGCAGAGAGAATAATAGCCTATAATCCTTACATAGTAATGTTGTGCTTCTGCATTGCTCCAAACCTTCTTGATGCTAAAATGTGTGATATAAAAGAGCTCAATCTCATTAGGTTGCACTTTGGTGGCTTTCCTCTAGTTTAGATGTAACAAAATTTGACAAAAAAGATTAAGACAAGTATCTACTCTTTAATATAGATAGAATAAAAATATAAATCATTATTCAAGTAACAATCAACATTAAAGCACAAATACTAAACTATAGCCGATAATTTCAAAAGTTAATTTCAGCCTACTATAGGCCATCATTAGCAATATCATCATAAAAAAAATTGCCTAAAGATTTATCAACTGCTGTCAAGCATTAACACATACATAAATCTTTCTGGAATTTCATAACAATAATCTACTAATATGGTAACATAAATTAAAAACTATAAAGTGTAAAACCATTCAAATTAGAGTGTATATACAAAATTAAAAACTAGAAAGTGTAAGACCGTTCAAATTAAAGTGTATATACAATCTTTAACTTACTTTTTTTTCACAATGGCCAAGAAATGACAATGATCGAGGTCGATGATTGTACTTGAATTTTTTGCGATTAGCAACATCTTTTCTATGCTCTTTTCTTCATGTAAGATTTTTGTCTTAAAAAAAATCATTTATAGCTTCTACAAAATTAAAATTAATAACAAAAGAAAAGTTACCTTGAACTCTTCACTCTCAAAGTGATTAGATAATCAATCCCAATCGTTTTTACAAATATTTCTATATGCATGTCGACGTGCTTTAGTTGGTGTTGCACACTTTTTGAAATATTTATGACAATTATATCTATGATCAGAATATCTCTCAGCCATAGAACTATTCATATAGTTGAATATATGTGACATTGACATATCAAATTCAAATTTTATCTAGAAAGGACAATAAAACTAGTCTTTCAACCATTGAACTATTCACTTATTTAATCCTTAGATAAAAGCCATTGGCTTAAACTTATATCAAATAATATCTTTCAAACCCAATTTCACTTACCAGCAATCGCTCAAGCACAATCTTTTTTTCTTCATTAGGAATCACATCCCAACTCTCATATTGTATTGAAGAAAACAATCTTACAACAACACCAATCTCATTAGCAAACTTAGAAGGATGATTACATATGGGTCTCCATTCTTCTTCTGTAAATGATATAAGAATTCTTTCTCCAACTTGTAATAATGGATCAAACCCCTACTCCTCGAGACATCTACATCTTTTTCTTTTGGTTATTAAACCAATTGCATTAAAATAATACAAAAATAAATTATTGTAATTAGATGAAACAAGTTCATCATAATATTACTTATTACAATAGCAATACCTTTTGGTAGGACATTAGAAGATGAGTTAAAAAATTGAGGAATAATATTGTTGATGGTGTGATGCTGCCTAAAAGCCATGCAATCTGCTTACACAATAAAATATTAAAATGATATTAATTAAAACATTAAAAAAATGAAAGAACAAGTTAATTTATGCATATAATTCATTAAGAATAAAAAAAGAAAATTACTTACTTGAGCTTAACATCATATAACTAATTTTCTAGATCAGTATCATCATCACTATTTAAAATTACTTCTTCATGATGATTATCACTTAATGTTTCATCTTCACCAATGCAATCATCTATAAATTTAGAATCGTCATTCCGTATAATACATTCTTTAGAAGGCACAAAATATGCTTTTAAAACAGTTTGCTCTACATCTTGCCTACTGACACGACTTAAAAGCAGTTTCCAACTCTCAAGTATAAGAGTATCTTGTTGTATTATATCTCAGTGAGTTTGAGGTTGATCCACAGAGAAAAGATTTAATTTATTTATTTTATTTTTTCTAAAAATAAAAATAAAACTTAAATATATGAGACTTAATTTAAGTGAAATTATGAAATTGAAATAATTAGGGTTATGGATCCACTCTTAGTAGTAAATAAAATTTAACAAATTCTTTTTGCTATTTTTATTTAAATTTATTACCCAAAAGATTAATTATATAAATTATTATTATTTTCCTATTAATTTTATTATGGATTAAGTATTTATTGTGCCAAAATCTAATTTGTCTATAATAAATTAAAATACCATGTTACCATATCTTATATTAAGATATTAAGAATTTATTGTACCAAAATATTTTTTTCTACAATAAATCAAAATTTCAAAATATAAAATATGTATAAAATTATTTAAAAAATAATTTAATTTATATAATTAAAAATAGAATTTGATTAAATTATATTTATTTCTCAAGAGTTTCACCTTACCCTAACTATTATTATTTAACCAAGCATGATTGAAATAAAAATAATTCTTAAAATTAAATTACTCATAATTACAAGAAAATAAAACAACTAAAATTGAAAATAAAACTAATATTTATTTATGAAAATAATTATACAAAATATTAAAACACACATGACAAAGAGGATTACAAGGGGATTGAGATAATTTAAGAAAAAGAGAGATGATTAAAAACACAAAAATGAGGCTCTATTTATAAATAAATAAATTCATAATCTAGTGATTTGCGTTCTATAATAATTTGACGCATGCATTCCACACAACCATTAGATCAAAATCCAACAGCTTGTTAAACTTCAAAAGTCAACCTTACACGCGGCATCATATGAAACGTCTGATTTGATTAAAGAACGGTTGAGATTTGGCCGGTTAATGGGTGAATCGGGTCAACCCAAATACAAATATTTGGATCCTTCAACTTGCTTAACCAACCACTGCCACATGGCACAATCTTTGCCATTGAATAATGAACGGCTAAGATTTAGTCAAAATTGACATCTATTTAGTACATCCATATCTATTGTAAACTCATTTTATCATCTAATTAATACTTGGTCAACTGAAAAAGTCAATTTTTCTTCTAAAAACTTAATTTTAAGCCGGTCTTGACCCATCCTAAGGTTTTCGGACCTCCAGAATTCAAATTTGACCTTCATTTTCTTGTTTGGAGCCTCAAATTACGTGAAATCAATATTTTACCTAAAAATACTTAAAATTAAATATAATTAAAACATAATTAATAATTCTTAATATATTACACAAATACAAATATAAATTATAATATACACTCAAAATAACATTTCTATCCCTTAATAAACATACCATTTTTAGCACTAATCACCTACTAAATTGTTGTGTCTCCAAATTGACATCTTCTATAATAATATGAATTGATGTTTCAGTATTGTTTATATCAGCTTTTCCATTCTTTTTATCTCTAGGACATCCTATATATGTCTATGTTGTGATTTTTCCACCACTTTCCAATTGGATCCAAATTTAGGGTCATTCACATAAAAAACTTATTGTGCTTAAGTTACCAAAATAAATGAATCATTCTTATACCATTTATGAGACACATTTATGCAAGTTAAGCTAAAATCTTTCTAAATTCTATTCCTCTTAGCATTTGTATCGAACCACTCAAGTCACTTATAAACAATATCACTTGATTTTGAAACAGATATTGCAACACAAGCACATCAACTAAAACACCATAAAATTCTACTTCTTCATTGTCATGTTCCCCAACCACAACAATGCTATTATTTTGAGTTGTCAATCAATTATTACGTTCAAAGGTGTGATACCGAACCCCATTAACGTCACAGCCTGAGTATGACCTAACATGGAAATTAGTAGCCACAACTGACCTTTCATGTCGTAATGATATCATCTACATGGCAAAAAAAGACATAATCATATAAACTACTTTAAATTTTATTGTCTATTTAACTTAAGCATACTCATACACTCTTTAAACTGCTTAGAAAAGTGTTTTTATTGATTTTTAATAAATTATCATTACTTTCCATGTTCAACTGGTTAACATGTTCACTGTACGTACTTATTAATTAAGAATCAAAGTGACTAAAAATAATAATTTCTTAGAAGTAAATAAGCTACACACTCCATTTAATTCATGTATGGCTACAATTTTTCACAATTTCTCGATATACCAATATGTTGCTTCATGTTGTTGAGATAGTTCAACAAAACTTTTTCCCCCAAATGGGTAAGCCTTTTGAGCAAAAACTGATAGTCTATTACTATTTTGCCCCTCTTGAGATTTATTATTAATATGCCCATCATGATTAAACTTTGTTTCAATATCATGAAGATACATTGAGCAGAATGTCATAAATTCATTAACAATATAACCCTCAACTATTGAACCTTCTGAATGAGCTTTATTTTTTAGTAAATTTTTCAAAAATCTACAATGACAATAATAAAAATAAATATTAATAAATATGTGTGTATGAGAAAAGTAAATATTTAGTAATCATATAAGCTTATAGTTATTACTTTTTCACAGGGTATATCCAATTGTAGCCAACCGAGCCAACAATTTTAGCTTCACAAGGCAAATGAACCATCACATCAAAAAATGCCAAGGGGAAGATCCTTTCAAGCTTGCAAAGAATTAAACAAATTACCTTTTTTTAGTTTGTCCAAATCTAAAACTTTTAAGGTCTTTGCACATAAATCTTGAAAAAATATACACAACTCTACTAAAGCAGTGCATACCTCATTCGATAAAAATGCACGTATACCTGTTGGAATAGATTGTCGTAATAAAACATGAAAATCAAGGCTTTTTTGTTAACGCTAAAAAGTGAATATTTAATAAGTCTAAAATTATTAGTTTTTCATTTATAGTGTTGATTAATGTGCTCATTAGCTCTAAATTATCTTAACACTCCCTTAAAAAAAATTTATAAATTAATTTGCAGTATATTAATTTTTATATTGTAAATATTTCGGGAATAAAGAGGGAATTGGAATTGAAAGTGGAAATAAAAAAGAATTGATGGAGCCATTGGAATGCATTATTGAGGAGATATAAAAAAAATAAAGAATTTTAAAAAAAAAAAGACAAAGAAGTAATTATTTTATATATTATATAAAATAAAATTAAAAATAAATAAATATTAATAAAATAAAATAAAAAGGTGTTGATCTTTGCCTATAAAAAGCAAACGAGAGGGATAGAAAAGGGGAAGCCAGAGAGAAAAATGGGCAGCCAGAGGCAGAAGAAAAAGAAGAGAAAATGAGAGAGAGCTGGGGGCTGAATTGAAAGTTGAGAAATTTTTCTTTCTTTTTTGTTTTTCTTGTGTTATCAATTCTCTTATAATATATTTAAAAAGTTTGTTAAATAAAATAAGTGTTTTGTTTTTCAATATAAATGGCTAAATTTTATGAGTTGGGGTGAAATGTGATGCTCAAGGATTTAATTAATTACTCACTCAAGTGAATTTGAAAATTTATTCTATTTGTGTATTTTTCTCTTTACTAGTTTCTTTTATATCATGTTAATTTAGAGATCTAGATCTTTTTCGATTTATATGATATTTTGACATAATATTGACACTTGAATATAGTTGTAGCACATTAGGTACTTAGTCCCCACATTTATCACATTAATGGTTTGTTAATAATTAAATAGAATAATAATTAACTAGCAAGATAAATACAAATTACAAATATGATAGAGTTGTTATAATTTGAAATCCAATAGTAGATCCCATAACCTTAGTATATTTTTAAACTTGATTTCTATTAATTTCTTTTCCCATAATTAATTTTCTTTATTATGATAAATTGACTACTAGATTTTTAAATTCCATTTGATTTGACCCTGGACTCACTGGGTTATATTATAACTAGACACTCTTATACTTAAGAGTAATAACACTTTTGAGTTGTGTCACTTTTTAAGCCAGATAATTTATCATCATTTATTTTTGCAAATCTACTGATATTTGATGTGTAGCCTTCAAGTAATTTCACTGACTTTAAGAACTTATAAAATTGTTTTCTCTTATCACTTGTCAAAGAATAACATGTTGGAGGTTTAATATATTTAGTTCCTTAAAGCTGCAAGTATAATTCCTTTCCAATATCTAAGGGTCTTATTTGTGTGTTTTGTCTTTCTTTTTATATTTAATAAAGTACTTAAAAGACTATCACATAAATTCTTCTCTATAATGGAGAGAACCCGAAACTTGACCAATAAGGCAAGTAAAAAAAATACTTTTTTTTGTCCAATTAAGCTCATTAGGTGATCACTTCCTCTTACTATCCAAGTTGTTTTCATTTTTTCCAAATTTAGTACAAGGTATCTATTGCAATTGGCATAAAATATCAATTAGTATAAGGTTCCTGTTGCAATTGACATAAAATACCATCTCCTTTGAACATTTTAAGTAGAGAACCATGTTCTGGCTCACCATCAAATTCTTTACTATTTCGCCAACTATAACCATCATGTAAATAACGACGAACCCATATAACAAATTTTGTTTATTAATTTTTTTTTATTTGGTGTCTTTATTACAAACAGGACAAGCCTTGTACCCTTTTGCACTGAATTCAGTTAGGTCATCCTAGGTAAAAAAGTCATTTATGGTCCATGTATGCATGCAAAAATATTGTTCCTTTGAGACATCATATGTTTGTACACCCACATCCCATAATTCTTTCAATTCTTCCACCAGTAAATGTAAATATACATCAATATCTTTACCATGTGCTTTAGGTCCTAGAATAAGTAATGACATCATAAGAAAAGGTTCTTTCATGCATTTCCAAAGTGGGAGATTGTAAGAAAAAACCAAAATTGGCCACATACTATATGAGTTATTCATATTTCTAAAAGGACTGAATCTATCAGTTACAAGTCCTAGCCTAACATTCTGAGGTTGTTGAGCAAACCAACAATGTTTATTATCAAAATCCCCTTTTACCTTTCAGCATCAGCAGGGTGTTTTAGAACCCTATCTATGTTAATATGTTTTTCTTTATGCCATCACATATCGATAGTTATGTGCTTTGACATCAACAATCTCTTTAATCTTGGTTTTAATGAGAAAAAATGTAACACCTTTTTGTAGAACCTTCGTACCTTTACATTCCAAAATAGAAGACAATCGTACTTACACACATGAATTGTTTCACACCTTAACCCCAAATCTCACAACATTTTTTTTATCATTATAATAAGATGCTAGAATGTTTGCACATTCTGGAAAAGCCTTATTTAATATTTGCAACAACATGTCCAAAGATCTATTACTCCATTTATTCAATACCTTAATGTGTATCAACTTCACTAGAAAAGCTAAGGTTGAGAATGTCTTGCAACTAAGGTAAATTTCCTTTTAAGCTTCATCAAATAACTTACCAAATTTGTCAGTATTTACAAGAACACCAGATTCACTACTGTTGTTTGACTTCTTGAAACCACAATTCATTTGCATGGGGCCCCTATTTCATTCAACATCTTTACCATCTTCATCGTCTTCTACCTCTTCAATATAAGAAGCATCATTGATTGAACTTTGAGTTTAAATATAACTCAATAAATCAATTTCCTTATTGTGACATACCCATCTTTGGTAACGAAATGACATACCACGTCTATACAAATGTCCTTCGACATCATACAATGATTTCAACTTCATATTTTGATAATTTCTACACAGACATCTAGTTCTCCCATCTCCATGTAAATGATTCTCAACCAAATTCACAAAAGCGTTCACATTGTCCACATATTCCTTACACAAACGATTTGAAATTCCCATCCAACTTTTATCCATCTGTGTGTTCTGTTAATATTATTTTAGTTAAAACTAATATTTAGTTTCAAGCAACATGCAACAATAATACATTAATTAGATTAAACAACTGTGAATAGAAAGATATACTTTTATTTAATTATTTCATAACAGAATTAATTATAAAGACAAAATAATAAAGATAGAATTTTTTTAAAGTATCATCATATCACCTGAATGTGCAAAGAACTTTAATTTATGGCAGCGAAGAAACAACTATTTTTTGCAAAATTTTACTCGTATTATAGTAAACTAAGACCTAAATTTTATCTCTGAAAAGTAAAAATGATAATCATTTCATATTATACAGCCATAAAAAACACTAAAGAAACAAAATAACCCAGCAATCTAAGCCTAACAATTTCAAGAAAAAAAAGTATACTTTTATGCAAAATAAAACCTTAGGCCTCTTTTGTTTGCTCTGCAGAAATTTGAAACCATATCCCTTCTTATTCCAATAATTGTAGCAAAATTATCTTCAATAATTTGTAGTTATAAGCTAAATTAAAAGGTTTGGAGTTACATTGTTAGAGATTTTGGTTTTGAATGTGCAATAAAGAGTTAAAATTTGAGACTGTAGTTGAGAGAGACTAACCAAGTGAGTGAAAGCAATTTCAAGATTAGAAAAGGAAGGAAAGTTGTGACCTTTGTATTTCTTAAGGTTTGTTCTTTAACATATTTTTTTATAAGATAATAATGTTAATTTTTTTCTTTCTAAGACTAAAGGTGGCTGCACCAAAAGCCCAAAATTGATTGTGAAATAGGCTAAAAATATATGGCGCGTATTACACTAATTCTCCCGCTAATTAGATACTTTGCTTCTTTTACTATTTCTTAATGCTTATTTTGCTAATTTTATTTATAAAAGAAATACTTATTTTACTAGTTTACTAATAATTAGGACTTTTTTTAATAGCGAACTAACATTTAAATTATCCTAGATGCTGACTTGAACATTATTTACCAAGCTTGTTTTCTATGGCGGAAGAATTAGTAGTCATTAATTAAAGGATATTCTGCTACCAAAAACAGAATTCGTCTCAAAATATTCACTTTTTGAGACAAAATTAATCTAGTCACAAAAACACTCTCTTTAACTATAATCTTTTTTAAGACCAACAAAATTTTTATCACAAATTTATCACTTTTGTTGACCAAATATATTAGTCACAAAATCTCATCATAGAAAGTAAAGTTTCTACAGCCAAATGATTAAGTTGTTGCAAATTATATCATATTCTGCGACCAATTACTATTTGTCTCGGATAATACTATCTATTGCAAAAATAATGTCGCAGTAGATGAAATTGTTGTCAAAAAAAGTTTACATATTTGAGTTTACACACCCTTTATTATCCATGACCATTGATCAATATGGTCGTTGAAAATTGGATTTAATGGGAAAATTTAAGTGGTTACAAATGACCATATTTCTAGTAGTGTATGGCTCTCGTGTAAAAGATGGCGGTGGAAAATTGTAGTCTTCAATTTTTCATGAAAAAATGCCTCGTTCCCTTCTACTATACTGCCTTTCAAACTCACAACTTGCAAGTGCATTTTGGCATATGATACCCAAGAAAGATAGTTTCTTCTAGAAACTTCAAAAGCAAGGATTTGTAGATTCATGAGACTTGCCATTTTTCAAAACACTTTGTTATTAATAATCAAAGGAAAAAATATGTATCACAATATAAATATGTAAATATAAACAAAAACAAAAATTATGAAATGTGTAGAAATTTCATTCACACATTTAGAACTTTAGGTTTTAACTTGAAAACATAACTTAGGTTCTCACCAACTTCATTTATATTGTAAACTTCAAACTACAAAAACAATATTTAAAGATAAATAATATGTAAGAACAAATTGTAATTATTGAAAATTAAAAAAACTTTATAGGCAGTTAAACCAACAATATAAGCAAATAAATTAAACAAGATAGGTTGTTAAACTAGCAGTATAAACTAAACAATCATATTAACAAAATAATAACAATATAGGCGGTATAATAGAATCAGTCATTAAAATTATCATAAACAATAAATAATTAAATTAATAACATAATAAACTAACAATATAAAAACATAATAATAAAGCGTAATAATAAAGCATAAATAAATATAAGCAATAAATATTAAACTGCCCATGTTAAATCAACTATTATGCTGATAACACGTTATCAAATAAATAGATAATAGAAAAATTTATTACTAAATAAAGTACTAAATAACACCTTGTATTAAACTTATATTAAGCTAATTTTGAAGCTAAGGGGGAGGGGGCGGGGATAAATTTCCGATGTAGGATTGCTTGCAACTTTCTTTAAATGGTGAACGTTTACCAATTTCAGAACATAAATATCACCAATCTATTTTTTAATTTGAGACTTTATTCTCCATTGAAAATGAGGGTAGATTTCACTTTTGTAGAGCAATATGTTTGGTCTTCTTATGGAGATGTGGCAATTCAAGTGGGCAAATATGGTTCATGTTACACTGTCTTTGTGTCAGCTCAAAATTTTATTCCAAACTAACCCATTTATTAGTTGGTTTTGTTACCTTATATCACAAAGTAACAAACTTTAGTAAATAACAAGCGTTGAACTTCTAAGTATAAAAATATGAAGGCTGTGGAAATATAAAGTAACAGTAATAGCAATTGTGGAGAACTAGGAATGCTTGCCAAACCTATGATGTTTGTTACCTTATTATATAAGATAGCAAGGGCCTTTATTAGTTATGTCACCTATGTAATAAAATTTTAATTTATTTATAAGTATGCATTTTCAACATATTTTTATTATATTTTCTAACTCTAGTCAATTTTATTATAAATATAAATAAATTATTTTTAAAAATATGAAAAATGTAATATATATATATATATATATATATATATATATATATATATATATATTGACTAAAATATAAGTCAATAGAATATAATTAATTGAAATATTAATCACGTCAAAAACTTTAAATCCAAACCCCAACACAGTTATTAAATAGGTTGAGATAGATACGGTTTATTTAATAATCATATCAAATTTGACTACTCAAATATATTTATTCGTGTTGTATTTGTATCAGATAAATGGGCCGTGTCAAATTTTGCCAGCTCTAATGCTTTATAGACCCACCATTTGCAAAAAAAATTATATGTAAACCTCAAACTATATTATTACTTAGATGATTATTTTAATATTACTCTCATAATAATGAGAGTAATATTAAATACAGGAATTTAGACTATTTTTTCCTTGAAATTTTGAGCCATTAATTTTAAAGGATCTGTAATAGATACTGAAAGTCAAAGTAATATTCAATGATGATTGTTCAACTGCCATTGGATTTTTTGAAATTAATGGCTTAATATTTGTGTCCAAATTTTAAGTTAAAGTAACCTAAACTCTATGCTTATAATATTGAAATATTGTAATATAATATTCTTCTTTTTAAAGAAAAATAAAATAAAATAAAATTCTAATTTGCAAATCTAGCAGACCTGTTTGGTTTTTTTTAGCCCAATATTACTAGACTGATTTCTAACCTCATTTGAGAGCTAATAAAACATGAACCCTAATCGGTCTCTTTGACAATAGTGTTCGAGATGGGTTTGAGTTGCTACAAGAGTAGTATAATCTACACCCCTTCATTATCCTACAACATCCTCTTTCTTATTGTTATCACATTTAACAACAAACATACAATTAAACCCATCTACCATTTTTCTTTTTGTTCAAACTCTTATGTCCTAAGATGCCCCTCTATCAATCTAGAGAGAAATTTTGACGGTGTAGACATACCATCTGAATTTCAAATCTATTGTCAGATATGTGGTACCCAACCCTACCCACATTCCTACTCTCTATCGATCTACTTCTTTTTTTCATCTATGAAGCAACATTTTTTATGCAAAGTTGCAATCCTAAAAAAGGACTAATAAGTTATAAGTAAAGCAATAGTATCTATCTTTTTAGTTTTAGTTACTTGCTCCTATGTTTTATTATGTTTAAAGCTTAACTAATAAATACTAGAATGAGTTAAAATTTTACTTTAAGGAGCATTAGATTGAAGAGATAAAATTTATATGGGACTGATGCACCACCTTAGTATATATCCCCACCATTGACTTTCTCTGCTTTGCTTTGGACTTAAGTTAGTTAAACTATACTATTAAACAAAAATATAAATATATGAACTTAAATCAACAATTGGCTTTATAAGATTTATAGCTATAAAATTATTTTTACGAAGGATAGAGATCAAGATTGTAAGGGACAAAAAAGTAAAAGTTCATCAAAGGGCCTTGGCTTATGATTTGATGCTTATTTTGCTTGTTTGGTTTAAAGCCTTCAAATTCAAAAACTCAAAAAAAGAAAAAGAAACAAATAAAGATGGAATTTAATAGGAAAAGGATAATTTTCATATTAAAACAAAAACAAATAAATAAGCGATTATAGAGTGGTGTTAAAAGCTCTCCACTCTTACTAAATGCTATTTGTTGGATCAACCCATTTACAAAATATAGTTACCTAAGTAGTAGTTTGGGATTACGGTGGCTGATGACAAAACATATATAAAAGTAATAAATTTTAAAATTTTCAGCAGCATAACATTTATTTTTTAAGCATTTCCCAAATATATAACCTATGAAATAAAAATCAAAGCCATTAATTCATTCAAATAACCTAAAGAAAATTCACAACATAAATAAATAATTAAAACATATAAGATTCGTTTAGTATGTGGTCTATAGAAAAATGAATTAAATTGGTGGTTGCTAGAAAATCAATTTTTGTCTTCACTGAGCACAAGGCGAACAGTGCTTTGGTGTCTCACGGCAATGGTGTTGCGTGAAGGGGTGGTGGTGGAGCAGGGTGTTGCGTCGCAGAGGAAGATGGCGTGGTGGTGGAGTATCGTGTTCGTGAGAGAGAGAGAGACCGTTGAAACTCAAAAACTATTGCAAACCTATGAAACTTATGAGCGAGGTTGCATTTAGCTTATGCGAATGTTACTGTATTATAATTTAGGTGGCATTTTTTTTCTCTGAAATCTAAATAAACTTAAATTAGATTGAATTCTGAATAGAACTGAATGTCTGAAACTAAATAATTTTTTTTTGTCTGAATCATTAAAAATAAACAAATAATAAATATCTCAAAGAATATAAATAAGATAATATATTATCAGAAAATAAATCATATACAATTGAATACAAATCTTTAATATTCTATATTGTATATGCTAATTAATTTTATTATAGTGTTTGATGTTTTTATATGAAAAATATTCATAAAAAATTACGAAGATAAATAATGTTAATTTAAAAAATAAAAAAGATAAAAATAATAATGTCTACTATTATATATTATCACAAGTTATATAGAGATAGGTAATAATACTATTTATTAAATTTTATTTAGGTAAGAATGAAAATTAATTAATTAGATAGGATATTTTAGAAAATATCTTTTAATGATATCATTTAGACTTTTTAGATTAAGTAAAAAATTAAAAAAAAATTAACTCAATAACTTAATGACCTAAAAAAATTTATTAAGTAAAAAAAAATCCTTTAATCTAATATAATTCTTAATAAAATTTAAATATAATATAGTATTAATATAATATAATACATACTCTTAATGCAAGATTAGGAAGGTTGTCAAACACGCCCCTACGGAGTAGTGTGTAAGTTACTCATTTACAGGTGCACTAAGGACAAGGACAAAGTTTTTCTAGAAGCCTGTAGCTCTTTCTTTCTTTAATTTTTTTTTTTTTTAAATATGCTTCGAGATTGTAGTTGGCTGGCTCTTTTTGGCCTTTTCTCACCTTGTGATGTGATGTGTAATTCAGTGTAGCTGTCAATTAGTACAAAGAATCACTAATGTGATGCGCAGTTAAACACCCAATGTCATTGTCTTATTGCAGCAGTGATCCTGAGTCTCATGTTAATTTATCACATTTACATGAATCCATAAATGGTTTCTTCTACTTTAGCACCCAATCAAGATGAGTGAAGAACTCACCAAATCAACTACACGTACGAGTACATTAGGATTTAGGCAATTGGCATTTGCCGCAAAAATTGACGGACAGAGCCGAAAGCACTTCGATTTGAACAAAGTTGTGTCATGACATCAACCCATCACTTCGCGGCTTGACATATATGGTACCCCTTTGCGGCCGGAATCTATTTTTATACATAGATTTATCGAGCCATACATATAATTTGCAAAGGGAGATGCACCTAACCGGCAACATCATTTTTAATTTATCGCATGATCGAAAAAAGCTATAAATAGCAACTCGACCGATTCCTTGCTAATTCTTTATATTATCTTCTTCAGTTCAAGCATTACGTGTCTGCATAGAAGCTTCCATATATGCCTTTTGCTATGTCCCACTACAAGTGTGCTTTCTTTTGTAACCTTCCGCACGCTTAGTTGTACAAGAGTTTGATACTTAATTAGAATTATTACTTATTTGGTATGACTTATTTTATGGTTATAAGTGTTTATTTAATTTTATAAACTCTTATTATAATTTTTGTTGTTATTTAATTATTTTTCTAATGAAACTTTTGAAGGTTAAATAAGTTATTTTGTCTCTACTAGTAAAAGCTTAAATTTTGTACTTTTGGGAATAGATGTTGAAATTTTTTTTAAAATGTTAAAATCTCTAAAATATCCTATACATACTTAACAATCTTATTTTATTATTTTCATAACATAACTTTAAAGCCGTAATTATTAAAGTAATTTAATAAATTTTTAATAAAAACTCTTATTGACAACCAAACAACTAAAATTTTTTTGGATAAAAGCTTTATTTATAAAAACTCTATTGACAAAAACTCTACTTAAATAAATTTTACTTGAAAAATTATACCAAACGGAGCCTTAGCATTACTGTTTGCTCATCTATATCAGCATGTGCATATCTATAAAGAACATAAAACTCATAATAATGGTGTTTTTTCATTTGTCTCCAAGTCTTATGATTTTTAAAGATTTTGTGCCACGTCCATATTTATATTAATGTATGATTAATTAAAATTTGATTTTATATATATATCAGCACAAAATGTTCTGATCTTAAAGAAATAAAGAAATATGGTGTGGTAGTGTGGTGACAGAGACAAAAGACAAATGCTTTATATTTAAGTGTTGTTCAAACATATAACTAGTTGACCATTATTTTAATACATATAAAAAATGTAAAAAAAATTAAGGTAATGTTCTTAGTGATTGCGATGGGCCTCGAACCCTGGTTTCAGTGATTAGTTATCGAAATGGACTAATAATTAATTATAATCATACAGCAACAGATGAAATTTTCAATTCAACTAATCACACATGATGTCACTGCTTACAAAATTTCCAACCATGATCCACAGTTTTATAGTCGAAGAGATGAAACTAAATTGAAGGAGAAACGAGAAGGAACATGCATGACCAAGAATATATTTATATATTAGAGCTAATGTGGTTCAAAACCCTAGACTTTATTAAAGTTAGAAAAGCTATTAGACCACACGGTTTAATAGTATAATATCATTGCACCATTAAATTATGTGATTTAATAATTTTTTCGGACTTTAACAAAATTAAGATTTAGGATTATAATATATATATATATATATATACACACACACATTATATTATTTAACAAAATCAAGTGAAAAGTGTAGGAATTAATCAAGTGCCAAATGCGTGCACAAGTAATCAAGTCATCTGCATGCGTTCTTGAACAAGCATAAATAAATATTTCATACATCTCAAATTTAAATAAAAGCCTTGCACTTTTTCTCCAAAAGGGTATTAGTTTAATAATTAATTAATTAAGCTATTCCTTTTGGTTATTATCGCTTGAATCCTTCTCCTGCTCATCAAGAGGAGCAGGAGTAGTAGTATTTGAAGCAGCAGCAGAAGAAAAGATACCCACTTGAGAAGACGAGGATGATGAAAATCTAAACAGCTCTTGTTCCAGTTGATTTTGATGATGAGTTTGAGACATTGATGATGACGATGATGGCGATGAAGTACTACTTGATGGAAACATCAACGGTTGATAATCTTGACTGTAATATAGACCCGGGGCAGCATATTGATTAAAAACGTTATCGACATTGTTACTAGAAAGCAGTTGTGCATATTGGAAAAGATTAGGAAACGTCTGATGATGATCGTATGATGGAGAATAATGAGGCATCATATGATGATGAGAAAGAGCAGGAGGAGAAGGTACTTGTGGTAGAGGATTATTAATAATAACAGATTGAGGTCGTTGAGAAATAACTGTGGGTGAGTTACTATTGTTCTTACTGGGAGCAGCAATGTTGAAATAGCCCAAATGATGACGATCAGGTGGTGCTTGAACGCGCTCAGGAAAATTGAGCTTGGCTTTGCTGCCTTTGAACTTAAGAGCTGCTGCATCATAAGCACCGGCTGCTTCTTCTGCTGTTTCGAAAGTACCAAGCCAGACTCTAGCCGCCTTATTTGGGTCTCGGATTTCGGCTGCCCATTTCCCCCATGGTCTTTGTCTTACACCTCTATAGTGCCTTCTTCTTATGATGTTTCCTTCAAGATATATATCATCATCCATCATCAATTTCGCATTTATATTTTCTAATCATAAATTAGGTCAAAATTATACAACAATAATGCAAGATTTATAATTATCATATATTACACACACACACACACATCCAAATCAATATGAAAAAATTTTTTGGTGCAGGAGTGTTTGACCACTGTGATTTTCAAGTAGCCGCCATCCGAGCTCGAGTCATTCTTCAAATAAGCATGTCTTTGCACTTAAATATATTTCTCTAACATATGCACATACCTCTAAGAGCATAAAGGAAGAATATGTAAAGGGCAAAGATCCCAATACTAGCTACTAAACTGAAGCAACTAAATTTTGGTAAAAGAAATTGGAATTAATATATATGATCCTACACAGTTAATAGCGCCAATATGTGCATTAATTTACCTTGATCTTGAGTAGGTTGTGATGTATCTTGTCCAAGAGCTGGTCGGTGGCCGGCGCTGGTGGCGGTGACGTGGACAGCAGAGCCTGCAGGCACGGTAGCAGCAGAACTATCAAGTGCTTGTGCCTGATCAGATGACTGGTGGACAGAGGATAAGATTTCATCTTCCTTTTTCTCTTCTGATACATCAAAAGGAAGAGGCCTCTTGCCATGTCTTCGATCCACCTTGTCAAATCTCGCTCTAACTAGCTACGCTGTATTTATTCGTCGCTTCACTTCCCGTCAGTCAAGCTATTCTTTTATCGAACAGATAATCAAGTAAGATCTGGGGGGTTGCGATCGTGATTATGATTGAAAAATCAACGAGACCAAGGAAAGAGATCAAGGAAGAGAGAGGGAAAGAAAATAAAAATAAAAATAAAGGCAAAGAGAAGAGAAAACTAGGGTTGCTTGTAGGGGTTTCATTGCTGCACGTTAAAGTATGGTTATATTTGTCACTTGCAAGAGCTGAAAAGTTGTAAAGATGTGTACAATATTATTATTCTTTTTCAGAGAGAAAATGATTTCCTAGTTAGACATGTAACTTGTGGAGATTATGCTGGCTTTTGTGGGCCTTACACGTGGCGATTTGTCCATCTGATAGGAGGGGTATAGCTGTCAATGAACGTTGAATTCACCATGTGGATTGCATTCCGAATAAGATGTGAAAATTGTTGTTCAGACTTTAGTTGCACTTTCAATATCATCTCCATTAAAACATGTTCCCTTGCATGCACTGTTTAGTTACTTTGCTGGCTGTTGGCTGCTTTTATTGTTTGTTCGTGTAAAATTCATCCGCAAAATGATGTGTCGAACCGACGTAGGCTGCTTTCATAGAATACAATCCGGTCGAATCTTCAAGAAAAACTAACATTTCTTTATTCTTTTTTATTGTACCGACTTTTTGTTTTTATTCCACATAATTTTTACACAATAATTTTATACAAAGAGCTCCAAGAATTTACACTAAAAATAATTTAGAGAGACCCAAGAATTTACATCTCTAGAATTATCTTTTTACAATTACAAAAGTTTTTGAATTTTAGAGTGCATTTAGAATTAAGGTTAGGCAGAGCTACAGCACTAAAATATTTGATAAACATTAACTGCTGTAGTTTGAAAAGTATGTTGATATAATTTTTTACTTGTATGATAAAAATCTATTATATCTTTAATAATTTTTTAAAATTATTATTTAAAATTTATATTTACTACATGTCATTAACTTTTTTTTCATAGTTATATTTTTTTTTTACAAAGCTGTAGCTTAAAAGATACATCAACTTAATCCCAAACACACCCTTAGACTCACTTATAATGTATGACATCATATATAACCAATTAAGAATATTTTTTATGCATTGGTTGGCATTATTTAAAAGTTGGATAATTATTTTTTTATAGACATGGTTAGTTAAAATAAAAAAAAAATGTGATTGTAATGCTTGAGTTTAATAAAATTTTAATCTCTTATTATATATATACTTGTTTTCTTTCATGGGCGCCATCTTATTTTTTTTTATATATTGATACGTTGTTAAGTCATGCTTTAATAGAGTCAGTGCAGACACACTGTCAAAATAATATGATTTTATAGTGAAGTAAATCCTGACTTTGGTGGCGTTTGTTTTTTAACTTAATGACTTAAAGTGACTTAACTTAATTAATTAAGTTAATTAGAGGTGTTTGTTTTTATAATTTAATGAGACTTTTCAGATAATTTTGACTTAATAAAAGAAACTAATTTTGTTGACTTTTTACTGAATTGAGGAATCTAAATTAAGTCAATTAATTTATAATGTCAAAAATATCCTTATTTTATAATTTATTTTTCATGTCTATCCCAAAACTCACCCATAGACATTTACCCTACATAATCTCATCTTTACATGCAACAACTTCGAGATAAAATGACAAATCAACTATTTCAAGCATCTTGTTAGTTTTTTTTCTTATATTATGTGCTATTATTGAGAATTAGTGATAAAATTTAAAATTTATGGTATTTTATATATTATAATTCTAAAATCATTATGCATTCACTTGAATATAGTTTTACTTATAAATATTAAAATATTATGGTATTTAGTATATTATTTATTTGACATTTAAATTTAATAAGGGTACAAATGTAAAAGCACATACTTTCATATTTTTAAGTTGAAAAAATAAACAACTTAATATTTATTTTCAGAGATTTAGATAAAAAAACAAACATTATTCAATTTTAGACATTCAGATCTATTCAGAATTTAAAATAATTCAGGTCTATTCAGATTTCAGACTAATTCAAGTCTATTCAGATTTTAGAAGGAAAAATAAATACCTTTCAGGCCTATTCAGATTTTAGAAAGAAAAATAATCATCATCTTTGTTAAACTATATAACTTAATAACGTGTCCACATGAAATAAAAATGAGAGCACAGGCATCAATTTTAAAGCTCATTTTCTCACTTTGATGTCATTTTTAATTTCACTTAGTTAGAAAAATGATATGGATAACGTGCAACCTTAAACAAGCGCAAGGGAGGATTAGGATGAGTTAATTCGTACAGAATCGAATACTTTTGAGAAAAAGAAAAAGGATGAAATTTTCATTAGTAGCTGATGGGTTTTGTATATATGTCTCTTTTCTATTATTTGCTAGGTGTTAAGATAAAAATACATACATCTCCTAAAAACGAAAGGTATTTAATTAAAAACGAAAGGTATCCAATCCTGATATCTTTAATCTGAGCTGAAGTGCAAGACAATATTTTGTATGAATAATGAACTATGAGATTGGGTCTTCTACGCGTGACGAAGTGTCAGATTGAATTTTACGTCAAAATTTATTGTAATAAGGATTTTTTCGTTTCTTTACACTTTATGGTTCTAAATAATATTATTTTGATTAAATAGGCCAAGGATAGACCCAGCTAAGGCTCCTCTTGGACCATTATTTTTCCTTTTAAGTGTATCCCAGACCCTTTCTAAAGAGTATAATAAAAAAATTTGGCCACATTTTAAATAAAATAAAACGCTAATATTTTGGTAGTAAGAATGCTATTTAATGCCTTCGGAGAATTGGTTCAAGTCCCAACACCCACTCAGCCCCCCCCCCCCCCCCCCCTTCCCAATTTAAGTGTTTAGGCTTGTCAAGGAATTCTATATAAAAATATTTAAAAATAATAAATATTATTAAAAATTTGTGGATTCATGCTTCTAAAGCCAAGAATATTTCAAGAATATTTATTACCAAAACTTCATCGTAATGAGTTTAATTATTCATGAGGGAGGATTGAACGAAAAATTTGATGAAAAAAAATATATTTAAATATAGAGTGTTGGATATATTGCAAATTTTTTTGTTATAATATTAAAAAATAAACTATTTTATTATTGAAAAAATGTAATATATAATAGTTATTTTATTAACTATTTTTGTAACTAATTATATTTATGTAATTTTTTATTAGCTATTATTTTAATAAATAAATATTAAAATTTATTTACTTATAAAGATATTTCTTACTTTTATTTTACCGTTCTAAAATATAATTCTTCATTGTTGTTATTATTATTATTATTATTATTATTATCATCATTGTTATTATTATGAACTAATGAAAAATTAAGTATTTAGAGTTATCCTAAACTACTCATCCCATGGGCATCATGGGACAAATTTTTTTTCACTTAGTTTAGGATTAAATGGTGGGTCTCATCTGGGAGCCATACGCTTTCTGTACTAGTCCAAGATGGTCTAAATGTGGATTATCCATTTATCCTACGATAAAATGTATACTAGGGTTTTTATGAAATTCTATAAGACTACATAACCTCAAATTATAGTTAAAAATGTCTAGAGTTACGTATATTAGTATATTAGTATAGTTGACGGCCATCCACATTTCTGATTTATCATATTTCATAAAATTAATAAACAATTGATATGCAAGATAGGATACGATAGAATGAGACATGATAGGATAGAATAAGATTGTATTATATTTAATACTGTCTTGTATTTCAGAGTATTCAAGAAATAGATTAGATTCGCACAATAAAAACTCATCATTATTATTAAATTAATTAAAAATAAATATTTATTTAATCATAGTATAATTAAATTATTACAAATAAAAACTTGATGTAAATTAAAAATATTTTGAAATTTATTTATAATAATCTATATTATAAGATTAAAATTTGTGATTTCTTATTATTGTTAATAAAAAAATTTTGTATTATTTATTACACCAATCAACGTCAATTATTAATTAAATAATAAAATATAAATCTAAATAAATTTTTATTTACATTTATTAAATATATTTTGAATATTTATTTAATAAGTTTTAATAATTTATAATTTTATAAAAAAATTAACTAAATATTTTAAATAATATTTTTATTATTTAGTAACTATATAAGCTAAAATAGTATTATAATATAATGTGAAAAATAAATTATAAAATTAAAAATATTATTTAAATAAAAAATAATTTATTTATAATAAACATCATTAATTAAAAAATATTAATTAATAATTTTTTAAAATATTGATTGTTTGTCATTAAAATTTAATGATGATATTTATTATAATTTATTAATTACATTATTATAAGCAATATTTTTTTATTACATGTTAATATAATTTTAATATTTATAAATTTTCATGATTAATTAAGTTAACAATATAATCCTAACATAGCTAATCCCTTGGCCTCCCATGGGACAAATTTTTTTTGCAATTGGTATTATATGACGGGCTAGGGATAAACAATCTTAAACCATTTTACCTCACCAAATATGAGATATGATATAATTTGTTTTAATTAGTTCAAGCTTATGTTTTTTATCCCACCACTAGACATGCCCTAAGAATTTAAGGGTTCGTTTGATACGCAGAAAATGATAGGATGGAATGAAATAATATTGTAATTATTATTAGATTGTGGTAATAAAATAATATTGTAATTATTAAAATTAATTCAAAATAAATAAATTTTTATTTAATCATAGTTTAATTGAATTATTATAAATGAAGACTCTTTTAATATAAGTAACAATATTTGTAATATATTTAAATGTTTTTAGTTGTAACAATTTATATTACGATATTACTATTTATATTATTAGAGGTAAAAAAAATTATTACTTAATAGTTTAAACTTAACTATAAATTATATAGAAATTATTTTAATAAGAATATAAGTAAATATGTAAATTTAAAATAATATTATCATTTGAAGTTAAACAAATAAATTGAAATATTTATAATAATACATAATTACAATAATTACAATAAATAAATAATCAATTTAAATTAAGTGTATTATCCTATCAATAATCAGCGATAAAATTTTAACTCTGAAAATGTAATCTCAGGAGTCTTCCAAGGAGACTTTTTTGTTAATATTGAAGATAGAAAAATGCTAACTAGAGAAAGGTGAGAGAAATAATGAAGAAAAGGGTAAAGCGAGAGTGGGTTTGCAGGGAGAGAAAGGACTAAATTCTCTCAAGTTTCTCTCCGCTTCCTCTCTACTTAGCACAAGATGAAATGATAGGCTCGTTATACTTATCCTTACTTAACTCTTTAGCACTAAACATGAAATTAGAATTATTTGTCCTAAAATAATCCTATCATTTAACTACAACCAAACTTTTTTTTTTACATAAAAGTACGTATCTTTCATTAAAAGATTAACAATCACTTCAAACACTATGAAGGTAAATATAAAATTACATTAAGTTTAAATACAACTATAGAATAATACCCAAGACCGAAGCCGAGATTAGGATAACGCTTAAAAATAATACATAACTTCAAACACTATAAATTTTTAACAGTCAAAAGGGGACTAAATGATTTCATTTATTAGAACATCTTTAAAGGACTATTAATTTTATTTTTTAAATATTTATTTATTTACTTATACAATAAAAAAAATAATAAAAAAATATGTTATTTTTTATAAAAAAAATTTAAATAAAAATAAATTAATATTATTTTAATTAAATAAATATTTTTAAAAAAAATAATAATTAAAGTACTTATTTCCTTCTTTCTAATAAAAAATAATAAAATATAAAATAAAAAAATAAATATACAAAATTAAAAAAAATAATTATTTCTTATTTAAAAAATTTTAATTAAAATATATTTTATAATCTTAAATAATAATATGATTCTTTAAATAAATAAAAAAAAATTATTCAGAAAGTCTTTTAAATGTGCTCTTATCTAATAAATTACTAGAGAAATCCACCTCTACTACCGTAGGGGAAATTGCTTTCCAATCGAAAGAAGAATATTCAGTGTCTGGTAATACAGCACAATTCAATACAATTCTAACCAGAGAACACAAACACAAACAGATAATAATAATAGTAAAATCACAAAACCACAACAAAAACCACCCTGGGATTCACCAGAAAATCTCAATATCAAGGAACCCCAGCCTCAAGCCATCAGAATCTCGCCCCAGGTCATTGGAACTTCAATGCACCACTATTAAAGCTCTCAATAGCTTTAATACAGGCATACCCTTCCAATCCGAACACTGACGCGATCCTGATCCGGACATTCAACTAACAGAACCATTATAGAAGCAGTATAAAATCATGCAAAAAAGAAAAGAAAAAGAAAAACACAACTAACACATCACAACAGAACAGGAAGCACGATAGAAAAGCTGATAGAATAATAAAACAAAATAAAATAGAAAATAAGAAAAGAGAAAAGAAAAGACCTACCGGCAAGAGAGGGGAACTCCGTCCCCGGCCAGAACTCCTTTTGAAGTACTTTCAGCTGTGGTGAGGTGCGGTTGGTGGGGCAGTGATGGCTGGTGGCGGCGGCCGCGGTGGCAGTGTCGGGAAGGTGCCGTTAGTTCACGATGGCTGGAAAAGAGGAGTTGAACAGCGGATCTGAAGGTTTGGTGGTTTGAAATTCTGGCGGCGGTGGCTGTGTAATTACATGCGCGGTGATTGATAAGGTCCGGTGAAGTTTAGTTGGTAAATAATGATTTGGTTGACTTTACTTTTTGTTGGTTGTCTGGCTTGTACTTTTCTTTTCCCATTTTTACTATTAATTTTTTTCATACCCAAAAAAAAAAAAAATAAATAAAGCAACCAAACTTGCCATCAAGGTTTACGTCAAGTTTTACAGGACTCTATAACCTGGGCTAAAGGCCCAAGCCAGCCCTCCACTAGCGTGGCATTCGGCCTTTGCCTATATGATCCAACTTCAAATAAGAATGAGTGTTGTTTAGTATTATTTATTTTATAGTTCTAAGTGTTTATTTAATTTTATAAATTTTTGTTATTATTTAGTTCTTTTTTTAGTAGATTTTTTAAAATTTAAATAAGTTATTTTACCTCTACTTATAAAAGCTTTAAGAGTAGAGGTTGAAATTTTTTTTTAAAATATTAAACTATCTAAAATATCATCTACATATTTAATAATTTTATTTTATTCTTTTTTTAATATAATTTTAAATGCTTTACCTATTAAAGTAATTTCATAATTTTTTAATAAAAACTTTTATTGATAACCAAACAACTAAAATTTTTTTGGTAAAATCCCTATTTATAAAATCTCTA
Source organism: Luvunga scandens (assembly GCA_030449905.1). Taxonomy (NCBI): domain Eukaryota; kingdom Viridiplantae; phylum Streptophyta; class Magnoliopsida; order Sapindales; family Rutaceae; genus Luvunga; species Luvunga scandens. The sequence goes on along the minus strand of JASUUG010001122.1, from coordinate 2,243,912 downwards.
CTAACAAAAACTCTACTTAAATAAGCTACATTTGAAAAGTTGTACCAAACGGAGCCTAAGAAGTTAAGCATATAGAAACTAGAAAGTAACATTACATAGACAGTAGACCACTAGACTATTATCAATAATGCTAAACAATGTCATCTTAACATTTATCCTAACATGTGAATTTAAAATTAAGGGTAGTATGATGTAACATTCATTAAATGATCATGGTTTTACACAATTTCAAAATAATTTATTAATTTTTTTTTTGTTTATCAAATAAATATCACATCATTTGAGATATGTTTTGAATGATTATTAATAATAAATTTTCCCATTTATTATGTTCTAATAACAGAATCTTAATTATATGAAAGTTAGGAGTGATCACCTGTTAGTGCAATGAGAAATTAAAATGCAACAAATTTTCACTGGTATTCTTTTCAAAATTTGTTATAATATTATATTTTCTTCTTTATACACCCTAATTCCTTTTTTGTTTATTTTTGGAACACTAAGTTAACCTAATTCTTAATAAATAATATTAACAACAAAAAATAAATAAGATTGTCTCATATAACTATTATATTTATACTATGTTCATGTATTTAAAACTAATTAATAAAATTGCTAACTAAATATGAAAAAGATAAAAAAACACACACGGACACACAAACGAGCGTGCAGTTGGGCCAACTGACCCTCCCGTTCATGACCGAAGATAAGAGTGTAGTTATAAAAATAGGTCGGTTGATTCAGTACAAGACGTCCGAATTCCCGTTCTCTGCTCGCTGCACTCCTTGGAAGCGAACTGAGAGAAACAATGGAACAAGAAGAAGAAGCAAGAATGCACAAAGCGGAGTTCGACCCATCAGAGATAGAGTACGTAAGCTACGGCGGCGAGCATCACCTGCCGTTGATCATGAATCTCGTCGATCAAGAACTCAGCGAACCCTACTCAATCTTCACTTACCGTTACTTCGTCTATCTCTGGCCCCACCTTTCTTTCTTGGTACGGCCCTTTTTCTTTAGCTTCGAATTTATTTAAGTTATTTATCTAATTTTAACTAATGGGTCGGTTTTAATTTGTGATTTGATAGGCATTTCACAAAGGTAAATGCGTGGGAACGGTTGTTTGTAAAATGGGTGAGCATCGGAGTACGTTTAGAGGTTACATTGCAATGTTGGTTGTTATTAAACCTTATCGTGGAAGAGGCATTGGTAATTTTCTTTTTGCTTATTGCAAGTTTAAGTATAAATGGGCATTAATTTCTTTCTATATTGTAATGTTATATAAGTCCATTTATACTCTGTGCATGTGTTAAGCTCTCTCACTTGATGAAAGTTATTTTTTTCCCGATATTTATTAATATTTATGATGTTGTTACTTGCTATTTTCAATTATATTGCTTTGAAAATTTGCAATTGAGTGGAATTGGAAATATGTGTTTGTAAGGGCCTGTCTGTTACCATTTTGTAAATAAAAGAATGTTTCTGGTAGTATGATTCTGAAACTTTTCTTTTTTTAATCAACATTTTCATTATTTGAACCCCCCATATTGCTTAGTGGACTAAACTTGAAACTGGTGCATCCACCATGTTTATTTCCTAAGTATGATGAAAATGTCTCCAGACATTTCAACTGTTGAAGAGTTATATTATGCTCTTATCTTAAAACTGTTTTCAAGATGTAGAACCTCTGGACTTTGTAGTTTTTTTTGTTCAAAAAATTTACAACTGTTTTGTGAAATGATACTAATCACCCAGGTTCATCTAAAGAATATGACCCAGTACCATGTTCTCAAACACAGCCTTAATTTAAATTTAAGGGGACTAGTTGATCATCTTTGTGCATTCCACAAGTTTATGCCTAATAAAGACTTATGTTTTCCTTGAATCGCAGCGACTGAGCTTGTTACTAGATCAATTAAGGTGATGATGGAATCGGGCTGTGAAGAGGTACATTAGCTTTCTGATTTTGTTCTCATGCATTATGTTTTTAGTGTCTTTATATCATTCTATTGTGACTGATACAGTGACAGACTTGTGGAGAGAATGTTAATATTTAGTTATAAGTAAATTAGCTTTTGTTTCAAGCAGTCAAAACTATCATTTGTTTTACACCATGAAAGCATAAAAGTGCAAGAAAACTCTGAAGTAATGGAACATCTATTTGGAAGAATTTAGCTGATCCAGTTCCATCTTGTTTTATTAAGAAATGCCTGCATATTGATTTATTGATATTTTCCTTGAATTTGGTCTGAATTTATATATAAAAGTTTTCTTTTCTTGTGTGCATTTTATTAGCCAAACAAATTGGTTACTAGGAGCCGTATGTTGTCCTTGCTCATATCTGTACCAACACTCGTCCATGCCTCCAGATAACTATTTTACTACATAGTATTAAGTGTTCACAGCTTATGTTTTAAATTAACCCTTACTCTTCATGGTTTTCACTTATGCTGACTGATAGTTTGCTGGCTTGATGGGTTTGCGCCAGTTATTGGTTTTTGTTGAGGTCAAATTTTTCTGGAAGTTATTGGGAGAGTGGAATATTTGGGGAAAAGTTCTCAAATTATGTCTTAGAAGTTAGAACTTTACCATTTTCTTTCATTTGTAGAAAACTCTGCTGTGGATGAAAAATATAGTGGTAAATTTAAGCGACCTCTTTTGGTATGTTCTAATCGTAAGTGGGTACTGGCTGGTTTGTATTTTCATCAACAACTTCCATTATCAGTTAGTTTTTTGCAAATTGTATAGGCTGTTTCTTAAACTTTCAGAAATTCAGGGTGGTTTCTGATGAATTTTGAAACCATTTGAGATGCTTATCTAACTTGGTCTACCTACATAAAGGTTCTTTACTAACCTTCATGTTGTCAACTGCTCTGTGATGTTCATTTTTCATTCATGTTGGAGCATTGCTATAGATTGAGTGAGTTGTTCGCTAATGATCTCGATTAATATTTTCTGAAGGTAACATTGGAAGCAGAAGTCACAAACAAAGGAGCTCTTGCACTATACGGCCGTCTTGGGTTTATTAGAGCAAAACGGCTTTTCCGGTACTATTTGAATGGTGTTGATGCTTTCCGTCTGAAGCTGTTATTCCCCTGCCCAGAGATACATCCTTCCCTGTCTATGATGGCAGACAGAGTTGAGAGCGGCGGGCACCATGATCACACAGCACCAGAAGAATGTCCAGAACCTTATCACATCTCGTAAAATCTGGATTTTCCATCAATGCTTCACTCAACCTCTGCATATTCAATTTATGAACTGTAATGTAGATCTGAGTTCTGCTAATCGAGATGTGTATAATCTTTCTGCAGATAGAACCGTTGGAAGCAGATTTCATTCTACTTTGCAAGTCATCAGTGTGTTTTTTTTTGCAGTTCCAATATGCTTCTTACAGTTTTAGATACAAGTCAGTCTAGGTACACTCTAATTTTGAATTTAACTTTCCAAGTGAATGCCTTCTTTTCATTTGTCCCCTGGCCAGTCTCAGGTGCATTGTATATGTAATGCATTTGAGTCAATTGTTTATTACCCTCTTTTTCACACATATTCTTTCTCCTCTTTCTTTTCCATTTCTCTCCTTTCTTATTATTTCTGCCAACCAAATATGGGGTAAGGCTGCGTTTGATTTTTTTTCTTTATCTGTTGTTTCTCGTTGTACAAAAATAAAAAAATATGTTTGCAAGCAGTTTGCTCTGTTGAGTTTTCATTTTTTATGAGAACAATTTGTTCATATTTTCCATAATTACCAAAGGAAAGTGGACAACGTACTTATTGGCGTTTTGGGCTCTTGTTGTCTACCTTTTCATGGCTTTTGGGTCCCACGAGCATCTTTCATGCTAAATATTCATGGTATGCAAGTTCGTTATTTTCTTAATTTCATAAGGGCTCTTTGTTTGTTTTATTTCATTAATTAATTTCAATGAATTAAATCATTAAGTTCATTTATTTTTTTCAACTTGAAGGGTGTTTGTTTGATTTTTAACACAATGATTTGAATTAACTTAATTAATTAAATTAATTAGAAATGTTTGTTTTTATAATTTAGTGAAATTTTTTAGATAATTTTGGTTTAATAAAATAACCGAATTTTTTTGGCTTATTTGTAAATGTAAAAAAATGAATTAGCCAATTAATTTCTAATGGCAAAAACATCTCTATTTTATTATTTATTTTTCTTGCTTATCTTAAAATCCACCCATATACATTTACCCACTAATAATCTCATCTTCATTATTTTTTTAGCTGTCGTGAAATCTCTCCTCACTTTACTTTTCTCATTAAATTTTTGAATCTCCCATTATTGGTAGTCAGAGTATTATTTTTAAGTTCTCTTATGTAATCATATAATTTATTTTATTAAAAAAGAAATTTATATATTATAATTCCAAAATCATTATATATTCACTTAAACATGACTTTGCTTGTATGTAATCAAATATTATAGTGGTACTTATGTTTATATATATATATATATATATATATATATATATATATATATATAGTCTGTGATATTGGATTCAGCAGAGGGTTCGTCTGACTCTTCGTCAAACAGCTGTCCCTTGTAATAGTATTTCCTAGAGGCTATAAATAGAGCCTCATAGTTTGTATTGAAGCAGAGTTGAATGCAATAAACAATAGCTTGCTAGAAATCTATATGACACGTGGCATTACTAGGAGCCACATATTATATACATAGTGTGTTACAGCTGGATACAGCTGTGTGTGTAATGATTGTAGGACAGCTGTGGACGACGAGCATTGGGAAGACATCAACCAGAATTTTGGTTTCCCTGATAAATAGAGCCTCCTAATTTGTATTGAAGCAGAGTTGAATGCAATAAACAATAGCTTGCTAGAAATATAAATTGGCAATGCAATAAACAATAGCTTGCTAGAAATATAAATTGGGAATGCAATAAACAATAGCTTGCTAGAAATATAAAATTGGCTTCGAATTCCTGGATTGGATTAAGTTTAGGGGATGAACTAGATTGAGCTGTAACACACTATGTATATAATATGTGGCTCCTAGTAATGCCACGTGTCATAATATCGTCATCGCTACCGCTGGGTCCACTAGGCTTCCGCATCATTCGAGCTCGGAGGAGACGGCACATTCATGACCCAACCTGTTGGTGCCGACGGAGGGAGTGCATCCGGAACAGCATATTCCTATCTAATTAATTAATTTTCATTTTTACCAAAATAAAATTTAATGATTAGCATTACTACCTATCCGTAATTTATAATAATATATTGGTAGACTACTATTATTTTCATTTTTTTATTTTCTTCAAATTAGTAGTATTTATCTTCAAAATTTTTTATGAATATTTTTTATATAAAAACATCATAAATTACAATAAAATTAATTATCATATACTAATTTAGAATCTGAAGGGTCGTATTCAATTGAACATGACTTACAATATGGTAATGTATTATCTTATCTAAGTTCTTTAAGATATTTATTATTTGTTTAATATTTATAATCTATAAGGGAACAAATACAAAAATACTAGATTTCAAATTTTTGAAGTTAAAAAAAAATCTTAATGTTTGTTTTTAACAATTCAAACAAAAAAATAAAAATATAAACATATCGTTCATAATAAAATATTTAATTTTATTTAGAATTCAGACTAATTCAAATTTATTCTGATTTCTAATAAAAAATACCACCTAAATTTCTCTATTCTGTTTTTTTTTTAATTTTTAATATGTTTTTCTTTTAGCATCTTTTAAGTAACCCATCTACCAGATTTTGATCATAAATTTTTCTTTTAGTTTATATTTTTTCTAAACCATCTCAAATAGAAAAGCACATCTGAATAGAAAATGTAAATAAAAATCACTTGATTTTATTTTTTTTTACCAAAAATTTGTAATACATATAATAATCATAATATTTTTAAAGGAATACATCATTAGTAATTTTATCAAAATATAATTTATATTAAAAGTCTTATAAAGACATATTTTCTCAAATAAATTATCAAATGCATTTTCACTATTTTTAGTTTTCAACCTTCATTATAGAGCAAGTTGCCATCAAACGATATTTTCAAATTAAAACACGTCACATCAAAAACATCATTTTTTCTTAAAATAGGTGAAGAAAGTGCCATTAACAAAACAATACCAAGCACACTTCAATTATCATGATGGTGATGCGGTCCTATCTCAAAATTTCACTTATATTAGGATTGAACTATTTGAATTCATTAATTTTCTTTCAACATTTATTTTTTATTAAAATAATTATCAAATTATAACTTATTATTTTCAATTCACTAATTCTCAAAAATTATAAAGTTACCCTTGATCAATTATTTTCTCTCTCCATTGTAATAATGGATAAAACATAAACTAGATTCTCTTTCCTTCAAATTTTCTTTTTCTACTCTTTATTGCTAAATTAACTTCTTTTTCTCTTAATTTCTATAATAATATTATCAATTTTTACCTATTGTTATCATGTAGAGTTTGTGATTATCTGAGATTTGACTAAAAAAATTCTAATAGATTCAAAATGATACAAGAACTTTTATTTTTGAGTTTTACATGATGAGCATTGATTATTTCATTTTATTTAATTATAATGAGAATGAATTTATTAATTTTTGAACGAGTCCATTTGTTAAATGTAAATATGCTATATAATGAGGATGAATGACTTTCAACATATCCACATAATATTGGGATTCATTATTGGAGACTGGCGTTTTGATTTCCAGTGGGAGGTTGGGAATCATAACCCCATTCTTGGGATTGACCAAAATACCACTACTGCAATTTCAATTTTTTCAAAATACCCTCTGTACAATACAAAAATATAAATTGAAAAAAACATGCAAATCCCTAACTCTAGACGATGAATATTTTCATTGTTATGATTATTGTTATTGTTATTGCCAACAATTTTTTTAATAACAATAATTACTTAAAAAAAGGATTATAATAATAACAATTATAATGATGATGATGATGTCAATAATTAGTGATGATACTTTAATAATCTAAAACAATTAATTCTAATTCTAATATAAAGCAAACAAATTAATGTTAATACAGTACATTCTAATATTGGTTCATACTATTCAAGTTAATAATTTATTATGATCTATTAGTAGCTCATACTCAATTTTCATTCATTGTTAGCACCATTATAGCTTTACTCAATTTTCATTTATTGTTAGCACATGTCATCGCTTTACTCAAATTTCATTCCTAAAATTAGATCCTTTTGACACAATAAATTTAAATTTTACAATAATAATTATAACATGCAATTTGTAAGTTATAATTGTTATAACTTACAACCAACGAAAATAATGTAAAAATAAATCATATATAAACAGCCCATGTGCCTTGGGCAATATTTTATTTTTATCTTATTTTTTGTGATTCTAAGTTATGTTCATTCTAACTTTAGAAGACTATTATAACATTAAGAATATTCTTTTAAAAGGATAAAAATGACAATAATAGGATGAAAAAAAATTACTCAATTTTAATGACGGTCATCAGTTGGGTTGTTGGGTTATTTATGATTTATGTTTTCTTGTGATTTTGCCATAATTCTGTTATTAAATTTTGACTTCCAATCTCTATTACTAATTATTGTCGTCTAAATAACATATATGTCCCTGAGACTTTACAGTTATTCTCAAACCATGACATAATCCATTCATTCATAAGCAATAGGTACTATAATTTTTTAATTGCTGAAAAATCCTTCTGAGTTAACATTGTAGTGATGATTAGAGGTGGTAAAATGGGTCATCGGATCATGTTCGTGTCGTGTCAGCTTCGTGTCGTGTCAAATTTAGGTCGTCTTAAATCCGACCCATTTAATAATCGTGTCAAAATATTGAGACTCAAACACGACACGGAAAAATAATCAGGTTACCCAATAACCCGCTTAATATCTATATATTAAATAAAATTTATATCAAACATTTACACACTGTCATACATGCATACATACATACATACATACATATTTTATCGATATTATAAAATATACATATCTACTAAAATATTATACATTTACACTATTGAATTTTTAATTATATATATATATATATATATATATATATATATATATAATATTATATATTGATATTATAAAATATACATGTCTACTAATATTTTACACATTTATACTATTGAACCAATAAATGTATATAAAATTTTGTAAATAAAATAATTTGTTTATATTCATCATTTCAAAAAATAAAAATAAAAGAGAAAATCATTTCAATATTTAAGTTTTGATGACAAAAACTAATAAATTATTTTAAAATAGAAAATATAATCGTGTCATTTATCGGATAAATGAGTCAAGAACTATAATCCTAGCCCGACACGAAAAAAATCGTGTCGATCCGGGACCCGACCCATTTAATAATCGTATTAAATTCGACGACCTATACTCATTTATTTGTATCATATTTATATCGGATAATCAGGTCATATCAAATTTTACCAGCTTTAGTGATGATACTACGTTCTTATTAGCCACTTCCACTGTTCCGCAAATCCACGGAAGTCAGTGGGTCGCCGATCTTTGAAAAAATAGGAGTCTCACTTGAGGAAACGTTAGAATGTAGGGATTTGGATGTAATTTTACCCGTAATTTAAATCGTCGTATAACCAAATAATTTTTATTTAATAAAAAATTCTCGAATCCGGAGCCCTTTTTGAGACGAAAAATTTTCGGAGGGAGACCGAAAATGCAAAGAGCGGGCAAACGCCACAACAGACAAAACTAAAAAATTTGCAAACAAATCGCGAATTAAATCCACGCGCCCTCTGCCCTCTCCTAAAAAATAAAAAATAAAAAATTTTCCATTTTTGGGCAGCTCTCCTCTCTCACTCTTTGAGATTCTCCATCTCATTTTTTTCGCCATTTTCACTCTCCATAATAGAAAAGGAAGCCCTAGTTAAAAATCACTTGTACGCCAACAAATCCAGGCGAAGATGGTGGCGGTGAAAGCGCAGAGGAGAGTGAGCGCGAGGATTCAACAGAAGCAAAGAGAGGAGAAGCAACGGGAGGAGAAGCTGCGTTTGGTGAAAAGAAGAGTTGATCTTCTCACTGATGAAGTTATTGGTAATAATGGAGCTTGTGTTGATGATCGTGATGTTGATGATGAAGAAAACAGTACTATTAATGCGTTCAGTAAAAGTAATAAAAGAGGAAGGAAGGTGAAAGATGCACAGAATGTCAAAAAGCAAGAGGAAGTTGAAGAGGAAAAGTTAGAGAAAGGGAAAGTTTCTGTTGAAACGACGTCGTCTGGAGCTGAGTTGGTGGATGGCAATGTTGTAAATTTTGTTGAGAAGAGTGATCATGCTAAAGTTAAGGAGACTCTGAGGTTGTTTAACAAGTATTATCTTCAAGGAGTCCAGGTGTGTCGTTTTATTTTTGGCAAATAGGTATAACAACACATTTATTGAATTGTCTGAAATTTTTTTTAATGTGTTTGTGTTTGTTTTTGTTTTTTTTTTTAATTTTATCTCGTAGTACAGATTACAGACTATGTAATTTTTATTTTTCAACTTTATCAAATTTTTAATAACTTTGAAAACGTTCAAAATGATTTTTATGACGATTCCAAAAACAATTGGGCGACAGTTGTTTTTTTCACTCATCATCAATTTTTTTTATAGTCTTTCTAAATATAGTATTAAGCAAATCTCTTTCATCGTTGGCTTGCTCAACTGATGAAACCTCTTGTGTTTGCTTTAGAGGTCTGAGGCTTGAATCCCGCTTTGAGTTGCCATAACACAATATTTTAGAAACCAAAACTCTGGGTTTAAACACATACCTCTTCTACCAAGTAGCTCTCACTGTGTGCTACATTCTGTTTTTGGGTTCCAATATGAGTGATAATTGTTCGTGTTTAATATGTGGAATAATAATATTTTGGGCTACCAGACCTTCTGTACCAATTAGCACTAGTGCTTACCATTATATTCTCTTTTTGTAAACTTTTGGTTCCAATTTGGATGCTTATTGTATGTGGTTTGTAGGAAGAGGAACAAAGGTGTTGCAGGATAGTGGAAGTTGATTTGAAAGCATCAAAGAAGTCGAACAAGTCAAAATCTAAGGTTAGCATTTGGCTTCAAACCATTTCATTTCTTGAGGATGTTGATGTTGATTTTCTTTTATCTGGTTATTCTTATTCTTCTAATGGTTTAAAAATAGAAAGTTAATATGAAGATTCCACAGAAGTGAATCAATAGAACTAGTGAAGTCAACCTATTAAAGGAATCAAAAAGCGAGAGACATATTGCAGAAAAATCAACCGACTAAACAAGAAAAATACATTTTTTATTAGGGTAAATGAAGAGAAACATAATCTTGCAAAAATTAGTTGATTCCAAAACTTGTGAAGGTGCCAAAATGTTCCTTTATTGTTGAATTTCCTTGCATAATGAATCTTCAAATTTGCGCTTATTTATTTCCATTCAAATAATTTGAAAAGAAGTAGCACTAGCGAGACAAATTCTTCATATAAACTATTTTATACCAAATGATTTGATAGTATTGTATGATTGCAACCGTGCATACATTATTTATTCTTGTTAATCACATTGATGCTTTTGTTTTCATTCAACCAATACTTTTATGCCACATCAATTTCTACACAATACTTTTTTTTCTTCTTTAGTACTACTAAAAATGTCAACTTTTTTCTCAAAGAGCACAAAGATGTTTAATATCTGTTTGTATATAGTAGTTTGTATCCCTACTACTTTTCAAAAGATGATGTCCAAATATGGGAACTTTCTTCCCTTAACCAAGAGCACAAAGTTTCTCAATAATCAAAGACATGGAAATCAGAATAACCATTTCAACATAGCTTCCAAGAGGGGGACATTCAATAATATTAATGCCAATGGCCAGAGAAGAAGAAGAAGACTTATGCCTTAAATTTCATTTTACAAATAACATGTGGTTAAGAAGAACAACATATCATAGGTCTTCTCCCAGAAGGCATTTAGTCTCTCGTTTGATAGTGTTCAAACACTTATTGTGGATACATTACTTGAAATTATACAATGCCAAAAGATATGTCTTCCAAAATAAATAGTATAGCCATTTTCCTAATATAGCCATTTTCCTAATATAGCCAAATTTGTCTTCTATAAATAACCCACTCCTATTTCACACTTAGAGCGAGTCACCATCTTGCATGACACTAGGTGATCTCGATTGCATAAGAATATTCTCATATGCTTCTCCAATCTCTTAGCAACCTTAGTCCAAATCCTGCTCAGAGTTTTGAGTCCTTGTAACAGTACATGACAAAAGCCCTTCTCCAGATACTGTCTTCACTTTCTCGTCCATTGGATCCTAAAATATATGGCTTTCTCGGATTTCCACTGTTAAACCTTAAGATTTCATAGGCTTCTTTCTCTCGCCACAATCAATGCAGGAGCATAATTGGTATCAAATAACAGAATTTTGAAGTTGATTTCAGATCAGTTACAAATCAGAATTTTGATGTGATAACCAATGTTTCATGTAAGTTTCTGTCTTGAAATTCTAGTTTGATGGCTTGAAACTTGTGGTGGGCGTAGAAATCAAACAACTTTTATTGTGGGCAAAGCTTTTAGGCTAGTTAGGTTTAGTATGGATAAATTATCATGTCAATCTAAGCACTCTGTGTCTTCCAATTAACCAATTATTAGCCTCCAAGGGCGTGGTTGGGTTGGTTGGTAGTGATTCTATCGCCCTTCAGGACTCAGGTTCGATCCTTGGGGGTCGTAAGGGGGGTAAAAATTGTATTTGGGATTGCCCACCTGCCAGTTACCTTTAAAAAAAAGAACCAATTATTATTTGCTTATTTCCAACTGGAATTAAGTTATTCCTCAAGAAATTGAGTGTGTGATTAAGCAGAGTTGAATTTCTTGCCTATTTTATGCAATTTGAAGTCGATATCTCGGTTGTGGTGTTGTTTCTCAAAGTTTTAATTACACATTTATTGAAAGCTAATTTGCATATAAATACAGAAAGCTGGATATAAATTTGCAACTCTTGGTCCATTGGCTTTTGGATATTTGATAGTCACGACTGATGACAATTTCTGCAGAAAGGAGATGTGCCTGAAGATGAAGCTAAAAACAAGGCCAAGCGTCCTGATTTAAAGGCAGTGTCCAAGGCAAGTCTATATTTGATGGGCTAAAGGCTTTTTTAGAATCTTAGCTGCACAGATCCTAGCAGTATTGTCACTGCTCTCAATCAAAAGTGCCATTTTATGTTTCCTGGTTGCTAGTTTGTAATTTTGTTTTGTTATGTTCAACCTTTTGTCTTGTTTAGATGAATGTATTTTTCTGCAATGGTTTAAATTTATTTGTTAATTGCCTTAGATGATATATTTGTAAAATGACCAAGAAGCTTGAAACTGGCTCTTAAGGCCTTAACACAGATTTTGACAATGGAGGAGTTTGAGCTACATAGATTTGCTCAAGTTTTGGATTTGAAGTCCTACCCCTTAATTTCATTATTAAGACCATTTTAATTGCATCTACCAAATCTGTCCTTAGCTTGAAAGCTGCAACTTTTCTAACATTTTTGCATTGCTCCTCAAGGTGCAGATAAAAATGTTAAAACCTTTAGCTCCTTTAATTAGTTACATACTGTTGACGTCCCTAATTTTTGCTGTCTATGAATTATGTATGATGGTACATAAGATTTACAAAATGGCTTGATGGTAGTTATATTCTTGTCAACACTTTTCATCTTGTCCTGTTGCTGTATTTGTAAAAGTTTGCACTATGTTAACAACAAATAATGATGGTTGAGATTATTGTTTATTGTTGCAAATTCTTACATAAATTTGTATTTTGTCCACTATCCTTTAAAAATTTATTGTTTGTTGGCAGATGATGAAAAATAATGAGATATTGTACTCGGCAAAAAGAATCGGTGATATTCCAGGTTCTTTTCTTCACTAAATTTTGCCAACATGATGCTGTGTTACATTGTCATTGAGTTTTATTGGCTATCCTATATACCTATTTAACTCTTCTACAGCCTTGACCTGAGCTAACAAGGTCTTGGACTTGCTGTTGATGACAGGCGTTCATGTTGGGCATCAGTTTTATTCACGAGCTGAAATGGTTGCTGTTGGTTTTCATAGTCACTGGCTGAATGGAATTGATTATATGGGGATGTCCTACAGAGGGGTAACACATTTTTCTCTGAGATTTGGGATATCTGAAAGAAATATAATTGGATATTAATGCACATTCCTTTTATGTGTAGTTTGTTTCCAATTTGCATTGAATTATTTTCTAAAGAAGGGTGTTTGTTAAGTGTCTTTTAACCACATCCTATATTATTTTATTTGCAGGTCATTGGATATACTTTTACCTTTATTTGGAATGTGAAACTATGCGTGATTAGCTGCACATTATTGTTTACTGCGACATTTCAATTAGACTTGTATTGAATATTGAGAATTTAAGGATGGGATGAAGGGCTTCTTAACGTGAAAATTCCTTTGAAGTAGATGTGTGTGAAATTTATAAATAGCCTGTTGATATATAAGTTGGTGGTTCCTCTTTTCTTCTTACTGAAGTACGCTTGAGGATTTATGTACTACTATCCAAATTTGTTACTTTGTTGGTAATGGGGCTAGGACAAAGTTTTGGGAAATCATATTCATTTGGGTATATCCTATTTTTAATTTGTTTCCATGGATTTTTAAGTTACTGGTTAACCATGACATGTGTTAATACTATGGAAGGTTGATTAACTTATTTTTGACTTATAGCTTTAAGATTATTAGCTTGCATAATTCCGCTGAGGTCCAGATTCTTATATCATAAACAAACTTGTACTGATCTCACCTCCTCATCATAGTGTCATTTGAATCTTAAATTGCATAGGAATCTTATTTGGAGAGAAATCTTATCTAATGAGTATATAATGTTTATGAAATCTTTAAAGGATTTTTTTCTATGTGACAACAGAAATTTTTGACCAGTTTGATAAGAGCAAAAGTTTATTGCAAGAACAAGATCATAGAAAGATGAACTTTGATTAACCCTTAAATGTTATTGTTGTGCTCCTCAGCTGAAAGTTTAACTGTTTAGGCTTGTAGGTGAAGTGGTTTGAGTGATTGCTTACAGAAGATTACAGGGATAAATTGGTTCCTTCAGTGATGCATGGTGTGCAAGAGAGATGTTTAGAGTTTAGAGCATTGGGCAAGGACCTTATTTTGCAGTTCCACATTAGCATACGTATTTCACTCAACAACTTTAAGGCTTTTAATCTCAGTTTGATGTGGCCGTACTTATTGTATCTTTATCAAAAGAGTTCTTGACTTCAGTAGAAGAAGAGAATCACTATGTTGTGGGGCTCATGTGCGAGAAAGATCATTGATTTTTTTTTAAATTTAATTTTATTCGGAGAGAAATCAAGGATACCTGGAAACTTTTTGAGAAGATTCTTTGATTTTCTGGCAATCATCTTTTTCCCACCCACAGCTGCCCTCCTCCCCCAATTTCCCTATCCCTTGGGAATGTGTTCTTGTTTGGGGGTTCTATTTTTTGTCGTTATCTACCAAGGGTAAACTCAAGCCTGTTGAGTTTTTTTGATGTCATATAATTAGACTACATGATACCGTTCTTTTTCTCCTTGACATTACACTGAATCACTTCTTTTTATGTCATTCACCTCCCTCAATTTCAGGATTACGCAAATTATACATTCCCACTTGCAGTAGCCATAGTCTTGTCTGGCATGTATGAAGATGATTTAGATAATGCTGAGGATGTTGTGTATACTGGTCAAGGAGGACATAATTTAACTGGTGATAAGCGTCAAATTCGAGATCAAAAGTTGGAACGCGGTAATTTGGCACTGAAGGTTTGTATTTATTTATTTTCCCTCTAGATAAATATTTTATGTGTTTCATCTTTCCTGGATATCTTTTTGTCACAATGAACTAAAAATTGTATCATAGCATTTAGTGCTAATGTATTTATGCTAAACTGATTCTCTGCCCTAGATTCCCTACAATAATATGGCAACAATGTGAGCGTGGTGAAGGTAACCAAAATCCCTTTCCACCCATGTGAGCTTAGTGAAGCACTAGACCTCTTGTACCACTTACAAGAGATTTTACCAATAAACTAGCACCCTCACAACTATGCTACATTCTTTATCCATTTTTGCAGTAATGATATTGTATGATAACAATTTGTCTCATACTCCTTTTACATAGGAATATTGATTTTTGCTTGTTTAAAGTTTATTTTTTTCCTTTGGAAAGAAAGCAGAGAAACTTATCTAGAATAATATAAGATGTGGAAAAGGATTATAAAAGTTAACCATAGATCTACAATCTAAAATGCCTTTTATTTTAAGTTGTAATGCATTTGCCAGTTTTTTCATCATGGAAAAGGCTTTTTCTTTATAAAGAAAACTATATTTGATATCATTTCTTGAGACTGATTGATGCTGATTTTATGAATAACTATTTTAGATCTTTATTCTTTATTGCTCTGAATGAATGCAGTTATTACTTGCTGTAACAGGTTTGTGCTTTTAAGGAAACTTAAGGCTCTTTTAGCAATGTTTTGATGTACTTTTCTTTTGTTCTGAAGGCGAGCCTTGTTGTTTTACCCTTGCCTGGATTTTTCCTTTTTGTTTTATTAATTCCAGTGCTCTCTTGGTTTGTGGAGATTTATTAAAAGAAAAATCAATGTTTTGCAAATTACTTTTTGAGCATTGTAAGCTAAAAGTCTTTTAGTTCGTAGTACACATCTGATCCTATTATGAAAACAATTTTTGAAAAGCAACGATAACAAAATGATTCTCTTTCTAGTATTTATCAAATTATTTTTCCAAAAATGGCTCCTAATGTCTTTGGCCTGCTCTTGAGTTTATCTGCGTTGGCATTTTTATTTTATATTTTTTTTGGGTGTCATATTAAGGTAAGATATAGCAAAAATTTGTTCTACAAGGTTATGACCCATTAATTAGTCAATTAAGAGGTAAAACACAATTATGACCATTACAACCTGTTTATCAAACAGGCGACAGCCATGACACAATTACACATGTTTAAGAAACTCATCATTTTTCATATATTGACACAAATTGACTCGATTGGATACATTTCACCCATTTTACACTCTGTTTCGTATCTTTAAAGAAATGTAATCTATTTTAACTTGTTTTCTAAAATTTAAAGTAATAGTGCCTAATAATAACAATTGGTCAAATCTTATGCACATTAACAATGTATGTTGTAGTGTAGGAATTGTGGTATGGTATCTGAATTATCTTTAAGTCTGTCTGCTTTTGATTGCAGAACTGTGTGGACCAAGATTTGCCGGTCAGAGTAATTCGTGGTCATGACTGCTCTAGTAGTTACACAGGCAAAGTGTACACATATGATGGCTTATACAAGGTGTTTTCTCGAATGAAGCTTTAATGTTCTCTAAATTTGCCAATGGCATTTGCATTTCTGCATTTTTCGACATTCAATAATGTTTACTGAGGAATTGGTGAACACCAAGAGTATAAGAGATGCTAATAATCAAACTGTAGCATATTTCTTTCCTGGTGGTCAATGGTTTTATTTTAAAGTTAGAGGCCGAAACTGTCATCAATATCCCAATCAATTGCTATGTACATTTGAATGGTTAAAAAATTATCTCTTGTTAAGAATTTTGCTACCCTTCTCTGCATGTATGATGGAGTTGGCTAACCAAGATGAATTGGAGTTGAAAATTATTTAGTTTGTCCAAATCAGCATTACTTTCACTTCCTTGTTTATCTTGCCATGTTGTTACTAGGCTTTTATTAGTGAATCAGATTATAATATTCTCTTTTGGGCATGGTTTGAATATTATTTCTGGGCTAGAGTTGAATTCTGTCATTTAGCATTTCAGCTTAAGCTTTTTGGGATATTAATGGTGTTTTGACATGGTATTAGAGTTTGTCTAACCTACAGATCCTAGAATGTTCACAATTCTATTGTGTTTGGATCAGAGACAAGTGTATGAACTAAATTCAGCCTTGTATTTTGGGCATACTGGTATTTAAATACTATTGTTGATTAAAGTTTTCATGTTGTTGCTGGGCTTTCTGATCCGCTTAAGTTTTTGATGTCACTGGTCTTTCAACATGGTAGTTTGGGAAGATTTGGGATGGTTGATACAGCAATAGCAGATGAAGCAATGGTCCTGAAAGCAGGCCACGCAGCATACCACTTAACCATGTGTGTGATCTATGTTCGAAGAAGTTGAATAGGGGATAGCCAGCTCTTGAACTCAAATCCTTCATGGAAAATGACTTAATAGTATTCCATAGATAATTGCTTCTGGGGCTCATAGTAACCCTTTTAATGTGATTTTGGATGACAGCTTGAATCCTATTACTTTGTATTTAATTTTTCTATTGTAATATGACCAGTTTAATATACAATCTTTTGTTTCATAGCAAAAACCCCCAAAAAAAGAAAAGGAAGACCAGATTTTTCCCAATGTGAACTCTTCATTATACACTGTGTACAATATGTTAGAGCTATTTAATGTAGTCCGCTGGGTTTTTTTTTTCTGTTTGCAGGTTGTTAAGTACTGGGCAGAAAAGGGCCTTTCTGGATTTACTGTCTTTAAATACCGCCTGAGGCGGCTTGAAGGGCAACCTATACTGACAACTAACCAGGTTTTTATCTATTCCTATATGTTTCTGGTTGCAATTTTCATACTTCTGGATGTTGTTTTATATTTTGTTGGAGTTTGCATTTCGTTTTGAGGTGATAAATTTCCTTTGATACCTATATTTGATGATCTGCTTTGCATGACAGACTAGTGACCATCTCGATATTGATATTCAGATGTTTGTTCACTGTAATCACAGGTTCGCTTCATTAATGGACGTGTACCTCAGTCTCTGTCTGAAATTCGCGGGTATCAAAAGAATTGTTGTTTATTTAGAATAGTGTTTATGATATCACAAATTTGAAATGTAATTTTATCCCATTCTTTTATTGGCATAGGTTGGTCTGTGAGGACGTTTCGGAGGGTCAAGAGGCTTTTCCAATTCCTGCTACCAATTTGGTTGATGATCCACCTGTTGCACCCATAGGTAGGCTATTGCTGCAATTTAATTATTACTTTTATATCAAAAAATGCAGAGTTGAAGGAGACATTTGGCATAATTAACTTGGTTGCTTATGTTTTATTTCAATTTTTTGAGTGACTTTTAAATGTTCCATAACAAAATATAACACGGTTATGTGCACAGGCATCTCTATTTTTGTATATCAAGGAGGTGTTATTTAAAAAGAGAAAGAGAATAAAAAGATGTTGAAATTTATAAATTTATGTCCTATACCCTTCTTAAAGTTTATAGTGAAATTAAGGTCCTACTGCAATTTCCCACGTCCTCTATGTATGTAAATTCTAGGTTATGTAATCAAATTTTGTATTTGTAATAAGAATTGTATTAGCAAAAAAAAAAAAGTGAAACAGGATTACTGGTTTCCATTTAAGCATGTCATGATAAGAACATGCTTAATTATGTTCTTTGTAGACATTTTGTTATTAGATCAAATTTGTTTAGTTTTTCACCCCAATGATGTGCAGAGTACTATATTGGTGCTGTGCTCGTTTTCCTAATGTGAGCGGGTAGGTGTTGTCTTTGGATTGGCCTCAAGTTTTGAGTAACTATATTGAGCATGTTAACATGCCCAAAATGAGCTGTTTGTTTATCTTTGGATTTGGTGAAATGCGCATGGCTAAATTCTCTTTCACTTGATTAGAGAAAGATCCATTCTTGTTGTCTTATTCCACCTGTGAAAGAGGACTGCTAATCTTCTTCTTTTAGTTTTTAATTTTCCCGTTTCTGTTGAGTTTTAGCATTCATCATGTGATTTAATCATCTTCATTTATTGAATTGTATTTCTCCTTTTCCTACTAATTTTAGTAAATGTCATTGCTTCATGTGGGTACATTTATTTATTAATTTTTGTTTTGCAGATTAGGAAGTTATTATATATATATATTAGAATTGTCTTTTCTTTTTGGTGCTAAGTTGTCAAGAGTTTCAGGTTTCACATATTGCAAGTCAATGCAAGTTGCAAAAGGTGTAAGGCTCCCAACTACTGCCATTGGATGTGATTGCAAAGGAGATTGCTTAAATTCCCGTGGTTGTTCGTGCGCCATGCTAAATAGTTCTGACTCTAAGCATTATGACTTTCCATATGTGCTTCGTGATGGTGGCAGGTAAAATTTCATATGCATGATGTTTTATTGCTGGTTTATTCATATGCCTTCCTATCTGATACTACTTTTGTTTTTGTACCACCAGATTAGTTGAGGCCAAGGCTGTTGTATTCGAATGTGGTCCAAAATGTGGGTGTGGTCCTGATTGCATCAACCGGACATCTCAGAGAGGGTTGAAGTATCGACTTGAGGTTTGCCACTGTGACTTTGTATTTTGTTATTCCTTGCGTAGAATGTTTTTCTTCATTGCATGTTTAGGTATGCTAAACTAGTGAATGCAACAGGTCTATCGTACTCCAAAGAAAGGGTGGGCTGTTAGATCTTGGGATTTTATACCTGCTGGGGCACCTGTCTGTGAATATATGGGAGTACTCAGGAGGACAGAAGATCTTGATAATGCGTGCGATAATGAGAATAATTTTATCTTTGACATTGATTGCTTGCAGACAATGAGGGGGCTTGGTAGAAGAGAGGTACTGTTAGAGTTCATTAGTGCATATTTCTGTTTTTCATTTTTGTATATTTCAATCACTTTTGAAGTCAAGTGGTTCAGTAATCAAGTCTGTCAGTTTTAAACTTGAAAGTGCAGACAATATTAATGACTGACTTTTCTGATGGTTGTGCACTCCTTGACTGGCAATGCAATACAATTTAATTTTTTTTCCCCTGTAGCCCAGTTTTATGGTCTCTGCAATAGTAATTTCAGGTGGTATGATTTTGTGAAATTAATTCATTATTTTGTCTATAACTCACTGCAGGCCTTAGGGCAACCATCAGCATGCATGGTTATCTTTCATTTATAACATTTTTGCCCTCTCAATGTTCTACACCTCATTACTTTTAGAGTTCACTGTCAGAATAAAATCATTAGATGATGTCAGTTAAGAATGAATAGGGACCCTTTCCAGATCTGGGCTTTCTCAAGCTTTTAAAGATCTTAGACCATGTGCTTATCATTGTTCATGTATGGCCAAGATTTTTTCCTTTATTATTGTTTATTGTCTTTGTATTTGCACGGATAAGAGCTCTTACATCATGTATGTACAGAGGCTGAATTGGAAATGAATTGCTGAAAGCTAATAATTTTGTTAATTTCTATTTGTGAATGCATATATTCTTTATAATTGACATGTTCTTTACCTGTTTGATCGACTCAGTTGTTATTTCATCTTCATAGGTTTGTTTTTCCTTCTATGCTACAAGGGATAAGTATTCATTTGAATTCTAATATTACAGAGGCGATTGCGTGATGTATCCATCTCGACTATTTATAATTCAGATCGACCTGATGATCAGAAAGTTGAAAATACGCCAGACTACTGCATTGATGCTGGTGCTGTTGGAAACGTTTCAAGGTTCATCAATCATAGTTGTGAGCCAAATCTATTTGTCCAATGTGTTTTGAGCTCACATCATGATTTGAAACTTGCGCGAGTGGTTCTATTTGCAGCAGACAACATACCTCCATTGCAGGTTATTCAATGTTCCTCTTTCTCTCTTATCTCGTTCATTGTAAACAAATTTTTTTTGGACTTTTGTTCATACCCACTTAAACGCTTGAACTTCTAGGTAGAGGCCTATAGATAGTATCTAAACTCTAATAACATACCTCAGCCAACAGTTGAATTTAAAGCTCTAACTTATCATTCTTATCATTCTTTTTTTCAATCTAGTCTTCATTTGAGATGAGTTTGAACTTAACATTGTTGTTGCTGACCTCTAGGAGCTTACTTATGACTATGGGTATGAACTAGATAGTGTCCACAGTCCGGATGGCAAGGTAAAACAGATGGCGTGCTACTGTGGGGCAGAAGGCTGTAGGGGTCGGTTATTCTAGATTAGTGGTAAATTCAGGGCATTGTCCAACCTTAGCCATTTTGATTATATAGTATGAATGTTCTTGTTTGTTGTATTTTTGCCTTCGGCTATTATCAAGAATAGTGACCTTACGAGTATTGATGCACCAATTGATCCTGTCAATGGTGCTCATTTATAGTGTTGTTTTTGGTTAACTGTATATTGTTGATGCTATAGCTCAAGAGAAACAATGAAAAGAAAATTGGTTTAATTGTAAAACCAACATTTTGATGAAAATGCATCAAATGTGAATTACCTTGGAATTTGCACGGTTCAAACTGCCATTCTGCTCAAATCTCCATAGATCTATATATGCACAACAGTTCTTGCATTTTTTTTGTTTTATTTTATTTTTACTTGATACACTATGCACTGTATCATTATGTGTGCACTGCATTATTTCAGCTGATATTTTGTATTTTTTCGCTAGCTGCTGTTTGAGAACATTTCCAAATTGCATTTTCCATTGTGAAATTTAACGAGTGGGAAACGGTATTGGTCTCCATTTTCTTTATTTTTGGAAAAATATTTATTAGAGTAAGAAAATCAGCTTGCTAACATAAGAAATACAAGCAGAAGGTCAATTTTTTTTTTGTTTATTTATTTTTCTAATATTATTTTTATTTATTACTTCCATCCTTGAAATCTGTAAGTGCACTATAATTTATTTATTTCAACCAACCCTGAGCACAACTAATATTTAAAAGTTCTTACCGATCTCCACCTATGTCCTTTGTGAGCATTCAAGGCACACGTCTGTTGTATGTTAGATGATATACAAAATTTGATAATTGATATGTAAGAATTTGTTAGTGACTACTGATATGCTTACTCATTAGTTATTCATTAATTATATTCTAAAATGTTTGTAATAATTAAATTTTCATAAAATATAAATTTCATTCATCAAAATTGATTTTATAAATGTCAGATGAGATGGATTTGATATCAATTAGAAATCATCGCGAGTTATTGACTTTCTTTGATAAGTCCTCAAAGTTGGCCAAAACCCATTCTGAATTTAATAAAATTTCTCTCGCAAGATTGTCAAAGAAAACGAAAAGTTAGAGCAGTCTACATTTCAGGTGAGGGTAATGCAATCTCTTTTAAAAGGCAGAACATAATCTACAACTGATATTGCGCTCGCAGCCCGTAAGGTTATGTGTTTTGTATAGAGTTGCAGTGAGATGAAAAATTGAATCCCCAGAAATGCAGCAAAATCTGATCAATTCCTTGATAAAAAATAATTCGGTAATTTAGATTAATCTACAACAGAGGTAAATTAACCCCATCACAAACTGACCAAAACGTACAAATTCTGATACATCTTCAGTAAATCATGAGAAGTTACAATGGTATACCAATACAAATGTTGGAGATTTATCAGATACTCAGCTAGACTACTCCATATCTGACCTGTCTCTCATCCGATACTGGCGCCCTGGTCTCTGCAAGCCAGTTATTTTATTATTAGCTGCAGCTTCTGGTTCATCTTCCTCCATGGCACATGCCTCATCCTCTACAGCCTCAGTTGCAACAGCAATTGGCATGTCTCTCCTGTGCATACAGTCCTTGCGGGTGCTATCCTGATTTTGCTTTGACTTCATATCATTTTCTGCCATTGTAGCATCACCAGTTTTTCTTCTCGGTCTGAAGGTAACTGTTTTTGTAAGATCAGATGAATCATCCTCTGGCTCTGGTTCTGTAGTTTTTGATTTCTTTATCATACTAAGGAAGTCTGTATAGGCTTGCCTATTAGACTTATCATCCATGTCATCCGAATCAAAAGTATAACAGGTATATTTTGAAGGATTCCTCATGTAATCTGGGATTCCAGAGGGATAACCTGCAGGTAAAGGAAATGGTACATTTGAGAACATAGCTTCATCCTCCTCAGTTTTTCCACCAAATTCATCTTTATGTTCAGATTTGTCTTTACAAGCAGAATCAAACCGCACACGTTTTTGTGGCCTTGAATCTGAAGAATCTCCCCTCTTCAGAATTGGTTTCAAAGTAACATCCTCAGATGTGTTAATGTCAGCATTCACATCCGAACGTGTGTCTTTCTCAGAGACCCGTAAAGAGTCAATTTTCTTAGCAGCTTCTGCATCTTCTTTGAGACGAATTTTAGCAGCAATGTGATTGGCACGTGGATCCCTAATGGTTTCTGATAATGAGTTAGGTAGCTCATTGAACAAATCAGCATCTGTCTCGTAATCATTTATATCCTTCATATATAAGCGATCTGTCGGCTTTTCCTTGCCAATAGCCACTTTGTCATATTGATCTTCCTCGTCCTGCACAAGAAGATCTCCAGTTACAGAACAGAAATCATAGATTCATGTTAAAAAACCTTCATATATTTTTTTCTTTTTCTTTTTCTAAACAACCTGTACAATGTAGAAATGCATAACTAATTATACTCCTGTTCGTTCATTGCATAATGTAAACAAGAAATATTAAAAAAATAATTCCTTTTTTTTTTTGACTTTGAGGCTATACGTGTGTGTCATATCAGTCAAGAAAGATGAATGTCTAATATGCATGTGTCATATCAGTCAAGAAAGATGAATGTCTAATATGCATGTGTCATATCAATCAAGTAAGATGAATGTAGCGATTGTTTTAAAACTGTGGTAGCGCACCAACAAACCTATGATTTTACAGCATTGATTGCACCCAAATTTCAGATAAGAGACATACTTGACTAAAACCAGAAGTTTGAAATCATTAGATTGTTTATCCTAAATGATTCCACACTACAAGAATAATTAAAAAAATAGAAATTATTCTTCATCTCACTCAGATGTTTTAAAGATGAGTTAACCTAAAACCAAGAATCAAAGCCAAACCAGCTCACTATGCCTATTCCTCAAGCAATCACAGCATTCACAATATCAACTTTCTAACCTCTTCTGCTTTAAAATCACCATTTTATTTTTTTTAAAAATATTTTACATTATTATATAAATCGGGTATTTAAAATAAATAAGTGTATATGAACAAAAATAAAATCTATAAAGAGTAAAATTATAATTACCTCGTTATCAAGCGTACAATCCGCGCCAATATTAGACTTAATCTCCCACTCTTCATCGTTATAATCTTCTTCTCTAGCAGACGGTACAGACCGACTCGAAGAACCAAGCGAATCACGTGCCTCTGTTTCTTCCTCATCTAAACCATCATCCAAGTCTAAAATATCCTTGTCCAGCTCCTCCCCGAGCCATCTGTCCAGCTTCTTGTCTCGATGGTTCTCGAAGTACGCGTTCGGCCCCGCTTCCGTCTCCAGCTCGTCTTTGCCCCTGTTCCATTCTTTCCTCTCGATTTCGTCGTCTGTGAGAGACCAGAGAGAGTTTAGGTTTTCGGATGTTGACGTTGAAAGAGAGCCGAAGACTCTGTCGACTCGCAATTTGAAACTGTCTTCCATTGTAGTTGCTTGTTATTTGAATTTGGGATTTTTAGGGTTTTGTGGTCGGTAAACGTTTGGCATGCTCTTCGGGTTTATGTTAACTTTCGATTGGAATACAGAATTAGAGATAGTCTCGTTACCGAACATGTCGTCTTGGGCTTTCAAGGCGGTTAAGATTAAGCTGTTGGGGCTAGCAACCGTGTATAGTTATTATTGTTTTCATTCTTTGGTTATGCTAATGATGCCCCGGGCTTTCTCTCTTAAAACCCCAACAGTTATTTTCATTTATATTATACTCCACTATCAACCAAAATTACTAAAAAGTACGTATATAAATATTTCAGCTGCCATGAATTTTATTATTGGAAATGGAATGTTTGTATGTAAAAGGAAGTTGGAGCGCAAAAATATAATTAAAATTAAAAATAATAACCAGATTTAAGACGATAAGAGGTGTTTGAGTAGCTACAACTTCCAGAGTAATATAAAACAGTTTATAATGAAATGGATGAGAAGAGTCCTTAGCACGATGACATTAAATAATTATTCAAATTCTTATTTGGTTGTTTCTGTTTTTATTATTATTTTGTTAAGAACAAGAAATAATTTAAGGTTAGGCAGATCTTAACTTAAGAATAATCATTTATATTAAATATAGCCTAATATTAAAAAAAAAAACTATATAATAAAATTATTACAACACTACCCTATCCTTATAATCAGTCATCATCACTTTGGTTTTCATTATCAGTCGCTGTGGCTCAGTCTCAGTGTACACGCCTCTTTAGTCTCCACATACACGATTGCAGGCAGCAGCTCCCTTTCCTCACAAGGGAGATCACACAAATCATAAAAAAAAAAAAAAAAACACAACCATTCAACGTCCGTATGTTTTCACTCATGTCAACTTGTGAAACACCAACTCCCTTAACACTATTAATAATTCCACTTCCAATCTGAACGCAAGTACAACACAACAGGAACTCAGCTAGAGACAAAGCTCAGTCTCTTCTCTTCTCTTCTGCTGTAAGAACTAACAACCATGTCCATCACTGCGATCGCGCTAACAATCGCCACCATTTTGGCGGGAGTCATCAACGGAAAGTCAGAGTACATAGCCTACAATACAACGGCTGGAATCGTTCCCGACAAAATCAATGTTCATTTGGTTCCTCACTCTCACGATGACGTTGGTTGGTTGAAGACTGTTGATCAGTACTACGTTGGCGCTAATAATTCGATTCGAGTATGTCTCAGTGTTTTAATTTCGTTTTCTTTTTTGTTTTTTTTAACTGTTAGTTAATTTTGAGCCTATATAATATAACTAAAAAAATATATATACAGGGAGCATGTGTACAGAACGTGTTGGATTCTGTTATTTCAGCATTGTTCGAGGACCGGAATCGCAAGTTCATCTATGTTGAAATGGTATCCATTTTTTTTTTTTATTCACAGAAATTTAATTTTTGCTTTGACTGATTTTGATTTTGATTTTTTAAGGCTTTTTTTCAAAGATGGTGGAGGCAGCAAAGTAAGGCAATGAAAGTTAAAGTCAAGGGACTCGTTGATTCGGGTCAACTTGAATTTATGTATGTTTGACTAATAAGAGTAACTGCAGGCGTGGATTGGAATTCTTGATTTTATGGCTAATTTTGATTTTGATTTTTTTTTTTAAATTTTTTTTAAAGAAATGGGGGCATGTGTATGCATGATGAGGCAACTCCACATTACATTGACTTGATTGATCAGACAACTCTGGGGCATTGGTTTATCAAAGATAATTTTGGAAAGCTTCCTCGAGTTGGTTGGCAGATTGACCCTTTTGGACATTCTGCTGTTCAAGCCTACTTGCTAGGCGCAGAGGTAGTATTTCTTTCAGAAATACAAAGTTTACATTTGGTTTTTCTTTTCATTCTTCTTTACATTTTTAGTAACTCTTTTTGTGTTGTATCAACATGAGTCTCTTGAAAATCTTCTATAATACTAGTTAGGATGTCAATGGTAGATATTTCATGAGGGATAATGATTTGCTCCTACTTATGTGTTTGATTTTTTGTTTGCAGTTAGGATTTGACTCTTTGTATTTTGCCCGAATCGATTACCAAGATCGAGCTAAGAGACTTAAGGAGAAGAATCTTGAGGTTGTATGGCGGGGTTCCAGGTCTCTTGGTTCATCGTCTCAGGTTGTGTCCATAGCCTGTTTTACTTTTGCCTTTCTTTCCTTTTGGTCTTGAGTGCTGATGATTTTCGGAGATACAGCTACCCCTTCTGATATTTCGGACAATACTTTTTGAGTGTTGACTTCTAGCTTTGTTAAATTGGCGTGCAGATTTTCACTGGTATATTTCCTAGGCACTATGACCCTCCTGATGGTTTCACATTTGAAATTAATGATGTATCCCCTCCCATTCAGGTGAATTCTGTAAAAGATCCAAACAATAATCTTTATTTTCTCCTCTATCATTTGTATTTGATCTTTTTTCCCCCCCTTTTCTGGTTGAAGGATGATGTTCTTCTTTTTGACTATAATGTTGAAGAGCGAGTTAATGACTTTGTAGCCGCTGCTTTAGCTCAGGTAAGATCTAGGAATGAATATTCATATTTTTAACTGTAGATGCTGGTTTTAAATCTGTTGTGGATTAGGTAACCACCCAACCCAAAAGCTTAAGCGTATGGGTGACGGTTCAGCAATAGTTTATAAGTTCTAGAAAGCTCAATCAAATGCAAAGAATATATATTGAACATAATCACTAGCAAACATATAACAACAAACACAAGCATGACTTATTCTAATTTAACTATTGAAATATGGAAATTTTTGAGCCAAAGACCCCTAGTTCAAACTAGCCATGGTGCCATTATAAGTTCACTCAATCCAAAAAGCTTAAGCTTATGCCCTGTGGAAGTATTTAAGTTCTAACTCTGTGACTAAACTTAATGGTTGAGAATGATCGTGTTTATTTCTATTTAAATGTGTAGGCCAATGTAACCAGGACAAATCATATAATGTGGTTGATGGGGACAGATTTTCGCTACCAGTATGCAAATTCATGGTTCAGACAAATGGATAAGTTCATTCATTATGTTAATAAGGTACTCAACTTTTAGAATCCTTACTGGCAATGAATGCATTAAGAAGACAAATCTAGACATTAATTTTTTTTTTCTGTGGCCTCTTGTTTGTAGTTCATTTGATCTTTATCTCCACTGTTTTAGCGCTCTAATCTCATTTTGAGGTACTAAATCTTTTACTGTTGAGAAACTCTCTCAGGATGGGCGTGTGAATGCTCTGTATTCAACTCCATCCATATACACTGATGCAAAAAATGCCGCCAATGAGGAGTGGCCCCTCAAAACTGAAGATTTCTTCCCGTAAGTCTGATATTGTAATTTTGATGCTTGGTTTTAGAAAGGATTTTGTCAGTTTTTCCAAACCTTGGTTATAGAATGAAATACTATTTTTCAGGTATGCGGATCATCCAAACGCATATTGGACAGGCTACTTTACTAGTAGGCCAGCCCTTAAGGGCTATGTCAGAATGACAAGTGGTTACTATCTTGTAAGATATTGGTCGCTTCCTTGTCTTAACTAAGTTTTTCTTCTGGTGGGCTCGCATGTGACGACAATTATGTCTTTTTTTGCCCTGAAATTAGGCAGCAAGGCAATTAGAAGTCCTTAAAGGAAAAAGCAGTTCAGGTCCAAACACAAATGCCTTGGCTGATGCCCTGGCAATTGCTCAGCATCATGATGCAGTTAGCGGTACAGAACGGCAGCATGTTGCTGCCGATTATGCTTTGCGAATTTCTATAGGATTTACTGAGGTGAATATCACTTTTGACATCTCAGACAAATTATTTTAGATACCAGCAGCTGTTGTATCAATGTGAAAATCTAATCTTTTCTTCTGCAGGCTGAGAAATTGGTTGCCTCTTCACTTGCCTTTTTGACGGCCTCAAGATCAAGTGTTGGACAGGAGAAAGCAGTTGCAAACTTTCAGCAGGTAATATTGCTGTGGATTTTAAATTGCGTTTGATCTTATCACTTCTCACTGTGTAACGTCTGTGTGATATTCCTTCTCTTGCAAGGAAATATGTAACATGATGTAGCTCTTAGTTTACTGATGTTAGCATTTGCAGTTGCATATAATATTCCATATGTGTACCTGCTACAGCATGAGATTGTTTCACAAAGTTAATTGGTTTTCCATATAATGAGTGTTCAGATGGACATATATTAGTATATAGCTCATTTAAAGATTATCAAGGAGTGCATATCGAGATTTAAGCATTAAATTGTGATATGCAAGTAGATATGGGCATCAGACCATGTTTGATGATTGGATAGGAAGATACACGTTCTTGTACTTCCCTACAAATTCTCATATTCTAGTAGCAATAGCCATGTTCCTGAAGCATATTCATGTCCAGTAGGCACCCTATTTGTTTCAATCTCTTTTTTGAGAAAAACTATTGCAAATGGATTATTTTGCTAAATCCTGTAATGTTGAATTCTTGGCAGTGTCCGCTTCTTAATATAAGTTACTGTCCTCCATCAGAAGCAGTCTCATTCAATGGGAAAAGCCTGGTATGGATATTTGTGGATTTTCTTGTTTAATTTCTCTTGTGCTAAGTTGACTCTTCAAATCTATATATCATCTTGTTCTCTCTTTTTTTATTGTAGGTAGTTGTCATCTACAATCCTCTGGGATGGAAGAGAGAGGAAGTAGTACGAATTCCGGTTAGTGCTTCATTATTGCTGTCCTCCTGTGTGTGCTGACCCGCCTAAAATGTGATCGGAATTGTTAGTAATGCTGAAATAGGAGACATGAATTGCGTTGTTGGGATATAGCATGCTTTTCAATAGAAAATTACGACAGTTAGCTATATGGTGGTTGTCTGTGCAGATGTAATTGACAGATTGGATGATAATTTAGAACTCTTTTCCACGAAGTCTGATCTAACTCAAGGACACCATATATTTGCATAGACAGTTTTTATTATAGCTACATATTCTCTTTTTGTTCGTTAATTGATGGACATTGTCTTGTTTTTTTGTCTCTTGTTTTCTTGTATGAAAGAGAAGTTGTGTCCTTTTTGTAGCTTGCTTTTTGTTGTTTGGTGATTGCTTGAGGATTACATGTGGCTTCTTAAAATTGTTACAGGTCTCCTCTGAAAAGGTTATTGTTGAGGATTCTGGTGGGGGAACAGTTGAATCTCAGCTCTTACCTCTGTCGAATGCCACGCTGAGAATAAGAAATCGCTATGTTAAAGCATACTTGGGTAAAGCCCCAAGTGAAACACTTAAATATTGGCTTGCATTTTCTGCATCAGTACCACCTCTTGGTTTCAGCACATACACTGTCTCAATTGCAAAACCAACAGGTAAGACATGTCTTTAGTGTATTATTACTTTCCAGTGAAGATGAACATATGGGAAAGTCTTCAAGTTACTGACCATTGTCTATCAATATTATTTTTGTTTCACTTTTTCTACTAAAGGTCCTAGCTCAACCATTTCAATGGTCTACACATCAGAAGATAGCACAAGTAATAGCATTGAAGTTGGCCAAGGAAATCTAAGGCTTCTTTATTCTGCAGATGAGGGAAAACTTACTCATTATGTAAATAACCGAAATAAGGTAAACGTATTCTTGATGCTTCAGTTTTTTGAGAAACTGTTTGATAGACTTTTTCGATAGTAAACAAAAATAATAAATAAATAAATAAATAAGATTGAAACTCGATGCTTATTCACCCATGCAAATCTCTTATTCCATTAATGTTGCTTGATATGATGAGTATGATTGTTTTTCTGTTGCTTGGTTTTTCTTTCAACCCAGTAAAACTAGGCTGTAATGGCTTTTTTTGGGTTCTCTCTCTCTGGGATAATTTTTCAGTAATTTTATAATTTCTACATTGATGATTTTGTAACAATAACACTTATTGTCTTATGTAATCAATGATGAAGGTGACAGCATCTGCTGAACAATCATATAGTTATTATTCTGGAAATGATGGAACTGATAAAGATCCTCAGGTAGTCAAATCTCTAAATGGAAAAGCTTGTTACATTGTTTTAACTTTTTTTGCCCTGTGCTGTTTTCCCATTGTCGTTAGATTTTAAGAATCGTTTATAGTTGAACGAAAAATATTGCATGAGTGTCTAGTGTTCTAACAACTCTGGGTGTTTGTTGAAGGCATCTGGTGCATATGTTTTCCGTCCGAATGATACATTTTCCACAAATCCGGAGAGCCAGGTATTGTTGTAATTTATTTGATAAAATTTTTGCTCTGATACTTTAAACCTGTCACCATATCTCTGTCACTTGCCGAAAAATGAGTGATTGAGCAGAAATGGAAACTTATGTGTAGGTTCAATTAACCATTGTGCGGGGTCCTTTGTTGGATGAAGTACATCAGCAGCTCAGTCCTTGGATATCTCAGGTAAAAAAGACTTCATATTTTGATTCAACAACTTCTGACATTGAACCTTCTTACTTATCTTTCCGTGTTATATATGGTGCAATGAATGCTTCACGCAAAAGAAGAAAGAAAATGGAAATTGGCATTATAGATGATCATTTAAGCTTTTGCTCTGACATTGGGGACTAGGTCTTGAAAAATAAGTTCTTGAATGAGCCTGAATCGAAAGCTTGTAATGGCATTGAGCTCCATGAAAAATGAGCTGCACATATTACATGCCAAATATGAGGGTGGACACCAAAGACTTGTGTCTACATTTATTGTTGAAAGTTTGTGTATTGGTCTGATATTCACATGAGCAGCTGCTGTTGTTGGGAATTTGACATCAGTTCATGTTTAAGTTCCTCTCTTTTACATCTCGTGTTGTAAGCTTGGTGAAAATATTGGTTCTCGCCCCTTTGATCCTGTGCCAATCATGGTTATGTACTTTGTCATTTTGCCTCGTAATTGTGTTAGGTGATGTGAAAAAGCTCAAGTGCTCTCTTTTGGTGCTGTGTTGAGAGCAATGAGATCACAGAGTTGTATTGAATCTTGATGGAGATATATATGCTCTGTTTCACATAAAATTTTACATTTGGGCAAAAATCTGAATGAACATGGATTTGGAATTTTTTTCCCCCTTTCAAATGCTCTTGTTTCTTATACTTTCAGTAATAAATGCTGCCTCGTGCACAGATTACAAGGGTATACAAGGGAAAGGAGCATGCTGAACTCGAGTTCACTGTAAGTTAATCCCTCTTTTTGTCAAAAACCTGACAGTCTTTTATCTTCTGTTGACTAAATAGTTGAGAAGTTCTTCATGGATTTATTTTTTTGAAATTTATGATCATGATTGTAGATTGGACCCATTCCTATAGATGATGGGATTGGTAAAGAGATCACAACTCAGATTACAACAAGCATGAAGACCAACAAAACATTCTACACAGATTCTAACGGGCGTGACTTCATTAAAAGGGTATGTTGCCATTCTATAGGATATTTGGGTTAGGGCATGTTTGTAACTATCTTTACTAATTCCAAAAGCACGAAAATTAAAGTGTCAGGTGAACAACCACTTTTATTGGCAGCTAATGCCAACCACGCACCACTCACTTGCTTAGATTATTGTGAACTGTTTGTGTCCATTGTCATCACTTGAAATACTACCACTGGTTGTCAGGTAGCTCTTGTGGAATATAATCACTTTGGATCACAAAACATGCACGTGTTTTTGACAACTAGTGATTCTATTCCACAAGATTAATGGTCACAACACTACACTCCTAAACATACCTTTAATCATAATTTAGTTTGTATTATATGAAATACTAACTAGGCTACTCAAGAGAGGGGGTGAATTGGGTTCTTAATCAAAATTTAAAAACTAAAATTCAAAGCAAATAATAAACTAATCAAATTCAAATAAACAAATTAATTTGAAATAAAATGTAAAGAGATATGGTAAGAGAGAGCAAACATGTGATTTTTACTTGGTTCGGCCAACCGTACCTATTTCCACACCTCCAAGCTCATTGGGCTTGAGGATTTCACTAAGTGAGCCTCAAAGGTTTTGACAAACACTTACAATTGACTTGAAAGGTGTCAATAAACCTTTACAACAAAATATTATCCTCAATCTCTCAACCCAAGTGTATACCAACACTTACACTCACTTAAGAATAAAGATTACAAACAAACAATCTCTCGCACAATGTATATGGTTACCAATGAAATCTCAAAGTGTGAATCAATGAATAAAAAATAAGTTTAAAGCTCAAATGATGATTGTATACTCAGTACCAAGTTCAATGATAACTGTTGGATCTCTTCTTATTTGAATTTAATTGAGCCATTTTATAGTTAGAGCTGAAAACTAGCCGTTGTTGACTTTCTGGAAAAAATCGGATTGCCGTTTCCTGCTGTCGGTTAACCGTTTTGACTTGTCCAAATAGATGTTGTGCTTAGATTTTAAATAAACGATTTACCGTTTAAAATTAATGAATCGCCGCTTAGTTCCAGAATCTTGTAAAACAAACTTAGATCTCTGTTTTCACTAAACGGTTCAATATTAGAAACTATCTCTTCTCTGTAAATTATCGGTTTACCGTTTTGTAATAAACGGTTTACCGTTAATTTTCAGAATCTTATCAAAACAAGTTCAACTAACCGTTTTTGATAAATGGTTCATGATTAAAAAGACCAATTCCTTTCTGTAAATTATGGATTTACTGTTTATATGATAAACGATTTACCGTTAATTTTCAGAATCTATATTTTTATAGCTTTTATTAGAAAAAGATTTTCCGACTTAAGTTACTGGTTATTTAGCATCTTTAAACATGTCTAAAATATCCTATTGCTTTAAGATTTTCATTTTAATAGCTCCAACATTTTTAATAAAAAACATATAAGTTTTGTTATTATAAAAAACAATATTACAAGATTATTTATGTAACATTATACTCTTGATTATTGACGTTGATTTTTGGTCAACTAGAAAATTAAATAAACAGGACAATATAAAAGATAAAATACAGAGAATTTATGTTGTTCAATACTTGGCCTACATCCACGGGAATAAATAGTAACTTTCACTATTCAATGTGCATTAAAATGAGTTTTTTTTGGCTGGGCTATTTACCTGTATATTTTCTTGTGCCCTCTATGTATCAAGGACTCCTATTTATAACACAAATTTTTAGTATCTTAAGTTATGGATAGCTCCTTGTTTTGATCGGTTTTTACCACTTCATAAAAGTTTTATCCAAAATTTATATTTATCTTCTTCTCAAAGTGGATTTTCAAAACTTCTAGATTTTTCTTCCATCATGATAACGGCTAGCATGTATGCTTCGTGTTTCAAATCACGTTGCTTCAACATGTTTCTCGCATGTATGCTTCCTGCTTCACTTTATTTTGCTCCAACATATTTCCTACATACATGTTTTCTGTTCTGCTTTACTTTACTTCAGCATGGTTCCCACATGCATGCTTTTTGCTCTAATTTATTTGCTCCAGCATGCTCTTTTTTCTGACAACAGCTGCCCCTAGCTTTTTGAAGCTTGACTTTCAAAGTTAAAAAAGAGCTAACTCCTCCCTTATTGTTTGAAGGTTTTTCTTCCATGCAAAAACTGCCTCTCTTCTTTTTTAAGTTTAAGTTACTTGAATCCTTGGTGAATACTTGCTTTTTTTAATTCTTCCTTTGACATCATTAGTTAACGAAGTAACAATAGTTTCAGATTCTGAGAGTTTCTTTGACCCTGTCCTTTGTGAATACTTTATGGAAGATGATAATTATCAGTCTGTAAATAACCAATCACCTGTTGTAAATTTTACTCCTGCTTCCATTTTTCTTTCTTCCACTTTTACTGGTTAGAGCATTGATGAAGAAAGCAATCGCATGAGTGAAATGTCTCTTTAAATCTCTTCTAATCTCCTATGGCATATCTCATTCCATTTCTCTCAAAAGGGCTAGAGAAAATGAAAAATCTAGCCATCCTTCTCCAGGAGCTGTCACCATGCATCTAGACTCTTTTACACATTGTGTCAGACTTCCTTTCCACCTTCACCTTAAGCACATGTTTAGTAATTTTAAGTGTGCTCCTACTTACTTGGGAGGATCCTTTCGAGACATATCTCAACTCTTTCAACCAACTTTGGCCTTGGTATTTTTCTTCAAATGATGTGCGGCATATTGAGAATTATAACTCAACTGATGTCATGCTAGCTAATATTTGTCAGGTACATTTCGTTGCCTTATGCTTAATTTTCCAATAAAGTTGGTTCCCGACTTCTATTTATTCAAACTTCTATTTATTTGATTGTAGTTTTAGTTGCGCTATCCAAGCATCCAGAAAGAAAATTAAAAGTTTAATGTTGGGAAGAAATGCTCTGTTTGAGTCAGGACGGGCCTTTGAAAGGTGGATTGTTGAGCTAAAAGAGAGCTTGAATGAGGAAAAAACTGGTATGGCCGAGCTAAAAGCATATTAAGATAATCTGAAAGCTCAATCCTAGTCTTAGATTATGGATTTAACTAACTCTCTCGATCAAGTAAATCTTCAAATTTCAACAGCAAAAGCTTCGGCTATATACAAGGTCCCTTGGCTGGGAACTTGTGGAAAAGATGCAGAAGCCAAATCATTAGTAGTGGTAGAAGTAGAATTAGAGCTTGTTGACGGTGGATATGCAGCCACATTAATGGTGGGTGATGGTGGATTTGCTGCCACATTAGTCGTGGTAGAAGTAGAACTAGAGCTCGTTGATGGTGGATATGCAGCCACATTAATGGTGGGTGGAAGTAAGGATTCTTGCTGAAATTGATTGGTAATACCAACCACCTGAGAAGACAACGCCCGGCGTGAAAAGTGGGCTTTTCCTTCAACTTCCTACTAATTTTGGAACGAGGATGCTTATCAATCTTCTTCCTTTTACGAGCTCTATCATTCCCAGAGTACATGACTAAAAAAGAAAAAATGACATATGTATTATTACATGACATTACTGTTTAATTAAAAGTATTGATATAAAGTAAGAGTTCACCTTTACGAGGAGCTAGGAGCTAAACGATGAGTAGGGGAGATGAAACCGAATCTTCATAAGCAACCCGGTTGGGAGAGATATTCCCAAAATCTGTATTCTGCTGAAATATTGAGGAAGTTCAGTAAGAGAGCGCTTTTATCATCAAGTATAATAGAAAGAGACGGAGGGTTGTTTCACGTTACTACAAAAAACAAAGAAGAGAGACAATGAAGCTGCAAAATGATGTATTAGAATATCACCCTAGATAGTTAGTTACTTGGCGCACAAAAATGAGCTCGGACCCAACACTTGGGGTTTATGTCATGAAAACTCCCAAATTTCCAATCTCCACCAGCGAAAAACCATGAGTCTTTTCAAGATCCGTTGGAAGATTTCTTTTGGATAATCAAAGGAGGAAGTTAAGGTTAAAAACGCACATAATATCAACCCTTAATAGGAGGGCCTCTGTTGGAGTTTGGAATGCTCATGAGTTAGTTAAACAATCTAACTTGTTTGAAATGTGGGGTTAGGAAGGTTTCTTTTCTTCCAAAGAACATACATGCCTATCATGGCACGCCAGACAAGTGGGCTAATTGAGCAGGAGCACACTTAAAATTACTAGGTATGTGCCTAAGGTAAGGATGGAAAGAAAGTTTAACAGCATGTGTAAAAAAGTCTGGATGCATGGTGATAGCTTCTTGAGGAGGATGGCTAGGTTTTTTATTTTCTCTAGTGCTTTCGAGAGAAATGGAATAGGGTATACCATAGGAGATCCGAAGAGATTCAATTGACATTTCACCCATGCAATTACCCTCTTCCTCAATGCTCTAGCAATAGAAGTGGAAGAAGGAAAAAAAGAAACAGAGGCAAAATTTACGATGGGTGGTTGGTTATTTGTAGGCTGATAATCATAATCTTCTATAGAATATTCACAAAGGATAGTTTATAGAAACCCTTAGAGTTTGAAGACGTTGTTGATATGTTAACTAACGACGTCAAGTGAATAATTGAAAAACAGCAAATACTCACCAAGGATTCAAGTGACCTAAACTTAAAAAAGAAGAGAGATAATCTTTGCACAGAAGAAAAACCTTCAATGGTGACCAATATATATATATATATATATATGTGTGTGTGTGTGTGTGTGTGAGGAGTTAGCTCTTTTTTAATTTGAAAGTCAAGCTTCAAAGAGTTAGGAGGCAGCTGTTGTCAGGAGAAAAAAGTATGTTGGAGCAAAGTAAAGTGGAGTAAGAAGCATGCATGTGGAAAGCATGCTAGAGCAAAGTAAAGTGGAGCAAGAAGCATGCATGCAAGAAGCATACTGCAGCAAAGTAATTTGAAACACGAAGCATACATACTAGCTGCTGTCATGATGGAAGAAAAATCTAGGAGTATCGAAAACCCATTTTGAGAAGGAGATAAATATAGTCTTTCATAAAACTCTAATTAAGTTGTAAAAATCGATCAAAACAAAGAGTTATCCACAACTTAGGATACCAAAAAATTGTGTTATAAATGGGGAGCCCTTCATACATAGAAGGAACAATGAAATACACAGGAAAATAGCGTAGTAAAAAGAAAAAACTCATTGTAGTTCTCATCGAATAGTGAAAGTTGCTTTCTATTCTTGTGGACGTAAGCCAAGTGCTGAACCACGTAAATTCTCTGTGTTTTACTTTTTATATTGTCCTTGTTTATTTAATTTTCTAGTTGACCAGAAATCAGCATCAACACTGATAAAATTAAATTTTTGGTACTTAACTCCCATGTTCTCATCTTGCTAGCAAGAATTCTTAAAAGTTGGATTCAATAAAGTTGTATCAAGTAAATGGAAGTTTTATTTATTGACGTGTTTAAGAAAATAGAAACTTAAAATTTGAAGTCTCACTTAGGAATTTATCTTTGCCATTAATTTTTTTTTTCATGATTGTCCAATGCCATTGCTTAATCTATTTGCAGATTCGAGATTTCAGGACAGACTGGGACCTAAAAGTGAACCAACCAGTTGCTGGAAACTACTACCCTGTATGTCTTTTCATGTCAATGTTCCATCTTTCATCTACCTTTTTAACCAAGTTCAAACTTATTCTTGTAAATATACATATATTTTGGAGAATATCCTCTCTCTATTCTGAAATCCTGTAAATGTGATAGCTTGTCCTATCATGCGCCTGAAGCATTTCTCGTTTCCTTTTCTGAACTTTACTCCAGGTTAATCTTGGAATTTACGTGCAAGATGACAATGCAGAACTGTCATTGTTGGTGGATCGCTCAGTCGGAGGATCCAGCTTAGTGGATGGTCAAATAGAATTGATGCTCCACAGGTTTGTGAGACCTTTCATCGCATTTTGTTATAATTATTGCAAGATGTCAGTTGCAGAACCAAGATTGCTTGTTTTCATGATCTCTGACTATCTTTTTTTTTTTTTAAAAAAAAAGGAGGCTACTTCATGATGACGTCAGAGGTGTTGGCGAGGTACTAAATGAAACAGTCTGTGTCCAAAATGAATGTGAAGGTTTAACCGTAAGTACGCCTTTCCAACTCATCTTCTCAATGGCTGTTGAACAAGGGTCTTTCTGGTTCTGGTTGTCACAAGCATCCTTCCTTTCCAGTAGTTACACGTTGCTATGAATAATAAACTTAGATTTTATCTATCAACCTCCAGCAGTTGTTTGGCAGTCCCTTGTGCACTTAATGCAAGTGCCTTTCATAGGTTACTTTGAATCTTCACCTTGTTATTGTTATATAGGCACTGAAACCAATTACATATTAAAACATTCCAGGTCTTAAAAAACTAAAATAGGATGGTAGGAGGCGACACTGCTGTCTCTCTTTGTTCTTTGAGATTAAAAGCATCACCTAATCTTTGTACTAAGCCAGCCAACACTCCAAGTGGATGAAAAAATTCTTTTTCTTGTTCTAATTGGTCGGATGGGAAGGGTTTGTAATTAAACTGATTGCTGGTTGGTGTTAAAGTGTCAGAATGAGACATATCACTGGGGTAATAAGGTGGCGTGCACATCCATTATTATGCTTTTTATAATTGCTGTGATAAATTGTTGAAATCCAGATTTTCTGTTTCTCTTCTCTGATTTAATTCTGCAAAGCAGTAGCCTTTTATGTGTTACCACTTTGCAGATTCAAGGAAAATTTTATCTAAGAATCGATCACCTGGGAGAAGGTGCCAAATGGCGTCGCTCGGTTGGCCAGGAGATATATTCTCCCCTTCTCTTAGCCTTCACAGAACAGGTGAAGCAAAACTTGAAAATTGAGTTAATTTCATGGGCCTTCAATGTTTTGTTGATTGTTTGACCTTTTGCAGGATGGAGATAATTGGATGAATTCGCACCTGTCAACTTTTTCAGGAATTGATTCATTCTACAATTTGCCCAGTAACATTGCTATAATAACCCTCCAGGTAAGTGTACATATGCCTTGCAAACAATTTATAAAAATGGCTCCTCAAAAATCTTTGGAAGGGTTAATGAGATGCAATTGATTGATAACATATCACCACATTTACTAATTTGCTTAAGGTGTCTGGATTTATATTTTTTTCTGTTTCTGAATATTACAGGAACTTGAAAATGGACAAGTGCTGCTCCGGTTGGCTCATCTATATGAGGTCTCACCCCTTCCCAACCTTTTTAATCTTATAGAAGTATTGGCTGTAATGGTATTATAACTGTATCAGGACACTTCTGTAGTATTTTGATCCACAAATTTGGTGCATTTCCTTTTTAAGCTCTAATTTTTCTACATAAATCTGGGAACCTTTTTTCTTCAGCAATGCACAGCATTTCAATACTAATATATTCTGTCTTGGGTTTTATCATCTACCGTGTACCAATCTACAAATTCATGATATTAGAATTTCTTCTGCATTATTGTTTTAGACTGGAGAGGACAAGGACTATTCTGTATTGACAAATGTGGAACTCAAGAAGCTCTTTCCAAACAAGAAGGTAAAGGCAGTGCATGCATAATTGTAAAACATATAATTTTAACCAACAAGCATGTCAAAATTTTTCACATCACTTCCACTTCCCTTTCCTTTTCAGATAAGTAAAGTGAGAGAAATGAACTTGTCTGCCAATCAAGAAAGAGCCACAATGGAGAAAAAGAAGTTAGCTTGGAAAGTAGAGGGCTCTGCCGAAGAAGAAACTAAGGTGGTGAGGGGAGGGCCTGTTGATCCTGCAACGCTGGTGGTAGAACTTGCTCCTATGGAAATCCGCACTTTCTTTATTGACTTTGATCGCATTAAAATGTTTGGTTCTTGAAGAGGAAGTGCTTGTTCAGAGGCTGAAGAACTACATTTTCTTATCCTGAGATGTCTCCAAAGGTTGTTTTCGTTTGTTGTATGTAATTTACTAATTCTCTTGTACTGAAATGTTGGACATTACCCGCAAAAAAAAAAAAAAAAAACAGAAGAAAAAAGCGAGAAAAAAAATAAATAGAAAATTCTAAACCTTTTTTCTTGACAATGAAGAATTATTGGTTTACTTGCTATATAACTTTTGGAAAATGTAAAGCTTGAGGCTGCCTGTCTGATGGGATGAAGGCAACGTTTTTAGTAAACGGCAAGCCGTAATGAAGTTCATTTGTAAGAATTCTTGTCAAAAAAATATTCTGTAGCACATAATTTTCCAGCAATTTTTATAATTACAGTACTGACTTGTCACCTAAACCTTGTATGCAAACGAAGCATAAGTTATTTATAATTTGACAAAACGATGACCAGGGTGTTCCTATACCGGACCATTTGTTGTACAATTATTTTGTTCAGCCAATTGTGGTAGATACACCGTTTGAAAATTATCTCAATACCCTAAAAACAGAATTTGTCGAAATTTTCATCAATACCCTCTAAAAATTCACATGAAATTATTAAACTATCTCCATCTTAAAACACTTACATAACTGAAACATAACATGCCTCAAACAGAAACTCATATGTACTAAACCAAACTAATACACATGAGCAAACCGAGCTTGAAGAAGGGGAATTTGCCGTAACTATGAAAGAAGCCTAATTCGTCGCTGCATAATCACTAACGAGAGTTGATCCTTCGTTGCAAAATTGTCAAAATCTGACTTCTTTAACTAAGTAATTCCTTATAATTAGTTTATATATATATATATATATATATATATATATATATATATATATATATTTAGGGAAGAATAAAATATTTAGAGTTTTATATTGAAACAATAAATTAAATTAGTTGTTGGTCTCTTATAACATATTCAAAAATAAATTTTTAATTGTTTTACTCCATGCAAATGGTGAAAAATTGATGGATTGTGCATACTATAATTCAGTCATGTAAGGTCATATAACGCAAGATTTGGTCATGCAAGGTCATGTAACACAGGATTTAAGATCGTGTAATACACATGAGTTCATGTAATACACAATCCTTAGTCGTTATGATATGACTTTTGTAATATTATACGACCTTCAATTGTATATTATAAGACCTTTACGACATTCAGTTGTGTATTACACAACCTTCATGTATTATTATTACACAACCTTTACGTATTACATGATTATACGATCTTCATGTATTACACAATTACATTATCTTCATATATTATATGATTACACGACCTTCATGTATTACATGACCTAATACACGACTGCATGAATACATAAATTACACGACCTTCATGTAGTACATGACCTAATTCATGACTGTATGAATACATGACCTTAAAATTACATGACTTTTTTCATTATTGTTAATTTATTAAAATAATTTAGTTCTTTGAATACTTAATTTGTGTTAAGAATTTATATTTGTTGCTATGCAAAAAATGTTAATGAAAATTGTTCAAAAAAAAAAGAAAAACAACAAACCGAAAGTGAAAATTACTAATTTTTTATCGTTAGACACAATAAGAATAATAAAAAAGAAACTTAGTGATGAATAAGTGGGGATTTTTCACAAATCATGTTCTGGGTACTTTTTGGACTTAGATGAGTTTTAGTTTTGTGCCTAGTTATTGCATAAGTTGGCATTAGGGCACATGCATTCATTTGATAAGGTAATGTATTTTAAGATAAGGAAGAAAGTTTGCTGATTGTCAATGTTAGAATTTGCATTAGTTATTGGATTGAATTGTGAAGAAATTTATAAACCTAACTTGGACATTGTTGACAATAATAGTCATGCATGTGATGTTTTGTTGGGCGGTTGCATAAAGTTCACCAATACAACTCTAAATAAGATATTCAAAGAAACTAAGTCCAAGGATGATATGAAAATGGTTAAATTTGTCATGTTGTACTTTTTGAAGGTTGTATTACTTGAAAAAGAGTATAGATCATCTATCATCATGGATCACATTCTTTACATTGACAACTTTAAAGGTTCTAATAAATATTCTTGGGGTTGTGTCTACATTGACGCCACATTGGAGAGTATGAAGAATGTGATTGTAATTAGACAGAATAAATAAAAAAGTTAAATCGAAACTACGTTCCTGAAAAATAGGCATATAACCTTTATAGTTGTCCATTTATAGTTCAAGTAACAAATGGTCAATTTTGTTTTACTTGCATAGGTATAAGCATTAGAAATTTTTTATGAAGTGTGATACTTTTGCTACGAAAAGTAAGTATGTCCAATATCCAAGAATCCTAAATTGGACAACCATCAAGCATGTTAGCTCTTATGTCATTGACACTTCTATATTTCATAAGAAAAAGGTATATAGCAAACAATCTGGACCTTCTGCATCTTTTTTTTTTTTTAATTCTCTTTGACATTTAATAATTAGCTCAATTCTTACAGCTTAAGGTACAAGAGAAGTTGGATGTCACCAATGAAAAAGATGCATCACAACTTTATCTACAGTGGTTTTGGCAAACAAATTGGCTACAACAACTTGAAAATGATTATGGTATTGACTCAAAAAATATAAAATTAGCTACTTCACTCTCAGAACAAAAAAATTGTGCCTTTATGCAGCAAGAGTCTGTGGCCATGGAAGTTAAAGAGACTAATACATATGCAAATGGTGAGACTATGTCCATGAAATGTAAAAAGACTGATGAATGTGAAAATTTTGTTGAGGGCAAAATTATAATTTATTTTAATTTTTTAATAACAATTGCAATTTGAGTTTCTTTTTTTTTAGGGGAGGAAAGCCTAATACATTTCTTGCAGGAATTTCTATCTTGTTCTGCTTGCAAGGGTAAATGCCTTGGTTACATTGATAATTTAATTTTCTTTATTGATAAAAAGTTTAATTGTTTGGATAAGTGTCTTAAAAAATCAAAGAGAAGGTGTAGAAAATTGACGCATTAAAAGAGAATACAAGTGATGTGATACGCTGCCTCGTCGATCCACAAGGATTCCTCGACCAAGCACACAATATCAAGACTTTGTTTAAGCTGTTACTCATGTGTGTGCATGGGCACGTGGAAGATGAAGAGTCACATGGCTTGGTTAATTACATGTTGGAGCTATCTTCTTGACTTGGTCATCAATTCGGTCATGGAAGATTATTTGCTATTATTTGATTATTGTTGTTATTTGATTTGCTTTGATTTGTTAAGCTTAGAGACTAAGTCAAGCTAGCAATCCGGCCACGATCTTGCCACGATCTTGGTTCAGTTAGGCTTAGTGGATTTGTAAGTATAAATTAAAGCTCCAGCAAATGAATAAAATTATTCAGCATCAATTAAATTCTAACATTAGTGGTTGTTTTCACCCTTAAGGAAACTCTATCCTAATTTACTTTGACTGGGATCGCATCATGATGTGAGGGAGGTGAGGGGATAGATCAATAAAATTGTAGACTTAGTGGAGTTTCTAAATTCAGTGGACTATAATTTGAAGGTTCATTACATTATTATTTTTAACTAAGTGCAAATTTTTGCATTAAAAATTACGTGTTATTAATAATATTTTCTTTTTGGTAATTCAAACAACATTTGATGATGATCTGAGTATCACAATGCTTGCGACTATTGAACCAAGCTTGACCACAAATCTGGGCATAATGAAAGAGGATCCAATAATTATTCTGTCTATACAACAGAAAGACGTGAAAAAATGTGAAAGAAAGAGGAGATCTCGAAAGGATATTGCTGTTTTACGAACACCTTACACTAAACCATTTAGAAAACCGTGATATGTCAATGTTAATGAAGCAAAACAACAACTTTAGTTCGGGCACTGGCTGCAAGAGGATAACATGGAACCGTAATTCTTTATTTCTCTTTATATTACTTTTATTTCAAACAATGTTTCTTTTTTTACTATAACAAGCAGTAAGTAGTCCTCATATTTTCTTTTTTTCTTACTATACTGCAAAATAATATTGTGGCTTATGCACAAAGCAACCAAGAGCTTCTTTTGTGGCTTGTATGAGGCAAACACATGGTTAAATGGCGAGCTATTGTTTAATTTTTAATTAGCATGTAAAATATTGTAATAATGTGTGTTATAGATATTAATTTACATATGTTAAATACAAACAACATATAGACGTTGGTTGTTATGTTATACGACATGATTTGGCCAAGCTGACTACGTCATTATTGTAGCAATGCGTAATCGTGGAAAGTGTCTTTCAAGTGCCTAGTAATTTTATAAACAAACAAATA
Source organism: Luvunga scandens (assembly GCA_030449905.1). Classification (NCBI taxonomy): domain Eukaryota; kingdom Viridiplantae; phylum Streptophyta; class Magnoliopsida; order Sapindales; family Rutaceae; genus Luvunga; species Luvunga scandens. The sequence continues at coordinate 2,199,782 of JASUUG010001122.1, read as the reverse complement.
ATGCAGTGAGATGTGTGCACAAACAACTAGAAAAATTTATTTTTTTAAGCAAAAGCTTTTGTTGAATTATAAGTTGTTTAAAAAGGACCTACTACAATATAGAAGAAAGATCAAAAAGATGATTTAACGATCAAACAAGCAAATGGTGAAGACTTGTCATTTGCTATTCCATGGAGAGATTTTTATAAGGTAAACAATTAGAGTTATAATAATTTCTTAATAATTCTCTAAAGTTTAAATTTTCTTATTTAAATTTTCTCAAATTATTGTAGGTTTATGTCTCCTTTAATGTCCTTGAGTGTCATTGGATTCTTGTTGAGGTTGAAATTTTTTAGCGATATTATTTATATATATGACTTTATGGTTTCTTTAATGAATGATCTATTTTTTTGAAAGAATTATTGTCATATGTCGTTATCATTCCTCTTGTACTGGAGAAGATTTTCTGGCATGATTCACACCCTCAAACTACTAAAAAAAAAAGTTTGGACGATTCTGCAAGCAAGAATCCTAGTGCGCAAAACCAAATGTACAAATTCTTAATTATACTATTATAATTATTTATTCAGAATGTAATTAATTATTTTCTAAAATTTTTAATGGAGACTGTGTTGTGTTTGTTTTGTGTTACTTGAAGACACTTGCATGTGGTGAAGATATTTAAACTTATTGTACTCGGGCACATGTCTCTTGACAAGTCATTACTTTTGGAGAATAACTAACAGGTGAGTCATTGGTTTCACCTCTTCCATTTTTTTCTTTACTTGGAAAATGAATTTAATATAATATACAGAATTTCTCTTTTAAAAATTAACCTAAAATTATTGCTTAATCTAGTCCATTTTATTTTATTACCTGTTTGCATTGGATTTATTGCTTAACCTAAAAAAGCTTGAGACAAATATTTCTAAAGCTTTTTTATATGACAATATTTTTGTTTCATTTATTCATAATTGTGTTGCTTGTGGAAATGGCTTGCATTTGCATCAATTCTTGAACTTATTGTTACGTTGGACTACGAGATCTTTACTATAGCTAAATAATATTTTGGACCACAATGTTGGAGAAATTAACTGGCTTTTAAATTTGATTAAATTCATAATTTGGTGTAGTAAAATGAAGTTTTAGAAAGTTACTATTAGTGAGTCTCCGCGCTGAATAGAAAGAATTAATTAAAGTGCTTTTTCAAGTAGCCTTTGATATATGTCCCATGACAATTTTGAATTGATTAAGTGTTGTTTCTTGAGGTTTGATTTATTTTTATTATTTCTAAACAACTGAGTATTGTTTTTTGAAATTTTACAGGCCTTAATTAGAATGAATCCAAGTTATTTTGATGAGATTTCGGCAAGTTTAATTTTTCGAAGATGAAAGGAATATTTTTCAAATTGAAGGGTAAAGAGTTATCTTTTATTCTCAGTTATTTGTAGCTTTCTTCAGGTGTGTCTTCTATTATATATCTCTTTCAACATCATTTTTGTAATTTCATTTTATGTTTCCCATCAATAGAATATACATATTACGTTTAGTTTATTTTTTGAAAGAGTTGAAGAGTGTTGATCTGTGAATTGTTTGTTATCAATATACACATAAACTTACCTCCCAGCTGTATAAATGCAATGTTACTTGATTTGTATTTGGCCAAAATATGATGTTCTTGGATAGAGTGTTTTTATTAAAGAACTTAAAAGGAATGCATTGATGATTTTGGTTCAATTAGGCTAAAAATTATTTCTCTTACTTTTCTTGTGTGGTGTAGATGCTTTTACCATGTGGTAAGTTATTCCTTGGAGATTGTTCTTTCTATCCAATTATGAGCTATGGTAAGTCATGGTAAGTCTAGTTGTGAGTTGTTAGTGGAATCTCTTTTAATATGAAAAGGATCTTTTTCTGTGTATGTAGTCAATTTCCTCTTATTGATATGCTTTCCTCTTAATTGATTGAATGGAATTATCATATGAAAGTAGTCCTCATATGCATACATATATGCTTAGGCAGAGGACGAAAACAATTTCAAAATAATTAAAAAAAAAAGAATAAAATGGTTGTAATCTTTTTAATTGCAATGTTCATTAGTATATTCTATCTAAATATTGAAAAATCTCGAGAAAACTTTGTTTGCTTATAATAATTACTCTCACTATTTCTTGAAATTTTGGACATGCAAATTTAGTGAACTTGGTGCAATTTTCTATTAAAAAAAACTATCATATCCATGCTCATACTGTTAAAAGGCACATCTTATTAGTGATTGTAAATATTTGCTCTTTTATATCATGTTTGATTTAAAATTGTTCCAATATACTAGTATTGTACCAGTATGAAAAATTACAATTTCATTCATGTATAATGTTTGTGGTTCTTATTAGATTTCGTTTCAAGTAAAATTTTAGTCTTGGAAAATTATGAGCTATGGAAAGTCATGTATAATGATCTCATTAGTTTTAGATACATATTTTTAATTAACTTTGAGTACAGTCGAAGCTTTTATTAGATAAAATGAAATGACTAAGTAGAGAAGCTTTTTAAATGAATTCACTTAAGTTTGCTTTTCCTTTATTCAAGATGAGGATAATTCATATTAACATGATACGTAAATTGGAATTTAGAAAATTAAGTTCTTTCATAATACAACAAATTAAATTTTCCAAGCACAACATGTCTTAACAAGCAAGTTACATATATTAGTTTTAAAAGACAAAACAATAATCCAAGACTAAAATTGTGCAAACGCAATTATTTAATATTGTATATATTACAATTATTTATTTTAAGGCTAGTTTGCCCAAGGGGCATGTTCTTGCTCTGAAAGTGGAATTGCTGCAGTGCATGTTAGTTGATTATGCCCCCTATAATCCACACCTACTACATTTACAGTGTAAGATGTCTTCCCCTTGAGAAAGTATTCTATTAGTTCGTGACTGTCCTACTTCTCGCTTTTTCATAGGTGGTGTAGCACATATGCACGCACCTTTTCTAGAGCATCCCGTTCCTCTTTTGGACCTAGATGATAAATGCTCTCTGCATATGTTGTAACCCATGCATTGATAAAATAATAGTAGGAACATAAATCATAGACATAATAGTTACGCATATACTTACGCATAACTACCATATGTTTACAAGGAAGTTGGTCAATTTGAAATTCATAGCAATTGCATGTCTTTTGTAGAACATCAACATGGTCATCAAAGTTGCTTTCTTTAACCATAAACTCGTAGAAATTAATATGTATTACTGGATAAGTGTGTGATTTTTCTAGTTTCCCTTTTAACTGTTTCTCAGCCCAAGTAATCATTGGAGTACATGCATTCATTGCCATTTCTCGTCTTTTTGCAAACAATTCTTGTAATTTGTCAATGATAGAATCTATTAACTAATGAATAGGCAAGCTTCGTTTTTCTTTGAAGATAGAATTCATGCCTTTTACATTGTTAGTTGTCATAATACCATAATGCTTCCCCTTAAAGTGAGAACGATCCCACTTATCATATCCAGCATCAAGAAGGTACTAGTGAATATTCAAACTAATGTTGCAGATGGCATTCATATATTGGGTAAATTTGATAGACCGATATGCCTTTATAGCCAATTCAAATTAAACATCCACATCGAATTCCTTAAAATGAGCATTTACATTTCGTTTTAAATGATGCATACATATACCATACCTTGCATTAGGAAATACTTTATCAACTCATTTCTTAATGCTTCCATTGCAGTAAAAAATAAATACTAAATTAGGAACATCACCAATAGACTTTCTTAACTTTGTAAAAAACCATTATATGAAGCGTCATTCTCACTATCACCTACACCAAATGCAATAGGGTAAAGTTGATTATTGTCATCAAGAGATGTTGCAATGAATACTGTTCTTTTAAACTTTCCCTTCATGAACGTACCATCAACTGCAATAACAAATTTAATACATGAAATGAATCCTTTTTGAGAACTTCCAATTGCCATAAAACAGTACTTAAAGTTGTTTGCACTGTTTTTTTAAATGAATGTTCGACTTCGAGGATTTTGTTTTTCAAGCATTGCTATTACTAGAGTAATAAATGGTATGAATCTTCCGGAGTGCCCTTAACCATCTTCATTGCAAACTCTCTTCCTCTCAATGTCTTGTGATAACTTATTTCATAGCCAAACTCCTTTTGAAAATCTTGCTTGATTTCAACATGCTTATAAAAAGATGAAGCACCATCAAACTTTTGCCCAATTAGCTTTGATAAAACTTGATGTTAATCTTTTTGTTGCGAATCAAAGAGGCAAGTATGAACATTATAATACTTTTTAATTTGAAACATGTTGTAACATTTAAGCCTAGTTGCTCGAAGGCGTCATTTGTAGTTGTCATCTACACAAACAACAAGAAGTAAGTCCTTATCTAACTTTGGGGTTTTAAATTGAAACCTTTTTTTCACAGGTAGTGCTTTCAGCTTTTCTTGTAAAGCCTCCTTTGACTTAAATACCTTTTTCACCATCGACACATAACTATCACCAGCAACTTTTGTTGACAATAAATTACTGCTACTAGTTAGTAAATTTATTCTGGACACATATGCATTGTTTGAGGTTTTTGAACTTACAACAGCTGGATCAATAGTTAATGGTAGCTCATCTAAACAATTAGTTGTAGTCACAAATTCATTAACTGTTTATTGTACGTTAGTAGGTTGCGTTGTAGGCAAACACTTAATTGGTGATTCATCTACAAGAGTAAAATTGTTTGGACTAACAATAAGAAGTTATGGAGGAACGTGGCTGGAGAATGTTGTCTATCCACAGGAATTGCCGAAATTGATTTATGATTAAAAGTAACGCAGAACGAGTTTCAAAACTTCATTCTACTAGCTACTTCTTCTAAGAAAAACAACACATCATCATTGGTCTAAATTATAACTAGTAGCATAGGATTAGATGTCTTAAGCTTGAACTTCATTCTGATTTCAAATTCTGAAGTATTTATGTCAATAACTTGAGTTACCTTCTCCACCAATTCCGCATATGTTGTCGATCATGGTATCATTATCCTTTTAGCCTTAGAAATTTTAAATCTATACTCGTCATTTTGTTCAATCAATTCACCATTGAAAAGAATAGGCATACGTACCAAAACCATATCTATTAATACAATAAAAACAATAATATCAAAATTTCATGTATAAATAGCTACATGACTTACACGACTTACATGATCTACATGACTAACATGACCTCCACGACTTACATGACCTACACGACTTACATGACTACATTACATATATGATCTACATGACTTATACACTATATTACTTACACGATCTACATGACTATATGACCGACACGACTAACTACATAACATACACAATGTCAAAAGGAATACAGGGCCCGAAACATTTTCACCATAAATAAGGTATTTTGTTGAAAGAAATAATTAAACAATCTACGTTGCATCTATTTCGACATGTAAGGAAAAATAGTGAAAATATTTGAAAATAAAACATTATAATGTGAGAAAACTTTCTAAATTTTTCTAAAAAAATATAAAACTTAAAACCTAACAACATTAACATACCTTGTTGGTTTGTTTAATGAACAATGCACCTCCTTTGAATTGAAAAAAGTATGGGAGTTAAAGAAGTGAATACGTAATTGCATTTGTGTAAGAGGTTATAAGAGATTTTGAGGGATTTTTGGAGGAAGAGAGTGAAAATGAATGGATTTGATGCATTCATTAAGGGCATTTTAGTCTTTACATACATTCATTACAGTATCCATGAAAATAAAAAAGAGGAGGTGTATTTAAATAATTTTACAACTATTAACGATCATATGGATTGTCATATGATCGCCATACTTGGTCGGATAGTCATCTACTAGTATTCTTTAGAGTGTGCAAAAGTACTCTTAGGGCTTACTAAAAATATCTTATTATAATATTTTGATATATGTTTTATGATTTTAACATTTTGCTAGTGGTAAATAGGAGATTGTATGGTAAAGCACTAGGTGTATCATGATTGTAGAATGTAAGTTGTTTTCTAATTCATGTATGTGGATGTGGGAATCACCTATGGTGGTCTAATCATTAAAAGGATAGATGGCAAGTCTTTGGCACACTCTCTATATATTTTATGCTTATTATGGTTTTAACGTATAGAAGATTATATTTGCCCAAGCACTAGCCTACCCTAATTTTAAAAATATCTCTAGAACATGTAAGTTGTTTTCTGATTCATGCATCATGAAACTACTTACACTGGTGTAATTATAAAAAGGATAGATGACGGGTTTGTGGTAAACTCACACTCCGACCTATTTTAAAGAGACAGTAATGTCTAGATTTCAAGTCTCATAATTGTAAAAAGAATAGATAACGAGTTTGTTGTAAACTCACACTCCGACCTATTTTAAGGAGACAGTAATGTTTAGATTTCAGTCTTATAATGTCAAAGGTAGGAAATACCTGTGAGGGCGCCATTAGTCATCTGTACAGTTCATATTTTGTGTTTCGAGTTCATCACATCACATCTATTATGGATGAAATATATAAACACCATTTGGCAACCAATCTTAAAGTAAAATTGATGCAACAAAAGCAAACAAGGTTTGCTCTTGAAAGAAATAAAATCATTAATAATGAGGTGAAACTCCTCGTAGAAGTTGGATTCATCAAAGAAGTCTGATACCTAGAATGGATTTCTAAAATTACAATGATGAAGAAAAAGAATGGGAAATGACGAATATATGTACGAACTACACCAATCTTAGTAAAGCCTGACTACATACCAAAATAATATCTAATAAAATTAAATCACCCACATTGGGGGTTAAGGAACGTGCTGAAAATTTTAATAAATTATTTTGTCGTTAGAATAATTATAACAGCAAATTAATGTTAATAGTTTCATGGTTAACCTTAAGTGTTGGCAAAACTAAAAATACCAATGAAGTTTTTATGACGGTTCACTAAATATCATGTTTTGAATCAAATAAATCCATGCTTAATCTCGAATTTTCACTTAACAAGCTTTTATTATTTTTTTTTTCGATTTGTTTGAGAAGGTCTACATTTGTAGTCTAATACGATTTAGCAAAACAATGTGAAATCTTATGTTATTACGATTACATTCTATCTAAAAAAGACATACATAAAGGCTACTATAAGCCCCTGTATGAAAATAAAATGATAAAATAAATAACTTCTTAGACATCATTTTCAGAGAAGTTTCCCAATTTTATAAGGGAAAAATTAGACATGACAGGCCTATCACAATTTTAAAAGGAAAGAATTAAGTAAGACGCGTGTATCGCGATATTCACACGTCAAACCAATATACTTTTAATGCATATTACACTAATTTTAAAATTAGCCAATCATAAATAAAGAAGAGCGAAAAATTAAAACTCTTAAACATGAATGCATTAGATGATCCCATTAGATCATCTCGCCTAATTTTTTTTCCTCATATGTAAACGTAATATTATTGCTTACCAATGGTAAATGGATCTTGTATTTTTTTTATTGGTTAATAATTTTTTTACCAAATATTGAACATTTGATTTAATATATACACACAGTTTCTATATATTAAAATTTCTTTCTATTTTATACAACATTTTGGAGAAATCAGTTAGATCTTATTAAATTAAAATTTAGCATGCTTGATTAAAGTATTAATTAGGGCCATATAATTTTCCAAACTAATCACTATATTAGAACAATAAGATAATGGAAAATTTGATCCAAGTCATCTTCTAATCTTATTCCACTATTCAAATAAGGGTACATTTTTTTTTTCTGAGCTGTGTGTTTAACAGAAACTGAAGTGGATGAAGTACTAGTCTGAAGACGGCCTCTGAAGAATTGACAAAACTTATTCGAAACCTCTGAAGACAGCTGTTACAATTTATCAATACAAAGCCAAACTTTCTTGATGAATCATCCTTGATTGATTCAGTGCAAGTTTCTATTTCTTTCTTCTTAAAGTGAAACCAACACCAATACTAGGTGAAAGTGCTGTTTCTTGAAATTTGATTCCTTTGTATCAAGTACAAATGATGACGCTGAAAGGGCTGTTGTTGTATTATGTTGTTGTTTTTATTGCAATAACTTCATGTGTGGAATCCAAGTACAGGGTTTACAACACTTCACAGGGTATAGTTCCTGGGAAACTCAATGTTCATTTGGTTGCTCATACCCATGATGACGTGGGTTGGTTAAAAACCGTTGATCAGTATTATGTTGGCTCTAATAATTCTATTCAGGTTCTTTTTTGCTTCTTCCTTTTTTTGTTTGATTTGATTTTTCATGGATAGTTTTTTTGATGAATTTGATTGTGTGGATGTTATGTTTGTTGTTTTTGAGCGTGCAGGGAGCTTGTGTGCAGAATGTATTGGATTCAGTTATTCCCGAACTGTTGGCTGATAAGAATCGTAAATTTATTTATGTTGAGCAGGTATGTAGACTTCCCATGTTTCTGTTTCTGATTTTGTGATAACGGTTGATTGTGATGTGTTTGGTTGCTGAGAAATTGGAGAAAAAGAGAAGGGGAATGAAAATGTTAGAGTTTTAGTTGAGTTTTTGAAAGTGGAAGAGTTCTATTTTGGGTTTGAATCGATTAGGCGTTCTACTTGATGACTGAATTCTTGTGGAATTATTCCTTCTGTTGTGAATTGGTCCTTTCTAATGTATTGCAACTGATCAGAGAATTTGAGTTTTGCTTGTGTTTAGCATTTACCATGAAGATCAGGAGTGGCAATGAGCAAATCACTTGTAACTACTATTAGGAGGATTAAGTACATCAGCGTAGCCCATACTGATAATGAAGCAGATTTTTGTTTACCCTTTTTACCAAATTGCTTCAAGGGCTCATCACTGTCTTTGTATCTAAGTTTTTAATTTTGCATTTCAAATTCACAATGTTAAAGTGCCCTAGACATCTCCGAGTAGTTAGTTGTATTTAGAAAGTCTAAAAGTAAAGGTGCTTTCAATTTTGACACCAAGACGCTCCTGTGCAATACCTATTCATAACCAATGTATTGCCTAACCATAGAGATACTGTCATTTAGTGGCTGTGGGCATATGTTTCTGATTTTCCATAGTATGTTGCCACATTTTTGTTCATTCATTTCCCTCTAAAGGTACCTTTTTTGTTATTCTTATGGATCAGTTTAACTTGTGGGTTTGCTTGAATATTGCAGGCGTTTTTCCAGCGATGGTGGGATGAACAGAGTGAGGCTATGCAACATGTAGTGAAACAGCTAGTCAGTTCGGGTCAACTAGAGTTCATGTAAGACAAACAGCGTCAATTAAATTATCGACCTTTCTACAATATCATATTTCTCATAGACTATAGAACTTGGTGATTAAAAGTTTTTATCTTTCATTTTATTTAACATTTAAAAATTTAGTTGTTGACATCTCTTGTCCCCTTACTCCATTTCTATGTGGTTGTTATAGAAATGGTGGAATGTGCATGCATGACGAGGCAGTGACGCATTACATCGACATGATTGATCAGACAACTCTTGGGCATCGCTTTATTAAAAATGAGTTTGGTGTAACTCCAAGAATTGGTTGGCAAATTGACCCTTTCGGACATTCTGCGGTGCAAGCTTACTTGTTGGGAGCTGAAGTAAACTGATCTACTTACTTTAACTCCAAAGAAATCTCTTAATTCAACTTTTTTTTCATTTTTCCCATGCCATACAAATTGATTGTGTGAAAAATAATCAATCTTGGTGTAGGTTGGATTTGACTCTTTTTTCTATGGCCGGATTGATTACCAAGACAGGGCTAAGCGTAAAAATGAAAAAAGTCTTGAAGTTGTGTGGCAGGGTTCTAGAAGTCTTGGTTCATCTGTACAGGTGAACAGTGTGGTTCCAGTTTATTTATTTTTTTCTCTTTTTAGAATTTATGCAGTTGGATTTGCTAAGTTATTTTTTTTCCTGTGTCTTTGTTATCTTCCTTCTTTAATACTGAAGATTTTTGCCGGTGCGTTCCCTGAAAACTATGAGCCTCCTACTGGTGAGTTCTACTTTGAAGTCAATGATAAGTCTCCTATTATTCAGGTAAAGATACGGTAACATTGATTATCTGTTATGAGTATCTTATACTGACTTCCCCATGCTAATTTTGTTTGGTGCTTCATTCAAGGATAATATCAAGTTGTTTGATTACAATGTCCAAGACCGAGTTAATGACTTCGTTGCTGCTGCAATATCACAGGTAAATGGGATGGGGATGGTTGTCCTCATTTTAGGATTTATCCTCCCTTTTTACCCAATGAGTCACTGGTTTTGGTTTTTCATTTTTGTTTCATTCTGGCAACCTGTTTTAGGATTTAAACATTTGCCTTCATCTCGATATTCACGAATTTTCCTTCTGTGAAGAGCTCTCAGCTGCACTAAAATAATTATAGCTTTCTCTCTCTCTTTTCCAGTAAAGTATGCCAACCCCAAAACATAAAGTATAACATTTAGTTGTTTATTATTATAGAGCTCACTTTATTCGATAAGTTAGAGTATGTGTAAAATATCATCAGGAACTATTATAAAAGGTCATGCCAAAAGTTTTTCTAAATGCTAAATATACACTTGGTCTCTTTTATTCTGATTAATATTTGCCAGACACCTCGATTGTACCACAGACTTGCTCTTGTAAGCTATATTGGTCCTTTGTTTCTAGGAAAATCAAAAGTCTACATGCATTCTACTTTACGTGTGGGAGATAAAGATGTACTTCATCTGTTAGTGACTTAGTATGACCATGCATATTGACCACAACAAGCTGGCAATTCTTTGAGGGATGAAGAATTGCTTACTGTTGGATAAAGTTTTTTGACAATGGAATCACAATAGTTTGCTTGAACGCAGATTTTATATCCCATTCACATTGACTTCTATTAGTTAATGCAAACTTTTTTATTTCCTTATCAGGCTAACATAACTCGTACAAATCATATAATGTGGACAATGGGAACAGATTTTAAGTACCAGTATGCTCGCACTTGGTTTCGGCAATTGGACAAGTTCATTCATTATGTGAACATGGTAAGTTGTCTAACAAAGGGATAAGGATAGTTATCTCATTGGAATGCTTTGTGTTGTGCTTTTCACCTTCAAATTTTACATGGTAGTGTTGTGATTATGTCATTTTGAATTTTGGTTGATAAAGTATCACCTCCAATTTTTAGGTTGTGATATAGTCTAGGATGTAGTTTAATGAGCTGTATTATATTCAGCAGTTTCTGAGTTCCATTTGTTTCCAAAGAGAGTATTCATGTTTAGTGATTGAGTTCAAGTGTTTAATGTCCTTCAAACATTGCTTCTGCCGATAGTGGTATTTCTGTTTCGATTTACAGTTTTCCTTTAATATGGAATGAGTGAAAATAAACTTGGGACATTCATTTTCCTTTTTGATTTTTCCTGTGTCTGCACTGTCTTTATGTCTCTTCTGAGGTGATTGAATTGAAGTTTCCACTGCCTTGTGATCTTACATCTCTTCACTAGCTTATCTAATTATTCAGATGCTGTCAGTCTTATTGTTTTGTATGGATATTTGTAGGATGGACGTGTCAATGCTCTCTACTCTACCCCATCTATATATACTGATGCAAAATACGCCTCAAATGAATCCTGGCCATTAAAGACTGATGACTTTTTCCCGTGAGTTTATTGCTTATATGCTATAATATCTTTTTGAATGTTATTTGATTACTGGTACCTGCTCTTAGAATTTGAAGTACATCAGTTATGCAGATCGCGCACATGCTTACTGGACTGGGTATTTCAGTAGTAGACCAGCATTGAAATGCTATGTTAGAGTGATGAGTGGTTACTATTTGGTATTTTCGTGCTATTTTTAAGTTTGTTTAAAGAATTAAGTTTTATGATCTTACAACAGTTTCTTGGGTAAAACCTTACATACTTCTAATGCATGATCAGGCAGCAAGGCAACTAGAGTTTTACATAGGTAGGAGTGAGACAGGGCGTAATACAGACTCATTGGCTGATGCTTTAGCAATTGCTCAGCATCATGATGCAGTGACAGGTACTGAAAAGCAGCACGTGGCTAATGATTATGCAAAACGACTAGCAATAGGCTACACCGAGGTAGATTTTGTTATCCTGCTTTCTTTTTTCACCTGATGAATTTCCTATGTTCACTTTAGCTAGAATATCATCCACTCATTTTCAACCTTTTTGCAGGCTGAAGAGGTAGTTGCAACTGCACTTGCTTGCTTGGTTGACTCGCTATCTGATAATGGATGTGGGAGGTCAACTACAAGATTTCAGCAGGTATGGACTGTGTACATTTAAACTTTATGTGATTAATTCCATGGTAACTGAGGTCTAACGTGGAAATGAAGCTTGTGAAAGCAAGTTTCTTTCTTAATATGGTATTGCAAATTCAATTTATGCTTCAAGTTTAAGCCTGAGGTTTTGAGTAGAGTGTTGGCTTAATATATTATCAGAGCTAAATTTGGTCAAGTGCTTTGGTATTCTACTTCCCCCATCATTTTCATTAGGTTCTAATAATTGTGTTTTTGTTTGTATTTGGTCCATGTAACTTGCATGTGAGAATGCATGTCAGATTAAATACTATTGTTGGGCTCATAACTAGAAGCTCTAATTTTTGGGTTCAATGATGACTTATCAAAGAAGGATGTGGGGTTAAAGTAGTTGTGACTTCTAATATTTGCTTTGTAATAGCTTCAATAAGATACACAGGTCAACTCTAAGGTGTGATCAAATTTTAATATTGAGGCGAAGTTGTCTACATATATAGATGAGATTTTTTTTCTCTGCAAATTTGGAATCAAGCTAAAATGAATTTTCTTTTCTTCTTTCAGTGCCCACTTCTGAATATTAGTTACTGTCCTGCATCAGAGATTGATTTCTCCAATGGGAAAAACTTGGTATGACAATGTAAATTCATGTAATAATCAACTTTCCTTCTACTTTGAAACTATAATTAGATGCTTCCTTCTCTTTGTAGGTTATTGTGATATACAATTCTCTCGGATGGAAGAGAGAGGATATAATTCGAATTCCTGTGAGTAATATACTTTGGGCTAACTACTTCATGCGTTGATTCCCAAGTTATCCACAAGCCAGTATATTGTTAGAACATTTCATTATAATTTATTTCCCTTCGAATGATCCAACTGTGTGTACCACCGCAATCTTTATGTAGCTAATCAAGATTTTAAGTGCTTTTATTTGATCTACCATCCAAGCCATGTTGTACTTCTTTGCCCTATTAATCTGGAAGTGTTAGATGATTTAATCAACTTTAAGGTCCTGAAAATATTTAAAAGCGTCAATGGAATCTTCTGTTTCTTCGTTTGCATGAAAGCATTTCGTTTTGAGGTGATTACTTGCTTTTTGAATCATTCACCCTGTCAATGACTTGCCTATAAAATGCTGCCATATAAAGCCTATAACCCGTGAAAAATTTCAAGACATAATGGCTTTGTATGATTGTATTCACTCTGTGCTCTGGAAATATGATTGAGCATTGATCTGGTGCATAAATTTCTTTCAAAGGTTGCCTCCATATTATTAACCTTAATTTGTTTATTGATGGGTGGGATAAATATGTTCTTTTGGTGGGCCTTTTTCATGGTCAGTCAAAACATTTTCTATTTTAAGGTGGCTTATTTTTTATTTTGTTTTTTTTGTAAACTACTGACAATATCTAAATGATTTAGGTCACCAATGGAGATGTTACTGTTTTTAATTCCGAGGGAAAAATAATTGAATCACAACTGGTTCCTCCAGCTGATGCCTTCATGGACCTGAGGGACTATTATGTTAGGGCATACTTCGGTAGAAACCCAATGGTGCCTCCTAACTATTGGCTTGCATTTCCTGTTTCTGTACCTCCTCTTGGTTTCAGCACATATACCATATCAAGTGTCAAACGGGGAGGTTAATCCATATCTTATGCAACAAATATAGTATTCATGAACATACTTTCCCTTCCATTTCTTCCAAGTTATCAACATGAATCTGTCATTTCAATGCTTTCACTTTCATTTGCAGGTGGTCATTCAATAAGATCATCCATTCAAACATTTGAAAGTAGAGATAAATCTACTGTTGAAGTTGGTCAAGGAAACTTGAAGCTTATTTTCTCCTCAGATAAAAGCAAACCTATTAATTATATTAATAACAAAAGCTTGGTATGTAACATAACAAATGATTGGAGAATTACTTTTCACTTGATGCTTAAATTTCCCTTCGTGTATCTGTTCAAATTCGTAATTTTCTCATAATAAATTGAGGTTACTGTTGACATATCTTTGAGTATCCAAAGAAAAAGGGAAATATCTTATTTTCCTTATTTCTACAGGATTCCATTAGCACCCTTCATTTAGACTACCTGCCTTGTGAAGTTAGATCCCTGAATTTTCCTTTTTTTCTTCTTATCCTTGAAGATTTGTCAACAGTTACTACTAATGTTATCTCTCATTTTGTTGCCAGAACTGATCTATTCTCATATAAAATTGTGTGGATAATGCATTTTGCTTAATTTTTGAAGGTTGAGGAATCGGTTGAGCAGTTGTACAGTTTTTATCCTGCATATAATGGAACTAATGATAAAGCTCCTCAGGTAGACATGTTATTTAGAATTTCTCTTGTTGCTAATTTTTGTCCATGTTTGTTTCCTTTCTACTCTTCCTGAAGTTGAATAACTTAAATTTGTAATTGATACAAATAGTATCTTTTCAATTTATTTTCTCAAGCTGCTTGTTGTATTCTTTCAGAATGCTGGAGCATACATTTTCCGTCCTAATGGCACATTTTTCATAAAGTCTGAAGGACAGGTGTGAAATATATTCCGAAAACAGTCTCATACCATCTGATAATCATTGCAATTACCAATTAGAAGATGTTACAATTTTCAGGTTCCTTTGACTGTTATGCGTGGGCCTGTATTAGATGAAGTACATCAAAAGATCAATGAGTGGATATATCAGGTATGTTATTTTCCATGCTCATTAATTTTTTATCTGCAATGGTTTGCTCTTCAGTATAATTCAGTTAGCAGGTTATTCAACAACTAGCTGTCTTCTTGAAGAAAGTCAGGGAACTCTGCAGGAATGTTGTCATTTTGACTTCAGAAACTATAACAGTGTCACCCCCCCCCCCCCCCCTCTCTCTTTCTTCATAGTTTAGATATTGCGCTTATTTTAGGACTGTACATTTTAGCGCTTCTAGTAAGCTCATTGACCCCCCAGAATGTCCAGTGCTTGACTACTCTAAGAAAATGATTGTAATCAGAAAACTTGGATCAATGTTTTTAAATCAATCTTCATTCTTAATAATCTCTCTTTTTTCCTTTTTTTTATATCACAAAACTTTCTAGGGAAAATATTATGGAGAGGAAAGCATATAATAAAGGATCTGAAATAGTCGTCTTGACTCTGTGTTTAGGAGTGATAAATTTGACGATAAAAGTCTCAAATATTTACTAGAGAGACAAAATTTTCTTCACCTCAAATGTTATATGGAATGTGTTCACAGGTTACCAGATTATACAAGGGGAAAGAGCATGTTGAAGTTGAATTTCTTGTAAGTGTACTTGGTGGCTGCTTCAATTTATATCTATTTTAAGTAGTTTACTCTTAGTGATAGAGGTAATACTTTTTATATTTCACCTTCTTTATCTTCTTCAGTTGGTTTTGAAGTTGGTTGATCTGAGTGCATTGCTCCTCCAGAAGTTGCATGCTGGGCTTTAAATTTTGGATCTCTGCACTGACAGTATTACTGTACCAGGTTGGACCTATACCAGTTGATGATGGACTTGGTAAGGAAGTCGTGACTCATATAGCAACTACATTGGAAACCAATAAAACTTTCTACACGGATTCTAATGGACGTGATTTTATCAAAAGGGTATGTGGCATAATGTTATGATGATGCTCTCAACACTCATTAGCTTTAAAGTAGCAGTCAGCCCTAATATGGTCTTTGATTTACTTGATATATGTGTCAACATTCTTTAGTTGATGGAAGAAAACGGGTTATTTTTAATTGTTATGTGGCATATAGCAATGTTTCTTAATGTTGATATTCATTTCCTAATGCATATGAGCTTGCAATTAATTCAAGACACCTTGCTTTTGCAGATTCGTGATTATAGAACAGACTGGGACTTGGAAGTGAATGAACCAGTTGCTGGAAATTATTACCCAGTATGTTTTTCTGGATGTGCCAACTTTTCCTTTTATAAGCAAGAAGAAATGAAAGTGTTACAGAGAGAAATCTACTTTTTTTTTTTTTTAAATTCAAATGTTTAATAATCTCTCATGGTAGTCTTTTTGGTCTTTGCATTTGCTTATCCATACATATCTGTATCAATGAGGAAGCCATATGTAATGTTGATTAGAAAGTCATTTAAATTTTCAGTGTGATTATTTCAAATTTTGTTGAAATTTACTCATAATTTTCAATTGACCATACAGATAAATCTTGGAATTTACATGCAAGATGTTAAAAAAGAATTTTCACTTTTGGTGGATCGGGCCCTTGGAGGATCTAGCATGGTGGATGGAGAAGTAGAATTGATGCTTCATAGGTAATTTGCCAATTTGCTTACCTTCAAATGATCATGATCAGCTCTCAGTGACTAAAAGAGGGTCATGTGATCACTAATGGGATGTAGGAGATACGTACATAATTTGTTATCGCTTGAGTATTTTTCTTAATGGGATGAATGTAACTGTGATTTAAGGCAACTTATAAGGGTCTGTTTTTGGTGGTATGGCTGAAGCATGAATCGGCATCATGACATTGACCTTTGTATTTACACTTCCATTATCAGAACCCTAATTGAAATTCCTCGTCCTATAGGAGATTGTTGCTTGATGATTCAAGGGGTGTTGCAGAGGCTCTAAATGAAACTGACTGCGTGCTTGATGAATGTAGAGGACTGACTGTAAGTGGACAGAACCACCTTTGGGTTCTATGAGTGCAATTTAATAATTTTCAACTTCACCCCAAATTTATATTTCTGGTCCAGGACCCTCATTTATTTCAAAGTTGGTTTTTTCTTGTCCTTTTGAACAATGGTTATAGCAAATTTCATGAATAATTAGTCTTATCGCTTTTAATGAAGCCAAATGAAACCCTCATGAATTTCCAGTACATAAAATATCATTAATCCATCTTGATTCGTGGTTGTGGTTTTATCATAGCTTCAAATCTAAAAGTAGCTAGCTTAGATCATCTGCACAAAATTAAAATTTCTGGAATTTTTGTCTGAGAACAACTTCATGTCATTTCAAATTTAGAATTCGCGGCTGTGGTTACTGTACGCATAAAAGCCTCATTAACACTAAAATTCATTTTATTTTCTTTTTAGCATCTGATTCTAACTTGCTTCAATATTTGCAGATCCAAGGGAAATATTATTTCAGAATTGATCCCGTAGGAGATGGTGCTAAATGGCGTCGTACTTTTGGCCAAGAGATATATTCACCTCTCCTTTTAGCCTTTACTGAGGAGGTGAAATTATTTGAAAGGGAATATTTTCTATCTCTGGTCCTGATTGGTTTATAAGTAGTTTGTATCTTCTCGCAGAATGGAGATAGCTGGAGGAATTCTCATGTAACCACTTTCTCAGGGATTGATTCCTCCTATAGTTTACCTGATAATGTTGCTATTATTACACTTCAGGTACTTTGGGCTTCAGTATCGGCAAAGTCAAACAATACTGTCTGTTTTTCATAACTGTTTTATTTTGGTAAAATTCCGATTACAGACCATCTTTCCAGTTTTCAGTGTCTAAGTGGCTCGCCCTATTGTGAAGTTACTAAATCAATGAGTTGCAAGCTGCTGGGTCATTTCTTTTACTTTCACTAACTAGATTTATCTTTTCTCCTGAGCGATCCAGGAGCTTGATGATGGAAAGATTCTCCTTCGGTTAGCGCATTTATATCAGGTTTTAATTTTTTTTCACTGCTATTTTAAAACATTTGAAAGGATCTCTTAATTATATCTCAAGTACCTTATTCTATTAGAAGATTTACTCGTATATGACTTTGTATTTTGTTTGTCAATTCAATGACATGTTTTCCTGTATTTAAGCATTATTGGGTGAGCTATTGCCATAAGCTTCCATCAATCTGACTTTGTTGTTCTCTTCTGTTGTTTGTTTGAAATTTTAACTTTCTATTACTCTTGGGTTCTAAAAATTATGAAAGATTGGCGAGGACAAGGATCTTTCTAAGCCAACGAATGTAGAATTGAAAATGTTGTTCCCTCGCAAAAAGGTACGATCAATGCTCCCAAGAGTAGCAATGTGTCTTTTAACAATCATTTACTTCTCTCGTTTAACATTCTGCTTTCATTGTCTCTTCAGATTGGCAAAGTGACAGAGACAAGCTTATCTGCGAATCAAGAAAGGACCGAAATGGAAAAAAAGAGACTCGTCTGGAAAGTAGAAGGCTCTTCTTCCTCTTCTAGAGAAGAATCCAAGTTGGCGAGGGGCAGACCCGTGGATCCTAAAGAACTGGTAGTGGAACTTGCTCCAATGGAAATTCGAACCTTTGTCATCAACTTCGATCACAAGTCCTACCGCAGGGCGTTCGATGCTTAATTGCTGCAAAATGCTACAAGAAATGCTTCATGCTATTCAAAATCTACTCCCTTGTGCTATGCTTGTATTCATAGTCAGAACTTGTGCATGCCACAGGTGAGAAAAGTGTAATGTAGCTTGCTTCTTGTAAATTTAACGGACTCATCTTTTGAGGGCAATTTGATTTGAAAAAATTACCTGAGGAGCTATCCTTTTTCCCCAGTAGTTTGGTAAGGGGACTTGTAAAATGGACTTCAGCTTGTGGTTGGACAAAATTACCCACACAACCCACACCAACGGCTTAGGTTGGGTTCATAATTTCGTATCACCCACTTTGAACTTGGATGGGATTGGGCTAAAACTCATAAACCCAACGGGAGATATATATATATATATATATATATCTTAGTTCAATTTTTTTTTCTCTACTTTTATTTTATTTATAATATGTTATCAACCCCGATAACGATGGAAATTGCGCTGTAACTTGAAGTTTTATATTTGCTTCCACGCATCATCGTGGCGCAGTTTATGTAGGGCTGTAGCCCTCAATTTAGCAGACGGGTTTTTAGGCCAGTAGCTTACAAACAAAGTCATACGGCCTTGTCGTGCCAAAGCGGATGTCTGTTATATACAGTTCGTTATTATTTATTTTTGTCATTTTTAATTATTTAATTATTTTAATGCATTGGTTATTTGTTGTTTATAAGTATTTTAATTATATATATGGCTTGTTCGATAATGCTATTTATATTATCATTATTTTATTATGAGTTTAATTTATCTATTTATATGACTGGTTTATAATTGCCTATTGCATGAAATCTTTTATGTCATGATTATTAATGAAAATGGTATCGTTTGTTCCCTAAATGATTTAGTAAAAATTATATAATAAAAATCGGAGCAAAAACTATTTCTAAATGGAAACTACTATTCGCACACAATCAAGCACAAAACATTGCGCATGACAAGTTAAAACACTATCATTTGATTTTATTTTTAAAAAGCCTCTTCAGTTAACCAAATTAAATAATATATATATATAGTCCAAATCACATTTCACTCACAACTCACACATACTTCGCTCAAGGCAGCCCACCGACTCCGACGAACCTCCGCTGCTGGCAAGGAGACATCCAGCACGCTTTGGAGGGGTGTTAGAGACACATTGTCTGTAATGAGAATTGAAATAAGATAAAAAAAAATGAAAATGAATAAATTAATTTGAGAAAACCTAAACCTTCTAAAAATGTTAGTGCTTTGAGGAACCAGCAACTCCCATAAAAAACTATCAAGCTGCCACGTACATATTCAAGACTTGTTATTGATGATGATGCTGGTTTAAATAGTAGGCCAACTTGCATTTAAAACTTGAACCTAAAGAATAGGTGTTAAGTGTTAGAAAATGTATATTTATAAAAGATAAAATCGATATTTTGTACACCAAGTTTAATTAATTTTTTTATTTTTTTGTATTTAAGTTCTTTAAACTTTGATTGTGTGTTTTTTGTTATAGTTTGAGTATTTTATGTATTTCAAGGATATTTTGGTTATTTCACGAGTAACGAGAAATTAGATAGCAAAATAGATAGTATTTTTGAGTTCAGAATAGCTAAAACTTAAGGAAGGGCATAAAGGGCAAAATTATAATTTTAGGATTTTGGTGAAACTCAGCTAACGTGGCATCAACCGATGACATGGTAGCATATTCTTGGACTGAAATATGCATGTATGTTAGATGCAATTCATTGAATAATAGCCTTGGTGACTTGTTCCATTCAATCAAAGCTTACCATGTGGTTCATTCATGAGATTTCGAGTTGTTTTTATTTAATGGTTATAATTTACTTGTTGTATTTATAAATAAGAGACTACCTCTCTTATTCGATAGTTCTAAATCCAAATTTGAGCTCCATTTTATGTAATTCTCACTCTCTCTTGTATTCTCTACATATTTTAATGAAATTATTATTTTGACCCTAGTTAAATGGTGAAGCTTTAACATGATCCATGAACTTAATTTAGTAAGTTATTAACTCTCTCTCTAATATATGTAAATTGTTTTGACTTATTATTGATAGATAATAATAATCTAGTCTAAATTTTGCACAGTATACCAGCTTCCTAACAAGATCATTATTATTTGGCACAATAAGCACTTTACAATATATTTAGTAGCGAGAAACCCCCCTCTAGTAACAGTGGTTCATCTTAACTCTGTGTTGATAGAGAATACATCTTAGTTATCTAGTGGACAGTCTTGCCACATTGTCAACAATAGGATTATTATCATCTGACACAACATGTGCTTGATATCACATTTAGCAAAAGATTATTTCCCCTTGGTACAATGATTGTTTGATATCATATTTACTAACATCAGGACTATGCGAAGTGGAAATATCCCCTCATAAATTAATTGAAATTAAAAAGGAATATTAAGCCTATGGTGAAGTGTTGAATGTAAATCTAGAGACTCAAGTATTTCATTTGAATTATTTCATCCTTAATTTATTTCTGCCACATTTAATTTAAATCTTAGTACTGCTCAGAAATCACATTTAACCAATATAAACTCAAAAAATTAATCGTATATATAATTAAATCTACCTACTAGTGAGATTTACACTCGTCACCACTAATCTATACTATAATATATTCATGAATTTGCGAGTATAATAAAATTTTCATAACAAGTTTTTAGCGCCATTGCCTGAGAGATAAGTTATTTTAATTTGTAGAGTTAATTTTCCTTGTAAATATTGTGTAAATAACTTTGTGTGTAGGTTTTAAGTGTGTTTCTATTGTCTGTAACAACACAATAAAGACATTATCTTAACTTAGTCTTCTCTCTTTATTTTTATTAGTCTTTTTTTTTTATCTTTTTTACATGCATGGTCGAAGGTTATAATCACATGATTTATAACCTATAGACCTTAAACTGGAAAACACACTTCTCACATATAGACATATTGCATCAAAAGTTAAAATTGAGAATAAAATTGAAATGGATTTAGAACAATAACCATAAGCACCATGGGAAATGCTATTTAAAGACTACTTCAATCTATTAGCTAATTTGAGAACGTTATGCATTAGATACTTAAATGTAACTACTAAGAGTTTTGAGTTGAAACCTAGTGTGCTAAATTGTCTCTCATCATTCTATGACTTAGAAAATAAAGACTTACATAATCATTTGATTGATTTTCATGCTGTTTGCTGAGTTTTTAAATATGAAATTTTTTTAAATAAAGATGTTAAGCTTATACTGGTTCTATTTTCTCTAAAGGATAGTGCTCATTTAAGTTTCAATACGTTGCTTGTTAATAGTATCACATCATAAAGAGAAATGGTAACTAAGTTTTTAAATAAATACTTACCCGTGCATCAAACCAATTATATTCACAAGGTAACCTCAAAGTTTACTCAGAAAAAAGACTAGCAATTTTTCTAAGCATAAGAGCAATTTAAGGTTATTCTTGAAGTGTCCACATCATGGATATGAGAAATGTTATAAATGCCAATACTTCTTAGAGGGATTAATGTCACATGCGCAATAATGGCTAATGGCAACAAGTGCAATAATGGTAAATAGTGACAAGTGCATGTGAGCTAATGTCTGAAAGCACATTAGAAATTTAGGATTCCTTTCAGCGAAAAGCAGATAATTCTTAACAGTGAAGTTGATTATTCATGAATGTAAGAAAAATTAAGAGAGTAAATAAAGTCCACGTCAGCGAATCAAAACCATAAATCAAGGAAGTAAAAAAAAAATTAAAGAACTTTCTTGACAAATAGCATCATTGATGACTACCAATTCAACAGAACCACAGGCTTACAATCAATTTGACCATGATTCATACCCAAGGCAAGCTAATGTCATTAACGTGATAAAAAATAGTTAAAATACAATATTTACTTCAATACTTACAATTTTAGATGTAGAGACCATATCAACTTTCCATTGTCTTACAAATTCTAACAGAATGAAACAACGGCTACAACTCCACTTTTGCAACTAGTTCGTTAAGCTCTTCAAATCTCTCTATTACCATTTAGACAGTAAAATCAAAATCAGAGCTCTTCACAAACCAAACCATGGGAAGAGGCACTCTAAATTTTAAAAATATAACTCATTCTGTGCTGAAATAATAAAATTATATCATTAATGAATTGTGGAATAAGATGAGAGCTAGCATAAATTTACATACCTAATTGATTTCAAACCTAAAAAAGATGGTGGGTTAACTTGGTTCCTTAACTTAAACCCTGGTTGAGAAAGCTAAATTCTTCAGCCAATCAGTGCTCAATCTTAAAGGAGCACATGAAGTTAATGTATGTTCACCCTAACAGCATAAAAAGGTCAAAGTCGTTATAATCTTCTGAAAAGATAAAGAAATCGATAACAAAATTAAGATGCCAATGAAAAAGATAATTTAAGTTGTACATTTAGACTTTGAAGAATCATTACCGAAGGAGAAAGAAAAAAACAACCCACAAAAATACATCCCTAAAGCCCTATTCCTCAGAGGTTAGATAAAGCAAAGAAAAAAAATTCTACAAGTAAGATTATAGAGATCTTTAAACAGGTACACGTTAACATCCTTTACTTGACGCTATAAAATAAGTGTCCTCTTATGCCAAGTTTTTTAAAGATCTTTGTATTAAAAAAAGAAGCATTAATATTCTAAAGAAGGCCTTTCTAACAAAAAATTCTTCCAAAATTCAAAAACCCTAGCTCCCCTACTATCTCATGTAGTATTAAGAACTATATATTTGAGAATGCATTGTTGGACTTAGGAGCTAGTGTAAATATTTTGCCTTTCTTAAAGTTTGTAAAACTTGAATTGAGAGAATTATACTCAACTTTAGTTGTATGTTGCAATTGATAGATCAATCCATAAAAATATCTCGCGGTATTGTAGAGGAAGTATTTATCCAAGTAGACAAGTTTTATTTTCCTATTGATTTTATTGTAATTGACATTCAACTAGTGCAAGATTCGATGAAGCACATTACCATTATTATAGGATAACCTTTCCTAGCAACTGCTGATGCTCACATTTAATGCAAGAATGAAAATATGCAATTGTCTTTTGGCAACATGATCATGAAGTCAAATATGTTTAACATTGCCAAGCAATCTCACGATAGAGGTGAAGGAATTATTGATGTGAATTTAATTGAAAAATTAGTTGATCATACTTTTGCTTCAACCCTTAGTAATGATTCTTAATAAACATGTTTAACCCACTTTGGTTTGAATTTTGATATTAACAAATCAGTTGATAAAGTTAATACCTTACTTGATTCATTACCACCCATGGATACCAATAAATAGAAGTCAAGAATACAACAGATGGCACCATAGTGGAAGAAACTCAACTCATCATTGGCATCACCACCAAAACTTGAGCTTAAACTGTTACCCGATACCTTAGAGTACGTATTCTTTGGAGATGAAAACACTTTCCCAGTAATCATTTCATCATTTATTGATGACAAGCAAAAGAGTAAGTTGTTGGGTATTTTGAAAGAGCATACATGCATTAAGATGGAGTATAGCTGACATAAAAGGTATAAAACAAGTAAATTGCATGTGTTACATTCATCTTAACAAAAATATGAAACCTATTAAGGAAATGTAATGTCAGCTAAATCCTAATATGAAAGAAGTCGTTAAAGCTGAAGTTCTTGAACTATTAGATACAGGTATCACTTATCATGGTTAGTCTAGAGCAAGTTATCCCAAAAAAGTCAGGAGTCGTTACTAATGTTGACAATGAATCAATACCCATTAGAGTTACTACAAGGTGATGCGTATGTATTGATTATAGAAAATTGAATTCTATCACATGAAAAGACTATTTTTTTTACCATTTATAAAAGTACCTAATAGATTAGTAGGTCATGAATTTTATTACTTTTTAGATGACTACTCAAGAGATAACTAAATTCTTATAACACCAAAAGACTAAAAGAAAACCATTTTCTTTTGCCCCTTTGGTACTTTTGCATATAGGAAAATATCATTTGGATTATGCAATACAGTTGCCACATTTCAACGATGGATGTCAAGCATTTTTCTTAGATATGGTTGAATGTTTCCTCAAAGTCCTTAAGGATGAATGTTTTGTTTTTGGTGATTTATTTGAATAATATTTGCATCATATAATGCTAGTTCTATAGAGACATATAGAGAAGAATTCAGTCTTGAACTAAGAGAAATGTCATTTTATGGTAAAATAATATATTATTTTGAGTCACATCATTTCAAACAAAAATATTGAGGTTGACAAAGCCAATTGGATCTCATTTCTAATTTTTCTCCACCTAAAATAATAAGAAAAATAAAATCTTTCTTTATGCATGCTAGTTTTTATAGATATTTCATTAAAGATTTTACAAGATTTCTAAACCCTTATGTAATTTACTTGCAAATGATGTACTTTTTTTTTATGATTCATGTCTTGTGGCATTAAAAAAATTAAAGTAATTACTGACCTCATGACCCGTCATTCAGCCCCAAAACTGGAACTTATCGTTTGAGCTTATGTATAATGCATCTGATTATACAATAAGAGCAATATTAGGACAGAGATTGATTATATTCCCCACGTCATTTATTATGCTAGTATGATATTAAATAATGTATAGATAAATTACTCAATTACTAAAAAAGAAATGTTAGCAATAATATTTGCATTAGAAAAATTTTGATCTTATCTCATAAGATGTAAAATAATTGTATTTACAGATCATGCTACTCTTAAATATTTTTTTACAAAGAAAGATACAAAGGCCAGACTAATTTGCTGGGTGTTACTTTTGTAGGAATTCGATCTTGAGTTCAAAAATAAAAAAAGGCATAGAAAACATAGTGATAGATCATCTCTTTTGCCTTAATTTTGACACAATTATAGAACCATTACTATTGAATGAATCATTTTTATATTAACAACTAGTGTGTGTAGAAGTACTACCATAATATGCTGATATAATTCATTGTCTTGTTAGAGGTCAACTTCTAGAGCATTAGACTAAGCAGGACAAAGTTAATATTTTTACGAAAATGAAGAATTTCTTTTAGGATGATTCTTATCTGTTCAATTATTGCGCAAATCAAGTTGTCAGCAATGTATCCCAAAGAGAGAATTTCAAAACATCCTTTTATTTTGCCATGAACAAGCCTACAAAGGCAATTTTAGTGCCAAGAAAATAGCTACTGAAGTTTTACAATGTGATTTCTGTTGGCCAACTTTATTTCGAGATGATTACACTTTTTGTTTTTTATGTGACAGGTGTAAGTGCATGAGAAGCATTATTCAAAGGAATATAATGCCACTAAATCCTATTCTGATAGTTGATATTTTTTATATATGGAGCATCAATTTTATAGGACTTTTTCCTTCTTTTTTTTGGGCCATCAGTATATATTGGTTGCTCACGACTACGTATCTAAGTGGGCATAACTAATGGTCACGAGGTGGTGATGGATGTTTAAAAAGTAATATTGTTTTACATTTTGGATTCCCTCGGGCAATAATCAATGATACTAGTACCCATTTTTGTAGAAAATCATTCAAATCTCTTTTGGCAAAGGACTCTATCATACACAAAGTGACTACCCCATATTATTTACAAACTAGTGGCCAAGTTAAGATCTCGAGTCAAGAAATAAAGCACGTATTAAAAAAGACGGTGAGACTAGACAGAAAAGACTAGTCATTGAGACTCGATGATGAATTATGGACATATCGAACAACTTTTAAGACCCTTATTGGAATGTTACCTTATACACTAGTGTATGTGAAAGGTTGTTAATTACTTATAGAACTCAAGCATCATACGTACTGGGCCATTAAAAAATTTAACTTTGGCATGCAACAAGTTGGTTCAAAAAGAAGATTATAGTTGGTAAAACTTAAGAAAAACTTAAGAAGATTAAAAACAACGGATGAAAGTTTTTCATGACAACCATATCATGAAAAAATCTTCTATACTAGGCGAGAAAGTGCTTTTATTTAATTCTTGTTTGCTTATATTCTCAGATAAATTATGCTTTTAATGTTCTAGTCCATTTATTGTTTGTACTATTTTTTCACATGGGACAATTGAATTTAAGTATCCAAAGACTAATATCATTTTTAAAGTTAATGGTTAAATTTATTGCTCGTACTATTTTTCCACATAAGACAATTAAATTTAAGGATCCAAAGACTAATATCACTTTTATTTGATTCTCGGTTGCATATATTCTCAGGTAAATTACGTTCTTAATGTTCTAGTTCATTTATTGTTTGTATTATTTTTCCACATTGACAATTGAATTTAAGGATCCAAAGACTAATATCACTTTTAAAATTAATGGTTAAAGATTAAGGACATATCTCAAGTACCAATCACATGAAGAAAACACTAAAATAAATTTAAGTGACCTCCCACATCTTGATTGAGTATTTTCTTTAGGTGATTTAACTTTTATGTAGTTGTGTTTTGTGATTAAAATTGTTTTATTGTTTCTCACGTAAGTGCATTTGTTTAACAAATATGTTTTCTTTTATCACTTGTATTATATGTCATGAATACCTTACTGAGACAAATCATCTTTAACTGCCTTAATGAATTTCTACATGTGAAGCATCACTTAAGCGGCCTGCTCCAAATTTGTAAATCATATACTATTTGGGATTTACAATCACTAGTGTTAGTATCCCATTTTAAAGGGCTAGAAAGGCAACTTAGGGAAATAGAAAGTGGTATCTATGATATCCAATTAGAAATTGAGGTAAACTCAATAGAAGTATAATAATGAGTTAACATTCCATTTTTTGCATTATGTGTTTTTATTTTGTTATTTGCCTTCATATGTGTCTTGTTTTTACTAGATTAATTCTTTTGTTTGGTGTATTGTCATTTGTTACCTCGATTAAATGGCAGATAATCGTACTCCATGACTACTAAAGTGTGTTTTATCAATTTACTATAATAATTGACATTGTCCATTTAAGGTATGGATAGAAATACAATTCTTACAAAGCTTTACAAGTAATTTTCTTCTCTTCCTCAAAATACACTCTTTATAATCTATAAAGCTCAGTCCGAATGCTTGCTACTGCTTATAAGAAATAATATTCCTGTTGACATCGGTTGGTTAATTAAAGCCAAAGTATGATTGACAAGAGAGTCACCTCCCAAATTTGTTGCCTATATGCCTAGTTGTGAGGAAAAAAAACTATTTAAGAAAATGACAAGTTAGACCACTCCAATTTTCTTCTTATAAGTGTGCTCAAACAAACTACAACAAACGTCTTTGTAAATCTTTAGGAATAGAGTCTGATAACAAAAAAGATAAGATTTAATTCA
Source organism: Luvunga scandens (assembly GCA_030449905.1). NCBI lineage: Eukaryota > Viridiplantae > Streptophyta > Magnoliopsida > Sapindales > Rutaceae > Luvunga > Luvunga scandens. Next base: position 2,171,830 of record JASUUG010001122.1, on the reverse strand, counting down.
TTAAGAATGACTTGATTAAAGAATCATTAGATGATACCCTTCGACTCATGAAACGCATCCCAATGGATACGTAAAGGAAGTAATTTCTGAGTTATAACTATTATTTCAGAAAGAACGTGCACGATATAATCTTAAGAATCTTACTATAATCGACCCTATTTGCCAATTTAGAAGAAAACTAAATAAGAAGTTTATCCTCAACCCATAGATGGCATTCAAGCCATTTTTGGAAATAAAACCAAAGGAAGATGTGAGTCATAGTCACAACTACTAGTGCATATCTTTTTATTTTTATTGTTCTTTTGTTATTTGCATAATTGCTTTTAATGATGTGATTTTATCTTTACTTACTATTTATTTTCTTTGCTATTTACTTTTGATGCTTAAGCCATGAACTTCATGCGTCAATTGATAAATACATCACCCCGTTTGCAAATGTGTATCATTATGTTTGTTACTAATATCTTTAAATACAACCTTTTTTTTTAAACATTTAAAATTTTTTTTTTAGAATTGTCTCAATGGCAGCAATTTCGAATAGACAATTCATAAATGTTTATGTGCTTTTTGGCTTTAGTTATAAAAAATACAAAGAGTTTATTTAAGCAACTATAGATCTTGGTGAAGTACTAACAGAGAGAAAAATACACCTAATATATGAAGGAGGTGACTAATGATTATCAAGACTTTCTAGGAAACTGCTTACACTAGAGAAAGCCAAGTGCTCGATATCATACCAAAAGCCCAAAACTTATAGAATGTCTACTCGGTTCACCAACTAGAGAAGAGCTAATTGTCTTGAGTATGTAAGAAAGGATATTAGAGACGATAAACCATGCAAACGCTTTCATTTTTTTGCTAGGAGATCTTACAACTTTAGAACCACTAATTAGATCACATCTTGGGCCCATTTGAGCATTCATAAAAAACTCATCGATTTGTTAAATGTTAATAATGCAATTAAGAATCATTTCATTTCATTCACAGTAAAAAAGCTCTTCATTTGTGCTCTTACTACTATTTAGTTAATTGATCTTTTATAAGCTACCGAACTAGAGTAGATCATAAGATTATAGCATTTTATTGGTAAACTAATGATGGTAGCAATAGTAGTAAGAAACACAAATTAGATTTAACCCTTCATTTGTAAATATTTTCTTATGTTGAAGCATTTAGGTGATATCTTCTAAACTTTACTTCTTTCGTTTTAGACATTGAGGACAATGTTTTATTCTGGTTGAAGAAAGAGAATAGTTGACAATTATGCAATAACTGATTGTTGTGTTATTGTACTTTTACTAGACTTTTCTAAAATTTTAAGTTGAATATGATAGAATATGGAGTTTTAGTTATTCTAGAAGTACATCTTTCTATTCTTGGAATTTAGTTAAAAAAATAAAAATAATATTAATAATAAAATGTAAGACATTTTGTGTTTTCTTTTAACATTAGATCAAATGACGACTTCTAATTTTAATATTTATGTTATCTTAGGCCTTGAATTATATTACACCATGTTTGCCACTTTACATATTGATGTTAGTGACAAGTGTGAATTAAGAAATTTGATGGATAAAGTTAATTGAATTATTTGAAGGAAAGTATATGTCATAATAATTTCCAAATGAGTTTTTTAGCTTATTATTTTTCTTAGAAAGAAACCCTTTTTTCATAGCTTAGCAGTTTATTATTTTGTATATAATCTCTATCTTTTTCTTTTGAATGGACTAATAAAAAAATGTGTGTTGCTACATCTAAAAGTCTGTTGAACTAATAGATATGAAAGAATAGTTATAGCTCTAAAAAATAATAAAAAGGTCATCTTTGATCCATTTGAGTTTTTTCTATTCATTCTCATTGTAAAATATCTATAGTTACCTATTTTGAGCCTATAAAAAAAAAACTTTTGGTTTATTAGCTTATCATCCTATTATTTGAAGTATTGCTTTATATTTTATATTTTCCATCACCTATTTATATTTGAGAAAAATATAGAAGATTTTTCTTTTCTAGAAAAGTGGTGCAATATAGAAAAAAAAATTTATACACACACGCACATTATGATAATAAAAAAAGGAGAGAAAAATAAAAAAAAAAAGAGAAAAAAAAGAAGAAAAATAAATAAATAAATAAAAGCAACTCACAATTTTCAAAAGATCTCTATTTTTTTTCTACAAATATATATTTTATTTTTTCTATTATCTCTTCTTTGTTAGTCATTTCCTTAGCCTACGTTAAGTCATAGTAAAAGTCTTTTTTAATTTTAGGAAACTATAGTCTAAAGTATAAGCTGGTAATATGAACTAAAAGATGTGTTGATGCATAAAAATATATACAAATAATATTATTGGTTTGACTAGTAATTCTTGAGATCATATTCTTTTTAAGCTATGAACATTATTATTTTATCTTGGTGAAAATGTGAGATACTATTTTTTATTATTTTTTGTCAGTCTACCATTCTTTAGTGTGATTGTTTTTATTAGTTTATTTTCTTTTAAGAGCATCATTATTACCCATGAGATTTTAGGATTTGGCATGTCATTCTTGAAAGTGGCTTAATTAATGTAACTTTGGTAATTGATCATTTTACATTAGTTGACTCGATTGATTTATGTAAACTGTTGATGTCAAAAGTAATATTTTCAAGGCTAGAGATAATGCATATACTTTTATTTTATTATTATCATTAATCTAATTAAATAAGCAAACACAATTGCCCAAAAAAAAATTCAATTTGGGTTTGAAGTTTGTTAGATATCACTTAATTGACAGTGACTAGCAATAAATTGGTTGAAAGGTGTATTAAGTGTTGGAGAATGTATATTTATAAAGAGTAAAATTTTTATTTGTATTCCAAGTCTCACTAACGTTTTTAAGTTCTTTAAACTTTGATTACGTGTGTTTTGTTATAATTTAAATATTTTATATATTTCAGAGGTATTTTAGTTATTTCACAATTAACAAAAAATTAGACAACAAAATAGATAACATTTTTAAGTTCAAAATAGCTAAAAACTCTAAGATTGACATAAAAGCCAAAATTATAATTTTAGGATTTTGGTGGGGTCCAGCTAATGTGGCATTGACTAATGATGTGGCAGCATATTATTGAACAAAAAACATGCGTATATTATATGCAATTCACCAAATCACAAGTTTGGTGACGTATTCCATCCAATCAAAGCTTGGCACGTGGCACAACCTTAAGCATCTGAGTTATTTTCATCTGATGGCATTATTTACCCATTATATCTATAAATAAATGATTCCCTCCTGATTTGACGGCTCCAAATCTAAATTTGAGTTATATTTCATATAATTTTCACTTTATCTTGTATTTTAATAAAATTATCATTTTATCTCTAGTTCAATTATCAGTGGCTAATTTAATTTTAAATTTTGGTTGAAGATAAAGCCTTAATACAATATGTGGACTTAATTTGATAAGTTTATTAGCTCTATCTCTGTGATTTATATGGAATTTTTGACTCATCGTTGACCAATAGTAATAGCTCTATCCCTATTATTTATATGAATTTTTTAACTCATCGTTAACAGATAGTAATAATCTTGTTCAAATTTTACACAATTTACTGCTTCCTAGTGCAAAATCATTACTGTTTTGCACGATGAGCACTTTACACTATTTTTATTGGTAAGAAACTCCTTTCTAATATTAGTGGTTCATCTTAACTCAGTAATGACAGAGAATGAATCTAAGTTATTTAGTGGATAGTCTTACCACATTGTCGACGATAGGATTATCTTCACCTACATAACGTGTATTTGACATCATATTTAGCAAAATATTATTTTCTCGGACATAATGAGCCCTTGATATCATATATATTAGAATGAGAACTATAAGGAGTGAAAATACTCCCTCATAAATTAATTAAAAATAAAAAAGGAATATTAAGTCCATGGTGAAGTGTTGAATGAGAATCCAGAAATTCAAATGTTTCGTTTGAATTATTTCATCCTTTTTATTCACGTTATTTTTTTAATTTAAATCTTAATACTGCTAAAAAATCGCATCCAACCAATATAAACTTGGAAAATTAATCTTATACATAATTAAATTTACCTTTTCGTAAGATCAACACTCATCACCATTAAATAGTACAATAAATTTTGCACAATAATAGAAGTAGAATACTCCACAATCCCTAAGATCAAGTAACGCTAAGGTTGCGTTTATTTTATAATATGAAATTTAAATAATTTTTTATTTAGTTAAAGTTTGAATATGTTTAAATGGAAATATCTGAATAATATGTCTGTTTTTCTTTTTTCAACGTCTAAATAGAAAAATTTAAAAACTAATAGTTTGACATAAATATACTTTTAAGTTATGCATATACTTGTTATTCACAATTTAAAAATTTAACAAGTTGATTAGTTTGATAGTATTAAAAAATAATACTATCATTGTTCCCTAATTTACTTTTGTAATAAAAGATGTAATTGTAACATCTACTTTCATTATCAAGTCAACACTGTTGTTTTGTTGTTAATTTATCACAATGGACATAATTTAATCTGTTTAATATTTAGATTTAATTAACGTTACCATGTAAATAAAAATTTAAACCAATTTTTTTTTTTAAAAAAAAACTCTAAGCATAAAACAAATGTATTAGATTTATACGTAATATAGACATTACATGAATTTTTAAAAATATTTTTGAAATTTAAAATCAAAATTTTTCATTTAGATTTTAGACTTCAAATAAAAATTTAAAATCTAACTATAATACAAATTTTTCATTAGATTTCTATCTCCTCTTTAAATCCCTCTCTTTCTCAAATGTTCTCATATTTTTTTAACTTTAAGTGTTGAAGTGTTTTCGCCAATAAACCCAACCAGCGACTTTAATCATATTTATTTTGTAGGCATTATCGTTTGATTTTGAGGTTGACTTAATGTCCATTGAAGATTATACTCTCTCTTTCTTCACTCTCTTTTTTTGTGCATTTCTCTTAAGGAGTTATTTGTATTCATAATGTAGTGCATCATTTGAGTTATAATAAATCTTTATGCGTATCTTAATGGGTTTCTTCACGATGATATAAAGGAATCGTGAATGTGGACCAAAACTTTCTTCCTCGCGGTAAGGTTGAAATTTTGGCAGCAACTGGCAGCACTCTTTTTATATTTCTATTATATGGCTTTTTATCCAATGGCCCACGCTTCATGACAACAGAGTATACGCACAAAATTAATAGGAGATTTACACGTCACTCATGGAAACAACAAAAAGTCAATAACAAATGTAACGTGGCAACTGATGTTCCTCGGTGGCAAGGCGAGAAAATAACAATAACAACACGGAGGTTGTATTATAATTATCCACGAAGCTAGGCTTAAAACTTAATGCTTAAACCGAAACAGCCTCGTCTGAACGCGAAGAAAGACAAAAGCACTTCCTGAAAATTTTCATGTCCATCTTGCCCTCAGAAGCACAAATCCGAGGACCCAATTCTCCGTCTGATTCTAACTCTCAAAACCCCAATTTCAATCATGGCAGCACCAAACTCCGTTACCTCTCTCCTCCTCCCCCCTCCCCCAACCAGATTCCAGGTCATTACTCTTTCTCTCTCTCTCTCTCTCTTTTATTATTAGGGATTCTTATTTCCTTTTTATGTTGGTTGGGCTAATAAATAAATTAGATTAATTAGTTATTCATTTACTTGGATGCTTTATTTATGTGTTGAAATTTGTCAATTGGGTTATCAAAGTACGATTTTGTTCCTTTAACATTTAATGAAGTAGACTTCTTGTTTAATGGCTAAACCGTGTTTATGATTCAGGCTCATTGGCTTCGATTGCACAAGATTCGGGTGGATCCTCCAAAGAGGTAAATCTAATGTTATATTCAAGATTAGTCACGTGCTTTAATCTGGACTAAATAGTAAGAGTATGTTTACTATGTTTTTGGTAACATAGTCTATGCAACTTAACGAATATAACAGAATGAAACTATTGTAGTAGTTATAAGTACTTGCAATTTCTTGAGGTTTTGATGATTGTATTTTGCTTTTTCTTTTCATGCTTAGGTGAGTGAATTAGGGACACCCAATGGTCGGAAAAGCTTGTCTCACCAGAACAGTGATCGACAGTTCAGGAATCACAATCAGCCCAGAGGTCGAGGGGCTGGATCTGCCCAGTATAAGGGGAAAATGTCAGGAGCTAGTGTTTCTCCTCAAAGTCAACAGAGTGCTGGGCCCGTGACCTCTCAGAGAAATTCAGGACATTCATCTGGAAGAAGAGCCCAGATGACAAGTGGTAACCATTTGCTGAATTTTCAGTATGATCCTATCACTCGTCCTCAATATAAGATGCCTCCTCCTCCAGCAAGAAGGCAGCGGAAGATAAAGCCTTACAACAGAGACTTATTCCTTCAGGCTAATTACAAGTTTGTTGTGTTAGATACCGGCGACCACGTGCCTGAGTCAATGGATCCTGATAAAATGTTGCAGTGGGAGGATATCATTTGTGTAAGGTACTCAACCCCATTTCCGGTGCAGTGTCCAATTTGTTTGGAATATCCTCTCTGTCCGCAAATAACCTCGTGTGGCCACATATTTTGTTTCCCATGTATCCTACAATACTTGTTGATGGGTGACGAGGACTATAAAGGTGACTGCTTTAAAAGATGCCCCTTATGTTTTGTGATGATATCTTCAATGGAGTTATATACCATCCACATTGAGAATGTCAAGCAATATGCTGTCGGTGATACTATAGAGTTTATGCTTTTAACTCGAGAAAAAGCTTCATTTCTCCCATCACAGAAAAATAAACAGGAGTCCACAGGTTCTATTGGTGAAACCTATGATCCATTTTCGAAGTTTACATTTACATCAGATGTAGATCTGTCTGTCAGAAAGGCAATGTCAGATTTGGATGGCTGGTTAGCCAAAGCCGATTCGGGCCTTGTGGATGATTTAGAGAAGCTTCCATATGTTTGTGCTGCAATGGAACAACTAGAACAGAGGAAAAAGTATTGGAATGAGCATAGGGCTTGTGGCAGTGATAAAGCTTCTAACAATGCTGATAGTCAGACAGGATTCCACAGGCTACAATCAACAAAAACTGCTTCTAATCCTGTTCTTGTACTCAACACATTGTCCAAAGATATCAGCAAGCAAAATCAGAAATTGGATAAGTTGACGTTGAATAAGTCTGAAAGTGGGTCTGGTACCGGTCAAAATTCTGCTCTTGGGGCATTGTCAGATTGCGATGAAGCAAGTTTTTCTTCTTCATATGATGAAAGTAAGAGCTTGCAAGCTAACTTCACAGGCTCTACAGAAATAAAGGATAAGGACTCGTACAATTTTTATCAGGTGATTGCAATGCAGATAGTTTTAGTGATTTGAGTTCTGTTTTATGAATCAGGGGATTTCAATTTGTGTTCTGTTCAAAATAAATTTCCATTTGATTGAAATGAAACCTTTTTTCCTTTATTCAATAACATGATTTTTGCTTAGCATGGTTGCACTAAATCTGGATCTAGCAAGCTCTTCTTACAATCAACATTTTAATTCTGAATTATGCATCAGATGCAAAACAACAGAAGCAGTATGCTGTGCCCTATGTATTTTCATACTTGTTATGGTTATAGTCAATAAGACGGGATAACGTACTGTATTAATCATGGAACACCATATGAAGCGACTGAGTATCAGATGTTGTTGGAATTAATTCCCATGTTATATGTGGTTTGATGAATCATAAGTACTCTTTTCAGAAGGATATATAATAATTATTGCTGGGGCATTTCTGCAAAATAAAAGAGAGAAGTTGGTAGTATATCTAGCATCATAAATTGACAATATCACTGTAATCTTCTTTGTGAGCTGCATGAGGTGTTTCTAGCTGTTTAATGATTATATTCTTTAATTCCCTTAAGTAGTTGCTAAGTGTTGTTTGGTGTTAACTATCATTCTTTGTGTATTTTCAGGCCATTGACGGTCAGCATCTCATTCTTCACCCATTGAACGTGAAGTGTCTTCTACATCATTATGGAAGCTATGATATGCTTCCCCACAGGTGCGGAAAAATTGCTTGAAATCATATCTTACTGTGGTATTATTTGTAAAAAATGCACTTTTGAGATTAAAGGTTTATAATTTTAAAAAATTTCACTTCTTGAGATTAAAGGTTTATAATTTTTATTTTTGTTCTATCAAAAGTGCTCTGCAATTCTCTAAGGCTACCCTAGACTTAGTTATAACCTGTAACAAGTTTCGAAGATATTTATGAGGTTTTTTCTGATGTGGGCATTATATTGGCAGTTAGAAGATCAATACTGGTACATTAGGTACATAATTTGCTGAACTATATTGTATGTTTCAGAAGTATAAATTATTATTTATCAATTTCAGAATAAGCGGAAGGATTTTACAGCTGGAATCAGTGACTCAATCAGAGGCCATGAGGCGGCGCTATCGTTATTTAAGTCATTTCTCTTTAACAACAACATTTCAGGTAATCAAGAAGGTTTTGTTTGTACATATGCTTGTTTTCTTGCCGTATGCTTGTTGTGTCTTAGCTTCTTCTGCTTTTACATTTTCAGCTTTGTGAGATTGATTTGAGTGAGGCACTGCCTCCCGATGCCCTATCTCCCTTCATAGATGAAATCAGGAAGCGTGAGAAGCAGAGGAAGCAACTCGCCAACAAGGTATCTTCTCCTTCGTCTTCTTTTCAATTTTAGGTTTTAAAACGAAACAATTAAAATTAGGAGATTTCATCTCTAAAGCTTTATTGATTTTATGTGGGTTGCTTAGTTTATTGATTACAGTTTGGGATAAGTTAATCCAAGATTATAGGAGTCTTGGAGTTGCATTGCCAATGATGTATAACAGTATTTTTCCTTATATCATCACAGTATTTTATCAAAGCTATTTTGCATGAGAATTTGTTCTAATTTAGACACAAACAACTTGAAGGATGATTGGTAACTCTTAGAGACCTCCTGGGATCCTAGCAATAATTTATTTATTTATAAGCCTTTCATTCATTTTGTTCTTGTTCTTTAGAGAGTTCAATTGCGTATCCAGTTCATACACTGTTGTACATGATTGTTCCTGAAGGATTTTTATGCAACCACTATGGTTTGTTTTAGCCAAGATTCGCTTTTAGCTTTTCATTTCGAAAATTAACACAAATAAATCCATGCCTCCATCATTCAGTCATACAATGTTCTTATTTCCAGGAGCGGAAGGAGAAAATGAAGGCTGAAGCTGCTCTAGTGCACTCTGTGCCTGTATTGCCCAGCTTTGGACAGTCCTCTTACAATGATTCCCCTACATTTTCTATGGATGATTTTGAAGGTAATGTCATGGTCTGTTCAGATGTTGGTCAGAATATTAGAAACAACAGTATTTTTAGGGTGTTGGGTGAGGTCCAGTGCTTTTAATTTCATTTTTGGGAAGTTTTTGGGAAACATTAAATATGCAAATTCGTTTCTTACAGAGAATTTCTTCCAGTTATACTGTGCAATGTGACTTAATACTACATTTCTCATAGTGTACATTTCTAGCTTGTAAGTAATTTAATGGCTTCCATTTTATTTAGTCTTTTAAATTAGGTTTTTATCTGATTTGTGATATATTCTAACAGTTTTGTGATTTACGTTCAAATCTAAAATTTTGAGTTCCTTCTGGCTATGTCAAAAGTTGTCATTCCCTCGCCCATTTAATTTTAGTTTGCAAATGTATATTTTCTTTTTGATTTATGAAATTTTATAGTCTTCATCAGCTCATTTATTATTACAATCCTTTATGTTCAGCCCTGGGAAGTTCTCCTGTGACATCATCAAGCCCGCCAAATGTTGGGGAGCGAGGTCTGTTCTCAAATGTGACGAGACTTGGTTTTGCTGCTGGGCATGATTCACCGGCCTTGAAAATTGAGGAAACCAATGCTTTGAATAACAATGAACAGTCAAATGGTTCTTATGGTGTAACTGGTAAATCTCTGATGCTAGTTATAGGCATTATATCCAATTCAATCCTGGTTTTCCATAACTTACGGCTAAAGTAAGAATAACCAGCTGATGGTAGGGTTATTCTGCATTTGGCTGGGAACTTCTAGTGCTCTGCATTGATTATTACTCGTCTCTTCTGTAGGTTCAAGGAATTCAGGCACCCCATCATTTGCAAATATAATGTCCAGAGATAAATCTGGCGAAAGCTTGGAGGCACACAAGGTTAATGAGGTGGGAAAGAAGGGGAAGAAGCCAAGTCGAGTCCTCTTGTCGACCTCTGGTGGTCGGCGATACTAGAATGTGCAGTGCAGTTCACTTCATTCCTATTAGCTGATATGATTATCAACTTATCTTGTGTTTGTTCTATGATATTTATCCTCAAACTGTATTATGTGTGAATTTGTAGAATGAATTATTTTTAGACTGAATAGGTAAATAAATTTTCTTCTGCAAAATGTGAATTCCAAGGGTGCATCGGAACTTTTTAACAAAAAATTGGACGAGGGGCTCGGCCTTAGGGCGAATAATTGGTGACCGGCTTTGGCTGAATTTGCGCCTGCGCCCTGGCCTTTTTGTTTGACGAAGTTTATTCGAAATTGTTGTTTGCGGAATAATTTATTTTAATGTTAAGAGTGGCAACTATGTGAAATTGGCATCATTAAATAATAAATATTGAATTTCGGAAGATCAATAGTGTAACATTTGTATTAAAAATTTAAGTCAATTTTTTTAATAAAATAACCCCATCTTGTAGCAATTAATATTTAATAGGAATGAGATTGTATTGTTATCGTGCAATACGTATGAGCAAAAGAGCCAATAAAAATTGGAAAAATCTAATCAGGACAGTGTTTTAAGTTGTTAGGTACGGTTAACGTAGTTGTAGCCCAATTTACCACGTGCAATTTTGTCAGCGTGTCAAACGGTATCATTTCCACATAAAAGAGGGGAAAAAAAGAAAAGAAAAAAGGAACAGGAGCCAGCGATCACAGCACTGGGGGATTGCCTGCCTTGCCATGGCGTTTCTCTTAAACTGTTAGAAGACCTCTGCTTCAGATAAGAATTTGATCCGTATCATTGCTGGTGGTTGTTCTATCAATGAGAACTCACAAGTCGTCATCGCACGGTCATAACAGTAGGAGACCGACGCTTCTACATTTGGTTTGCGTCGCTGCAATTTTCGGCTTTCTTGTTTTCGCTCTTCAGTCTACTTTCTTAACAGGTGCGTTTCTATTATTATTTACTTAATTAATTGCACTCCCAAGTCTTCGCCACTTAAGCCCCTAGACTTAAACTTTCTCAAATATTGTTATCTTTCAGGTAATCGAATATCAGATCTCTACAGAGAGGAAGTTCGTACTTTATCGGATTTTCAGCTCAATGTTCAGCAATGCGTGGTTAGTGTTTTTGCAATGTCTCTAATTATGCAGATCTGATTTACTGATTCTTAATTATAGTACTTTTACGTGTGCTTGAGTTTGTAAAATTGAGACTCATTGTTGAGTGTTTTATGTCATTTTTTATGTGTTACAATTATACTTGTATGCAGGCGAACAGAGGGCTTGGACTCACTGCAAAGATAATTGATCACTGCAAATTGGTTCTTAAGTTCCCTGAAGGCACTAACAGCACCTGGGTCTGCTTCTTCTCTTTATATATATATATATATATATATATATATATATATATATATATATATTGTGGATTATTATTTTTATTTTCTAAATTTGTCTTCTTAGGATGTTGAGTGATAATTGTATTAATTATAATTGCAGTACAATGAGCAGTTTAAAATCTACGAGCCATTGGAGTATAAGTATGATGTTTGTGAGGCTATATTGTTGTGGGAACAGGTTGATATTTGCCCACTAGCTTTTTTGGTTTGTTATGTTTTGAGGAGAGCTTATTTGCTGATTGAATGATTATGTCTTTTGCAATGCAGTATCGTAACATGACCACTGTATTGACAAGAGAATATCTAGATGCAAGGCCGGATGGGTGGTTGGAGTATGCGGCAAAAAGGATAGCACAATTGTATGATCTTGAACTTGTCTTGCCTTTCTGTTTATTGCTGTGATTTCATATTATTTTCAGTGATACAAATGCTTTTGTGTATGGGATACATTTGTTTACCTGTGTTTCCTTGCTTGTAGGGGAGCTGATAAATGCTACAATCAGACCCTTTGTGAAGAACATCTTAATTTGATTCTACCTGCAAAGCCTCCTTTTCGGCCCCGCCAGTTCAAAAAATGTGCAGTTGTTGGAAACTCAGGGGATCTCTTGAAGACTGAGTTTGGAGAAGAGATTGATAGTCATGATGCTGTTATACGAGACAATGAGGCTCCTGTCAATCAGGTAACAAGCAACTTTAAGGCCCTTTTATTCCCTTTGCTTCATCTTTTTGCATTACAATGACACATTCCAACAATTTTTCCCCAAGTAAGGCTTCTTATTTCTTGATATGTTTTACAATGTTATTCGTACAAAAATCTGAGTTACTAGCTAGTTACAACACATTTTCTCATTCTCTCTTTTTATCTGTCATTACTACACTTTTAATAAGCACTCTAGCCTTTATGCCTTTTTGTACATAGTAATCATGTAGTTACACTAATTTGGCTTTTCATTTGATTTTTAGAGATACGCCAAGCATGTTGGTCTGAAGAGGGATTTCCGCCTGGTGGTACGGGGTGCTGCTCGTAACATGGTTGCTATTCTGAAAGGATCAAGTAAGGTTTACTGTGTTAATGTTACTGATCGAACCCTCTAATAGTTAACCTATCAGTGTCTCTTTTCTATTTTGTTTTCAGATTCTCCTTATCTATTTTTTGGAATAAAAAGATGTTTACATCTGATTGCGAGGTTCAATTTCCATACATTAGTGACCCATGGAATCTGTCTAACATTGATTTCTTAAAGGAGATAAATTTTTTTCCCCCCTCATCTCCTCCAATCTATCAAATAGGATGTCCATCTTCAGCAGTGTTGTAATGAATGCTTGATTGTTGCTATGCTTGACCTGAACTCAGTGAAACAACCTTTAGTTTGTCCTTTGGCCAGCCAGTTCAACTTTAACATATAAATTTTAGCTGGACTGACCTAAATAGTTCAATCCTTATAGAAACATTATGCTTTTGAAGAGGAGTTGTATGATATTATGCTTAATTGTTTCTAGCTCCTTCCTCTCTGCCAAAATATTGACATTTTCTTTGGTTTTTCATTGCTTTCTAACATGTTTATGTATTTATTTATTATTTTTCCTTATTGTTTCTCTGCTTATGCAGCTGATGAAGTACTTATAATTAAAAGTGTGACTCACAAAGACTTCAACGCTATGATAAAGGTGAAGATCACATCTCATGAAGCGTAACATTTATTTTTATGTCTTTTGATGTCTAATTGAGAGAGGGAGAAGAAAGAAATATAAAAGAAAAGATTTGAGACCAGTTATGATGGTGGCATACTGATAGAGTAGGAATTCATGTCATTTAGTAGATCAGAGGCATGGTGTCTGTAAGTTCTAGAACAGTACCTTTTGTGTTAGTGACAATTTTTATCTCTTCGCTTCCATTTGTAAGTCAGAGGATTCTGGTAAAGCTTCCCTTCATGGTATGCTTAACATATTTATGATATGTCAATTGCAGAGTATTCCAAACCCTGTTTATCTCTTCCAAGGGATTGTTCTACGCAGAGGTGCCAAAGGAACCGGAATGAAATCTATAGAACTTGCACTTTCAATGTGTGACATTGTTGACATATATGGTTTCACAGTTGATCCAGGCTATACTGAATGGTTAGTTTAATTTACTTTTTATTTATCATTCCCATGTCTCTGTTTGGACATTGGGAGGTATTAATCTTTGTTTCTGTACATAGATCTCTTCCTTGTGTTAAAACATAATAGTAATATTAAAGTGTTTGAAATTTTGAATATATGCAAGTAAACTAATTTCTTACCTCTATCATTCATTAGACAAAAGAAAGAAAATTGTTTTTGTTTTAATTTTTTTTTCAATTAGAAGGTACTGACGATGAACTTTTTGCCTTGGCTAATGTCATCTTTATTTTCATGCCCCTCCCTTATCGGTGCTAGATAAGGGAATAGGGTAGTTGGCATTTATTTTCCATACAATGGGGAGAAATGGTTGAATTTTTCTGCTAGTTTGTGACATCATCTGTTTTTTTCTTCTTCACAATGAACTTCAGATTTCTTCTGTCTATACATTTGTGGTGCTGGTCCTTGTCCAGCCATCTGGACATCCTAACTATTTGTCATCATCTTTTTGCAGGACAAGATACTTCTCTACGCCAAGGAAAGGGCATAATCCTCTCCAAGGGCGGGCATACTACCAGCTCCTAGAGTGCCTTGGTGTATGACTCCTCTTTATTTTCTTGATAAAATGTTATGAAATCGACATTGCTCTGGTTTATAGGCAGGTACATGCGAGAATTTTTTGCATCCTATTCATTGTCTTTCATCATTTATGTGCATCAGGTTATTAGGATTCATTCCCCAATGAGAGCTGAAAGGAAGCAAGATTGGTCAGATGTGCCAAGTCGGGAAATGATTAGCAGAGCTCATTCAGCTGCTTTACGATTAAAGAGGGGTCAATCTGGTGATTTGGGTCAGTTCAGTAGTTGTAAGGTGTGGGGCAAGGTGGATGATGACAGCAGTGGCCCTATATCGGGATCTCCAGACATGAGTGATGTCAGGAGGAATTCAAATTACAGTAAATGGGAAACCACGCCTTTTAAGAGTCTTAGAAAGGAAGCACAGGATCACTATTTTCAAATGGAAGGCATTTCCTTATACAAAATGGATGGCAATAAGTTGGATGATTTGGTATGTGTAAAGCATTCTTCAAAACCTGAGGTGTAGTGATAACAACTATTGGCCCTCTTTGATTCTTGGTTGGTTGAGAGCTGACATAACTGGTATCACCATTTTCTCCTGGAATTTTTGTGAATGAGCCTTTTGGACAGGGTGTCTCTAAACTGACTATAACACTGTCTTATCACAATGTATTGGAACAACCCACAAGAGTTCTATAATTCCTAACGGGTTCCTCAGGGCAATGGCTTTATGGAGTTGCGGAATTTGGCAAATTCACTGATGTAATCCCATGCCATCATGGGAGGGGAATGTGAAGGATATGATTATGATTGTCATAAAACGGAAATTGAACTACAGGTATTTTAGCTCTTGTTGTTTGAGTTCAAATGTGCATTACTACAGTTGATGTTCGGTCTGTATTTTGAATAATATGAAGAAAAGATTTGTTCAGTTAGTCACTGAGTAGGCAGGCAGTGTGGTACTCTGGGGTTCTGAATCACTGAATCTGACTGACGACACTTTCAGAAAATTTTCTGAAGTGTTCATATGATTACTCCTTTCTATGGGGCTATAGCAGTATACTGTAACAGAACTACATTGTGGATTACAAGTTAATTTATTTATTGATTTATTAATTTGGTATGATTCCTTGTGAATCGTTTATAACAAGTCTCTTGCTCTTTGAAAATGTGACTATAGTTGATTATTTTAAATGTAGCATGTTGGGAGAGAGTGTTTTTTTTAATTTTTTTTTAAAAGAAAAGAAGGTGAGTAAGTTTAAATTAATTTTTACCTTCTTCTCCACCCAAGATTTAAATTTGAATCCACATAAATAAAGAGCGACATATTATATTACTAACCAATTTAATTACGCTCTTGGGGCTAACATGCTATGAGGGAGTTGAACCTCCACCTTTTATCTTTCTTGTAACGTGTATATAGCTTATTGGGCATAACAGATTACGATTTAGGATACAATATATATCATGAAGTTCTTTAAAAAATAGTCAGTCCTCTCTGGCCTTTTCGTGGGAGCCATTGATTTCAGCACAGCTGTGAGAAACATGACTGCTACAATCACAGATGTCAATTGACAAGAGGGTAAGAAAGGCATTTCGTTTCTTCCGGATAAGTGATTAAGAAAAATATCTAGCTCCAAATATCTCCTAATCGATCCGAACATGCTCTAACTTTATCAGTCTCTTAAGATGGCCTCACAAGGAAAGAAGCAACTATCCCCCTTATCCCATATTGTTAAAAATATCTTGCTCTCCCCTTTCCCTATAAATTGGAACCGTGCCTGTAATTTGTATGTTCAATACCTTACTTGACAACGCAAAGCACACAACATAAGCACAACACAAATACTCAAAATGCAGGCTGCTTTGAGCATTTCACCAACAACCCTTCTCCCTTTAGCAACCTCCAAGAACTTTTCCCAAGTGGCCATTTCTACTCCAAAGCTAATAGGTAGCTCACTTGTTTCCAGACGCAGCGCAATCAAAGCAGCTGCTACAACAACCAATGAAGATTCCACATTTGATTACAATTCTGCCTTCTCGTAAGTCATCTTCGCTTTGATCATATAATAGTTTGATCGAAAGATCACTTTAGTGACCCCAATGTTTGTTATTTTTCAGGGTGTTTCCAGCAGAGGCGTGTGAGGTAATCGGTGGAGATGCTTGTTCGGCAGAGATGTATCCTGAAGTGAAGTTGAAACCAGAGGCCAGAAATGGCACATCAACAATTGCCTCAGAGCCCATTGAGAGAGAGTATTTAGAGTACAACGATACCAACACGTAATTGTTTTAGATCCTAGCAGCATATTTATAATACTTTAATTCTATAATTAATTAATATCAACAAATTAATTCTAAGTACTAAACAATGATTATGCATTGATGCTTTAACAGGGTTTTCAAAGGAGAGGCCTGTGATGATCTTGGAGGAACGTTCTGTGAACGCGAGTATCAGAAAGGAGTCTATTAGAACTGCAAAGAACGTAATAACGGCAAACAACTGTTTGATGCTTTTACTGTATATAGTTTACCCCCGTGAATTGCTTTGCATCTAGTATAATTTCCTTTTTCTAAAATATTTTTATTTGATACTGAAAATGCCTTTGTGCCGAACTAGTTCACAAGATCTAACTGTGAAGAGTTCAAAGGAGAAAAGGTAAATAATAAATTCAGGATTGATTCATGGTTAAAATTATTATTTAATAATTTAAGGGTATAATATAGTTTTTTTTTTATTTGATATTCTTATTTGTGTGTTTTATTATAAAGGATAAAATTATTACTTTCTTAATTAATTAATTAATTAGATAATTAATGATCTCAATGAAAAAGTAGTAAAACAAAAGATTTGGTAGAGTTATAGGAGTAAAATGATAGAAAATAATATTTTTTGCGGTTATTTAAATTTTACAATTTTTCAAATAATGAAACCACAGGAGAATGTTAGAAAGCAGCTGTGGAATCAATGTTATATTCAAAGGAGGTTAAAGTTAATTGAAAAAAAGCGTGTTAAACTTGGATGAGGTTATCTTAAGAGTGCGTTAACCCCGACTGGGTGTGCAGTTATTGCTGTGGCCGTTTTGTAGCCCTCGACGATATCATAAATGAATGACGAGGAGGAGGAAGTCACTGGTACATCAAAATTGAATTCATGCGTCGGGGAAATGACTTGTCGTACAGGGTCTAGACTCATAAAACGACTTCACATCCATGCCTTTTTGAAATATCCAGCGAATCCACCACACCTGCTTCAAACGAATCAGCCTTGCTTCCTAAATAATATATTCCTCTGCAAGTACAGAATCCTAAACTTCAAAGAAATCTTTTAAATTCAGGATACCAAATAGAATATGGAGGTCCATAAATGAAGTTCACAGACCATCTATCTCTTTTCTTCTCTTAGATTTCCAGCTGCTGGCTGATTAAGCTTGTAGCTGCACACCAATGGCGCCGTGGGTATTTAAGAAAGATTATTATGTGGCTGTAGAATGGAGACCACAAAACTTTTTAATTGACAATAAACGTTATGCTCTGTTTCACATTGGTTCGCATTCTTTCCAAGACGTATCATACACATTGTCACATGATGATGATGATGATCAAGATACTGGAAGAAGCAACGGCAAGAAGACCATGAAGATGAAGATACCCATTAAGGGAAAAAGTATCAAGATTGAATTGGACAAGTTCATAGAGTTCCCACCAGCATCATCATCAGCAGATAATATCTCTATCCGGTGAAATAATAGCCACCCAATTATTTGACACACATTATTTGCTACGCCTAATAGTATTGGCAGGTCCGTAGAGTTTTTGTTAATTTAGTTATTTTCCGTAACAACGTAAATATAACGAAGAAGCAAGTTGTTAAGTATGCACCGATAGTGCTCGACTGTGAAGAAGAGGAAGAAGAAAGATGTGCCATTTGTGTTTAGAGGCTGGTTCCGGTACCACAGGTCGACTGGAATGTTCGCATCAGTTTCATGAAAAGTGCATCGCCCGTTGGTTCGATCAGAGTTATGGCTGCCCTATGTGTCGTTCTGACACGTGTCAAACAATGTTTAGTTGGTAGTAACAAACCTGTAGACATTTGAGATGGATCAGGATTCTTCCGGATCTGATCTGGATAAATAATTCAACTGCTTATTAATAGTTAATAAATAAAAAAAATTAAAGAAGTTGAATTTTATTCTTATACTATTATTAAAATACACATGGTAAAAAATTTTAAAAACTTAGTATAGCTCAAATTAGGAAGATATTAAAACTTTTTGTAATAAAATGTAGTTTTTTTTTTGTAGTAAAATGTAAAATGTAATAAAATACTACAATATTAAAAAATAAATCAGGATAATTACCGTGTTTTTATCGAACCAATGTAGTTATAAAATACAAACTTCATATACCAATTTTGTAACTATTCATTGCTCATTTGAAATTTACATACATGCATTTAAATGTTCATATGCATTTAAGTGTTTGTTTTGACTATCTAAAGGACTTGCACATCATACATAAAAATTACCTTTCATATATAAGTGTCCCAATCATCTCAAACTCAATTTAAAAAAATAACAATAAAGAAAAGGAAAAAAAAATACAATTGTGGGACAAATTTATTAACTTGAAATAGTATAAAAGAGAATCCATAGTATGTCTAAATGAGAGATGATATAGCTACAAACTCTCATAGAATTATTTTTTTTATGAGACTATTTCTCAAATTAAAGCATATTACATAATATTTACAATCATATAATTATTGAAATTAGTTTACATCAAATTTTATATATCAGTGCTCAAATTTTAACCTTCTTTAATATTTAAGGAACATCAGCTCCACTCATAGAAGAAGAGTGCTTTCACTTAAAAGAATAAGGAAATTTGAATTAAATCTCCACACTACTTTTGTAGGGTTTCGAACCACTTCTCTCGCACTTGTGAGGGAATAGCTCTATGCACTCGACTTTAGTCAAGTGGTTAACTCTTGTACAAACTGTTTTAGCATTAACTCATTGGTTAAATAAAAATATAAAATAATAAAAATAAATTATATAGATCAAGAGATATTTAATATAACTAATTTAATCATACCATATCATTTTATACAAAAAAAAATATACTAAAATTTGTAGCTATATAATTACTCTGTCCAAATACGTTAAACACTTTAATTGTACATACAATTACTTTCATACAGTCACAAAAAATTTTGCTCCCAATTTTGAGCAGTTGTAAATAAGAATAAATTCTTTAAATCTTGTCATAACTTGCGTCCGCATAGAAATGATTATTTGTATATTTACATAAATATATATGTTACACCAAAGGTTTAATATAGAACAAAATATTTTTATATATTTTTTAAGGTAATGATTTATTCTTTAAAATTACTATAAATTTTTTTAAATTGTGGATACATAATATCTTGCTACTATGGATACCTTTTTGTTCAAGTAAAAAATTTTTAACTTTCCATTAAAAAAATAAAATAAAATTTCTTAAGTATGCTCACAGTTTTATAGAATGAACATACTCTATTAATTAATTATTAATTTATTTATCTCTATATTACTTACGCTAAGGATAATATGTCAAAATAAGCATAATCAAATCAATTGATCTCAATAATAAAATTATACAGAAATTTTACTGCATATGAAAATGTGATTACAAGGCATGATGAATTGATGATGCAACTAAGGTCCTAAACTAAGTGCTCGTTAGCCT
Source organism: Luvunga scandens (assembly GCA_030449905.1). NCBI lineage: Eukaryota > Viridiplantae > Streptophyta > Magnoliopsida > Sapindales > Rutaceae > Luvunga > Luvunga scandens. The sequence goes on along the minus strand of JASUUG010001122.1, from coordinate 2,151,752 downwards.
TGGGCGGTCCGTGGCCGATTTCCCCTTGGCAGAACGTCATCGGCCTAGTCAAAAAAATGTCACATCGCGCTTAAGTCTGAACACTTTCTTCGAAATAATAATAGAATTATAGAAATTATGAACCCTTTAAATCTTATGAAACCATACAGAACAAATGCACTTCGAAACCTCGCTGCTACTGCTAGTACCAGTGCTACAACAGCATCTCAACCGCCAAAACCAAATCAAAATGTCCAAAACCTGGTGGACGCCCGAATCATTAAAACGGGTTTTGATCCAAACATGTGCCGCTCCAATTTCGTGGTCGATAGTCTCATAAGAAGAGGCCAATTATCAGAAGCACGTAAATTGTTCGATGAAATGCCTAACCAAAACACTGTCTCGACAAATATGTTGATTTCGGGCTATGTGAAGTCAGGCAATCTTGCCATTGCTAGAGAGTTGTTTAATAGGATGGTTGACCGAACTGCTGTGTCGTGGACAATTTTAATTGGTGGGTATTCGCAGAAGAATCAGTTTAGAGAAGCGTTTAAACTTTTTGTTGAAATGCGTAGAGATGGCGTCTCGAACCCGGATTATGTGACCTTTGCAACTCTACTGTCAGGGTGCAACGAGCCGGATACAGCTAACGAATTTTTTCAAGTTCATGCTGATATTATTAAGTTTGGTTATAATTCAATTCTTATCATTTGCAATTCTTTAGTTGACTCTTATTGCAAGATTTGTTGTCTTGATTTAGCTCGTCGGGTTTTTAAGGAAATGACGCGCAAGGATTCTGTTTCTTTCAATGCATTGATAACAGGGTATGCAAAAGAGGGGTTGAATGAAGAAGCCATAAAACTCTTTGTGCAGATGCAACATTTGGGCTTTGAGCCTTCTGACTTTACTTTTGCAGCTGCTTTATCTGCTGGCGTTGGCTTAAATGATATAGCCTTAGGGCAACAAGTTCATGCTTTTGTGGCGAAAACTAATTTCATTGAGAATTTGTTTGTGGCAAATGCTTTGTTAAATTTGTACTCGAAACATGATTGTGTAGTTGAAGCCAGGAAGCTTTTTGGTGAAATGCCAGAGGTGGATGGTGTCTCTTACAATGTGATGATCACGTGCTATGCATGGAATGAGCAATACATAGAATCACTAAAGCTTTTCAGGGAGTTACAGTTCACTAGATTTGATAGGAGCCAATTCCCATTTTCAACCCTGTTAAGCGTCGTAGCAAATAAGTTAAACTTGCAGATTGGTAGGCAAATCCATACCCAGACCATACTGACAACAGCCATCTCGGAAGTTAAGGTTGCAAATTCTTTGGTTGACATGTATGCAAAATGTGGCAGATTTGAGGAAGCCAAAGAGATATTTGCAAGCCTCAGCCACAGAAGTACTGTTCCATGGACGGCTATGATCTCAGCTTATGTTCAGAAAGGAAACCTTGAAGAAGGACTAAACTTGTTTATTGGGATGCATAGAGCCAATATAAGTGCCGACCAGGCCACTTTTGCAAGCATCTTAAGAGCATCTGCAGAGTTGGCTTCATTATCACTGGGAAAGCAGCTTCATTCGTTTGTTATTAGATCTGGTTTCATGTCAAATGTGTTTGCTGGCAGTGCACTGTTGGATATGTATGCAAAATCTGGATCTCTAAAAGATGCAATTCAAACATTTAGAGAGATGCCCGAAAGGAATATTGTCTCTTGGAATGCTTTGATATCAGCTTACGCTCAAAATGGAGATGGTCAAGCCACTCTTAAATCATTTGAAGACATGGTACAGTCAGGGCATCAACCAGATTCGGTTAGCTTACTCAGTGTGTTGTCTGCTTGCAGCCACTGTGGGCTCATCGAAGAAGGATTACAGTACTTCAACTCTATGACCCAAAAATACAAGCTCAGGCCAAAGAAAGAACACTATGTATCTATGGTTGATATCTTGTGTCGCAGTGGACGCTTTGATGAAGCAGAGAAGTTGATGGCTCAAATGCCATATGAGCCTGATGAGATTATGTGGTCATCAGTAATCAACTCATGCAGGATTCATAAGAACCTAGAATTGGCTAAAACGGCAGCAGATAAACTTTTCAAAATGGAAAAGCTTAGAGATGCTGCTCCCTATGTCGCCATGTCCAATATATATGCCGCGGCTGGGCAATGGGAAACTGTTAGCCAGGTGAAGAAAGCTATGAGGGAACGTGGAGTGAGGAAGGTTACAGCATACAGCTGGGTTGAACTTAAAAGTAAAGTACATGTATTTACAGCAAATGATGAGTTGCATCCACAAACGAATGAAATCAGGAGAAAGATTGAGAAATTGATGCAAGAGATGAAAAAAGAAGGCTATAAACCAGACACAAGCTGTGCCCTCCATGACGAAGATGAAGAAATGAAGGTAGAATCACTTAAATATCACAGCGAACGCCTGGCAATCGCATTTGCATTGATCAATACACCGGAGGGATCACCGATTCTGGTAATGAAGAACTTAAGAGCCTGTACAGACTGCCATGCTGCAATCAAATTGATCTCAAAGATCACCGGAAGGGAAATTACAGTCAGGGATTCAAGCAGATTCCATCATTTCAAAGATGGGTCTTGCTCTTGTAGGGATTTTTGGTGAGCTTATGAATTACTATCAGCAATGTAGTAACAAGAATGCTAATGCTAATTAATACGAAAGCATTTGGGAAACACATTTGAAAACTTCATTCATTCTACTCTCATGTCCGTTATAAATATAAGTCATAAAATGAATACAAAACAGACATGATCAACAAAGAAAACTGAAATAACATTAAAATTGAACACGCTATTTGTTATCGCGATTCTTGTTCTTATTACCCTTCACGTACTCGTCAGGAATAACCTTGAGTAATTTCTTGTCCTTAGACTTGGCAATTTTCTTAAGAGTGTTCTTATTCGTAATTACCTGAAACTTGGTGCCTGATTTCAAAATATTTTCTTCCTTCTTTTTCCTTCTCTCCTCAGCCTTCTTCCTCTTTTCAACTTTATTCTTTCTAATTTCTTCCTTCAATTCATTCATTCTCTCTTTGTACGCCTTCTTTATCAGCTTCTCTCTGTCTCTCTCCTCCAAAGTACTCCTCTTCAAGCTCACATGCTTCGCCGACGCGCGTTGCCCACGCGCCTGCTTCCACTTCCTCCCCGACACTTTTCCGGCTATCACGCCGTCGTAAGAGGGCCGTCCAAAGATTGGTTTGTCAGGATTATCTGACGAAGCGATGGCGGATCTTTTGGCGGCTGGCGGAAGCGACTGGTCGTCTACGTCCATGGCGGCGGCATGGTCTTCGGTGCTGTTGATGGCGAGGGCGGCGGTCTCGGATTCTTGGCGCTTTCGCTTGGCAGTCTTGCCGCCAAAGCCTTCGTCCAGGTGCCTGAAGTCGATGGTGCAGGCCATGGCCGTGTGCGAGGCGGTTTGGTGAATCGCAGGAGAAAAAAGATGTTAGGGTTCTGTGAGGCTTTTATATTGTTGGTCCATTTGTGTTAGATACTTAGGGGGTGGGTTTGGTATTGTTTTTCAATTGGTGTTAAGGAAAATGGTGTTTTTTATGTGATATTCTTAAAAGATGAAAATGTATTTGATAGTTTATTTTTAAAATATTATGTAAAAATAAAAATAATAAAATATATTTAATTATTTGTCTGAAAATATAAAAAATAATAAAAGCATATTTGATAGATTTTTTTTATAAAATTTTTTAACTCAATTATTCATAATTTGATGCATATTTGGTCTTTATTTTTTTCAATTTGTCTGTGATCATTATTAATTAAAAAGCACAAATGAGATACTATAAAAATAGCATTTAATGACAATATTAAAAAATCACATATAAAAAAATAACAGATGTAGCATAAATTGTAAACCTAATACATACAAAATTATGTTCATTCAAAACAAATAGTAATCTATTTTACAAGTAAATTAACGCTGATTATTATTAGAAAAATTTAAGGGGAGAGAGAGAGACAGGGAGAGAGAAATTTTTTTTCCCCAAAACTAGAAATATGTATTTATACATAAAGAAATTTATGTAAAAATTTAACGCAAAAGATATGAAAAAAAAAAAAAAACCAATAGAGGGTTGCAGTAGACAGTGATGATTGTATATTGAAAAAATGAAAAATAAAAATAAAAAAGCTTAAGAATAAAAAAATGATTAGATGCAGGCACGCAGCCCTGAGTGGGAGACAACCCCTGACACGGCCATTTGACAGAAATAGTTTGAACACTTCTACGAGGAAATTTGGTGCTATATAGAACGTCGAATTAGTGTTTGAAATAGTTGAAAATATTTCATTCTCCATATATTTTACTTCACTGTTATGAAATATATCCACGAAACGTATTTTCTTGATTTTTATTCTCGCATAATGAAAAATAATGAGTGAAAAATAATACCAAATATACTTTTATAATGTGTTTACTAATCAGTAATTGAAATTATTTGTAATTAGAGGTGGCCAACGGGTCGGTAATAAATGCCGTGTTAAATGCGTAAAAGAAAGTCCACGATATTCACGCCAGATCGTGTCGTCTTCACTATACGTTTAAATGTCTTGTCTTTGTCTAAGAGTCATGCCTGTAAAAAAAAGTTCATGCATATTCATGCTCGTGCTGTGTCGTGCTCACTATACGTTTCGTGCCGTGTTGTGCCTAAGAAAAAAAGCATACTAAGTTTTTTTTAATTTTCTTAAGAGCATATACCAAGTTGTTAATGTATTTTTTTCAAGTCTACGTATCTTTTTGGATCTATTTGCCTTTATTTAAATTTAATTAAATAAAAAATTCAAATTTCAAGTCCATATTCAACAATAATAAATTAATAATAATAAGATAATGTAATTTTAATTACTAAGTTTGACTCTATTGTATTAGAATTCTTTTATAATACTTAACAACAACAATAATAATAAATTTTTCTTAAGGGTTAACTTAATTGTTAACTTAAAATTACGTAAAGTCATATATCATAATTCATAATAATATTAATACATATTTATAAAATCATAATATTTAAAATTTTATTTATTAAAATCATGATATCAATTATTTATTTAATAAATTATAAACATAAATCAATTATAATTTTTTTGAAACTAAATATTAAATAAATTTGAAAAACTTGAGCTAATAAAATATATTAAAAGATTCAATTTCAAGTTATTTATAAAATTATAAAATATTAAGTTTACTTTCATTAAAAGTAAAATATACTTATTACGTACTTTTTTGTATGCCGTATTTTTGCCCATCTCTAATCATGTCTTGCTTTTAAGGCCCATGTGCATGCCTTGCCATGCCGTGTCGTGCTGCGTGCTCCACCGAAATGTGCTCGTGTTGTGTCGTGCCGTGCTGTATGAAAACGTGTCGTGCCCGTGTCGTGCCTCGTGCCGTCCGGCTAGGCTTGGCAAAAAAGCTCAAACCGGCCCAACCTCAGTTAGGCCTGGCCTAGGCCCGCGGGCTTTAAGCTCAATCCGCATGATGAATTTAAGGGTATGGGCTCAAAAATTCAAAACCCATTGATATTGGGCTTGGTTATAAGCTTAATGTATAAAGTCTAGGCTTTATATTATATAAAATAAAATAAAATTCAAATTAAAAAAAGAAAAAGAAAACAAAAAAGTTAAATAAAAATATCAAAATCTAATGCTAATTTACTTTTTATATTATTGTTTATGGTTTTTTATGTTGTATTATTAGTATTTTGTATGTTGGATAATCATGTATTATATAATCATTTATAATTTAAGTTTTTTTTTAAGTTTATAGTTTTATATTTTTATGAAAAATTTATTTTAAAAAAATTATAAAAGCCTGAGCCCCTCCCGGGCTCTGCCCATGCTCGTCTAGGCTGGCCCGAGCCCATCCCACTAATGACTGGATGGGCTTTCAATGGGCTTGGGCCTATTTTTGGATGCCAAGGGGCCCAGGCCCGCAAATTGCCAACCCTACGTCTAGCCCATTGGCCACCTTTATCTGCAATTGAAATAGAATTGAATTAAAATGGGGTGGAATCAGAATAGAGAATGAGAATCAAAATAAATTACTTACTTTAGCTGTGGGAATCAAATTCAAAATGAATTGTATTACAGTTAATATGTTTATTTTATTTTAAAATCGGAATAAATTGTTATAAGTTACTAATCTAACCTTAGTCAATGATGATGATGATAAAATTATTATTATTCCTAATAATAATAATAATAATAATAATAATAATAATAATAATAATAATAATAATAATAATAATAATAATAATCATATATTTTTTTGTTATTGATGTTATTAATATTAGTAGTAGTAATAGCAGCAGCAGCAGTAGCAATAATAATAAGCATTAATTATACTGATTAATAATTATAATTAATATTAATATTTAATTGTAACAATTTTATTATTGTTGTTTTTGTTGTTGTTGCTGTTCTTCTTCTTCTTCTTCTTCTTCTTATTAATATTATCATTATTATTATTATCATCAACATAATTTTTTCATAATAATAATAATAATGATGATGATGATGTATAAGGAAGGGTAAAATGAGAATTTTAAGATTTAACTTAGATAATATGATCATTTTAGGAAATGAGATTCACATTCCCTTTTCTATGAGAATGATAACTCTATTAATCATTCCTAATTTCAGTGGGTTTGGGTCTATTTTTGGATGCATATGCCTACGCCTAGGCTTGTAAAAGCCCGGCCTAAGTCCGCAAATTACCAACCCTATGTCAGGCCCATTGGCTACCTCTATTTGTAATCGAAACAGAATTGAATTGAAATGGGGTGGAATCATAACAGAGAATGAGAATCAAAATAAATTATTCACTTTAGCCGTGGGAATTATATTTAAAATGAACTATATTATAATTGATATGTTTATTTTATTTTAAAATTGGAATGAATTGTTATAAGTTGCTAATCTAACCTTAGTCAATGATGGTGATGATAGAATTATTATTATTCTTAATAATAATAATAATAATAATAATAATAATAATAATAATAATAATAATAATAATAATAAATTTTTGTTATTGATGTTATTATTATTAGTAGTAATAATAGTAGCATCAACAGCAATAATAAGTATTAATTATAATGATTAATAATTATAATTAATATTAGTATTTAATTATAACAACTTTATTATTGTTTTTTTTTTGTTGTCGCTAGAGGTGGCAAAACGAGTCATCGGGTCGTGTTCGTGTCGTGTCAAATTTATATCGATCCAAACCCGACCCATTTAATAATCGTGTCAAAATATTGAGACCCAAACCTGACACGGAAAAATAACCGGGTTACCCAATAACTCGCTTAATATCTATATATTAAATAAAATTTACATCAAACATTTATACGCTGTCATTCATACACGTGTACATACTTTATCGATATTATAAAATATACAGATGTACCAAAATATTACACATTTACACTATTATGAAGTTTTAATTATATATATAAATATTATAAAATATACATGTCTACTAATATTTTACACATTTATACTATTAAAACTCGAAATGTATATAAAATTTTATAAATAAAACCTTGTGTTTATATTCATCATTTCAAAAAATAGAAATAAAAGAGAAAATTATCTCTAATATTTGAGTTTTAATGATAAGAACATGCAAATTATTTTAAAATAGAAAATATAATCGGGTCATTGATCGGGTAAATGGGTCAAGAACTTTAACCTTAACCCGACACGGAAAAAAATTGTGTCAACCCAGACCCAACCCATTTAATAATCGTGTTAAATTCGATGACCTATATCCATTTATTCGTGTCGGGTTCGTGTCGGGTAATCGGATCGTGTTAAATTTTGCCAACTCTAGTTTTCGCTGTTCTTATTATTATTATTATTATTATTATTATTATTATTATTATTATTATCGTCAACAAAATTTTTTCACAATAATAATAATAATGATGATGATGATGTATAAGGAATGATAAAATGAGAATTTTAAGATTTAACTTAGATAATATGATCATTTTAAGGAATGAGATTTATATTTCCTTTTGTATGAGAATGATAACTCTAGTAATCATTCCTAATTTGTGATGGGATCTACCGCTTTGATTTCTATTTCACATTTCATTTAAACACGTAAACACATCATTTATACTCATTCTTTAATTTCCATTTTTATTGCTAATAAGTAAAAAAACCATTAACATTGTGGTATATTTTAATTTTTTTCATGAATATTTATTTACATTACATTAAAAAAAATTATTGTTCATAAATGAGAGCCCAGGTTGTGCATGACAGTTTCTCGTTTCTGTGGTAAATTTTCTTAGAAATTAAAACTTCAAATGCATTGTTCATCATGTTTCAATGCCAACGTAAAATACTTACAATAACCATGATCGCTGCGCCATCGGATCCTGCGCCTTTCACTACGTTCATTCTGAATCTAAAGTCTATTTCACCTCTTACACATATATGCCTTTGTAAAAGAGATTGTAATATTTATAAATATTGAAGTTTGAATAATAGAATTGTTTCTGTATGATAACGGTGAACCGTTTAAAAATAAACGGTTTGCCGATAAGTTTCAGAGAGCATGCTGTATGTTAACGGCAAACCGTTTAGTGTTAACGGTGTGCCGATAAGTTTCAGAGAGCATGCTGTATGTTAACGGCGAACCGTTTAATGTTAACGGTGTGCCGATAAATTTCAGAGGCAATTTTAAAGTCACTGGAAACTAACGGTGAGCCGATAATGTCAAACGGCTAACCGTTTATTTTCAGAGTTAGTTAAATTTCAAACCGAATTGTGTCTTTTTAAAGAGTTTTTGTCTTTTGAATATGTGCCATTATTATGGTTGTGATTTTTCACGAAAAGACACTTTCTTCATAAAAGAAAACACTGAATAACAAATATATATACAGATTTACAGATTTGATATATAGATATATGTTCTGAGAATACAATTTTTATTGTTAAAAGATTGTATTCAAGGTTTGTTGTATCTTGGGGGTAATTTTCCATTAAACTCTATAGCAAACCAAGTGTGGTGAGGGCAAATAAAACCTTAAAGGAAAGTGTAGACACACGCCTCAAACCTTTTCCAATGTTTTCCCTTGTTTGCCTCCATATTGCTACAAATTCACCAACAATCTTTAAGGTTTTAATTGTGTTTTCAATGGAGGCTGAAAAGACTCTATCTTCATTCCTAAATCCTAGTGTCCATCTTGATCGTTTTGATGGCACTAATTTTACTCGTTGGAAAGGGAAGTTATTCTTTCTTCTCACCGTTCTGAAGATCGCATATATTCTTGATCCCAAATTGGAACCATTTCCAGAACCAAGAGAAAATGATACCGAAGTTGTTAAGGCTGAAAGGAAACAACGTGAAGATGATGAAGTGATGTGTCGAGGTCACATACTCAATACTCTATCTGACAAACTCTATGATTTCTACAACTCAATTACTTCTCCTGTTGAAATATGGAATGCACTGGAATACAAATATAAAACAGAGAAAGAAGGTACGGATAAATTTCTTGTTTCGAAATATATTAAATTTGTCATGGTAGATACAAAATCCATTCTTGATCAAATACATGAATTACAAATCATAGTTACTAAGCTTCGAAAATTGAAAGTTGAAATTTCTGAATCATTTCAAGTTGGGGCTATTATTGCTAAATTACCTCAAAGTTGGAATGATTATAGAAAGAAACTTTTACATAGTAGAGAAAACATAACTTTAGAAGAATTACAAAAACACTTGGTAATTGAAGAAGAGACAAGGTCTCGAGATTCCAAGAATAAGAGTGATTCTACTAAGGTTCATGTTGTTGAAGCTAGTAAATTTGCCAAGAATTTCATAGTCAAGAATGACAAGAAATTCAAAAAGTCTAATAGCACACAAAAGTTTTCTGGAAATTGTTTCTTTTGTGGAAAGAAAGGCCATTGCCAAAGTGACTATAGATTCAAGAAGAAAAGGGAGGAAGTAAATACTCAAAAAGCTAATGTCATTGAGGATAAAGTTGAAGAGATTTGTGCTATGGTTTCCGAGATGCAAATTGGCATGATTACTGAAACCAATGTGGCTGAAACTAAGTCCAGTGAATGGTGGCTCGATTCAGGAGCAACCATTCATGTTTGTAATGATAAGAAAATTTTCTTATCATACAAAGAAGAAAATGAAGGACAATTGGTTCTCATGGGGAACAATAATGCTGCCATGGTAGTAGGAAAGGGAATAGTTGAGATTAACTTCACTTCTGGAAAGAAAGTTACTTTGTATAATGTCTTTCATGTACCTTCCATTAGGAAGAATCTTGTTTCTACTAGTTGTATGTGTAAGCATGGGCTTAAAATTGTACTTGAGGGTAGTACTTGTATTGTATCAAAGAATGAAATGTTTGTTGGGAAAGGGTATTCTTGTGATGGGATGTACAAACTCAGCATTAATAATAATAATATCAATTTAGCTTACATTGTTGAGTCTTGTGATGTTTGGCATGCTAGATTAGCACACTTAAATTTTAGATCATTGAAATATATGTCTAAGCATGGATTAATTAATTGTACTAATATTATTCATAATTATAAGTGTGAAATATGCATCCAAGCTAAATTAACTAAGAAACCTTTTCCGAAAGCCGATCGAAATACTCAAATATTGGATTTGATACATACCGATATTTGTGAGTATAATGGAAATTTAACAAGAGGAGCTAAGCAATACTTTATCACTTTTATTGATGATAGTTCAAGATACACATATGTGTATTTACTTAGAACTAAAGATGAAGCCTTTGATAAATTTAAAATTTACAAGGCTGAAGTTAAGAACCAAAAAGACAAGAAAATCAAAATGGTTCGAAGTGATAGAGGTGGTGAATATTTCTCAAATGAATTTGATAATTACTGTGAAGAACATGGAATTATTCATCAAAGAACAGCTCCATTTACTCCTCAACAAAATAGTTTAGCTGAAAGGAAAAATAGAACTTTTACGGATATGATAAATTCTATGATCTTTAATGCAAAACTACCAAATAATCTATGGGGGGAAGCATTATTCACTGCATGTCACATTCATAATAGAATTACATCCTTAAAAACACATGTATCTCCTTATGAGATTTGGAAAGGAAGAAAACCAAATTTGATGTATTTAAGGGTCGGGGTTGTATAGCTTTTTATAAACTAAATGATCCTAAATTATCAAAGTTAGGTGCTAGAGGTATAAAAGTGTTTTCGTAGGATATGCTGAAAATTCCAAGGCTTATAGATTGTTAAATATAGATTCTAATGTGATTGTAGAATCTAGAGATGTTGAATTTATTGAAAATAAATTTCAATATAATTATAATGTTGAGTTAGAATCTATGATTAATCAATCTTGTGACAATACTCTTGGTATCTCCACAAATACTAATAAAAGGAAAGAGTCTATGACATCTTTCGAACCAAGGAGAAGTCAACGTGAAAGGAAAGCAAAGAATTTAGCACTGGATTTTATTTCATCACAAGCATTAGTTTTCTTAGTTGAAGGGGACAGAAAAAATGTACTTAATAAAGTGCCATTATTGTTAAATGTTGAGAAAGATCCAAAGACATTCCGTGAAGCTATGTCTTCTAGAGACGCTTCCTTTTGAAGAGAGGCGGTTAATGATGAAATGGATTCGATCATGTCGAACCAAACATGGATCTTGGTTGATCTTCCTCTAGGGTCTAAACCAATTAGCAACAAATGGGTGTTTAGAAGAAAGTACAATAGTGATGGTTCTTTGCAAACTTTTAAAGCTAGATTAGTAGCCAAAGGGTTGAAGCAAAGAAGTGGTATTGATTATTTTGATACATATGCTCTGGTAGCAAGATTAACATCTATTAGAATGTTATTTGCAATTGCTTCATTGAACAATTTGTATGTGCATCAAATGGATGTTAAAACTGCTTTTCTTAATGGTGATCTTGATGAAGAAATCTATATGGAACAACTCGAAGGATTTGTTTTACCTGGAAATGAGAAAAAGGTATACAAGTTAGTCAAGTCGCTTTATGGTCTAAAGCAAGCACCAAAACAATGGCATGAGAAGTTTGATTCAATAATCTTATCTCATGGTTTTAAGCATAATAATGCCGATAAATGTTTATACTCTAAGTTCACAAATGATTTTGGTGTGATTATATGCTTGTATGTTGATGACATGCTTATCTTTGGAACAAACATGGAAGGAGTAAATGATACAAAGAAGTATTTAACTTCACAATTTAAGATGAAAGATCTTGGTGAAGTAGATACAATCTTAGGAGTAAAAGTAAGGAAGAATAGTGGGGGTTACTCGTTATGTCAATCTCACTATATTGAGAAAGTGCTTCTTAAATTCAATCATTTGAAATTTAAAGAAGCTAATACTCCATATGATTCTAGTATTAAATTACTAGAGAATTCAGGCTGAGCAGTAGCACAACTTGAATATGCTAATGCCATTGGTAGTTTGATGTATGCTATGCATCGTACAAGGCCGGATATAGCTTTTGCGGTGTGCAAATTGTCTAAGTTCACGAGTAACCCTGGCATTGAACATTGGAAAGCAATTGGAAGGATATTTGGTTATCTTAAAAGAACCATTAATTTGGGTTTGTTTTATAATGATTATCCTGAAGTACTTGAAGGATATTCGAATGCTTGTTGGATAACCAATACAAGTGACAATAAATCCACATCTGGTTGGATTTTTACGGTTGCTGGAGGAGCCATTTCTTGGGCTTCAAAGAAACAAACATGCATAACTCACTCAACAATGGAAAGTGAGTTTATAGCTCTTGCAGCTGCGGGCAAGGAAGCAGAATGACTGAGAAATTTGTTATTTGAAATTGAGTTGTGGCCACAACCGATGCCATCTATTTCTTTGTACTGTGATAGTGAAGCTACATTGTCTATAGCTTATAACAAAGTGTATAATAGAAAGTCTAGACATATTAGCTTGAGACATGAATATGTCAAACAATTAATAACAGATGGTGTTATTAATATTGTATTTGTTAGGACAAATAAAAACCTAGCAGATCCTTTAACAAAAGGTCTTTCAAGAGATTTAGTTAAGGATACATCTAATGGAATGGGATTGAAACCTTTTGTTGATAAAGTCACCAATGATGGTAACCCAACTATATAATAGTTATACCGCTATTCTATAGTTAAATGGGTAAGAACAAGTTGTTGTTATGTGACTGGTTTGGCACCGAAAATAAATAATCCCATTTGAAATGTTCGGTGCAAATTAGCTACGAGGTTGAGGATGAGTATTTGCTCTTAATGAAATTCAAGTCTTATAGTAGCTAAAGACATGATTGAATTTTCACCTAAGTGAACATAAGAAATGGTGCCGTTTCTAACAAGATCATGGTTTAATCTTGTAAATGTTCATGAATCCAAGATAGAGCACAAGGGCGGAATAGTGCTAAGTGATTAGAATATAATTTAGAATCTGAGATAGCTTATATGTGATATATTTCTGGTATTTACTTAAGAGACAAAGTTTAATGATTAGCACACTGTTGTCTTGTAAATATTTTGAATTATATTCACTAATTGAAGGTTAAAATCGAAAGATACCTTCTTGTATGTATAAGTTGATCATTAATAAATCTGAAAAATATTACAATCTAGTGGGGGATTGTAAAAGAGATTGTAATATTTGTAAATATTAAAGTTTGAATAATAGAATTGTTTCTGTATGATAACGGCGAACCGTTTAAAAATAAACGGTTTGCCGATAAGTTCTTGAGAGCATGCTGTATGTTAACGGCGAACCGTTTAGTGTTAACGGTGTGCCGATAAGTTCCAGAGAGCATGCTGTATGTTAACGGCGAACCGTTTAGTGTTAACGGTGTGCCGATAAATTCCAGAGGAAATTTTAAAGTCACTAGAAACTAACGGTGAATCGATAATGTCAAACGGCTAATCGTTTATTTTCATAGTTAGTTAAATTTCAAATCGAATTGTGTCTTTTTGAATAGTTTTTATCTTTTGAATATATGCCATGATTATGGTTGTGATTTTTCACGAAAAGACACTTTCTTCATAAAAGAAAACACTGAATAACAAATATATATACAGATTTACAGATTTGATATATAGATATATGTTCTGAGAATACAATTTTTATTGCTAAAAGATTGTATTAAAGGTTTGTTGTATCTTGAGGGTAATTTACCATTAAACTCTATAGCAAACCAAGTGTGGTGGGGGCAAATAAAACCTTAAAGAAAAGTGTAAGCACACGCCTCAAATCTTTTCCAATTTTTTCCCTTGTTTGCCTCCATATTGCTACAAATTCACCAACAGCCTTTGCTTTATGAAAGATTTACATCACATCGTTTGAAGTCTCGTTTCGACAATTTAATAATTTATAGCCTACATTTTAGACCAGTTTTCCACGCCGCATTAAGAATGGTAATTGGTGTTGGGAGATGATATTATGGAAAAGGATCTAATATAGAAACTGAAACCATTTTTTTGAAAGAAAAATAAAACGGAAAATAAAGCTTGGAACAAAAAGATTTGGTCCTAATACAGAGCCAGAGTTATTAAACAAAAAAAATTGATTGCCCCACTACGGGCCACTAATCTTATGCATGGGAAATGAATTCTTCCTTCGGTAACAAGTTACAGGACCAATCACTAATCTTTAGTGACCAGATTACCTTGCTATTTTGAATGAGAAATCCAATATTTATTGTCCATTACCATTACAATATAGAGCTACATTGCTGCATTAGGCAAGACAGAAGTTCCCCCTGAGCCAGTTGTAACCTAATACAAAACTCTGTGATACCAGGACAGTGGGTAAACAATGTTCTGAATTCTGTTAAGAAAGGCAAGAATCAATGTTTTATTTTAGTAAGGAGGAGTTATTCTCTGATCCACATACGCAGTCTAAATCCGCGAGATCACTTTCAAAGAAGGTTTCGTGGAGAGCCCTGACACACTGTTCTGCTTCATCATCATTTACAATCAATGAGATATTAACCTGTACGGTGAAACAGAAACAGTAAGATACACCTACAAGACAAAAAGATGAAATTTCTGTTTCTATGAGAATAAAATGCTTCACGCAAAGAAATTGAGACACTCAAAATGTTAGTTTTATCCAAAAAAAAATTAATTAGTAGTTATGGTTTTATGACAGCATGTGGAATGAATAATTCAGACTTCAGGTCCAATCCTAAGGTTGCGTCAACAAAACTGAGCATATGCAAAGTCTCCAATCGAGCTTAAAGTGCAGAAATGCTTGGATTCTGATGCATTAGAGGAAGAGTGAAACAGAGTTTTTTGGTAGACCTTAGATGCACCCTGAGAAATCATCTGCACGTTGACCCCACTTCTTCGAAGAACACGGAAAGCCTGCCATAACGGTCACAATCAAACACAGTGAGAAAAGAAAGAAATAGAGAGGAGAAAGAAACAGCAAGACAATTGACACACAGTTAGGCCAATTGAACAAAAACACATCACTTTCAAAATTTTAATTTCTTTGAAAAGCATCGAATTTCCTGAATTGTATGAGAACTTGATAAAAATATCCGTGTTTATGGTCATATTTTAAAACTACATTCAACCACACCCTAAGGTCTACTACAATGCATTTTTAAATTCCTCACCTAAAATTCTCACAATAGACGGAAACTTGTCAATTGCATTAAAACAAGGCGACTAATAAACAATGTTTCAACATAGAATTGAGAGTACTAACAGAATATCCAAAAAACAAAATTTATTCCCAATCACCCATAAGAATGTCATGCCAGAGGGACACTTTATACGCATTAATAAAGAGGTAAAACTGCACCTTCTCAAGTATCAGGGAGGATCTCTGTACATTGCCAATTAGAGAAATAATTGATCTGTGCTGAAGGAGATTGACAATTGCAATTTTTTCAAGTTCTTCAACAACATGGTCAAGTTCCTGCATGGAGCGGATAATAACAGATTAGATATACTTTGAATAGCCAAAATAGGTACACAAGGAAAAAGATAATCAAATCATATCAGGTGCAGACAGACAGAAACTGCAAATCATCTAGCTAAATTTCACATATTGAGAAAAACATCATTCGCTTGCCTGTTGAATTAACTCTCTGCTCCAGAGCTTAGATGGGTCCAATGTCAAGGAAATACTGACTTCACTAGTAGCAACAACATCTACTGAAATGCCTAAATCTTCAAAGGTTGAAAATACCTGCAATGGAAAGAAAATAATAATAACGATCTAATTCAGCAATGGACAAGAAGGGGATAAAAAGCAGCATGCATACCTTCGCAAGGAAACCAAATTGACCAAGCATGCGAGTACTGACAATATCCAACATAGTAACATTTCGCTTCAGCACAATACTAGTTAGTACTGCCTGCAGTAGTGAAATAAGAATATTAATGCTCTTTCAGTTCTACATCAAGTAATCAGCAAACCCACAATCAGATACAAACCTTGCTCATATCTCTTGACCTGGTGATCAGAGTTCCTGGAGCATTAGGATTATAAGAATTCTTAACCCTAACAGGTATATCACCCTCTCTTGCTGGTCTCATGGATTGTGGATGCAGAACCTGAGAAAAGAATGAAAGTTGTTTTACGAAACATCTTCATTTGAGCCATACACTTTCTTTTTGAATAGAGAAATGCTCCCACAACAATCTAGGTATTAAGTGCTTCCCTATAACCTTAAGCGTTTGAATATAGAGGTCACTTAACAGCCAAGTTGACTGAGAGATCTTGCATTTGTATCCCCCCATTATGTTAAGTATATAAAAATAGGTGTGTTGCTGTTTCTGTTTCTTGTTATTTGTGGTTGGGCCTTGCATATGAGCTTAAATTTTGGCTTCTGCAGTCACTTCACTCTAGTCATTAAGGTAGCTTGAAGATATTCAAGCCAGCTTGGAAAGGCCTGATATTCACAAGTTCCAGTGCCATGATAAAAGGCACAAACTGATTTAATCCACAATCAATTTGCAAGAAACGAAATATTGTGGATATTTACATAATTCAATTACATCAACAGCTATAAATATATACCTGAGCCCCAAAATATGCAAGTTCAGCTGCCTCATCAAATGTCAAATATGGAACTGGCTCGGCATGTGGATATATGTTAGGATCACAAGTCAAAACACCATCAACATCCTTCCAAACCTGCAATTAATAAAACAAGATTCTTATTTCATTTCTGAATTTTATCTAAGCATGGAATTCCTATCAAATGGCATTCTCAATGTTGTACTGCATTTTCAGAATTCAAAGCCACTAAAGCATCACTTCTTTCACATAAATTGGGGAAAGCAGACTGATAGCTCTTGTACATATTAACATATGTGTAAAATTAAATGCTCTCTTTCAGCATCTGCACTGACCTGAATTTCTTGCAATCCTAATGCCTTCCCGATGGTTGTGGCCGTCAGATCACTGCCACCTCTACCCAATGTAGTAATTCCACAAGTCCTCCAGCCCTAAAATTGACAGAAAATAAAATAAAACGTATTGAAAATTTTGCTAGGCCACCCAAAAAGGAATCAATTTTCAAAGAAGAAGATATTTGAATCAATTAGCCATTTTAAGGACCTTTCCAAGGAAACCAGTAACAATTGGAATTGCAGGATCAGTGATCCAATCACCATGTAACCTCTTAGCAACAGCTGGATAAGTGGCTTCTAAGATATCAGCATTTGTGAAGTCATCTGTGGTTATAAAACCAATATCAAAGGCATCATACTGCAAAACAAATGGAGAAAGTTATAATTATCTACATTCAATGAAGTAAGCTTCATGGTATTGAACAGTGTAAATGAGTTGAAATCTAACAATTCTAAGATAACTACTGAGAGAGAGAGAGAGAGAGAGAGAGAGAGAGAGAGATGCAACATTAAAGGTGCTCAATAATTACTGGAGAATAAATACTTATAATGAGCTATCCAATTAAAGATCTAGAGAAAAAAAGGCAATAACATACTTGGTGAGCTTTCACACCAATTTTGTTCAAATATGCTGCAAAAATCCTTGTGGACATGCACTCCCCAAAGGAAACTAAGTAGTCTCTAGAACGTGGAGTTAACTCTTTCAACATAGCAATTCCCTTCAGAAGTTGCTCCAATTCTTCTAGGTGTGCTGCAAAATGTCATCCACACACAAAATAGGAGTCACATCCGAAAGCAAACATACACAAAAATCATAAGAGCATATTTTCTGAATTTCATTGTCTACAATCTTCTATGATTAGTAGGCACAATCACTAGGACACAAGTTGATACAATTGACAAGAACTCACATTAGCTGCGGTGCAAACATTTCTAAGGAATTACACTACATATCACCAAAATCAAATTTTAACAAAGAAAATTGATCCAACCATTTTGATTTCTGGGACTTCTACACATGTTTTACAATTAAATAACATAACTTAATTACCTAAAATAAAGAAGCTCAAACTACAAGCCAAGTTCTAATGTTAACTAGAAATAAACAAAGAAAAAAAAGTTTACAGAGAAACAGAAACGAACTCACTTGCAATAATTGACCTGTCTATGCCAAGTTCATCTGCAGTCCTGGACAAATAGAAAAAACACCCGAAGCATAAAAGTCTTTAAATTACAAGCTTGGTCCTCCATGAAGAGCAATTATTAAAACAGCAATGACCTTCCTTACCTGTGATGCAGGTCTTTTATGAAGCTCAACTCATCAATACATGATATATTAGTGACACCACAACTGACAGCCTTCTCACCAGCCTAGCAGTGAACAAGCAACCAATTTTGCTATAAGCCAAAATTCCAACATACAAATTAAACAAATGCAAAATACAATAAAATAAAGATATATACCAATAAGAGCTTATTCGTTGTCTTCCCCATTGCAGAGAGAACAATAATGGGCCTCTCATTAGGGAAGCTAAGTATAAGCTCAGCAACCTCTCTCATCCTCTCAGCAGAGGCCAAGGAGGATCCACCAAACTTCATTACACACGTCAACTGCTTCTCACTCTCCTCAACACCTTGATTCTCACTATCTTTCCTCTCAATCACATCGATTCTCGCTCCCTCACAGCTAACTCTAAATCCTCCTCTACCTCTACATGAATTCCTCACGCTAACACATAACCTAGAACCGGAACTCACACACTTCGCAAACTCAAGCCGCTGCCATGACAACGCTTGGCAATGCAATGAATTCTTTTGAATAATACTAGAAAATTGCACTGTGTTCGCCATTCTACAATTAATAATGTTAAAAAAAAATTGCTAATATAACAGGTTATGTCGACAAATAGAAGCTTCAACTTATAGGAGCTCGATCTGCAAAAATATAAAGAAAAGAAAAAAATCATATCAAACAACCATAAACAAATTGAATATAAACAAAGGTCTAAATTTCATTGTTTCACATAATTTTCAATTTTCCCTCCGAATGAAATGAAATTTCAATACAATACCTTCAAGACCGAGCTCCGATTCCAAATGTTAATGAAATGCAGCACAAAATATTAAACAAATTAAAAATAATAAATCCGAAGCTCGTTTTCCTTTTTTCCCTTTTCACTTAGAACGAAAATTTCGGACACGTAAGAAAAATGCGGGCGGGCGGGCGGGTGTGCGAGCAATGAACACTAGGCGCCGCGCAACACAACGATATAAAAACCCAGCAGAAACCCTTCTGTTTAATCCAACGATGAGAATTTAAAGTAAGTGGCCCATTTGTCCGTCGGATTAGCACGCTGATTTGGGTCCAACGGTGGAAAGGGCGAGCTGCGTTTGTGATTGGTAGTTTTCTTGACGTATGTTTTGGAAAACTGAATATTCGGAGATTGGGAGCCCAGCGTGGACCCGCTGTCGGCGGTGTGCCCGTGGACTCGGATTTCCAATGGGGATTTTGTTCGGGTCCGCGAAGGACTATTGTATGTCGATGGTCTAGCGCGCTTAAGATGCATCATTTAACACGTGCGTACATGCACAGATCGTCAATGAAGAAAGAATGAGTGGTGGAACTATTTTAACCATTCTGAAGTTAAAGTTTTAACGTAAATTCTGAGTCATTCATTTTAAATAATTTAATGTGAATGAAAAATTATTATTAATTATTTATTCAATTTTTAATATTTATTATTAAATAATTTAAAATTAATGACTTCAAATTTTTGTGAAAATTTTATTTTTAAAATTTAAATTAAAAATAATCTAATTCAAGAAAAATTGTAACCTCAATATATATATATATATATATATATATATTTAGTAAGATAGAACTACTAATTCAGTTCCTGTATATTATTAGTATAAGTACCGGCATTAGAAAATACTACTAAACAACAAATAATCTAATTCTTTCTTGGGTATATTCAATTGTTTGCGTAAAAAAAAATCAACGTAAAAAAAATTCTAGCTATGAACTTGAAAAATGAACTAATACAAATGGGATGTACGATTACCTATGTGTTCTAGCAAATATGTAATAATATCACATGACATGAAACAATTAAATTATTAAGGGGTGTTGACCGGTGTGTTGAACGTTGATGCTCATAGGCTTGTCTCTTTGGTCTCTGTCGGCTAAACTTTACTCCATAGTCTAAGATTGTGCAATCTCCTTGTTTGATTTTGATTCTTCAAAAGATTGTAATGATGAAGCCAGTCTGTGTACGAATTGGTTTAAAATTAATCACGTTATAACAAACATGAATAAAATATGTCACGGCCCATGCAAGGACGAGAATCATTCACAAACCACCCACAAAATTTTCATGATTTTTTAATAGAAACAATTTGAATTATTTAAATGGGTACCCAGTAACCATTAAGATAGGGACCCCCTAAGTTACAAGCAATGTAACTTACGGCATTGTCAGTTTGTTTGTTTTGTTTTTTTATCAAATTTCATTCAAGTCCCTTATACTTTATTTTATTTATAAATATTATAAAAATTTTTAAATTTATTTATAAATTTTTAAAATATCAAATTTATCCATATAATTTTTAAATTCTAAAAAATTATTTATTTAATTAAAAAATATAATTATTATTAATGATTTTATAATTTTAATTTTAATTTTAAATATATTATTATTATTGTGATGATGATGATGATGATTATTATTATTATTATTATTATTAACAATTTAACTAAAAAATTATTATCAATTATTTTTAATATATTAATTAATTATAATACATTTTATTATTGTTAATAATAATAATAATAATCACAATAATTAAATATAAAATAATAATCTAAATATACTTAGCTTCAAATCCAATAAATAATAAGACAATAATTAATAATAATTTTTTAGTTAAATTATTAACAATAATAATTTAATTATAATTATAATTTAAAACAATAATAGGCCCCTTATACTTTATTTTATTTATAAATATTATAAAAAATTTTAAACTTATTCATAAATATTTAGAATATCAAATTTATCCATATAATTTTTAAATTCTAAAATTTTTTTTATTTAATTAAATTTGCTGTCACCACCTCCACCACAAGGAGCCAAGGTACTCTCCTTCTTTTTCACCATCTCTATTGGCCTCATCCTCCGTTTTCTTGTCCCTAAATAAATAAATAAAAATAATAATTATTGTTAATAATTTAACTAAAAAATTATTATTAATTATTGTTCTATTATTGATTGGATTTGAAGTGTTGTATCAAAATTTAATTCAAATGGATTGGATTTGAAGCTAAGCATACTTAGATTATTATTTTATATTTAATTATTGTGAGTATTATTATTATTATTATTATTATTATTATTATTATTATTATTGTTGTTGTTGTTGTTGTTGTTGTTGTTGAAAATTTAACTAAAAATTTATTATTAATTATTTTTAATATGTTAATTAATTATATACATTTTATTGTTGTTAATAATAATAATAATAATAATAATAATAATAATAATAATAATCTATTTAAAATTAAAATTAAAATTATAATCTATTAATAATAATTATATTTTTTAATTAAATAAAAAAAATTAGAATTTAAAAATTATATGAATAAATTTGATATTCTAAATATTTATAAATAAATTAAAAAAATTTTATAATATTTATAAATAAAATAAAGTATAAGGGGCCTGACTGAAATTTGACTAAAAACAACACCCCTAAGATACATTGTAACTTAGGGGGGTCCGATAGATAGTATATTTTCAAACTTGTTAGAACACCGTATAAAATAGCACATAGTATAATATATTTAATTCAAAGTGGTTGGTTCGTGACTGTGAGCCCAATTCGTAGTGGAATGAATCTGCTTCAGTAAAACCATCTGATTCTTCAACCCCAAAAAAGAAAATAAAAAATTTGATTCTTGATGTACAAACTATTTAAACTCTAGGTTTGTGAATGTTTAGGTGTTTCTGTTGGCATTTAGGTCAATTCAATTTTTAAGAAGTAAAACTAAATAGTTCTTTAAGTTGAAACACAAGGACAGTGTTTCCACGTTTCGTTTTTAAAATAAACAAAAGACAACATTTATCAAGTTGCAACAAAATTCATAATAACTTGAGAAACAAATTGTACCTTTCCGAGTCCCATCACACACTAAATGGTTGCCACCATGAAGAAAAATAAACAAAGTACTATACATCTCTTGAAAAATAATAGGTCAATAATTTTATAATTTGAAAAAGAATTTTTACTACATCTTTGAGATAAATACTAAGTCACATTCAACTGTAACTTATTTCGCTCACACAAATTATGCAAATTCCACCACTGTATTACTATTTTTCTGAGAGTAACTTATAATTAAATATAACTTAACAGGTTCTATCTTTGATAATTTGATAAACAATTATCATGGGTTTTTAATTAAAAATCCTTCAATAATTGTAAAATTATTTAAATACCCCTTCACTTTTTTATTTTTATGAATGCCCTAACAAATGTATGTAAAGTCTAAAATGCCTTTAATGAATGCATCAAATTTACTCATTTTCACTCTTTTCTTAGTTCTTACACTCAAATCTCCTCCTACCGAAATTCTCTCAAAATCTCTTATAACTTTTTACACAAATACAACTATGTATTCACTTCTTTAACTCCCACATTTTTTTCAATTGAAAGGAAGTGCATTACTTATTAAACAACCCAATAAGATATGTTAATGTTGTTGGGTTTTAAGTTTTATATTTTTTTAGAAAAATTTACAAATTTTCCTCACATTATAATGTTTTATTTTCAATTATTTTCACCATTTTTCCTTGTATGTCGAAATATATGTTGAAATATATGCAATATAGGTTGTTCTATTATTTTTTTTAGCAAGATACCTTATTTATGGTAAAAATGTTTCATGTCATATGTTCATTCAGTTGTGTAGGTCGTGTAGTTATGTAAGTCGTGTAAGTAATATAGTCATGTAGGTCGTGTAGGTCTTGAAGTCATGTAGGTTATGTTAATCATGTAAATTATATAAGTTGTATTCGTCGTGTGGTTGCTTATATATAAAATTTGATATTATTATTTTTATTGTATCAATAGATATGGTTTCGGTACGTGTGCCTATTTTCTTCAATGGGAATGGATTGAACAAATGGTGAGGATAGACTCACAGGTTCTAAGGCTAAAGAGATAATGATACTACAATCAACAACATATGCAGAATTGGTGGAGAAGGTAGCTCAAATTATTGATATAAATACTTTAAAATTTCAAATCACAATGAAATTCAAGCTTCAGACATCTGATCCTATACCACCACTTACAATTCAAACCAACGACGATGTGGAGTTTTTCTTAGAGGAAGTAGCGAGTGAAATAGAGTTTAGGAACTCGCTCTGCGTTACTTTCGAAAGTAAATTAATTTTGACAGTACAACCTCCAAAAAGTAATACATAAATATGATGTGATCTATAATTATAGATGATCTATACTTTTCTCCAAGTAATACAACCTCTAAAAAGTACAACATAACAAATTTAACCATTTTCATATCATCCTTAAACTTAGTTGCTTTAAATGCTTGATGTAGAGTAGTATTGGTGAACTTTGTGCAACTGCCAAACAAAACATCACATACAAGACTACCGTTGTCAACAATGTCCAAGTTAAGTTTATAAATTTTTTCACAATTTAATCCAGTAACTAGTACAAATTCAAACATTGAAAATCTACAAACTTTCTTCCCTATCTTAAAATACATTGCTTTATCGAATGAATACACATGTCTTAATACCAACTTATGCAGCAACTAAGCACAAAACTAAAACTCATTTAAGTTCAAAAAGTGCCCAAAACATGATTTTTGAAAAATCCCCACTTGTTCATCACCAAATTTTCTTTTTATCATTCTTATTGGGTCTAATGATGACAAATTAGGAATTTTCACTTTCGATTTGCTGCGTTTATTTTTTTGTTGAATAATTTTCATTGACATTTTTTGCAAAGCAACAAATATCAATTCTTGGCATAAATAAAGTCTTTAAAGAACTAAATTATTCTAATGAACTAACAGTAATCGAAAACGTTGTGTAATTCTGAGGTAATGTAATACATGAAGGTTGTGTCATACATAAAGGTCGTGTCATACATGAAGGTCGTGTAATCGTGTAATACATGAAAGTCATGTAATACACGATTAAAGGTTGTGAAAGTCTTATAATACATGATTAAAGGTCTATAATATTATAAAAATTCATTTCATATATGACTAAGGGTCGTGTGTTACATGAACTCATGTGTATTATACAACCTTAAATCCTGTGTTACATGACTTTATACGACCAAATCATGCGTTACATGACTTTACACAATCAGAATTATAATCTGCACAATCCATCAATTTTTCACCATTTGCATGGAAAAAAACAACTAGAAATTTGTTTTGAGAGACTTGTTGAGTGTTAGCAAGTGTGTATTTATATTGGAGAAAATCATCATTTTACACTCCAAGTCTTACTAATATCTCTACTTTTATATCTTTAAGTCCCTTATGATTTAATTATGTATATTTTATTTTAATTAAGTATTTTATGTATTCTAGGGGACATCATGGTCATTTCATAATGAACGAGAGATCAGATAGAAAAACAGACAGCAATTTTGAACTCAGGACAATCGAAAACCTTATGAGGATCCTAAAAGGATAAATGATACTGTTCACATATACGATATTGTACACAACACTGTTCACTTGTACTGTACGATGATATAGCACTGTATGATGACGTGGCACTATACGATGATGTGATGGCATTTGATTGGACGAATGATGTGGCATTAACCGCTTATGTGGCATTGACTGATGACGTGTCACGATCCTATTGGACTAAAATGCTGATGTTGCGTTGATCGGTGACGTGGCAGTATATTAGTGGACAAAAAAAATGTACATATGGTATATGCATATACACGGAATGACAGCCCTGATGATGTGTTCCATCCAATAAGAACGTGCCACGTGGTGCAATCCTGAGCGTCTAAATTATTTTAATCCGATGGTTATGATTTACTCATTGTATCTATAAAAAGAGAGCTGCCCCCCCTAATTTGACACTCTTGAATCCATTTTTTAGCTCTATTTTCTGTAATTTCATCTCCAACTTGTATTTTTTACGTATTTTAATAAAATTTCTATTTTACCCTTAGTTCAATTATGAGTAGCTAATTTTCTTTCAAGTTTTGGTTAAAAGTGAAGTCTCAACATGCTATATGGGCTTAATTTGGTAAATTTATTTTTTCTTCTCCTCTAATTTTTGTGGATGTTTTGACTTTTCATAGATAAATAGTAATAATCTTGTCTAGATATCGGCTGATATTATCATCTCCCTGGACAAGGTTATTACTATTTGGCATGAAAAGCACTTAGCACCATATCTATTAGAGTGAGGTTCATGAGGGGTAGAAAATCACCCTTCATGATTTAATTGGTATTAATAATGAATGTTAAGCCAATAGTGCATGTTGAGTATAGATCCGGAGATCCAAGCACTTCATTTTAATAGTTTAATTCATGCCGCTTTAATTTAAATTAATAGATAGCCTACGTTATTTTCATTATAAATCCAACCACCAACTCAGAAAATTAATTCTACAAGCAATTAAAATCCACCTTCTCGTGGGATCGACACTCGTCACCAGTGAACTATTTGACAATAGATTCGTGCGCTTGCGAGTTAAACAAAATTTGCACAACAAGACCCACATCTAATTTAATTTATTTTTTAATATAAAACCTTAATTTTTTATTTTTCCCTAATTACAAGGAATTACTTACCTAAAGAAGTTAGATTCTGACAATTTTACAGCAAAGGATCAGCTCTCGCCTGTGATTGTGTAGTGATGAACGAACCTTCTCTTTCTCAATTATGACAGCTTCTCCTTTTCAGGCTTGGTTTGCTCATGTGTTTAATGTCTGGTTTAGCATGTATGAGTGTTTGTTTGAGTCATGTTAACGTTTGAGTTGTGTAAGTGTTTTAAAATAAGGATAGTTTAGTAATTTCATGTGAGTTTGTAGAGGGCATTGATGAAAATTTTGACAAATTTGGTTTTTAAGGTACTGAGATAATTTTTAAAGTATCACGACGTATCTGCTGTAATTAGTTGCAATTATCAAAGAAAAAAATTATAAAACAATAACAAGGTTAATGTTCCACTATCATGTCCAATCACAAAATTCTTTAAGTATTTAGGTGTGTGGTTTTATAACCAATCACCTATCTATACCATCTTTCTTTGCATTCGTCATATGAAACTGATAGCAATAGAACTATTCACATTATACTGACCAGAAATCCAGCTCAGATTTGCTTGTGTAAAAGAGGCACCAATATTCTTTGTTTTAGCGAATGTCATAAAGTATGTCACATTTTTGTTTTTCTCAATAAAAGATATCTTATCGGGTTGTGCGGTAATCTCCATTCCTTCAGGGGCAACGATCTGACTGGCGCAGGATAAATTAGTCAGTCCAACGTTTGTTACTGTTCTATTATATGTTTGAGAATTAGACCCCAATTGATGGAGAATAAAGGATAATTTAGCTCTGCTTCAGTTATGCTCGACACTTTGAGCATTGCACATCACCACCCACAAAGCCTTGTACCTGTTGGTTCGTGTAAGTCAAAACATATAGATAAGGAATGTAATCATCAAGCTGGATATCGTGACAGGTTAATATGGCCTGCACGAACTGCAAATGGATCAACTGGAAGATGATTGCGATCAAGAATTGTGTTGCCTTCAAGGTTTACCATATCAACCGTAGTTGTGATGGCAGATTTGATTGCGATAGTGACCAATCAGGATGAGCACTTTTAAGCAAAGCTGTAACACCACTAAGGTGCAGGCAGGACATTGATGTGCTTGAAACTATGTCAAATGTGTATTCTATATTTGTTATGGGCTCCACAGCTATTCACCAGGCAGCTATAATGTTTACACCAAGTCCAACAATGTTTGGCTTCAAGATTTCACGACTTACTGTGCTAAGTCCTCTTGAAGAAAAAACGACAACTGTAGGAGCAGATTTTTTGCCAATCACAATTTCTTTCACCATCAATGCAACAATTGGTGACGATGTTGAATTTATGTAGGTTTTTATGCTCTCTGCCACTGTATAACTTACACACTCATTTGGAAGTACATTGTGTCCAACTACAATACTATCACCAATAAGTTCATTATTCATTAGAATCATAACAGCACCACCAACATCTAAGACATGTTGTGGATTTACACTCAATAGGCATAATACTACTTTGCCTTTGACATTAATATTTTTCAGAGTTTCTGGTGAGCAATTTGTTGTTGCCGAGGCATTCTTCGTGATAGGATAAACAAGAGGCAATTACTGGGAAGGGATATCTGTTCATTGCAAAAGTGATTTACCGTTATATGTGTCTTGGTTTTCAAGTTATACTGATGTGATTATACTTCTATCAATGGTGTTTTCTCCCATAATAAGCATCCATGGGGCGTCATTAACTATAGAAGAAGGTTTTGGGCCAGAATTCCCTGCTGAAATACTTACGAAAATGCCTTTTTTAACAGCTTTGAAAGTTGTGATCGCAATTGCGTTAGCATGGAATTCTTTCCATTGATCTTGACCAAGACCAATCGAAACAGAAATCAGATCAACACCATCTTCAATAGCAGCGTCAAGTGCTGCACTAATTGAAGTCTCAGGACAACTACCATTGTAGTCGTCACAAGCTTTATA
Organism: Luvunga scandens; assembly: GCA_030449905.1. Lineage (NCBI taxonomy): Eukaryota > Viridiplantae > Streptophyta > Magnoliopsida > Sapindales > Rutaceae > Luvunga > Luvunga scandens. The sequence goes on along the minus strand of JASUUG010001122.1, from coordinate 2,123,545 downwards.
CATTGCCAAGTAAGCTAAATGTCACGGGATGAGTATTTGTGCAGCAAACCCGTGCGGCACTTAGTCGACTTCTAGTACGCGAGTCGCCAAGTAAGCCTTGAACACTTCTCGGAATAGCTAAGCGAAGAATGCTTATGTAAAAGCTAAAGAGAAGAAAGAGCAATGTGGCCAAATTATAGAGCTTTATTACTTCACAAGAGTAATTACAAGAGAGCTTACAAGAGAGCTTGTGTGTGCTAGAATTGTAGTGTGTTGTATACAAAATGGCAAGGCTATTTATAAAGTTGGATGGAAGGCTCTAGAACTAGCTAGCAAGTTGTCAACTTGCCCACTTGCCCACTTGCCTAAATATCTAAGGGCTTCTAGAGAGTTCTAGGGTATTTACAACTTGTAGAGAATTCTAGAACTTGGGCTGGACTTTTAGCCTCCAATTGTGGGAGATTTGAGCTGCCCGTGACATAAAGGTGTCATACTTACTGCGGTGCCATTTGCCTGACTAAGTATATTTGCACTATTTACGAAAGTCCCAGCAGCTGTGCTTGACTTTGGGTTCTATGCCCTCTGTTATCAATATGTGGCTCACTTTTGTTAAGAAAATTTCTTTCCCCAATTATCTTATTGTTACAACCTACCCCTTCTACAAATTCACATTTCCCTTTCCACGTTGTTGGTGGCGGAGACATGTCTTTATCGCTAAATGAAGGATGAGTAGGCGTTATTCCTGAGTCCACAACTTCAATAATTACTCATTTTTCGCAATTTGAATCCTTCCAAAATCCTGAATTTTGGTGCAAACCCAAAAGGCAAGGAGTGTGGGTTGTATGTAGCTCTAATGTATTTTCGGGATGGATTGAAATGAAACCACTCTTTATTTCCATGGCCTTTACTTCCTCTGTTGTTAGCCTTGCAGCAAAACCTGAATTCACATGCTTATAGCAATACCCTAATCAGGATTGATGATCATCATGGATGGAGTTAATGAGATGGTAGCTATAGCAAGAATGATTGGTACAAGTTCTCTAAATCTATTTCCTTGGAAAAATTACCGTGCTTTGGCTTTTGCACATGAACGATGTAGGTTTGTAAGTCATTTATATCGCTTTCAACATTGTTAATCTCGACAATTGCTGAGAAGAAACAGCTTATAAAAATGAGACTGATTAAGATGGAACTCATGTTTAACATTTTACCAATCCTGATCACAATTAAGCAAGAGTGGAAAATGTTAATAACATTTGATGAGTTGATGCATCAATCCCATGCACATACACATATATATAATGCATTATAGAGAAAGCCATAAACACGAACCATTAACAATGAGCTAGTACACAATTCTAAATGGAGATTCGGTAGCTGGAATTGATAGTCAATGTAGTTAATAACAATTAACAATATATGTTTATAGACATATATATTGACCTTATGTTACACTAAATTTGAAGAGTACGGTTCGGTAACAATTTAATTTGTTAACTAATTAATATAGAAAATATTGTTAAATCATGTTGGGTTGCTGGCATGAACTTACCATAGTTTCAATTAATGGATCCCTAAGGCAAGCTATAGATCACAAAAGAATGAAAATAAAAGTTGCTAATTCATGTTGAATTGCTGATATCAAATGTTTTATTTATTAATTACAGCAATAAGCTGGCAAGAAATGATCAGATTACAGTACCTAGTCAACTGTCAACAAATAAGTCAATTACATCATGCAAAGGTGTTGATCATTCAAAATCAATGACAGATAAATTATGAACTTATGTTACTGCATTATGAACTTTATGAACTTTTATTGCTTTAGGCTATTTTACGTTCTAATATAATATCATGTTTGGTGAAATATAGACATATTATATGTAATAATAGATTATATAATTATTTATATTACTATTAATTTTAATGTAATATTATTTATGTTTAATAATGTTTAAGCACTTATTAGTTACAATAAATTGTATAAAAATAATTATTTTTTACTTATTAATTATTGTAATATAAATTAAATAATGTGATATTATATTATATTTTTAAAACATTCTTTAAGTATGTATTATTAGTTATATTAAATTGTTAAACAATAATTAATTTTTATATATTAGTTATTATAATATAATTAAATAATAAAATATTATATTTTTTATTTTTATATGTTACTTAACCAATTATTATTAGTTATATTAGCTTATTAAATAATGATCAGTTTTATATATTAATTATTGTAATATAATATACTTAGTGTAATATTTAATTTTATTTTTAATATAATTAATATAAAAATAAAAATATGATATAATATTATTGAATAATAAATTATGAATTTATGAGTTTATATTAATTATTATATTGCAAAAAGAAAATAAAATAAAAATTAATATTATATAGTATTATTAGATGATATAATATTAAATTACACATTTACTTTTATTTGGGAAAAAAAAAAGATCTAATGAGGCAAACTGGCACATTAGCCAAAGCCAAGTGCCACATGATGCAGTTGTTATTACAGCCAAACAGGAGGTTACGCTGCATGATGCAAGGCAGTCTCATATTATGAAGGTTGTCAAAAACACCTTAAAGATATTATATTCCACAGTTTGAGCATCATTGAATGGTCAAATCTAATCATTTGAAGGTGTCCAAATTGTAAGATATCTTAGTCGCAACTAATAAATGAATCTATATTTTGAAAAATTACAAAGTGAAAATTCAATAATATATTACTGTGAAATGAAAGCATAATGAAATAGAGAAATTAATTTCCAAATTGTGAAAAGCCTACAAAGATTAAGTGCACCAACTTGAGACCAAGCTTGAATAAGAAGCCCAGTGTCGAAATATCTTATCTTGCATTTACTTCTCAAGGGAATTAGAATGATGAGGAATCAAAATAAGTTGGAATCGGAAAGAATTGAAATCTGAATGAAGAAGAAAAACTAGTATAAGTTGCTTATTAAAACTGTAAAAATCAGAATTAGAATGAGTTGTAGTCGCATTGATGTGTGTACTTTATCTCGTAATCTAAATAAATATTTACAAATTAAAAAAATGCCATTAGTTAAAATTTTTATTTTTTACTAAAATAATAATAATGATGATAATTACTCTTAATCAGAATTAGCCTTTTAATTTGGTATACTTGATCCTCTCTCTATGGTAGTAATAGTAGTAAAAACAACAACAACAATAGCAATAACAACAACAACAACAATAACAATAACAACAGCAATTAAGTAACAGGCTATCCTATTACTAGGGGTGGGCATCGGATCAGATTTGAATAAATTCGATCCGATCCAGTGTGAATTAATTCAGTTTGGATTCAGATTTGAAGTTAAATCCAAATAGATAGAATTTGTGTGATCCGATCGGATTTGATTCAAATCGGCTCGAATTTAGGTCAATTTGAATAATCTGATCGGATCTGCACTTTTTTTTTCAAGACTTAAATTAAAAAAAAAATTAACTAAACCAGTAAACCTTACCTAATTCTCCTTCACAGCTTCACCAGTCTACTCACGAGTTCACTGTCACTGACTTCACTTCACTCAGCACAAGCTGCACAACTATAAAAACCAGCAAACAAAGTAAAACAACCCAACTGAGCAGCCTCACCCATCTTAAAACCAATCAATCCATCAACCTACAGCCGACCCGCCAGTCCAATGACCATACTAATGTCACTGCAGCCTCATTCATCTTAAAACCCAGCTGTCGCCTTCACCAATAAATCAAAACCTAGCTGAATTTGAGCAAAATTGAGGCAAACGAAACCCTGCTGCTGCTGACACAAATCGGCCAAAACCCAACCACGTCTTCAACTCTTGACTATGTCTAGTCGGCCAGTTGCACGCTGGATGCCGATAATCCGTTATTCCTAAGCAGCTAATAGAAAGATTTTTCATGGTAATCACTTAATCCCGAAGCATGACAACTGCCCTTAATTTGTGTTTGGTACTTTAAATTTCATACTTTTTTTAGTTGTCTATAGTTTATACAGTTTGTTGGAAAGTGGAAGCTTTGAAATTAAAAAATTTCATACATGTGTAATTGTGTTATTGTTCTTGAATTGTTATTAATGTATGATGTATGAACTATGAAGTGCACGGAGAAAGATAGCAAAAGCTGGATTTTTTGTTCATATATCCATTTTATTCATAAATAGTCTACACCTTAAATAATGAATTTATCTGAATTTTATTAATTATTAATAAACTAATTTAACTAAGAAACATACATTATTTAATGTATGATTATTCATTTGTAATATTAGTTTATTAATTATTAATAAACTAAGAAACAATATCAAATTATCAATTCCTCAAAACTAAAAATTGAATTTCATATCATACATTGTGGTAGTAAGATTACTTTTTGATAAGTTAATGCCATTATTTGCTTTATTTCCAAAGAATGATTTAATGAATGAATTTGTATAGCCAGTAAGCTAGGCTGAAGAGATTATATATAGTCAAAAGCCATATATATTTTTTTAATTGAAAATTCATAAACAAAACAATGATGATTGATATGGTTTTGTATTTTTAGATGACTGGGCATTCAAGATCAAATTCCAATGATGATGATGAAGTTCAAAGTGTACAAGTACCCACATAAGAAAGAAAGATAAATACAAAATGAAAGCAACCAACTCAGATACGACCAATGAAGAAAAGATCCGAGACATGGAATCATTTTACTCTATACTTGAGGACAATCAACATAAAAGCAAAGTGCAACCATTGTGGCAAGATATATCAATGCCATTCAAAGTATGATGGGATTAGCAATATGGGAACTCATTTAAAAGTATGTGAAGCATACTTGAAAGTGAAGCGAGAGCAAGATGAAAGACAGCAAAAGTTGGCAACCGAGAGTGGTGAAGGAAATGCAAGTAATATGGTTTTGGCCAAATGATGGAATCAAGAAGCTTGTAGAAGGGTAGTCACGAAAATGATTATTTTGGGCGAGTTGCCGCTGAATTTTGTTGATAATAAAGGGTTTAAGCATTTTTGCAATGTAGTTGTTCCTCAGTTTATTATGCCATCTCGAAGAACTATTAGTAGAGATGTTATGGATATGTTCTTGTAAGAAAATGAAATTTTGAAGAGTTTGTTACGTAAGAATAAGCAAAGAGTGTCTCTTATAATCGATATATAGACTTCAATTCAGAACATGAGTTACATGGTGATCACAACCCATTTTATTAATAATGATTGGTGTTTACATAGGAAGATTATTAGTTTCAATGTGATTGAAGACCATAAGGGGAAGTCGATTGGTAAAAAGATTGAGGCTTGTTTGCTTGAATGGGGAATAGAGAGGGTGTGTGCAATAACTGTTGATAATGCATTGGGCAATGATGTTGCTATTGATTATGTGAAGAATCAAATGCTCATGTGGAAGAATGTTGATGCACTTGTGTTGCGGGGTGATTATATGCATGTGCATTGTTGTGCACATATCTTAAATTTGATTGTCACTCAGGGTTTGAAAGATTTGCATGCCTCAGTTGTCGTTATTCGGAATGCTGTGAAGTATGTGAGGTCATCTACTTCGAGGTTGAAAGCATTTAAACAATGTGCGGATCATGTAAAAGGCCCTAATGAAACTGTTGTTTTGGATTGTACTACTTCGTGGAATTCCACCTATTTGATGTTGATGACTTCTTTGAAATTTCAGGTGGCATTTGAGAAGATGGCAGAAGTGGATAAACCATATGAAACATACTTTAAAGAGAAAAAAACGGGAAAAAAAGGATAGGGCCACTTGGGCCTGAAGATTGGGAAAATGTTGAACGAATTGTAAGATTTTTAAAGATCTTTTATGAAGCTACATTGACTTTTTCAATCTCTTTAAGTGTCACTTCTAATTTTTGTTACGATATAATTGGCTTAATTGAGAATTCATTAGAAAAAAGCAAAGATGTTTATATGAATTTGATGGCTTTTAGTATGAGGGAAAAATATGACAAGTATTGGGAGTGCACGGAGAAAATAAACAAAATTTTGATTATTGTCTCAATACTTGATCCATGCTATAAAATGGATTTTACTAAGCATATTTTTAGTATGATTTTTTTCCAATGATAGTGCGAAGATTGAAGAAATGATTGCAATGATGAAAGGCTTGTTGAATTCACTTTTTGATACATATAGTAGATGGAACGCCTCACCACCATTGCATAGTGAGAGTTTTCCTAGTGGCAATGCTAGTGCTGGTGATGGTGGTGGAGGTTCTAATTCTTCTCCACATCTTGTAGATGACACGAACCGACAACAATGGTACATAATGGAACATGGTGATAACACTCTACAGGTTGGTCGTCCTTTTCTTGAATATGCTAAGAAAGTTTCAATTCAAAATAAGGACAAGCTTGTGACGACCGAGGTGGAAAGATACCTACTTGACCCAATTGAAGATTCTAGCAATGATAAACTTAATGTATTACTATGGCGGAAGGTGAACGGGTCAAAGTATCCAATATTGGAGAAAATAACAAGGGATATCCTAGCAATTCCGGTATCCACTGTGGCGTTTGAGTCCGCTTTTAGCACTAGAGGTTGTATTATTGATGAATATAAGAGTTATTTAACTCTCACTATAATTGAAGCGTTGATTTGTACTAAAAATTGGTTGTAAACTAAACTTTTTGCCACTCCTATCTACGACCTTAATCAAGAGTTGAAAGATCATATATATCAAATGGAATTACAAGAAGGTAACATTTTTTATATTACATTTTATATATAATACATTTTGAATTTATTCTAACACATTTTTTTATAGTACTCATGCACTAATTATAAGTTATTATTAATTTTTTAAAGAGTATGTACAATCACAAGCTTTAACAATTACAATGATGGACGCTAGTACTTGTCATGATATTTGAATAGATAACTCTTAAATTTAATAGATCATTTAGTTTCAAGTTATTATATTTGTAATTGTTTTACTTTTGGTTTTAAGTTTTAAGTCAATTGTAACATGATAATTGTTTGTGATCTTATGTTAGGAAAATTGAAGTTGGTAGTTGGAAAGCCAAAGTTAAAGACTTATCAAAGTGTGTTGTGAGTTTAATTTGGTGTTGTTGTACTTTAGTTTGAAGAATTTGTAGTCAATTTAAATATTTTTGGATGATAATTTTTATTTTGGTTTATTTTGTTGTTGGATGATATTATGGTAATATTTATTTTGTTACTTTTTGTTGTTTATTTGGAGACTTGGAGTTGAAACTTGGAACAATGTTTATTTTGTGTTGTTTATTTGGACTTTGGAGACTTGGAGTTAGAGTAATGTTTATTTTGTGTTCCTTATTTGTCTTGGACTTGGAGCAATGTTTATGCACCTAGCTTATAAGAGTATTATTAATAAAATAAAATGCTTTAATGGACTATTATTCCTAAATTATCAAAACATAAGCTTATGAAAGGGAGTGTTAGTAAAAAAAAGAATCCATATAAAAATATAAATAGTCATTTAATTATATATTTCATTACTTGAATGTTTTCATTTTGATGTTTTATATTTCTTGTGAATGGAAACTTTGCATCACCTTGTTTTCTTGGTAATTTGGTATATATCAATGCCATATTGTCAATGAAACAATATATTGTCAGCTTGTTTTCATTTTCTTTTTCTTTTTATGGTTAGTAACTTTTCATTAATTATAGATTTCATAATTTTGTTGTGAGAATTGTCAAAAAGGCTCTAAATCCGAATTCAATCTGAATCCAAAATATAATCCAAATCTGAAATGTAATCCGAAATAAAAACTCATTTGATCTAATCCAAATATGAAATTATCTGAAATATTTATCTGATTTGGATCAAATATAAATTCGGATTGAATTCGGATGAATTTTTTTTCAATCCGAATTATTTGAAATTTGATCGAATTCATCCGAATCCAAATTTACCCACCCCTACGTGTTGCATGGACCAGCCTGCGAGCCTTGATTTTTTTTCGAATAACCATCAACTTAATTTAAAACTTATGCCATTTCAATTTTATTATTCTTATTATTTTTTTTTTGTGCTTTTATTGAATGTAAAACTCAAGACTCCAAGTAAATTAGTTGTTCATATCTACTAGACTAAACAAATTTAATTTTCAAGAAATCATAATGATAGTATATAAAAGTTAAAATAAACTAACATATTTTTAATTAATTTAATTTGAAACATATTAACTGCTTTTAATAGAACAACAAAAAATTAAATACATACTGTAACCTTGATAAGCGTAGAAAAAAAAAGTAAATCTTTTATTAATAATACAAATTTAATTCTATTTGATAGTATGATTTACAGGTTTTAAAATATATAACGCTAATTAGGTATACAAATCCAATTTAAATTAATTCAAATAATGGATAAGATGATGATATGAGTGTCCCATACCATACATCAAAATTGGCAAAATGGGATAGATGTTGATGATGAAGACAATGATGATGTCATGATGTTTATGTTGAAGTTGATCACGATGACAACAATGAAAATGAAGATTAAAATTTGGAAATGCTTTTAGTGAATAAAATTGTTGTAATATAAAAATAAAAGATAGGTCAGTCATCAGTGGGTGCCAATTTAGTTAGGAAGTGCTGTAAATTGTGGTAATACAAATTATGTCATATTTCATTTTGTTTTTAATTAGCAGCTTTTCATAAAAATAAATTTTATCTTATTCATAGCCACATAGTGTTATTTTTAATTTATTTAGTATTATTTATATTTATTCTTTAAAAATCAAATTGTTAATAATGATTCAAATCATTTAGTTAAATTTAAATTAACTCAGGTAATGGACTTATCAATATGAAATTAGAAATTTAAAATACAAAGTAAATTTTCAGATTTATTTTTAAAATTTGAACTTTAAATTGTTAAATTTATATTTTATTTTTCTATAACAAACAAAATGAGAGATTAACATATAATATTTCAAAAATATTGGAGTGGGCTCATGGGCCCTTAAAGGGTTCTACAAAGCACGCCCCATGTCTTCCATGAGCAAACACGCCCCATTGATAGGTCATGTCGTATGGCCATGGCTGTCCTGTGCCCCAGTCGGCACTGCCCATTAGCGGTGGGCGTTCGGATTGGGTTCAACCGGTTCGATTCAGTTCGGTTCAAACCTAAAACCTGAACAAATTGACAGAGTGAACCCAAACGGTTTTGCTATTCGGTTCAATTAATGGAAATGCTATCAAATCATTTTTGTCTCCATTTTTTTCTTGAAATTGTTTTGGGTCTATCATCATCTCAAATAATTAAAATTTAATTTAATGCAAATATGAAATAAAAAAGAGCACACGGTTCAATTAAATCATCTTCATTATTTTTTTTTTGTGATTACATTTTTTTAATATTTGACTACTGGGTTAATTTAACATAAATTTAATATGATTATTTCACCTCCATAAGATAAAAATATCAAAATATCCTAAATGATGCATAAGTACAACTAAACAAAAGAATGTATTTATGACATATTAGGTACTAGAAATTATTAAATTTTATTTAAAACATATTAGATTATAAAAATACAAAACTAAATGCTCAAACTATTAGTAATAATAATAGTTCATGCTTCTTGGGGCAGTTTGTTTATTTTATATTATATAAAATAGTCAAAATAAACTTATTTTAAACAAACCTTAAATGTTCAAAGATTATTAAAAGACTTAAGTCAGAAAAAAAAAATATCATATGAATGATTCAATTAATTAATTTTTCAGACTTATTGTTACTTCATAGTTATGCAAGATAGTGTAAACTTATTATAACTATCTTATGAAGGTGAGGTGAAAATATCCACGTCTTTCAACAACCGGTGATCTTCACTTATCTATCCTCAACCATCTCCAACCCATACATTGATGGACTTTATATCCAAATTAACATTAAAACCCTCCCCCCTCCAAAAAAAAATGTTTATTTTTTTAACTATTACCATCAAGGGAATTTTTATAACTTAATAAAATTTGATCAAAATTCTTGAAATTGGCTTGAATAAATGGCTAAATCACAAATGCATGTGCTTTCAAATGGCGTTTAGTTTGAAGTAAATTATGAACAATTCAAATAATTTTTCATGAAGTATAATTTCTTTCAGTAACTTCAAATTTGATGCAAATTCTAAATATTTACTTCAATATTTGATGAAATATAAGCGCTTTTAAATGAATTTAAGTCTAAAGAAAATTTAGGAAATTATTTTTTTTTTAAATGGAGGTATGTCAAATGGCTTTAAACTTGAAATAAATTTAGAAATTTACATCAATATTTGATAATGGAAATGTTATGAAATCGTTTTTGTCTCCATTTTTTTCTTGTAATATTTTGTTATCTATCATCATCTCATTGAAGACATCAAGCAATTAAAATTTAATTTAATACAAATATGAAATACAAAAGAGTACATTCTTCAATATCATCTGATTTGTGTCATTGAGCAAAAACTTTCTTTTTGACTCTATCCATATTGCCCCATGTTCAATTTTACGTGTTGCAAAATAATCACTCACACACACATCATTTTTATCCATTATAGATACAAAATTTTTATCTTTATTTTTTATTTCTTTAATAATTGGCCAGTAAAGGGTATTAGTGTATTTTCCCACAGTAGCTATCGCACTTAACGATCAAATTCTTGAACAAAAAAATTAACAAGTAATAAACATCTCTTGAAAAATAATAGGTCAATAATTTTATAATTTAAAAAAGATTTCTTACAATATCTTTGATTATTTGATAAACAATTTTGCTTGTCATTATGAATGGAAAAAAAAAACTGTGAAATAATAACGAGGTTAATGCTCCACAATCCCGTCTCATGAAACCACCTTGCTTAATTATTCAAAGCATTTTGCGTATGTGATTTCATAACAAATCACCTATCTATGCCGTTTTTCTCTGTATTCGTCATATGAAACTGATAGCAATAGGACTCTTCACAGTGTACTGACCAAAAATCCAGCTCAAATTAGCTTGGGCTGAAGATGCACCAGTATTCTTTGTTCTAGTGAATGTCACAGAATAAGTCACCTTTTGGTTTTTCTCCTTAAAAGATATCTTTTCCGGCTGTACGGTAATCTCTACTCCTTCAGGGGCAACAATCTGACTGGTGTAAGATGAATTAGCAGGTCCAACGTTTGTTACTGTTCTATTATATATCTGAGGATCAGACCCCAATCTGATTGAAAACGAAGGATAATTTAGCTCTGCTTCAGCTATGCTCGAAACTTTTGAGCATTGCACATCACCACCCACAATGCCTTGTACCTGTTGGTCCGTGTAATTTAAACCACATAAATAAGGAATGTAATCATCGGGCTGGATATCGTAAATAAGTCCAGGATCATTTGCTTTTGACGGGTTAACGTGGCCTGCACCAACTGCAAACAGATCAGCTGGAAGATGATTGCAATCAGGAATTGGCTTGCCTTCAAGGTTTACTGTATCAGCAGTAGTCATGATGGCAGATTTGATTGCGGCAGGTGACCAATCAGGATGAGCGCTTTTGAGCAAAGCTGCAATACCACTAAGATGCGGGCAGGACATTGATGTGCCTGAAGCTATGTCAAATGTGTATTCTGTATTTGTCATGGGCTCCACAGCTGTTCGCCAGGCAGCAACGATGTTTACTCCAGGTCCAACAATGTCCGGCTTCAAGATTCCAGGACTTACTGTGCTGGGCCCTCTTGAGGAGAAAGCGGCAACCTCAGGAGAAGATTTTTCGCCAATTACAGTTCCTTTGACCACCAATGCAGCAGTTGGTGACGACGTTGAATTTATGTAGGCTTTTATGCTTTCCCCCACTGTGTAACTCACACGCACGTTTGGAAGTACACTGCGTCCAACTGGAAGACTGTCACCAATAAGTTCTTTATTCATTAGAATCATGGCAGCGCCACCAGCATCCAAGACATGCTGAGGATTTACACTCAATAGGCATAATACTACTTTGCCTTTGACATCAATACTTTTCAGAGTTTCTGGTGAGCAATTTGTTGTTGCCGAGGCATTCTTCGTGATAGGATAAACAAGAGGCAATTGCTGGGAAGGGATATCTGTCCATTGCAAAAGTGATTCACCGTCATATGTGTCTTGGTTGCCGAGCTGTACCGATGTGACTATACTTCTGTCAATGGTGCTTGCTCCCACAGTAAGCATCCACGGGGCGTCATTAACTACAGAAGAAGGTGTTGGGCCAGAATTCCCTGCCGAAATACTTACGAAAATGCCTTTTTTAACAGCTTTGAAAGTTGCGATCGCAATTGCGTTAGCATGGAATTCTTTATGTTGATTTACACCAAGACCAATCGAAAGAGAAAGCACATCAACACCGTCTTCAATAGCGGCGTCAAGTGCTGCACTAACTGAAGTCTCAGGACAACTATCAGCTTGGTCATTACAAGCTTTGTACATTGCCAAGTGAGCTAAAGGCGCCATGCCCACTGCGGTGCCGTTTACCTGACCATGTATATTTGCACCATTTACGAAAGTCCCAGCGGCCGTGCTTGCTGTATGGGTTCCATGCCCTCCGTCATCAATAGGTGGCAAACTTGTATTAAAAAAATTTCTTGCCCCAATTATCTTGTTGTTACAACCCGCCCCTCCTGCAAATTCACATTTCCCTCTCCACTTTGCTGGTGGTGGAGGCATGTCTTTATCGCTAAATGAAGGATGAGTAGGCGTTATTCCGGAGTCCAAAACTCCAATAATTACTCCTTTTCCGAAATTTGAATCCTTCCAAAATCCTGAATTCTGATGCAAACCCAAGAAGTTGGGAGTGTGGGTTGTATGCAGCTGCAATGTATTTTCAACACGGGCTGATATGAAGCCACTCTTTGTTTCCATGGCCCTTACTTCCTCTGCTGTTAGCCTTGCAGCAAAACCCGAAATCACATGCCTATAGCAATGCACCATTCGTGATTGATGATCATCATCGATGGAGTTCGATGAGATGGTAGCCGGCAAGAACGAATGGTACCAGCTTTCTAGATCTATTTCCTTCGAAAAATTACCATGCTTTGGCTTTTGCACGTAAACAATGTAGGTTTGTAAGTCGTCTGTATCACTTTCGACATTGCTAATTGCTGGGGAGAGACTGATGATACAAATGAGACTAATTAGAATGGAAGCCATGTTTAACATTTTACCCCTCCTGATCTCAATGAACCAAGAGTCGAAAAATGTTAATAATGTTTGATGCGTCGATGCATCAATCCCATGCACATGCACATATATATAGTGCAATACAGAAAGCGATGAGTACGAAGTCTTAACAAGAAGCTAGTGCACGGTTGTAAAGATATAATGGCTGGAACTAGTTCATAACGATTAACAAAATATATATGTTCTTATGTTAAACTAAATTTGGAGAGAGTAAGGTTCCCTAACAGTTTATTTTGTTAACCAATTAATAAAGAAAATACCACGTGTTTGGCTGCTAGCATTTTTTTTAATAATTAATGACTCATACAGTCGCTGAAAGTTGAAACTATCATAACCTTAGAAAAACCACTTGTTACCACTAAAATTAGACCTTACCGTCAATTGGTTATAAACGTACCGAAGTAGTTCACTAAGACCGTGTATTTCCAAGCATGCGTGCAATCTATATTATTTATATCACAAAAAAAATGAAAATAAAAGTTGCTAATCCGTTGCGGCAAAAGCAGTCATTTCGTGTATGAATTAATTTTGATCAGAAGAAGATACGGCAATTAGATTTGGGAAATTTACAAAATTAACCACATAATTTTAATAATTTTCACAATTAATCCTCCAACTTTATTTCTATCATAACTAGCCAAGCATTGAAAAAATTCCATTTTTACCCCTCTCATTCTCCCAACTTCCTCTCCTCTCATGTTCAAACGATTTCTCTTCTCCAAGTGAAATTGTCATCGGCGGCGGCTTCCCACCACGTCGGAGTCCATCAACGGCGGCCAACATCACCCACATTACGGTTAAAATAAACAAATCAAATGTTAGTTTCAAAACCCTAAATTATTAGAAAAAATTATTGTGGATTATGTTTGTTATGTTTTTGTGTTGGTGATGGAAATTATTGTAATTGTGGAGAGGGTGATGCTGCTCGTGGGATGATGGTGTGAGTGAGGGTGGAATGTGTGGGAGAGGGTTTAGGAATTAGGTGGCACGGCAAGTTGCATCTTGCGTGCGACAGGAGCGCGCCTATCGCACTAAATTACAGATTTTTAATTTTTTTCTTTTATGTTATTAAATTATTATAACACAATTGAAGCACAACATAATCCATTAAGCCTGAAATTATAAAAACAAATATTATAATAAAATACTATGAAACATTAAAAAGAGAAGAATATGAAGCACATTTTATATAATATTATTATGTTAAATGACATAATATTTTTAAAAATTTTCAAAAATTGAAACTGTTTTTTGGTGCAACAGGCAGCCTGTCGCAAAATTTTGGGAGATAGACTACATGTTGTACCTGTAGCACCTGTTGCAGCAACTAACAATGGTGCCAATAACAGAATTGGCGCACCAAAGCAAACTACAAACACATTTTTAAGTTAACACACGCCTCATAAACACTTGATTATTAAAAAATAAAGCATAAACAAACAATCTAAGAAATATTTTTTGAACTAATGTACACTAGTTCAATTATTTTACCTAGGTTTTGGATTAAACTTGAATTTGGGTGTATTTGGTCGGAATTACTGTTTCCGTTGTCGCTGGCCGTTGCCGATTACCATCGTCGATGATGAGTCCAGAGATAAAGCAACTTACGATTTGGTTTGGTGAGGAGAGTTCAATTTTCGGGTATGGTCCAGAGAGAATTGTTACCACAATTTCAAATTTTTGAAGAGAGAGTGTTAATGAGGGTTTGAAATATTTCTTAAATAACGAGGGTAGTTTAGGACAAAACCTCAATGCTTGGCTAGTTATGATAGAAATAAAGTTTGGGGGTTAATTTTAAAATTTGTTAAAATTTTATGGTTAGTTTTGTAAATTTCCCATTAGATTTTGGGTAGTTTTCATTTAAGGTGGCGTTTGTTTTTTCGTCTGAAATTTGAATAGATCTAAATTAGTCTGAATTCTGAATAGATCTGAATGTCTGAATCTGAATAATGTGTTTGTTTTTTTTATCTGAATCTCTAAAAATAAATATTAAGTTGTTTGTTTTTTAAACTTAAAAATCTGAAAATATATATTTTTACATTTGTACCCTTATTAAATTTAAATGTCAAATAAATAATACACTAAATACCATAATATTTTAATATTTATAAGTAAAACTATATTCAAGTGAATACATAATGATTTTGGAATTATAATATATAAAATATCACAAATTTTAAATTTTATCACTAATTCTCAATAATAGTACATAATATAAGAAAAAAAACTAAGAAAATGATTGAAATAGTTGATTTGTTATTTCATCTCGAAGTTGTCTCATATAAAGATGAGATTATGTAGGATAAACGTCTATGGGTGAGTTTTGGAATTTGTATGAAAAATAAATTATAAAATATGGATATTTTTGACATTAGAAATTAATTGACTTAATTCAGATTCTTTTATTCAGCAAAAAGCTAAAAAAATTGGCTTCTTTTATTAAGTCAAAATTATCTGAAAAGTCCTATTAAGTTATAAAAACAAACACCTCTAATTAACTTAATTAATTAAGTTAACTCACTTTAAGTTATTAAGTTAAAAAACAAACGTCACCTAATTCCTTTTTGTTTACTTGAAAATCAAATAATTGAATAAAGAGTTTTCAGTCAAAATAAGTCAAGTCCGTAGTCTAAGGGTATTGATTATTCAAAACCGTAATGGATGAATTATGAACTTTTATTTAGAGTTAATGACAAATTATCGAGGGTCCAACTACACTGCCCAGGATATTATACCTCACAGCCACTAAACAAATCTATACTCTGAAATTGGAAGGTTAAAAAATTCAATAATATACTACTGTTGTTTGATCTCATATTGCCTGTAGACTTATGTGTAGAGTGGGTGGCATTGATGTTTTATGAAAGAGTGGGGCTATTTAAAATCATCATTGCCATTAACTCTAACCTTTATTGCAAAAATATTCTTAAGCCTCATATTTTCTCACTCCAAAAACTCAGAAAACACAGTTTTCTTCTGGTGTCTTGCTAACCAGTACCCACCATCCGTCTGTGCCTTTCTTGGTTAAATAAATATCTACTATACCTTCAATTAAAGATTAAAAGTAACTCCAATTCAATTTGCGATTTTTGTTTTTTACATTTAAGATTAAAAGAATTCTTGTTGGATGCTAATTCATTAACCATTGTAATATTTCATTTAATCTTGAGATTAGAATCAATACTAGAACGAGAGTAATGATGAACGCCAAAAAAAAAATGTGGGTTTGGCCGGGGTGACAGTGTGGTGGTTGACCGTGTGCGAGAGTCTTACAACAATTGCCCCCTTAGTTTCTCCTGCTAATTATATTCGAAGGGAAACTTATTATGTATTATCTAATTCATTAGTTATTTATTACTACCATTAGCTATTCTTGTTCGTGGTCGTATCAAATATTTATAATTACGTTAATCTTTTTATTTTTGTTGTTTACGCTAATATTACTGTTGTTATTATCATTATTATTTTTATTACATTGTCCTTTATCATAATTGTTATTTTTTAATAAATTTTTAACATTGTTGCAGTCATCTAACTTATACGCTCGTCACATTCAAAAGAAGCTTACTCACCCATCACAGATAATTGTCCAAACATGCATCAGGGATATTCACATGAATCGCATCGACAAAATCGTTGGATCAAAGAAATGATTGCACAAAAGAAAGGATTGCATCAAGAGCACCCACGGCCTCGATGGCCCCACATACTTTCAAATCTTTTGCAACCAATGGCTTATGCTCGATTTGATTTCCATTTTTACGGCCAATTTTGAAGCCAATTATAACGCATTAAGCTGCGGTTCTCCTTCGTCGATTCTTTAATTGGCGTATCAATTCACGGATGTTGATTGGCTTTAAGACGGATGGGCTCTCCTTCGCCGAGTCTTCACATGAGATTTATTGCAGAAATAGCATATCTATTCACGGTTGCAATAGTGATATTCACACAGAACTTAGTGCAAAACCAAGTACAAAATGGGCCTATCTGCTAGATTTGCTAAAACTTCCCAGGAAATTGTAAAAAGTCTGCTGAACTCAAGGACGTATACTTCTAAACTTCTCATATTAACCCCTTAACTACTTGAATTTGGATTCCAGTAATTGGAATTCCTCTATGTATTATTTTATGCTTATTTTTAAGATATTTTACTATTGTAACAACCGACTCAGATGCATTAAGTTGTGAATAGCGGAATGCAAATAATACTAAAAATTTACTATTTATTATACTATTGATTATAACTTCTTCTAAATTAATCATTTAGGATTTTTATTTTCTATACTATTTCCTATATTATATCCTTCATTAAATACTACTTCTAATCTTCTATCAGCAATAATTCTTAGTTTAATATTAGAATCTCTATAACTCCTTATTATTGTTAGTCTTCCTAAATTATCTACTTTTTTTTAATGTAATTACTAAATGCTTCAATAGAACAATGCTGTAAAGTAAACCAAGTATAATTATCTAATGGCATGTAACCTAAATTTTTTATTAAAAAAACTTATAAATAGTTGTTCTTCTCTACCAAGTACTCCCAACTTTTGTAAGATTGGTTGGATAAAATTCTTTTTGTCACAAATGCTAACCAAAATCATATCCTTTTTGAAAATTTCTTAAACTTATTTTCCAAGAGGTTCAAAGTGTCAAATCAAACTTTTTAATTAAAACTCAAGCTTTTTCAAAAAAAAAAAAAACTTCCTTTTAGGGGCATGGAAATCCAACACAAAACCTCCATTTTCTCTTAAAACACTTATCCTTCAAGTAAAATGGTACTTGAAAAATAAATCTTGGCACTCACAGGTCCTTTTCCAAGGCTTTCAAAACTTGACACTCACAAATCCTAAGTTTTTCTCGAGAGTCTGATTTTATTCTTTATATGCAAAAAACTTTAGTTATCAGGAAAATAAAAAGACACTTGATTCAAAATGAAAGCTTTGTAACATAAAACTTGTATGTTCATGAACACATAGAGGCTTCAAAAGACTAGGTTTCTATGTTATGTTACAAACGTTATGTTGAATAAACTGACTTACATATAATGACTTCTAAAAACAATGGAAAAATGAACAAGAGCTTTAAAGCTTTTACAGATTGAGTTTTGTTACAAGATGATTTTTCTAATGTTCTGTTCTAGTGAGTATTTTCTGGTAATTTAAGCAAAAGAAAACTCTCCTTGTTTATAGATTGCTTCAAAGCCTTCTATCCTTATCTTCTACCGTTTCTATCTTTTGTTTTCTATGTGTGCAGACCAAATTGTGAGAAGCATGGTGTGGCATCTACTAAGAAAAAGATGTTGTCTTTATCTACATGTAGAAAAAATGAGTGTTGGTAGAATAGTGAGTGTCCACAGAATAATCACTATAGCTTTTCTTTTTTAAAGTTGTACTTTAGAAAAATAGTAAGTGAAGGGTGACTAATTGAAGAATGGGCCACTGCTATGTTATGATTCTAGCATGTTATCAATGTCATGGGCCTCAACATCATTTTTTTTTATTATAAGACTAATGCTCAGAGTACAGCTCATATTACATGAGATTACAACTGATATTTACAAATTAGACAGCCCAGATTTTTAACCCTCTCTAATATTCGAGGGATGTCTACTCCACTCACACTCATATTTTTTGGTAAGGGAGAAGGCCACATTCACTTACAATTTGTAAGGAAGGAAATTACTCCCACAAAACTTTTGTGAGGGTTCAAACTGCTGCTCTCCAATTTGGAGGGCAGCAGTTTAGTCGAGTGGCAGCCTCAACATCATTTATATTGTTGTAAAAGTATCTTCCATGAGAGATATGTAAGTTTTGAGATCTTACTTATATTGCTCGTGGTAGAAATGTACAAGCTGATCATTTGTGGTTTTAGAAATAAAATAGACTTTTGAGTATATTCTGGAGAGAATATATTTTTTAATTAACCTCTTCAACAATCATCTTAAGATGATTAATGAATCTGTAATCTCAAATTTCTTTGCTATTATTTTGCTTCTCCAATGTTTAATCTGTTTGGTCAAAGAAATAGTAGTGAAGATATAAGATATATTTAAACCCTATAAGTTATTAAGTTTTCTAATGGTGTTAGATCTCTTGAGAAAAATAGAATGTTGGGCCTTGAAATTCATAATATGCATCTTCCTTAAATCTTTATTCTAATGCTTTTGATTGGATATAAGACAACATGAACGGTTTTCCAATTGCTATTAAGTTAAGCATGGTTAAAGCTAACTTTCTTCAAAATGTATCTATTTCATTTCTCAAATGATTACATGATTAAGAAAACCAACATATAATAATAACTATAAAGTTAATATCAGTGTTTTATCTCTGAATTTTAGTTCTATAAGTTTGCATAATTGTTGTGTAAAATTTAATATACTCGCAAGCGCACGAATCTAGATATAGAATAGTGGTAACGAGGTCGAACCCATAGGGATTGCTTCAAAATTGAAAAGTCTAATTTAAATCTAAAATTAATATTAATCCTAACCTAGTTAACCAAATTGAATTTTAAGAAGAATTAAATAAATTAAACTAACAAAATAATTACAGCAAAGGAGAATTCAATAAGACAAAGGTTACCAAGATTTTAGAATCCACCACTATTCAACTAGTAATTATCTAGTTATCAATTAATCCCCAATTTTAGAGTGACAACTTGAAATCAATCTATGTCATCTCATGAATCTAACAATTAAGCCAAATTAAAATTAATCTTGCGTAGGTTCTTTTTCTGCTTAATGATATGATATCTAAGCATCCAATGTAAACATATTGAATAACAAAGAGTCAAAGTTTTTCTAAGCACTCTGTGTAAACAATTTAATAAAAAACACAGAATCAAAGATAATCATATGTAGACTTTATAGATCCAAGCATAGAATTAGTCAAATATTAATATTAACAATTAATAATGCATGACAGAATTGGTAAAAAGATTTAATAATATCCAACTAATTATGTGAAACAAGAACCATAAATATTAAAGAACATATGTAAGGAATTAATTAAATAAAAAGATAATTATTTCATTAAATAGGGTTTCATCTTTAACCTTGGTATTAGAAAAATTAGCTAGACATACTTGGATTGAGAGCAACAAAAGAAATAAAATCAGTCATGGAAAAATTGAAATATGCCGCTGCTCCTCTCTCTGCCGTGTGCCTCCTCTTGCGTTTCTCCCACATCTGTTCAAAAGCCAAAGCTCCTTTTTTATATGTGCATAAGCCGAATTCTTATTGGATTATAATTACAATACTTGAACTTCAAGTCACCAACTCACATGTGGAAACAAATCGAACAACTTCCTTTTTTTTAACTAGCTGCCACGCCACCATTAATTCCATTCCACTTCCAATTGCTCAGCACGGTCCCACCACTTAAGCTAAAGCCATCCAAATCCTTTATCACTTCTCAACGAATCCTTTTTTAATTCTAATTGCAATCCTTTTCCAATTTTAAAATAACTCTTCCAAATTAATGCCACCATCAGCCATGAATTTGTTTCCACTTTTGAAATTAAAGGCTCTTGCACGCGCACTTCATTTGGCAAGATTTATCTTTTAATTATTCAATAATCCAGAATTGGATTAATTAGTTGCTGTAATTTCTTCCGCTCGGATTCCATTAATTCTTGGCTTTATCATTGTCTTCCAAATTAAACTTCTTCATGCCCTTTTTGTCCATAGTCTCCCCTTAATTCCTTATTCAATAAAATAATTCAATTAATTAAAAATAACAAATAAAAATAATTAGCAATTATATAATTAAGAGTGAAATATGTATATATTATATGCTCATCAATAATCCCATCTCAATGCTAACTCTTGTTATATTATAGGTGAGATGACACTTATAGTCTGTATATTCTAGTGGTATTTCTTGAAAAAATAGATCAGTTCTAGAGCAAACTTTATGAGTATTACCATAATGAATCTCCCATAAAATGAGAAATTTAGGTGTTTGGTGAGCAAACTCTGGGGCTTCATAGTTGTGTTTGGCATAATCTTGGAGAAAACCTTGAATGAACTCAATTTTTCATTTTTGTAAGATATTCTTTAATGATAAGTCATCCATAATCAGATAGCTTTGAAAGTTCTTTACGTGTAAAGAAAAAGATTCTGCTTTCTCTTAGTTACAGCTCATATAGGTTTAATGTTTTGCATTCAGCATTTACTTTAACCAATGGGGTTAAAGGTTATTTTTTCCTTTATTTGCCAGTAAGGCTGATAAACTCTTGAACTTATCTTTTAATGAATCTCTTTCTTCATACAAATCTCTACACTTTTTTAAAAAAAATTTCCATTATTTCGATATGATCACAATAAAACAAAATGCTAGCGAAAGATGAAACAACTCCACAACTTTGTGTATTTGAACACTTGGTAATATGTGCTGAGAAAAAGATGGTAAACTGCTAGCTGTATTTCTTGCTAATGGACTTACAAAAAAATTCAGATCAATTTGTTGTTTTACAGCATCAAATGCTAATTCTAAATCATAAAATCCTTAAATTTTCTCATTTCCTAGTTTTCTCTGAAAATCTGGAATGGGAGCTAGATAGGGTCTCTATGACCTTCGTCCCTACCCACGAGTTGGGTTCAAAGAATATGTATTCCCTTAGTGAATATTAGGTTTTCTGTTAAGTCAATTCCAGTCTTGATGCTTAGAGTTGTGATCAGAGCCAACAATCAAAAGCGGAGTGGGGGAATTTTCCTCTTTTCTTCACTGAAGTTAGTGTATTCCTAGAGAATATAGACACGGAAGAGTTAATAAAACAGTGCAGAGCAATCTCTATATCAGGAGAGAGAGAGGGTCGAATCTCTTTAAGGAGCAGAATGAAAGCAAAAGCGGAAAAAATATAGCGGGATGCCTAATCGAGAAAGTGTTAACAAACAGAAATGTGAATAAAGAGGGATTGAAAATAGCTCTAAAGCAAACTTGGCAAACTGTTCGGGAAGTCAAAGTAGAGAGCCTGAGGGATAATGTATTCATGTTCAAGATTGGAACAGAAATGGATAAATGACATGTGCAAACAAGAGGTCCATGGCATTTTAACAACGCTCTCACTGTGTTTACAGAACCGATAGGTATTGGAGACATATTCAAACAATCCTTCACACATACGTCATTTTGGGTGCAACTAAAAAATGTACCTATTATGTGTATGGACAAGGAAATATTAACAGAAATCGGAAGGGCAATTGGCAAAGTAGAGGAAGTGGAAGCAGATGCTAGTGGAGATGTTATAGGACAGATTATTAGGCTTAGAGTGTCAATCGATATCACTAAGCCACTAACAAAAGTCATTATGCTGCAGACAACAAAGGAACAAGAGGATGACAAAACAGAGGGGCGAATTGAGATGCAGGAAGATAACCATGGGGAATGCAAAGAAGAGGATGAACAAATTCCAATAACAGTCCAATATGAAAAGCTGCCCGAATTTTGTTATTGCTGTGGATGCATTGGCCATCAATACAAAGAATGTGTAGCTTATAAAAGTCAACCCAAGGAGGAAATGCCTTATGGCCCATGGACTAAAGCTCAAACCATGATAGAAAGACTAAAGCAGCGGAGGGATAGTGGCAAAAAAGATGCAGGATCAGAAACCATGAGGAATGCATCACCAAATTCACAGGGAGAACCCCACTCCAGAAGCTCAGAGTCACAACCCTCAAAACGGGTAGAGAACAAGGACCCAGAAGAAGGGAAAACCCGGACATGGAAAATTTTAAAGAAAATAAAGCATTATCCTCAAAGCGGTGAAAATTTAAGATCTGCAAATGACAGTTGTCAGAAGCTGAAATTGACAGCTAATGAAGTCAACATTGATAGAGAGAGAGAGAGCTAAAATTAGTTATTACAGGTAATGCAACTGAAGTTGGGAAAAGGTGTGCGGCTTAAGAAAGGAAAACTCAGATGGATTTGGAGACAGGAAAGAATGATAGCGGGAAAGTAAAGCGGGAAGCTGATTGTCAAAATCTAACTGTAGAAGAAAACAAAAGCGAGACTAGGGAAAATGGGCTGCATGTGGCTAATATAAAACCCAAAAGAAGGAAATGGAAAATCAAAGCATAAGGAGAAGACAAAAGCGAAAGCAAGAAGGCTGAAAAGCAACATGGGCTTTGGCTAACAAAAAGGCCAGCAAATGAAAATATTAGTGAAGGTTGGGTAAGTTCGGAAGCAAAACAGAAAAAGCAGAAGCTGAAGATGGAAATAACAAAACAACAAGATAATGGAACAAGGGAAATGGAGATGGAGGATCTGATGCTGATATCAGCAGAGGCTGGAAACAACCAGCCCCGCCGAGGATCATGAATATTATAAGCTGGAACGTTAGGGGATTGGGGAGCGCCCCAACGTTCTGAGAAGCTCAAAAAATGCTCCAACAGCATAGGCCTAAGCTAATGTTTTTATGTGAAACTAAGTTGATGGCTAGGCAAATGCATGAGAAAAGTAAAAAGCTGAAGTTTGACAATTGTTTTAGAGTTAACAAGACAGGCAAATGAGGGATTTAATGTGGAGCTCAGAGCTTTTGGTAGACATCAAGTCTTGGAGCAAGCACTATATAGATGCAGTTGTCTGTGCCGAAAACGGTAGTTATTGGAGATGCACAAGAATGTATGGGCGCCCAGAGGCAAGTCAGAAACATCACACATGGGCGCTTCTAAAAAGGTTCGCTAACCTAGCTTCTTTGCCTTGGCTGTGTTTTGGCGATTTCAATGAGATTCTATGGCCTTATGAGAAGATAGGAGGACATAATAAAGAAGTCTGCATGATGTACCAATTTAACGAAGCCATTAGAGAGTGTGATCTAGTGGATTTGGGTTGTAAAGGGCGCCTTGTCACGTGGTGAAACAGAAGATATGGACACGGGTTAATAAAATAAAGATTAGACTATTTCTTGGGAAACAAGGAATGGGGTAACATGTCCTTGGAAACAGCTACTGAAACTTTGGAAACATGGACTTCAGATCACAATCCCATTTTAATGGCCGTGATAGAGAAAGGAAGGAGCTATAGTTATAACAAGAGAATCTTTCAGCGGGTACACTATGAGGACCTTTGGAGCCATTATGACAAATGCAAGGAAATTGTTAACCAAGTATGGACGGAGGAACAAAGGTGGACTAATGAAGATGCAGCTGAAAATTTTAAGAAAGTAACAAAAGAATCAATGGCTCAACTCCAATATTGGAGTAGAGAGGAGTTAGGGGATAGAAGACAGAAGCTGGAGAAGCTGATAAATGATTTAAAAGAGGTGAAAAAGCAGAATCAGCATTATAAGGATGGGGAACATATCAAAAGGCTGGAGAAACAGATTGACAATTTTCTCTTGGATGAGGAGATATACTGGAAGCAGAGATCTAGAGCTGATTGGCTTAAAGAAGGGGACAAAAACACGAAGTATTTCCATGCCAAGGCCTCTTCTAGAAAAAGGAAAAATAAAATCTGGGGAATCTAAAATGAAAAGGGGTTTTGGACAGAAGATCCTGATGATGCAGAAATGATGTTTTGTAATTACTTTGTAGAGCTATTTACTACCACCAATCCCTCTCAACTCCAAATGGAGGAGGTCTTACAAGATATGCCCATTAAAGTCTCAAGAGAAATGAACGAAGAGTTGGAGAAACTCTTCACTGTAGAGGAGGTAACATCAGCTCTAGCCCAAATATGCCCAACCAAAGCTCCAGGACCGGATGGCTTCCCAGCAGCTTTCTTCCAAAAGCACTGGAAATCGGTGAGCAGAGGTGTCTTGACAACCTGCCTTCAGGTTCTTAACGAGGGAGGTAATATCACTCCTCTCAATCATATATACATTACCTTAATTCCGAAGGTGCAGAAACCTAGGCAAGTGACAGATTTTAGGCCCATTAGCCTCTGTAATGTGATATATAGAATCATACCAAAAACAATAGCCAATAGATTAAAACATATGTTACATAACATAATCTCTCCAGTACAAAGTGCTTTCATTCCAAATAGGCTCATTTTTGACAATGTTATCATAGGGTATGAATGTTTGCATAAGATAAGAATGAGCAAAGGGAGAAAAAATGGCTTAGTTGCTTAAAGTTCAATATTAGCAAGGCATATGACAGAGTTGAGTGGTTTTTCTTGGAAAATGTCATGCAAAAACTAGGTTTCTCACCTAAATAGATTGATTTGATTATGAGATATATCTCATCAGCATCTTTTTCAGTTCTTATTAATGGAGCAGCAAAAAGGATGATTCAACCTAAGAGGGGCTTGAGACAAGGCTGTCCCCTATCACCTTATCTCTTCATCCTTTGTGCAAAAGGCTTCTCAAATCTCATTCAGCAGGCAGAAGCTAAGAAGTTAATCCAGGGCTTAAAATTCAGCGACAATTTAGCAATAACCCACTTACTTTTTGCAGATGATAGCCTTATCTTTACAAGGGCCAAGGCTGAAGATTGTTCAAGATTGAAACAAATGTTTGACAGCTATGCAGTTGCCTCAGGCCAAATTTTCAATTATGAGAAATCCTCGATGTTCTTCAGTGGAAACACCAAAGTAGAGCAAATTGAGGAAATTAAAAGTATATTTAAGCTCAATGTGGTTTCACATCATGAAAAATACTTGGGGCTGCCGTCCATGGTGGGAAGGAAAAAGATTGTCTTTTTCAAGGACATCAAGCTGAGAGTGCTCAACCAGATTGCCAATTGGCAATGTAAGTTGTTTTCTAACGGAGGGAAAAAAGTTCTAGTTAAAGCAATAGCTCAAGCAATTCCTACTTATGCTATGAGCGTGTTTAGAATTCCCTTGGGTTTATGTGCTGACATCCAAAAAGCAATAGCTTGGTTTTG
The DNA here is from genome assembly GCA_030449905.1 of Luvunga scandens. Classification (NCBI taxonomy): domain Eukaryota; kingdom Viridiplantae; phylum Streptophyta; class Magnoliopsida; order Sapindales; family Rutaceae; genus Luvunga; species Luvunga scandens. The sequence goes on along the minus strand of JASUUG010001122.1, from coordinate 2,097,516 downwards.
GTGGAGCTCAAAGGAAGATCACAGAAGCATTCACTGGACTAGATGAGAAAGGATGTGCAAGTCAAAAGGAAAATGAGGGATGGGTTTCAGAGATCTCCCTAGCTTTAATCAAGCCCTTGTAGCTAAACAAGGGTGGAGACTACTCCAATTTCCAGACTCGCTAATGGCTAAGGTCCTACAGGCGCAATACTTCAGAAAGTCAGAGTTCCTAAAAGCCAAGTTAGGATCAAAGCCATCTTTCATATGAAGGAGCTTTCTTTGGGGGAGACAATTGATTCAAAATGGGTTAAGATGGAGGATCGGGAGTGGAGATCAAGTTAAAATTTATGACAGCAATTGGCTGCCTCGGCTATCAACATTTAAGATTATGTCAACTCCAACTCTTCCTACAGACAGTACAATTTCCTTGTTAATTAATGAAGAGCATAACTAGAATGAAGATATGATCAGGCAACATTTTATAGCTGAAGATGCAGACCAAATTCTGAAGATAGCATTACCAGAGAGTCCAAGACCAGATCAACCATTATGGGCCTATGACAGACATGGGAATTACCCTGTAAAAAGTGGTTACCAGGTGGCCTTTAAGCTCAGATTTCTAGCTTGGCCAAGTACATCTAAGGAAAATCCGTCATAATGGCATGCTATTTTGAAGCTTGGCTTACCTGAAAAGGTTAAAATATTTATGTGGAGGGCAGCAAATAATATACTTCCAACAGTAGAGAACCTTTGGTAGAAAAAAGTCCTGCAGCAACCATGGTGCCAGAGATGTAAAAAACAAGGGGAGAATACCATTCATGCCATCTTGAATTGCAAAGCAGCCCAAAAAATATGGAAGTCCTCAGCATTTGCAGATGATATGAACCTCTTCACCAACCAAGATATGTTGAGCATTATCCAAATTTTGACAGCAAGGAAAAGCAAAGCAAAAATGGAATTGTTCATGGCTACCTGCTGGGCGAATTGGCACTCTAGGAATCATTTTATCATGGAATGAAAGAAAGATGCTCCTCAGATAGTCGTGGCTAGAGCAGAAGCAGTCATGATATCCTATAAGACAATCAAATCCCCTCCATTGTCAGAAAGCTCAAGGCAAAAGAACTAAAAAAACTAGGCTTGGAAACCACCTCCAGTAGGATGTTTTAAACTTAATGTGGATGCTGCAACAAAGGTGGAAAACCAAGTGGCTGGGCTAGGAGCAGTGATTAGAGACTCTGCAGGAAATTTTGTGGCAGCGGCTCAAAAACAGGACAGATTCTTCGGGGATGTTCTTGCAGCAGAAGTTAAAGCAATTCAACTAGGAATTAAATTAGCAGATTTGGTTGGATGCAAGCCTCTGCTAATTGAATCTGATTGTCAAGAAGCTGTGAATTTGCTTAGAGGAAAGAAGAGTAGCAGAACTGAAATCGGTTGGATGATTACAAACATCCAAGGAAGCATAAAAAGATTAAACAATACAAGTCTACAGCACATTTCAAGACTTTGTAATGATACTGCTCATTCCATAGCAAAGCTAGCCATAAATAGCTTAAAAGACGTAATGTGGATGAATTCCTGTCCATCCCACCTGTTGTATCTTTTCGCTTCGTAATGTTATGAAAGCTAAGGTTTTCTCTAAAAAAAAAAAAAATCATAAAATCCTTGATAATAAGGCTTGTAAAATTTTTTAATTTCTCTTAAAACTTTAGGCCAAGTATGGTATGTAAATCCTTTAACATTTGGAATGCAAGAGGTGATTGGAGAAAGATCTCAGCAGCTTTAAATGCGTTAACGTTTTATTGTAAATCATTAACACTTTAGGCCGAGTATGGCATGTAAATTCTTTAAAAACTACATAAAAACTAAAATTCTTGCCCAATGATTTGCTTTGAATTTTTGAAAAATAAAATATTAATGCATATAAAGCTGCTAAGATCTTTCGACCATCACATTTTGCATTCTAGATATTGTCTAGAACGCATTGTTACAATTCATCTATTTGACTATTAGGTAAAGACTTGAAAAACAAATTATTCCCTTTTGGAAAGGTTAATAGACTAATTTGACCGGATGGCATTCTCCTTACATACATCTACAAAATCATAAAATATATTAAAATAAATTTCTCTACTTAACTAATCAATTAATTTATTATTTATACACTTGATATGTTCAAATTCTACCTTGCAACCATTACTTGCTATAACATTAATAAAATTTAACCATCTTTTATTGCGTAACTTCTTTTCATAAATTTTTTTTTTATAAAATCTAATTATTGGTTCACAATCTGTCCTTACTCCAAAAAGCTAATTAAAAAATAATGTAAAACTATTTAAAGCATTAATGACTACTAAAATTTCATAGTCTAAAATAGTTAAACTATTTTTATATTCTTTGTAAAGACCTGATGAGTATCTACAAATCTTTTTGGTGTTTTTACTATCATTATTACTTGGTTTAAAGAGTAATAATGCTCTCCATCTATGTTCACCACTATATGTTTTTATAACCTTGTACTCATTTGCTAATGGTAAGTTTAATTTTGGCAATTCTTTACAAATTGTTTTTATTTTTCTAACTAATTCTATATAAGATGAATTATAGAACTTTTGACCTTCTAGTTTAGTCTTGTTATACAAAGGTCGTACAAGCTTACTGAGGTCTTTTATATACATCCTAGCATAATTTAATATACTGAAAAAGCCGTGTTCTTTCTTGATATCTTCTATTTTATTTGGAAAGTCTAATATTTTCTTTGCTATATTTTCTTGCAATTTATTTTTTCCTTTTTCTATTTTTCATTCCTAAAAATTCTATACATTTTTTATAAAGTTTCATTTTCTTCTTACGAATTATGAGTCTATTATTAATAAACTTACTAAAGACTACAGTAAAGTACTATAGTGGTCTTCTAAGTTTTGCCTAAAAACTAATATATCATTAATATAAACTAAAACAAATTTACTATATTTTCTAAATAGTAGATTCATCTTACGTTGAAAGATAAAAGCGGTATTTTTTTAGTCTAAATGTAAAATTATCCATTCAAAACGTCCTTTAAGGCAGCTGAAGTTAGTCTATGGAATAGAGTCATCATCCATTTTAATTTGCCAAAATCGTGATTTACAATCAAATTTACTAAATATATTTGTCAAATTTACTATATATATTTGTATTTTGGATACAATTAATTAATTAATCTTTATCAGGGATTTTATACTACTCTTCACATGTACTATCATTTAGACACTTATAGCTTATTACCATTCGTGCTTTTTCTTTTTTAATTTTTTCATGATTTTTATCCGCAAGTGCAGTATTTCTATGTCTACTGTTACTATGCCTAATTACTCTTAGTTTTAATAATTCTACCATCTGAATGCTAAATTCTTCCATGTCTTGTAGATTGTAGTCTCTTTTAGCTATTTTATTAATAGTAAAGCCTATATTTTTTATGTCTAAATGAGCTTTAAATTTATTTCTATCCCAATATTTAGGTCTTCTCTTAAAGTTTGTGTAGTTTTTTCTAATCTAATTATTTCTTTTAAATCTTGTTTCTTAGATTTTTTGAATTTAGGCCCTCTGGTCTGTATATCTATACTTTAAAGTATAAAATTAAGAACACAAGAATTTTCAAAATCTAGATCTCTAAATTTTATATCTTTATTTATATATGGTTTTTCTAAATCCTCTGGGAAACTGTCTATTTTTATTGTTAGATTTTGTATGTCCAAGTTATGCAAAAAATCTAAACTATTACTACTGGTTTCTATGTCTAAATAATGCAAAAAATCAAAACAACCACTGCTAGTTCTAAAATCAAAATTGAAACTAATATTGGTTCCACCACACCCTGCATGCTACTTTAATTGAACATGTTATAGATTTCAAGATAGACGAAAATCGATAGGGGTGATGACTATTCTTTTGAAGAATGTGACATAATTACAATGGATAAACATACGGTTTTTACTACTACATAGAAAATTTATTCCTAGGATAAATTTAAATTTGTGATTTATTAGACTAACCCAGACTTGTTGTAAGGGATAATAATCATAAATTCATTTTCTATTGTGTAAAAATCGATTTGAGCATCTCCAACACATTTATTATAATTTAATTGAGTTTCATTCATTTGTTCATCAAAATATTGGTTGTGACAATGTTTGCAAACAATATGTTAGGACAATAATATCGATATGAGAATTGCTACTTCCTATATCTATAATAGTTAATGTATCTATGGTGCTACTATTTCGAAATTTAATCTTAATAATAATATTAAGTAGGGGTGTTTGAGGTACAAGTGGTGAAAATTGATCGAAAGATTGTTTTGGTCTATCATCTAATGTCTTAAGTGTTGATCTAGACATTCATCCTTTACCTCAATAATTTGTTTATCTTTCTGTTTATTCTGATTTTGTTCTAATCTAAGAACTTTCTGTGTAAATTCAAACTTTTGTTTTTCTAATTGAAATTTTAATCATTCTATTTCTAACTTTAATCATTCTATTTCTAAAATTTGGGTCTTTATGGTTTGTTTAAACCCTTGTGTTTCTATTTCTACCGACTGATTTTTATAGGTTTTAGCTAAACAAAATTTACAAACTTCTATTTTATAATTCTTACACTTATATCTAAATTTTATGCTATGAAAAAGTTTACATTATGACATCTAATATTATTAGATCCCTGTTTATGTATAAATTCATGTCAACATTCTATTTTTCATCGAATTGTTCTAGGACTAATTCTTCTACATCTATATTCATAAAGTTATAATGTTCATCATTTGAATTAGTGGATTTTTCAGAATCATATTCTAAAGTTTAAGTCTTCTAATTTTAAAGTTTCATAATTACTAATTATACTAAAGGCTTCACTGTCTTTACTAATTATGCTTACTACACCGTCTTTTAAGTTATGTATCAAATTGATTCACTCTTTAAAATGATCATTTCTCTTGTTAAGACATGCATTTGCAAGATGCTTTCGATCTACACAAATTAAACAAGTGCATTTTCTCTTACTAGGCTTTTAGCATACTTATTACCTTACTTTCCTTTCCTGTATGTACTTTTTAAAAGCCATAGCATTAGAAAATAACCCCTACAATTTTACAAGTTTTGTTAGATAAGTATGAATAGGATTAGATCCAACCAGAGGCAATACCTCTATACAAGATATAGCCTTAGTAGATATTGACTAACTTTGATTTTCAAGTTAGAAGTTTCTTAGAGAATTTATTAATCATTATGCATTAATTACTAGCGAACTAATAAGTCATTTAATGAAGAAATATGAAATAAATATTTTAAAAAATTACTAGGAATTTTAGGAACAAAAATAGAAAACTATTGGAAGAGTAAGAACTTTAAGACAGGTTTAGGAATATGGCCAAGAATAGTATTCACCTATAGTATAGTTAGAGAATGTGTACAAGTTAATAATTATATGTTAAAATATTTTTTGTACTTTTTATTTCTATATTTTTTGTCTTTATACTATTGTGGAGTATAAATAACCTTTTTACAGAAATCATAAGCCTGCTTTTTTAGCGTCTTTTGAATATTAACTTGTACATATTTTTCTCTAACAACACTATAGGTAAATACTATTCTCGACTATATTCCTAAACCCATCTTAAAGTTTTTACTCCTCCAACAGTTTTCTATTTCTATTCCTAAAATTCCTAGTAATTTTCTAAAATATTTATGTCATATTTCTTCATTAAATGACTTATTAATTTGCTGGTAATTACTGCATAATGATTACTAAATTCTCTAAGAAACTTCTAACTTGAAAATTGAATTTAGTCAAGACCTGTTAAGGATATATCTTGTTTAGAGGTATTGCCTATGGCTGAATCTAATCCTATTCATACTTATGTCAAAAAAACTTGTAAAATTGTAGGGGTTATTTTCTAATGCTTTGGCTTCTAAAAACCTTTTCAACAAAATCTCTTTTATAAGCATTGTGTCAATTTCCTACTATTTCTCCTAATAGTGTTTCTAAAAATTTCTAGATATTATCATTATGAGTTCGATTTTGCCAAGCTCTGACTATTTCTGTTTCCCTTCTATGTCTGACTTCTAGCCACAGCTATGGATCCAAAGCTGCTAAATTTAATATGCTAGCAGATTGACTTGTTGTTGGCAATGTCATAATCTCATCTGCAGATTGTTTACGATAGGTTTTATAATCTCTATTATTTCCACCATAATTTCCTTTAGGTATTATAGGATATCTTTCTTTTAAATTATATGTTATATCCCTTGGTGCTGACTAGCTAAAACCTATTCTACCACGTTTGGTGGATTCTTGTGTTTTAAATATCACATCAGCTTCTAATTTACCTTTTATTATGTCATCTATATATTGTGTATTATATACTTAGTTTAAACTCTTTACTGCTTGAAAATGGCTTATTTCCATTATTAGTTCATCGTATCGATAATCAAGAATTTTCTCCATTTCTTTTCATGTGAACTTTTATTCTACAGCCACTGGATTACTTTCATTATCTTGGTTGCTGATTGTGCCAGCTTAATAATTATAGTTTCCAAATCTTATATCTATTGAACCGCCGATATTATGATAAATTACATTATCTTCTAGTACCAAAATTGGTTTTTCTATAAAATTTTCTAGCTTCCAATCGAATCCTGCATTAGTTTCTGCTGAGAAAATTTTTCCTCGAATCGCCTTAATTGCTTTAGTTTATAAAATGTTTATTATCTAATTACTATCTAATTTATATTTAGTTGTACTAATTTCACTAAATCTTCCTATAAATTCTATGTAAACTAATAAATTATCCTCATTCATTTTCATATGGTAACCTCTAGTTTTTATCCATATTCTTAAATCTTCATAAAAAGTATTAACTTTTACTAAAGAATCTAGGGTAAAATATACTATTCCTCTTTTTTAATATTTATGTCTAATCCTATGCTTCCTAAAAGTTCTTGTTCTATATTTGTAAACTTATTATCATAAAGACAAACTAAGACTTTTGCCACTAGGTTTTCTCTACTTAATTCTTTTATTTCTATTATAATTAACCCCCCCAAATGAGTTTATTTGAGATTTTTATTACTAACCTGATTATAAGAATGTTTATCTATTAAATCTAATTTAATAATTTGTCTTCATGAATACAAGATACATATCTTTCATTATAATTTTGATATAGCAAAGATTTACTAAATAAATTTTCCTTTATGTATATTATATTCAGATTGATCAAAATCTAATTTATTTGGCCTAAAGCTTTCTATTTTTTTTTTATCTAAATCTATGAGGTTTTCAATTTCAACATCCTCGTCTTCTTTTCTTCTACTAAATAATCTTTTCAAATAATTATTTTCTAATTTATAGCTATTGAATATCTGCTTACCTTTATTCACTAGTGATATCTATAGCTATCAAATTTCTTGGTTGCAGGTTCCTTATATCAGTGTTAGTTTGAAAGAAAAAAAATCTTCCTATCAAATCTTCTTAATTTAGCCCCTAAGGGCGTAGCCGAGTTGATTGGCAGTGCAATCTGTCGCCCTTCACTTGTGTGGACTTGGGTTCGAGTCTTGGGGGTGGAGAGTGGGGTAAAAATTGATTTGGGCTTGCCCACCCCCCTTTCCTTTTAAAGCCAAAAAAAAAAAAAAATCTTCTTAATTTGAAGTGGGTATAATTTCTGAATTCTTGGGTTTTTCCACATGTTTTTATTTTAATCTTCCTTCTTCTAATGTTGAAATTTTATCTAATCCTACTAAATTTTGATCCGTATAAAATCTAATTTTTGTTCCAAATTCTTAAGACCAGCTCCATTTTCTCTTAAACTATCTAAGACTAACTTAAAATCCTTGATTATTCTATCAAATTATGATTTAAATTTCTACCTAAATTAATTAACAAATCTACTAAACTTTTTAACTGTGAAATTTCCATTTGTAAATTATGTCTAAAGTTTCCTTTTATATTGCACTCTATATTATATCTATTTAAAGTTACTTTCTTACCATGAAAAGTAGTAATTTCTAAATTTAAATATTCAATTCTCTTCATAATCTGTTGGATCTTCTAATTAGAATTAATTAATTAAACCATGCTCTGATACTAGTTCATGGTCGAGGTCGAGGTCGAGGTCAAGGTCAAGACCGAGTATATGAGAGTTGTGTATATTCAGAGATTGGGGGTGCCCCCAATAGCGTAGCTGAGTTGGTTGGCAGTGCAATTTGTCATCCCTCACTTGTGTGGACTCGGGTTCGAGCCTTAAGGATGTGGAGGAGGTAAAAATTGATTTGGGCTTGCCCACCCCCCTTTCCTTTTGAAAAAAAAAAAAAAGAGAGACTGGGGGTGTAAGTGAATAATTTCTCAATACTAAAAACCTTTTTGTAATTTAAACTTATCAAAACTCATTGTATTGTGCATTAATTTTGTTCTCGTTTTTGTGAGAACATCATTTCCTCTCTACGCATAGGCAGTATAAGATCAAATGTTGAACTTAAAAAGAGAAGTAACAGTTCCTCATTGGTCCCCACAAACTGCTCAGTCCAAGTGGATTTCCAAACTAAATTTACCTCACATAACGTTCAATAAAAGGGTGGCACACAAATTATAGGTGAAATTAATTTGTTCAACGAGTAAAAGAATGATTGTTTTTTTGGAGCATTCTCATGGGATTATTGTTGCAACTTCTACAATAAGATGAATGCAGAGATTAGCTTAACAAAGTGATTATAGCGTCTTAAAAGTGATGGTCTCATGTAAAAGACTCTCAAGCTAAAATAAACATTCCTTTCTATATCAATCTTGTTAAGCTTAAAGTCTCAAATACATAAAATTCTTTTTCTCGAGAGCTAAATGGCCTACTAGTAACTCCTCCAAAAGCTCAAAGATTCACTTCCTCCAAAATGCTCTAAGATCTACTTACAAGTTGTCCAAAGCGCAAGAAACTTTCTTAAGAGTCCTTAGAAGCGCACTTACAAAATCTTACAACTAATTAGAGCATCAGAGGATTCTCTCGGTAACCCTAGCAAATGAAAGTATAAAGTAGATTTTTTTACTATTTTTTTATGCATGTTAGTTTTTCAAACTACACATTTATAAGAAAAAAGAGCAAAAATTGATTAAATACGGAAATTAGCTTCAAATTTTTCCAAAATCTCTTACAATGTGTTTGGGATCGAGGTTGAAATATTTTAAGTGGCTTATTTCGTAAGTTTCGACCAAAATATGTTTGATAAATTTTTAAAAAACTAATTATTTTATAAGCTTTTCCATTTTAACAGTAGATTTTAAAAACATGTAGAGATTACTTTTTATAAGTGCCTTATTAAGTAAGCTACACTTTTTTAATGTTTATATTATAACATTAATTTTTTAATAAAAAAATAATATATCATATTTTTTCACAAAATATAGTATATAAATAAAAGGTAATTTATACTTTACCTATTTTAGTCATTATGTAAAATAACATTTTCGAAATAAAATTTATAAAACAAACGATATTCTACTTTTCTAACTTACAACAACCGCAACAATAATTTTTTTTTTTAAATCAACAATTTATTTTTATCTACACAATAAAAGAAGCTTATTCCATCGGCTGCGGCAACCTCCAACTATCTCTTAATCAAGTGCTTATTTACTTCTTGCCTTTTTATTTATTTTGTCTTTTACCAATTATGATTTGGTTGTCTAATTTAAATTAACTTTTTACTAATTATGATTTGGTCGTCTAATTCAAATTGAAACACAAAAGGGCTAAGGCTTGTCCGTACAAGGGAGTCGTGTGTGTAGCTCTCAAAAGTTCCTCCAAAACCTAATTAGTGTTCTCAACCAGTCAACTACCTTCTTCAATTTTCTTGGTCCACTGTGTTCTTTGTGTTTCCAGCACTGAGAAATCATCCCTAGAGGAGTGAAAATTGATCTCTAGCACCAGTGCTTACGCACGTCCTTGCGCCGTTGCCGCACTACTGTTTTCGTGCTGACGTGCTCGCCAATTGGACAAGAGTAATATAAGTTTTTCTTCAAACGCCAGTTTGATGAAATCAATTTTATTAGCTGCTAAATCAAGATTGAAATTGTTTACTGAACACTTGGCAGCATTAGTTTAGAAGCACCAAACATAGGTAGCCCTCCAATAGTCACATGGCAACTCTAAATACCATACTAATTCATAGATGCAACCAAGGATCCATGATACCATTACCCTTCCGCCAGTAAAGCCAGTAAATGGCAAATACACCAAATAATAAAATTGCAGCAATCATTGCACATGATAAGGTAACCGAAAAGGAGATTTTATTCTAAGAGCTGAAATTACAAAAGAGCAACACTTGGAGTTTCTGTGCTTTCTGAAGCATGACTAAGAACACAATTGTGAAAGATGCTTACCCAACCTACCAATTCTCCATGCATATGATGACTAATGACCTACAAGCATCACTCTGGTCTTGTTCGTACCTCTACAAATGAAAACGAGAATCGACTTTCGTTTACAGACTACTTGAGGTACAGAAGACCTACAGTTAGTTTCTTCACATGCAAGATGGTTGAATGTACAGCTATTCGATTTTACACCACATCATGGAAGCCAGCTGTATCCAAAAGCACCGATTTGATCTGCTTGGGCAAGACATCCTGGCCTTCCCTGCATTGCTGTTAAAGAAAGAAGGAATTAATCTCTTGATTACCATATGGCTGATGCACTAAGAATCAGAAAACATGAATGAATCAGGCTGCTTAAATAATAAAATTTCTGATGGGGCAATAGAAGTGAGGATATATTGTGCTCTATTGAGATATTTGAAATGGTTACGGTCTGTATAGCTAGTATGAAGGCAAGAGTTCCAGATGCCAAATTAAACAAAGGGAGCAATTGCTTTCAGTAGTGATCGAGAGCATGATAGTAATATTTGAAGTGTGTCCAGTTAACTGCTTTACCATCTAAAATTAGTCTTTCGATGATCAATGATAAACAATGACAAATTAATAACTGATGTTCAAAAGGAGGCACAAGAGCAAGAGTGGGAAGGAAGGGCAAAGTTGGCAGAGTTTAAAGACTATTTCATACGCCGAAATCCAATGGGTCTGGAGAAACTAATCTTATAGAAAAAGCAGAAAAAATGTGCTTCCTTCAACCAGTATGTTTTGGTTTTCAAGACAATTTCTTCCAACTGTCTTCGCTAGGCATTATCTTTCTAATTTTTTACTGTTTCTTTAGCCAGTATATTATATCAACATTTAGTGATGGTTATAATCAACATTTGAAAAAGGAAAAAAGTTCTGTTTCCTGTGCATAAAACTAAAACTGAAAAGAAGAGAAAAAGTGCCTGGGTAGGAGGGGGTTGAGGAGGAGAAAAGAAGACTAAACATATTAGTTGATAGCTTAAACATTACTTGTAAGATGCCAAAATCTGCTAGGCTCACCAAATCATCTAGGATACGGCCCATGCAAAAAATGTTGGTCAATAATTGATATTTAAAATGAGACAATAGAAAGATAGCAGGATCTTTGTCGATATCTTTGATTGAGTTTCCCCACTACAAAAGTCATATTTCAAGCCTCAGCCCACTGCTCATAAAAATCCACATAAACAAATAATTATATATAATACTCCAAACCTATTATTGGTTGACCACCTATAATTCTTCTTAGTCTCATAACAAAAACCAACAAGAAGTTTTCCATAAGTTTCATGTTGTCCATCATTTTTGAGGAACATAACTAACTATGATGAATGTCAGATGCAAGTCAAAATTAAACTTTCAATTTTTTTTCTTTACCAGGAATATATTGTTTTTGCTTTATACTTGACAATTTGGGTCATGAAAAGAGATAACTAAGATAGACAAAGAAGCACACCTCTGCTCGGAAAACATCCAGTGCAAAGCCATTGAAACAGCTGATGACAGCCTGCTGAATGTCCAACCCAAGGCTGTCCAGAGCCCTCATAGTAGAGAGCAAGAGACCTGGTCTACGAGCACAGAACATGTGAATGTTCACAGCCCTTCCTTCTCTAATCCTAACTTCCACCTGCAATATTTTGAAGGAACAAAAACTTGTAACAATGTATTTCACACTAAGGAAAAGCTGTTCGTCAAAGGAAGAAAATAATAATCTTATTTTGAATCCATTCTAGCATATATGTAAGCAAGGGCATTGGACAGTGGTGTATGCACAACCACCTGTGTCCATGTAAAGTACTTTTAATTGTCAATGCCATGTGAAGATTTACAGCAATTTAGCATTTCATCTGAATTACAGTGATTCACTGAAATGACAAATGTATCACACTTTCACACTAATAAGGAGCATGCAGTGAAAATCAGAAGTGATGATACAGCACAATGGGGTCCATAGATCAATTTTCAGCCTTAATATTCTTATCACTTTCATTCATATACCATTTATCAAACTTTCAAAACTACATTATCCAATCATCAAACTTAATGATTTCCAACATGTGACCACTCACTGCCTCATTGGTCAGTCTTAAGTCCTTGGGCACATGTCACATGTATGAAAAGGGATAAAACATTGGACCCAATTACCAAGTACATTCACAGAAACATCTTCACTATTAAGGTGAATGATTGAGCTTCAAAAATCAGTGTACATACACAATAATGAAAGAAGTTCCAGTCTGCAAATCAAAGCTGGCTCACAAATCCACATAGCATGCTTGTTTGCAATAATAACTTAATTGCCAGTCTGAGCATACAGACATACGCATGTGAGACATCATGTAAAAACAAAAGCACCCATGCCTGAGTTTCAACTTTTCAACTTAACTTAAACACTAATGTTAAGGCCCTCAAGTAAGTAACCGTTACAAACTTATAAACCACATAAAAGCATCAAGCAATTGCAGAACAGTATAATCGAAGTCCTTTTAGGCACACCAAGCTCAAAGCTTAAAAAGTATATAATGAACAGAATTTACTCTTGCAGCTTCGCCTGTTGGACTCCGACTTAGTTCTTCCTTGACACGGCAAGGAAGGGTAGGAGGAGACGGGGTCATAGGTTGAATGCTTGTAGAGGGCTGCATCAATGAGCCAGTTGGGGTTGACTCCAATTCATTGTGAAGATCATTGATCCTCTGCAGAAGCTCCTTTAGGTAATCAATGGCATCCCCCAGTATTGAAGCCCTATCCATCTTCAAACACAACAAAGACAGTCATATACAATAGTCTTAACAACACATTATTATAATTCACAAAACAAAGCAAAATGTAAAATAAAATAAAATACCTTGCTAATCTTGGGCACAACAGACCTAAGCATGTAAAGCCTATCATTAAGCTTCTTCCTTCTCCTCCTCTCGGCCATCAAATTCTTTGCCGGCAAACCTTTCCTTTTCCCTTTATTATCCCCAACAGTCGCACTACTACTAGCATTCCAATTCTTGACAGTCCCATCCACCTTACCATTCACATTATTGTCACTACTAGCATTATTATTATTATTGTTATTATTATACTCATCAGACTCATAATTCAAACTTGAAATATCAACACTAGCCTCCTCATTTTTCCGACACTTGATGTTGTCCAACAGCAAATTCCCTCCCAAAATCTCCAAGTTTTCTAATTTACCAGAACTCTGCCTTAAAGCCGCTCGCTTTTCAAACAGAGTTGGCTGTGACTGCGAACACACTTTAGCCTTGGTGTTGCTGTTAAAAAACAGACCCTCTAAATTATCAAAGCAATTGCTATAAGAAGAACCGAACCCATGAAAATCAGAGTCATTAGCGGCACAAATCTGAGTTGTCGTTAGGCCCATGAAACCCGAACCCGGCTGAATAAAACCAGCAGCTTCACCGCCCAAATCAAAGCCGCTCGCAAAAGGGAGGTGGCTGCTGCTGTTGTTGTCGTTGTTGTTTGGTGGCAGCAGTGAATGTGACGGGTTTAAGGTGAAAGAGTGTGATTCAATTGGTTGAAAAAAGAGGTTGGCTTCTTGAAAAGCGTTGAAAGCTCTGAGTTCTTGGTTGGTTTCTAATAAGCCGGTGGTGTTGGTAAAATCTTGAGGTGGGTTGTTTAGAGTTGAGCTCAAGAACCAGTCAGTGTCGAGAATTGATTTGAAACCCGACAGAGAGCCAGCATTAATGTGCATTTCATCTTCTTTAGGCTCAGTGGTGGCACGGGCGGTGGCGGTGGAAGTGGCGGCGGCTCTGGTCCAAGAAACTGAGAGTGGCTGCTCCTCTTCACCTTCCATCCAAACGGCGCCGTTTGGTTCCAGAACCATTTTTTTCTTTTTTTCTTTATTTTGCTTTAATGCTTTTTGTTTGAGAAAGAGAACCACAGAGGAGTAAAAAGCTCGGTGGGTTTAGCAGCAGAGGCAGCAGAAGCAGGGAATCAATGTTCAGGAAGGAAAATGGAGACAAGAGAGAAATTGATTCCAGGTTTGAACGTTACGTTATGTTACGAAAATTTGTACTGAAATGAATTGAGTCTGTTCTGTTTTTATCTATTGGCCATACTTTACTTGCTGCCTTACTGCCTTTGTTGTGCCTTGTTGGTTTGGTAGAACTTTTCGTTTTAATTTTTAATTTTGTTTTTCTTTCTGCTCCCAAGAAAAACATGATTGGAATTTCCTTTTATTTAAAAAGAAAAATTAATATATCACACTGCTTAAATTTCTCATCTAATCTTGAATGCAATATTCAATACTTTGTCACATGTTATATTAATTAGTTTCTTTTGTGAAAAAGATACATAAAAGACTTCAAAATACATCCATACTTTGAGAAATCTCTAACTGGACTTAGGGCATTTGTTTTTTAAATTTAATGATCTAATTCATTTAATTTTATTTACTTGAGTCATTAAATTTATTTATTTTTTAATTTAATTATTTTTAATCATTAAGTTATTAAGTTAAAATTTTTAACTTTTTACTTAATAAAAAGAGTGTGAATTGTATAATTACAACATTTTCTTCAAAATATCTCTATTTGAATTAATTCATTTCCATCTTTACCTAAATTACACCTACTAATTAATATTAACGTTAGTTTTATTTTTACCTTTTATTTTCTGAAATAAAATTATTTATCTTAATATTTTTTTATGAATATTTTTATATAAAATATTATAAAATACAATAAAATTGATCAATTTATTCAAGTTTAGAATATTAAAGTGTTGCATTCATTTGAACATAACGTGTGTTCTTTGAGTCATTTATCATTTTTTTAATCTTTTTAGATTTTTAACAAAAACATGATCACTACCCTAGCTTAAGTTACAGTGAATAAGTGAATTTTATTTACTTGGATAGAGAGAAGAGAAGGACATTATCAAAAAAATTTCCCTATAATTTATTGGATTTCGTTTCCATCTCAATCACATTTTCCTAACCAATTAAATGTCGTGTCTAGTTTCCATGTCTTACGACTCTTACCCATGAAAAAGTTCTTCGTCTTCTTATTTAAGATTTCAAATCTGCCTGTTGTACAATTAATTCACTCCCATCCTTTGTCACTATACTTAATTGAATTAAAAACTTAAATCAAACCTTTACATTTCTACGTAGCAATGATAAATTTATAAATACAATCATTAAAACATCTTAAATTCAACAATAATTGTAAGATTTGTTTGCGGTAATATGGATAACAAGATGGATCTGAAAGACTAAAATTATAAGGTAAAAAATTGAGCAAAATCTCTTTATAGTCTTATTTAGTGATATTAATCATTTCCTTTTTCATGTTTTTGGAATTATTAGAATAATATTATTAACCATAGAAGATAATGATAAATTTTTTTAAAAAAAGAAGGAAAACTGATTAATTTCTATCGATAAAGATTTAGTCATTCTCCCATTAGACTGCAATTACAAGAGAGGCATAAGCACCCCGAAGGCGGTTTTTTAAGCAACTTCAAATGATCACGTGTCGAGTTTAAAATCTTACGGAAAGTAGGGGACTGTTAAAAAAGAAAAAATTGAACTTTTATCCACCCCTTACCTTTTAAAAATATACATAAATAAATGAAAGAGAACTGACCAGAATTTTTTTTTTTTATTTATTTATAAGCATAACTTCAAAAATTGAAAACCCTTTATT
The DNA here is from genome assembly GCA_030449905.1 of Luvunga scandens. Lineage (NCBI taxonomy): Eukaryota > Viridiplantae > Streptophyta > Magnoliopsida > Sapindales > Rutaceae > Luvunga > Luvunga scandens. The sequence continues at coordinate 2,081,455 of JASUUG010001122.1, read as the reverse complement.
CAATGAGATCACAAGACATGGTGCTTTTCTTCTCTTTCCCTATCATTTTTATTTGCCTAACGTCTTGAAAGATTTCTGATATCAATTTGATTCATTTTGAATTGAACAATAATTCATGAGAGAGAACCGAGAAATGGCAAGGCACAGAAAATAACCCCAGGGGACCAGGAGTGAAAAAGTAGATGGTAGATGCAAGTTGCATTGCTTTCAAATTCCACCACTCATTCGAATAAAAATCAATTCGAGTTCTACTTCTTCATAGCGTATTGTAGAAAGAAGAAGAATTCCGAACTTGCATGTAGCCACGATTCATTTGAAGATAAGATTACCCATTTGACTGTGTTGTGTCAAATTGAGTTGCTTTGGCTGCTGGGAGGAAAAAAATAAGAGCAAGAAAGAAAAAGAAGAGAGAGATGATTTTTCTTAATTTAAAGTCATGAATGAAGGAATTTAAAATTTTACAAAAATGTCGATTACCATTACTGAACAATTTGTAATTTTGCTCTTGCTGTGGTTTTTTTTTTTTATATACTTTTTATTTTCTAGTAATGCCTTTTTTAATATATATCAAATAAAAATCTCCAGAAAGATTTCTTAAAGCACACATTAATTAGTAGAAGGGCACAAAAAATGCTTGTTATTGTTAACAAATTTTGTTCATTCGAAGCGTTGAGATACCTAAAATAATTTTCAAAACAAGAAAGTCTTAGATAATAAGCAGGTTGGGCGACATACATATCACTTGTACACTAATTCAATAAAATTTTTTCACATGTATATCGATCAGTTTAAAATCAATCAATCAAGGTAGTGCCCGAAAAGACTAAACTAAATAATATCGATGCCACCACTTTAGATGGCCACAATCCAAATTTCACATAGCATGCAATCACACAATATGCACACAATGTGTTAATGATAATTAAAAATTAAGTGTATACTTAATGATATACGATTAGAGAATGGTATGCTAATGTGATAGTATCGACGCCACCAAGATCTTTCTCAATAGTAACAATGAAAAATTGGTGATCTTTTAACACATAGCATGATCTGTTAAGACCGTACGTCCTACGCAAGTCTTGCTTCTCTAAAAAGCCACTATTAATTGTCAAACACATGCATGCATTATCCAAGCAATTCCCCTTTGCACAGGAATGAGGATATCGGTCACTGTTCAAAGCAAAGCTGTTGTTGTAGCTTCCACTTTCAAATTTACACGGAAACCCAGTTGCCATTTGAGCCATGCAATTGCGAAGACTTAATTTGGAATAAAATTTTCCAGAAGAAACCCCAAGATTCTCGTGATTCCTTTTCCTTTCACCGCACCTACCACCCAATCAACACTTAAAACAACTCAATTCCCTCTGGTTCAATTCAAACAAACTCATAGCCCCCTCCTCTACTTCTTTAATTTACACGTGTCCCTTTCTCTCACTATCTTGGAAATTAAATAATCCAAATTCATCTTTAACTCTTTCGAGCGTCTAACACATAATGAGGTTTCTGGGAACTCCAAACATGTTTACCAGAGCCAAACCGTGGCTGCCGAGTCTCTGTTCCATCAACTTATAATCTCTTCACGTGATGCTCTTGTGTGCGTACAAATTACATGGCCATGGTTATTATTAATTAACAATGCAAAACAAACTCTGATTAATTAACACACACGTGGCAAACATGCAACTAGTTGATGAGACTGACCACCAATCAAAACTAAACAGTGTAGGGTCATGATAAAGCGTGAAAGGCCAGAAAATCATGCATGAGGGTAACTTGTACCTTTCTTTATTCGTTTTTGTGCATGTATCATCAAATTTATCATAATCATCTTTGGCTGTTTGCCAGACATGCATGTGCAGCCGCTGACCAATGTGCTGTGAGGTGAATAAAAATTCATTTTTAAGTTTTTTTTTTTTTTTTAATTTTAAAAGGGATTTCAATTTTCAAGCTTAATTTCGCAGAAATTGATGGGAGAAAGGTTTAGGCTTGCAGTTAGCCCTGGACATGGAGGATCCAAGTTAGATATTTTTGAAGGAAAAAAAAAAAGGTAATTAAGCAAATAATAGGTGAGGGGATGACGAGCACATGACAGCTTGATACAAAAAAAAGGGACCATACCAAATTGGGGGGACCTTGTTCTATTCAAGGTCTGATATTAACACAAAGCTCAGTTAAAAGCTTCGCTTAAATTTCTTGTAATATCGCATGCGAACCCATAATAGCCATGAGCAACATTGTTGTTGTTGATGATGACGAAAGCAGTATTACAGAGCAAACATTGTCAGTTACAAAACAATATCCTCACCTTTTCGGTTTGAATTCTGCATTTTTTTTAGACACCCTCTACCTACACCTCTAATTTTTTTTCTTTTTTATTTTTTACAGTAAGGGACAAAGTCGAAATTCATTTTTTAACCTCTGCTAGGATTAAAACTTCTGTGGCCGACCATCCTCAACTTGTACATGTTAAACATAAAGCTTATGATAATTAATGAGAAGTTGGAGTTTAAGTTATTAACTTTTTTTTTTTTAAGAAATACCTATAGAAATTTATAGACTAACTCGTATATTGAGTTAAAGAGTTGACGATAATCCAAACCTTAAATACTCGACCGGAAATTCATTTTAATCGGTCGATATGAGATGATATCTCTAACACCCTCATTAGAAGTGTGTAAGCCTTTTTTTGACATCTACTTTTCACGCAATAAGATAACATGGCTTACTTCACACTTAAAAGCTAATACAAAAATTGGGATTTGTACAAACTTTATATATTCAATCGAAGATTCATGTTCAATGCATTGAAGATTATGTCCCTTACTAATAACAAATGTCAGTTTTTTTTCAAACTTCCACATTAAATATTTCACCAAATTTAGTCGTCCTAACGTTAACACTAGCAAGTTCTGACACCTAAAGACTAAGGTGGCATTTATTTTTTAACTTGATGAATTTAAAGTGACTTAATTTAATTAATTTAATTAATTAAAGGTGTTTGTTTTTATAACTTAATAGAACTTTTTAGATAATTTTAACTTAATAAAATAAGCCAATTTTTTTAGCTTTTTATTGAATGGAAAAATCTGAATTAAGTCAATTAATTTCTAATGTAAAAAATATCTTTATTTTATAATTTATTTTTCATTCCTATCCCAAAACTCATCCATAGATGTTTATCCTCCTTAATGTCATCTTTACACGCGACAACTTCTAAACGAAATGACAAATCAATTATTTCAAGATCTCTTGTTAGTTTTTTTTTCTTATATTATGTACTATTATTGAGAATTAGTGATAAAATTTGAAATTTATGATATTTTATATATTATAATTTCAAAATCATTATGTATTCACTTGAATGTAGTTTTATTTATAAATATTAAAATATTATGGTATTTATTTGACATTTAAATTTAATAAAGGTACAAATGTAAAAATACATATTTTCAGATTTTTTAAGTTAAAAAAAATAACTAAATACTTATTTTCAAATATTTAGATAAAAAAAATAAATATATTATTTAGATTCAAACATTCAAGTCTATTAAAAATTCATATTAATTCATGTCTATTCAGATTTTAGATAAAAAAATAAACGCCACCTAAATTTAGATTTATCTCACACACACACACTCATACATACACCCACACTAGTTGGCCACCATAATCTGAGAAACGGGAACTTATCAAGCGCAAACATTTATATTTTACAAAATTATATTGCTAAAAATCTATAATTTTAATTGTATACTCGCCCGAACGTAAAAGCCAAAGCTTCAATGGTCCAGCCTCATTGTTAGAAAATTGGAATATTAGTTAATTTGTGGGAACTAGCGATGTAAGATCATTAAAATGTAGGACATTTTCTCGTGATGGAATTAAAATATTGACAAGTGACAACTCTATTTACCCTATGCCTATGGCACACCAAATTTTTTTAAAAAAAATGGCGTGTCACTTTGCCCTCCTCAGCCCTCTTGCAAGCTCACCTAAGATAGATAAATATAGGGCTATCCTAATTCCTACGCTTTATATCATCACCTTTTATCAAGAATTTTGTCTTGGGCATAAGGTCAAATCTATTATCATTACGATTGAGCTACCAAAAAAGACCGAGCCCAAGTAATTATACTTTTGGATTTTATTGAATCAAAGGCTTAAATCTCTTCTGAATTACGTCTTAGTGCAGCAATAATTTCCATAGCCGTGACCCTTTTTTTTCAATAGCTCGAGTTAAGAAGCTAGCATTGTTAGTTTGTGGTTGGCTCGGTCAATGCCTTGTGGGATCTATGAACCGTCATCCAAAACAAGCCTTTTTTTGGAAATGTTGATGATGTAGCTAGCTACGATACATTACTAAAGGTGGAGAAACACTGAATAGCTATAGGCTGAATGGTTTCTCAACGTTGTCTCAAGTAAGGTTTAAATACAAACTTTTCTCGTGTAAGAATTCCTAATTAATTAATTGCCCTAAATTTAATGTTGCTGAATGAAAGTTCTTGGGCTGAGATAATTAGTGTTTTTCTGAGAGCTTAATTTATTCAATTATCCGGATAATCCAAAACCACTTGCCGACATTTAATTATCGTAGAAAATGAGGTAGAAACTCCCTCTACAAATCCCACTTTAATTCCCTAATTGCCATGCATATTACACAAATTTCACACAAATATATTAGCTTAAAGTTATGATCAAATTATTGAAAACTATTAAACCGAAAAGCAATAATATTACACAAACTGATCAGGAGAAGGGAACTCCAGCTGTTTGAAGCAAGTGAATCCTCCGTCCACCACAAGATTATGGCCTGTTATGTACTTGGCTTCATCTGATGCCAAATACAAAGCAGCCCTTGCCACATCAATCTGCTCACACTTGACTCCCTTAAGCTCCCCGAGCCCATTAATGATTTCAACTATTTGTTCTTCTGAGGCCCCAGGGTAAAATTTTGAGATCTGGGTCACAGACATTGGTGTTGGTATTGGGGCCGGTGAAATGCAGTTGATCCTGACCCCATTCCTGCATAACTCGCTAGCCACTGACTTGACAATCCCAGGGATTGTAAACTTTGATATTGTGTATGGATGTGGGCCTAGCCCACCCATTAGCCCACTGATACTGGATGTACAGAGAATCGAGCCCGAGCCTGTCGGCACCATCACTCGAGCCGCATGCTTTATCCCGGCAATCAGACCCCAGATGTTGACCCGCATAACTCTATCGAAGTCGTCTAGGTTAAGTTCCACAATGCTCGACGGGATAGTCGGGCCGGTTATTCCAGCGTTGTTGTACATTATATCAAGTTTTCCGTAGCGGGACACGACGGTATCCACGGCTTCGGCTACTTGAAGCTCGGCAGCGACGTCGCATTCGAGGAAATGGGCTGTAGGGCCCAATTCCTTGGCTACTTTAGGGCCCATCTCAGTATCAACATCAGCAATAATTACTTGGGCTCCATGTTGAACAAATTCTTCGGCCGTTGCCTTGCCCAGCCCATTTGCACCGCCCGTTATGAGGGCCACTTTACCTTCAAGCCTGTTTTAGAAAGCAAATAAATTATTAAATCATACAAATAAATATATTCATGATGTCTTTGAAAAAAATGCAACGACAAATCCACAAATCAGTCGTTTCTTTTGACAAATTTTTGGCGAAGTGCATGAAAAAAATTGAAAGAACGTTGATAATGACAAGAATGTGAAGCCAATTCGACGTTCAATCGAAATAATTATTGCGGCCGGTCGATGATGGAATATGGACCAAACTTTCTCCGCAATCATCATTATCACCAAAGACGATTGTGACTCCGAAAACAATTTGTATTGGCTTCACAACAACGGTCCTTTGAAAATGTTTTTCTTTCTTTTTATTTTTGTTTTTAATTTTTTGAAATAATGCTTTAAAGTCAATGTTCTTGGATTATTTAATGATATAAATGAGGGTACGAAGAAAAATGTCAGAGTATACGGAACAGATTGTAGTAATTTATCAGTTTTCAGTACACATTTTTGCTTATAATTTGTATGTTATCTATGTGGATAAAAAAATAAAAATAAAAGGTCCAAATGAGTTGAAACATCTCCAACATAAAGCAAGCGTTGTAACTATGGGATCTAACCAGTGGTTGTTTCAATGGTTATAATTCAGTAACACATGCGGGTCCTCACAAATACTGAATGGGTAACTGTTGCACACATTAACTATTAGAGATAAATCTACTTCTACCGAAATTTTATGTAAAAGAGGAAGTATGAATCTCCTTTGGAGAAAATCGAACCACTCTGCTGAAGGCCGAGTAGCGATAGCACATGCGGGTTAAAAACATGAAATGGAAAAAAGAAATGGCGACACGATTAGTTACTCTAAGTTGGAGATGTTCCAAGCTAGCGGTTGCCAGAAAATAAACCCTGAAAATTTTGGCGGATCTTGGGCTTGCATGTGGATTTATTTGGTAATGCTAGCGTTGTTTTCCGTATTGTATTCTTCTAACAGAATCCTAGCTCGCTAGATCTGTGGATCGGAAACACGCATAAACTAAGGAACTTGTCCACTCTATACAATTGAAAGTACTCACTAGTCGTCTTAGGTTGATATATAACTACTTGTTTATTTACTTTTGTTTCAATTCACAGTTTATGGCTCAGCAAATGAAAAGAAAAATAGAAATAGAAAACAGTTAAAATTTACCTTCTTGAAATTGTCTTTGACATGTAACACTGTCGTATTGTAAATGAGAAAAATTTTAGCGAAAGAAAGAAAATGACAAAAACAAAAAAAAACTAACACGAAAAATTTATATATAATGAAATAGAGAAGAAATGGCTCCAGTTAATAATAGAAACGTAAGGAGAAAATTGTTGCACCAGAGGGGACGGAAAATTTTGCTTCAGTACAGTACACATCATATCATCTACCGATGGCATGTACCAAAATTCTTATAAATGAACGAATCATTAATGATGACTAATTTAAAAGTTTAAATTGAAGAAAAGCTTTTATTCAAACACAAAGGACCGTTATTGATCATCATATGAGTTATGAAACATGAAAAAAGCAAGGGTAACAGCCAAAAACAAGAAAGGCAAAAATAATGCAAATGGAATGAATTAAAATTAAATTAAACAACCCATCATCATGGATAGGAAGAAAAATCCAAATGGTAATAGCATTTTCAATTTCTTGGCCAAAACTCATTTTTTAGAAACCTGCAAAATTAAAATTTGTTCAAAATTAATTGCAGTTGCGTTTTGAACTTACCTTTTGGCACCAACTGTGGAGTAAAGTCTTGCACGCTTAGTGCGCAAATCATCAGCAATGAACTTGAACTCCCTGTAGAAATATAAATAAATAAGAGAAAGCAAAGAAGAACCAAAGAAGCAAGAAGCTGGGGTGAGTTGTGAAAGCTATGGCTAGTGACCTGGCTAATGTTCTGAGCATATTGAACAGCTATGATGATGATGATCTGATATAAAGAAGAACAAGAAGAAGATAGCTAGCTTGCTAGGGTACCCTTTAAATTTCTTCTTTTTTTTGGGCCAATCTTTGGATCTCTTTCAGTTTCAGGGTATGTAAAATATGAAAGAGAGAGAGCTAGAGACAAGGCAGAGAATTTATTGGAGGAGCTAGGGCTGCTGCTTCTGAAGTTGTACAAACATTATACACACATTTCCATGCAACAAAACTACAAACACAAACGCACAATCTCTGAGAGATAAGGAGGGGATAAAAACAAAAAGAAAAAAAAAGGAAAAAGAAAGAAAGAAAGAGAGACGACTCATTAACAGTCATGACCTGTCCCTATTTAATGATCCATTCAAAACAAAAGTTACCGTAATTTGTTTTTTTTTCAAAAGAAAGGAGGGTAATATTATTATAAATGGTTTGGTGCCTGCTTTTAATTCTTTTTACTTTCATGCACTACAGACTCTACAGTTGTTGGTGTGTGTGTGTGTGGATAGAGACGAGTAATGAATTTCATGATTATAAGGAATGTATTGAGTGCGATTGCTAACTAACAAGAGGAAAAGGTTCTATAAAGTACTGTTACTTGTACATTCCATTTTTGACCATTTTTTTTATATAATCTTTTGAGTCCTTTTTTCTTTTCAAATTACGGGAAACGTTGTGCAACTTTTGGTATGAAATAGTTGCATAATCCCACACGATAGTCCATTCCATTTGGCCTCTCTGAGACGGAACAGAATGTCAAAAGTTCAAGCCGAAGCAGATAAGTTTAATTTGGGGTAAAATCTAATGCACTAAAAAAAAGGGCGGGGGGTGCTAATGGGAAATTACATTATGGCTATAAAAGCATTAACAAAAAACTAAAATGAATAGTCTCCTAATAATGTTAACACAACAGTGCTAAAAATAAGTAATCAATAGATAGTAACAATGAGATCATTCCATTAATTATTTATATATATATATTTGGATAAAACAATGAATTAAGTCTAAGCCAGCTGTAGTATCAATAACAGAAAAGGAATTTTGTTTAAAAAATCAATAAATATTGATTGTGCTACTGTCGAGAGAGATCATGCATAATCAAGAATATAAATAGATTCTCACGCAAGATGATCTGCTGGACCGACCATATATGTCAACCTTATTGTTTATGTATAAGATAATAGTTATTTAGATTTAGTTGTTATCACTAAGATCAAAATTAAAAGGAAAAGTAACCTTTTCGAAAAGACTAACCTAGACGACTAGACTCTAGTAACTCTCTCCTTTTATTTCTTCTTTATTATCAATATTATATATATTTAAAAATAAAAACTTGGCTTTTTTTTTTTTTTTTTCATATTGTTTCTTCTTTGATCATGATGAGGACATGGGGACAATTAATCATGCGGTTAATAATTATATGAGCCAGCGAACGGTCGGGATCAAAAGTTATGGGAGCCCACGATGAAATAGCATTTGCACTGCATGATTCAAGTTTCCACCAGATTTAATTATGCTAGTAATTTTCGATATTTCGTTAATTGAAGAACAATAAATTTCCAAACGAGGTTGCGGCATTTTGGCGTCTTTCATTGTTAAAAACGCGGTGCGGATAAATTATTATTATTTTGAAATTGTGCATAAACTAATTACTTGCAGTTTACGTTATAATTAAAATTGTATACAATAAAAAGTCAACTTAGGTTGTTCGGCGGCGATTAATTTAATCAATCTCTTAATTTCAACGGAACTCGAAAACCCACCGTTCAATTTACTTTCCAATTATTTTGAATCTGCTAACGATTGCATATAAGCCATAAAACTCTGTTACATGAGAATGAGAGGGAAAAAAACCCTTATTTTGCTCACAATTGAAAGTCAAACGGTGAGTTAAATAAAATGACTTAAAAACCACTCCATCAAACACTTTTTTAATTCTTGAACTATTTTTAACAGAATTTTAATCATAACATAAGCATTGTCCTGACCTAAGATTGAGTTAAATAAATGGTTAGATTTTAATGTTTAGACACAAATTAAAATCTTAAGTTGAAATAATCCCCCCAATAAAAAAAAAAGTATCACCAATACTATCCCTTATTCTAAAAGAGAGAAAAGCATTACTAGGATATCTTTTTTGTGGTGAATGAGTGAAAGTGGTTAAAGGAGGATCACTTTCCTCCACACAAAATGCATCAATCCAAAACCAATACAAAAAATCTGAACACACTCTCGCGCACGAAACTATGATTGATTTACTTACAAATTAATATCTCTTTTTGTCTCATATAAAAATATGAGCCATATGCATGTCATCCCTCATCATCAAAAATGTGTTTATTAGATTAGTGTAAAGCAACATGCGAGCGATTAATAAGGCTTAAGAGACAAAGTGCTGCTTTTTTTATTTTTTTTTTCTTCTGGTAGTGGAGGCCTGGATGGTCCCAAAAGTGGTTCTCGTCTCAGACCGTTGGTGTCACCAGTAGCTCACCTAACCAAATTACAAAAAGTATAAATGAAAAAAAAATGACCCAAATTTAAATTAACTGTGGGTTTATGTAATCATAAATGATAACAATAATAATAGTCATTAGGTGGCAAAAGCAATTAACAACAAGGTTGTCATTTTATCGAGATTGTGGAGAGACAACCGTGAGACAACTCGATAACGTTACAAGATGGATTGTTTGTTAACTGTCTGTTAATGCTATCCATGCTTATTGAAAAAAGTGCTTATCGCTAAAGCACTTTAGCATTATTAGCGACTAGATCAAATTAAATTAATGTATAATTTTAGCTAAGGGCTTGTGATGATGGTGCTTTTGAGATGGAGATATGGTGCTGCCAACTGCTTCACTTCGAGAAGAGAAGTAACAAGATTGCATGCGGATGAGAATTTTTTACTTTTTCATTGGAAATAAAGTTCCACGTGGATGCGTGGGCTTTTGGGCAGAGCTTTTACTTGGACATATCATGTATCCAATCAGTAATGGTTTTGTACTTAAGTAGTACCGAAACTTGACACGTGGTTTTTAGTCGCGAAGTAGTGGTTTGATCCCGTCTAGTGGATCGCGGTTCAAACCTGGAGTTGGAGGTGGCTGCCTGCGATGTCCGTTTGGTTCGACGTGAACCTGGGACAATTCGTTGATACTCAAGACTCAAGACAAAAGCAAACATATTGTATGTTGGAGAAATTTGTAGCAATAAGGAGGCAAACAAGGGAAAAGAAATGGAAAGGTTTGAGGCGTGTATCTACACTTTCTTTTAAGGTTTTATTTGTCCTCACCACACTTGGTTTGCTATAAAGTTGAATGGCAAATTACCTCCAAGATACAACAAACATTGAATACAATCTTTAGCAAATGAAAATTGTATTCTCAGAACATATATTCTTTTCAAATCTGTAAATCTGTATATATATATTTGTTATTCAGTGTTTTTTTATGAAGAAAGTGTCTTTTCGTGAAAAATCATAACCATAATCATGACACATATTCAAAAGACAAAGAACTCTTCAAAAAGACACAATTCGGTTTGAAATTTAACTAACTCTGGAAATAAACGGTTAGCCGTTTGACATTATCGGCTCACCGTTAGTTTCCAGTGACTTTAAAATTGCTTCTCTGAATTTATCCAAGACACCGCGTTAAGAATAAGCGGTTCGCCGTTAACATACAAAGACATGCTTCTCTGGAACTTATTGGCACACCGTTAACAATAAACGGTCGCCAGTTAACATACTGAAATCTTTCTCAACTTATCGGCAAACCGTTTAAATTAAATGGCTCGCCGTTATCATACAGAAACAATTCTATTATTCAAACTTCAAAATATTACAATCTCTTTTACAATCCCCAACTAGATTGTAATATTTTCCAGATTTATCAATGATCAACTTATACATACAAGAAGGTATCTTTCGATTTTAACCTTCAATTAGTGAATATAATTCAAAATATTTACAAGACAACAGTGTGCTAAGCATTAAACTTTGTCTCTTAAGTAAATACCGGAAATATATCACATATAAGCTATCTCAGATTCTAAATTATGTTCTAATTATTTAGCACTCTTCTGGCCTTGTGCTCTATCTTGGATTCATGAACATTTACAAGATTAAACTATGATCTTGTTAGAAACGGCACCATTTCTTATGTTCACTTAGGTGAAAGTTCAATCATGTCTTTAGCTACTATAAGACTTGAATTTCATTAAGAGCAAATACTCATCCTCAAACACGTAGCTAATTTGCACCGAACATCTCAAATGAGATTATTTATTTTCGGTGCTAAACCAATCACATAACAACAATTTGTTATTACCCATTAAACTATAGAATAGTGGTATAACTATTATATAGTTGGGTTACCATCATTGGTGACTTTATCAAGAAAAGGTTTCAATCCCATTCCAATATATGTATCCTTAACTAAGTCTCTTGAAAGACCTTTTGTTAAGGGATCTACTAGGTTTTTGTTTGTCCTAACAAAAACAATATTAATAACACCATCTGCTATTAATTGTTTGACATATTCATGTCTCAAGTTAATATGTCTAGACTTTCCATTATACACTTTGTTATAAGCTCTAGACAAAGTAGCTTCACTGTCACAGTACAAAGAAATAGATGGCATCGGTTGTGGCCACAACTCAATTTCAAATAACAAATTTCTTAGCCATTCTGCTTCCTTGCCTGCAGCTGCAAGAGCAATAAACTCACCTTTCCATTGTTGAGTGAGTTATGCATATTTGTTTCTTTGAAGCCCAAGAAACGGCTCCTCCAGCAACTGTAAAAATCCAACCAGATGTGGATTTATTGTCACTTGTATTGGTTATCCAACTAGTATCCGAATATCCTTCAAGTACTTCAGGATAATTACTATAAAACAAACCCAAATTAATGGTTCTTTTAAGATAACCAAATATCCTTCCAATTGCTTTCCAGTGTTCAATGCCAGGGTTACTCGTGAACCTAGACAATTTGCACACCGCAAAAGCTATATCCGCCTTATGTACAAAGTGCATAGCATACATCAAACTACCAATGGCACTAGCATATTCAAGTTGTCTTTCTTTGCTCGGCTTTAATTCTCTAGTAATTTAATACTAGAATCATATGGAGTATTAGCTTCTTTAAATTTCAAGTGATTGAATTTAAGAAGCACTTTCTCAATATAGTGAGATTGACATAACGAGTAACCCCCACTATTTTCTTTTACCTTTACTCCTAAGATTGTATCTACTTCACCAAGATCTTTCATCTTAAATTGTGAAGTTAAATACTTCTTTGTATCATTTACTCCTTCCATGTTTGTTCCAAAGATAAGCATGTCATCAACATACAAGCATATAATCACACCAAAATCATTTGTGAACTTAGAGTATATACATTTATCAGCATTATTATGCTTAAAACCATGAGATAAGATTATTGAATCAAACTTCTCATGCCATTGTTTTGGTGCTTGCTTTAAACCATAAAGAGACTTGACTAACTTACATACCTTTTTCTCATTTCCAGGCAAAACAAAACCTTCAGGTTGTTCCATATAGATTTCTTCATCAAGTTCACCATTAAGAAAAGCAGTTTTAACATCCATTTGATGCACATACAAATTGTTCAATGAAGCAATTGCAAATAACATTCTAATAGATGTTAATCTTGCTACCGGAGCATATGTATCAAAATAATCAATACCACTTCTTTGCTTAAACCCTTTGGCTACTAATCTAGCTTTAAAAGTTTGCAAAGAACCATCACTATTGTACTTTCTTCTAAACACCCATTTGTTGCTAATTGGTTTAGATCCTAGAGGAAGATCAACCAAGATCCATGTTTGGTTCGACATGATCGAATCCATTTCATCATTAACCGCCTCTCTCCAAAAGGAAGCGTCTCTAGAAGACATAGCTTCACGGAATGTCTTTGGATCTTTCTCAACATTTAACAACAATGGCACTTTATTAAGTACATTTTTTTCTGTCCCCTTCAACTAAGAAAAGTAATGCTTGTGATGAAATAAAATCCGGTGCTAAATTCTTTTCTTTCCTTTCACGTTGACTTCTCCTTGGTTCGAAAGATGTCATAGACTCTTTCCTTTTATTAATATTTATGGAGATACCGGGAGTATTGTCACAAGATTGATTAATCATAGATTCTAACTCAACATTAGAATTATATTGAAATTTATTTTCAATAAATTCAACATCTCTAGATTCTACAATCACATTAGAATCTATATTTAATAATCTATAAGCCTTGGAATTTTCAGCATATCCTACGAAAACACTTTTTATACCTCTAACACCTAACTTTGATAATTTAGGATCATTTAGTTTATAAAAAGCTATACAACCCCAGACCCTTAAATACATCAAATTTGGTTTTCTTTCTTTCCAAATCTCATAAGTAGATACATGTGTTTTTAAGGATGTAATTCTATTATGAATGTGACATGCAGTGAGTAATGCTTCCCCCCATAGATTATTTGGTAGTTTTGCATTAAGGATCATAGAATTTATCATATCCGTAAAAGTTCTATTTTTTCTTTCAGCTAAACCATTTTGTTGAGGAGTAAATGGAGCTGTTCTTTGATGAATAATTCCATATTCTTCACAGTAACTATCAAATTCATTTGAGAAATATTCACCACCTCTATCACTTCGAACCATTTTGATTTTCTTATCTTTTTGGTTCTCAACTTCAGCCTTGTAAATTTTAAATTTATCAAAGGCTTCATCTTTAGTTCTAAGTAAATACACATATGTGTATCTTGAATTATCATCAATAAAAGTGATAAAATATCGCTTACCTCCTCTTGTTAAATTGCCATTATACTCACAAATATCGGTATGTATCAAATCCAATATTTGAGTATTTCGATCGGCTTTCGGAAAAGGTTTCTTAGTTAATTTAGCTTGGATGCATATTTCACACTTATAATTATGGATAATATTAGTACAATTAATTAATCCATGCTTAGACATATATTTCAATGATCTAAAATTTAAGTGTGCTAATCTAGCATGCCAAACATCACAAGACTCAACAATGTAAGCTAAATTAATATTATTATTATTAATGCTGAGTTTGTACATCCCATCACAAGAATACCCTTTCCCAACAAACATTCCATTCTTTGATACAATACAAGTACTACCCTCAAGTACAATTTTAAGCCTATGCTTACACATACAACTAGCAAAAACAAGATTCTTCCTAATGGAAAGTACATGAAAGACATTATACAAAGTAACTTTCTTTGCAGAAGTGAAGTTAATCTCAACTATTCCCTTTCCTACTACCATGGCAGCATTATTGTTCCCCATGAGAACCAATTGTCCTTCATTTTCTTCTTTGTATGATAAGAAAAATTTCTTATCATTACAAACATGAATGGTTGCTCCTGAATCGAGCCACCATTCACTGGATTTAGTTTCAGCCACATTGGTTTCAGTAATCATGCCAATTTGCATCTCGGAAACCATAGCACAAATCTCTTCAACTTTATCCTCAATGACATTAGCTTTTTGAGTATTTACTTCCTCCCTTTTCTTCTTGAATCTACAGTCACTTTGGCGATGGCCTTTCTTTCCACAAAAGAAACAATTTCCAGAAAACTTTTGTGTGCTATTAGACTTTTTGAATTTCTTGTCATTCTTGACTTTGAAATTCTTGGAAAATTTACTAGCTTCAACAACATGAACCTTAGTAGAATCACTCTTATTCTTGGAATCTCGAGACCTTGTCTCTTCTTCAATTACCAAGTGTTTTTGTAATTCTTCTAAAGTTATGTTTTCTCTACTATGTAAAAGTTTCTTTCTATAATTATTCCAACTTTGAGGCAATTTAGCAATAATAGCCCCAACTTGAAATGATTCAGAAATTTCAACTTTCAATTCTCGAAGCCTAGTAACTATGATTTGTAATTCATGTAATTGATCAAGAATGGATTTTGTATCTACCATGACAAATTCAAAATATTTCGAAACAAGAAATTTATCCGTACCTTCTTTCTCTGTTTTATATTTGTATTCCAGTGCATTTCATATTTCAACAGGAGAAGTAATTGAGTTGTAGAAATCATAGAGTCTGTCAGATAGAGTATTGAGTATGTGACCTCGGCACATCACTTCATCATCTTCACGTTGTTTCCTTGCAGCCTTAACAACTTCGGTATCATCTTCTCTTGGGTCTGGAAATGGTTCCAATTTAGGATCAAGAATATATGCGATCTCTAGAACAGTGAGAAGAAAGAATAACTTCCCTTTACAACGAGTAAAATTAGTGCCATCAAAACGATCAAGATGGACACTAGGATTTAGGAATGAAGATAGAGTCTTTTCAGCCTCCATTGAAAACAAATAAAACCTTAAAGATTGTTGGAGAAATTTGTAGCAATATGGAGGCAAACAAGGGAAAAGAAATGGAAAGGTTTGAGGCGTGTATCTACACTTTCCTTTAAGGTTTTATTTGTCCTCACCACACTTGGTTTGCTATAGAGTTGAATGGCAAATTACCTCCAAGATACAACAAACCTTGAATACAATCTTTAGCAAATGAAAATTGTATTCTCAGAACATATATTCTTTTCAAATCTGTAAATCTGTATATATATATTTGTTATTTAGTGTTTTCTTTTATGAAGAAAGTGTCTTTTCGTGAAAAATCACAACCATAATCAAAAGACAAAGAACTCTTCAAAAAGACACAATTCGGTTTGAAATTTAACTAACTCTGGAAATAAACGGTTAGCCGTTTGACATTATCATTTGGCGTTAGTTTAAAATGACTTTAAAATCGCTTTCTGCGGAATTTATCGGCCAAGACACCGTTAAGAATAAACAGTTCGCCGTTAACATACAAAGATGCTTTCTCGGAATTTATCGGACACCGTTAACAATAAGCGGTTAAGTAATAACATCTGAGATCTTTCTTCCTGAACTTATCGTGGAAACCGTTTAAATTAAACGGCTCGCCGTTATCATACAGAAACAATTCTATTATTCAAACTTTAAAATATTACAATCTCTTTTACATTGTATCTACTTGAGAGATGTGAATTAATTTTACAAGGAAGGATCTCTTTAAGATACGTTTAACGTAACTTATAACTAATGATATGATTAGTTGGTAAATAAGTAGACGCCAAGTGAACAAAATAGCAACAAAATGAAACTGGTCTAACTTGTTGGAGCCGATCACCAGAAAAAAGTCAACTGGAGAGGTTCCCTTCTATATGTGGTCACCACAAAAGCAACGACGTCGTTTTAACCATCAAATTAAGAACCCACCATAAACGGTTCTATCTCTTCCAACACAATCCTCCTCAAAATTCACTGCCAACCTCCACCACTGAATTCCAGCCACGCGGATTCAATGATTCAAATCCAACTTCAAAGTCGGAGTTTTTATTTGGTTCCAAAGAAAACCAAGAAGGGAAACTCGGCTTGGAGACTGCAAAATCAATTCTTAGAGTCCAAACAGAATCCAGATCGATGAATTGATTCTAAATAAAATTGCAAATATGGGTGTTTCTGCTTCTCTTTGTGTTGTCACTGTTTCCTCAAAATCGAAGCCGAAGTCGAAATCCAAGTTATTTTCTTCGGCATTGAGTTCTTTGAGTTCTTGGATCGATTCTCCTTCTTCTTTGCCACCTCCACCGCAGAAAGCGTTGTTTTTAGTGTTATCCGAAGAGTGCTTCAAAGAAAAAGAGCAGGGATTTCCAATTCTTGGTGATGATCTTGATTGGGTTATAAAGAACGATGAGTTCTTGTCGGATTTCAGTACTTTTAGTATTAAAGAGTAGGAAAAGACACTGCCGAAGGCAATGAAGGAGCACGAAAAGGTTAGTCGAGGGGCTGAAAAGATTGTCAAATGGGCAAAGCAAGTGTCGAGGAGGATTAGTTAACATTATGGCGGCACCTTATATGATGAGGTAAGAGATGATCAAGTATAATTTTCATGGTTTTTCATTTTGCTTACTTTCATACTTAGATAATAGATATATCGCATAGTATGTGCTCTTGCTTTACAATGAAAATTTTCTTATTATATGTCTATTTGTTGTTAATATGCAAGGTAGGGAGTCATAGGTTTTCAATATGCTTATATATGTGTGTTTTACAATGAAAGTTTTCTTATTATTATCTACCTGTTTTTTCAATATGCTTATGTGCTGAGTTATATAATGTACGAGTATAAATCATATAGAAAATTTTAAATAATTTGCTGCTGATTTGGTTCTTATAGTATTGCTAATTGAAAATCTTTAATGCAATTTTTCTATCATTTAGCCAGATTGTATCTTTCTAATTATCCATATGGTGTGTTGATTTAATCATTTAACCAATCTTTTTGCTAAAAGGATCCAAATTGTGGATACATAAATCTCTGTTTGGATAAGAAAAGTTCACGAAGATAACAATGCGCAATAAGTTGTTGGCGTGTGCGGTGCTTCAGTGTTTATTTTTTATCTTATTCCTCGTTATAGCTTGGTATGTGTGTCTATTAATTGTGGCAGGGTGAACCAATAGGGCCAATGAGTGGTTGACTAGGAAAGGTGGTATGTAAATCTATACATTTGATTACTTATCTGTCATAGAACAAGTATGAAGTCATGAATCACAGCAAGTAGAAAGATAAATTTATAGGGAATGCATATTTAGTTATAGGAAATTTGGAGGAGTATATATTATATATACTAGTTGATATATTGTAGGCAATTATCATTAAGAAGATTGTCTCTGTATGTATATTGTCCAAGCAATTTTTGTCTATTATACCAACTACGTTGTTAAAAAAGTAATTTGAAAATTAAATGATATACAGGGTTTTCAAGCACAACCACAACCGATTCTTGAATTTTCAAATTACTTTGCCAACATACTAGCATTTTCCTGTATAGACTTGATTGAAACAATTTGGAGTTCCTATAATGGCACTACAGAATGACACAGATGAACGTTATATCATGATTGATTCGTCACATGATATGTAACATATGAGTTTTCTTACATCCATTTTTGTTTTTAGTTTAAAAAAAAAAGTGAGCTTCTTAGAATAACCTATTCTCTATTATTTTGTGTTCTTTTATGTACAAATTATAGCATGATGGATTTACCAACTAGTATACATGTCTGTGTTCGAGATTGACCAGTGGTTTATGTTCAATCTTTTGTAACTCTCATCTCACAACATACCATAATAAAACATGAATATGGTTAAACAAATTTTGTATGTTTTAAAATATTGTACGTGGTTGAAATTTCCAACAAAGTCATCTATTATTAATGGTCTTGTATTTCATGGTAGTTAACTTTATTTTCTTTTATCCAATTATGGCAATCCGTAAGTTAATGTTTCACTTAACTTACTATCTGGTTAATCTCAAGTCATTAGATATCTTCAATTTAATCCGACGAATAATTTGTAGTTTATGAAAAAGTAGTAATAAAAGGAAAACCGAGTGAATTGGTTAGCTCTAGAGGTGGGCAAAATCAGTTTCGGATCAACCCGATCAGATTTCGGTTTGATCAGGTTGGAGAAAAACTCATCCAAACTCAATCTGAATATGTTCAGATTGGATTGGTTCGGATTAAAACTTCGGATTAAGTTCGGATTGAATCAGGTCACACAAAGCTAATGAGAAATAGAACTATAATATGTCAAAAGCCGGTTTCTAGCATTCTCTATTTTTTTCATCTAATTTCGGATTGAATCAGGTCACACAAAGCTAATGAGAAATAGAACTATAATATGTCAAAAGCTGGTTTCTAGCATTCTCTATTTTCTTCATCTAATTTTTTCCCCTCAACATGGCCGATAATATAATATTTCTATCATCAAATTTTCAACTAATTTATAAGTTGCAAAGAAACCTAGACCCAAAAAATAGAAAAGAATTAAAAAAAATACATACAAAAATTATGTATTAAGAGAGCAGAATTGTGCTTGAGCACAGGGCAACAAATCATGCCATTGCTGTGCAGATCCGTCGCAGTGGCCAGCAAATCAAGTGGCAGCATCGGTCGCAGTGCAGGGCAGCAAATCGGGTCGGCTCGTCACGGATTGCGGTGCAGGGCAGCACGCGTCGGCTTGTTGTGGATCGCGGTGGCTTTGCGTGGATGCATTGGATCGCGTCGAGGCTACTTCGCTGCCGTGCTGTCTGCATCTCAACATCTGTTTGCCGTGCAGTGACTGCCATCTGCCGTGCCGTGACTGCCATCTGCCGTGCCGTTGGCTACCATTGCGTGAGTGCGTGAGTGCGTGTGTGACTGTGTGAAGATGTGATTGTGTTTGTTGTGCGTATGATGGCACGATGTTTGCACTTTGGAGTTAAATCAATTGCGTTTGTAAATAAGTTATTTATTTATTTTTTTAGCCAATCAGATAGGTTTTTTGGATCGGATCGGGTTGATCACAATCCGATCAGGTTGGTAAAATGTTATCTGATCGGATTTGCTGAACAATCCAATCCAATCCGAACCCAATATTTTTCGGATCGGATCGGGTCAGATTTTTTTCCCAGCCCTAGTTAGCTTTAATTGATGGGCTCCCAGAGCAAATAGTTTGAGCATGTGGTGATTTTGATGGCCTTATAGTTGGGCTAGGCGGATAGTGAGAAGTTTCAAAATTGGCTGCTGCGTTGAGGGAGAAAGTTGTTGCTGCTGTGTCGAAAGAGTAATTTGTTATTGTGTCTCTGCTCCATGTGCTGTGGCTGCTTCGTCCCTAATCTATTGTTGATGTAATTGAGGATCAATGGCTGTTGCTGTGTTGAGAGAGAAAGCTACTGCTGTTGCATCTTGGCTCAATGTGCTATGGTTGTTATGTCTCTATTTTAATTCGGTAGGTGGTGTTGTTGTTATTGTTGTTGCGTCTATTTGGGTAAGATTTACGACGTTTATTTCATTCATATGATTGTTAATTGACTTTGTTCTTCTAGATTTTGTTCATATGATTGTTAGTTGACTATTTTTTTCTCTGTTTTGTTCATATGATTGTTGATTGATTTTGTTTATTCTTTTCTTTGTATGCAGTGATTTCGTTTCGCTTTGAGATAAATTAAGGAAGTATGAGTCTAAATTATTTTAAAAGTATGATATATGAAGGCCTTGGCTACAATTACTTTGGTCTAGTGTGTCAGCTGTAGGATATGTGGAGGAAAAGGTAGAATAGTTTATGAATACATTGGAGGGATGGTTGTATAGGTGGCTACG
This sequence comes from Luvunga scandens, assembly GCA_030449905.1. Classification (NCBI taxonomy): domain Eukaryota; kingdom Viridiplantae; phylum Streptophyta; class Magnoliopsida; order Sapindales; family Rutaceae; genus Luvunga; species Luvunga scandens. The sequence goes on along the minus strand of JASUUG010001122.1, from coordinate 2,060,782 downwards.
GGTGAAATTGCAGTAAGTGTTTTCTTCAATTTCTACCCAATGAATAAATGTGATATCTATAAAGCTAAGGTCGAACACCAGAGTTATGATTGAGGTATCACATGTGCATTCTGAACTTTAATTGTCGTCTCCATTATGGCTCTCTTACATCTTTTTGGTTACATTAAAAGAGACAGGTTAAAGAATAGGGACTTTGAGAATATTGTGTGAACTTCCTCTGTGTTCAGTTGTTTGTGCCTGACTCCATGCTTTCATTATTTCTTCTTTTAATTTTTCCACTTTCAATATCGTTGGTTCATCATTGTTCCAGAGAACATGTCTTGTCAGAATGGGTGGTTTTTATAGATGGCTAACAAAAAAAAAACTGATAAGAATGACAAGATTATTAACTAAGAGCAAATTGAGGGGGTTTTTTTTAATATGACTTGGCTTATTGATGCATTTGCAATACTGTATTTTTGTCTATTTCTCATTGCCAACTTGTGTGCTCCCATTCAATATAATAATGTTGGTTGCGGATACATAAATGCCTGAAGAAAAATATTTGTTGCACCATATGAGGAGTGACGGTGATTTGGGATTATACTCTTAGCCTTGAACTTCACATTCAATTTATATTTTTCAGTTTGATTCATAGATGTATATTCTTATATTGCAACACCCTAGGCAGAGGATAAAAGACTTTGCACGTTTATACTTGAAGGATTGAAGATTATTAACTACACTAGTATTCTTGCGATTGGCTTGTCTATATAGCAGGGGGCAAAAGGTTTAAGTGGCTTTGCTTTCACGCCTGTAAAATTTTTTATTGTTTTGAGATATTTTCACTACATCAAAAGTTAAATGTTAAAAAGTTTTAGGAATTAGATAAAAAGCTAAGAATGTAACATTTGCATAGACTATTAAAAAATGATTCAATTTTGGGTTTAATTGGTTTGTATAAGTTTTGGTTCTAAAGAGGTCCAATAGCAAGCATGCTAGTACTTGTCACCTGTATGCACTAACCTTAGAAAGCAAAATGATAATGCTCTTTCAAACCCATGCATCTGTTGGACAAAGTCATTGATCAATGATTTCATCCCGACATTATCTGTATCTATGGTATGGTAATTCTCCAACTTTCTTTTATGAAATGCCACATGTTTGAATTCTATATTTATTTTACATGATGTTGTGGCTACAACACTATCCTTTTTCCCTATAATCATTAATTAAGTCATACACCGTAAAGCTTCAAAAACTTTACAATTGACTTTGAAGGTGTTAATCAACTTTTACAATCTTAAGATTAATCTCTCACCTCTTTCCTAAGTGTTTCCCACATAATCACTTAATTTTTATTTTCAGATAAAGAATACAAAGAAATACACACTCCATACTAAATAAAATCAAATTGTAGCTCAAGTTTTAGTATGTATACATAATATAAGTTTATGCTGATAAATGTTGCCAAGATTGTTCATCATCAATTGCAATGAAGTCCTCTTCGGTTATTTATAGATAAATTCATAAAACTAGTAGTTATTGACTTTTTTGTTATAATCGATTTGAGGTTTCTCCTAACTGGATTGTTGCTTAACTTGACTATTTGCTGAAATTTGCATTTTGAATAATTGGTTTCCCCTTTCTTGCTAACTGGTATGCCATTTGATTCCAGAGAGTTCACTTCATTTAACCAGGTTGCCATTTGTGTTAATCAAGAAGCCGATTAACTCCAATAACCATTTTTCATTTTGTAGGTTTTCCATTTATATTAAGCAGAATGCTGGTTAACTCTAGTAACCATTTTTATGTAATCGGTTTGGCGTTTGTATTAAACAGGCGGCTGGTTAACGCTAATAACCATTTTTAATGCAACCAGTTTGCCGTGTGTATTAATAAAGATGCTGGTTAACTTTAGTAACCATTTTTCATGTAACCAATTTGCCATTTGTATTAATCTGGTTGTTGGTTAACTCCAGTGACCTTTTTAATGTAACCAAGTTGCCGTTTATCACAAGCAAGATGCTGTTTATAAAAAAATACAACCTCTTATGGGAACTCGCTTTTACTAAGAATGTTAAATCACATCCTTTCTTTTACAAAAAGTACTTTAAGAAATGTTATCAATATTATTCATTAATGTGGGGTTTGTTATCATGAAAATAAAAAACCTAAATAGCCGTATAAGCTAACATGAATGTCCCATATTTGGGAAAAAAGAGCGGGTTCACATTATTATTAGGTTATCCAATATTTTGCTCTTTCAAACTAGTACTATTAATGGTGGGTTATTGTATTTAGTTGGTATGTGCACAGTTGGGAATCTATGATTAACTCTGTGCATTGGTGAAGAAAGCAGTCGTGGTTGGGATTTGTTGCAGAAAGTAACATTGTACATTTGTTCTGAAAATATTTATGCTTAAGAAATTAATTGACTATTTTGGTCCATAGATACGACTAGCAACCAACAACATTGATGTTAACAAATCAAAATCTGCAATATTTTCATTTGTTTGAAGACGTTATAAGGTAGTTGTGTGAATCAAATCAAATTTAAAACATGCTCGAGCACCTAATAATAGGGTATGGATGAAGAAAAATTAAACTTTTTTGAGTAAAAGGTAAGCTATCTAGCTATTAGTTACTCCAAGATATTGACGTTTGCAAAACCTAAAATTTCAATACGAAAGCACAATTTCAGTTTCAATACAAAGTGAGCAACTAATCCTCACTAAGAATTTTTTAAAAATTCTAATCGATGAGTAAAATGTATGACATGTAAAGTTATTTCATCATTTTAATTACACAAGATCTTATCACATCCACTGAGACTGTCAATAAAACTTCAACATTAGGTGCAGGGTCGCCATCAGATAAAAAAAACCTATTGTCCTGTTGATAAGAGTGCAATCAAATTTTTAAGAAAAAGATTTCGCGTATTAAAGGCCAACAATTTAAAATTTTAGTTCATTTTGATATTTTTTGACATGTGCTTCTTAAGATAAATAATCAAATTTCTAATTTGTCAACAATCTAGCCTTAGTACTGGTAAACTTCGAAAATTCACACACAATTAATCACGAGTTCAAATAATGTCAAAATTTATAGATCTTAATTTAAGATTGACATTGCTGTATAATATCCCAAAATTTATACTCATTTAAACACTATCATTCTATTGTTGTTCAACGTCAAATGTCACATGGGAGCATTCTAATAAAAAAATAATTCATGTAACCAATAATGCGTGGAATCTAGCAAAATCAATTGTAAACACATTTGAATCCACAATTTCCAAAATCGGAGCACAAAAACATTTTCTTATTACAATTCTAAATTTCTCACCAATAAAATATTAATTAGTTCACTTTTGATGCAACTAAACACAAGGTATACCAGTTGATATGTTGATACAGGACTCAATGAATCCGTAAATCAGACCTTACACCTTCCATTTCGATGTAGACAATAGAAGCATAATTGTCATAAACCCAAGTCACTCAACATGTTCACATAACAAACTACTCCCAACTATTAGCAATATAAATAATTTAGAAAACTATAAACTCATAGTTAAGGCATCATATTACTTTTTCAGCTGAAATAAGCAGTTAACAAGCCATTCTATACAGACCTACTCCACTGAACCATTCCCAAAAAGATTTAGCTCCACTGGTGCAATGATGCCAATGGATTGACTGTTGTTAAGCCATGATCTTGATGCTTGTGTTGGTGTAGGTTCTGAGCTTCCATAGATATATCTGTTGGTCCAAGTGGAGGTGTTACTGTCTGATTCTTCCACTTCATTAATCGAAATGTGGTCACTACAATCATTATATATGTATATGTTAGTTGGAATTGGTGATGGATTGTTAGTGGAAGTTCTAATTGTATGACCTAGGTTGTTACATAGGTTGCAATTTTTTTTTTTTTTTGGCCTTTTTAGGCTGCTTTGGTGCTTATTTTGTTAATACAAGCATAGGGTCTTGAATGAGGTTGGGATTTGCCTAAAAATCTAGTATAATTGTTATATTTGTAGGCAATGACATAAGTTATAGCTGCAATATCAAGCTGTGGATTCCTTTTATTGCTTCTTTGTAGACGTTAAGGCTCTACTTAGCAAAATGTTGTAAGGTTTTACATGCTGCATTGACTTACCTTATTCACGCTAGTTTACTCATGTACACCTTCTCTAATTGGCCATCATTATGCGGAGAGTTATTTATCTTTGCAGTTTTAAGCCACCGCATTAAATGCATACATTCTAGAATTAATTAAACATTCTCAACCTTTAAAACAACAAATGAATAGGAACAAGGCATGCCCATCCTCTTGAGAAGTTGGCAATGGCATGCAGCAAGATTGGATTGGTGATAGAATATAACTTTCCACTTTTTGTTTGCCTTTCGGAACTCTTCGATGTTGTATGTCTGGGTGCTTATGTCATCTAAATATCTTTTAATAAAAAACAATCCCTTCTTTTTTAGTTCTACTTGGGACTTTCTCAAACATGGACTTTGTGTAAATTTTCCTAACATGCTGTTTATATTGTCTTAGATGGGTGCATAAAGTAGGTGACCCATATGAACTGTCAAAATCATCATTTCTCTTTATCTCTCGCTGTTTGTTAATCAACCTATCAATTTGATCCATAAACTTTATTAATTGCACTTTTCTATTGACATATTGGCTTAAGAAAGCATTAAATCCCTCGCATCTCTGTGTGCTTCGCATTCCCTTCGAAAAAATTTCCTTTGAAGTAAGGTTCTACTTATAAATTTTTGTTCTCATACATTTTCTTCATCTATTCATTGCTTTCAACTTTATGTTTAAGCACTATTGTATCCCATTTGTTTTGAAAATCTTCATGGTCATTTGTGTAGAGCATGCAATCCTTGAAGTCAGTTGTGAATTTTGTTTTACCTATATTTATTTGTGCATTCCTCTTAAAGAGCCAACAGTAGAGCCTATCGATTGATTGTTGGAGTGTTTTTAAAATTACTTTGCATATTGCTTTATCTTTACAGTCAAGACTGTTTTGGATGCTTGCCAAAAGTGGCACCAACAACCATGTAGAGGTTTGTTCAGTTTCTGTAATCAGCAAAGTGAACCCCAAAAATGGTTGTTCTATAGTGGTGGTTAATGTCTACAATAACAACTAAAGGTTTGTAGTAAGCATTCGTTCAGTAAGTTGCATCAAATGCAATCACATCCCTAAATATTGTATAGTCTACCCTACAACCGCCATCACACTATAAAATGTTAGCCAATATATGTTGCTCGTCAATTATGTACTCGAAATAAAAAGAAAGGTCATAGCTTTTTCTCATATTAAGACATGTTATGCATGACTCAGAATCAGAATCCTTTAGTTGTTTTCGCTTTTGAGCTACAACTATATTTTCAATATCTCTTTTCAGGTAGCTGACTTCGCTGTATCTACCAAAATATTAGACCATGTACTCGTGTATCTGCGAAGGCCCAATGCCCACAAAGTGCATTATTGAAATAGTAGCCAAATCCACCCTAGAAACTTTCATGTACGCCCGAATGTAGTGAACATGATGCGGTGGGGTCAAGTTATGATTGGATTTGCAGTAAAGCTTGTTGATATCTAGGCACCTTTTTTGTGATGAAACAAAACCCATAGTTTTACCCTGCATCTAGTTCTAGTAACAGGCCTTATAGCCCTTTTCCTGTTTGTGTTCTGCATATATTTATGAGGCCTGAAACCTTCCCTACGGCAGACCCATCTTTTGCACTTCACTTTGCCATTTCTATCAATGTGTTTCACACCTGTCCTTGTTCCAAAAGCTTTAAACGTGGCATAACTGAAGTACAAACTCTCTGTCTTATCTTTTGTGGAAAATCAACTTTTTATAGTGAGACAATACTCCAACGAATTATATGTAGCTTTTTGTCCTATGTTTCTTCACTAAGGATCAGGAGTCTTTTCATTCAGTTGTGGTGGTTTGACTAGCATTGTATGTGTGTGTTCCCTTACATTTTCACCATTTGTATGTGCATCACATGAAATACCTTCATTTGAGATGTAATTTGCCCAATTTGTCGTAGCTCCTATGATGAAAACATTAAAAATTGGGGTCACTTAATGAGAGGAAAAAGAATATTTTCAGACTTGTGCTCATATTCAAGTTGTAACATAACATGATGACAACCATGAAGATTTGCATACAAAATGGTATTTATGGAGACTTTAATTAAAATTGTAGCTATAAACAAAACATACTAACCATCAAGGGAATGACAGTTAGGGCTATTTACGATAATAAGTTGTCGAAATTGGTGTTATCTATGAAATTGATGTTTGGGATAGTTATGTTGGGCGTCCCCAACTGACAAGCATTTTTCTACATACCAAAATTTAAACCTATTATATAAATTTTTTAAACCCCATACGCAATACATGTTTAATCGATTACTCTTTATAAACAAATGTAGCGCCTACCTCGATTGTTGAAATTGGTTTGTGTTTATCTTTTGCTTCTTAAAATTGGTGATGATTAGTAGTTTCGTAGTCAATCTTTGTAATTTTGTCAAGTAATAGGATGTTCAATTTTGAACGTGCTTGGACTTTGTTGTTCTTCTTCATTCCCGCCTTTTTTTCAACCTATTGCACTTTTCAATTCTTTATTTTGTCATATGAATTGTCTTCTCCCCTACGGCAATAACAGCTCACTGGAGATGTGGTAAGGGCAATGGAGAATTTCTTTTTCTACAAGCTATGGCACGCCTAATAGTAAGGGCCTCCCACTTCGTCATCCTGATGTTACAATATCTGTCAAAGAATTGAAGAACTTTGTGTGATTAATTGACATGAAACAACTGAGGAAACCTCACTCTATGTTTGGTCATATTACAATCAGTAGTGCTACCAATAGTAACTTGCTCATTGTGTTGACATGCGTTTTTTTTTTAATTCATTTATGGCTATTGAATTAAGCAATTATCCTAATATTCTTATTAAATCTTTGTCTATCAAGGTCCTAATTTTGTTAGTTCTCATGAAATTATTTTTCTTTAATAAAAAATAACAAATTCGCTTTGTAATAGATGATTGTCCTCAAATTTGCAAGACCTAAGAATTTTTTTTCTTGGGTATAGTATGGAAAATTTTATTAACTGAACAAATCTAAGCCCTTTTAGCAGGGTCGAGAACATTGGAGCAAATTGTTGCTTGGTGGGCATACTGATGTTGGTTTTATCTTTTGACAATAACAAGAAGTTGTGTAATAATCTTACGAATGTTTCGTAATAATGGTATGAATTGTAAGGCTTAGGTATTATGAATATTGTTGTAAGCAAAATGGCAACACATGTTGAAATTATTAATAAAAGACTGGTATAAAAGATTTTGATAGAGTTATATTTGATTAAGTTTAGTACTATTATTTACGGGAGAACAATTCAATAATAAATATTACTTATTTCGACGTGTATATAATACTTTCAATTGGATAATCAATTGGAACAATATGTTAGGGGTAAAGTTTAGTTATTTCGGTTGCTTTTGCCCCCCAAAATTAATGTAATTTCAGTAGTAATATTTAATTGAAAGTGTTACTATAAAATTACCGCTTCCCTGCAATTGTAATGAGAAATTATTTTTAGCTGAAAGTGATCATATAAATTATTCATTGCTTTTGTGTCCATATCTTTTCTTACACTTATTCATCACAATTCATTGGCTTATGTTGCGGTGGCCAATTGATGACTAGGTATTTATACCCTAACTATTATTGACGGCCAGCAATTACCTTCAGCGAAAGAACACACATGTTTGCAATGGCAAGTCAGTTGAACAAGAATTAAACAATCACAAAAAATAGTTTTTGTTGTAGTTTCAATACGTTAATTTTGTATAGGATAAGTAAATACTATGTCCATCATTTTAATTTGAGAACATAAGAATAGACATGTAAAAGATTAGAAGCTCAAATATACATACAATCAACTTGAAAATATTGTTAAGATGAGAAATAAAGATGGAAAATATATATATATATACATATATTGGCCTTAGTTAGGGGCCTCAAAATGGTAGACAAGGTTAAGGGTCGCAATCAATAGTTTTAAATCTTATATGATAAAATGATTTGAGTTTGAATATTAAGCGGTTAATCTAAATTCATTAATTGGATATTATTCTTATTTACAAAAATATTTTTAAAAGAATCATGTTAACCTGAATATGGATCTCAAGTAGTAATGATACATGTAGACAAAAAATAGAAGTATAGATGGAACAAATAACATTACTTTTACCAATAATTAAGTTCTAATAATTATTACATAACTGATTCTAATTTTATACTATATGCATATATATAGCAACATCCATCCTACCATAGAAAGTTGATACACGAACGTTTTAAATATCCATTTTACTGTAATACGTAGATCAAATTGGGAGATCTATGGTATATACATTGGTAGGTTCATTTGCTTAACTGCAGCAATATTAAGATCTAAAAGTGCATCTGCTAGTGTATAGAGATTCATACAATTTGTTCTATATTTCTCGATTGAAGAGGAATTAATCAACTCTTCGAACACTTGTGAGTCATAATGAAGAATAATGTTTTCTAACATCATATGTATGGCTGGAAATCTCTCAAAGAAATGTTTGACCGTTTGGTTCCAAATATCCCTGTCATCTTGGACTTCAACAAGCTGATTATCCTATGGTTGAACCAGAATCAGCCTCAATTGTTCATTTGGCAAAGCACGCCGATCAAGAGTGTTCACAATTAGACCATACCAAGTCTATTATTCTAAATACACTCTACCAATGTATTGTTCATCCTAGTTGTCGTTAACGAATACTAGAATGGATCCATTCATGTCATCTATCTGAAAATGTGTCTCAATACCCACTTGTGACTTTATATGGGTTAATGTTTAAAGTGTAGCACATATATGATATATAAAGGGTGCAGAAGAAATTAGACAAAAATGATGCTTCAGAGAATGAACGTGCTTGTTGGAATGACTAAAACTAATTTTTGTGTGCGATTAGAAAGATCATCATAATTAAGCTCACCCGGGCTTGTTCATTTGTTTAATTTGTAGTTGTTGGTGAAAGTGAAAGTGTTCACTAGAGAAATAAATTTTCTCTCTTGATTTTTTATTTTTTATTTTTTGCTTTGAACGGTAGGTTGGTAAAGTTGAGAGTTGAATGAATGGTTGGTAAAGTTGAAAGTGAAATGAGTGGTTGGGAGAAGTGAACATAATCTTCAATAGGTGGAAAGGTGGAGTACCTTTGGGTTAGTTTTCAAATAGTCAAATTGTTTGGACTGGACAATGTGAAGTTTCACTTTCTTCTTTAATGCCAGGGACTTGTCTACAGTATGATGGCATTTCTTATTGACTAACTTAGATAATTTAGTTATTTCCCTTGTGAAATGTCAAAATCATCGTTGAGATAACTGCTTTTAATTTACCTTACTGAATGACAAAAGAATAAATCAATAAAAAGTAATGACTGAGTTAATGAGATTTAAAAATTTAGCACAAAAACAATGTTTGTGAACTATTGTTGGACTATTTACAATAACTCATTAATAAATAATTATTCTTAATTTCATCTTTATCAAGTAAAAATTAAACAAGGTGAATTTATATTCAATGCTTACAATAACAACCAAAAGGTTATTGTTAAGATGCTCAAATCATCCTCTTCCCGTCACTTAAGCTGAGAAACTCAACAACAATGGCATGGGCTTTGACAGCCTTCTTGCTAAAGTCACATCACATATAGTATGGCAATTGTTTTGTAAGGCATTTAATGGTGAAACCTAACGCATGTGGGAATTCTCTATCACCAAGAAATTGTTCACCCATTGTGTAATTATTTTTTTATTCATATTTCACATTGCGAAATTTGTATAATGATCTTAGGTGTAGGTCTCACTTATTTCGAAAAATCTAAGTGATTTGATAACCAGTTGTTTAATAACATTTTGTAGCTTATAGTTGACATAATGATGAAGTAACAATAATTTACCATGTTTGCTTCTATAGATGAGCAAGGCTATTTGCATTGCAACATAATAACAATAACAACAACAATAATAACAATTACAACAACAAATAAGGATATAAATAAATAGCATTTAAATATAAAAATAAGTTATTCATGGAATTTTTTAAATTCCAATAATGCAATAAATTGTTACATGGTTAAAGTTATTGATAAATTATTAAATTTTAAAAGCAAAGATCTATTTAATCTCAAGAGTTAGTAAAATAAAAAGTACCAAATTTAATTAGATCATAATAATAAGACAAAATACTACTGAATTTAAGCAAATCATAACTAAAAATATAATTAATTAATATTAGGTGTAAATAAAAAATTGATATAAATTAAAGTTGATACATGAACAGATAAATCTTTTATTTAAATCTTATCCCATGCAAATTGATGTGTGAAGTAAGGGTAGGTAAATTTGGGTTTGGATTAGGTTTATATCAATTCAATTAGATTTCGAGTTAACAGAGTTGAGATAAATGTAATTTGAACTGAACCCGAACATGTGATTCGATCTGAACATATTTAGGTTGGGTCTGATCAGATCAAATGATTTTTTCTTGTTTTAGTTATAACTTTTTTGGATTTTTAGATCGGATCGGATCAAACCATATCCGATCATGATCTAATCCGATCAGGTTGGCCAAAATCCAACCTGAACGGGTTAGAATCTTCATCTGAACATAAAATTTTCGGATCAGGTTGGATTGGATCAGTTCATGTCAGATCATTTGTCCACCCCTAGTGTCAAGTAGGTATTAATCCCTTGTTTTTATGATGAAATTAAAATCGACTCCTCCTTAATCCAATCCAAGTAAGCTTGCCAAATACAAGATAAATATTTTATTCCAAAATTAATTCCATCCTATGCTTAGTCCATATGATAGAACATGGCATTATGTTAATGTATATGACATTAGTGCAAATGTTATTTAGTAACAATAACTTGTTCACATTTGACATAGGTCCTGTAATAGTCATAATTTACATAAATTATACATTGAACAGTATAATATTTTCAACAATGATCTATATATCTGATTGAAAAAAATATTTTGAATAATACTTATTTTTGTAGTTTATTATCCTTTTATGTTCCTAGTCTGTCCATACATGTTCTTCTTCTTTTTAGATACATAAGTTTTACTAATTGTATAATGTGAAAGTTTAGTTCAAAAATAATTCGCATACTAATTATAAGAGTAATTATCTATTTTTATAACCAAGTTATTGCAATAACATCCCCAAATATACACGTAATATTTTATGGTCATCAATACACGAGGGAGAGTTAGATACATTCAAGAGAAATGGGCAAATAATATAGAATATAGAAATAGAATGGATATCATTATTATAAATCAGTTGTAAATTTCAGTAGAAGACCTCAGAAAATTTGACTACAAACCAAACTCTTCTCTGGTCTTTTATATTTTGTTTCAATCCTTGTACATAAACCGTTATTGCTATTATTAATTTGGGAGAGTCTTTTATTTTTATTCTTTTGGTGTATAACGGTGCCCTCCTATTAACATTAACTTGTACCATTGAATAAATAACATAATTAAAGGTTAGGATTTAGTCTTCTAGAGTTACAATGTCATTAAATATTATCTTAATGTTGTCGTAGTTATTGTAGTACAAATAAAAGAAATCTTGGTTGAAAGTACATGTATAGTAGTGAATATTATCCGTGGCGTCACACAATACTCCTTGTGGGTATATTATTGATTTTATTTAAATTATGATATGATCACAAAATTAAAAGAAAAGTGCAATTGAAAAAGCAACAACCTTCACTTAAGCCTTCAACTCTTCTAGTATTTGGCCAATGCATAGGAATAGATTAATGAAATTGGCAACCACTTATTCTTTTGAAAAAAGGGGAAAAAAAGGAACTAAATTAAAAGGCAATCCCTAACACAATTCCACTTAACTTAGCCAAAAAGAGCTATTTGTCCAAGCAAGTAGCCTAGCTCTCTCTTTTATGTTCAATAATCTTATGCCAGAGGAGTTAACACAAGTGGGAACAAAGGGAAAGTTAAATTAGTGAACGAAAGTGGTAAGATATTTTCGTGCCATGACGATAGAATTTTTAATTGCTCTCTTTTCCCACCACAAAGATTATCTTATGATGCGAAGTTAAATCGTTTTTATAAATAGGGATGGGATTGGTGTTTGCAAAAAATCACACAGAGTAATATATATATATATATACATGGCAAAATTGCATAAATGCTTCATGATGAATGTGTGGTAGACAATATCGTAAAGTTGAGGTCAACTCTTGAAAAGTTTGAAGGTATATTTCTAATATGTAACCTGTGCATATCTAATGTTTGAAGACTTTGCCATGCATGATAAACATTCTTTAACCAAAGTAGTTAAGATAAAAAAGAAAATAGGTCAGATTGAGAAATGAAGATTCGCAAACTGAAGAGACAAATGGCTGTGGAAATCTTACCAATAGTAATAGAAAAAGGAAGAGAAAGTTGTTTAAATCATTGTTTCAGTCTTTGCAGTATGGAGAAGGGCTAGTCTAAAGCTGTAATCGCCACCTAATAAGGGTAAAAGACAAATTGGCTAAGAAAAATGGGAAGACTGCAAGGGGTGTCAATGATAATAAATCAAATAAAAGTATATGCACAGATGAAAGTGCTTTGGCAATGAAAATTTCTGATAATGAGGTTTGGACAGACTTAAACTCGGAATCTAATTCTAAGTCAAATGATGCCATTTACAAGGAGTTAGGCAAATGTATAGACAAACTAAAAAATACTATTAAGTAAGTGGGCATCCTCAGTAAAAGCTTGGTTCATAATCTTTTTGCACTTGAAGATTTAAAAAATAAAGACGACCTTTTGCTGCATATAAGCGAGAACGATGATGAAATGAAAAGCTATGATTTAGAATATGAATGGCCTAAAATGCAAGACAACTTTGATGAAACTCCTAACTTGCTGCACGGGAGGAGTTTAACATTCACACTAAGAGAGGATGACAGAATTATTTTGCATTTGAGAAAAAAATTTCATAATAGATTGATGTTCACTATACAGTAAAGACGGTAATAGTAAGGAATAGTTTCAACCTATGTAGCATGACCAACAATGAGCAATATATCTCTGCTGAATACTCAGACATTAAATATGACTGACATATGAAGGGAAGAAGATTGGTTGAGGTCCTATGTTTGAAGTGGCGAACATTAATCCCATCCATAATTGCCTACCGAAGGGACAACAAATGATAAGGAGTTCAAGGTGGACAGCATATACTTTCTTGCACGTATGGAATGGAAATCTTGAGGTTACTCTAACGATAGTGGGTGATGAAATTCGACGACTATATTGGTTTGATTGTCCAAAGAGTAAGCTACTGAAAGCGTAAAAAATGGCTCAATAAATTATAAGAGCTGACCATGTTGATTCATACACATGTCTTGGCCAGCTGACTACTGTAATTAAGAACATGGATAGCTAGCACAAAGTTTGTCTCGAAACTGAATAGTGCAATGTTACAGATCAGCCAAGGTTTAAAGGATTCTTTTTTTGTTTGTGCAAAACTATTTAGGGTTTTAAATTTCATTGCAGACATTTCATTACGCTGGATGGATGACATGTTGGGGGTGAATTCAATGGGGCAATGTTGACTGCCATAGGAATCGATGCCAATAATAGAATATGGCATGTTGCCTTTTATAAGGTTGAAAAAGAATCAAACTGCACTTAGTATCATTTCTTATTCAAACTAAATAAAATGTTGAGGCTGGATAATGGGGAAGATTTTTGCTTTATTTTACATGGTGAGAATGGTGTTGGAGAGGCTTTAGAAGACCTTATGTGTAGGGCAGAGATAAGAATCTGTGCTCAAACTATTTATGAGCAGATGAAGGCAGAATTCTCAAGCAAAATATTATGCCAGTTGTTTTGAGGGCTTTGTCACAACACTAGTACAACAAAATTCCACAGATATTTGGATGAAATAAATGAATTAGATTAAAGGTGCCATAAATGGCTGATAAGATTTAAATACAAAATATGGGCTTTGCATTGCATGCTTGATTAGGCAAAATGCACTCATGTTACAAACAAAATAGGAAAGAAGTTTCATTTGTGGATGCATAATTACTTTACACAAAGCATAACGAAGAGAATGGAAGCAATTGTGCGGAAGACAAGATATTTGTTCGTGCAAAGGTACTCAACATGGTTGTTATGGAAAAGCAAGCTTTTATCAGTTGTTAGTTAAAAGGTTAACAAGGCAATTGAGGCTGCAAAAGATATGATTGTTGAAACAATTGACGGGCAAGTCTTGCATGCTTTAAAGAATGGAATTAGTCGGGTAAGCATTAATATTAAAAAGCAATTATGTGAGTATGATGGGTGGCAGCTTAATGGAATCCCTTGTGCTCACGCAAGTGTATGCATCTTGAATATAGGGAGAAAGGTCGAGGACTTCATCGATCAATTGCTAATAAAAGATAGATATTTGTCTGCATATGCCTTAATGATGCAACTGATTCTTAAGGAGAAATGTTGGCCAAGTTCAAAGTTTGAATCAATATTATCACCACAAAATGGCAACATTACACATTTGATGACACCAGAACATAAGGTTAAAAAGAGCATGTTTAGTATTTCGAAAGTAAAAGAAGTTGGCAGGGTAATGTCTCTTAGTTGAATTGAGTCATCTAGATTATTTAAATGTGTCATATCATGTTAAATATTACAAGTACAAGTTTGTTATTCCATTCTTGTTCCATGTATACAGGATTTCCTTAAAGAAAGAGAAAGTTCTGCTCCTACAAGCCTGTTTAAAAGCACAAATATTGACTATATCTCGAGGGACTATAACAGTAAGTTGTTTTTAACTTATTCTACACAATTGTATATTCTAAATTATCCATGTTCCGATGTGTTTCTCCTTCATACTTTTGCTATTTAATTAAGAACAAATCCATAATTGTGCAATCATTATTATGAAGTAAGATCCTTTTGAGATATGATAAACTGAACAGTGATGTTATTTTGCTGACATGGACGAGGAAGTGCAAAGAACTGCATTTATGTTGAATAATCAAAGCCATATTTATTTGTATTAAATAGTGTTCAAAGCTTACATCCTATATACACACAAATCTCTTGCTTAAAAATTGCTCTTGCTCTTGATTATCATAATTTTTTACAAAATCTTACGGCGTGAGAAAGTAATCCATTACTACAAACCAATTGAACCAACACAAATATTTTGGTGTTAATAATGATGCTAAAATATTGTTATATGGTTACACTATGATAATCATCATTACTACATCAAAAAGTACCATCACTAGAGTCACAAAAAGTTGCCTACAACGTTGGCGATAAAGTATATATTACAAAAAGATAATATCAGCTGTACTAACCAAAAAAACGCAGAAGTCTTCTTCGGCTATTCATAAATAGAATAACAAAATTAACCGCTATTGACTTTTTTTACATAACCGATTTGCGGTTTAGCCTAATCGGATTGGCTTTTCAGTTTACTGTTGTGGCTGAAATTTGAAAGTTTGAATAACTGGTTTCCATTTATATTGGTAACTGATAAGCTGATTGATTTCAAAAAGCTCAAATTTGATAATTGCTTTTCTATTTAGAACATGCAGTTGGCCAGTTGTCTTCAGTAAGCCTGTTTTGTGAATTTGATTTGTTGGTTTTATTGAGTAGGATTTCGCTAATCAATAAAATATTATTTTTTATAAAAGAACATCTCACAAAACTTGCTTATAGTTATAATATGAAATACTATCATCATATTAGAATTTTCTTGTTAAAATTTTCATAAAATATTTTAACAACGTAATAAAAAAAAACATCATTGCTTTTCTTATTTCCAAAACATAATATCTTAATCCAATATTACCCATTAATTTGTTTGTGGTTTGTTATCATCAAAAGAAAAAAGATATATAGCGATATAACAATACAATCCCCCTCTTTTTGATGATAATTGAACACGCTATATATTTTGAACTAGTTATGAAAAAATCCCCCTTGATGTATTCGAAAGGAAGAGGCTAAGGAGGAGGGATAGGAGATGAAGAACCAAGCACGGATGTCTATGTCCCCAAACGTCTACATTGACCCCACAAAGGTAAAGAGAAGTTAGGCAACTGATCGGTGGGTATTACATCGTTAAGAGAATAATCACCACTAAGGGCAAGTAAAGTAGTCTTATCATGCCTATCCTTCACCCATTCTTTATTTTGTGATTCAAAACTTAAGCTATATATGAGTTCATCTGCTATAGGCTTGGTAGAATTGAAAATGGATTCATCTATGGGCACTTGAAAGAACTTAAGTATCCTAATTATGAAGTTATTGTAAGGAAGAGAATGGTTAACCATACCCAGGGTACTAAGCATGTGACGAATGATGGTATATCCAAAATTAATAGCTCGAACCCTGATAATATAATCTAACAATGCTACATCCATATGAGATATTTCATCTACATGCCCTGACCTAGGAGTAACAATAGCTTAAAGAATACGAAGCAAAACTCGAGCTTGTAGACATAAGCGTTGAATAATGCATACCTCATCAAATAAATCTATACGCCTACAAATGTTTCTAATTGCTTCAACATGAGAATAATCATGAAAATAAGGTGTTTTCGTAGCGGAATAAATCTCTAGACCATTATCAAGAGTTCCTAGGATTTTGTTCAACTATAGTTATTCTACTAATATGAGTAATGACACGATTTTCTTCTCTTCAACAGTATCCATATTAGAATAACACACTTTTATCAAATTTGGATACACATTCTCCTCAATCACAACACCATTGACCCAACCAACCTTTCTAATAATTGTACCAAATTGAGAATAGTATAGATGTAATCTAATTCAACATAGAAAAAAGAAATACCGAACGAGGCAAGAACTTATTGAAGAACTGTGTCGCTAGCTTTCTGTTTGGAAAATGCTTTGACTCAAAATCAGCCTGGTCTACATTTCCTTTATCAGTTCGTGGTCGTTTAGGTTGAGGAATAGGTACTTTCTCTTTACCCTTGTTGGTTCTTGTCTTTGAACTTGATATGATTGCACAACAATGGTGTTTGTGAGAGAAGTAAGATTTGAAGGAAAATGAACCGATTACATTAAAGGGAATGATGCTTGCAAGTGGTGTATAAGTTCAATTTTATAAAAGAATTACTAAAACAAGACCAAATTAAAATGAGAAGTTTTGAAAGAAAACTTAGGTTTAAATTTGGGATTTTAAAATTTTGATGAGAAAAATGAGTTTGAATGATCATTTTGTGATCTAGAAGCCAACAAAAATGATTTTGTTATGGGAATTGAAGAAAATGAAGAATTTGAGTGAGAGAAAATGATGGTTTCAAGAGAGAGAGAGAGAGACGGCTTACCAAATGAAGAAGAAAAAGGGCAACAATGCATTATTTCGCTACATCTGGCTTATCGTTTAATGATAAACGACTTGTTGGTTATGTCTAGATAGCAATGCATACTTAGACCGGGTATCAGTTTCCATAAAAGGTTTATCGCTTAGCTCCAGTGAATAATTCTTATGAAAATGGCTTATTGTTTGACCTAAAGGGTTTACCGTATTGGTCCAAAAAGTGAAGCACAATAAACGGCTTGCCGATTATGTATAAGCGGCATATCGTTTACCCTAGGTAGACTTTTTTATCTAAATGTTAAACTAAATATCTTAAGCAGTTGTCCAGTATTTTTCACACCAACTTATTTTTGGCTCAAAGTTAATTTAAAATCTTTAAATCACAAAATGATATAAAATTTTCCAAAAATCCATTTAAAGCATAAAATATGAAAGCACAAATTATTCATATAAAGCTCAAAATCAACCAAATCAATCACACATACATATAGTCACATCACATAGTAGGTAATTCTAATAGCCTCAATATAATGTGAAGACATGCAAATGTGAATCAACATCATTCCTTTTCTTGTTTGAAAAACATAATATGTAAATCCAATACTCTCAACCTTAATTCGTGGTTTGTTATCATCAAAATCAAAGTGTTATATAGCTATATACGCTAACACATTACAACGTAAAAGCCAATTGTACTACATACTTATGTCAACGGCAATGACATTGAAAGTGTTCTTGGTAGCAATAGAGATTGAAATCATATACAAGCATTGCAAGAGCAATTAAACTCATGTTTTGGAGCTTCGTGTTATCTGTAATAGGTAGAGAACTCATCTCCAAAGTCACTATCCAAAAAATAAAAATGTAGGTAGCTTTATGGCATAATATTTTTTGAACATTTTTTACTTCTCAACAGGTGGTTGTAATGATATTTATTAATTTGATTTGAGTGTGAGTTATGTTTTGATTGCTCTTTCTATTCCTTAATAAGTTTGAAAGACAAAACCATGTTCAATTGAAGCTTATATATTCTTCGTTTCTTAGTGATTTTATATGTTAAGAAAATGCATATTTTATAACTTTATTTGATAACTAAATTAGAAATGCCCTCGTCTTAAAGGAAAATAAAAGAAAGCATTCTCTTTTGTCATAAACCTATCTATAACCAAGAAAACAAAAATCCGTCAACCCGATTTGAGCATGTGACAAAATAGGCAGTAAATAAAATTTTCAGTACACCATTTAAATAACTTTACAATCCTTTTATAAAAAAATAAAAACTCGTAAATAATATATCTTTTTTTGTCTATTTACCATCCAACCTTTGTCAACAAATTTTAATATAGATAAACAAGAATTCCTAATTCTAACCAATCTTTGGTATCTATCATTAACCAATTGAGAAGTGATGCTATGCCAGCAGCATAATTGTAACATGGCAGAACATATAAAAAAGCATACATCTATATAAATATGACCAATCAATAGTATTACGGTGTAATTGTAGTGTATCTTTGTATATGGATAAAGATGAAGTTGACTTGCCTCAGATTAAACTTCAATGCTTCTCCGTCGGATTTTTCTCCTGGTCCCTCCATTAAATCTACACAAAATGTAAATCAAAGAAAGAGGATACATTACCATAAGACATTAAGTTCTAAAAATATTCTAAATAGTCCTCCCAAAAACAAAAACAATCAACAATCTATACCTGTCTTGGGTTTCTGCTTTATAGACTTTCTAGCAAGATGCTAAACTTGACTTTTGGCATTCCTACACATACAAATTCTCCCCCATAAACATGTCAAATATTATTGGTACATAGTGGAATTTCCTACTCTCAAGATCAAATATAATTCATTCTATACATTAATACAGCAAAACTTGACTCAGCCTCTCATGCAGCTTCACAAAAGCTCATATTTGTAAATCATAATAGAATGAGAATATCGGTTTGAATGTTTGTAAAAGGAAACTTACCATCATTTAGATTTTAAAAAAAATAAACAAGAAAGTTTGGAAGGAAATCTCTATAATAGGCAAACAAGAGTGCTTAATTATTTCCTTTCACATTTACATTATTTTCCTCACTCCATATAAATTAAAAAGAGAGAAGAATAATAATATTAACAACAATCTTTCTAACACACAAGCAAATTGATAAATGAAGAATGTAAATGAAACTGACGGTTGTCAAAGAAAAATTTTCCAACTTCACTACTTTTGGATAAACATAATTAGGGCCAAACATTTTCAATTATGTCATCTTTTAGATAAATTTTTCTCGCTTACCTGCAGTCTTTACGAATCATTGAGGATGCTATAAAAGTATCAGTGAATAAGCGATCGACTAAACTTTCTTCAGTCATACAATACTCAAAACTTTCCTGAAATGAAGAAAAATTATTGTCAGGTTGGTATCACCATCTTGCATTGATCGAGAACAGATCAATCTCATTAGTTACAAAATCAATAAATGTTCAAATAAATAGTTTAAGTTGTATGGCTCATCTGTATAGAACTAATCACTAAATAATCAGTACAAGCCCTAAAACGGATGATGTACCATAGTAATTTTGCCAAATACAAAACTCATATACATGAGTTCTCGTAATTTCTGGATTGATTCAACAATAGAACAAAATATGCACAAGGAATGTAAAAATCCTAACTCTAGGGAACGTTAGACCTACGCCCAAATCAAATTAACTAGCAAGTAGGTTTTAAGTTTCATCAATTAGTCAAAGTACACTATGATATCAGGCCACTTGCAATTACATAACTGTTTTTTATTGATACTTTTAGCAAAAAGACTTGTGGTCCATGTAGCAAGTCAAGGTATAGAATTAAATTTCTAAGTCTATCATTTCGATGCAACTAAAAACAACAGAGCAAGTTTTTTATAGTATAAAAATTGAGACACTCCATATGGCTTGAATAATTTAACCAATTTTACCAACAAACATACATACATGTATGTATGTATGTATGTATGTTTATGTATATATATTTCATATTCAAAATTTCCAACACTTCTAGGTAATCCAAAAGATTTCCTCTTTGTTTACATTTTGATTGATATTTAATATAAGTAAGAAATAAATATATCTCAGAACAATTGTTATCTGCTCCGACATCAAAATGTGATGGATATGGAAGTGAGTACGCAATACCCTTTATAATTTTCTTCTCTCTCTCCTTGTTTGCCTTCATCAAGCATTTTGCTAGAGAGCTTTTGCCTCTTGATTAAGCTGGCTGATGAACTTCAGAGGCTCTGGCCAAACAAGAAGCTCCGCAGATCTAACATCTAACAAGGCTGCAAAAGCTCCATGTTTGTGCTTCAATGCAACTATATATGGAATCCTTCTACGTAGATATCACCATTTCATAGAAAAACCATTAGCTACAAATCTTTGGAAAATTGAATCAAGAGAAAAGAAAACTTCCATCCACTTTTTAAAGAAAACTGATTACATGGAACAAGTTACACACGACGCATCATAGAGATACAAACTATGATAAATGATGAACTTATAAATGAGTTCCTACAAGTGCTTCTGTACCAAATTTACTTTATGTCATTTGATGGCTTCAATTAAATGCAATAGCTTTATTTTAAATAAAATAAACAACACTATAAATTTTCCAACTTCACTAGACATCCAAATGTGCCCTTTTGCACATGTTTTGAAGCTATTGATGTCAGTGATGAAGAAACAATTACAACACTAACTTTACAAATTATTATAATGAAAGTTAATTGATGTGATCAATGAAAAAGGAAATTAAGTCTTACCCAGATGCCTCTCTATGAAGGCAATCTACAACCCATGCTAGCAGCTCACGGACCTAATCGAATAGATCCCTTCTAGCTGCCAAGGGAAAAGGAGTGCTTCCTCGGCAAACAAACAAATAAACAAATAAATATACAATAAAGATGAAAAAGAGAAACGAACATCAATTGATGAAGAATTACCAAACTAAATGTGATCCTAAAGCTTCTTAAACATTTCGTGACTTCTATAGAGTGAGAATATGACCACAACACTAAGATTTGCACTTTCGGCCTAGGGTTGTTCTGTGTTGATTAAAGGCTGTGAGGGCTAAGGTTTTGGCATTGTCTCTTTTTTCTCCTCCACCATCCCTAAATCTAATCATTCCCTCTTCAATTCTCAGTGATTTTGGCCTTCTCAAGCGATATTCCATGTCTGAAATCATTTGGTCTAATTGCTCATCAGTTATCCCTAGCCAATTCAACTAGTTTCCCTTTTGTTATTACTGCTACCTAAACTAAAATTCAGCCATTGGATTGAAATTGAAGATATCTAATGGTTTATACTATACCAGGCAAGAAGATACGTTAGATGTAACTTAGGGATTGCCTTACAAATATATTAATCAGGAAGTGTGCCCAAAATGAAACATTGCTGCGTTTGCATATTAATAGGAAGTCCCGCTGCAAACAGCATAATCTCTTCAACAGTAGCACCAATGCCCGCTCGTCAACATTTAACTGTTACCACTCCTGTCAAGCGATGGAGCCCAAGTGCCCAGCACTAGTCGGTCAGTCACCATGCACGGCACAGCCAATGACCACAATGTGCCTCACGAAATGCTTTACACTCAATAGCTCTACTAAACCAAATGAGTACATATGTACTCGCAGGATTAGTTTCGTCTCTTCTAGCATGAAAACTTTGTGAGTTCCAAACAATATTAATTTTCTTTTGCAAGTACATAATTTGTGTTGTGTCGGTCTAGACGTTGGCTCAAGAAAATTAGGCCTACTTATGCTTTGGGCTAAGTTTGTGCCTCTGCTTTTTGTTTTTTGTTTTTTGTTTTTTGTTTTTTGTTTTTTGTTTTATAGCAAGCTATTTATATTATAAGGGTGAGGATATTTGAAGTTTTGAATGGACCCATCATAAAACACTATACAGCTACTTATTAATAAATGTTACTAAAATACTCATACTTAAATTATTACGATGGATAAGTCAATATTTATTTTTACGCTCATCTTTCGCCGGCCATCTAGACTGCACCTTCAATCTCCACATTGGTATGGTGAATTATTAGATGTAGATCCAACTACTGCGATTATAAAATAAATCTTCACTCTAATTCAAAGATAAGCCAACAATTGCAAACCTAAAAAAGGAAAAAAAAAATTCTTGATGGTTCCAAAATACACACGCGCCCAGCCAAAAAAAAAAAAAAGATGATTCCAAGATTGTATCTTCTAACAAAACTATATGTGTAATCAAATTTGTGTTCTACTAGTACTTAGTTTTAATTTTGATTTGTTATTTTTGCAAAGAAATTGTCGGTGACTAGAGACATATTTAGGAATTTAGCTAGTTTTAATTGTGATTTGTTATTTTTACAAAGAAATTGACAGTAATTTTAGACATATTTAGGAATTTAGCTAAATCATTTTGGTCTTTAATGAGTGAAACCAATAAGTGATTGAGTTTATAAAATAATTTAGTAAATTTAAATAACTCTACTCATATTACAATCTCGAATTACAGGTGCACAATTTTTATAGTGCAATTCACATATCTGCTCGGAAATTCGCTTCTTTTTTTTTTTAGATACCTTTATCTTGTTCAAATCTTTTGGATAAAGGATAAATGAGCCCATGTCGGCCTCGAAACTTTTGCCCTTGCCTCATTTAAAGTGATCGACTTTAAACGAACCTATTATTGTCATGTTTGGATTGGTTTATTGGTTTTTGTTTTAAAAATTATTGATCAAAATTGAAACACTGTATCCCTCAACTTTTGTCTAATTAGCTCGATTGTTACATTTTGATTTTTTTTTTTTTTAATGTTTCGTTTTTCCTTTGAAAATTGATGTCAGTCTAATGTGCAGAAAAAATAATAATCACTAGCAATGTCAGGGGAGGATCTGGCTGCCGGCCCCACTTGAAAAAGGCCGTTACAGTTCCCGCTCAAATTATTGCGTCACTGTGATGTGACCTATGGGCTTTTTTTTGCTTTGCAACTGTCAGTTATTGACACAAAAATTATAAAGCAACAAGGTCGTTCATTCTCATTACATAAGAGATAGCTTGGATCGAATATCCAAAAGAGCACGCAAAGCCAATCTTTTCGTACCATACGAGTGTTGCCCCAATATATATATATATCTTGGTCAATTATCAATTGCTAGATTATTTAAACGCCATTTAATTAATTAACTTGGAAATTTTAATTACTTGGGGAAATGACCAATAATGATTTGCCTTGAGGTGTGAAATATGGAGCTTTAAACAGTTTTAGGAAGCCTAGGGGACAGCTCTCGGAGAAGAAGAATTCAAGAGACCTCACTACCAACATTCATAAAATTATAAGCATGCATGAATTGAATAAAGAAAGTAATAAAGAGAGTTAAATCATTAGGCTTGGTAACTGGTGTAGCAGCTACTGCTAGCTGCATTGGATTTTGTACCATTTTGGTTTATATATAGAAGAGCAATTTGATGAATTGTGGTATGCATAAAAGGAAAAACAAGATCTCAGTCTGAGTGAAAATGGAGAAACTTGAGAAACAATCTGTAAAACTGGAAGCCCTGAGCAAATATGCAACTGACTTGACCGAAATGGCACAAAAGGTGATAATATGGCATTTTCCCAGTTCACTTATGTGCTTAAATGTGTCAAGTTACATGCAAAATCGGAATTTGATCAATTTTAATATGTTCAAAATAAATTAACTTAAACAGAATTTCTCTTTTTCTTTTTTTTTTCTTTTTTTTTTTTTTTTGCCAGGGTAAATTGGATCCCTTGGTAGGAAGGGAGCAGCAGCTTGAGCGTGTAATGCAAATATTATGTAAAAGAAGAAAAAATAACCCATGTCTAATTGGTGATCCCGGCGTTGGCAAAACTGTAATTGTGGAGGGATTGGCTCAGATGATTGTTAATTCCTCTTCTCCATATAAACTCCAGGGGAAGAAGGTTAGCTTGCAACATATTTGTCAGCTTAAATATTTCCATTGTACTTTGGCAATAATGTGTGAATAATATTTGAAAGTGTAGTAATGCATTAATTATTAACTTGTTCAGATATTTGCCTTGGAGATGGGGCGTCTGATTGCCGGTGCCTCAAATCGTGGGGAGTTTGAGCAAAGATTGACGATGATTGTTGATGAAGTGAAGCTTAGTAAAGGAGACATTATACTGTTTATTGATGAGCTTCACACTCTCATTGGAGCTGGTGGCGGCGGCCAAGCACTTGATGCAGCTAACATTATGAAACCTGCTCTTGCCAGAGGGGACTTAAGGGTTGCTTTAGTTAACTTGACTACATATAATATACATGTTGCACATAAATTTGATTTTCAAATTTAAACCATATTTTTAATATTTACTTAATTTACAATGAACAACTTCTGTGTTCAATGCAGTGCATTGGTGCTACAACACTGGATGAGTACCGAAAATATGTGGAGAAGGATTCAGCATTGAAAAGGCGTTTCCAGCAGGTGTTGGTGGCTGAACCATCAGTGGACGAGACAGTAGATATACTGGAAGGTTTGATCCCTAAGTATGAAGCTTTTCACAGCGTCAAATACTCCGAGAAGTGTTTAACTGCGGCTTCCTCTTTGTCAAATCAATACATAAGCGATAGGTTTAATCCGGACAAGTCAATTGATTTGATCGATGAAGCTGGGGCGAGGGTGATGCTGCATAAACCCAGAGGAGCCACGGGGCTAATTACAGAGGATGACATTAGAGAGGTAGTCGCAATATGGACAGGGATTCCGGTCGAGAAAGTTTCGGCGGAAGATTCTCAGCGGCTTCTGCAATTGGAGGAGTCGCTGAGGAAGCACATTGTAGGGCAGACTGAAGCTGTTGAGGCAATTAGCCGCGCCATTCGCAGAGCTCGAGTGGGAATTAGGGACCCCAATCGCCCTATTTCAAGCTTTCTATTCACCGGCCCAACTGGGGTTGGCAAAACAGAACTGGCCAATGCTTTGGCTTTCGAGTACTTTGGCTCCAAGGAAGCAATGGTAAGGATAGACATGAGCGAATATATGGAGAAGCACACGGTCTCAAAATTCTTCGGCTCCCCACCCGGCTATGTTGGCTTTGAAAATGGTGGCCAGCTGACTGAAGCTGTACGACACAGGCCTCACAGTGTGATTCTCTTCGACGAGATTGAGAAGGCTCATCGCGATGTTTTGAATGTCATGCTGCAGCTGCTGGAAGATGGAAGAGTAACCGACGGTAAAGGGCAGACTGTGGATTTCAGAAACACAATCATTATAATGACATCGAATATTGGGCATTCTGTGATAGCCCGGGAAAGCATATTGGGAAGTGATCAAGTGGGGACGGACGTAGCGGAGGAACTGAGAAGACATTTCAGGCCAGAGTTTCTGAATAGGATTGATGAGGTTATTGTCTTCAGGCAGCTAAAAAAGATGCAACTAATTGAAATCGTTGATATAATGTTGAAAGAAATTTATGAAAGACTATGTGCTAAAAATATCAAGCTTACGGTGACTGATACATTCAAAAAGAAACTTATCGAAGAGGGATACAATCCAAGCTATGGAGCAAGGCCACTGAGAAGGGCTATCGGGAGGCTTTTGGAGGATAATCTAGCTGAAATAATTTTGACTGAATGCATTCAAGAGGGTGATTCAATCATAATGGATTGTGATTCAAGAGGTAATGTAATTGTGGATTGTCACCGAAATGGTTATGTAACTGTGCGCGCGCACTAATTTTTAATTTGGACTCTGAATTCTTAGCTGTTATTGTGCTTTCGCATAATGTGAACTAAAACGTTCCCTTTGTTTCGAGTTGTCACATTTTTTAAAATTTTTGAAATTTTAAGGGTGCTTTTGGTAACATTTTCAATTTGTTGATTTTTGTTTTGTAAAAAGGAAAATGCATAAAATTTCATCTGTTCTTTTAACGTTGAGAGAAAGAAAACAAAATACTAACTAAAATAAAATATTCCTTTATTTTTAGAATAGAATACAATACAATAATATCTAATAATTAGGTTATAGATATTACTTTATAACTATAGGAGAATGTCTATAAATTACTAGGGTTGAGACTATATAAAATTCATTAATTATATGAAATAATTGATGAACTAATAATTTATTAATTTACAAAGTTATTTATAATTTAATTAATATATATTTAATAACTGAACATTCAATGTATTTTACTAATGTTGAATATGAATTAAACTATATATTTAATTAATCAAAATAATAAATACATTGTACGTGTTTACTTAATTAAATAATATTCATGTTACATTAACTTAATTAAATGTATTCAATTAAATAGATTAAAAATAATTTAATTCATGTTATATTCAATATATTTAACTAATCATTTAATAAAAAAAATAAATACATTGTGCTTATCTGTGTACTTAATTAAATAGTATTCATCGTAATTAACATGTGTTTAATGAGTTTGATTAGTCTTTATTTAAATAAACATTAAGTCTTCTTTTATTTCATATTAAATTAATTGAACATTTACAATGGCTTCTCATTAGAAAGGTGTTCAAAAATCAACTATGACAGATGAGGTACGTAAAGCATTATGCGAGTATAATAAAAAGCACCCCAATGATAGTAAAAAGAATTGCAGCAATAGATTTTTGAAAAGTTTCACTTGGAAGTTAGTCAAGGTACAATATCAAATACACTCAAACAATCATCAAAATATATTTTGGTTGACCTAGCAAAGGGTGGTCATGCTAAGCGGCACAAATTATCAAAATTTCCAAAGATGGAGAAAGTTGTTTATGAGTGGTTTCTTCAATAGCAAGATTGTGTAAATATAATAGGAGAACTAATCTTAGAAAAGGTAAAAGACACTATGAAAATATTAAACTCTCAAGAGATTGCAGAATTTAACTTTTCTCTAGGTTGGCTTGAGAAGTTCAAGTTAAAACATGGTAGCAAGTCATTTCATCGTTTTGCAAAAAGTGGATCAGTTGATACACATGACATGGGAGAAGCAATTGGAGTTCATAAAAGGGGAAAAATAAATCAGTTTGCCATGAAAGATGTTTTCAATATGGATGAAACATGACTGTTTTATAGGTTACAAGTTGATCACTCTCTTGCAACAAAGCAACTTGAAGGAAAAAAGCAACTAAAAGAAAGGATTATAGTTGTTATCTGTTGTACTAAGGATAGCCCAGGAAAAAATTCCTCTATGGATCATTGGAAAGTATGCGAAGCATGTTGCTTCAAGAATGTAAACATGGAGAGTTTGAATTGTCAATACTGAGCCAACAAAAGATCATGGATGAATGAGATGCTTTTTGAAGAATATGTTCGATGACTTGACAGAAAAATGTAAGGGAAAAATCTAGCCCATACAAAAAACATAGAAGCATTACGAAATATTGAGCTATTTTATTTGCCACCTAACATGACATAAAACATCCAACCATGTCATACAGGGATAATAAGAGCTTTCAAGATGCATTATCTTAGCCAACTTTACCGTAGAATTATGAAGGGTTATGAATTGGAGCAAACAAGTCTAGAAAAAATAAATATTTTGGATGCAATCAATTTTGTAGTCTCAACTTGGACAACAAATGTTCAAGCAAAGACAATAGCTAATTGTTTTCAACATTGCAAAATTCAACTTGTGGAAGAAATGACCTCTTAGAACTTAGATGAAACCTCAGGTAAAGAACCGATTCATGAACTTGAGACAATAATTGAAGAATTGGGTTACTGTGATAGAATTGATGCAAATTACCTATTGGATTACTCTAATGAAAATAATGCAAGTTCAGAGCCTTTAAGTTTAGAAGAAATTGTTGCTAACATTAATTAAAATCCCATTGAAGAAGAACTAGGGGATGATACAGTAACTTTAGAGTTTGTTACTCACAAAGAAGCACTTTAAAACATCATCGACACTTAATAATTTCGTATTACAATTCGAGAAATCAACACCAGAACTTCTAGATGTAATAAGAAAAATAAGAAATGAGATTTAATTATATTTAAATTAAAAAAATAACAATAAAGTCATATTTTATGTAAATAAATAATAATAGAGTTATATTTTATGTAATTAAAATATTATAATAAACTATATTTATAATTTCAGTAAATTATTAATTTATAATTTGAATAGAACCATAAAATTATACAAAAAAGTTTTAAAAAATATTATCTTGTAATTTTATCAAAATTAATAATTTAATCAGTTGGTGCAAGTCGAGACCATGAAAATTTATAATTTATCGAATTTTAGTTTGCAGTGGTTGTACTTTTGTAAAACCAGTTGTACCATGTATTCGTACCTCTCCGCGTAACAGAGAAAGTTCCCCAATATCAATTGGATTTGTAGCAAATTCTAATAGATTCTTGCCTCAGCTCCACGGGAGAAAAACTCAGGGAAAGAGACACCCCTTCACAGATCTCACTCATTGTCTTAAAATTCACCTTCTCTCTCAGACACAACACACTCTCCTCGTTGTACTTTCAGGAACAATCAATCATTGCATCCCAAAATTCAAACCACATCCTCATGTAAGATCTCTCCAGTTCGTACAAAATTCACAAGGAAAAAGAAGATGGGATCCAATCAGTCCGTCCAAGTAGTTGACGAAGATAGCGAAGAAGAAGAAGACGAAGAGGAAGAAGACGACAATGACAATCATAACACTACAGAATTACTAGACAATCAATTAGTGAAGAAAGTTCTACAACAGGAACCCGAAATGTTACCTTGCCACGCGTCCGCATCTCCCTTGTCCCCCCAGCTCTCCTCCCTGGGAACTCCGCGATTGGGGCCGTCGATCAAAGTGTGGGACCCGTACAACGTCTTGGCGCCTCCCCCGACTCCACCCGCCTCGATTCTGTCGCGGGGTTCGTTGGCGGACGAGGATCGGAATGTGACGGAGGTGTTTCTGGTCAGTCACGGGGAGTGTGAGTTGAATTTGAGACCGGATTTGGTCGGTGGGAGATGCCACGTGGCGAAACTGACGGCTAATGGGAAGAGGCAAGCTAGGGCATTGTCTGTTCTGTTGAATTCTCAAGGGGTTAGGTTTAATGCCGTTTATTCTTCGCCGTTGGATCGGGCTAGAT
The DNA here is from genome assembly GCA_030449905.1 of Luvunga scandens. NCBI lineage: Eukaryota > Viridiplantae > Streptophyta > Magnoliopsida > Sapindales > Rutaceae > Luvunga > Luvunga scandens. Next base: position 2,031,240 of record JASUUG010001122.1, on the reverse strand, counting down.
CCATGGCGCTATCCGTTTGTCAGGTACTTTTGACTGAATTAGCTTCTGTTCTGGTTACGCATGTGGTGCATTTTTAGAGAATTGATCCGTGTTTCTGTGTTTCATTTAATTTGTTCCTTTTAGTTGATTAAGCCTATATATGATGAAATTGTTTTTGGGAAAGGGCTCATTAGGCCATAGAGTCAGGAGTCACGGAAATGCTCCTTTATCAAGGAGCTTGGGGGGCTGGTCCGCGTCTTTGAAAAGCCTGACATTGAAAGCTCTTTCAAATAACTAGGAAATTTGCCTTTATGTTTATAGTGTGGGACAACACCGGAACTGCATTGTGGAGAAGCACTTGATAAGTATTTGTTTTTTTGAGAATCACTTGATATATGCTTTATAGAAAAGCTCTTTCACTCGAAGAACTATGCAGAAGTTCAACAAAAGTAATCTTAAACAAACTGAAACTATTGGTAATGAGTGGACGCATTAAGATGTAGTGTGTTCTAAGTCTATGATTAGTTGGTCTTGGTTTGATTGTAACAATTATTTGAATTGGAAGCAGCATAGATTGTGAAAATAAATTAATATTGAATGATAGTTGAGTGGTTGATTTATAAATCTTTATACCGATGAAATCATGCAGGAAATGAATTTTGCAGAGGAGCAGATACAATCTTTGGATGCACTTATGGAGATGAGTCTGGGTCATTGGGAGGGATGCCTCAGATCAGAAATATACACGCCCGAACTTTTGAGCTTAATTGAAAGATACCAGCCTGATTTTTCTCCACCATCAGGAGAATCACTCAGGCAAGTAGAATTTCGGATGGTTCAATTCTTGAATGATACGGTCCTTGGACTTGCCGAGAAATTGAGGGCAGATTTTTCCGCACATCATCAGAATGAGAGCCAAGGGTTTTTACACAACTCTCCTTCTCTAACTAACTCGGTTCATGACCGGGATGGGTCTTCTCTCCCTACACCCCACTGGGACTTACTGCACAGGCATCGGCAAGGTCTCACAAGGAAGAAGTCTGGTAAAAGTCGGTTACAGTTTGTGACAACTACTGGTGATCACGAGGTTGAAGATGAGATGTCTCCTCGGGATTCAAACCCTCAGAGTGACCTCCATGATTTAAGTGTCAGAAGCTCATCTTCTTCTATGAATATTATGACCTCATGTGTTGGCATTTTTACTCACTCATTGCCTATTAAGTGTCTTTTAACGGGCCTTCTAGGCTGCAGTCCAGTAATGGCACATAAGATCTGCATAGAAGATTCTTCAGTGACAGTATTACAGCATTCTTGGAGAACCGGTTGGCAGATAAAAAGGTTAAATGATACCGCACACCTGAGGCTTCTCTAATTATAGAGTTCTCACATACTTCTGTGCAGTACACTGGTTGAAGAATGAACTGCTTGTTATTCACTGGAGGATGTTGTAATTTTGTCTTGCAGATTATACTCATGCTGCAGCGCATTTTTATCACACGAATCGGTGATACCTCTGCAACTTGTTGTAGTTTTTGATATATATATTTTTTCAGATTTACCTACTCCAAAGAGAGAAAAAAATTTCATTTGGTAGTTGGATCTTTGTACGGGTGATTCTTTTGATTTGTAGCATTCACCACAGTTTTTATAATCGAGTGAAACATTATGTATTTCCTGTATTTGAAAATCATGTTTTTTCAATTCAAGAAAGCTGACGAGCTTGTATTTCTTTACAATCTGTACAATTCAAATGGAGCTGTGTTAAGGCATGCCTGTTATATTTTGATTAACTTAGAGCATGAGCTGCAGCGTGCAATGTACTAAATGTCAAGCGACCTGATGCTCACCGTTGTTATTCTTCAATTAGTTTATCTGCAATTAGTTTATAAATTAAATTCACGAAACTAGGCTAGAGGAGTCGGGACCAGAAAGAGACAAGTTCATATTCCAATACCATGTAATTTTGCCTCCTTTATCATGCTGAATTTCTTGTACACAGACAATGGATTAGTGGAAGGTGATGAAGTGAGAATGTGACAGGAGGACAATACACTTGCGTCTTTTGTATTGAATGAAACTACACTCGCTTCTTATGTGGCTGAACTTTTTACAGGGAGCATGGTTCACATGGAAAGAGTAAGAAAACAAAGAGGACTCGAGGACAGGGCATCTTTAGTTAAAAAAACAAAGCCTTCAGCATGTGAAAAAAGAGGCATCCTGTGCAGCATTATATAGATGCATTGCCCCTTATATTATGCGGTACAATACAATTCATCTCACAGCAGTCACGTCGAAGAGCATCTTTTCATCTTATGACAACACTAGACGAATCAAGCGAAGCAAGAGGTATTAATAAATATGCACGTCAGCACAAATTAAAACTGCCACTGCCAATCCCGTGACATGCAACAGACAGACATACCCTATACCTTGTCTTTCAAAAGTTCACTATATTTATCCCTCTGGATCTACCTGATGAAATCACCAATGGCTTCTACTATCTCCAGGTTATCTGCTATTCTCCTTACTGTCATCTTCTTTCTTAATCTGCATTCCCCGTGTTCAACAAGTGAGCCCGTAATCTCGGCTTCTCCTGCTCTTTTGCCGTATGTGAATGCCCCAAATATGTCATCATTCTTCCCTTCTCCGACTCCCCCCAATTCAGAGGCATTTGCACCAGCTCCGAGCTCAGGCGAGTTTATCGGAAAGAATTCCTCCAGTGCCGCTAAGTTTGACGGTGGCCTTGTAATTATTGCTGTGAGAATTTGTACTATGTTTGTTATAATTTTAGCTCTCTGTTGATTACGCTCTCGCTTGTACCGAATAACCTATGCCGTTTTAAAACCACATTACATACTTTGCAAGACAGCCGAGGTAGCTTCAGGCCCTTCCATCCCACAAATATTATTATGCCTTGATGCCTTCGGACTCCTGAGCATAACTTAACTTTGAAATATCTTTTAACACTTGTATATTTTTATTTATGACTATCAATATTTACTTAGTATTACGCAAAGCGATACTGTTTGCTTAAATCTTCAAGGGTGCAATATTTTCATGCCAAGGAAAATTTTTCCCGTATTAATAACATAGTAATAGTTTATATTGAAATATTTCTATCACTAAAAAAAAAAAAGGTTTAATAAAATATTACAGAAATATATTTTTATATATGTTATTAAACCACATAAATCCCAAAAGATGAACGAATGAAGATTCCGAAGTCTAGTTCCGTTTTAAGCGTAGTCTCTAACGTCGACAAGCACTCAACAAACTCAAATCTGACAACATTGTTCAAAAAGTACGTAGACAAGAACAATGTGCTTTCTTGGAACTCGGTCATTGCCGATTTGGCTCGAAGCGGCGACTCTGTGGAATCGCTTCGCGCATTTTCTTCAATGCGCAAGCTCTGTCTTACTCCAACTCGCTCAACTTTTCCGTGTGCTATCAAATCTTGCTCTGCTTTGCACGACCTTCACTCAGGCAAACAAGCCCACCAACAAGCTTTCATCTTCGGCTTTCACCGAGACGTCTTCGTTTCGTCAGCTCTTATTGATATGTACTCGAAATGCGGCGAGCTAAGGGATGCTAGAAAACTGTTCGATGAAATTCCACAGAGAATTAGAAATATAGTTTCTTGGACGTCGATGCTTACTGGGTATGTCCAAAACGACAATGCCTGCGAAGCTTTATTGCTTTTTAAGGAGTTCTTACTTGAGGAGAGTGAATGTGGAGGGGCAAGTGAAAACAGTGACAATGTTTTTGTTGATTCAGTTGCTATTGGTTCTGTTTTATCAGCTTGTTCTCGTATTACTGTTAATGGAGTGACTGAAGGTGCTCATGGGTTTGTTATAAAGAGAGGATTTGATAGTGAAGTGGGTGTTGGAAATACTTTGATAGATGCATATGCAAGGGGTGGCCACGTGGATGTGTCTAGGAAAGTGTTTGATGGAATGATTGAGAAGGACGCAGTTACTTGGAATTCAATTATTGCTATTTATGCACAAAATGGTTTGGCTGCTGAGGCTCTGGATGTTTTCGATCAAATGGTAAAGAGTACTTATGTTAAATACAATGCTGTTACATTGTCTGCTGTTTTGTTAGCCATTGCGCATTTAGGAGTTCTGCGTTTGGGCAAGTGTATACATGATCAGGTACTTGAGCTTCCTTTTCCCATTAAGGGTGATTATTCATCTGTGGGTAATGCTTAATTTATTTATTTGGCTTATGTAGGTTATAAAGATGGAATTGGAGGCGAGTGTGATTGTCGGCACTTCTATTATTGACATGTATTGTAAATGTGGGCAAGTGGATCTAGCAAGGAAGGCGTTTAATCAGATGAAGGAAAAGAATGTCAGGTCTTGGACTGCTATGATTGCTGGTTATGGAATGCATTGTCGTGCCAGAGAAGCTCTGGATCTGTTTTATAAGATGATAAGAGCTGGTGTGAGACCAAATTATATTACTTTTGTGTCAGTTCTATCTGCTTGCAGCCATGCTGGTCTTGTACAAGAAGGTTGGCACTGGTTTAATACTATGAGTCATGAATTTAATGTAGAGCCTGGGGTTGAGCATTATGGGTGCATGGTTGATCTTCTTGGGCGAGCTGGAAAACTCAAGGAGGCTTATGACTTAATCAAAGGGATGAAGGTGAAACCTGATTTTGTAGTCTGGGGTTCGCTTCTTGGAGCTTGTAGGATTCATAAGAACGTAGAGCTCGGGGAGATGGCTGCAAAGCAATTGTTTGAATTAGAGCCAAATAATTGTGGGTACCATGTCTTACTCTCTAACATATATGCCAATGCTGGAAGGTGGGAAGATGTTGAGAGGACAAGATCACTTATGAATAATCGTAGACTAGCTAAAACACCTGGATTCAGTTTAGTTGAACTGAGAGGTCAGGTTCATGTATTCTTGGTTGGAGATAAAGAGCATCCTCAGCATGAGAAGATCTATGAGTATTTGGAGGAACTAAATGTGAAGTTGCAAGAAGTTGGCTATGTAACCGATATGACATCAGTAATTCATGATGTTGATGAGGAAGAGAAGGAAATGATGTTGCGAATACATAGTGAAAAGCTGGCTGTTGCTTTTGCAATTATGAACTCGGTTCCTGGAAGTACAATTCGGATCATTAAGAATCTAAGGGTTTGTGGTGACTGTCATACGGTAATCAGATTGATCACCAAGGTTGTTGATCGTGAAATTGTGGTTAGAGATTCAAAGAGATTTCATTATTTCAAGGATGGTCTGTGCTCATGTGGAGGTTATTGGTGACATTTCTATGATTGAAGAGAACTTTCTGTAGATGTTAAGTGTAGAATTGTAGTAAATCACGGCTCATTGAGAGAAGGTATTTTTTTTCAAAAAATACATACTGATTTCACAGCAAAGCATGAATATGTACAAAAGGGTTTAGCTATTGTATTCCTTTTGGAGTTTACGCTTTGGCTAAATGGTACTTACGATGCAGTTCTTACTATATTATGATAAAGTGTAGACATCAGGAGCAATGAGAGAAGCAAGCAATCTGCTAAGTGTATGCAGTAAACTTGGGAACTGAGCACAGAGTGAAATTCGCACAAGCACCTGCTTTATTGCAATCGTTGACTGCTAGGTACATTATTATAAAGGAGTAAGGAAAGATATTGTCACAATTGATAGTTAATAATATAGATTATCATGTTGACCACCCTTAGAAGAACTTGTCAAGTGCGAATGCTTCCAATTTGGATATTCTTATGTCCATTGGAATTCATGTAAAGTGGTTAATGAATTGACACTTTGCGTTGTTCACCAAAATTTGAATGAATCACGAACAACCAGCCTTGAAGAACTTATTGAAGCTTAGTCCACTTAATCGTGAAGTCTGATTTCTTTTCACCTCAACTTTTGAGGATCTGAGATCACTCTGGAGGGCTCTGTTCTGACTTCTTAAGCATTCTATGTGTGCCCTGAGTTTATCAATGATTTTTCTCTTTTCATCATTCCTTTTTAACAATTCGGCTTGCTGCCGCAGACTCTCCTCCATTAGTTTAGTGAGTTGAAATTTTAGCTCATGCCATGTATTCTTCTGCCCAGAACCACCTGTTTCAAACTCTCCAATTGTAGCCTGGCCTGATGCAGAGCCATTCATCTTCATCTCTTCTTTGTTGGGAAATTCTGTGATTTCTATTTCCTTTTTGTCATCTGTGGTTCCAGTTTCTATTTTCATAGTCATCCTGTATGGTTCAGTCGACATCAATTCATCTGCTAGTCTGTTCAGGTATTCAAAGTGAGAATTAGCACTATTACATTCAACATCAGGATCTTCAACAACAGATTCAGACTGAGTGTCAGATGCTTCGAATTTAGGGTCATCAAAGCTTCCAGCAGTTCTTTTTTGGTTGTTGCTTGGGTGCCCTGTTTTTCTGGAGTAAGAGGATGTAGAAGAAGATCCTGAATGAAGCAAATGTTGTGATTTGGACCTCAACTTGTCAAATTTTTTTGCCAGAGCATGGTAAGATCTGTTGAAATCTTCTAGCATTTTTATGAGTTCTGGTTTCCTCGTGTTACAGATGTCATCTGTTTCAACTGAAATGACATCACCGTCTTCCAAAAGGGCCATCATGGCCTTCATCTTCTTGTCCGACTCTGTAAAATATATTGAAAAATACAACACAAAAATCATAATCAGGATTCAAAAGTCCAGCATACTTCATTAAGGACCCTCTCCCCTGAACCTAAGACCTCAATGCTGGCATATACATGGTCACTGTATCTGTTTTATCAAATGATTCTTCTCACCTGGGAAAATGTTTATATAGATGTAAACTTGATGTTTTCTAAAGTAAATTAAACTAATACTCTGATGCATTGCCTTTGAATTTATTGACTTTTAATTCCTATCATTCATTTTCTACATTTAATTGCAGATTATTAATTGTGATCATATCATGATATGCATGCAGACAATAGAAAGAGAGAGAAAACTGACCTGAGAGCGTTGTTCGAAGCCATAGAGACTGGAGAGGGCTGTCAGGTTTATCTGGACTCCATGAGCAAGAAGAAGTCGAGATGTTGTCCATCGAGCCAGTCTCTTCACGAACTGAAAATGAGAAGAATCTCTTGGCCTTCATAATGTAATGAAGGCCTGGACCAAATCAACACGTTAAGAATATTGGATGCCTTGATTGGGGAAGAGATGTTCACAATTCCCATTTCTTATAAAAGTATGTACCTTCTCAAATTCAAATGGATTCTGTATTTATTGTTTTGATCTGTCGGTTACGTAGTGCTTGATTTGCTGCTGCTCATTTGCCTTAACTTTCTAATGAGGTATTATTATTAATTGCAAATTTTATCTAGAAGAACGTAGTACTTGTAATTTATAAATCCGGATGCAGCATGCGCAAATATTTTCCTTTTTCGCGTTTCCAAGTCAAAGTCCAATGGTATCCTATCCGAGCCGTTATCATTGACCTGCCTTCTCTTTTGAGTAATATTTGGTTGAATAATGTGGTTGTGTTGAGCTCAGCCCTATACAAAAATATTATATAATATGCTTTAAATTAAATAGATTAATATAATCTGAAATTATCATCTTTATTTCGTTTAGATGATTCTAATAAAGATGGTGACATGAACATTCATGAATTGAATGATAAATATTCATAAATTCCAAATAATTTATTACAAGGATTAAAAAGAAAGAAAGAAATTCGGAGTAATTGGTTAGAAACAGTTGTATTTCTAATAAATTAAATTGGATTCATACATTAGTAATGTCGTACGGTCGTATCAACTTATATTGGTAGATTGGATCTGCTTAGACCATTAAAATCATCAAAAATTGAAGGGCTGAAGATAACAGTTGATTCCATGAAAAAAGGAAAAAGAAACGAAGATAATAATTGATTGAGATTAGCGAGCCATTGACATAAATTCTTATGCAACCCATTTTGTAGCTTCAATAACAAATATGGGAATTATATTTAATAATTTTGAAAATCGAAATGATTGTAATAAGGGTTAATATCGGATTATATTCAAATCACTTACTCATTTTTAAAAATCTTAATTTACCTCATTTTTAGGAAGAAGAAAAAAATCAATTTCGCACCCAATTTTTTTATATTTTGAACAAAAATAAAATAATTTAATTTTTTTTTTAAAAAAAAAGAGAGTTGATTGAAAAATATTAAATTTAGCAAGTAGTGCAAGTTGAAAAAGGAGAAACAGCATAACCCTGATGACGTTCCCAACATTTGTAGAGGAATATGCCAATCAACCATGACGAATGTGCTTAGCTGGGCCGCCCACTCTTACAAAGTCAGCGGTAAAATCCTCCAACCCGATTCATGCCATCGGCAATGTGCTCGCATGGCTATAGGTTGTTCAAAATGATTCTTCACTACAATTGCCCTTCACGCTACATATTTTCTCTCCTTTCCCTCAAACACATGATTCATAAATTCATTTATATATGCATTTTGTATAGTATAATTTGTGACTGAAGATTTAATACACACAAATGTAATGTTCAAGTCAAACGCGATAAAAAGATAACGAACGGGAGAAGAATTCATTTTTGTGGGAGCGAATCTTTGAATTATGCTCCAAAAAGCATGTTCCGAATTATATTTACAATCAAATCCTAAAATTGAAATTTACTATGCAAACATAATAATAATAATATATGAATTTAAAACTTTTAATTGTAACATTAGAAAAAATACGGTCGTTCAAACATTGCGTGACTATGCCTCTATTTGAATAAACTTGTACTTTGACTTTTATTATTATTATTATGTTTTTTTTTTTTTTTTACCAATGAGAACTTGTAGTTTGATTTGATTTCGAAAGAAAAGTAAGAAATGCTCACAATTAAAGCACGTTGAGGGAATTGACCAAAACCAAATAAATCAACGGCGAGTCCTGCACACCAACTGGGAGGGTAATTCCGTAATTGTGTACAGGCAGAACCGGCCTGAGCTGGAGGATTGGTGGTGGCGAAATCGTGATTAAACTGAAAACACAGGGGCAAATGAATTTGTTGCGGATCCCTTATAAATGAGGCGAGGGTTTTTCATTCAGTCCAATAAAAGCGGAATTGCTTTGCCCGGGTTCTAACAATTTGGCAGCGAGAGACAGGAGGAGGTGAAGAGAAAGAGAAAATTAGAAGAATTCTGTCACACTCTCGCTCTTTTTCTCTATAATTCAACGAGCTATTTTAGTCTCAGAATCTAATTCCAAAAATTCCGAAATGGCCCTCACAGAATCTTCGAGGAGAAACTCTCTCATACCAAGCTACCTCTACTCCTCCCAAACATCCTTCCCGTCCACGGCGGCTTTCAATGGAACAGCAGCAGCCGCCACGTCGCCGGCTACCCCAGCCGCGGCGAGGAGGAACTTCGTTGTTGCGGCACCGAGCGAGCCCGGGAAGATAGAGATGTACTCCCCTGCATTCTACGCCGCCTGTACCGCCGGCGGGATCCTCAGCTGCGGTCTCACTCACACGGCCGTCACTCCTCTTGACCTTGTCAAGTGCAATATGCAGGTCCTTTCAATTGCCGATCTGTCTCTTTTGACGTCGTTTTGACCTTATTTTGGTCGTTTTAGTGCTAAGAGTTGGCTTGAGATTAGATCTGTGTAAATTGCTATATATACGTGTTATATAGATTTGTCTGCTAAACTAAACTTCTCCTTAGGTTGGATCTGCGATTTATTTTTTTAACTTTCTTTTGCAATCATGATCATTTTTGTGTGGCTGGATCTACAGCTTTTTGTGTTTTTTTCCCCAAGTATTTTATTATGTTAATAGCAGAAGTGTTTCTTTTCTGCTTTGTAAAATCCTCTGCATAGCTGATACTTTGCTTCTTAGTCTAACCAAGAAATGAACAAAGATCTAAAGCCATAGCTTATAATACCTATGCTCCCGCATGATGTAACCGTGTTCATTTCTTGGTTTTCTGGTTGTTTCATATTATGTTTCTGGACAATTATGTGTCCTATTAATTATAATGTGCAGGAGGATATAAACTAACATTGAGATTGTTGTTTACTTCAGATTGATCCTGCCAAGTACAAAAGCATATCATCTGGTTTTGGAGTTCTGCTCAAGGAACAGGGAACCAGGGGCTTCTTCAAGGGATGGGTACCTACCTTGCTTGGTTACAGTGCCCAGGGTGCTTGCAAGTTTGGATTCTACGAGTTCTTCAAGAAGTACTACTCTGACCTTGCTGGTCCAGAATATGCTGCTAAGTACAAGACCTTAATCTACCTTGCTGGCTCTGCTTCTGCTGAGTTCATTGCTGATGTTGCTCTTTGCCCCTTTGAGGCCGTGAAGGTCCGTGTTCAGACTCAGCCTGGTTTTGCCAGAGGTTTGGCTGATGGACTTCCCAAGTTTGTTAAATCTGAGGGCGCTCTTGGGTATGTTATTTAATGCTTTTCATTTGTTTTGCTGGCAATACAAGTTATTGTGTGTAGGAAGATGTTGTCTCTAACCTATTCTCTTGGATTATTGCAGTTTGTACAAGGGCATTGTTCCACTTTGGGGGCGTCAGATTCCATGTAAGTTGGTGGTTTTACTTTGCTAAATTATTGTTCTTGTCATATTGTTATTCTTTGATGGCTTTTCCTTATGCCTAGATGTATGGAATTTGATTGCTTCTTCGTCGCATGTTCTTGCTGTTTTTTACACTATTTTTTATGCAGTGACCTCATTTTTCTTGATTTAACTTTCATGCTTTTGAAGACATAAGATAACATTTTATGCATAGTAAGTATTGCTTGAATCAATGACTTAGTTATTTGTTGAGTTTTCAGAGAACAAGGGCTACCACAAGCACTTCGCTTTGACACACAGATTATGCTACTTGTGTTTCTTTCTGCATTTAACTGTTTTTCACAACTTAAGGTCATTGGTTCATGTTCATTCTCTCTAATTTCAGGATCTCTTACCTTTGAGTTATTTCTTTTGCTGTCTTGGATTTTACCCGGTGTTTGATATTCTTGCGTCCTTATTTGCTTCCCATAGTTGGAAATCCTTCTGTTGTTCTTCCATTCTTTTTCGCATCATTCAGTTTAGAATTCACTTTGATGCTACTGTTCACCTTGATCAGCATGAATTTAACTATTTTCTCAATATGTGGGCTTTCCTAAACTCTGCACTATAGGTGCTACTGAGGGCCAAGTGTTTTTAACGAGGAAAGATGCCTTTCTTTGCAGATACGATGATGAAGTTTGCTTCTTTTGAAACCATTGTTGAGATGATCTACAAGCATGCCATTCCCACACCAAAGGACCAGTGCAGCAAAACTCTGCAGCTTGGTATTAGTTTTGCTGGTGGTTATGTGGCTGGTGTTTTCTGTGCTATTGTGTCACATCCTGCGGACAATCTTGTCTCTTTCCTTAACAATGCCAAAGGAGCAACTGTTGGTGATGTGAGTGTTATACCTTGACTTGATATTATAAAGCTAAACTGTTGCACTAAGACTATTCTTTGTTTAAAACCCATTTGGTGGTTTTGTAGGCTGTGAAGAAGCTAGGTTTGTGGGGTCTGTTTACCCGTGGGCTTCCTCTCCGTATTGTCATGATTGGAACACTCACTGGAGCTCAATGGGGAATCTATGATGCATTCAAAGTTTTTGTTGGACTGTAAGTTCTTTCCTTTTATCATTAATTTTCACTTTGTATTAATTTTGTATCTCTGTGCTGTTGAGATAAACTGCTTATATGATTTGATATGAATATTCAGGCCAACCACTGGTGGTGTTGCTCCTGTTGCTCCTGCCCCCGCTGCTGCTGAGCTTGCAAAGGTGTAGGTCAACCGAATAGAATTTTTTTATTTTGGGTTTTGTGGATTCCAGGAGAACTTCTTGATAGGAATTAATAATCATAGGTGACAAAATTGATGGCGCTTGAGTGTCTCAAGTCAGTATTCTTTATAATTCAGAGCTATTTTCTCCAGCTTAAGATTTGCTTTTGCTGAGGATGGTTTTGTTTTCATCCAAACATCTGAAAACTTTTGTAGTTAGATTATATATGAAATTTCACTCTAATATCCAGCTCACAATCCTCCCCATGAATGGGTGACAAAATAATGTGAGGGGAGAGTACTTAATTTTTCTTGTGATTCAGCTGTTTTTTGAAGGAGATTGTGTCTCTATGCAAATGCTAGAGTGTATGTTTATTAGATCATCATCATTATTGCTGTTTTTTAGTTATGAGTACCATTGAAATTTTCTTTTCTGACATTTTTTGGGAAAAAAATTCTTGAAAGATAATTGTGATCGAAACTTGCTTCCACATGATAAACTGTTTGATGCCCCAAAAATTCTGGTTAATGAGTGCGGGAGGTGACTTCTTACTGTAGAGTCTCGACCTCTGCAAATTACAATGTCGGGCGTTTTCGAGGAGTTGCCCGTAAAATAAGTAACTCAGCGTTGGGGATTTAGGTCATGGTACAGGGATTGTGCGGACGAATTAGAATCTGCAGTTGCTGAGTATTTATTAAGCGCCTCAACTATCAGTTTATGAGATTTATGATAAAAACTCAAAAAAATAGAAAAGTAATAAAATTAACTAAAAATTACTTTGTAAAATTGTTCTTGCACTCTTATTCTAAAAAAAATCACTACATTGCGGATTTGCCTCATTAGATATTCGTTTTTACTGTTTAATTTTCTTTAGCAACCCCGGCCACCCGCGTATTTATGATACTGCAGGAATATTTGAATTCCCTTATTTATCTGTTGTGGCATTACTGGGTATTAATGAAGATTTGTGGCTCTATCATTTTCCCTGTACCTAGGTACATAATTGGGCCGTCCGTTTTAACTTGTATAGAAAATTCACAAAAGTTCGCATGATTAAGGCTTGCATTAACGCTATAAATCTGTAACAGCATTAAAAGTTATGAATCCTAATTACAAGATTAGAAAATATTATATATATATATATATATATATATATATGTCAGCAGATGGTCAGCATAGACTTGGTTGGATGGAATTGCGGGAAGCCTGAAAATTTTGGAATTGGCATAAGTGGAATCAAAATTGATAGAACTATTTTCCGGCTGACCACTCACTGATGCCAATAACTTTTTAAATACACAACAGAAGAAATTTGAGTTCCTTGATAATATTTTCAATGGAGAATTTATCATGTTATTGATACCATTTATTTAATTAATTTAATCAGATATATATATCCGTTTATTTTGTAAGAAATAACATCTCAAATCGAAAACCACTTCTGCGCAGCTGTTACATTGTGGATCGGTCAATACATTAATAACAAATATCACAAAACTGCATCAAAACTTGCAGATCATTGTAGGACAATAAACTTAATGTTCAAAAAAAGCATGAACGTTGAAACATAATAGATACAGAAAATAAAAACCTCACAAATTAAAACTTAAAATACAAATTTCAGATGGCAAGATCTTCTCCACAAACTTCTCCATGAGACTGACCAGAACTATCAAAGCTGAGTTCATAAGTAAACAACAAAAGAATTGAGCTATTGATTCTAATATACATATCTTCAATGCCAGCCCATTATTATTTTAGTCGAGAGGAATACTTAGACTGAATTCACTGAATTCTACTGGACATGGATCCGGGAACTCAGCATCAATCAAACAAGATTGATTGTGAACGACACATAAGGATGAGAATCAGCATCACCTCCCAAACCAGCCATCGTTCCGCCATCATCTTCGGATTTCCAGTATGTGCTGCATCAGTCATAGAAGGAGCAAAATCAGGTAATATTAGATAACAAAACAGGCGATATACAAATGAACAAAGGGAAGATACCATTTGCAGATAAATTTTTCCGCATCAACATGTGAGAAGTAAGTCTGCAAGTTTAGTCGAGGATGGGAAAAAAAAAACACTAAATAGAACATGCTCACAAGGAATTTTCAAGGCAGCTATGCATTGACTTCTCAAGTGATTTTTCACAACTTTTACCATATTTCTATTAATGTTATTTTTTGCTTGTGTTTTGTTTTCCTTATGTTCCAAGAAAGCATTTTTGAATGTTTAAACAAATACTGCCTTCTATTTTCTGCTTCTAATGCTAAAAAGATTCTTTTTATATGCCAAACAAAAAGTCCCAACTATTAAAATGACCGATATTCTGTTCTGGAAGCTTAGGCAAACATTGTAGGAGAATATTCATTGATGCTGTGGTTACAAGCATGGAATTAAAGCATTAGACCTGAAATTGAGTACTGGAATGCCAGTCTCTCATTTTCATAAAGAGTCAACCATATGAATTCCAATTGTATGGTTAGTTTCCAAGTGTCAAATGCAACCTAACATGCTGATATTCCATTCTGGAAATTTAGGCAAACATTGTAGGAGAACATTCATTAATGCTGTCTTGCAATCATTAAATTAGAGCTTTAGATCTGAAACTGAGTACCAGAATGCCAGTCTCTAATTTTCATGAAGAGTAGGACCTTAAATTCCAATTGTACAGTTAGTTTCCAAGTGTCAAATGCAGCCCAACAGTTTTTATCACATCATCATTGATGAATAAATTGGAGAATTTAATGAAATGGTTCCAATCTGATTCTAAATTTTAAGTTTAGATAAATCAAGCCTGAATATTTAAAATTTGAATTTATTCAAATCAAAACTAGATGGACGGGGAACGAAGTAGTAGAGAAGGTAAATATGTGATTATTGATATTCAGCAAAGTTCGGTACCTGTTTGCATTGCCGCACAGTTCTTCAAGAATTGAACGCACTTTCTTTTCACTCTTCGGGGAGGGAGCTAAAACACATGCCTGAAATTACCAAAGCACTGCTTACTCACAATCCAAAGAGTGGTAACAAAAGCAACTAACGGATGCAAGAGTCAATTACCAAGAAAGACGGCGGCAAACCATATCTCAAAATGCTCTCTGCAAAGACACGTACAGCACAAAAGTGCATCCAGGAACTAAAAACCTACAGGCAGAAACCCCATTCAGTGTAAAATCCACCATACAAACAAGATAAACCAATGACACAATACATGATGATGGTGATTATAATGAATAATACTGGATACGGTAATTCAGACCATTATTTTTTTTTCCTCCCTTACAAAAGAATACATGAGACTATTTGCCTGATTTCCCAGCATTAGGTTCCTGATATACACTACTCACTGGATTGCAAGACAATCCTCATGATAAATTTATGTTGCAAATTTCATGGGGAAGTAGAACATACCTCTCCGTAACTGGTATAGCACCATTGCAAAAGAGATCTTCTCAAGCTTTCTTGGTCATGAACTAATTTTTCCAACTCCTGCTTACGACTTTCTTGTGCTTCAGAACTATATTCAAAATCACGAATCTGAATAACATGAAAATCAAAGAATATGAACCTCAAATTGGTGATCACCCAGCAAATCAAATAATGAACAAAAGCTTAACATAATACAGCAAGATTGATGCAATTTGTATTCAGCACACACTTGAACTGAGGATGCAATAAAATAAGTTCTAAAGGATGCTAGGCAGAAATTATTGCAACATTCTTCATCATAAATCCCCTAGCATCACAAATGTTGCACCCACTTGGAAGCCCTTCTCACGTGCAGCTATCCTGAAATTGTCTGCAACACGACCAAATAGTGTGACAGTGTAAAGAGCATATTCATTATCCTCATACAATAGCTTGGAGGACCTGGGGACCTGAAGAAGAAAAAAAAAACTCAGCTCAATTATTAAGATAGAAACCAAAATAAACAAAATAATTTACATTCACTTATTCCAAATGACTTCAATACCATGATGGACCTATTCAAAGTAGCATTCCATATCCCCAAAAATTTATACGACATTCTAGGGATAATTAGTCGGAGTATGAATATACAGCAGAAAACAGTCTTACCACATAGCTAGTTAACGTCTCATAGCTGGCCAACCAATCCTTCTGGGAGTACTTGGGGACAATGGCAAGCAGGGTTACCAGATGTTCTGAGGTAATGATATCTGCTGGTTTTACCAGATTGGAAAGATCACGAACGGCTAAGCTGAGAGAGGAAGAGAAGTAATTATTTAAGTCACGAAAATATAATATTCTTCACCAGTAGGACAAAAAATGGTTGTACCTTCCACTTTGCTTTCGATTAATAGCATTAAGCTGACTGCGGACATTATTATACTCAGCAACACGAACCTTGCATAATACAAAGACAGTTCCACAAGACCCAAAAATCCAATTCAATATACTCGTATACAAAACTCCAAAGCTAAATAACAAGAAACTTATAACCATAAGAGTCAGAATTTCTAGAGAACTTAAGCAAATAAACCCTCTAGATTCTGGCTGCTGCACAAAACAAAGGAACCCTAAAGAAAATGCTCACGTTGAGCCAAAGTCTGAGAGATAGTCTCATTCATGATGCAACGAAAAACTCAATGGGAAGACTTTATTATTACAACAATTGTAACAATCAAATTCTTATTCTTTTTAGCATGTCATGAGATGTCTGGCACATTATATCCTTCCAGTCGTCTATGTTATCACCTCAAGCCACAAGGGAGTGAAAGATAATGTGTTCCAAAACCAAACAGACAATTGTTGCCGCATTAAAAGTGACAATGTATCCAAGCAAATCATTGATTGATTGAAAGAAAAACCACACATTGCTATATATAAAATGGGAATTTTAACTTAGTAGCCAATGTAGCAGATTCTTCCATTCCCAATTCAAAAAACTGCTCTTTCATCTATCAGCCAATGCCAATCTTGGACATATTTTAAGGCCATCACGATATTCCATGATTTTATCATTTGATAAAGACTACTAATTTATGTTCCCACCAGACCAAAGATTCTTGGTTTTAAGATGACTAGGCCAATAATGACCTTTGCTTTAGTCAATTAATGGTTCACAGAACAGAAAATCAAGCCTATTATTCATGCCATTCTGCTTTTGCATTTTAAATTTAATTCACCTCACACTCCTGTATCAACACCTACGGTAAGGTAGCAGCAAAACTAGTCCAGTTAAGGAAGAGCAGCATAGTAGTATGCAGGAGATCAGAAAAGTAGCAATGAAACATCAACTCAAAAGATAGCACATGCAGAGAACTAAGATTGGACTACCAAAAAAGAAAATGGATCCTTTTTAGAGAGCAACTCCTATCCTAAACTAAAACACTCTGTTTTACATTACTAGGCTTACACACTATGCTCCAACATACACGCAAAACAAATGGCCAATTACCAACATGTTTAATTGCCTGCCTTAAAATTGAATAACTAGCTTACGCATATATTCATGAGGAGAAACAATACCTTAAGATCATCTTCAATCTTTGCCACAAGAGTATGAATGCCATCCACAATTTCCCTTAGAGGTGACATAGTTGGGTACTTTGCTTCATCCCAAACAAACCTTTCAACACAAACCAAAACCAAATTGATAACAAACATTAATCACTCATTAAATAAAAGCCCATTTCTAAAACAAAAATCAATACTTAAAGACATATCGAAGAAACTCACTCATAAATATTTGAAGCTAACCAAATTCACAGTATAAACATCAAGTATCACATATCAAAGCCAGACCTGAAATTCACACTAATTTTACTGGCGAGGATTTACCTAGTGAGATAAGTATCAACTGGTACTCCATCAACACTCAAAGAACTACTCTCTATGCCCGATACCCTCTCCAGTTCCTCAATCTGTCGCCTGATCTTGTGAGATACTGATTCAACAAAGCTATTTGACTGCACATTACATCAAATAATGAAATGCTCAAAATCTAAACCAAATATGTCATGAACTTAAAAAAGCTCGCTTTCAAACTGCAAAAGGAAGATCCGATGGATTATTTCACTTCTCAAAAAATAAAAAGGAATTAATAAAATCTCAACAAAGTGCCATATACCACAATTTACCTTAAAGTGGTTACATCACAACCAATAGATCTAATTATCAGTAAGCATTCAGAGGTTGCTTCTTAAGTAGAAAACTCAAACTCAAAAGATTTCCACACATTCCGCAAATTAAAGGAATTTTCAAAATATCAAAATGTCAACTACAGATGAAACTTAGCATTCAGTTGCTATTAACAAAATCTACAGATCTGCATATTCGTAAGATTTGAATATGTAGACAAGCAATGGCGTAGAATTTTCACTTAAAATTAATAGAATCCTCGAATTGACATTAGAATCCTCGAATTGACATTAGTTGATCAACTTATACAAAATTCAATTAAAATCGAGGAAAAAATTATAAATCCGGCTCAAAAAAATTCAAATATAAAAATAAAGTACCTTCACGAGATCATCGCTAAGTGCAAGGAGTGAATCTAGGGTTCCAACACGGAGATTGGGGATATTAAACTGCAAAAAACAAAATCGAAATTCAAAATAAAAAAAATAAAGAATGAAACAAAAATAATAAAAAAATTAAATAAAGATGAGATAGATCTAAACGGACCCTGTAAAGAGGAGTGTCAAATGAATGTTTAGAGATTTGTTCCTGTAATCGATTCCAAACAGAAGCGGCTGAAGTTTGTACTGGAAGAGACACCACCCAGTACCTTGATGCCATTTCACGATCACTTTCACTTCCACTTTCGCTCTGAGTGTTCGTTAATAATGGAGTTTGTTGTTTTGCTATATGCCTATGCTGATTGATCTTCAGAATTTTTATCAATTTTGAAGCTGTAATTCATTAAAGTTTTTATTTGTTTATTTTTTATTTTCTTAGTTTGAATCTTATTTGGCACGCTCCAGTCATAACTCACCAACGAATTCTCGCCAGGTAAGTTATAAAGTTCTCACTTCGATGTAAAATATTTTGGGATATTTCCTTTTTAATGTTATATTTATTCATAATATCCTTTAAAAAAATTAATATTGGAGTAATTTTTTTTTCATAAATCCAATCATGTTTAAGATATTGCTTGCGTATAATAGGCAAAAGTAAAAATTAAAACAAATTCCATAATAAACTCCTAAATGAAGTGTATTAAGCACTAGTATAGAATAATTCCTATTTAATTATAAAATATTAAGTCACTCACATGGTAAAATTAAAAATTAATAATTCTCTAAATTAGATGACTGAAAAATTTTTATTTTTAAAATACAATTATCTATCTATAAGTAATATTATGAAAATAAAACAATAACAACTAACAAGTCTCGTTTTCTTTTTTTTTTTTAACTATTCTATTAAAAAGTTTCAGAAAAGAAACAAAAATAAATTTGGCAAGAAAGCAATAAAATCGCCCACCGTGGGGCTCGAACCCACGACCACAAGGTTAAGAGCCTTGCGCTCTACCGACTGAGCTAGACGGGCTTGTTAGGTTTTGAGACAAAATATTTAAATTAATTTAAAACATTTAGTAATCCTTGTCCGACTATTACGTTACGTCGTCTGTTTTGTACATGTCAGAGCTTTCATGATTTTTCCAAGGCTAGGACTCCATTACTCAAACTCTAATCTTCAAACGTTATAATGGCAAAGTGCTTCAAATATCTTGTTGAGTGAAAGGAGATAAAAAAAAAAAAAAAAAAAAAAAACTAAAGTCCCTGCAATAACAATTTGTTATAATTCAAGCGAGGCATTAATTAATTAAGCCTGCGTTGCATATATACCGACGGCTATGCTACATTGATAGCTACAAATACAATAATTAGATTAGCAACGTACATGTTCAATAGAAACAACAAAGGGTTTATATATATGTTGCAAGTTTCCCACTTGCTACCCTTCATTACATTTATACTTTTGACATACAACAGAAAAGGTAGAGTGCTTCAGGGCCAAAACAGTACAGTTGCTCCCATTGTTGTGTAGGTTTCTGGGATAGTGCCCATATTGTTAAACATAAAGACATCACCATTATACGTTTTAGTAGAAGTCATCAAGAGATATGTTCTCTACAGATCCAAAGTTTTCCTGTCCAATCCTTGAATAGCTGGTCAGTGAACCACCCAAAAAATCCAGTGGTGAGTCATTTGAGAAAGTTGTGGTGTCATAAATAAACGACATGCCGGTGTCTTCGCCTGGCATTGGATAATTCACGTAGAAGGAACCGGACCCTTTAACTTCATAGTCGTTAAGGAGGATGTCATTGAGAGAATCACTCGTTAAATTAGTATATACGTCTTGATCTGAAGCCTTTTTAGCCTGAATGACCTGAAAAATTCATCGAGGAGAGAATTGATGTGAGTGAAAATCAGGAGAGGCTTACAATTAATTTCACTATCTCAGCTATCAAAAATGGTATTAAATCAGCATACGTAATTCTGATTTTGATCATCTTGGTACACAATAATGAAGTCTCCAAGTTGTAACCCATGTGCGTTAACAAAGTCCCCTGAGAGAATTCCACAAGAAGGGACGCAGCAGAATCAAGGAAAATTTGTCGCTTAATTGAAGAAAAATGATCAACGTATAAATGATGGAGACAAATTAACCTACCAGTATTTTCAAGTACGTACATTCGGCTGTTGTTATTAGGCCAAAACCTGCTCACGAGATAAGGAATATCAGTCAATTAACCATTTTGTTATATCTGCGGAGGAGGAAAAAAACAAAAAAACTGCCGAAGTAAAGTACTCAAGTTTGGGATTGAGACAGTGCAATAAGCGGTATAGTTAATCTGAAGACAAAGATAACAAGGCATACAAATTACGATATTGTTTGCTTTGATTTCTTCAAAAGTATCTTTCTGCCTAATTACAAACCTGTACTTGAAGCTCCACACATGCAGACCATCCAAGTCTTCCATGCTGATAAAAATCCCTTCCTTGGACTCGAGCACGGGGAGGTGTGCCTCAGCTGCTTTCTGAAACGACGTACAATATTATATAGATGATGAAGCATTTGCTTGACCGCTGGGTTGCATAAAATTACTGTGGTTTTTGTGTATAAAGACCAAGTTTGTCGGCAAAATGATCAACTTGAGCAATGCTCTGAGCATCAGGTGAGTGAAAGAAAAACATAACTCTGAAACTAGAGAAGTGCAGAGAGATTAATTATAAACCTTTGGTAGTATCATTCTTCTAAGGGAGCTAACATCACTGTTCTTCAGTTCCTTCTGGAAAAGGAATCTCAACCTCCTCGGATCAATTTCCTAAAGCAGTTGGCAAATGAAACGTTAAACAAAAGCATTGCACTAATTATTATGTAATTAAGGCCGGCATCATTGTCAGGCTTAACAAGCTCCATAACACTCATATGATGACCTCAAAACAAAGTGATTAAAGGTACAATATATAAATCTGTAACAAATTAACAGACTACTTCAAACATGGCAAGATTGTCGTAATATATAGGAGTACGCAGTTGAATTTAGAAAAATTACAACGTAATTAATTAAAGATCAGCTCAATACTAAAAATAAATCCAAGTCAAACGTGCATAAGGATTTTTCTTTTTTCTTCTTTTTTTTTTTTAATTTCAATTAATACAATCCCTAATCTCTATACAGTTGTCGGGAAGAAAAGGAATTCCAACGAAAATTTTGTAGATCTTTTCCAAATGACAAAACAATTTGTCATGACTCATACACATACGAGGTGCTATTTACTAGTCAAGGCTAAAACCAAAAAATTTACTACAAAAGCTAAACTAGAGTAGAGATCTCGGTGGTGTAACTATCAATGAGATAAATTAGACAACCGCGCTGTAGTAATGAACCTTCAAAGAAAAGAAATTGACCATAGAAAAATTTTATTTATTTATTTATTTTGATAATGATCCCTCGTTCATCTAACTTCAGCAAAATTGGGTGATGGATTCAATAATTCTGTCTAAATTCAAACTTAATTATTTTACCAAAAAGCAAACGTAATTAAGAACAATTAATATTAACAAAAATATTTACTACGACCATTAAATCTACTTGATCTCTAATTTCAATTGTTTTTTCCTGATAAAAAATACATATATCGGCAACAAATAATTATGATGGGTCGACACTGAGTCACTTACCAAAAGCACCAACCAACCTTCTTTAAATTTAATTAAAGAAATACTATACAAGCAAGGAGCTGCTAACAAAATAATAATTAAATTTCATAAGACAACGGGGACCAAACTCCCAGTTTAAGAAATTAGCCAGAGAAGTTTTATGAAAGGAGAATTTATTTTTTTTTTTTTATGAAAAAAAAAAAAGAAAGGAGAATTTATTAAAAATAGTGGAGTTGATAAAAAAAAAACTCTCACACGTGCGGGGAGGGTACGGGGAGGAGACACGTGCGAGGTCGAGGAAGAGGATGAAGGAGAAAAGGCGAGAAGATTGAAGGAAGAAGAACGCCTCTGTCTGGCCATCCTTTTCTTCCTGTTGATATTAGCACCAAGAGCGCTGGTGACAGCCGCAACAAGGTCAAGGGTTGACCCGGAGGCCCGAATAGGATCCGATCCAAAACGGGTACTCTTGTCCCCCTTCACCGTGACACCCTCAACACCTGCCATGAAAGCACGGGCCTCGTTTTTCTCACGAACAACCACGCCTTGGTCCATCATCATTAGGGTTTCTTTGTCAAAAAAAGAAAGTCAAACCGATGATATTCGTCAAATCAAATTTAAACAAACAAAAGAAACAAAAAAAAAAAAAAAAGGGAAGAGACCAGCAGGCAGTAGTATTTGCTTTAGATTTCAGTGAGAGACTGCTGTGTCTCTGATGGAAACTACTCGGTGAAGGACGCTCGGCAATCACGAAATGGGGGGTTTGGGTTTAATTTTTGGATTAAAGAGAAAGTTATTAGGTTTCTTTCTCTTTTTCTATTTTTGGCAAGACTTCGCTGAATGCAGTGCCTAGTTCTGGTGACATTTGTGCTTCCTGCATTCATGCTTTCTCTTTGATCTTTTGTTCGCATTATATATTTAGTGCTAAACGATAATTTATTAGGGGGAAAAAAAACGAAAATAAATTGCGATGGGTAATAGGTTTTGAGGGGTTAGGGTATGGTGATCACAGTCAGTGTAATGGGTGACAAATGTGATGCATGGATTCATGGTCGCTTTTACAACTTTTGTTGTTATCATATGTGGTATGGCGACTTGGCGAGTGTGAGTGAGGAGAAAAGTTTTAACTAGGGTTAGGGTTGTTTTGGAAGGGAGCTACGGTTGGGGTTAAATGTTGAGTAAAGAGAAGGTGGGTAGGTTGGGGAATGGCCAAGAAGAGAGTGACGAATGGAGGGTGAAGAAAGAACATGTGTTGCAAAAGTTCTGATTCAATGCAACAGAAATCAATGGCGTTTGGGCGTATCTAACTTGTAATGGACTCTTCATATATCTTTCAAAAGTATTTACTAAAAACGACAACGAACCCTTCTCTCTTTCTCTCTCCACTTCAGCTACATAGCTTGAGTGATTTGTCTTGCTTTTTTTATATGCATCGGAGAAGAGTGGTTTTTTGAAATTTTTGAGAAGGTGGGAAAGGGAAACCGCTGTGTATGTGTCTTGGTTTCAGGGCATATGCAACTCACAGCGAGCTTTATTGCGTAGAGGGAAGTGGGCATGTGTTGACTGTGGTGCTCATACTGGAGGTAGTTCGTGTCAGCGTGTGGATTGACGACTGCATCTCCAGTCAGCCCAAAATCCAAATGCTCACGCCTAACCAAATTGTCTTCGCTGTCCATTTCCTCAGTGCAATACTGCAATCAAAGTTTGATGATATTCACTCCACGTCTTTCATAATTTCAAAAAGATTTTCATTAATTTCTTTTTAATTTTTACCGGGGATAAGCAACCTAGAAGTCTCAAAGTTTTTCCTAAATTAATATACACATAAATTCGTGGGATCTGTTTGATCATTTCTTAGTCTAATAAAAAATGAATTAATATGATTATTTCTAAAAGTAAAAAGATTATTTATAGTTCGAGCAAAATCTTGAAATCTTATTAGGTTTTTCCTTTTTAATTTTACTTAATTTAAATCATAAACTAGAGTCAACGTAGAAATACGCAAAAAGAATAAACAAATAAATAAATACATAAGGGAGTATTTTAACTTAATATTTTGACATAAATTTTCGTTCATCAATTTTATGTAATCGATCTGCCAGCAAAAGAGATTTTGCAACTTTCCTTTCTAATGTTTTTAGATTTTACCACTTCTTCCCTATTATTTTTATCCCTCGGAACGTCAAATTTTAATCCAAAAAATGGAAAAACATGGCTGTTTTCTCTCTGGTATGTATTTTCCTTTGAAGTTTTCGCGTCAACTCATTAAAGGATAATGAACTGATATAAAAAAAAAAAAAAATAGAAAGACATGAGTGATAGAAATGTAAAATATATCAATAATAAAATATTCAAGTGGAAATTTATTTATTTATTTACTTTACATTGACTTGTATGATATTGATTAATTTAAGTTTAAAACTTAAGATAGTTTCATATAGGTGGGCTTTGTTATTTTGTCTGAAATATGAAAAAACTTGAATCAATCTGAATTTTAAATAAATCTAAATGTCTGAATCTGAATAATATATTTTTTGTTTCATCTAAATCATTAAAAATAAATATCAAGCTGTTTTTTTAACTTAAAAAATTCTGAAAACTAATTTTTTTTTACATTTATGCCCTTACAAAATATAAATGTTAAAAAAATAATTAACATCTCAAAAAACATAAATAAGATAATATGTCATCGTAACATAAATCATATTCATTTGAATACAACTCTTTAATATTCTATATTATATATGTTAATCAATTTTATTATACTTTATGATGTTTTATATGAAAAACATTCATAAAAAAAATTATGAAGATAATGCTAATTTGAAGAAAATAAAAAGATAAAAATAATAATAGTTTACCACTATATATTATCACAAGTTATATAGAGATGGGTAATAATTCTAATTATTAAATTTTATTTCGATAATGATGAAAATTAATCTATTAGATAGGGATCTTTTGAAGAATATCTTTTAATGATTCCATTCATGCTTATTAAGGCTTTTTAGATTAAGCAAAAAGATTAAAAAAAAATTAGCTTAATGACTTAATGGTTGAAGATTTTCATCAAGTTAAAAAAATAAATAGACTTAATAACTTAACTGATTAAAATTAAGTCATTAAGTCAAAAAAAACAAAAAAATAAACAGTCCCTTAGTAAACAATAACTTAAAATTAAAGAAAACTTTATAACAAAAAAAAACTATATCTTCAAGTATTTTTAAATTTTCTTTATTACAAGTGTAGTAAAATCTCGATAAATAATTTTTTGATAAATTAGTAACATTGATTAAATAATAAAATCTCCCAAACCCGACTTGGGCCAATATATTAAATTAATAATGTCACTAAATGCATAAGATTATAATTTTTTTTCAATCTTTTAGGACCCAATAAAATATAAATTAATAATTAGTCAAACACAAATAATTGTTAACAAAATAACAAATAAAATTCATAATATTAAAGATATTTTTTTCTTGAAAACTTCAATTTTCTCAATTCAACTCTTTTTCAAAATATGTATCAAATGATTTGAGACTAAAAATAAAACTAATAGTCGATGCAATTATAGAGTTTATGTTCTACATAATTTAAGTATCTAAAATACTTTATCCTCTAGGATACTAAAATTAAAAAGTACTCACATCAATTTTATGTCTGTATACAATATACTAACGTTAAGTTTTGGGCTAGATTTTCTAACACTCATTAATATTTTTTGCATATATATGATATGGTATATTTACCAAGATGACACAAGCAATTAAAACATCAAACTATTATTGAATTAATAAATATATATTTATCCATAAATTAATAAATTAAATTTATTGACAAGTAAATATTTTTATTAAGATAATTTTTTTTAGTCCAACAATATTATTTTATAGCGGTTGTAGTGTAATGTAACATTTATTCATTATTTTTCCCCCAACAAAAACAAGTAAACATAGTTATAAATCAAGACAAAAAAAAGTCATATATTTTGCTTGAATTTTCTCCAGAGCCATTCAACAATGAACTCAGATTATTCATAACAAATTTAACTTGCTGATAATTAAGACTATACATACTTTCAATTTTTTTTAATTTTTTCTAATTTTATATATATATCCATAAAAAATACTTTATATCTCCATAAAAAATGTTGTATTAGAGAATCATTAAAAAGCTCTTCTATCATAATTTAAAATTTATAAATACTCATTAAAAAATAAGATATATTTCCTAATAATCTCCACCTTAGCCAATTTTTAATTGGGCGAAAAAATATTATATAACATATATCTACACAACCATATTGTCTCCACCTTCTTTAATCTACCAACACCACACTCATATAAGATTTATGAGAATCACTCCACTGAAGGTAAAATTTTATCCTTCATTCAGCAGCCATAATTTTCTACATGAAGAATCATCATATTCTACTTTAGCTAGAGTATAAATATTCAGCACTTATTGATCACCTTACTAAAATATCTATTCTCATGTTTTGCTTCCTTGAGAATTTATAACCATCAATGTAAAAGTTCTACAATACACCTTGCGTAAATATCAAATCATATCTTGTGTGCAAATCTAGTAGACCTACAGGCAATAATACATCATCTTTTATGGCACTACCGGCTTGCCATGAGAATGTCTTTATTATTTATTACAGGAAACCATCATCTCTACAATCATAAAAGACTTTCTAGTGATATTATCAGTATCTTTATATATATACTAACTTGAAGCCACTTGCCGAACTTATTCTATTTACTTTTTGAATATATTTTAAAGGTCTTGATTGTCCACACAGTTAGCAAACTCTTTTCTTCTTAGAATAATTTTTCGTTTAGTTATTAATTATTAATGCCTAATCATTAGAAGTTTTATTACTTCGACTACTCAGAATGTGGTACCAGAGCCAGAACCTAGTACCTAGAATGTGGTAGTAAAACAACTTAGATGTGTCAGATGAAAATATCAGGGTTAGGTGGTGATTTCGTCGGAGAGGAGAATATTGAGTTGTGTCCCACAGTAACTAATAAAAAAGAGCTATTTGGGTTTATAAGTATGATAGAAGAAATCTTAAGACAAGTCCCCAATAAGTGGTATCAGAACCAGACCCTAGTAGCTAGAATATGATGGTAGACCAACTCAAGTGTGTCAAATAAAAGGATCAAGGTCTAACGATGGTTTCATCGAATGAGAGATTATTGAGTTGTGTCCCACATTGGCTAGTAAAGAAAAGTTATTTCGGTTTATAAGTTGGATAAATCACTCTACTCAATAAGCTAGTTTTTTTGGGTTGAATATGTAGAGATCTTAGGCCAAGTTTCCTTAGTAAAAACTTCTATTAAGTTTTTGGAGAATAGCTTTGGAATTTTAACTTGCTTTTGGATCACAAATCTAATCACCTTCTAGCATGTTGGTATTCCGCTGGAAGTTGTAGCATGATTAAAAAAAAGAAATTTTAGGGTGCATTAGAGCAGCTATATTAAATTAATGTATGTATAATATATGTAATTTAATTAAATATAAATACTAATTATATAATCAACTTTTAAAATAAACTTATATATAATATGAATACATGAATTGAGTATAATATCTATAATGTACTTTAGAATAGCATTGGGCAAATTTGGATTCGAATCAACCTAACCAAGTTTGAGTTAATTGGGCTGCGGAAAAAATAATCCAAGCTCAACTTATACTTGTCATCCTATCCAATCCATTCTAAATATAGTTTGGATCTTATCGAATCAAATAAAAAATTTGTGTGTGTGCATTATGATTCAGATCGGATTGGGTTTAACTCGAATCGATCAAAATTTGATCTAATCAAGCTGGCCAAAATCCAACCTAGTCAGGTTGGATTCTTCATCTGCATCAAATCCAAACCCAAACTTTTCGGATCGAATCAAATAGGGACGAATGATTTGTCCATCCCTACTTTAGAATCTCACAATTAGAAATTTTTTAATAGGATGTCAAAACGACATGCTCGCCCTGGTCGGATTTGGAGATGAGGCCAACCGATCTCGAGCATCCAATCTCGGGCATCGCTTGAAAAACTCGGTGTTCAACCCAGAACATAGATTTTATTAAAAATATATAAAATAAATACTATTTAAATAATTATATTTATTTGCGTCATCTATTACATATACTTAAAATTTTAAACATTTATAGTTTATATTTTCATGTCTAATGTCATGTAAATAAATTTAAAAATTATAAAGTTATAAAATAAATTAAAAAATACAAAAATAATATCATATAAAATTTAGGTTTAAAAACTTAGATAAAAATACCAAGCCGGTACCAAACTTTTTAACCCTCACTAAATATTCTAAAAATACATCAGGACCAGATCAAAACATTGCACATCGAACTCAGACCCGAATTTTGCGATGCTTAGTCTCCGGTATATACATCTTTTCCGCATTATTCCTCGTTGAAATTTACTGTAATTTCGGATTCCAATCTTGAGTAGTCCAGTTTCAGCAGCCACGTGCTTGCCATGCAAAGGATTGAAAGGAGCCCGTGAGTAAATAAATGAAGGCACCAAATCCAAAACTGCCACCTCATCTCGAGTCCTTAAATGCTTGGGCATTTAAGTTGAAAGCTTCCCGCACAAATATGTTTCAATATTACACTGTTACTCTTTTAATATTATAATTTTAATTAAAAAAATGATTGTTTTGTGGATGATTTTTTTGTAAATAAAAGCTTTGACAGTACATTAGTAGGCAACGGAGGATTTCAAAAACTGTTGCAAAGATTCAAAAATTATCGGGAGGAATCGTCATTCTCCCATATTAATTACACGCATGATGATTTATGTGTTAATCATGAATACACTATCAATTGAGGTACAATTTATAAACATGGTGTTATTCTATATAATTATATATAAAGTTATTTAAGAATTACCCCATGTTTTATAAAAATTTGGACTATAAAAGAATGAAATATTATTGATTTAATAGAATTTTGAAAAAAAAAAAAAAAAGAGTCGGACTAAAGTTTATATTAATTTTTTAATTTTATTTTTATTAAATTTAAACAAAAATAATCATAAAAAAATAATTGAAAACCACTTAACAAATCCTGAAACATAAATTCTAATTATTATTTTTAATATAAATTCCAATAGAAACTCTTATTGAAAGCAGTGGCGGTGCCACTTGAGAGCTAGTAGGAGCTTCAGCCCCTGCTAGATTTTTTTAAAAAAATTAAATTCATTTTATTTTTTAGTGTATTTACAATACAATCCCTAATAAATTTTTAAAATAACTAAAAGACCAATATTTAATACAACATTTAAAAATTAAAAAAAATTCAAGATCAAAATTTTAAGATCAAAATCAACAAATTTTTAGGATTGAAAGGGATTGGTGAGCTAGTAAGAAAATTGGTTGAAATTAAGAAAGATCAATTATATTCATTAGTTTATTTGTTGGGGAGATTAGCATTGATTTTACCAGTTGCCACAGATACAGTAGAAAGGGCATTTTCAGCTATGAATTTTGTGAAAAATCGTCTACGAAATCGGATAGGAGATCAATAATTAAATGATACTCTTGTTGTATACATAGAAAAAGTTATATTTTGTAGTCTTGACAACGAGGTTATTCTTCAACGTTTACAACATATGACACTTCGTCAAGGACAATTATAAGTATATTGAATTAAATATTTTAATAAATTTTTATTTTGACATATGTTATTTATTAATTACTTTATTAAATTAAATTACTATTTAAACTTAACCCCTACTAAAAATAATTCCTGCCACCGCCACTGATTGAAAGGAGAGTTACTAATAGTCTACGGCCAAAGTGGTATAATTTGTAACAGCTAGATTGATTATGCAGTTTTATATCTTGAATTGAACAATAGAAATTTTTAGTCTTTTAATAAACTTATTTGCACACAATTTTAGAAAAACACATGCAATCTCAAGAGAGAACAGTAGTTTATACATAAATGATAATGGGTCAAAAATATACCGTCTCAGCTTCATCAACCGATCCTCGGTTGACGATTTTTTTTCCCATGGCAAAATCTCTTTGCCGTGGGGGTGTCTAAAATCTAATATAATCCGTTCAATTTATTTAATACATAAAAATTTGATCCGTAAAAATTTAATTTATAAATTAGTAGGTTAAATTAGATTGAAAATTTAAAAATCTACAATTAATGAATTGGATATAGATTTACTTCTGTAAATTCATAAAAATCCATAAATTAGTAAGAAAATAAAAAATTATTTATTTAATAAAAAAACTTATAAATACAGTTACAAGTCAAAGTATAATTACATTAACACCATATTATATCTTATTTCATAATAATATAAAATAAAAAATAATTGAATAAAAAATATAACTTCTTAAACAATTAATTTCATGTATTAATCTAAAGAATTAATTTTTTGTGTTATATTTTAAAACTTTAAATATATTTTCTATCTTTATTTAAACAATAATTTATTTAAATTTTATATTATTTTGAATTTGATCATTAGTAAAATTATTTTTACATTAATTTTTTTATTTTATTAATTCGTAAATTGGACAAAATAAAAAATTTATAATCTGCAACCCAATACACAAAATGATGGATTAAATATGAATCGAATCAAATTTGAATTTAATCCGTAGACGTATGAATTTGATTTGAATTGAATTTCACCAATTCACGAATTAAATTAAATTGATTAAAAATTTATAATGCACAAAATCATAAATCAAATAAAAATTAATTTCCAATATACAAAATTCAATGGACTAACACCCGATCTTTGCCATTAGGAATGAGAACAGTAAGAAATACACATCACATAGCATGCACGACCAACTAAAGAGCTTTCCTTGCATAAAGGCCAGCTGCGATGGTCCGGTGCCACACAGCTAGTTGTTGTTGATTGTAGATTTAATGGCTGTTGGCATTTGCTTATAAGACAATGCAATGAAAGCATGCAGAATCCAAATCCAAACAGAAGTTGGTCATACATAAAAAAGTTCCCGAACTTCTTGCTAATACATTAGCAATATTATCTAATATTAACATAAGCTCATTATCTATTACGGTGTTTTAAAAAAAAATTATGAGAAGCTTATACATTAGGAAAGTTCATATCCATGAATCCATATACACCATCAACAAAGACAAAACAATCTTCGAGCTAAACAATAAAGAAACCAAAGATTTTTTGACGGTATGATTAATAGAATTGCCCAAGCTACATCTGTACAACTCATTGAAAAACATTGACAGCACAAATAATTTAATACTCACAAGATCACCAACCCCACTGATAACTACTTCCCCAAGAAAACAAGGACATATGCATCACTTGATTTGTCTGTGTATGAGCTCAGAAGCACTGATCCTTTGGAAGCTAGGTACATAATGATAGGGATGATGATGCTAGAACTTAAAATATAAGAAGTACCAAGCATTACCTAGGTAACATAATCATATATTAGACTTTTTCAGTTCAGCTTTGCTGATCTTGTCCTTGCAGTGATGCTGCTTCAAACTGCTACATTGAGATAAAAATATTGCTTATGTGTTACTCTAACTTCATCCTCTCCTCCTCTTCCTGTTGTTTCCTAGGTTCAGCTGGGAAGTATTTAATACTCACAAGATCACCAACCCTACTGATAACCTCCAAGGCTTTAATCAGATCCTCCTTGGTATGTGATGCCGATATGCAGATTCGAGCCCTTGCCAATAGCAGTGGGGTTGCAGGAAATGCAACAGTCACAACAGCCACCTAAAACAAACACCATTTCATCTAATTAAAAAAAAAAGAACCGTAATTATATTATAGGAGATAAAGCCAGGTGCACTCACATTCTGCCTGAGGCACTCTCGTGAGAAAGCAGGGATTTTGGCAGGATTGTAAAGCATAATTGGCATCACTGGAGAATCATTATCTCCAAGAACCTCAAACCCCATTTTCTGCAGTTCGGACCTAAAAAAGTTGCTATTCTCACGAATACGTGCAAGTTTCTGGGCACCTACATAGTAACAAAAGCATTTAAGATTGCAATCAGTACAGCAAGAGACTACAACTCTTCATGAAGCTCACATGATAATGGATAAAACAAAGAAGAATGGAAAAAGGATGACTTTGTACCTCTGCTGGTACCATCCTCTCCGAGAATAACCTTTATGGCAGATATTATTTGTTCTGCCGCAGGTGGTGAAATTGAAGTTGCGTAAAGATGAGCAGGACAAGTGTACTTCAAATATTGGATGAGTTCCTTCAAAGCAAAAAAGTTTTGATCTCATAAGAATGCAAGTGACAATTAATGATTCATTTATCTCACCCTCCCCACTTGTTTCTCCTCCCCATAATACAAACACTTGAAGGCGAATTCTTTCAGCTAGGGAAAAGTTTAGTAACAGCGAGTACACTTTTATATGCTAGGAGAAAATAACAGAATCTGGATGAGTTACACAATGAGATTAAAATATGATTAACACCAACCACTAAAATATGCGTGTTAACTTAAAATGCTAGAATCAAACCTTAGATCCTGCAATGTAGCCACCACAGGAACCAAATGATTTAGTAAAAGTTCCCATCATGATATCCACATCAGCAGTATCAACTCCTAAGAGCTCACAAACCCCTCTTCCGGTTTTCCCCACTGCTCCGATACTGTGGGCCTCATCCAAGTATATATATGCCTATCACACAGTAATAAGAATGTAAGAATTGAGCCAAAGCAACACAAATAGTACTTACAAAAGATAACGAAGATAGAGAAAGTTAATGTGCAATGACCAAAAAAAAAAAAAGAATAACACTTGTTAACCTTATCAGGACATGCACTAGAAGTGTAAATTTATGACCAAAATACGATCATGTGTGTCAAAAAAGGAGATAACAATAAAATATGCAGAACGAGATGTGGGAATAGGACTGGGTAGTTATCACCTTGCTTTAACTTCAAGATATTGCAAACAGTGTACTGATTTTGCTCTTGCAAGGTACAACAGGAATTATGCTCAGAAATCATATGAAAATATGCTGAAAACATTTTTTATTAATCCATGAAACAATATCTTGAAGGCCAAATAATATTTAGAAAATATCCATAAAAAGAAGGTATAGTAAAAGAAAATCTGTAAAATCATCATTTCTTAAACAAGGTTGAGAACAAACAATTACCCTTAAAAAAACAACAATAATAATAATAAATAATAAAAATAAACAAATAATGAATTCAATGATATGACTGTTCAATGCATGTTGAAATGAAACCCATTATCTCACACAACCTTATACTTTTTGCAGATAGCAATAATCTCAGGAAATTTGCAAAGCTCCCCTTCCATGCTGTAAATCCCCTCCACAATGACCATAATCTTCTTCCAGGGTCTGTGAGTCCTGGGTTGTCCTTCTGCAATTTGTTCCCTCAAAACTTCCTCTAAATGAGAAGGAGCTGTAAACAAAACAGTAACAGGAAAACATGAGCAGAAAACTATCCAACCAAACTCCTTAAAGTATCGCTTGCATTTGGAAGGAACAAGAAACCATATCGGTAATTATTAATGCACAACAGTGATGCTTTGTGGTTCTTTCACAAATTAATATGATATGATACCATGTCATATTCAAGAACCAAAAGACAAGCCCGACACCTCATAATCAGCCAGGATAATATAATTCAATAATAGTGCCGGAGACTTACTATTGTGTAGGAAAACACGAATAGTTGCTCCAGATCCCCGTGCACCATTCACTATGGAGTTATGGTTTAACGAATCACTAATAATCAAGCTCCCCTGTACATATATTGAAAAAGCAGTAAAAAATAACTCATTAAATCAAGAAATCATGTTTAGAGACTCCCATTTGATAAATAACAAACCTTCCTCATCAGAACTGGAAGGATGGCAGAGTTTGTCACATAGCCCATGCCAAAAACTATAGCAGCTGGCTTTCCCACAAACCTAGCAACACACTCCTCCAATTCATTGTGCACCATTAATGTGCCTGGTGGGGAAAAAGCATTAGTAAAATCTTCTATAGGCAAGTGTTGACATAAAAGCATCAACAGATGTAATACACTCACCACCATCCACCCGGGGACTACAAGTACTAGGAGAATATTTTTTCAGTGACTCAATTACTCGGGGAGTACAGTATTCATCAGATGCAGCAAAGCCAAGGTAGTTGTATGATCCCAAGTTTAGGCATCTACTTAGTTTGTCGGTTCGTCTACATCATAATCACTTAGTCATCTAGACATTCACGATAGTGAGTGACTATGCAGAAGAAAAATGAAAAAAGAAACTAAACACCTCTATATCGTAAGCATCAAACAGAAATGAGGAAGCTTACTTCAGTGTCTTGTTATTGTCATTGGAATAACGTTCAACCACATCAAACCATGCATCAGGGGCGCTTGATATAGGTCGCCCAAAACAGTCCTGGACAGATACGAGATTGAGAAATAATCACAAATAGTTGTTGCTTGCTTAAACAACCTATGGGAGGGATGAAGGAATACATACAACATTCTGAGAACCATCATTCATCGAAGTTAGAGTAAATTGAAACCCATCAGAATACAATAACTTAACTCCTTCCACCAACACAATCTATTCACTAAAACTTTTCACTTAAAACCAACTATATAAACATCTCTTCTCAATAATCACTCAGAGCCATTACTAATTTGAAATTCCAACCACTCCATAAAACTCCTCAATTCATAGTCATAAAACACAATTTGTTGAGCCTTGTTTTACGTTATTCTTATTTCTAAGTTATAAGGTGACTGTCCATCTTTACCTCATCACTACTAAATCATACTAAACCACAACATAAATTATGAAATTCTGCATCTTTTTCGGCAGCAACCAAGACTAAAACAAAGCACTAGTCATTTCCTATTAAAATAAAGTGAGTAATTGCACAATTTTTAATCAAATCACAGTGCCAACAGATACCTGAATTCGGAGATACAAGCGACGAATATAAAAATCTTCAAGTCCTAAGCAGATTGGGGCGTATCCCTGTTTCACGAGAATCAAACGTCAACATCCAATCACAACAGACACAAACACATGCAATCAAGCAATCACCAGACCACAACTACCAGAAAATAAAAAATAAAAAATAAAAAAATACCTGAAGATTATTGGCGCTCCCCCAGTCAATAATTTTGCGAAAGAAATCTCTGATTTGGCCAAAAACAAACAACAATCCGTAGCTGAAATAAGTCGTTAAAGCGGTTAAGTATGGAATTGAAATCATCTCTACTTAACTAATATAATAATTATTTGCGAATTGGAAATATGAAGAACAGATCTGCAGAGGCGGAGAGAGAGGAATATTGAAAGATCCAAAGGAAAAGACAAAGTTGAAAGGGAGGATCCAACAATGGACCCGAATGAAATCGGGCGGAGATCGACAGAGTCTGTGGAGGCGGGAGAAGATTCTAATTCCTGTAATCAATCCAGCGGGGCGGGCCTCCGCGGTTTTAGACTCCAATGGTCTGGCTGGACCGAGCAGAAAAATGATGGTCAACTTTAAAGTCTTCTAAAAGTTGGAAGACTTTGTTTTGTTTGAAAAATATAAAATATAATAAAATGGAAACCTTCCTGAACTATACTGATAAAAAAGTCTTACTTTAATTTTTGGGATTTTAATGTGCATGCTGATTATATAATTATATTAATTAAATTAAATTTGATAATGATTTTTTCTTTTAGTTGAATTAAAAAGAGAAATTTATTGTTTTACATAATATTATGGTTCATCCTAAACACTATTTCATATTCCATCCAATATGATATTTTCATGATCAAAACTTCTTTTAAATAAAAATTTAAGACACGCAATATAATCACATAAGAGGTTATACTTGTGAATTCGTACTGACATAAAATGATACAATTATTATTTATTAATTATGTTTGATTTGAGCATAGAAATTTCTAGACACTCAAACCCGTATCATACATGGTTAACATAGTTAACTATTTGATTACTAATTTCATAGTGATTTTTTTTTTAACCCAATTATAGTACATTTTATTTTTAGTATTTAAAAAATGATTGAGTTTTATTTATTTATTTATTAGTACTAATTGGATCTTGAAAGTTAGTACTCCAGAAATTTTTGAAAATATTTAATCATATGGGAAACAAGTGAAATTTTGTTAAAAAAAAATTAAATTTATATGAAGTGGATGACATGATTAACAAATAATTAAATCGAATTAGTGTTAAAAAAGCCTAACACAATCAAAGGTAGTGTTCAGAAAGTTAGGATATAAACTTTCCAAAATCTTTCCCGTAAATACCCAGTGCCAAAGATACCATTTAGCAGCATCGGTTGGTAGGTTTTGCCAGGTTTGACGTTACACAAAAATTATGAGCAAAATTAAAAAATAATAACTTAAAACATTTTTATTTCAATTAGCTAACAAAAATGTCAAATTAACAAAAAATACAAATCCCAAAGGAGATAATTAAAAAAAATTATTGATAAATGGAATGAAAAATGTAGGATCCCAATTTTGTTCAAGTACCACAAATAAAACTCAAATCGTATTTAAACTGCGATAACAAAAACGGCTCAAAACCCATACAAAAAAGAAAAATACTAAATTCACTAAAAAATTATAATTGCTAATCTATTTTTCCATTGCCTGTCCTAAATGATATTCCAGAAACAAACATAGCACATTCTTTTCAGTTCGAAACCCTGACTAGTAACTGGTTCATCTCTCCAATACTCAAAAATTTCACATAATCAAAACTTCAAAGAAGAGATTGAATGGTGTAAATAAAGAACCCACATCGAAAAATAAGTGTAAACCTGATGTAAGCACTCAAAAGCTTCAACGTTTGAACAGTGTTCTCAATTTTGCGAAGACAAAACCCAACACCCTGATGAAAAATGAATTAATTCAGAAGGTCAAATAAAAAACAATAAATAGGAGGATGACGATGATGAGGACATGGATGGCGATAGGGAGGGTGACAGAAAGACCCGCTAGGCACTAGCAGAAACAATTTCCATTGTATATGTAAGGGACAAAGGCACCACTTACAGCTACACCAATGGAATCTTTGAAAGAGACAGCATAAATAATTTAAAAAGAAAAGAAAAGACACTGGCCCCAACAAGGACGCAAGCATCACTTGAGATTGTCTATGTAGGCGTGGAGGGGCTGATCCTTCCAAAGCAAGTTACAAGATAGGGATGATGATACCAGAACTTAGACTATAAGGATCCCATCATTACCTAAGCAAAACAATCCATGAGTCTCTTGGTCAAGCTAGATAGATCTTGCCTTGTGATGCAGCTGCTTGAAACTGATATATTTTGGAAAAAAAAATTTCTGTATTACTCTAACGTCAACATCTCCGCTTGCTGTTGTTTCTTTGGTTCAGCTGGGAAATATTTAATACCCACAAGATCACCGATCCTACTGATTACCTGAGATGAAAAAGCAATCCAAATCAGGATTTACAATCTAGACACACTAAGAAAGAATTGTTTATATTAAACGAGCTAAACTAAGATGCACTCTGCACCTCTTTAAAATTGACAAAAACTATTTTGTCAAAAATTTGCTTCTTTCATATTTGAAAGTACTAAACACATATCATAATCATAGCATACAATCATGAATCTGTGTGCCTGTGTCTAATACACTCCTAGGATAATCCATGTGAAGACAACATGTGCATTCTTGCAGTTGGCCTCTCTCTCTCTCTCTCACGCACACATCCAATGGTCTTCTATGGAGCAGAACTTACTTCTAAGGCTTTGATCAGATCTTCCTTTGTATGCGAAGCAGATATGCATATACGAGCCCTTGCCAATAGTAGTGGGGTAGCTGGAAAACCAACAGTCACAATAGCCACCTGTAACAAACATCAGTTTTGAGTTACAGACACCTAATTAAAATGTATCACAAAAATTGTAATCATAAGATAGGAGGTTAAGCTAGGGGTACTCACGTTCTGCTTGAGACACTCTCGCGAAAAGGAAGAGACTTTGGCAGGGTTGTACACCATAATTGGCATCACTGGAGAATCATTATCTCCGAGAACTTCGAACCCCATTTTCTGCAGTTTTGACCTAAAAAAGTTGCTATTCTCACGTATTCGTGCAAGTTTCTGGGCACCTATATACGAACAAAAACATTCAAGTTTCAGATCAATATAGCAAGACCCAAGGATCTTCATGAAGCTCCCACACTATTAGCTCAAAAGAAAGAAGAATGGCAGAAGCATCAATTTGTAGTTTGTACCTCTACTGGAACCATCCTCCCCAATAATAACTTGTATAGCAGATATAATTTGTTCTGCTGCAGGTGGTGAAATTGAAGTCGCATATAGATGAGCAGGACAATTGTACTTCAAGTATTGGATGAGTTCCTTGAAATTAAAAAGGACAAAATAAAAATGACCCCATAAGAATGCAATTGAGAGCTTATGATACATTTATTTCCCCTAAGCCATCCCCAATTTTTTTCTCCCCTGCACAATGGCCAATACAAACACTTGAAGGAGAATCCATTCCAGTGGGGAAATGTTTACAAATGGTTAGGATTTATGCTTTTAAAGCTAGAAGATAGAAGACAGTAACAGAATATGGATGAATAACCCATAAGGTTATTATGATTCATATGCTAAACACTGAATTAGATTGCTGAAAAGTGTACCTTAGATCCTGCAATGTAGCCACCACATGATCCAAACGACTTACTAAAAGTTCCCATCATGATATCCACATCAGAAGTATCAACTCCTAAGAGCTCACAAACCCCTCTTCCTGTTTTCCCCACAGCTCCTATGCTGTGGGCCTCATCTAAGTACGTATACGCCTGTCCCACGATATTGAAACCATAAAAATAGTACAGAATAATCCATAGCTATTGAAAAAACAAAAAAATGCCAGAGCTTACAAAAGGATGACAAACAGAGTTTAAATGAGACTGAAAGAACAACTCTTGAACAACTTTATATGCAAAAGGAATGCAAGCATTAAACTTGAGATTACAACCAAACATATGATCATGTGCATAAAAGGTCGGAATATTTACGAAGTACATAGAAAGAGATATGGGAAGAGGATTGAGTAGTCATAGGCTTGCTACAACTTCAACACACAAATGAGCGGCACAACATTTTTTAGTTTTGTAAATGGGGAAATAGGAATTATGCATAGAGTTCACATCGAAATTATGCAGAAGACAAATAATCCTATAAAAGAATAACTTGAATGCTAAATAAAGTTTGAAAACACACGTTACATTAGCATATCAAGAATCATCTTTTTAAAACAATGCAGAAAGTAAATACTTTCCCATTCACGAAAAAGAATTTGATGACTTTAGTGATATGACAGTTCAATGCACACATTGAAATGATAAACATCATCTCGCACAACCTTATATTTTTTACAGATTGCTATTATCTCAGGAAGTTTGCAAAGCTCCCCTTCCATGCTGTAAATCCCCTCCACAACGACCGTGATCTTCTTCCAAGGTCTATGAGTTCTCGGTTGTCCCTCAGCAATTTGTTCCCTCAAGACTTCCTCCAAGTGACAAGGGGCTGTAAACAAAACAGTAAAAGGAACCATGATCAGAAAATTCTCCAACTGAAATCTTTGGAGTACCATTTGCATTCAGAAAAATAATGCACCATACTGATTACTAATGCACAACAGTGATGCATTTTGGTTTTTCATATGCCACCATTGTCCTACTTAAGAACTGAAATTGACCTGCCTCACACCTCGTCATCAAGTCAGAATCATTTAATTCAGCAACAAAACAGAGAGACTTACTATTGTGTTGGAAAACACGAATAGTTGCTCCAGATCCTCGTGCACCATTCACAATGGAGTTGTGGTTCAATGAATCACTAATAATCAAACTTCCCTGTAAATAAAATTGATAAGCAATCAAAATTAAATAGCAAAGTCAGAACTTATGCTTAAAAGTTGTTCTGATATGTTATATAACAGACCTTCCCCATCAGGACTGGAAGGATAGATGAGTTAGTCACATAGCCCATGCCAAAAACTATAGCAGCTGGCTTTCCAACAAACCTTGCAACACACTCCTCCAATTCATTGTGCAACGCCAATGTGCCTGATGGCAAAACTGCATTAGCAAAACTTTCTATAACAACTGTCAACACAAAAGCATCCTACAAGGTAATAAACTCACCACCATCCACCCGACTACTACAGGTACTATGAGAATATTTTTTCAATGAGTCAATTACTCGGGGTGTACAGTATTCGTCTGCTGCAGCAAAACCAAGGTAGTTGTATGATCCCAAATTCAGGCATCTACTTACATTGTTGGTTCGTCTGCATTAGAATCGCTCATTCATATAGGTATTCTTCAATGGCGTGAGTACGATGTACAAAAATGACAAAAGAAACTAAACACCTCTCTAAATCATAATCATCAAGCACAAGAGAAAATTCTTACTTGAGTGTCTTATTATTGTCATTGGAATAACGTTCAACAACATCAAACCATGCATCAGGGGCACTTGATAAAGGTCTCCCAAAGCAATCCTGTTAGATACAAAAGAATGATAAAGAACCACATAACTGAAAATGACTCACACAAAGAACATAACTATTCTTTCTCTATCACATTTGTCAAACCCACCCTATCCTCTAGTCAACATATGCCCTGTTTGGGATTAAGGTTAAATAGCTATAGCTTCAAAGCTATAACACTAAAGGTTTGGTAAACACTAACTCCTGTAACTTGAAAACTAAGTTGATTTGATTTTACACTTATGTGATGAAAAATCTATCATATCTCTACTTATTTTATCAAAAATATTATCTAAAAATCATATTTACTGCATACTATTAATTTTATTTCATAGTTATAGTTTTTTTCTATATCAATTGTAGCCTACAATACCTCAGTAC
Source organism: Luvunga scandens (assembly GCA_030449905.1). Lineage (NCBI taxonomy): Eukaryota > Viridiplantae > Streptophyta > Magnoliopsida > Sapindales > Rutaceae > Luvunga > Luvunga scandens. Next base: position 1,990,367 of record JASUUG010001122.1, on the reverse strand, counting down.
CAAACAGGATAATAGAATTACAAATTGAAAATCCGAATTACATGATAAATCTCCATAATTCAATTGAAAAAAAATCCTCAGTTCATTGAATGTTTGATCAGTATCAAGTTTAATCTAATATATTGATTTAAAAGTCAAATCACTAATCAAATTCAATTAAGGCACGTGATTAGTTTCAAAATTCAACCAAATCAACCCAGAAAATACCTGAACTCGGTTATACAGGCGCCGAATATAAAAATCTTCCAGTCCTAAGCAGATAGGTGCATATCCCTGCTTCACCAAAACCAAAAGTCAACAGCCAATCAGAAAGAAGCACGCAAGCGGAGAAAAAGAAAAATCACCTGAAGGTTGTCGGTGCTCCACCAGTCAAGAATTTTGCGAAAGAAATCTCTTAATTGGCCAAAAACAAACAACAATCCGTAGCTAAAGTACGTCGTTAAAGCAGTGAAGTACGGAATTGCAATCATTTTTATTTAATCTTTATAAATGGAAGGCAGATCTGTGTCGGTGGAGAAGGTTGGAATTGGACTTTTGGGAGATCCGGTCCGGATGCGGAGATCCAATTGAACGGGCGGGGTGATTGGTTGGCTGGACTGGAGAGAATATTCTGATTTTAGGTAACCCAGTGGTGGGTGGGGGGGGGGGGGGGGCGGGTTGTTCTTGTTCCCATATAAGTTAAAGACTCGGATCGACGGACCGGGCCTCCATCTGGCGGGAAAGTCACGGTCAACCTATTGTTTAAAACATTGGAAACGTTACGACACCGAAATTAATACTTAAAACCGTTAAATCAACTTTACTTTTTTTTTTAATTAACCGAATTTTAAAATTTATTTAAACTTAAAACCGTTAAATCAACTTGACTTTTTTTTTTAATTAACCGAATTTTAAAATTTATTTAAAGAAACATAAATCTATTTATCAAGTATATGTGGATTTTTGTGGCCACGTAAATCAACAAACAAAAGAAACAAATCAGTGTCAATCATAAACAATGGTCCCCCGCAAACCGGAGAAAATTAAAAAAAAAGGTCTTTCTATAATTAATTGTGAATGTTGGTTTAAACATGGGTGAAAGTCACATGTAAAATAAAATAAAATAATAAATATTAAATTTTGTTGAAATTAACGAAAGAAGACAGAATTAGATGACTGTGTTCGTTTGTACAAGTGGATTTTTAAAGTTATCTTTAGTAATGATGAATTTTGAAGAGAAAAATAGGGAAAGAAAGAGAAAGAAAAATGAAGAAGCAAGAGACCGCGTGAACTTTGTTAAAATCCTATGAAATTTGATGCACCAACAATAGAGTTATAGAAATTAGGATGATGGAAAGTATGCAATGGGCGGTTAGCGGTTTTGGGTTTGGTCGTTTGTGGGAATGCATTAGAAAGAGTGGAGTCTCTCTCTCTGATCTGAGTGATTTGCTTTTGCTAGGGGTTTTTTACCTTTTAAAGTTTTAATTTGACATGATATAACTAAATTCAACCACTGGATTTGAAAGAAAAGAAAAATAACTCTGTAGATTAAATTTAAAGGTAAGTAGGAGAGAGAAGTAATGTTGGTGGGACATGGAGGTGGCTGGCTCTGGCTCAGCTCAGACGATTTAATTTTATTTCAAGAGGAACGACTACCATGACAAGGGTGCTCGTCTGCAGATTTTGAGTATCTTCTCCACATCTTATTTTACCTTAGGATGGGCAAAACCGAACCGGATTCGAAAATTGCCAGTTTGTTTCGGTTTTTTAGGATTTAGTTTGGTATTTAAAATAAAAAAACTGAAAATTTTAATTTAGTATAAAGTCGAATACTTCAATTCAATTTTCAGTTTAAAATTTTAAATTTAAAAATCAAACTGAAAAATTAAAAAAAAAATTTAAAATTAAAAAATACCACCTAACATTTAAGGGTGGGCTGAACTGGACCGGACTTAAAAAATTTAATTTGATTCAATTTTTTCAATTTCAATTTGATGTTTTATAATTAAAAAAATTAAATGTATTAATACAAAAACTGAGTAGAAGTAGAAATTTTTAAATCTATTTCCTGAAATTTTCAAATCAAACCAAACAAAAAAAATTTTATTTATTCCAAAATCAAACTATTGCCCATCCCTAATTTTATCTCTTCTAATCTTATTAGGAGTGAACATCGAATTAAATTTGGATTGACCTTCAAATTTGATTAGATTTTATTCGAATTCATATCAGTCCGATTGGATTGCACTTAAAAAAACTTAAACATAAATAATTTAAAAAATTAAAAGAGAAACCTAATCTACCCCAAATTCCCAAATCACAAACGAATTGAATCTAGCCGCCCACGAAGGCACGAATTCAACCAACCCAGCCGTCGATTTTCGCGCCCACTGGCTAGCCACATGCCAATGACGCCTCTTTCCGTACGTTGACGATGCCTTAGGTGACGACAACCAATTGAAGAAGACAACAGTTTCTGCCTCTAAAGATCAAGAAAATGTTATTGTCTCCTCATCGTGGTTGTCTCCTCAAATGCTACTGGCTCTCTCATACTCGTCCTTTCTTCGTTTTAGTTCTATTTCTGTTTTTTTCCCTCTTAATCTTAAGAGTTGGTACGAGGTGTTCGCATTTTTTAAAATTTAACTAGTTTTCTTTTTTGCTTTACACATACGTAGAATCCGAATCTTATCTGAAGTTATTAATCCGACCTAAATCCGAATTAATGTGAAATAATCATCTAATCCAAATCCGATCCAAACTTAAGTGGATTGGATCAAATTCAATTTTTGAATGGCTTTTATCCCAATCTGAACAATCCAAAATATGATTGGATTGATTTGAATCCATTTTTGCCTACCCCTAAGCCTTAGCTCGCATGTTTTGGGCAGGCGATGATTTTGAAGGGCTCTTGTATTGTTTGGGAGAGTGAACACGTGGAATAATTGTGTTGGTTGGTATGCAGGAAAAGAGAGGAGATACGGATGTTGAAAATACCCACAGTCTAGATCTAGACAAGGCCCAGACGATGCAAGTCAAGTAGTACTTAAATTTCATGAGGTCGAGTCAGACTCATGATTCCCTCGATGGATTTCATTTGGAGGTTGAATTTTATAAAATAAATTATTATAAATATATATATTATTTTTAAATAATTATATTTGTATGATCCATTTATCACATTCATATATTTTTTCTCCACAATTTAAAATTTTAACAAGTTGTTTAGTTTGCTAGTTTAAATAAATAATACTATCGTTGTTTCTTATTTAATTTCGAATAAAAATATAATTATAACATCAACTTTCATTTTAAAGTCAACATTATTATTTTAGTTTTAACTCATCATAATGAATATAATTTGATTTGTTCAATATTTTGATTTAGTTAATGTTACATGTTAATACAAATTTAAAGCAATTTAATAACTTCAAGGATAATACAAAAATATTATATTTGTACATAATATAGAAAATATATGAATTGTTAAGGGTATTTTTAAGATTTGAAATTAAAATTTTCTATTTTGATTTCAGTTTTCAAATAAAAGTGAAATTTTTTTACTTTTTCTATTCAAATAAAATAATCAGATAATAGGTGATAAGTTAAGAAAACAAACAACTCAAAATAAATAAATATTTAAACAAATTTAATTTTAGACAACAAACAACACTTAGGCTTGGGTGGGTGACAAAGAAGGAAATAAAGCCTTTTGAGTGCGACTTATGGTGGTGTTTGATTGCGAAATAAGAGTAGAGAAAAGGAGAGGGTTGGAATGGAGTGTAGAAGAAAGAAGATGAGGAGTAAAGATGGCAATGGATTAGGTATGACCTAAGATCCACTTAATCCAAATCCAATCAAATCATATTTGGGTTAGTTTAAAATAGATTTGGATATTGATGTCTAAACTTAAGATGGATTTAGAGTAAAGTCTGGATGTGTGTTAATATCTATATCTATATCTATATCCATATCCATTTATCTTTTTATTTTATTTTGTTTTAAATAATTTGTAACAATTGTGTAATTATAAATGATAATAAATTTCATTCATAACATATTATTGGTATTTACCATGTATTTAAAAATCTTAAAACTTAAATATTATTTTTGTAATGAGAATAGGATAAAAATAATTAAGGTTAACCGGTCGTAAAGCATACACATGCAATATTCAAATTGCAAGCCAAGTAATAATGCTTTGTAATTTATTTTATTATATTGGCCAAATCATTTTTAAGGAATATAATTATTTATCTTAAAAACTAGCACAAATGGTATAAAATTTGGATGGTATAAAATTGTCTCAAAAGTTAACTTTTGAAGGATATTTTATTATCTTTCTTATTTGTTTGTTTTGATGTAAAAGTATAAACTACAATATCTGTTAGATTTTGAGACAAATTATATAATGAAGTTGTTATCAATACGTTTTAGTCTTTAATTTTCATTTTAAAAAATTATTATTTTTTTTATTGTTGCGTTTTAGAATTCATGACAGATCCAGAGTAGATTTAGATTTTAATTTTTTTTTCTAAATTTGAAGCATATATAGATATTTATTTTTTTTAATTTGAATATAGAGTGAAAAATATGAAGCTATGATAGATCTGGGGTAGATACAGATCTCAAATTTTATTATAAAATTGAATTTAAAGTAAAGTATATCCAGCCTATATCTATCTTATTGCCATCACTAATGAGGAGAGAGTGAATTGAGTTTAATTGTTTGGTTTGGCACTAAATTTTAGAGGGAAAGAATATTACAAATTTTTTCTTAGACAAGTTTACCCTTTGCTTACATACTAAACTTTCAACATTAATTATAAATATGATTTAAAAATTTAAACTATAAATTAATTTAATCTAAAAATTAAACAGCTAATAAATAAAATAGCTTAAGCTATATTTATAATTAATTAATATTATTTTATAATCAATTTAACTAATTCCATATAACTAATTATATAATTTAAATTAGTTTCTAGACAAATTATTATTTAATAAAAATAATACATTAACAATTTATATTATATAGTTAATTTTTAAATTCTATTTAAAATGATGACAACTACACTAGACATCCACTACAAAGTTGCCGGACACTGCCACACGGTCATCGGAATAGAATAAAATTTAATTTTGACAAAATTAAAATTTAATAATATGTAGAAAAATATTTTTTAAATAATAATTTTAATAAAATTAAAGATATAATAAATTTTTTATCATATACAAGTAAAATTATATTAAGTTATCTTTTAAACTAAAATAATTAATGTTTATCAAACACTTTAATATTATAATTTCTACCAACTTCAATCTTAAACAGGTCTTTATTCACGAGATGACTGCTGATTAAGTGTGATCTTGCCTCACACATCTTTCAAGTTTGTTGAATTAAACTTTATTTGATCCAATCAAGCTTTTGCACGCAAGTAGGGGCTTGTGCTTCTCTCTTTGATAGAAGTAACAGAGAGCTCTGTTTTGCTGAAGCTGAATCTGCTCATGCTTCCAAGTCTCTTGTTGCCTGCCTCAACTGATCAGGTCAAAAACACAAAAAAAAAATATGGGATGAGTCGGGGGCCTATACCATCCTGGAGACTTCTAGCGGCTGATTTCCTATTTTGTTTCTCTCTTTTCTTGTTTCTTTCAGAAGTATCAAAGCACAAACACGCTTCTGAAAATTGCATATAGTCCATGCACAAAATCATCTTACCTGCAAATGAAAATTAGAATAAGGCTTTATATTTTTGTACGACCACTTTGTTGTTGCAATATCTCTATTTAACTGGAGAAGTTTTTTCGTTTTCATGTAGTCGAACTATATTCAAAGCTTTAACAAGATTACAATAAAAGGAGAACTGAGAAGTCGTTGATTTTAATACATAAGATCATCTCGGCTCCAACGAAATTAATTCGTAAAAGGTTTACGCAAATCTTGTTGCCTCTTGATTTTAATCACCATTTTTTTTTCTATGCATTTAATAATCTGGTACAAACTAAAATAAAACCAAATTATAATTGTTTTAACCTTCAAATTTACTTAAAGCCCTTGCAATGTTAAATGACAGTTTTAGCCTTGAGAGTATAATAATAACAACGAAAATAGAAAATTGACACAAAATTTCAAGTCGGGTAGGGGACCTTCTGAATAGTAAAAATTAGATGCACCGATTAGTCTGTGTATTATTTAGAGGCTATTTATTTTTTTTATTTAATGACTAAATTAATTTGATCTTAATTAGTTAAATTATTAAATAAATTTTTAACCACGAAATTATTAAGTCAATTTTTTGAGTTTTTTATTTAATTTAAAAAATCTTAATGTTATCATTAAAAAATATTATTTGAAATATCTTTATATAATTAATTAATTTTTATCCTTACTTAAATAAAATTTAATAATTTACATTTTACCCATCTCTATAACTTGTGATAATATAGTGATAGACTATTATTTTTTTTTTCTTCAAAATAACATTTTTTATCTTCATGATTTTTTGAATAAAACATCATAAACCGAAACAAAATTGATTAACATATACTATTTAGAATATCAAGGGTTGTATTCAATTGAACATGATTTATATTATGATAATTTTATTTGAGATATTTATTATTTGTTTAGTAAATATAATTGGTAAGGATAACAATATAAAAATACTAGTTTTAAGATATTTTAAATTAAAAACAACCTAATATTTGCTTTTAGCAATTCTGATATAAAAAATAAACATATTATTTAGATTCAAATATTGAATTCTATTCAAAATTGAAATTAATACATAGATTTTAGATAAAAAAAAAAAATGTCTCCTTAGAAAATAAATAAATAAATATTCTTGAAATAGCAGAAACAGAATCGAAACAATTTGTAAATATCACAAACTTTTTATGAAAGTGTAAATTTCAAAATATAAAGGGTTAAAAACCTAAAACAAACATGGATATCCTTCAGGAAAAAACCCTGATTAGTGAGTTCTCCAAAACCCTAAGATTGCTCGTTATCTAAGCTTCAAACAGAAGATTCAATGGTGGAAACAAAAAACCCAGAAGAACCCACATTGCCTTCGAAGCGTAAGCCCGATGTAAGCTGCGAAGAGCACCCAAACAAAGCCCCAAAGGTTCAATCATTAAACAACAATTCTCAACTTCCAGATGACAAAAGTCAAGGGCCAGATGAAAAGCTCGTCAATTCAGATGCTCCATTAGAAGAAAACGGAGACAATGGTGAGAACGACGGCGAAGAGAATAGTGGGGAAGTTGTTGTAGATAGAAAGGGCAAGGGGATTTTAGTAGAGGAGGATGATGGAGATGATGATAGTAGCGACGACGACGACGACGACGATTCGAGTGATGGATTGAATCAATCAGACGGTGAGAGTGATTTGTCTGATGATCCATTGGCGGAGGTTGATTTGGACAATATTCTTCCGACCAGGACTAGAAGGAGGGTAACTCAGCCCGGGGAATTTGTTGCCAATGATCTTGCTGACGATGATAGTGATAGTGACGATGATGATGCTTGAGTTGGGTAAGGTTAGTTCAATTGAGTATAAGTTTTTAGTAGAATTATCAATTGGGAGCTTAATCTGTGGTTAAATTGTAGTATAAGTATTTTGATGAGATTATAGTAGTTTTGTGTTTGGGTGAACAATGTGACAATATTGTAACTCAATCTAAAATATGCTCCTTTTTTCATGTTTGATTTTCTTTTTTCTTTTTGTATGTTATTAAAATTTTGTATTTGCTTATTATAGGAAATGCATTTGTTGATGATTTAGAAAGAAAGCAGTTGATTTATGCTGCTAGTTTTCCGTTCCTTTGAATTCTTAGTACTGGAAATCCGATGAAGACCTGTGACTGCCATCCTTGTGAGAATGAAAAATGTGCATCTAGAAAAAGTTGCATGTAGAAAACTTATGCCTGTAATCACTGGAAATGAATTGTTTGTGCGTCATTTCACTCAAGTTGTGTGGATTATCTTTATCTATGGCAAAATCCTTCTCTTGTGCCTTAGCATGATTTCTAGAAGACCCAATTTATCTGAGCCAAAGAGACAGTGTGAGAACCCCAAATGATGTGTGAGAACTGGGTGGTTGGTTGTTTATGTTTATACGGTCGTGGGTCCAGTTGGTGGTGAGAGTGGGGCTTGGATTGCATTAAAGTTGTGATAGGCATTTGATAGTTGTTCGTGAGGGTTTGTTAAGATATAAATTTTCCCATTTTTCAATGGTTTTAATTTTTAAATATTGATTGTGGATATTTTCTCAGTTTGTGTTTTGCTATAAGTTTGTTGGCCGTGAATCACCAATGTTGCTTTGGATTTCTTCCAAGCTTTTCAGGCTTTTGGGAACTAGTTCAATTATGTAACTCACATTGAAATAACTGCGACTGCAGTATACATATCCTTCCTGAGAAGAACTGTACCTTTTATTGCGTTCACCAGCTTTCTTTCTCTACACTTTCCAACTAACTGTTGTGGAAGCCTCAAAGAAACTAGCTCAGCTCAACACCCATAATCTATCTAGATAGAATTCTACACGTAAACATTATTTTTGCAAACTTGGGAAACGGTGTAGGATTCATCATTAAGCTTCTGAAGGTTTCCATTATACTGGTTAGGACATCAAACATTGTTCTTATTTTGCCTAGAAAAAGAAACTTATTGTCTTACTCTTTTGTTCTTGCTTTATGAAGGGATGATTATTTTTTGGGGTTAGCTTTTCAGTGAAGAATCAGATAATTTTTCTGCGGTTTTATACAACCTGGAAACAGTGATTGTGTATGATGACTGCAATTTTAGACTAATTTTTATGATTTATTAGGTTCTCTTCTCTAAAATAGAAATTCATTTTATTTTAATATGATGTTGGAATTTCCTGGCACAAGCTTTAGTATAGTATCAACTTGCAGACAATGTAATTCGGAGCTCAATTTTCTTGTTCCATTTATTTATGTAGAGCCTGCTGGTACTTGACATGTTATGGCCCGGCATGTTGCTCTATATATCGATAATGGTTTCAAATTGCATGGTTTACCGTGCATGCTAGGATATATATTTTGGGCATCAGCAATACACATCCCTATCTATGTGTCCGATTATTGAAGCCATATTTGCATGCTTTGTTTGCCATGTAAATCATGAATCGTGATGTTAAGGTGAACGTACCTCATGTGGATGATGCAGTCCAAAGTCTGACTTCGGTATCTCCAGTAAAATTGTGCATTACAGACAAAGCACTTAAATTATCAATTTTCCTGTTTATGTAAATAGTTACTTGGACAATGAAAGTTTACTTTGTCCATGGTGATGAGATGAATGCGACGGATTGTTGAAATTCTTATTATGTTCTAGTTTCAACTCTTGAATGGTTTTCCATTTCCTTCAATCAGTTTTATCAGCTTGTTGTGAATGAATTTGAATGAGAACGGATGTTAGCTGGGGTATGACAAGACATTTATCATGTTTAGTTGCTACTGTGTTTGTTGTTTGCCTTACATTTTGTTATTTGTTCAGAGGATTTCATAGTTCAAAATAACTCATCAAGATTCAATAAATTTGGTTTATTTGAACATTCTTAGAATATGCAAATGAATTTATGGGCATCTTTACTGAATGAAGCTTCCACAAACCTTGTGCAGAAGAATTTATAATGCCTGCTTTTTCTTGGTTTTCTCACAGCGTCTGCTCAATACATTGGTTAGGTTGTTTATGATTGATAACCAATAAAAATGAAATACAATAATAAAGTATAGATATTATTCACACGTTAAAATTATATTTTAAAATCGACATAACTTCAAATTAATAAAAGATTTTATGATTTAGCCTTTAGGCAATTGTCCTTTGATCGTTATTATCTCCCCCGTAAGAGTGGGGGGGCTGGGACGCGAAACATGTGAAGTGGTGATACACAAACAGTTATACCAGGGTCCATCTTAGCATGGACCCTATGGCCATGGCAATGGAGCCCATTTTCGTGGCCCCCTGAACCTCTTTTTTTGGGGCTTTAATAACAGCGAATGTGGCATTATCAATTGGCCCATGAGTTGCCATTGTTCCTTTTAACGGGCAACTGCAAAAGCCAGACATAAAAAAGTTGAACATCCCACAAATACCTTCCCATATCATAAAAATGAGAAACAACATAAAAACTTTTAGAAGCTTTTGTAGACACATTCGTTCGTTCGTTCGTTAAATTGTTGTCATGCATGTGCTTATTTTTTACACAATTAGTTTAAAAGTGCGATTGTCAAGAATTCAACTGTAACATGGAAAGTACTCGAGACTATTTCGATCATTAAAATTGAAAATAGTAATTTGAACATATGTAGCGAAAGCGAACGCACCGCTCTACAGTCAGTCAAGTATACTATATATACTCAATCAATACTAACTAATCAGAGCATAAGCTTCTGCGTACGCTCGTTAAATTCTTATCACGCACGTGCTTATGTTACGTGATTAGTTACAAATGTACATACGACAAGAATTTAACGATAATAATGACAAAAAGCACTCAAGACCTTTTCGATCATTAAAATTTAAAATAGTAATTTGAAATTGTGCAGTCAGTGTGGAATCCACGGCTCGACAGTCAGTTAAACAAGCCACGCTGTACCAATACTGATCCGTTACGCAAGAGCGGGAGTGTCAATATGAACCCGAACATTGATGGATACTCCCGTCCTGGACCAGCTGACAGGAGCACAATTGGATGTGAGAATTGCATATGGGTAGGTCTGCTCTTTACGTTACTCTACGGAAAATGAGAGAGGCTAACAACACATCGGCCGACGAAAATTATGTGGTCCTTTTGCATATTCATTCATTGTCTTTGCTGATTTGTAGTGTTAGTAATTGCAAATGAATTGTGAAAAATTGGACCACCTTAAAAGGAAACGTCTAATGTTTCATCTCGCTTTCAACCAAGTAAGCCCGTGGCCGTATATGCGAACGAGCCTTAAACAGAGGACCACACTGCATTTTCCATGCGTTATCATTTCGCATGCTACCTCAGTTTTCAATTGGCTCCAAAGATACGAGTGTGGATCAAGTTTCATTGGATTCAATTAACCTCATCTATTCAAGCGTTTCTGATATTATACACAAGCTGAATTCAAATGTTTAACCAAGTACTCGATGGTTCAGCTGTTAAAAAACCTCCTCTAAGAGTATTATAGTCTTAGGAGAAATTCATAGTTTGAATTATGTTCATATGAACGGTTTGATTTTTCACTCAAGTAGTAATTAAACATAAGATAAAACTATCCATTAGACATAACTCGGCTGGTTGTGAGTATTTTGCATCGTTAATCACATGAGTTTGAATAATATCAGATGATGTAAATTAACATTTAGTGGGTAAAATTTCTTACCTCTATCAAAACTCGCTGAAAAAGTATAAAAAAAAAAAAAAAAAAGACTATATGAAATCAAAATTTCTCATCTCTATCCACATTTATCATCATTAAATCATCCAATTTATAATTTTCAAACGATTACATTATTTATTTTCTCGCTTTGAAATAATAGAAAAAGTAGATAAGTTAGTTGGATGACGCTGATTTAGTTTCAAAATCTTCATGTACTTCACATGGCAGCAATCGTTGCAAATGATGGGGGGGGGAGAGGCATATAAAGATGGAGATGATCATGAGTCACGACCACTTTAAAAAGAATAATAATTTTTATTGCGTCTCAATTTTTTTCTTTCTTCTGCTTGTAATTATATGCAAGTGGGGCTATAATTATATTTGATTAGGCAACCCTTTTGGCCTAACCACTCCTCTTTTTGATTGCAGATTCCAGTCCTCTGATTGGATTACTGCCCATGCTCTTTAATTAACGTCACCTCTTGTTACGTATTTCTTGTTGATTTGCGGAGACAGTAGCCCGACGCCAGACAAAATTTGCCTCACTTTCACTTGGTTTATTTTATTTTATTTCTTCTTAATTTAATCTAAAAGCATATGCATTGCACATGTATTCCCATTCTTCTCAAGCATCATCTTCGTCTTCGTGTTAGATTGTATTAATTAATTTCTAAAGCGATACAGTTATTTAAGGCTGGCAATTACTTATTAAACCAGGCTATAAGCCGAGCATTGGCCTTGCCAAATAACCATTTATCTACCTTTCATACGAGTATGTAAGTGTTTGTGATCGACAATAATTAAAGAGTTCAGTTCACGAGTTATGCCACGGTTCGGATTTGGGATAACTTCACTAGCAAGATTGGTTAAGCGGATTTGGGATAACTTCACTAGCAAGATTGGTTAAGCAATTATAGAGCAATTAGTGTGGCATCTTATGCAACTCTAATCTCACAGTCAATTTATTATATAACGTGTAAAAATGTTTTGATGAGGTATAATAGTATCTAAATCCAATGTCAGACTTGTAATTCGTAGCTCGCAATGTTAGATTAACGTCTCTAATGTTACCGATTAATTTGTTGGCTCATTGTCTTAGCAAGTTTTTTTGAAATTTGTATTGGGACAAAAGTTGTTAAGCAAATCCTCTCATGGAAAAGATGACGCTTGTGGCGTTCTTTTTTTAACCTATGTTTCTGCAAACATTCAATTTTGGAGAACAAAGGAAGCTTTAGATGGACAAAAATGAAGGGAAAAAGAGAGGCAAGAATGGCTTATGCTTTTAACATTTGTGTGACTCAGGGTTTCACTGTCACGTACATACCTACACTAGTTGTCGCTAACATGGCTAAATTTTAATGCTAAGAAATTAAGATTAATGAGCAGAATGGCTCGCAGTGTACAGGCTTACAGCTCTAATGAGGTGTGTGGCCAACGTTAGGCCCACTGAATAATAATAAAAAGAAAGGATCATCGTTAAGTAAAGAAAAAAAATTCGATGTCCCACCATCACATGGCGACTGATCGATGATCCTTTGGCTGATGATGGCCCACTTTTAAGAAAATTGAGGAGGGAAAAAAAAAAAAAAAGGGAAAGGCGAAAAAATTCAAGGAAAGTAGGTGAAATTTGGAAATATCTGAGCCACAAGATCCACCAAAAATCTCCCGCATGCCATGGCGTTTGACTGTCTATAGCAGTTTTTCCGTTTGGTCTGTGCAGTCTAGCCATAGATTGGTTGCTTTACAAATTATAATTTATATAGCCTTTGTTGCTTTCCTTCGCCTGCTTGGTTGCTTGTGGTTGTGGATTTTTGCCCATTCAAATCTTTTCCTGCACAAGATCTCTCTCTCATTTCAATTGTCAACATTTTTTTGAAAAAACAATCGATGAGTAAAAAAAAAAAAAAAAAAAGACAAATAAAATATTTGATTTCATTTGACATGAGAAATTTTATAATAACATGTCATAACAAACATTTAGACCAATTTACCAATAATTCATTAACACAGACAAATGAATAAATCAATGTGATCTCATTGATGGGTAAAGAGGAAAATTATTGCATGATGATATCTCCAACAAATGTATACATAATAATTTTAAGTATTACAAAAAATACTCTTCTGTACTTTTTTTTTTTTACCATTATTCTCCATCACTTGAGTAGCTCATGTCAATTGATACGATAATGAACATCCTGAAAGATCGTATATTATCTATAATTCTTTATATATAAAATCTATAAGCTTTAGACCTACAAATACAACAATATTATAATTGAAAACAATAATAAAAGACCCAAAAAGCACTCATCTATTTAGATAAAAGAAGACCTAATCTTATTCGCATATTAAAGATTGATGAATACAAACTAAAAAATAGTAAGGAAGAAAGTCCACCACAAAAAAATTCTTTCCAATTACAATAACATTTAGTAGCTTCGAAAAGTCAAATTAGGATTTTATTAGAAAAAAAATGGAATATATTATGCTTTATAATTGTTGGTCTAATTTATTTGTTACAAAATCTTACAATAAGTAACTGAAAAAAGAGTTTTTTTTTTAGAAAAAAAAATAAAATATATATATATATATACACACGTGATGATAAATGCAATCGAAGTTGAATTCATAAGGCTAATCATTATTCATTGAGCTCGTTATCATGGAGATGCTACAATCCTGGGTTGACTGATTCCTAACCTGTAATGTTGCAGCATCACCAATCATCTTCCCCTCCAGAATATATTGATCTACTCTACCAAATTGCTACCAGAAAATTGACACATATTTATTTTATTTTTGGGGAATAGCTCATTTAGGCCCAAATAACTTTCCACAAATTTTAAATGCCCGGTATACATGATAACAAATGATTTTTCAATTACAAATCTCTTATCATACTAAATTTAGAGATAAATTAAAAGATAATAAAAATAAAATCTAATATAATATATTTTATCTTGTACTGTATTGAAATTTATTTATTTTTTTGGTCTTTCAAATTATTTTTAATTTTAAGTTCTAACGGGCTGATAATATCAAACCGTAACTTTGATACCATATTAGTAAAATCACTTAACTCAAACATTTGTATGAAAATAAGATTTAACAACTAGTAAAGAAAAGATTTAGATTAAACAGTTTATTTTATTTTATTTTCAATGTTCAATTCAAACGAAAACAGAAAAGCAAAAATAACAATCAGTTTCTTTTTAAAAAAAAACAAAATAAAAATAATTTTTTTTGTTCTTCGAGTAGTGTGATAAAAGCAAGAATTAACACTCGGCTGTATATAACGGCCGAACAAGAGCGAATCCAAGATAGCAACCTTAGGTTATAATTAAGCACACATCAATATGTGATATAATATATTTATGTCTCAAATTTATCTCAAATTCTAGCGATCACAAATGAAAATGTCCAACACACTGGCCGTTCGGACCAGACACACTGCTGCCCAGTGCCTGGTTATACTTACAGTTTATGTCGTTTTGCAAGATGGTTCTTGGTCATGTAACAGAGAAAGATGAAAGGGCAAACTTATGCTCAGAAGGGAAGTGAGTGTGACACGGCCATGCCCGTGTCTCTGTTTTAAGTTCAGTGTGTGTGTGTGTGATGCCATGGGTTTAAGAAGCACAGAAACTTCTGTCTGTTACCAACCTTGAGACTCTGTGTTTTCGATTACAACAGAGCTTTGATAATTTTTCACTCATCTCCCAACACTTACTTCACTTGTCTGGCCACGTTCTTCAGTGTGATTTTCAAATAATTTTATTTGATCCTTCCTTTCATTGAATTTTTTTAGGAGTTAAAATTGTAAAATATCAATTTGAACCTTCTTTATTCTTTTACTTATTTAAAACAAAAATGTTATTACAATTACGTATTAAATGGATGAGACGAATTTAAAAACTTTTATCAATAAAATATTAGTAACAGCTGTTTTTTTTATTTATTTATTACTAATATTTAGTTATATTTGTCAATGGACCTTATCTAGATTGATTTTATTACAGCACAATGTGGGGATGTTTGAACACATCTTGGGAGTTTGCTGGAATGCATGTGCTCATTTTAAGTCGTTACACACCCAAAATTTAGGTGAAATTCAATCTCAATTATTGAAATGAGAGGTGTGGCAGATCATGAGCTCAAAGCAATATTATGAGAAGAGAAGAGAACAAAGGAACTACCAAGTTGACATTTCGCGGTACCCAAAAAGGACAAAAACAATTAATCAATGAATTTGCAAAATCTTATAGCAAAAGATTTGGACTAGACTTTTGAGCTTAGAGAAGCCTAATTCTCATTTCCATGATAATGATTTTGCAATTCAATTTTGACCCATAAGCTAGTGCCTCAATTCTTAATGGGAAATTGGATTTCTTTTTAAATAGAAATTTGAAGGAAAAAAAAAAGGAGGATAATTGAGAGTGTATGGCAAATAGTCAAAGTGATAAATGATTGAGAATAACACAACCAAAACCAATGAAGCTCGAACAGAGTCTTCTTTTTCAATTATGCTTAGACACTTTAGATAGCGATTTTTATAATGGAATTCTCGTACGACGTATAGTAAAACTCACTTTTTATTTATTTATTTGTATATTTAATTTAATTTATCTGGTGAGAATTGGTCTCCTTAGCTTTAGATACTACGACCTTGCTATTATGATCCAAATTTGACTGGTAAAAACACTTTACAAACCCTTTTTCATTTAGTTATAAAACGATTGTTATTTTGCTCGCTATTTTTATGTAAGATTTTCCAAATACTAAATTAAACAGGATTAAAAGACAATATTTATAACTTTCTGGTATTAAATTCTAGCTCACATAAGCGTTGATGAATAACGAAATTTTTTTGCAAAATATTTTAAAGAGAGAGAGGGGAGAAACTTGTACCTTATAAGAATTTCAAGAGAGATTAGAAAAAATTTCAAATGAAACCAAACAAATCATGCTAAGAATGCCACTAATGTCCAGTTTGGATGATGTAGTTGGATTCACTATTTTAAATGTTTCTAAGTATCGACAAAATGACAATAAAACCATTATCATTGCAATTTTCTCACGAATACTATCACGATTGTACATCTCTACCTACAAAATCTAGAATGGCCCTTTGAAGCACATCTGCCTCTAGCAAAGTGTGAACATAGAAAACTGAATTTACCCTTTCAAGATTTTTTTTTTTTTTTAAATTCTATTCCAAATTTTAAGATCATCACTAATTTGTCAATGGAAGACCGGCCGAATGGTTACATCCATGATTTATTTTAAATATGGGGTATCTAAAGAAAATTCCCCTCCCCCCCCTCTTAAACAGAGATTAAGGGATTTGGAATTATTTTTAATATCTGGAAATGGAAAAAATTTCCGTAAAAGAAGTGTGAATCTCGCTTGTGGTCACCACTCACCATGGGTATGATGGATCATAATGACATAAAAAAACCATACCTGAAGCGACACCAGTACTTGCACAGTGGATCATCGTCATCATCATCATCAATGGCAGAAAAATAACAAAAAAACAGAGATGCTTCTCACATTTAATATTATCAGGATACATTTAAAGGCAGGTCTAAGATTTTGTCAAAAATCATTTTCTTCTTCTCTTTTACCGAATTTCCTAATCATTAAAAAGCCCATGATTCAGATATATCCAATGTCATAAAGAGAGGGATAGGAAATTTTTTTTTTTAAAAAAAAAGAAAGATGTACAGTACAGTAAAAGTAAATTTCCTGACAAAACAATAGATTATCTGTAGAAGAAAAACAAAACCCACATCCGCGAGTACTTAAATCTTACACTCGCTTTTCATTATCTGTATCCTTAACATACTCTCGCGTCAAACATCCCCCACATGAGGTGTCTTCGTCAGGAGCCGAGAGTTGAGTCTACTCGCGCGAGTTCGAACAGAAGAATCTTATCTACACCGTGGCATCATCGTAATTTTCAATAAAACGAGTGTCTTTTTTATGACAGTCCATTACCGATCTCTTTGGTAAGACCTTTATCAGAGAGAGAGTGAGAGAGACTTCGAAACGAGAGATAAGGACACATGCATGATGCCTCCTACTGAACGGTCAAGATTCTCTCAATCTTTTCATCAAAGCAACGCTGACCGTCAGATCTATAACCTAGTTAATACTCTTAACCACGGTTGAAAACTAACCCTGGTTAATTACCTAGACTCAGAAAAGAGTTTCTTTTTTCCCTTGAGTTAGAGAGAGAGCTTCACTGAGTTAGAAACACAAGCTCTAGTATTGTGCTCTTTTTTTAGCTTGTGTTTTTCTTATTTATTTTCTTTCTCTCTGTATAGTTTTATCATTTCATTTGATTTTCGAGGTAGTTTTTGTTAGTTTCTATTTAGGGAAAATTTAGATTTTTTTTCCAGATCTATGAATTTAATCTGTTTTTCAGCGTTTTTTCATCGCTGTAATCATTTTGCAGATGATCACTGAATGAGAAAATAAGAAGATAAAAATTTTCCTTCACTTTCTCCCTAAAAAAACCACCTTTTATTTTTCCTTCGAGAAAATCCGAGTTCTTTCTCTTTCTCTCTGTTGCCTTTAGATCTTAATAATCTAAAGCACTAAAGAGAGGTAACACAATCTCAGTTGTCCTTCCACTCACATCATTCTCTCTGTACGGAGTAGTTTTTAGATTTTCAGATCTGGTCTCATTATTAGATTTTTCCAAATAATTTTAAGAGATTCCCCAAAATTAGATCTGGGTTTAATTTGTTCTCTCTTGAAAAGATAATTTTCTCAGAAAAGTTGGGTTTTTTACTGGGGAATTTTTTTTTTCTGGGAAAGTTGAGGAGTAAGGCTGAATGTTAAGCAAAAGATGATGAATTATTTTCCAGATGAGGTAATAGAGCACGTGTTCGATTTCGTGACATCGCACAAAGACAGGAACGCGGTATCGTTGGTGTGCAAATCATGGTACAAAATCGAACGACTGAGCAGGCAAAGTGTGTTCATCGGGAACTGCTACGCGATCAGCCCAGAAAGGGTGATCGGGAGGTTTCCGGCGCTGAAGTCGTTGACTTTGAAGGGGAAGCCGCATTTTGCGGACTTCAACTTGCTTCCAAATGACTGGGGCGGGTCGGTGCACCCGTGGGTCGAAGCTTTGGCTAAGAGTCGGTTCGGGTTAGAGGAGTTGAGATTGAAGAGGATGGTGGTGTCTGATGACTGTCTTGAGTTGCTGTCGAGGTCGTTTGTGAATTTTAAGTCGTTGGTTCTTGTTAGCTGTGAGGGGTTTACCACTGATGGATTGGCTGCTGTTGCTGCCAATTGTAGGTAAGAATCTTTATTTGTCATTGTTATTATTATTGTTTTTGAATTTTTGGTACTTTTTGTTGTTACTATTTGTTTTTTATGGGTTATGTTAGTTGAATGTTGTTGAGTTTTGGGGAGTTCACTAATAGGTTTGTTTCATTTTAGCCTATTTGATTGTTAGCTTGTGATAGACTTGAGATAAGCTATCTAATGAATGCTTATTCTGATGGTTCTTCTTTTGTTGATGTTGTACTGCTTGTGTATATCAATCCTGAAATTTTTAAGGAGACACACAAATGTTGGGATATAGTTTTTATTACTGAGCATGCCTGGTTACCTAATTTAATGCTTGCAGTGTTTTTTATAATTAAAAAAAAAAACTGATGGTGGACAACTTTCGATCTGTCAATCAATTTTCTATACTGTCTGTTTAGATGGTCTATTGTGATGTAATTTTTCACGGTATGCTGGCTTGAGGTGAATACTTAGCAATGGGCATGGACTGTGTTCCTAACTTTTCTTTGTCTTTTTGCTGTTCTTAGGTATCTTAGGGAGCTTGACTTGCAAGAAATTGAAGTAGATGATCATAGAGGACAGTGGATTAGCTGCTTTCCTGATAGCTGCACCTCTCTTGTCTCCCTGAATTTCTCATGCCTGAAAGGAGAAATTAATTTGACAGCCCTTGAGAGACTTGTAGCAAGGTCTCCTAATCTCAAAAGTTTGAGGTTAAATCGAGCAGTGCCTCTTGACACCCTCCTAAAATTATTGATGCGAGCTCCTCGACTAGTAGACTTAGGCACTGGGTCATTTGTACTTGATCCAGCTTCTGAGGCATACATCAAATTGAAGGCTACCCTTCTGAAGTGTAAGTCAATAAGAAGTTTGTCAGGATTTTTGGAGGTTGCTCCTCGCTGCCTGTTGGCTATCCGCCCTATTTGCCAGAACCTAACCTCCTTGAATCTAAGCTATGCCCCGGGCATTCATGGTAATGAGCTAATAAAGCTAATTCAGTTCTGCAGGCAACTTGAGCGATTATGGGTATATTCTTAAAACCTGTTCACTCTTGCATATGAGATTATTTTCAAAATGAGATGAGTGATCATATCTTTTATAACCTGTGCAGATACTGGATTCTATTGGAGACAAAGGACTAGGAGTTGTAGCTTCCACTTGTAAAGAATTGCAAGAATTGAGGGTTTTCCCATCTGGGGCCGACAATGCTGCTGTAACAGAGGAAGGCCTGATTGCCATATCAGCTGGTTGTCCTAAGCTGCATTCATTGCTTTACTTCTGCCAGCAGATGACTAATGTTGCCCTAATAACCGTAGCCAAGAATAATTCAAATTTCACTCGCTTCAGATTGTGCATCCTTGACCGTGAAAAACCTGACCCTGTCACCATGCAGCCTTTGGATGAAGGTTTTGGGGCAATTGTACAATCATGCAAGCGTCTAAGGCGATTGTCACTCTCTGGCCTTTTAACTGACCAGGTTTTCCTTTACATTGGAATGTATGCTGAGCAGCTGGAAATGCTTTCTATTGCATTTGCTGGGAATAGCGACAGGGGAATGCTCTATGTATTGAATGGGTGTAAGAAGCTTCGCAAGCTGGAAATCAGGGACAGCCCCTTCGGTAACACTGCACTTCTGACAGACGTGGGAAAGTATGAAACAATGCGATCCCTTTGGATGTCGTCCTGCGATGTTACCCTGGGAGGCTGCCAGACACTTGCGAAGAAGATGCCTAGGCTCAATGTGGAGATCATAAATGAAGATGATCAGATGGAGTTTAGCCTGGATGATAGACAAAAAGTAGGGAAGATGTATTTGTACCGTACCCTGGTTGGGCCTAGGAAAGATGCGCCAGAATTTGTGTGGACTCTATAAGTTTATCCTGGGTGTGCATCATCATCTGCATGGCTTGGGTGGTTGTTTTCTTGTTATGAATAGATGTACTTTGCATAGGCCAGTTGATTTTATGGACTTTTAGGCTGTCGGTTATTTAGTTTTATGCTATTGCTTTTTTAATTTACGGAGGGATTTGCTATTTGTTATCGTTTGTGATTATAATCAGATTGGTAATGGATCTGCAGGAGCTGTCTTAGGAATTATGTTCTGCTGCTTGGTTTCTCATGCATCCGAGCACCCACCCTACGCTTACATTTTGGGTTTTTTAAACGAAGTTAATATTCTCAGACCAGACCACTTGAACGCCCAGACCAATATGGTACTATAAACGTTTAGCAAACTGAACAATCATGAGTTGTCATAGCTAACGATTCACGATTAAGTCGTAAACGTAAAACGGTATGAATGAGTCTTTTTCAGTAAGGCACATGCAATGTTCAAATACAATGTTTTAATATAGAAATTTATTTAGGGGGATAGCTTACATAGAGATAATTGTATTTATTTGTACAGCAAGCACACAGTCGCACTACTATGATATCTTCTGCTTACAAATTCAAGAAAATGAAGAAGTATTACATTTTAACGGGAATAGAACTACCAGTATAAGCATAAAACCTCTAAACAACCAGAATAGGAATTGAAAATTTATAAATGTTGGTGTTAGAACTACGAGTATAAACATAAAACCTCCAAACAACCAGAATAGGAATTGTAAATTTATAAAACCTGGTGTACGAGCTCCATTTCCCCGCTATGGGAAGCAACTAAATGCATCGAAGACAAAAGCAGCATTCCTCCATCATACAACAGCAACAAAGTGCAGCCAAACTACAATGTAAAAGAAATTAAGTGATCAATTCAACACACAAGTACCATCTAATAGGCAGCAACAGGAACTACAAGTTCTAATTTATTCCAAATAGAGGATAAGACTAGAGTCTGGAGAGATATCATGATGCAGCCAATAAATGCCCTTATGAAAGCATTTATAGACCCTTTATCTACGTCTATATGAAAGGAAATATTACTACAGTCCTAAAAACCATGCAAATGCTGCGTTCTTCAGTGATGGCTCTGTGTGATAACTGCGAGGATTCAGCAAATCCTAAACACCCAACAGCTGGCACACCTGAACCGTTTACAACCTTAGACAGAATTAATTTGCTCATACTCAAAGAACTCTCTCTGCTAGATGCATCAAAACTCTGAGGAAGCTTCAACCGGGCCACTTAAGAGGTAAAGGCAGTATGAAAGACTAGGCCGATGAACTTCTTACTGCCATACTGAAGTGCAAGCATAATCTTCAGATGGTAATATTGCAGGCACTAGGGAAGGATAATCTATAAAAAAATGATTAAAATGATAATATTGCAGGTTTAGCCCTGCTTTGCATACTCATCCTTCTCTTTACCTGAAATAAGTAAGTAAAAGTCCATTCACTCATGCCCTCCTAAGCTGGCCTCCCCAGTCAGCTTTTGGAACAGATTATGAATCAAAGAGGTAATGACCTAGAGAAAGAAAACTGAACGGAGAAAGAGATGCAAGAAAGAACCAACAGTAGGACTTCTTAGATGATAGCCAAAGGACGTGAGAACAAAGATACATTACAGTCGTAAGTCCTAAAAACCTAGAGGAGCGAAGGAACACGACACTTTTTAAGCATAATCTCCATTGATGATCATTCACTAAACTAGACCATGACTCCTCATCAAAACGATAATTACACTCCAAAACTACCATCACTTATTGATACTATCATAATTTCCTCCGGATTAAAACACAACAGAACTCTTAAATTCAACATAGCCATCAAAAAAGTCTGCTGAGACTATCCAATTATCTACACCATAATGCGTGCAATTAATAATAGTCTAAATTAAAAGCACATAGTAATCAACGAATCTGATAATTTGAAGCCCAAATGAAGAAACGATGATAAATCAGAGAGAAGTTATTTGCCGTACCAGCCTTGTAAAATCGAAAAACAGCCATCGGACTGGTTCTGGTAATGATAGTGCTCGTAGTGACAGTGCTGCGGCGGAGGCGGCGGTGGAGGATGAGGATACCCTTCAGCAAAATAACCTTGGTACCCTTCATAAGGACGTGGCCCTCCAGGTGGCGGTGGCGGCTGTGGGTAAGAGTACCCATGTGGCGCTGGTGGAGAAGGATACCTCTCGTACGGCGGTTGCGGTGGCGTCGGCGCTGAGGGGTACCCTGGTGGTGGTGGTGGTGGTGGATAAGCAGATGAGTAGCCTATAAGAAGAAAAATATCCAAAGAAATTAGCAAAAGAATCAAAATTTTGAAACTTAATTGAGCAAAAAAAAATTGATAAATAAAAATAAGTTTTAATTTCATTTATTTTTCATTTTTTCAACCTGGAGGAGGGTAGGGCTCGGGATTATGCTTGTGGTGGTAACTCATTTTTCTTTCTCGTTTCTGTGATCGCTGACGCTGACGATACTTAAGGAAGTTGGAAAACGAGTCGATTTTAAGATTTTTTTTTAATTTTCTTTTTCTTTTTTTTCGCCAGTTATTTTAGTTCTGCCAGCCTGTATCCACTCAGCTTTTGCCATATCATACAAAGTTGTCTTTTAAATTATTATTTTTCTTGGAACAATCATGCCATTAATACGGGCCCTTTTAATTGCTTAATCGGAAAGAGATAATTGATTCTACAGGCCTATAAACTACAGCCCAATGTTGCAAAGGCTAGCGAAGCTTCGAATTTTGGACGTGCGCAACTAAAAGCCATAACAAAAACGGTGGGACTATTTTAAACACACCAAATTTTTTTCTCCATCTATTTTTTTTAAAAATAAATTTATTATTAAAAATTTATAATTTTAAGATCTCAAAAATACTCTTCATTAATCTCTTTTTCTCTCTATTTTATAATCACATATTTTCTCTTTACTCTCACATCCTATAAATTAAACACTCAAATTTACTCCCTTTTACATTCATTTTTTTTTTATTTTTCTTATATCATAATCTATATTTCATGCTTTTCATGTTCAAGAACTTTTCGTGATATTAATTAAACTTTTGTGTTTGGTAAAAATTAATTTTTTGATATTTATTGACTTTCCTAACGATAAAAATTTGTTAATATTTATTTTTAAATGATGGGTTTTGTTTTAGTTAATGATCCTTTTATTTACAGTTAAAAAAATATATCTGAATAAACAGATAAGAGTTTGCGAAATTGAGAAGAAAAAGAGAAGAGGAAATTAATTAAGTGATTTTTGAAAAGAATTATTTAAATAATAAAATTCTTAATTGAAAAAAAGATATAGGGAGCAAATTTTATGGATTCAAATAACTCTACCTTACAAAAAAACACCTACAATGTATCATCGTATTAACATATCGCAGGAAATTATATTATATTTAAAATATAACTTTCAAATGATTAACATCAAATAGATATGACTGATGTGTTATTGTATTGAACAAAACCAAATAATTAATTTGTAACGTTTTCTAGGTTCTTCCACTTTTGAGCCACGTTGGCTAGTGATTTGGTAGAGAATCCATCTGGGCTCAAAGCATTTGCAGCAGCATCCTTTAGTACCCTCATCTTGTTCCTCAACAACTTGCCATCATCTCCTTGAATCAATCCCCTTGCATATGTTGCTATATCTTCTCTCCCCACTAGTCCATTTTCGTTGACTTTGACCCTCCATGCAACCTTCAAATCGTCTGTGAGAAGCACAGCATTCATCTTTTGCTCTGCATACAGTGGCCATGCAATTATAGGGACACCATGCACAATGCTTTCTAGAACTGAGTTCCAGCCACAATGGCTCAAGAACCCTCCGGTGGAGCCATGGCTCAGCACCTGAATCTGAGGAGCCCAAGAGGGCAGTACTAGACCCACTCCTTTGGTCCTATCTAAGAACCCTTTCGGCAAATAATCAAGAGGATTATCTTCTTTCATGCTGTGGACACTAAAGTAAGCGGCATTCGTAGCTTTCTCATCTGGGCATTTTACAACCCAGAGGAATCTTTGGCCACTCATTTCAAGTCCTAAAGCCAACTCATTTAACTGTTTTTGTGACAAAGTTCCCCCACTACCAAAACAAACAAACAGAACTGACCCATTTGGCTGGTCATCTAACCACTTCAAACAATCGGTTCTGTCAGATTCATTGGTGGATCCGGTGAGAATCAGCGGTCCAACCGGGTAAACCGGAGGCAGCCTGAAACTTGATTCACTACTTTCCATTAAAGCCTTGAAGGCCCCTGGTTCCAAATCCATGAAACTATTAACAAGAATCCCAGCTGCTAAAGGGTACTGCTTGGCCAAGTGAATAGCAGATTGATAAGTCTCGTTGTTCCTCTCTTGGAGACAGTCTTCCAAATCAGGACCGCAAATCGGGACACAGCCGGGCAATTGGACCGATTCTGGCAAGTCTTTAAAGTCACAAGTAAACTTGTGATCAAGCTCAGGCAAATGAAATACCAGAGACAAGTCCATGGCTGTTGTTGAAAAGAAAACATATAGCGGAACACCGAATTCTCGAGACACAGTTAAGGCCTCCAAGCCAAAAAGATCAACAACTAGAGCAGCCAGCCGAGTTGACTGATCAGTTGTTAAGTGGTTGAGTGTCTCTCGCAGAGAAGAAAGAGAGCGAGTGAAGGTGAGCGTGATCCGAACTTCGATGCTAACGTCGTCGTGATCAGGCAAGTCGTCGAAACTCACAGGAGGAAGAAAGACGATGGAGACGGAAGTGGGTGGTAGAGATTCAAGCACTTGTTTTCTTGGCTGCATGGGGGAGCCGTCGCTGGGGATGATGAAAGTGACGTGAAAGTTGTGTTCAAGAACGAGTCGCTTAGCTAGGTCAACCAGTGGAATAACGTGACCCATGCCTGGTGTTGGCACCAGGGCTACACGGGTCGATTGTTTTATGTGTTGGGTGGTCTCCAACTCCATTGAAAGATATGGAAAATGAAAGAAATTAAGAAGAAGATAAAGAGCGCAGTGATGATGAGAATGAAAAGCCGCCGTATATCTAAATATTTTATATGGGGCCCTAGCATATGGCCTTTGCGAGAAGGATCGATCGAGTTTCCATGTTGATTTTGATGCATCACCTAAACAAGGCAATAATGAAAGTTCTTGACTTAGTGAGATCAATAATATAGTGCGGAATAGGTGTGTGATTGCAACTTAGGCGTTGTATAATATCGTATTTAAGGAGCTTGTTACGATGTAAGGTGCAGCTCTCTCATAAATTGGGTCAAGGGTCTCATTTGCTCACGATCAATTACTATTTTTGTGAGAGGGTTGTACCTTATAGTATCTGTAAGGTAGTCCTCCATATTTAAACAATAATAGGCTATTTTCACTTTTCATAAGTTTGCAAAAGTTTATTAAGGAGTTAGTTGAAATTTTTTGCACTTAAAAGAACAATTCAAAATATAAAAGGGTGCAAGGAGTTACATAAAAATTTATAGTGGTACTATAACAAAAGACAAAGAGGTGATGTGTGCATCACTATTTCAAGACAATTGAACCTTTGAGCGGGTTGTTTTATGATGTCATGATTAAAATTGCGGTATTAATATCTTATTTAATATATGAATTATGTAAATAAAATATAAGACATGTAAATTTAATATAAAACTTGTAAATCAATATTAATTATAAAATAAAACATAAATTATGTAAATGAAAATTATAAATAGAAAGTGAAACAAGTAAATTAATATGTGAGTAGTAAATTGATGTATTCAATGGTTAAAAAAGAAAAACTTATACATATAACATAAGACTTGTAAACCAACAATAAATGTCAAATAAACATAAATTAAGTAAATGAAAAATAAGACTTATAAAATAGAAGGTAAAACAACTAAATTAACATAAAAAATGGTAAATACTACTAATAAATAAAATAAAAACTTACAAATGTAATTAAAGGAAACATAATACTTGTAAATAGAGATTAAAACAAATAATTTAACATAAGAGTGGTAAATAAATGTATTATTTATAAAGAAAATATGAACTTACAAATATAGGATAGAACTTGTAAATCGATAATTAATAAGTATAGAATAAAATATCAATTAAATGAAATATAAGACTTGTAAATAGAATGTAAAATAAGTACATTAAAATAGGAGTAGTAAATTAGAATATTATTGGTAAATAAAAAAAAAAGCTTACAAATGTAATATAAAGCTTATAAATCATCATTAAGTGTAAGATCAAATATAAATTATGTAAATGAAACATAAAATTTGTAAACAGAAGGTAAAAAAGTAAATTAATATAAGAATAATTGAAAAAAAACCTACAAATATAAAATAAAGACTCTTTATAATACAATTACCTTATAAATTTTTTTGATTTTGTTTCTAGATTGAATAATGATAGTTTTGGATTTATGTGATGCATATGAAATTTTATTAAGGATAAAACTTATTTTCAAAATAAAATTTTGAAAAATTATTCTTTTCATATTTTTAAAGTTGTTCGTAAGATAAGGTATTTTCTGCTCTTCTAAACTTCCTCGATAGTAACCCCAATGATTTTTAAGTACTAAAAAAAATAAAAATTGCATGAAGTATGTATAAAATATAAAAATAGATCTAATTTTATTGATAAATCATATATGTCTAATAATATAAGAATATAACTTTTTTATTTTGTTTTAACTTGATCCACATCAAGAAAAATAATTTTACTTAATTAATCTGGGTAGTAGATAGCTACTATGATATTTATGAATGTCTATAATGAGTACATAATTTATAGTTAAAAAAATTTAAAATAAAACTTATTATAATTGTTTTCAACCTAATTTTTCTTTTAATTTTCAATTAATGAGTGACTTTTTTTCTTTGTTTAATTAAATCAAATAAATAAACTATTTTTTGTTTAATGAAAGTTAATGTTGTTTTGAAATAAACTAACATTTTCATTCACCAGAAGTGAAAATTAGTACATCGCCACAACTAGTGCAAACAGAGAATTATACAAATGATCTCAACAAATATTTTTTTACAAGTATACAATTGATTGAATTTAGGCATGGGCAAAATATTCGACCTATTCGACCTGACCCAATTCGATCCGATCAAAAAAATATCGAGTTCGGATCAGATCGGGCTGTTAATAAAACCTAATCCGATCATGTGAAACCAAGTCCAATCCAAAAATTAAGAAATTGAAAACTGAAAAGGAAAAATTGAGAACTAAAGTACTAAACCTAAACTCCTAAACATTCACACACACCACACGCACAAACAATTACAAACAAACACATTAACACCAAACGCAGCACCACTGCCGACAGCCACACCCACAGCCTCCCTCAACTAGACAACTTCCCATCTCAACTTCTCATCTCAAACGAACGAAACACAAACACAAAAAACACAGAATTGAAATGGATTAGAGGAGAACGGTGGCTACCTTCCACTGCCAGCGAAATGCAGGTAAAGTTTCAAGGTTAAAATAGGTGGTTTATAAATTATCTAGTGTTGCAGACTTCATTTCTTCTCTTTTTTGTGTTCCATCCAATATTGTTTTTCTATCTGTTGTCATTTCTATCGGCTAATCTTTGTTTGTTATTTTCTCTTGCTTTCCAGTCTAATGGAATTTTAAGGCAATAGCTATAGACAAACATCTAAAGGCCACTTGAGGTTTTTGCTAGTGAGTGAGCAAAATTCAAAGATCTGTTCATGGTATAATTGAAGGATTGCACCAGAGCTGATAGTTGGATACATCATTGGACTCCAAATTTCTCCCACAAACCTATAGATATTTGATGTATGGAAGCAACTTTCAAAATGCATTTTGAAAATGGAATTGCTCAAATATTTTACACGATGGTCGGAAAATCTCCACCTCAAGCTCATTTTCTATTTTTATTCTTATTTTATTTAACTTGAATAAATAAATAAATAAGGGGGCAATGAGACTCTCCTTTATTTTCAAGTTTTGAAAATCCACACAAAGTAACGGTGATGAATCCAAATTTCCAGATAGTGGTTCAAATAAGATTCCAAAACAAGAAATGGTGATTGACTCGATTAATTCGAATTGACCAAAGTCTAATTTGAATCGTATCTAATCCAAATATAATTTGAACCAGCTTAACTCAATTTTTTGACTCGAACTTATTTGATTTGAGTCGGGTCATATTATAAGTTTGGGTTGAGTGTCCGAAACCTAATTAGATTGATCAGAACCTAATTTTACCCAATCTTAATTGAATTAATGTATTTCCTTTCTGAAGAACAAGAGGAAAAATCTAAAGTACTAAAGATACTTAAGTGATGTATCTCTTCCAATGAAGAACTACTCAATAGAAAGTTATTTATCATATAAAACTCAATGAAACTTTAATATTAATTTACCTAAAAGCAACATTAGCCTTGTATAATCATATGCCACGTACCTTCTATCAACACGAGAGTTGTGTCACCTAAAATGATTGGCTGTTTTCACAGGCCTGCAAAAGATTATTTAGGAGTTGAAATATTTTGTACTAAAAGAACAATTCGAAATAAAAAAAGGTGCGAGGGGTTATATGAAAATTTACAGCAGCGCTGTAACAAAAGATTAGAAGGTGAGGTGGCACCACTACTTCAAGTTTTCAACATAGTTGGACCTTAGAATATTTACTGGCTTTTTTTTTTAATAAATGACATGCCACAAATGAAAAATTCGAAGAAACCATCAAAGAAAAGAAAGGCGGTTGAACGATTTATTTCTGAAATTACGTTTCAAAAACACATTTTAAATCCTTCTTAGTAATGTCCTTTAAGACATTTTTTTTTTAAAAAGAAAATAACTCAAGTATTGGGCCAAACGGAAACATGAGTCTTATTAAGTTACAATTAATATAACTTATAATTCTAATAGTGTCACAAATTTTTACATATTTTAAATAAGTTGTAAGTTATATTAATTGTAACTTAACAAAATCCTAGAGACATACTGCTAAAGAAATTTGTAGAAAATAGCTGGGACTTT
Organism: Luvunga scandens; assembly: GCA_030449905.1. Classification (NCBI taxonomy): domain Eukaryota; kingdom Viridiplantae; phylum Streptophyta; class Magnoliopsida; order Sapindales; family Rutaceae; genus Luvunga; species Luvunga scandens. The sequence continues at coordinate 1,960,817 of JASUUG010001122.1, read as the reverse complement.
AGTAAGTTATTGTAATTTTTACAAAATTCTTTTTAATCATGCTGCCCTTTCACTTGAAAGTTGAATTACTACTCAGAAGTAAGATCCGTCAAACCTTTCTAAAAGGTTCAGCCAAGTGCCAACTGCTCCTTCACCTTGTCAATGACAAAGGGATCGACCTAATTAAATTGCTATGATTGAAAGATGTAGATGCAGTTGACTCCCTTGATTACCCAAATTCGAAGCGTTGATCTTATTGGATGAATGAGGAAATGAAAAGAAAAATATTTACCAACTTTCTTTTATATTAGGTTTTAAAATCATCTATAATAGTGCTCAAATGTTGATTTTCACTCAACAATCTGTCCTTCTCAAAAACAAAAAAAAAAACAAAAAAAAGAAATTGCAACAACCTATTGCAAAGTTAAATTTTTAAAACACGCCGCCTATATTTATTGATTCTTTTTGTAAATCTTTTATTATTATTATTATTATTATTATTATTTATCAGGCATTTGATTTACATTATTTTCCAATCTGCTTCCGCTTGGTTGGTCGGTTGCTTTTTGTGTAATTGCCTTCGTTTGCTTTTGATTTTCCTTCCTAAATAATAATAATAAGAATATAGATTCCATTTTTCAAACTAGGTGGCAGCTGGATTTTTTATTGAATAATTTTTCTTCCTCTCTAACATGTGACTAGAAACTTTTTAATTACAACTTTATTTTTTCTGCATTATTTTCTCGTTCATTTATTTTTGTGTTTAATAATCATGTGTATTGTATAATTTCTCCATTTTTTAATTTAACGCTATAATTTAATATGGGTCTTCTCAAAAATCACTTCTTTTACTTTGTTTCATCCTAATTTTGCCTAAAAATACCTTGTCAGGAGCTTGGGAACTTTGCATTTGAATCAAAATGAGTCTATTTACATCGTTATTCTTGCACCATAGCCGACTTTGTGATTTAGTGACGGTTGTAAACAACAAAGAAGTGTGAAGCACGAAAAAGACATTGTGTTGCTGCAGGTGAAGAGAAAAAGAAGAAAATAAAAGAACAAATAACATTGTGTTTTGGGATTACGATTTGGGCGAAGAAGAAAATGAAGGACATTTTGGTCATAGCATCATTTAAGGGCTTCTTTTGTTTTTTGTTTTTTTTTGTTTTTTTAAATGAAAGTAAACCTTTCATAGATCAAACAACACTGTTTAATACATTCACAATATCTCGGTTCCAGTCAGATAGAAGAAGTATTGGTTCCTACAGCAAGCTTTGCTAAGGAATGAATACAAACATTCCAGGTTCTAGGGACATGCCTAAACTTGACTTCTTTGAAGGCTCTTTTCAACTCTTGAATTTATGAAATTACCCATCTTATACTTGTCCTGTTGCCCTTTGTGTTATTCAGAAGTTCAACTACTTTTTTGCGATCTGATTCTATAATCATAGAAGGTAGGGATGCGATTCTTGCCACCTAAAGCCCTCACTCCATTGCTTTTGCTTCTGTAAAGCTCACGCTCTTTTTCAAGAGAGCTTGTTTGATGCCCCCAGCTATTATCTTACCGCATGAGTCCTTTATGACTGGTCCCAAACCTGTAACTTGTTCTCTATTGTTGATAGCTACATCCACGTTGATCTTAAAGCCATTTTTTGGGGGAGGGTTCCACTTTTGAGACTTAACTTGTCTGGAGTTTTAAATGTGTGCAGCACTTGGTTTCCTCACTTTGTGGTAGGCTTCTTACACTGATTTGGCCTGTGCAATTGAAATTCTTGGGTTAATCATTTTTTCTTCGAAGATCTGTTTGTTTCTTGTAAACTAAGCCGCCCAGCAATACATTATCACTTGCTCCACTACTGAAGTTCCTCAGATGAGCCACAAATCATAGATGAAGCTAAAGAAATCCTGGTTTAGGGCCTTTTGAGCTTGAAAAGGGATAGAGGCCTGAAACCAAATTCTCTTCGCTGCTTTGCATTTGAAAAGAGCATGGCTGGCTATTTCTACCTTCTTGTTACACCTCTGACAAAATGGATCCTTTAGACACTTCCTTTTCCACAAATTTTCAACAGTTGGCAGTAAGTTCTTGACATGCCCTCCACATGAAGATTTTTATTTTTTCTGGAAGCTTAAGGGACCATAAGACATTCCATCTTTTGGATTGGCTTTTAAAGTTGCTAGGCACATCTGGGGTTTTAATTCTAAGAGCTACTTGGTAGCCACTTTTCACAGAGTATTCTCCACGCTTGTTAAAATGCCACATAATTTTGTCATCTTTCTGATTTCTTGGGAGGGGAATTTTGAGTATTGCCTTTTTGTCCTTTTGCAAAAAATGCTGGTTTAGCTTGGCCACATCCCACTTGTTTTCATCATTGATTAAGTCAGCCACTGTACTTTCCATAGCTAAGGTTGGCGGAGAAATCGCTTTAAATGTCTCTGACCTTGGAATCTAGCTGTCTTTGTACACATGAATATTGTTTCCATTGCATATTCGTCATTTTGCTCCCTTTTTAATGACTTGCCTTCCCAATAAGATGCTTCTCCATATAAATAAAGGGTTAGAACCGACTTTTGCATTTAAAAAGGAGGAGTCTTTAAAATACTTTGCTTGGAGAACTTTTGAGACCAGGGAGTTTGGGTTTTGAATCAGACGCCATCCTTGCTTGGCTACCATTGCTTGATTAAAGCTAGTGAAATCTCTAAAACCCAACCCTCCCCTACTTTTGGCATGGCTCAACTTATCCCATTTAGACCAGTGAATTCCTTGCTTTCCTTCTTTAGAACCCCACCAGAATTTTGCGATTGCCTTTTGGATATCCTCACTTAAACCCTTGGGAAGCTTGAAAACACTCATAGCATAAGCAAAAATAGCTTGGGCTACGACTTTTATGAGAATTTCCTTACCTCCATTCGAAAACCATTTGTGCTGCCAGTTATTGATCTTGCTTAGCACTTTGAGTTTGATTTCTCTAAAGAAACTTGTCTTCTTCCTGCATATCATGAAAGCGAAACCCACATACTTTTCATGTTTGGGTACCACATCGAGGTTGAAGATATTCCTTATTGCTGTTTTCTACCTTAGGGGCTTCTTTTGTAAATTCATTAAATTCGGTGTGCTAGGTAAACGACTTCCTTTGGCCTTAGAAGGCTTCCGTAATCATATGCCGCATACCTGCATTACACAAGGCTTGTGTTGCCTAAAAATAATCGCATGTTTTCATAAGCCTCCAAAAGTTTATTAAGGAGTTAGTTGAAATTTTTGTACTTAAATAATATTTTGAAATGAAAAAGAGTGTGAGGGGTTAAATGAAAATTTACAGTGCTATTGTAACTAGAGCTTGACAAAATTTAATACGATCGAATTATCCAATACAGGTATGATACAAATAAATTGGTATAAGTTATCAAATTTGAGACGATTATTAAATGGGTTAACTCCGAATCAACACAATTTTTTCCATCTTGGATTAAAGTTGAAGTTCTTAACCATTTACTCGACCAATGAGATGATTATATTTTCTGTTTTAAATTTTGTATATATATATTTGCGCAAATGTTTGATATATATTTTCATAAATATATAGATATTAAATGGGTTATTTTTGGGTCGACATAAATTTAACACGACACGAATACGGTCCAATGACCTATTTTTTCAGCTCTAAGTGTAACAAAAGATAAAAAGGTGATGTGGGACCATTATTTTAGCATAGTTCGACCTTTGAGTGAGTCATTTTATGATGCTGTAATTAAAATTACGGTATCAATATTGTATTTAAAATGAATAATATAATTAAAACATAAGACATGTAAATTTAATATAAAACTTGTGAATAAACATTAACTGTAAACTAAAACATAAATTATGTAAATGAAGCACAAGACTTGTAAATAGAAGATAAAATAAATAAATTAACATTGGAGTAGTAAATTGATGTCTCAATTATAAATAAAACAAAATGTACACATATAGCATAAAACTTGTAAATCAACAATAAATGTTAAATAAAACATAAATTAAGTAAATGAAAAATAAAATTATAAATGAGAGCTAAAACAAGTAAATTAACATAGAAATGATAAATATAATTAGTAAAAAAATAAAAATTTATAAACGTAATATAAAACTTATAAATTAACATTAAGATTAAAATAAAACATAAATTAACAAAACATAATACTTGTAAATGGAGGGTAAAATAAGTAAATTGACATACGAATGGTAAATTGATGTATTATTGATAAATAAAATAAGAACTTACAAATATAATATAAAATTTGTAAATCAATAATAAGTGTAGAATAAAATATAATTAAGTAAATGAAATATAAGACTTATAAATGGAAGATAAAACAAGTAAATTAACATAAGAGTGATAAATTAAAATATTATTAGTAAATAAAACAAAAACTTACTGATGTAATATAAAACTTATAAATCATCATTAATTGTAAAATCAAATATAAATTATGTAAATGAAACATAAAACTTGTAAATAAAAAGTAAAATGAGTAAATTAATATAACAATTATTAAAAAAAATAAAAAAAAACTTACAAATGTAAAATAAAGACTCATTAGAATAATGATTACCTAATAAATTTTCTGATTTTATTTCTAATTGAATAACAATTGTTTTCACCAAATTTTCGCTAGAATCTGAGTTGTACCAATTGGGTAGTACTCACCGGATCCAGCTCAAATTTGACTTAAACAAATAAATTTATGTTGGAGGGGAACTTATGCTAAGTTTGGGTTTATGTGTGTTTTTCTAATATTTGGGGTGGGTGGTTTAGTTGAGGTATCCTAGATGGTTAGCCAAAGTAACATATAGGAGTTAATTTAGGGAGTAGCTCAGGTGTCTTAAACAATACTTAGGGTAGTTAGGGTACCTTAGGTACACTCATACTTGAAACCCCAATCTAAACATTAAATTGAAAACACAGCTAAACAAACATAAATACAAAGAACACACCATATTTATGTGGTTTGGCCTTTGGCCTACTTCCACGAGAGCTAATTATCACTAATCCACTATATGAATAAGAGTTTACATAAGATTTTATATTATACAAGATGAATAACATAGGCTAGATAATTACATCGAGATGTTGGGTGTTGATAAAGAGAAATATGACGAATAAAAATATGGAGAATGATTAATATGGTGGAGAAGATGATAAAGGTGGAGATTATAAATGGCCTTCTAAAGATGGAGAAGTGGATGATGATCTAAAAGATAGAGAGAAGAAGAAAGTGTGTGTGCATGAAAGTGAAGAAGAGAAGCGGCAAGGAGATGATGGCATAAGAGAGCATAAGAGAGTATGCCCTAATATGAGTGAATAAGATGTTTATATAGTGGAGGCTAGTGGTAAAGAGAGTGCATAAAAGTTAGGGCTAAATGTCAGCCGTAGCTTAAAAGGAGATGATCTTTTAAGGTTATTTGTCATATTTAGGGAAAAAGTATACGGATATTCTTTTTGTAGTAGGTTTATTTTTTATCGAAAATATCTTGAAGCATCCAACTTTAACCATTGATTTTCAAGCTCATCTAATGTGGCAAGTTCCTTCAAATGACATTTTTACTGCTTATTTTGTCCTTGTAATTATCCATGTGTCATTTTTTTTATTAATCCAAATATATCTTTCTAAATTTACCCCCAAACAATGATAGCATTCAGTTTATGTGATACATATGATGATATATGTAAAATTTTATTAAGGATAAACTTATTCTCAAAATAGGATTTTGAAAAACTATTCTTTTTATGTTTTCGAAGTTGTTTGTACGATAAAATATTTTGTATCCTTCTAAATGTTCTTAATAGTAGCCTTAAATGATTTTTAAGTAAAAGTTCAAAAAAGTTTATTATATATATAAAATATGTATAAAATATAAAATTAGATATAATTTTATTAATATATCATATATGTCTAGTAATATAAATACTTATTTATTTTGTTTTATCTTGATACATATGAAAAAAAAAATTTTGCGTAATTAATCTCTGTAGTAAACAATACTATGATGTTTCTAAATGTCTAGAATGAGTAGAATTTATAGTTAAATAAATTCAACAAAAAATTTATTCTAATAATTTTCAATATAATTTTTTTTTAATTTGTAATTGATGAGTGACTTTTTTCTTTATTTAATCAAATTAAATAAATAAATTATTTTTTATTTAATGAAAGTTTAATATTGATTTGCCTAAGAGCAATAATGAATGTTCTTGACTTTGTGATATAAAATATCATAGTATGGAATAGTGGCGTCACTGCAACATAAGCCTTGCGGAATCATATGCCACGCACTAGCAATCAACACAAAAATAATCGGCTGTTTTCATAGGCCTGCAAGAGATTACTTAGGAGTTGGTTGAAATATTTTGTACTTTAAAAACAATCCACTTAATTAAATGCTATGATTGAAAGACGTAGATGCAATTGACTTGCCTAAGTTAGGAGCGTTAATATCATTGGATGAACGAGGAAATGGCAAGAAAATTTTTTGCGGACTTTCTTTTATATTGAGTTAAATCATCTATATTAGAGATTAACAGTCCTTCTAGTTAATAATAATATAAATGCCATTTGTGTAAAACCCCAAATTCACATAAAAATTTCAAGAAAAATTTAGAATGAAATCTCATCAAATTAATCTTATTGTTATTTCCAAAAGAAAATTAATACTAGCCATAGTCAAAACATAATCTTTAAAATAATAAATATAACAATAATCCTGCAAACCAAAGATTCAGCTCTAAATAATGACCAAAGTAGCAGCAATTTATTTATCTATTAAAATGCCAAAGTTTTTCAGCTAACAAATTCTCTCCTTTATACCAAAAGTCTACATCTCTAAAATCAATCTGTAAATTGTTGGATACGAGGGGTGAGCCGTCAATTCAGTAAGCAAACTTATGTATAAAATTACAAATAATGATAAAATATATAATAATCATTATGATGTACTATAAATAAAAAAAGTAGTAATAATTTCATAATCTAATACATATATATGGTAAAACTCATGATCAACTAAGTCATAACAAAATAATTACTTTCAATAAATAATCATTTTGTGAAATCATTTATCAATAAAACCTTTCATTTATTAAATTTACTCATGCCACATAGTGTCATCTGTATTCCCGGTGATTGATAACTTTATAAAATAAGAGTTATCATTGCACTTTTAGACTTAAACCAATATTACTTAGAAAGTAAATGATGCGGTTTTATTACATTTTTAGTATATTTTGCATGAGCATCTAGATAAGTCTAATTTTTAATAAATTAATTGAGTTTAGGTCACTTGGTGCTCTTATTATGTGTGATTGTAGGTAACTAAAAAGCCCAAATGTTATGGATGGAATACTACTGGAACAGACTTGCAAAGATAACAAAGGAACTTGGCTACATTAAAACAAATATGAAACACTGAATATGTTGTAGCTGATGCTGTAGTAACAAGTTTTTGAAAAAGATGTAGGCTAAAAACTTGTTGTACAAATTTTGTTGAACTCGCAAGCTCACGAATCTATTATAGAATAGATCAACAGTGACGATTGTCGATCCCACGAGGAGGTGAATACTAATTGTGTGTAGAATAAATTTTCTGAGTTGGTGGTTGAATTTATAATGAAAAAGATGTAGGCTATCAATTAATTTAAATTAAAGCTGTGGGAATAAATTATTAAAATGAAGTACTTGGATCTCCGGATCTGTGCTCAACATGCAATATCGGCTTAACATTCATTATTAGTACCAATTAAATCATGAAGGGGAATTTTCCACTCCTAATGAACCACACTCTAATAGACATGATACTAAGGGCTTCTCGTGCCAAATAATAATAACCTTGCCTAGGGAGACAGTTATACCAGCCGATATCTAGACAAGATTATTACTATCTGTCAATGAAAAGTCAAAACATCCACATAAATTAGAAGGGAAGAAAAAGTAAATTTACCAAATTAAGCCCATAGAACATGTTAAGACTTCACCTTTAACCCAAGCTTGAAAGGAAATTAGCTACTCATAATTGAACTAAGGATAAATTGAGAATTTTATTAAAATATGTATAAAATACAAGATGGAGATGGAGCTCAAAAATGGATTCAGAGGTGTCAAATTAGGGGGGGAGCCCCCATTTTATAGATACACTGAGTAAATCATAGCCATCGGATTAAAATAATTTGGACGCTCATGATTGCGCCATGTGGAAAGTTCCTATTGGATGGAACACATCATCAGAGCTGTCATTCCGTGTATATGCGTGTACCATATGCACGTTTTTTTGGTCCACTAACATCTGTCACGTTGTCGGTCAACATTTAGGTCCAATAGGATCGTGACACGTCATCAGTCAACGCCACATCAGTGGTCAATGCCACATCATTCGTCCAATCAAATGCCCCCATATCATCGTATAGTGCCACGTCTTCATACAGTGCCACGTCAGCGTACAGTACATGTGAACAGTGCCGTATACAATACCATATATGTGAACAGTACCGTATATATAAACAGTATTGTTTTTCTTTTTATGCTCCTCCTAAGGTTTTTGTCTGTCCTGAGTTCAAAATTATTGTCCATTTTTCCATCTGATTTCTCATTTATTGTGAAATGATCATGATATCCCCTAAAATACATAAAATACTTTATTAAAATAAAACATACATAATTAAATTACAACGAACTTAAAGACATAAAAGTAGGGATGTTAGTGAGACTTGGAGTGTAAAATGATGATTTTCTCTATTATAAATACACACTTTCTAGCTTGTTAATTAAAAGATTGCTATCCAAGGTTTCCAAAAATGGAAGAGACACGATCATATACTTCTGGTTACCCTAATTCTAGGTTATAAAAGGAGCACATATGAAAAGAAAAAAAGGGGAGAGTGGTCATTGAAGAAAAATAAGAGAGAAAAACAAAAAGAAAACAGAGAATAAGAGAGATTTTAGGGGGTTGCAACAAAGGATTTAACACGACTTAAAAGTGATTTCCAACTCCCAAGTATAAGAGTATCTTGTTGTATTATAGCTCAGTGAGTTCGAGGTCGTTCCACAGATAAAAGATTTAATTTGTTTATTTTATTTTTTTCTAAAAATAAAAATAAAAATAAAACTTGAATATATGAAACTTAATTTAAGTGAAACTATGAAATTGAATTAGCAAAGGTTATAGATTCACTCTTAATAGTAAATAAAATTTAACAAATTCTTTTTGCCTATTTTATTTAGTTTTATTGCCCAAAAGATTAATTATATAAATTATTATTATTTTTCCATTAATTTTATTATGGATTAAGTATTTATTGTGCCAAAATTTAATTTGTCAACAATAAATCAAGATACAAAGCTACCATATCTTATATTAAGATATTAAGAATTTATTGTGCCAAAATCTATTTTTTTTTGTCTACAATAAATCAAAATTTTAAAATATAAAATATGTATAAAATTAATTAGAAAATAATTTAATTTATATAATTAAAAATAGAATTTGATTAAATCATATTTATTTCTCAAGAGTTTCACCTTACCCTAACTATTATTATTTAACTAAGCATGATTGAAATAAAAATAATTCTTGAAATTAAATTACTTATAATTAAAAGGAAATAAAACAACTAAAATTGAAAATAAAACTAATATTATTTATGAAAATAATTAGACAAAATATTAAAACACACCTGGCAAAGAGGATTACAAGGGGATTAAGAGAATTTGAGAAGAAGAAGGATGATTAAAAACACAAAAATGAGGCTCTATTTATAGAGAAATAAATTCATAATCCAATGTTTTGCGGTCTATGATAAGCTTGATGCATGCGCTCCATACAACCATTAGATCAAGATCTAACGGCTGGTCAAATTTCAAAAGTCAACCTTACATGTGGCATCATATGAAACGTTTGATTTGATTAAAGAACGGTTGAGATTTGGCGGGTTAATGGATGGATGGGGTCAACCTAAATACAAAGATTCGGATCCTTTAACTTGCTTCACCAACCACTGCCACGTGGCACAATATTTGCCATTGAATAATGAACGGTTGACATTTGGTCAAAATTGACAGCTAACCAATGCATTCATATCTATTGTAAGCTTATTTTATCATCCAATCAATGCTTGGTAAATTGAAAAAGTCAATTTTTCTTTTAAAAATTGGATTTTAAGCCAATCTTGACCCATTCTAAGGTTTTCGGACCTCCGAAATCTAAATTTGACCTTCATTTGCCCATTTGGAGTCTTGAATTATGTGAAATCAATATTTTACCTAATAAATACACAAAAATACTCAAAATTAAATATAATTAATAATTCTTAGTATATTACATGAATACAAATATAAATTATAATATATGCACAAAATAACATTTTTATCCTTTAATAAACATATAATTTTTAATACTAATAAGGATTCAAGGAGAAAAAGAAGGAGAGACTGCAAGATCAAGCAAAACTCAATTCCTCATCTTATTTTCTTGTTTTTATTTTTTTATGGGAATGTATTTGATGCTAAAACGATTTGTGTTATTGTTTTATTGTAAATCATGAACTAAACTTCATTGTAATCGAGTGATAAACAAACTTAATGGTTATTTGATTGATATATATGTGTTGCTATGAATCTGTTGTAGTATTTTGTCTTGATTTTATTTATTACAATTCTTTATTTCGGTTGATCACATATTTAGTGGATACTAGCTAAGAAGGTGCCCCTGAAAGAACTGACTTAATAGAACAAATTAAGATAATACATGGTTTTAGATTGAGTTTCCTAAGTTGAGTTAATTTTAATTTGAATAGGGTCATACTTGATTTAAAATTTATGAAGAACTAAATATAGAGATTTATCTTATAGGGCAATAAGAACCTAGAGTTTATAATGTTATATCATATGTTGGTATAACAATTTTTTATTATTAGGTTGCATATAGTTATAAGATATTCAACAAGCGACAGTTGAGAATGCATGAGGCATTCTTTCTAGTGTTGTAGTAGAGGTTATAGCAATAGAATCCTAATTGAAAAAATAGTCAATACCATTAAGAGAATTTAATCACTCAATTACTTTTCTCCCATTGAGTTTGTCCTTAAATTTGACTTAAGATTTTTCTTAACGCATTTTTATTTTTTGCATTTTTAATTTAGTAGTTTATTAGTTTCATTAATTATTTTATTTTAATTTAGAGTGAAATTACACTGCCAGGATTGTTGTAACAAACCTGATAACATCAATCCCTGTGGAGACGATATGAATACTTATCATTATATTACTTATTGTGTACATTTGCACACTGACACGTACAGTGGTAAAAAGCACACTAGTGACCTGGTCAGTAGGTCAATTAGGTCACTTTATCCCGTAATAATCGTTAGTCGGTGCGCATATAAGTGACTCGATCAATAGTTCAGTCAAGGTACTTTATCTAGCAATAATTATCAGTAAGTGTGCACAAATATAGCTTGCTATTCAATTATATCAATAACAATAATTACGGACAATGAGCCAAAACCTTAAATACAGCTTTCAATCTTTCAATATCAATCATTCATTAATATTTCGATAAAAGGCTCTTATAAAATATTGAATTGGTAAAGCTTTAAAAATATTTTGAAGGAAAACAATTTATGGAAAGACAATTATTTTAAAGTCATTTTAAAAACATTTGAAGAAAACATTCTAAATAAGCTTTTAATCAAAATATAATTTATTATCATAAATTATAAGAATAAAATAACTTCGAAACTGTAAATTGCCAATTCATATGAACAATATTATTCTTTTCATAGATGCTTATATATATAACTATAATAAATATTATGCATGAATTTACTTACTTTGATTCAAAGTAATCAACAATTACCCCAATCACACAAGCTCACTCTTGGCTTATAATTATGAAGAGAAGATTTGTATCAATATTTTATTTAATTCTAACTTTAGATAGGAAAACACAAAAATTCTTAAACTATTACCTCGTACTTAAGTACATCAATTCGCTAAATTATACTAGACCATCATAAAAGCGCTGCTTTCTAACAAGCTATAAATATGTCGGAAAATCATAAATATCATAAAAAGCTACTGTGAACATGTTGGCATTCAATATAAAATTTAACAAGATTAATTAGAGTTCATAAACATCTCCAAAGCTGATTTTTTATAAAAACATCAAAATTGGCCAGTGACTATATAAATAGAGGACTATTGATTAAAAAATTCATAACTTTAGTTATACATATTTAAAAAGAGTGCTTCCAGTTTTGATAATCAGAGGAGACAATAAGTAATCAAAATTAAAATTTATAAGCCATTTAAGGATGAAAAGTTAACCCAAACTTGCTTTAATATTAGCCCTCGCAATTCTGGAAAATAGTTTCTTGGGTTGCGGCAGCCCAACTCTATAATTTTTAATGATTTTTATATAAAGTCAAAAATTATGAAATTAAATAGAAAAAAAAACTAGACATGTATATGTACAGTAATAAAAATTCCCAGAATTTTCAGAAGTCATTTGGATTATGAAATAAATTATAGAAATGAGATTGCTGCGGAAAATCAGAATTCTCTAGCACCATTGCTTCAAATTTGAAAAATCAAAACAATTAATACACAATGAGTTTTATAACGATAGGCATATGGATAGAAAGATAAAAATATCTAGTTTAATAAACTATAAAGTTTTATGCATGAAACTTAACGAAAATAGAAATCATATTACATTGAATCTATATTGTTTACAGTTTTTAGGATAACATAATAACGCTACTTTCACTTCATAACAATATAAATCAATACATGATTATGCTTTCACAATTTTATCAATACAGCACACACAAAATTATTCAATCAATCACATAAAATCACAATCAAAACCAGAAGTTTAAAGGATTATAAATTCCTACCTACCTTCAAAACAAAATCAAAACACAAGAACTTCTTTTAAGGAAAAGAAAACTACCATCAAAATCTTCTTTTCTTCTCAAAAGAACGTGAGCTTACTCTTGTGTTGCTACTGTATTCTTTTCTTTATTAGCTTCTAGGGTTTTGAGAAATAAAAATAACATAATAAGCCAAGCATTTTAATATTCCTACCCATTAGGGATTTTATTTCTTTTTTAATAAGGTATTTAATAAATTAAAACAATAATTTAGTGATTTTAAAATTTAAAACACTCATCATTAACCTAAAACACTATGTTCTAAAAAATACATATAAAATAATAATAATACAAAATAGGGGTGTTACAGTTTGATTGGAGAGTTAAAGTTGTAGGCTGCTCCCTTGTGCCTACTGAGTACGTATATGTACACATAAGCAAATTCCAATTTTCTTGTAAGAGTCTTTTTCCAATAATAGAATGTGACATAATTGGGTCGTGGTGGATCTAAAAACTCGATTCACAGAGAAATAATACCATAATGCGAAAAAACAATAATGCTGCATATCTTAAATATTATTCTCAAAATACATTCGTGGTCATACGACGCTTGATGTGGCATCTCTTCATTACTCTTTTATAGTCAAACGTGACGAAATGGAAACGTTTGAAGTTGAATGATAGAAGAAACAAAGGTTTTTAAATTGGGGGTGGGCAGAGACGAACTGAGCCTAAACAATTTTTGGTCCAACTCGGTTTTTTAGCTGTTAGGTTCGGTATATTTCTTAGAAAAACCGAATATTTCAATTGGGTAAAAAATTGAATATTTTGGTTCAGTTTTTTGTTTAAAGTTTCAAATATGAAAACTAAACAGAAAAATAAAAAAAATAACTTTAAATTAAAAATGCCATGTGGTGTTCAAGGATTGGCTGAACCTAACCGATTTGATTAGGTTTTTTTGGTTTGGTTTGATATTTTATAAATAAAAAAAACTAAATTGATTAATACCGAAACTGAATCAAATAAAAATACGCAAATCAGTTTTTTAAAATTTCCAAGCTTAATTGAATAAAAACTTTCAAGCTGAACTAAACCAAACCAGTACCCACCCCTATTTTGAATAATGAAGTTTATTGAACAAATTTAAACTAACAAAACTAAAGTTTTGGGCCCTTTTATAATTGACCAAAATAGGTAAATTTAAAATATTATTTTATAATAAAATTCTCTTAATTATAATTTTAAAAAATAAAACAAACGGTGTCCAAATCTGATATCTAAAAAGAACATAAAATAAAATAAAAATTTATAAAATTGACCCTAATATCAAATTTAATTTATAAAATTACCCGCACTCAAGAAATTATTATTTTTAAAAAAATATATGAAATTTAAAAAAAAAAAACTTTTGAGTGGGGTAAATTACCGCAAACCCTTCCATGTAAAATATTTTAAAATCTTATTGTGATATGTATTTTTTCTGATATTACAATTAGAACTTTATTAATATTTACCATTAAAACTTTATTGACAATATTCTTAATAATTATAATATAGTACAATCGAATTTCTATGCTCACATAATATCGGGGAGATATCTATTCTACCATATCAATAAAAAGACAATTTTTACTCCTATCTATATTTATAATTAGAAATCTATTTAAATTATTCTCGATAAATCTTGTATGAAATCGTTCGAATTTCTATTCTCATATAATTTCCAAGAGTTATCCATTCTATCCTATCAATGAAGAGGATCAGCAGCTGGAATTTCTTACATTCTGGCTTGAGTGCGTGGATTGTGCCAATGGGAGAAGAGCCCATTGGCATTTTGATACGGGGATAACGTTGTGTGTAGCAATGACACAATATGGGGTCTCCTTATGTTACAATGGCTGTATATTACAGCTATAACTTTTGAAATCCTTAAAAAAGTTAATAATTATAAAAAAGTCAAAACATTTTAAAATTTTATTTTAAACTCCAAACTACAACCAGTCTATATTGCAATTACTTTTTAATTTTTTTTTGAAGTTTTTTGTTTATATTTATAATAAATTTAATACTAAATTTCTATTTTATTTAATTAAATTTCTAACTTATTTAGTTTTATATTTATTGAGTTTTTATTCATTATATTAATGATTTCTTACTTTAATATATCATAATCTTCAAGGTTGAAGTCTTTTATTAATTGTTTAACTTTATTAAATTCTTTACTCATTTGATCTCCTAACTTTTTAATTTGTTTTATTTTTTTTATTGAAATTATTAATTTTGAATATTTCGTTTGTATTTTCTATATTATTTAATGATAAATTTGGGTTTCCTAATTTATTTAATAAATATAGTGAAATTTAATTTAATTAATTATTTTTTCGCATGTCTAAATTATTGATCAAATCAAATGATTGAAATCTTTTGTGAGAAAATCTTCTTTATGTATAAATAGAATGTAGGAACTTATTAGTTTTTATATTTTGTGAAATTATTAGAGGTTCTCTTAATTTATTTATTGTATCATCTTTCTAATAATTTATTAGATTCATAAGATATTTATAACATATAACATCTCTTATAATTCAAGATGCTAAATTTAGATTACAATATATATATATAGTTTATGTCTTAAAAGAGATAAGAAATTATAAATGTAGATGTAAATATACATTCAAAATTTGTAAATCCTTATAAATATGATAATCATTTAGATTTTTATAAAAATATAATAAAAATTTTAAAAAAAATTAAAAATAGATGTAGAAGAGATAGACATCAAAATCATTTAATTATACAAAATTAATGAGGACTTACTTAAAAAAATATATAAATATGTGATTAAAATAAAATTTTTTGTAAATAATTATTACACCAATACTTTATTTTGTGCTAAAACTATTATCATCTATTAGATTAAGAAATATAAAAATCTAAAGACGTATGTGTATTTAATATTTGTTACAACAAATGTAACATAAGGAGACCCCACGATATGATATAATTACCCTTTTTTTTTTGGAATAAGATATAATTATCCTTACGAAAGGACACGGCTAAGCAAGCACCAAATCACTCATTCGCAAACCGCGTATCCGATTCCCAAGTCAAGGTTTTCGCTTTCACATGAAAGATCTCTACTTATATAATTATTAATAATCGAATTGCTCATTCAATTTACGTCTCGTCTTCAAGAATCAAAGCCACCGGACACCTCACAATATTCTAATCAATCAGGCATAGAATCCCTCAAAGAGCTCTTTCTTTCTTGCAAATTACTTGGCTTTAAATTTAAAACCAAAATGAACGGCACCACCACCCAAGAATCAAACCCTTCTCATCACCAAACATCACTAAGCGATACTAATCAGGAAATGCAATCTCATCATCAAGCTGCAGGTCCATCGTTGTCATCTGGTCCGGTAAGCACTGCTAGTGCTGAGAAATGGGGAACTCAAGTAATGGGGACACCTGCTTTTCCCACGTCTCATCCAGACAACAAGAAAGCTGCCTTGTGGGGAGCTGGAGCTGCTGGTGATAATCAAGCTCAATACAAAAATCATCCCCACCCGTACCTCCAGTACAGTCCCGTTGAAAAGCCAAGCGGCAGCCCCATGGAATCCATTCTCAATGTCTTCAACTCTTGGAGCAACAAGGCTGAGACCTTGGCCAATAACATTTGGCACAACCGTAAGTGGTTCACACAGCTAGTGATCTGATCGCATATGCTGTCTGTTGAATATTGTTTCAAAGCATAATTAATTAGATGCAGTCAATATTTTGTTGAAATTAACATTGTTAATGCTCTTGACTTTGCAGTTAAAACGAACTCATCTGTGTCAGAGGCAGCATGGGGGAAGATGAATCTGACTGCCAAAGCAATAACAGGAGGAGGGTTTGAGACTATATACAAGCAAACTTTTGCAACCTACCAAAATGAGACTTTGAAGAAGACATTTGCTTGTTACCTTTCAACATCAACAGGACCAGTAGCTGGAACTCTGTATCTCTCCAATGTTCATGTGGCTTTTTGCAGCGATCGCCCCCTGTCTTTCAGGGCACCCTCTGGTCAAAAGACTTGGAGCTACTACAAGGTAAATTAAATATGTCATTAGGTTTGAGTTTCCTTAATTAGAGGTGTGTTATTTAAGAGATTGTTTGCTGAATACTTGAAACAGGTCATGTTACCTTTGGCCATGATTGGTGCCATCAACCCAGTGATCATGAGGGAAAATTCTTCCGAGAAGTACATCCAGATTGTTACAATCGATAGGCATGAGTTTTGGTTCATGGGGTTTGTTAATTATGACAAAGCAACTCGGCATCTTTCCGAAAGTATCTCAAATTTTGTAGCTACTGGGATAGCAGTTCAACCAAATGGTGCTTGATCTGAGAGCAGTCGTTTTTGCTAGTTACTCTGCTCGTGCATGCCATCAGAGATTAGTTCCTGTTTCAGTTTCTCTTTTTCTGCCTTGATTATGTAAGCATGGATTTGTTGTACCGTATCTAATTCTCATCCTTGTAGTTCTATAAATATCTCATTTGAATTTATCTGATAAAGCCAGTGTAACGAAAAATTTTCTAGTTTAATTAGGTTATGTCATCTAACATGGGCAATGACATTTCTATTTGTTGATTATCTGTTTAATGTTTTCGCCAAGAACCCGGCAGCTGCAATCCAAATACTTGCCTTAGGTACACCGAGCAAGTAAGCATCCCATTTCTCAGATCAGTTCACTGAATCATTAATTATGAATGGTTAAAATGCTAAGCAAGCAAAGGCCAAAATTTTGAATTGCCTATCTGTAGTGTTCATAAAACTTGGCTAAAATTCTTCGAAAATTACTTAGCATTTCTTAGTAATAATATGCAGTGCCAGCAATTTTTTTATGTCTTCTTTCGGTATGTTATGATGGAAGAGCCATCCAATAAACAGAGGCATAAGGCGTTTTGAGTACCTTCACAATCTTGATTCACGTACAAATACAGAAAATTCGCGAACGGAAAAAAATACGCCGTTGCCGGGGATCGAACCCGGGTCACCCGCGTGACAGGCGGGAATACTTACCACTATACTACAACGACCTGTTGTCCTTTTCCCACAAATTTTTTTATTTTATCATATGTCACTTATAGCTAGGATCACCACCCCAGCATACATTTTGAGTCGAGCTTCGGATTTGTAGCGTTACGGTTTCTCCCAAATTCAATCGGTCCCTAACAAGTTGATACGCAATTTTTCTTTTTCAAACAATGAAAATGGTTCCTATGTATGGGTCCAACTACGGTGCGCCTTCGGTGCCGTACATCGCTTTCTGTCCATATTTGGTCTAGTCGTCAGATTTTAATTACTTTAATCTAAAGGCTGTGGTTTTGTCATGAAATGATGATGTGTAGTCAGGCTACCACGCAAACCGGTTGCAGCAAATTGGTTATGGGGTTCTGCAAAACTTTAGTATTAGTGGAAAATTCGACGGCCATCGGCGACTAATCAGAAGCAGTTCTAATTGCTTAAGTCTGGGCCACAATAACTTGAACAGCTACTACTTGTGAATTCGGATTCGAGGACATTCATTTGTTCAAGTGACACAATCTTAATCATTCCATGGGGATTTTAATAGCGACACAATCTTAATCATTCCTTGGGGATTTTAATCATGCAGTTGGTTGTAACACCAATAATCTAAAAGTGGGAGTTTATGGAGTTTCTAAATGCTAGGCCATGAGGTTAATGCAATTACAAATTTGAAAGTACATGGGTTATGCTCATTGATCGTTGAATTTAATTATACTACGGAGGCCGGCATTTAATTGTGATGGGCAGATTTAGAAGCAAGAAGGGCGATTTTACCTAGATGATGCACCAGACGTTTAATGTTCTAATATTCTATTAATTTTTAGATAATACCGGAATATACCAAAATATGGAAATGGTTTAAATTCACGTTAATTAAAAAGAATATCGTAAATTTAGTGAGTTAAGATACGTTGATTCTACAAAATATCGAGAGTTAACTAAATTTAAAAACTCATTAATAAATAAAAATATTATTAAACTCAAATATGCTTTCAAATGCTATAAGGAAAGACTATTTATATTAGTAGAAATTATTCTAAACTATCAAGAAAAAGGAAAACAAAATTCTATATAAGAAAAGAATAAAAACATTTAGACAACAAGGAAGTGGATTTAAATATGATAATAATTCCTAATCCTAGATAAAAATCTAGTACTTAAAATTCTTTTAATTAAATTATTGATGAATGAATGGTGTTTTTGGATAGAGGGAACTTGAGAGCATGTTTATTTGCAATCAATTTTGTGATTAACTGAAACAACTTTAACTAACATGTGAACTTATAAGTACTTAGGCTCCCTCTCCTTACAAACTAGATTTTAAGGATGACTTGTACGTCATATGTGCATAACAATTGTTATTAAGACAGGTTTTTCCTTTGAGGATGACTCTCGCTATGGTTGGTCTTGGTCTTGTGACATTGGTGTGTCACCTAGCCAAGATATGAACCGCCGCATATGTCGGTGGACTTATAAGCATTTGAGCTCATTCTAACATGCAGACGTCCGTAAGCTTATAAACACTTAGACTCTCTCTCTCCTTGGAAGTCGATTTTTAAAAATAAGTTCTTATTTCTATGCAATGTGTGCATTACATTAACGAAATTCTCATTACTTTTTCTAACTTTAATAATTTTTGTCAATAAAAAAACATTTTCTCTTTGTTATCGGCAATAATATTGCCACAGCATCTTTTATGTCTAATTTGAGATACAAATTGCTGCAAATGTTAAATTTTTTATTTCTCACAAATCATTTAATTCATGAATTCTATTTTTTATACTACATATCCAATTGTGATATGAAGAAATGAAGTTCCTTTTTGAATTTGATTCTCTAAATACAAAATCAAAATCGTTTTTAGAAATTAAATTCACCCAATTGAGCACGTTTTAAAACAATAGGAATGGATGGTATGAGTTGCCAAAAACAAGAATTCTTAATCAGCAAACCACTAGAACTATTACGCAAAATCAATTTAATTACGAGTTTGGTCGAATGACTAAATGGGTAGAGCCCTAGGAACGAATTCGGTTCTTAATTTGAATGATTATCTGTTCTAATTAAATGATAATAGCGCACTTTTTTCCACGTCACATTATTATGGTTATAGATCAACCAAATTCTGGTTGGGTTTCGATTTGTTATGAGGGCAAACAAAATAAAACAATCCTGTTTCCTTTAATAATATCCCGTCTAATTTAAATAAATATTGAGTTGATTCCTGATAGGCTAATCTATATGTTGATTTTACTTTACTTATTACACAAATGGTTACCTTTTCTTTACCTGATTGATGCGTTTATCCAGCTGTACATGTGTCGTCTTTCACATCGTTAGATTTATTCATGTTTAATCCAATGGTTGCTTGCAAAAATGACAAAAAAAAGGGGGCATGGTGTATTGGCTGCATTGTAGACAAAGCCTCATTTCTCAAACTAAAAGAGTAAAAGATTCTTTTCTATTTTTTAAAAATAATTAAATAAGCATAATTTTATTAAACCAAACACATATAAAACATAGATTTCATTTTCGCAAGATTGACATCAATTATAAATAAAAGTAGAAACTCAATAAATTAATAGTTTTAGAGCCATAAAAAATAATTAATTTAGCAATTATTAATAGATTGATAAATTAATAATTTATTATTTTATAATAGCATTGGCAATACCCTAGGTCCGGCCCGGATTTGGACTTGCCCGGATTCGTAAAGTAGTTGAGCGGATCTGGGTTCATGTTTGGATTTTTCACGTGTGGGTTGGGGCAAGCCCAGCACCTCTCGAGCATGGGTTTTAATCTAGGCTTCCCTGCCCGAATATGAATTGAATTAAAAAGAAAAACTGTAATAATACAAATTTTACATAAATAAAAATTGTTTCAATCTACTTTCTACTACCTAAATTCATTCAATCTCTAACCTAAGTTCATCCAAATAAAAAATTTAAATTCAACATGGTGGAGCAATGGTGGTTGAGAAGGTGTCGATAAAAAATGTGGCTGTGATGGCAGCAGAGTTGGCTGTAGCAATGGGTGGTGGCTGCTGGCTTTAGAGTTTTGGAGTTGTAGCAACTGTAGTACAACTTGTGGCCTTGTGCTTGTTAGAGTATTCGGGATTTACGATTTATAGTTCATTTTGGGCAATGCTTGTTTGTATTTATATTTCTTTTTTTTTTTTTCAAAATTACTTATTATTAACAAATAGACACGGATATGGGTTCTAAGTTTTTGATGTCATGCCCGAACCTGTGCCTAAAAATATCCAAATATTGAAAATCAATGTCCAGACCATTTTATTAGTTTATACAAGGTCGTGTTTTACCCGTACCACAGTGGTTGGGTTCGGTCTGGGTAGATATTATTGGCACATCTAATTTATAAAGATAATATCACATTCATAATATGAATTTTTATGAAGTATAGAGGTAATATAATTAGAAAATGTAGTAATTCTGTCAAAACATAAAATATAATTTTTACTTAAACTTGACCAATTGACTGAACCAATCATCAGATAATTCTTTGGTTGGATTATGATTATATAGTAACTCATTAGATTAAACTTATTAAAGACAATATATTAAATCAATCTATTTCTTATTTTTCTTAACATATCACATAAAATACAACAATGATTTCTCCTTTCAAAGATATAAAAAAAGTAAAAATGACTGATGAAATGCACAAAGTATTATGTCAATGCAACAAAAAAAATCATAAATATATCATATGTATTTAGTTTCAAATTAGTTAATTATTAAATTATTAATTTATATATTAATCGAGCTCATAAAAAAATTTAAGATTTTTTTAAATTTATTATTTAATAAACTTGTCCAATCATTAATATACCATGTTCGCCTCAAGTCGGGACAAGAAAAAACTATTATTTAATCAAATATTAATTTAATAAAATTATACTGCAATCTATTAACAAAAAGGTTGTTGCAGTAGTTTATCTTATTGAAGACCAAGGACGATGACGACGCACCGACGACACCTTTTTGAGATATTGCCATTACAGTTTGATATGCGAGTAACAAATTCGAGCTACACCAGTAATAACTCCTTGGCTCTTTTCTAACCCACCATTATTTATATTCAGCTATTCCAGCAGACACAATAACGGACTTTCTACAAAGGTCCATCTTCCATGGCTTCAAAATCTTCCGAATGCAAAGCGTACAAGCCTTAAATTTTAAGAAAACCATGCCATCACATTGCAAAATGACCCCAAAAAAAAAAAGGAAAAATAAAAGAAAATACAAATCCACATAAGGTATCGATCTGCGTGGAGAATAAAATAACAAAGATCTAAGTCTTTGTATATATCTACCTTTACAATAAATGGAAGGGCAAAACATGTAAAATGAGAAGTAAATAGTTGGGATGTACTGTTAATTATATTGATGCAAATTACACTTAATTTTATTTGAACTACTACTATTGTACTTGCATTTGAACTCCATTAAATGAAAACATAACCTTTAATTTACCATAAAAAACATTTTGTTCATAATTTTATTTTTCTGTATAAATATGAAAAATAATTCATTCGCAAATGAGACATCTCTCTTTTAACTAGGTTATGATTTTATTAATGAAATATTAATGTCATAACATTTTAGATTTATCATTTATAAAATAATTATATTTATAGTTTTGTTTATTAAAATCACGATGTCATTTATTCATTTAATAAATTATAAATATAAAACAATTCGAGTTTTTTTATATTAAGACTCAAATTAATTTTTAAAATCCTATGCTAATAAAATATATTAAAAATTTAATTTCAAGATGTTTATAAAATCATAACATTATATATTTACTTTTTATTAAAAAATTTATTTTGATATACTCTGATCCTCATGCTATTAATAGCCCACAGTGACCCATCAATAAAGCATGTTTATTATGTACCTTTTCATTTTTCATACTTTAACTTATCTCTAATTGGACCTAAAATTGTAAGTGCGGTCCAACCCACGTGGGTGTCGTGTCATGTTGTATACGTGCCATGCTGTACAGACATGTATCAATCCACGTGCAATCTTGTTTGTAGGCCATCTTTAGTCTGGATTGAGGGGGAGAGGGCGAGGGGGTCTTAGCAGCAGCCCCTGAAAGATTCCTTTCCTTTCTCAATTTAGATAATATCTTCATCATCATCATCTTTTCCTTTTCTTATAAGCCGCACTAAAGGAGGAATGGAAAAATGCGGGCTTGAGCTGGATTTTTTCAAGCTCAAGTCTAAGCCCATTAGAGTGGAAGTGTGAGGGGTCAGGTCTGGGTTGAGCTTGGGCATTTAATTTTTTTTTAAATTTTTTTTTAATTATTATAACTTGAAATGAGTTAATAATAATCAAGTTATTATAATTAATAATAAATTAAAGAAAATAAATATTTTAAAATAAAATAAAAAATAAAAAATAAAGTAAATAAAATTTATCAAATTAATTTTTTTAGTATTAAATTCTCCAATTCAAGCACTTAAAAAAGAGTTTATTATTATAATTTTAACTTTTTGATTCAATATTATATATGAATTAGGAAATTATTTTTTTTTTAATTTTTAATTTATTATTTTAATTTATAATAAATAAAGAAAATAAGACAAATAAAAATTTAAAATTTTCATTTTTTTATATTAAATTCTCGAATTCAAACACTTTTTTTTTATTAATTAACACTTAAAAAAGTATTTATTATTATAATTTTAAGTTTTTTTTAATTTAGTATTGATATATAAATTTAAAAATTAAATTTTATTTTTTTCTTTATTTTTTAAATTTTAATTTATTATTTTAATTTATAGATTTATTTTTTAAAAAAAAATAATGAAACTAGACTTAGTCCAAATCTTTTTTCTTAAACCCTTATTCCAGCCCTCATATGAAAAAACTGAACCAAAACCCTTAGGAGGCTTGAACCAATCCACTTTTTTGCTGCCCCTATGCTAAAACAAGATAAGCTCGATTACGACATCCTAAAATTCTACTTGGAATAATAGTTTAAAATTGGAAGGAGTATTCTTATTCGTCTACTTGGTAGGACTCAGCTCATTAAATGATCGGCCATTATGCACGAACAATCTTCCGAGTATAGCTCACCATATAACGTCTAAATTTGACCACTCTTGAAAATCAAATCTGATCTAATGCGACCCAATGACCGATATTCAGAATCTTGAAAGCAAAAAATTCAGTAGTGCTAACCGGAACTAAGATTTAACAGTATATAATCCTGAAGTTCAACTTAAAAAGTGTAGATACAATTAATTTCCTCCCAAAAACAAAAATTCCTGTTAAGATTGAATCAAATTACAGAAAACTGTCTCAAGTGTGGCTTTGATTGCATCACTCCATTCTGGATTAGCTCAACTACTGCTTAACGCTTCTTCTTGCTTCCTTTTGCAGCCGATTTTGATGGGCAAGTGATCAAATACACAAAGAGGACAATAATGGAGATAACTGAGATTTGAGAGCCATACTTAGCCAACAACCTCTGGAAAACAGGAAATGACAATAAGATCAAGAGAAATGAATACATACATATTCTTTTGGGCAGTGCTCACAATCATTATACAAAAGTTAAAACTGATGCATATATGGCATATTAAAACAAGTTTTAAGATAATTGAAATACAATTATTCACAGTCAGTATAAACAATGCCTCTGCTTTTCAACCTACTTGAGCAAAATAAAATATATTTGGCTGACTACGTAAACAAATAATAGGCTTGGTTAACATGAGATTCAGAAAACCATTAATCCATTGCAAGTAGAAAACAATTAATACCTTGCACATTAAGTTGCCAAATACATTTTCAGATCATAAACTGTAAATTTCACCGGCCAACCAGTAAAGATTTGCAGCATTGTAATTGGAATATCACTTATCAAATGGAAATTTAAAAAAAAAATTGTACTGTTGGGATCTGAGAAGCATTTCAAAAACAATTGTCTGAAAAATAAAAAAAACATAGTTTTGGAACAAGTATCTTACAGAACAGGATTTTGTGTATTTTCCTTGTTCTACTTTTCAGAAATGTGGAAAGTGTTTTAGCTGTTTTTGAATTTTAGAACCGTTTTCTTCAGTATGAATTGAGCTTTATAAATTGCAAAAAAGGCCAGTCTTCGAAAACAATATAAAACACGGCTTTTGTAGTTTGGTTCCACTCCATAGTTTATCTAAAACCACTCTACAAAATCATTACCAAGCAGGACTGAAATAGAACACAGAATTACTTTTTCAGGAAAAAATGCAACATTTGCTCTTCTACTTTCACAATACATATATGAAGTATGATCAAAAAGCAATCCTTCTATTAGTTACCAAATGTAACCATACAAAAATCACTTCATCTAATCGCACTGTCATCCAAGGTTAAAAGATTCCAAGATTATTTAAGCAATAAAATTCATAAAATTGTCAGCTAATCGTTATTATTTCAATCATCAAGCCATTCTCCAATAACCTATAGATTCAAATCACTTCAAATCCATACAGAATGCAAACACAAGTTAAAAGAGAAAACTTCATAATTCAAATATTGTAAAGAAAAATATCATTCATACCTTAGCCTGCAGACATTTTCCCACAACCAACGAAGATCATCCCATGAAACAACAACAAAGCATTGACATTAAACCACAAGTTTACACAATACATCAGCTACATTTTTGAACACAAAGAAAAATAACATACCAAATCCAATTTATTCTCAGTGGGTTTCTCCGCAAGGACATCTAGTGGCAAAATGGGGGTTGAGTATGCCTCCTATATAAAAGAAACAGCACAATAAATTACAACTACCTACAATTTGTGTTTATACAAGATTTGAACACCGAACGCTGAAATGGCCATCAATCACACCTGAAGGGCAGCCTTAGTAGGGATACGGAAAGTAATGAGAGCTGGGGAAGCTTGAAAAATTCCTTTAACTTTGGCATCCAATTCGAAAGAATGTGAAAGAATACCACCGCTGCAATTTCAACATACATAATTCAGCAATTACTTGTCGAACTCAATTTTTCTTTTAAGAGAAAAAATTTATGAAAAATAGCATTACTGTAAACAATTATAACTCACGCATCAAGTCTTTCCCATGACTGTGAAACGTTACCGCTGATTACATCAAACTTATCTTGTGGCCAGCTATCATCTGTCAGGCTCACATCATAGGCAGTCCTGTTAAAAAGATTCTCGATCAATTTCCTCATACGACGTCGTTTTAGTTATGATTATAGATTAATAATTGAAAACATGCACGAGATCAATCAATCAAAACATCAAGACTAGATCTGAATTAAGATAACAAAAGTTATGATTATTACACGAAAAATGGACTTACGAGGTGCCTTGATTGTAGATATCGATGGAGACGGAGACGCGCTCGGCGCCGGATTTGAGGCGTTTAAGAGAAGCCTTCTTGTGAGCGACGATGAAAGGAACGTCTGAGCTGGCAAATGATGACGAGATCAAGCAGAGAGCGATCAGAACTGAGATCAGAGACTTGCTGATCGGACTCGCCATTGATGTGGGGGGAGGACCGGGCGATACGGGCGACAGAGGATCCAATAGAGCTTTGCAAAAATGGTTCAGCGGAGAGGATGAAGTCAAAATGAGAGTTAGGGTTCGCACATTAATTACCGTCTAGTGTCGAAAAATCTCGGATCATGATATGAAACGACGTGGTTTTCATATTTTGTAATTCCTTTTATTTACTTAATTTCCAAAAGAAAAGAAAAAGAAAGAAATGGTGGAAGAAATTTGGATAAATATATTTTCCTTTTCTTTGGGCAGGGGGGGGGGGGGGTTTAGGATAATGAGGTAAGGAAAGTTTAAATTCATTTTTTTACTTCTTTACAAATTCAAACTACAATGATTAATAAAATAAAATAACTTAAAAATTAATTGACTGCACTTTTAAAAATATATTTTTATTGTTATAATAAGTTATGTGCATATTCTAATAATATATAATTTATTTGAACATATCTAAAGAGTTTATATTTAACATGATACATTGGATATGGAAGGATAACTACATGATTTTTTTTTCTTTGGTATAAAATATATTCAATTTTTGTGAAGTAAATCTTTTTGAAAATTCATATGCCCAACCATGAGAAAAGGATTGCATTGATTATAAGAATTGGCCATGATGGACAGTGCTACCATAACGTTACTTTGAGTTGACGCGGTAAATCATAAAATAGTTGCTTTTTTGTTATTATCTTTTTAATTTTTACTCCCACACACAATCATGATAAAACTTGAATCTCCATTGTTTAAAGCATTATTTGATATTAAGGTATTATAATCTTTAACCTGCAGATGCTATAAAATAAAATCAGCAACAGTAATAAATAAATAAATAAATAAATAAATGTTTAGTAAATCTAATAGTCGTGGAGTGAAAATTGATAATATTTTCACATATAATTTTAAAATTTTTTAAATTTTTGTTTATATATATATTCAAATTTAAAATTTAATTCATTGATTATAGTTATTTTAAAAATAATACTAAAAATAAATAATTGTTTGTTGCTGTCGGTGACTTTACCGAAAAAATAAGAAAGTGTCATTTGACAACACATCTAATGCCATTAGATTCTATTTCTTGCGATCCATCTCAATGGTAGCATCATAGGCATCAAAAGAGCAGCAAAGAAGTCGTAATTGCTGGCTAAACTCATAGTTAAACCATAACGCTGCTAACAAACGACGGTGAGTTACGATGCATCACATATTGATCTGAAGAGGGCATCAAACCAGAAGCCCTATTCAATTGGTGGCGTACCATAAACCGCCACCATCAAGTGGCCGCATTATGAAGCAACTACAAGTTTGGTCGTTGACTGCAACTTTCTCAATTGCTCCTTCGACACTTGACGATGCCACCATTATGTCAGATGTGTTGTTTACGGTTACCTTTTAATTTTTTCGGTGAGTCCCTGACCTTTGATTTACTGTTTTTGTAAATATTATGACTATATTTATGTTTATTAAATATAAAAAAAAACATTATAATTTATAAGGATATAATTTTATTTTTAGTAAAGTAAAAGAGTAATGTGATCATTTCACTCTTTATAGTAAACTGAAAATATTGGTTATGTTATCAAAAACCCAATTGCCAAGACTTTACCAAACACTTTTACAGCCCCACTATCACATATCATTCCCGAACGGAACCTAAATCTTAGGGAAGGTAAGGAAGAGATTTAAAATTTAAATTTAATATGATATGTTTAATTTAGAGAGAGAAGAAGAGGGGTGTAATGCATCACTAAAAGAAATATATCTCGTTCTAAATGTTATTTACACACACCAACAATATTTGATATCTTATAGAAGGGTTGAAAATCTGAGGGTGTGCTTGAGCAATAAAAAAATAATTTTGTTACTTCATTAAAAATTTTCTTTTTAGGAAATAAAGTAAGAATCGTAATTTTTTAAAAAATGTTGAATATGTACGAGGTTTTCAAAAATAGTTTGATGAAATTAAGAAATTATTATAAAATAACAAAAAAGGAATTATTTAAATTTCTTGTAAGAGTATTTAATTACTTTCTTTAACCGACAATTAAGTAAATCTTCGAGTGGAGCTTTTAGCATCCCTCTAAAATTCTTTTTGCACCCATTTTGAATTCATTTCCTAAAGTATCCTCTATTTATTTGATAAAATACCAATCCATATACTTAAATTAACTATCTTTCCATAAAATTTTATCCAAATATTTTTTAAATTACATTCAAATCTTAAAACATTCAATTTTTATCTTAATTTTTTCTTATTTTATAAGTTCTATCTTCATAACTCTATAATTTTATAATTTTTTTTAAAAATATTTCTCAATTAAAATTGAAAATATAAATATAAATGATGAAATTGGGTAGGTGTAAAAACATATGTTAAGGAATAACTCGTAAATTAATTGATCTTAAATTATTTGAGTAAATTTTAATTGAAAATGAGTTTTAAGAGATATTTTTTGAGGGTTGTCAAAAGCCTACACTAAATATTATTATATATGGACCTGGAGTCCTAAACACACGCAATGTCTCACTCGGCCCATGTTGTTTTATGCACTTCTGTCTCATATAAGGCATCGCTATTCCTTTCGTTTTCATGGAGCGACAAAGGACTCAAAAAGCATTATCGATTAGTGAGTTTTAATAATATTTTACTAGAACTGTATCACGAGATTACATCAGGGATCAAAAGCATAACCTTTTGCTTGCGTAGACCGTATCTTATGATGATCTTTTTAACTTTTATCTTAACAAATACGAAAATATTATTTTTAGTGAATAAATTAATAATAGTGAAAAAAATTAATTCCATATCTTTAAATTTTAAAAACAGCATGAAGATGAAAGCTGGATCTTTTACAATAACTTCTTAATTACTTGGACAAAATCACAGGAAAAACTACTCTGGAAAAGATTCAGGGACCTGCTGAATAATTAAGATAGTGACACGAACCGTGTCCTTCAGTTCACGAGAAGGTTTGCTTTTCCATCCATAAATAAAATAATGTAATGAAGCTAAAATTTAATTAATTCTAAGATAAACCTATCTAATAATGCTTTTATTCATTACATCGGTTGTCTTCCTCGTTAATTTGCACATTTATATACTGAACTCTGGAGCTTCTTCATATTTAATGGAAAATAACAACATATGTGCAAGATCTAAGAAGAGAAGGCCTAGCATGAAAGATAAACGCCTGTCAGCTTAGCCAAGGAGACTGCCTGGCAACCTAACAGGAAAGGCTTCCAGCCACTTGAAACCTCGTCTTGCAATCAAGGCGCAGGCAAGTCATCCTTGGCTAACAAACAATGCTCTTATATTCATGTAAGACCACCTCTCCTTATATTTATATGCATCAAAACGTTCTGCGAAGTGATTAAGCACCAAATGTTTCAGCTTGGTGAAGAAGAGAAAGGCCTAGCATGAAAGATAAGAGACTGTCAAGTTAGCCAAACGATAACTGCCTAATAATAACCCAAAAGGGTTTTAATCAAACAAGTAATTTAACCGACATTTTGAAACCACTCGGAAATTAAGATCAGGCAAGTCATCCTTGGCTACCAAACTAGACTCTTAGCTTCATGTAAGACCTCTCTTCCTCTATAATTATAACTAATATTTATTAATTCATGCCGCCAATGGAATGCCAGTTACAGGTTTGCAAGTGTTCTATTTATAGCCAATCGCAGAATGCATGTTAGGCTCGGATCACCACATCTTTTGCCTTGCCATCGATTTTTTGTTTTACTTTTAATATTTATTTTAACCCATTCCGCTGGAGTTGAGATCAGGGAATAAATTCTAGTAAGTTGCAGTGATCCCATGCAATTTATTTCAACTTTTGTGGAGCCAGAATTTCCACTGCCAATTAGGAAAGCCCTGGAAGGTATCCGCGTGGCAGAAGTGGGACTGCTTACCGGCCACAATTGCTGGCGCAACTTGCTCTGATTCTGACCTCCAGATATATCTTCATCCCTCAAAGGGTAACGTAATAAATTAAAGCTGCAAGCTGATAATATGCCTTGCTTGTCCATGTTACGTTGAACGCTGATGTTGGCCATGGCACAGCTGGCACGTACTTGCATTTTGGGAGTTTGGTTTCGATCGATCTGGTTGGATCCAGTTGATACAAATTAAATTCACGGGCTTAAAGCCATACATAAACCAAGCTGATCACATGCAGGCCAATTATGGCGAGCTATATAAGCCAGGGTTCATTCCATGATGTCCACATATATTCTTTTATAAGGACGGGCATTATCTTTATGTATGGAGTTCCTCTGGCCTCTTTTATTTAATTTCTAGTAAAATATTTCTGACCTTTAAATATCGAAACCTTTTGACACTTGATGGTTTTGACCTCACATATAGAAGGATAGAATAACATTATCAAGAAAAGATTTTATTTGAAAGGTTTGCATATTGTTGATTTGCCCACAGATGAGACCCACCGACCACGTCCCACTCCTCTGCCTTTTCCCGAAAGCTATTCTTCTCTTCTTTAGGCGGCACCGTCATTCCATTAAGATTTCCATAAAATTTAAAGTTCTAGAAATAACATTAAATGTTACGCGTCCATCATTTTCAGCATCTATGGAGCTCAATGCAATAGCTTATTAAATGACCTCATTGTAAGTTTCCTCGAATTTTCGTTGCTTGACTTGTCAAAAACATCTTCATTGGTTTTATCCATTTATATTGACGAATTTAATATCTACTCTTACTATATATCTTACTGGTGACCAGTTGAATAGATTGTAAAATCTCTTTCGATGTGGTACGAGAGGTTTGAGATTCAAAGCTCGTACTCATGTTGGAAGATATTTAATTTTTATTATGTAATGTAAGAAAAGAGTCGGGATACGTGCACTCTAATTAAAAATATTATGAATACCCTTATTTTAATAAGATTGTTTATTACAAAAATATAAATAAGCTTTCTTCAATTACTAATCTTCAATTCACATGCTTCTTTTATATTTATATTGCTACACTTATCTCAATTGACCCGTCACTAATTGAAATTTGTCATATATTAGATGCTGTTGATTTTATTTTTCATCATGACTGCTATAATTTTACGTTACATGCATGTCAAAAAATTTCAAATCATATACATGCCACATCATTTGAGATACAAGCTATAAGTCCCAAACTAGGTATATAATTGTAGCATTACTCTATACACCGTCAATATTAAATGCTTTCTTAAAGAGTTTATTCGTCAAATATTAATGTTTTTAACGGTGTGACAATTATGTTCTACTACAATTTTCTATACCATTTTTTTCTCCAGGCTGAAGAAGATATTTTCAACTATTTAGAAAAAAAAAATTAACGTCCATTGATGCACACAGAAATTGAACCTCTTACCATTCATTAAAGAAGAGAGATAATTTACCATTAACCAACTGGATAGCTTCCAAAATAAATAACAAAACTTGAGGAGATTGAAAGGTCGACGGTGAACGCGCGTCGTTGTAAGAATTTTTTGGCTTTTGGTTGATTAGTTTGCTTCTGCTGTCAGCTATGTTTCTATTATAGGGTAAAAAACTGTGTTTTTGGAAGAATTTGTTCACCGTCGAGTTCTGATCAATATGGAATAACTATATATGGCTTTATATAACATGTCGAATAACGAACCTATTTGAAAACAATAAAGGTAGAGTTTTCAGTGGATATCTCAAAATTTTCATTAATCTACCAGTAAGTCTTTGAAATTTTAAAATTACCTATTAATTGGGAAGTGTATCGTAATATTGCTCATTATCAAAAGTGAAGATTACACATTTAAGAATAATTCTTGAATTCTTTGTGAATGAAACTGCGAACGTCCCTTCATTCATCTTGCAGGGAATACAATGGGCGATACGTACTATTTACAAGTTTATGCGTAAATTAATAGTAATAAGGAAAGCGACCAGTGCGGTAATTACATCCTGAATATCGATCTTGCGTACTAGTAATAAAATAAGACATTACTAACCACTGATTATATTTATGGCTTGTAGCGGGTGGTGAAGATACTGCTTTATTTCCTTAATTTGGATTTTTCATGTGCAGAATTGTAAAGTAGAATGACTCCTTGATGGAGAATCCATTAGCCACGGCAGCAAAAAGGTCATGGAAAGTATGTACACTGAAAATAAGAAAGCTACGTATCATATATCCTAATTCAGAAGTGGTATATATGCTAGTAATTCGTGCTATCATTTTAGATTTGCTTCTCTAGCCTGCATTGCATATCTATGTACGTACCTCAAATTTTCTGTTGTTCATTGTTTCACGATATGCATTAATATATAGTCGCTGGCTAGTCTCAGCCCTTCACACGTTGGCACATAAATCAAACGAGCCGTGTCTTCATCGAGGAGGAAGAGAAGGTTTAGCATGAAAGAGGAGAGGCTGTCAGCTTAGCCAAGGAGACTGCCTGGCAAGTGGCAACCAATCAAAAGGCTTCAAAGCTTGAATCCTAATTATATTGCAAGCCGCAGGCAAGTCATCCTTGGCTAACAAATATTATTCTTATCTTCATGCAAGCCCCCTCTTCCTTTTTTTATTATTCATGCTTCATTTAGCACAATACAGTTGCTTTTATGTAGATTTGAGAGATCTTGCTTAGCTTGGAGAAGAAGAGAAGGCCTAGTATGAGCGACAAGAGACTGTCAAGATCGCCAAGATGACTGCCTGGCAACCCAACAATGGTTTCATTCAAAAAAACTAATTAATCAACATGATTAATCTGAAACCGCTTAATTGGAAGAATCAGGCAAGTCATCCTTGGCTACCAAACTAGACTCCTTTTTTCTTGCTAGGCCTCTCTTATTCTATCTATGATATCGTATTCATTCACCAATATGGGATTTGTGGAATGCCGTTGTGGTGTTTTCGAGCGTCTATTTATAGGCGCCGACGAAAGGCTTGCTAGATTCGGTCCATTGGTACCTAATTTAGCTAGAGATATATCATCTTATCAATTTGCCACATCGATAAAGTTTTCTTTCCTTCTTCATTTTCCTCACATTTTCTTCCACTTATGTTCACCACCACATTGCGTTGTCAGACATTATATAGTTGGAATGTATCCTCTTGAGTGACCCCATGCATTTTCTATCATTTAATTTATTTCCATTTTTGGAAAGTTTCCCACCCGCAAGCAATTGCCTGGGAATGGTTCAATTAATTAGCAAGGTGGCACAATTGACAGGTGATCCCCTTTAAGTATACTTTCTATATTTAAGGCTGCGTTAAGATGATATATTATATATGCCTTACAGCTGGTTGCATTGATGCTTGGCATGTGCATGCATCTATAAAAGGTTTGGTTATTAATTATCTAGATTTTGAAACGCGTAAGCCAGAGAGCTTGCTCTCACTATTTTCAGACGAATTATGATAAAGTTAGAATTCATTATTCATGTCATGACTTCTTTTCCCTTTTTAGTAAATTCTTTGACCTTTCTAGATTGTTTTGACATTATATGATTTTGATCCCCCATGGAATGGAAGGGAAGAAGAATAATATAAGAACAAATGTTGCAAATGGGGTATGGTGGCACTAAGGTGGCGTTTGTTTTTTCGTTTGAAATCTGAATAGATCTGAATTAGTCTGAATTCTGAATAGATCTGAATATCTGAATCTGA
Source organism: Luvunga scandens (assembly GCA_030449905.1). Lineage (NCBI taxonomy): Eukaryota > Viridiplantae > Streptophyta > Magnoliopsida > Sapindales > Rutaceae > Luvunga > Luvunga scandens. The sequence goes on along the minus strand of JASUUG010001122.1, from coordinate 1,926,672 downwards.
ATAATGTGTTTGTTTTTTTTATCTGAATCTCTAAAAATAAGTATTAAGTTGTTTGTTTTTTAAACTTAAAAATCTGAAAATATATATTTTTACATTTGTACCCTTATTAAATTTAAATGTCAAATAAATAATACACTAAATACCATAATATTTTAATATTTATAAGTAAAACTATATTCAAGTGAATACATAATGATTTTGGAATTATAATATATAAAATACAATAAATTTTAAATTTTATCACTAATTCTCAATAATAGTACATAATATAAGAAAAAAAACTAACAAAATGATTGAAATAGTTGATTTGTTATTTCATCTCGAAGTTGTCTCATGTAAAGATGAGATTATGTAGCATAAACGTCTATGGGTGAGTTTTGGAATATGTATGAAAAATAAATTATAAAATAGGGATATTTTTGACATTAGAAATTAATTGACTTAATTCAGATTCTTCTATTCAGCAAAAAGTTAAAACAATTGGCTTCTTTGATTAAGTCAAAATTATCTGAAAAGTCATATTAAGTTATAAAAACAAACATCTTTAATTAACTTAATTAATTAAGTTAAGTCACTTTAAATTATTAAGTTAAAAAACAAACGCCACCTAAGGCTGTAATTTGCTAACCATTGACAATTAGTCCCAATCTTCTATTTTTCTAGGGAAAAAAAACCCAAATCCCCCTCATTTTTAACAAAACCAACCTTTTCCCCCTATTATTTTAAAAATTACCATAACTTGCACATTGTTAAAACATTAATGGTGAGACTCACTTTTTGAAGATGATAATATTCGGCTAGCTTCGAATGATGAACCTGCCCCTTGCTGCTAAAGAGGTGGGTTTGTTTTAGCGTCTCTCTCTCTCTTTTAACCTTATTTGTTATATTATATTTAGAAGCTTACTAATTTTTGCATTTTTTGCTTGTTTGTGGGAAATAAGATGAAGAAAATCATGAAATTTAGATTTATTTATGTTAATTTTCTTTCAAAAGAAGAGATTTTATATTTTATTATAATTTTTCTGTATTCGTCATTAATAATAATAATTCTTGTATTTTCATAATGATTTTAATTATTATTGTAATTCTATAAGGATTTGTTTGATTTATTGTAATCCATATTGTGAAATTACTTCCATTTCTCTTACACTCGGTAATGAAGATATTTGTCTCCAAATGCAACAACATGCTACTACTAATTTTGTTGTAAATTACGATATTAAGCAACAAACATTGTTTTGTTGCATGATGTTAGCCAATTCAATTTCCTTGTCATTTTCAAACTTATTTGCAAATTTCTTTTTTATTTATTTTTTAACAATCTAAGATAAGATAAATCGTTGTAATATACGTCATTTAGCAAATGAATTTTTGAACATTTTCAAACTTCTTTTGCAATGATTTTTAAACTATCTGAGACGAAATAAATCATTGTTATATGACCTATTTGGCAATGAAATTTTTGCTAACTAGTTTCCTTGCAAAATATTTTCTAAGATGGACATTTAGCCACTGAGTTTCAAAAAAAATTTATTTCGTGGAAAAATGCATTTTGCAGCAGTATTGTTCATTCTATGATAAAATGATTTTATCTTAGAATATAATTTTTTATAGTGAATATAAATGACTGAAATAGACATAATATTAAATAAAATTTATATACGAAACATGTATATAAATATTTTTACAGTGTATATATAATGATTGATAACTAAAATAAATATTTTATATTATTAATTTTTTTATTTTGTTATCTCAATATAATTGGTAATAATAATAATCTCTTTTTTATTCTCTAATTAATATATAAAAATATATATTATATTATATATATATATATATATATATATATATATATATATATATATATATATATATATATATATATATATATATATATATATATATATATATATATATATATGTATGTAATGGAATTATATTAAGGGCTAGCTAGTTTGGGAATTCTGTAACTTTTAAAATAATTACTGTTAGCTGCATTGTACAAATAATCAGTTGTGAAGAGGATTAGTGAAATTTTATTTTTAGAAGTACTGTGAGTTTTGAAAGTAGTTATGGACATTTGGTAAATTTTACTGTTAAACTGCTGAGAAAAATAAATTACTAAAATATACATAATTTAGGATAAAATTTACTTACACATATAAAAATATGTACATACAATATTTCTAACTATTTATTATAATGATTTTTATCTAAAAATAAAATTTATAATAGATTGATTTTATTTTTTTATTTTTTGTCAAAAAAATTGATAATTAAATTTATAATATAACGAAACACATTTAATAATAATTCGACCAACAAATTGATATCAATAAATTTATATTGATGAATTATAATAAAAATTTATTAAAATATTAATTTTATTTTTAATTTGAATAAGGATAATTTTGGGTTTAGGTAATAATTTAAAGGATATTTATGGAATTATATTAAACGATAAAATTGATTCTCAAAAATAGAATCTAAAAGCTATTTCTTTCTTGTTTTTCAAAATCAGTTGCAGGAGCAGCTGCTTTTGACAGAAGTAATTTTGATTTTTTTTTACTAAACTCTAAAATTAGCTTCTAAATTTTTAAAATCACTTTTAAGCCTCCCAAAAGCAATTCCAAATGGGCCATAAGTATAAAATTGATTTCAGAATTAGATTTTGAAAGGTAACTACTTCATTACTTTTCAAAATCTACTATAAGATGTGGTGATTTTTAAAAGCCAATGAAGGATTTTGACAAAATTCTTAGTAAATCTTGGCAAAGGTTGAGTTTGAAGTTAATTTGTTGTGTTGAGCTTTGGTTTTTGAAGAGCACGTTTTTTACGTCTCCATTCCTTGATCAGTTTCGATTTGAGCATCATGTATGTTGACAATGGTATTTGCTAATGTGTGGATGGTATTCATAGTTTAGTTTGTTGTGTTGAAGTTAGAGTTGGACTATTTTGTCCCCCTTCTCTTGGATGTTTATTTTTTTTATTTTTAGTTTATTTAATACATTTATAATCTTTGAATAAAATTTCTTTACAATCTATAAATATATTGTCCCTCAAAATTAATAAAAATTAAAATAAGGTTGACAAGAATTTCCATTGATAAAAATAATTACGTAATCCCAAGATCTCAACCCTTCTTACACTTTTCATTGTGTAATGTATATGGTACCTGTTAAGTAAAATATCTCACATATACTAAGTATTGAACTTGGGTTAAGCTTAAGTATAGAAGACCTGGACAACCCTTAACTCTTGAGCTAACTTTTGGGTTAAGTTAGGCCTGTAGATTTCTATATGATATTAGAGTCAAACTCATATACAAGTGGGTTCATACTACCTAGTCACATGATGGGAGCATTAGCGAAACTATCCTATATTAACTGAGTGTTGAACTTAGATTAAGTATATAAAACTTAAGGAACCTTCAACTCTTAAGCTAGCTTTGGGTTGAGTTAAGCTTGTAGACTTTTAGAATAGAGTTCGGCTTGTAGACTTTTGCATTGAGTTAGGCCCTACACTTTATAGTAACTGCTTCAACATAAAAAGGTATATCCTTTTAACATATTTGTGTCCTTGACTTGTAAAAAATAACATCTTTAATGTTTAGGAGAAAGGTACTTACGAGGTGTTTACTAACTAGCAATCTATAGGAGAATCATGGAACGCGAATGAATAATGAGTTTACTTGCTTAAACGAGAGGCATAATTGGAATCAAAGTGGCGGGTTTCATCTAAAATTAAGAATGATTATGAGAGTTTGCTTTGATTGACCATAGTACCTCCCTTAATTTTTAAAATTCTCATTTTTCCTTCTTTATTTATTTGAAAAACCGAAAAAAAAAAAAATCAATGTTGTTGCCATTGTTGTCGTCATTGTCGCTGCTACTTAGTGTTGTCACCGCTATCGCTACTGTTTGCCGCTATTGTTGTCATTGTCAATCACTGATGATGATGATGGTTGTTGTTATTATTATTATTATTATTATTATTATTATTATTATTATTATTATTATTATTATTATTATTATTATTGACAGTGTTATTATTATTTTTATTATTGTTGAAAATAAGTTTTTTTAATAATAATAATAATTACAATTATTTTAACAAATAATAATTCAAGGGTATTTTAGTAACTTATAATAATCTAATCTAATTATAAGATAAAATAAACACATCAATGATAATATAGCTGATTTCGATTTCGATTGCCACAGATCAAGTAAACATATTATTGTTATTTTAATGAAAAGAATTAGGGTGTGATTATTTGCGCTATAGAAATTACTATGAATACTCTTATTTTAATAAAATAATTTATTACAAAAACATCCGTAACGTGAATTACTATTTAGGACTACTTATTATGAGCCAATATAATATAACTACTCTGAAAGCTCATTATTCAACCTATAATTCTTTTGTTTTAAATCCTAAAAGAATTAGAAAACATAGCCAGCCATTTACACCGCACCAATTATCTCTTTCAAATTGATTAATTCAAATAATCAGATATATACTATGATGGTCCCGAATTAAAGACCAATATAGACATAGTTCACGATGATTCTAGATTTAGAATCAATGCTAGATGGGGGTTATAATTAACCCCAGATTTAAGCTTAATATCCACCAGATGACTCACAAGACAATCCGAAAAGAATAAACAATAAACAACCTGGAAATGTTGATAAGTGACAACATATCGTTACTAATGAAACCACATGCTAAGGATTCAAATACAAACAAAAATATTATCAGATCTAATGGTCTAAATTAAATCAAGAGAACAAATGGTGAGGATTCATATTTGAAATAAATATTCCTACCTTTCACCCATCTCTTGTCTATAAATAATAGCCAAAAGATTGTAAAATGATCTTTTGGCCAAATTTGGAGAAACTAAGTCAAGGGAAATTATATTCTTGAGAAAATCTTCAAAAATCAAAAACTGACTTGAGTGTTCAAAGTGTTTCTTGCATACACACACTTGAGTAAAACCAATAAGGATTCGTGAAGATTTCTAGTTTAATCCAGTTCAATTAAAGGAATAGGTACTGTTCTTCGTTCCTCTAACCATGAAGTAGTTTATATCCCGTATTTAAGATTTTTAGGACCCACACATCTTAAAAAAAAAAAAAACCTTAGTTGAACAATGAGCAAATCTAGATTTTAAATATTTTGATTACAAGACATATGTGACCCTTTTGAATTTTCAAAAATAAAGCAAAGAGAATATTATACAGAAAATCATATTTCTGTTTTTTGGATTAAAAGAAAAAGAGACCAGAAGAAAGAAAGGAACCTAAAAATGAAGTCAAATCAACTGCAGCTGCATCCAGTATCAGCATCTTCCAGCGTCTTCTTCTCCTTCTTTAGTGAGATGGTCACTTCTTTTGACTATAAAACTATAATTAAAATTGTGTTAAAGATTTTGTTTACAACTTTTACTTTGATATTTCATTTGTTGTAAGTATTATTAGTTTTTTTAATATATTTTTTGGCTGGGCTTAATAGTTGGATTGTGGTTTAATTAAATTAATTAATTTAAATGGTTCATGGTATTTTTGACATGTTAAAGAATATATAAAATAAAACTTAAATTTTTAAATTTAATAAATAAATATATAAAGTAATAAAATATTCAAAATAATTTTCAAAATGCAAATAGCCCTAAGATTTTTTTCAATGGTAACCAATAATTTAGTAACTGATTTTTGCTTTCCTTATTGTCATACATCATCATAATTAATTTCTTTATCCATATATATATAGTAAATGTAATAAATTCTAAGTACGGTATATTAGTATCCTAGCTTATATTTTCCCCAGCTTGAAATATATACCTGATCAATCCTGGATCTTGTAGCAGTTCACATGATATGGGTGAATATTGTAGAAGCTGCAGGCTCCTTGAGCTCTTTTCGGGGAAGAAGGGAAGGCCTAGCATGAAAGAGAAGAGGCTGTCAGCATAGCCAAGGAGACTGCCTGGCAACCAAACAATAAAGCTTTTCTATAGCTACTCGAAACCCTCTTGCAAGGGGCAGGCAAGTCATCCTTGGCTAACAAACATCACTCCTCTCTTCATGTAAGGCCCCTCTTCTTACTAGATTGTTCATGCTTCAATACGATGCAAAACATGCATCCTCTCCAAGCACACAATGAAATTAATAGCTTACACACACACACACACACACACACACAGAGTTTTGAGATCTTAGTTGGAGTGAAGAAAAGAAGGCCTAGCATGAGAAAAAAGAGTCTGTCAAGTTAGCCAAGACAACTGCCTAACACCCATCAAGGGTTTTGATGAGATAATTTGATTTAATTAATCGACATTTTGAAACCACTTGCAAGAGATTAGGTAAGTCATCCTTGGCTACTAAACAAGACTCTTATTTTGTTCATGTTAGGCCTCCCTTCCTCTCTAAAATTATTGATGCTCTGATGGGATAAACAAGACTCTTATTTAGTTCATGTTAGGCCAACACTAAATTTTCAAGTTTCTATTTATAACCACTCAAAAGAATAAAGATTTTATTCGGTCGCCGCATAATCATTTACATATCGTGATCTTATCATGAAATCGGCGTCACGTTCAGCGTGATAAGGTTTCTTGGCTTTTATTCTTTTTCAGACTTTTACTCATTTATGATTTATCAAGTTAATAATTCCATTATTAGCTTGACGTGTTAGCAGAATGTATTCTTCCAATTAGTTGCGCGCTGTGACCCCACCCTCAAGCAATTCTTCCAAATTTCCACTGATAGAAGGAAATTAAAATTTAAAAGCCCTAAAAGGTTGCATTTGTTTTTTTAGCTAAGAAGGAACTGCATGCTTACAAGCTAGGCTCACATGCTATGCAATTTGCGTTTTGACCTTATTAGTTAGCTTTGCTCTGCCAAATGATGTCAACATCTGTAAGAAGTAAGATGATATATCACTGAATAACTTGCTTGCCTTCTTGGCCATGTTTCACGTTGATGCCGGCATGTGCGTGCATTTAGGCTGCTTGGATTTCCTCAATTTGGTGCAAATTGTCAAATCTTGTATTTGATGGTAATGTTAGGTAATAACTTTGGATTTTAGGTTAAATGATTTATCTAAAATAATATCAAAGTCAAGGTTTTACTAATTATTGACTAATAATATTGAATATCATGTCATTTTTTCAGGCCATGTGTGATTGTCAAGCATAAAATACGTGCTTAAATTCTTCTCTCGAATCAGTCAAGAGGAGAGAATTTCTCAATTAACCTAGTACATGGGCTTCTCTGTCCTCTTTTTCATTTCCAGTAAATGATGTAGGAAGCATATTAGATAAAATAAATTAGAATTTATTAGGAATTATAATAGTTGGGTATTTAATATTTTATCAGGATTATCTTATTTTATTAAACTTATTTGAGGTATATTTGTAATTTTGGTCTAATTATGATTTAATTTATATTTTTAAGTCATATTCCTTTACTTATAATGAATCATAATTTTATTAGGAATAAGATAAAACTAATTAGTATAAATAGACTTCTTATACTTGTTTCTAGATACAAGTTTTTTTATCAATAATATTCAATATTTCTCAATTGAGATATTTTCTTTATTGTGAGAGTCCTCTCTTTTGAGTTTTCAAGAATGTATGCTAGAACGAAATCTAGTATCTAGTATCGTTTCCGTGCTGCGTCAGTAAATTCACTCGACCTCGAAATTGAGCCCTTTGACATCGGATGATTTTGACCTCACGTAAATGGAGATGTGATCATCAAGAAAAAGATGTCTTCGAAATAATATATAGCTTTCATTTGCGTACAAAATAATTGACCAATTCCCTCCCAGCTCTTTTTTATATCCTCTTATTCCTGGGCACATGATTCCAATGACAACATCAGTTCGTCGAGACTTCTTTTATCCAACAACATTGGTCTAATTATGAAAAAAGTGTTCAGGACTGTTGTGTATGCAATTTCTCTTATTTGAATACTGTCATGCCTGTGCCTTTGTCAACTAAATACTTAATAATTTTGCAAGCAGCAGGCAAGTCATCCTTGGCTACCAAACATTGCTCTTATCTTCGCGTAAGATCTCCCATCTTGATTAATCCTATGCCATAATATTCTTCTAATTAAGCAGCATTACTTATTCAATTGCTTATGACTTGTTGAAGAAAAGGAGGCTAGCATGAAAGAAAAGAGTCTGTCAAATTAGTCAAAGGAGACTGCCTGATACCCACACAAGAGCTTTATAAACATTCCACGTTTTTCGAAACCACTTAGGACAGATGAAGCAGGCAAGTCATCTTTGGCTACCAAACTAGCTCTCTTTTCTTCATGTTAGGCCTCTCTTTCTCTGTTAATACAGACCTCTCATCCTCTGTTGATATACATTCACGCCGTTTCTATGTTTTCCACTGTGTATTTATAGCCTATATTTAAAGATGAGGTTCAGATCACCAATAACTATTTCAGTATGCTTACCTTAATATTCGTTTTTTTTCTACTTAGAATTTTCTTTCACCTGAAATCAGAGTTTTTCTTTTATTTATCAAATGCATAATTTAGTTGGACATAACGGAATATATTCACTTAAGCTGCATTTACGATTGACCCACGCAAGCAATTCGCTTTTCTTTCTAAAATTTCCATCTGGTTTCTGGAGAAAGAATTCCATAATCCATTTGAAGGTCTCAATCTTCCAACACCAAACTCATTAATCTCAGGCAATAACTTAATTGTCTTACTTTTAGCTCCTCCAATCCCTTAATACGTTATTAGTAGCTAGATTTCTTATTCTTATAAGTTTATCAATACGTGAGTTGAAATTCTGTATGTCTCATACATATACATACATACATACATATATATAATATGTATATGTATGTATATAGATCTAGGCGTCTGTGTTTGAGAGAATCAATTATATGAGCCTCATTTTTCTTTTCTTAACAAAATAATAGGTCTCAATTCTAATTCGTACGATTTTATAACTTTCGATATTGATAAAATCTTTGTTTTATTTTATTTTAGAGCACTGTTATATAAATAGAAAAATTAAACGGATGGAAAATAAAAATAATTATAACATCATAAGGTGTAAGAAGAAAAAGATAAAATAAACAGTTAACATGTGATGTTTTAGTTCATACTGTTTTCCTTCTGTCTTCTTTCAGTTTCTTTAGCATTTTTCTTTCTTTTATCTTTCTATCCCTCAAAGCTATAGTAAAATGCAGCAAGATTGCCAGAGCATGCACTATATAAAAGCTGCACGTATCCAGTGCACAAGTAAGCTACAGTTGGGATTTTGAAGCCAACTAGAACATTTCTAGCACATATCGGAAAATCTTTTTTGATTTATCAAAGTAAATCCAATTTTGGTTGAATGGTTTTTAAACAGTTTCAATTGACAAGTTGCCCTCATCTATTGTGTGGGTTGGAGATAATTTGACTCTAGCCACCATAATCAACAATTCCAAGTATGTGTGTGTATCATTCTCTAATAAGTCTCTAATAAGGATATTTTTTATTTTGTTAAAGTGAAGATTCCACTAACAAACAAAAACACATATTTCAATATACTAACAAATAAAACATATAATTTTCAGTATATATATGTGTAGATATAGTCATTTTTTAGTATGAGCATGTTTATTTTTTTCAATGTATACATGTTTTTAAGTCCTCTAGTTTAGTAGAATCTAATTTTAATCTTATTGAATCATACAACTTTATAGTGTATTAAAAAATAACTTTATTAAGTTGCTCAATTTAACAGCGAATCCACATTAAAAAAATTAACGATATCCGCTTTGGAGAATAATTTTTCTCTCTCTATATATACACCAAGTTTTATGCAGGGACTCGTACTCAAAGGGAGATTTATTCATCATTATCAAAAAACGAAGCTGACAAATCAAGCTAATTAGTTCAAGCAAATTTAAGAGTTAAAGTCATAATGCATGTTTACTCTTTATATATTATCGCATTTTCCTTCATGCATGCATGGTATAGGATTCTCTGACCCTTCAAATCCCATTGACATTTGGTGGTTTTGACCTCACAGAAAAAGTAAGAAGAACAAGATAAATGAAGAAAGATGGATTACAAAGTATTGATATGATTTGGCGTCGGTGCTGTCGGCCGAGGCTTTCCTCCCACCGCCATTGACCTAGTCCCTCTCTCTGACACTTTTTCTATCTTCCTTTTCTCATAGAAAATTCCACATTCCAAATTCCAAAAGCAACCCTTTCAAAAAGAAAAAAAAGGGGACTCCAAAGGCAACACCTAATCCATTTAAGAGATGCCCTTGTAATGAATAATATGTTTATTTTGAATGAAAGAACCCACTAAAGATTTTAAAGAATAGTATATATAAATAAGTTTCACTCATATTGATTCGTGAGAGTGCAAAAACTCAACTTATTCGATATCTTTTTATTTGAGGTTAATTCAAATTAATTTTTTTTAGTCCTTTCTTTTCTGAAATACATTGGCCAAATAAATAAAATTATGAAAAAATCAAGGCAGCCTATGGACAATTTAACTTACAGACTGAAAAAAATAATACAACAATCAATATTTGAATTGATTAATAAAAATTAAGACAATCACTCGTTTTATTGTAAATTTTTGTTATCGATAATTAAAAAAAAATGGTTAACTCAGTTTTCAACTTTGATTGTCATGTTCAGAACTTTCCATCAATTTTCTTTACAAATCCATCTTTGTTTGTTGGAATTGATTTGCCAATTTTTTTACCCTCCTCATTAGCTTCAAATGAAACCCAATGTTTTTCTCCTTTTTCCTTTTTTTTAAGCATAAACCCGGCCAAAGCACTCTCTAAGATCTAAGAGTTACTTAGAGAAGGTGAGAAAACCTAATTCACCATTATTCTTTTAAAGAGACACTCTTAATTCACCATTATTCTTTTAAAGAGACACTCTCTTCCATTACATTTCAATCCACCCCTCTCAATTGCAAAACCACCATCTATGCAGTGGATGTAACAACGCCGCTTGCTTCTATTAGACTCTCAAAACCCTCTCTGATCACATGCAAATATATACAAAGATCTTGAATGATCAGAATGGAAAATACTCGAATACAACAATTTGGGTTATTCATATTTTTTATTCCACAATGGTCACTAGTCATTACCCTTACCATCTTTACATTTTATAATGGCTATGATTCTTGCTATATATGAATGCCAAGATAATCATGATTCCATCATATCTGGAGGAAGATCTTCATCTAATGCTAATCATGATCTTTTGGATCATTATAGATTTGTACTTGATCATCATTTGATTCCTATCGCTACGAAATTATCCTATCAATGATAAATTAAAATGTCAACTATTGCCTTGATTGGTGACATGTTATTTGAAAGATAAACTTTATGTTTTATTGATATAAAAAATTTGACCCAACAATAATTAATTTAGATGTACTTACAGAAATGGCTGTAAGGCCATAAGAGAGGTTGATGTCCTTGAGTTTGCTATAGGCGTGAATGAAGAACTTAGCAGTTAGAATCTTGTATAATAGCAAGAAGGCAAATAATAAGTAAATAATAAAAGAAATAAAAAGCTTAAAGGATATTTTTCCCCCTCCTCCATTACACCTCTTTTTTATGGTCCTGCTTTTACCTGGTAGTTTATATGATAAAAGTAATTAGACTTGTATTAAAGTTAAAGAAAACTTATCTTAGATTTCAGTTTTAGTGAAGATTAAAACTTATGTTATTTTATTCTGTCTAAATTAGAATATATCATTGATTATGAGTCCTCGAATTTGAAGAACCAATGACTCAATCGTTTTTTTATCCGATTTATCATCCGTTCATATTAGATAAAAACCGTCCAACTTTATTAACCTATTATTATATTTTTTAAGTGTAATTTCCACACCATATCAAAAAACTTTTAAGTGCAAATTCATGAGTGTAAAATCAACTATCAAATTTTTTTTTCCTTCCGAATGATCCAACGTTTTCTCTCCAATTCCCATGTGCTGATTGGCATTCTAATTTAAATGTAAGAGGCCTTTGTGACTATGTCGTTCCTATGTCGTGCAAGATGGAATACATACTGCAGTAAAACCTCAATAAATAAATGTTCGATGAATTAAAAATTTTAATTAAATAATAAAATTCTCCAGTCCCAACTTGTGTATACTATATTAATAATTTAGCTAAATTCGCTAAATGCATATGATAATAATCTTTTTTAATCCTTTAGTATCCATTGAAAATATAAATTAATAATTGGTCAAATATAAAAATAAATAACGAATAAAATATAAAATTCATAACATTAAGGTGGCATTTGTTTTTCGTCTAAAATCTGAATAGACCTGAATTAGTCTGAATTCTGAATAAACTTCAATGTCTGAATCTGAATAATGTTTTTTTTATTTGAATATTTGAAAATAAGTATTAAGTTGTTTATTTTTTCAACTTAAAAATATGAAAATATGTACTTTTACATTTGTACCCTTATTAAGTTTAAATGTCAAATAAATAATATACTAAATAACATAATATTTTAATATTTATAAGTAAAACTATATTCAAGTAAATACATAATGATTTTGGAATTATAATATATAAAATATCATAAATTTTAAATTTTATCACTAATTCTCAATAATAGTTCATCATAAAAGGAAAAAAAACTAAAAAGATACTTAAAATAGTTAATTTACTATTTCATCTTGAAGTTGTCGCATATAAATATGAGATTATGTAGTGTAAACGCCTATAAGTGAAGTTTGGGATAGACATGAAAAATAAATTATAAAATAAGGATATTTTTGACATTTGAAATTAATTAACTTAATTCAGATTCCTCCACTCAGTAAAAATTTAAAAAAATTGGTTTCTTTTATTAAGTCAAAATTATTTGAAAAGTCTCATTAAGTTATAAAAATAAATATTTTTAATTAACTTAATTAATTAAATTAAGTCACTTTAAGTCATTAAATTAAAAACCAAACACCACCTAAGCATTTCTTTTCTTACAATTTCAATTATTTGAATTTAACTCTTTGTAAAATATACATCTATTTGTCTTTTTTTTATTCTTAAATTGAAATCAGCCTCATCATTAATCTTTCGTTGGCCATACACTACATTTGGTATATTTTTTTATTCATGTCGTAGAAAAGTAGTTATGTAAGGCAAACATTACCCAAAAAGCCTCTTCTGCAAAAACATTTGGAAAAATACAATTGTATCTAAATCATGATCATCATCAGTACAAATACTCATTACCCCTTGAATAATCTCTCCATCAATAGACAATTCTGTCACTGCATTTATGTTATTATGGATAGTGGCCATTAAAGGAGATATTGTTGACTTAAAGAAACACAATTTGTGCTCTTTGATAGGTAAGTATTTGCATGGTTCTTAAAACAAAGAAAAAATCTCTTTCTAAATTAATAAATATTTATTTATTAATAAATTAATAATTTATTCATTTATTGATAAATAAATAATTTCAATAAAATATTATTTTTCTTAGTTCCAACAACATTATTTTATAGAGGTTTTACTATGATTTAAAAAAAAGAATAATGTTATACTTTCAAGCATCTCAATTGTTAAATTTAAGTGATATGAAGATCCTTTAAGTGATCACGTGAAGATCCACGTTCAATATGGAGATATTATTTAAAAAGTCTAATATTATTCATTAACAAAAGAAACGAAAAAGATAAGTAAACATAAATGCTATTTCAAATCTCCATATATAAAGCATCGTATAACTATTATAGGAATTGTAAAATATTAAATGACTACAAGAAGTATTTTGCCTATCATTTTACTATTGAATCATTGTAAAATCTTTCATTTTATTAAATTTTTATTTACATTGTTAGTCTAACTTTAATATCATGCTCCCATTTTAGAGGCAAAAATGACTTTACAATAAAAATCAAGATAAAATTGTATATATTTTAAATTAGAAGGGTTATATACTCATTATTGAATAAAATACAGATGTAACGCATTCATCTAAGATCAAATATTGACAGTTGCATCTGACGCTTAGTATACCTTCAATCTTGATTGGTAGTCGCATCCTGTGTTGTGTGAAGAATGCGGAATCAAGATCACCAAATCATCATAGAAAAAATAAATGATGCAATAATTTAACGTGATTCGGCAATATGCCTACATCCACGGGAGCAAGAGAAAAATATTGGAATAAAGAAATCTCACTTCCCAAAACCTAAATACACCTAGTACTCTTACACATACTTGAAATGAAAAACCTCTCAATTGTACACACTCTCCAATTGCTCATACTTTTAGCAATTCTTCGATTGAATTGTTATTCACGATTTTAGGATGGGTTACAAATGAAGAATTTATATCTATTTTTAGGTAGAGTTTTACCAATATGTAGCGAAAAAGTCTTCACCAAATTGCTAGTTTGAGTCTCCATCATTTTTTTTTTTGGTTTCACGAAAATCTGTAGAACCTCATCCTTTGTTTGCATGGTGCACACCCACACACGTCTAGAGAAATCATCAATAAATGACATAAAATAATGACGCCCACTAATTGATGTAGTCTTAGTTGGTCCCCATATATTGTTGTAAACATATTTGAGGATATCACGAGTATTGTGATTAGTCGTACTAAACTTGACTCTTGTTTTCTTACCCACAACACAATGCTTACAAATTTTTAATGAAAGGTGTTAGTACCATTCAAAAGCCTATGTTTCATCAAAGTTTGCAAAGACTTGTCTCTAATAAGTCCTAGTCATAGCCATAGCTTGGCGGTGTCACTGTGCGCCTCAGAAACATTAGCTTAATCAATTGTACTCCTTTTAAATCGTATAAATTGTAATGCGAAACCCCTTATAGAATCACCATAGCCCCATGTGTGAACTTTAGTGTGCTTTCTTCAATGGTAACCTTATAGCTTTTAGACTCCAAACTACCTACAAAAATTAGATTTCTTTTTAAAGCTAGAACATATCTAACTTTTTTCAGCTCTTAGACTATTCCATCGAACATCTTAAGCCAAATTATTTCTATCCCCAACGTGTGACAAAATTGATCATTTTCCATCACAACTACACTGGATTTTAGATCACGAAAATCTGTAAACCATTCCCTTATAAGACATAAATGATAGGTTGCTCCGATATCAAGCATCCACTTGCTTGAATTAGCCATGTATGTTGCAAGCGTAATACTTAGTGAATAGTCAGAGTCTTTATCTTTGCATGCCATATTTGTTGCTATTGGTTTCTTCCCATCTTTCTTCTAAGCCTTCAGACAATCTTTTCTCTAATGGTCCCTTTCATGGCAAAAGGTATATTCATCTTAACCTATATTTCTGCTTTTCAATTTAGATCGAGAATTCTTTCTACCATGCATCTTTTTTTTCTCTATCGTTCTTTCTCTGGCTAACAAAGCTCCAGATGATGCTCTTTTGGAATGTTTATCATTATTCCAAATTTTCAAATTAGTCAATATTTTGTAAACATTCTTGAAGATGATTACGTTTTTCCTATATAATAAAATAGTCACAAAATAGTTATATTCCTCTAGAAGTGAGTGTAGTAGAATCATAGCTTTAACTTTATACTTTATATCTTCATCAAGATTCTTCAAATCTACAAGCAACTTCTCAAATCTTAAGACATGATCGTGCATTGACACCCCGATCTTCATTCAAAAGCCATATACTGGCTCATTGCATGAAGGCGATTTCCAAGATTTTTCAGCAGGTACTTTTCCTCTAATGTATACCATAAAGTCATAACACACTCCTTATTTTTCACCAGATATTTTACCTCATTGGTTAAGCAAGATGTGATCTAAACACATGCTTTCTCATTCATACGATCCCAAGTTTTTTTGTCATACAACTGTCTTTTATTTTTTAGAACAACATCGAGATTGATTTGAATAAGGCATCTATAACTTCACACCTCCACGTGCCAAAGTTGATTTTCCTATCAAACTTTTCAACATCGATCTTCTGACCTCCTATAACAAGTGCTAAATGACGTTATGATAAGTCTTGCCTCCCACCTAAAATGTCTCCTGGAGTAGTCTGTGTAGATCTCTCCCTACTTTTGGAAGTTTCACCATCGATCATTTTTTCAATAAGCTATTCCTGCGTACATGATAACTCCATGAAATGAGAGTTATCTATATTATTTTTGGACTTAAATCAAGATTACTTAGAGAATAAATAACATGTTTTAATTGTATTTTAGTTATATTTTGCATACTTATCTATTTTTAGTTTATTCTAAATAAATTAGGTTGTCTTAGAATAAATTGTGCGCTTAAAACATGTGCTTATTTGTAGATAACTGGAAGTGCAATTTTTAGGGAAGGAATGTTATGCAATGGGTTTGCAAAAATGAGGAAAGAAATTAGCTGCAGAAAAGTGGAAATGAGTTTGAAATAGTGTAGATGCTATAGCTAGTGCTGTGGCAATCCTTGAGCGACAAAAGAAAAAATTTCGTGCGAATCTTAGACAAAAGAACATGATTTGCAATTTCTAAATATGGAAAATACGCGTCCTAGACTTCCGTTTGCCCTAGTTTTTAATTATAAAAAGATGCACGCTCACAAGGAAAAATGAGAGCCGTTAACTGTAAGAAATAGAACAGAGAAATTCCAAGGCTGAACCGAAGTTGCAGGCTAGAGGAGTAAGAAGAAACAAAGAACTTAAAAGGGCTACTCGCTTATATCTTTATTCTACTTGTTTTCTTTGATTTGTGATGATGTATATGATGGCTAAAACTATTTTTGTTTCTATTTTATCACAAGTCATGAACTAATTTTATTTGTAGTTGAGTGATAAACAAACTTAATGGTTAGTTGACTAAATTTATGAGTTGCTACATAATTGCTATAACATTTTATTTTGATAATGCTTAATTTAATTCACTATTTTAGTTGACCACGCATTTAGTAATACTAGCTAAAAGAGAGCTACAAAAGAGTCTGTTTTAGTGGAACACATCAGAACAATACTTTGTTTTAGATTAGATTTCCTAAGTTAGGTTAACTCAATTTGAATAGAGCCGTACTTAATATAAAACTAGTGATGAACTAGATATAAATATTCACCTTGTAGAATATAAGAAACCTTGAGCATAATATTATATCTTGTGATGGCATATCAATTGGTCAATGTTAGATTACATATAGATATAAGAATTCTAATAGGCGACAGCTGAGGATACATTAGAGTTCTGCCCAGTGATATAGTAATTGTTGTAGCAATAGCACTATAACAAGAAAACAGTCAATGCCATTAAATGAGTTGATTCACTCAACCATATTATTCATAGTGGTTATATTCTTGTGTGAGACGTGTCAATTTACTTTATTCCATTTATTTTATGTCATTTAGATTAATTAGTTTAATTAGTTGATAAAAAAATTTAATGTAATTAGATTGAATTTGCACCATATTAATTGCTGTAGTAATTCTGATAGCATCAATTCTTGTGTAGATGATACTCGAATACTCATCACTTTATTACTTGTTGTGTATACTTGCTCACTGACACTTATAATATATCTTGAGATTCACCCCAACACTATGAATCAGTGTGTATGGAAAAATGCACAAAAAAAGTTCCCAAGAAGGACTGGAGGGGTCACATCAATCCTACTTAAAACCCAAACTCCTTAGACTCTTATCGCCTTTGTGACATAACTTTCCAAGATATGCACAAATCCACACTACTGCACAAGCTACCAATCCTCCCAAGTTCAAATTGTTGGCTCCATTGTGTTCGTGAACAGTATTGTGTATGTAAGCAATACCGTCTTCCCTAAGTAGAAACGGTCAGCTTTGATATCATTTGTTGTGTGCAGAATGTAGAATCAAGTGCACCAAATAATAATAGAAAAAAAATGATATAATAATTTAACGTGATTCTGCAATATATCTATGTCCACGAGAGCAAGAGAAAAATAATTGTATTACTAACAATTATTTTGAGCACAATATTTGAGTAAAGAAATCTTACTTCCCAAACTTAAATACACCCAATACCCTCACACACAATCAAAAGAAAAAATCTCTTAATTACACACACTCTCCGATTACTAACATTCTTAACAATTTTTCGATTGAACTGTTATTCACCATTTTAGGATGAGTTACAAATGAAAAACGTATCTTTATTTATAGCCAAAGTTTTACCAACACACAGCAAAAAAGTCTTCACCAAATTGCAGCAAATGTCTTGAATTTTGACCCCAAAAAACGATTGTCAAAACTTGGTTCCAGCTTCACTCCAATTTCTCAAAATGGTTCCAGCTTCACTCCAATTTCTGAAAATTTTGTTCAAACTCTTATTGGTCATACGAGCCACCTTTCTTGACTTTTCAACAGCCTGCACACTCAATCGGAGACAGCCGCACGCCCTTGCAACCAATGAACTCGCCGCCTGCCCAAATCTAATGACAGCCATAAGCCCACTTCAAGACAGCTGGGATTATGTAAGGCAACATGACAAAGGAGAAGAAACGATGGGAAGAAGGACTGGGGATTGGGCCGTGAGCATAAACATTAAATATTAATGTTTAATTAATTTTTTTACGATGGGAAGAAGTTTTTATTATTATTATTTTACTAGTTAAGTAACGGTGTTAATGATAACATAGTAAAATAAAATATTTTATAAAAAATTAGTAGTAAAATGATAAACATTAATATTTTCTAATTGTTTAAATAGTTAAACCATAATAATCCCAATATATATTTGATAAAACAACAAATCGATCCCTCTTGGCCTCAACGTAAAGAAAGACAAATGAGAATGAGAATGTGTAACTGGAAACTAATAAATTAAGCAGATAACCACTATATAACTTGCTATGGTGCCATTGAGTTATTTATCTGCTATTGTTGAATGATTTCAGATCATACTTCAACGCCGTCAAAATCCTTGGTTAGACACCTCCTTATCTTAATCACTGTGAAAAAGCCGGCCGTAGCGTAAAATTGACAAAAGTTAAACAGAGAAAAGATAGCTAATGAGTTCTTAAATTTATCTGAATGAAGCGTAAATGGCAAGTAACATGCTGCTATTCATTTTTTAACATGGTTGATGGTCCCTTTGATGTAACACCATCGTCATGCACAAGCTGTCTATTGAGTCAATAGAAGTAACACGTAACTTGAAAATTTTTCATATACATAACGCATACAAAATATTCTTAGATCTGATAAGAATTGGGTAGCCTTCTATCTCCTATTGTTCTGGTGCATAATTTGACTCTAATTTTCAATAGTCTAGTTAAGACTTCATTTTTTTTGCAACCTGTCCGAGGGTGAAACTATTGTTCAATCCATCGTCAAACTTAAAATAGATGCGGCGCATCCCTCTTTTGCTGAAAATTGTACATCCTCTTTCCTCAGCAAACTGGCATATACCTCTGCACCAATGCTTTGACATCATTGTTTTGGCAACGTGGTAATCTTAACTAGGTTTAGAGAAGTGGTTGCATTCTTACAACTATTGCTTAGACATTTCACAGATTCTGAACATAAAGTATCTCCACTTTGGTTCTTCAACTCCTATATTTCACTTTGGACTTAAAGCCCATCAACATGTTGCTAGATGAGGACATGGTTGCACACTTGAGTGATTTTGTCATTTCAAAGCTCATAGGTGAAGATGAGTTTGCACAAACACAAAAAGTTTTGATATTTGCTATATGGCTCCAGGTTACTTCCACATCTAATATTTCATCTCATTTTAAATCTTCTTCACTATTATTATTTTTTATATGTAGAGTATTGGGATAAAATGAAAAGCATCAAGGAAGGGGGATGCTTATGGCCGTGGTGCTACGTTAATGGAAACACTTACTAAGAGAACCCACCGATGAAACTTTCGCGGGAGAAATGAATTTGAAGCATTGGGTCAGTATGTATCCTTATAACACCCTTTTTGAATTTTTTTTTTAAATACCCCTAATTTTAATTTACAAAATACAAACCTATATTAAAATGAATAACCATCTTCCCACAAAATTTCGCCAAATATATATAAGTTTTTATTACAAAATACATACAAATCCTAAAATTTGTAATTATTTTCTTCTTATTATATTATTTATCTGGCCATTACTCAAAATTCTTATAATTTTCTTTAAAGAGTAATTTTCAATAAAAATTTAAAAATATAAATTCTGAAATGAGATGGGTGTAAAAATTTTGTTAAAATAATATTTTATTTAAGTGTTTAACTAATTTTTTTTATTTGAAACAAAAAATGAATTAATTTGTCTTTGAACATTTAGGTAATTTCCCCCAAAAAAAGAAAAAGAAAAGAGTTTTATGAGGAATTTGGAGCGGTATAGATAAATATACTCTACAGGATAACACCAAGGCCCTTCTAAATAGAAGAAGCAAGCCCAACTGGAGACCCAATGATGATACACGGTCACAAATTTGATGTGAATTATGCCGAATTTTCCACAATCTTTTTGTCATAAATGTATTTATATGAATAAGAATTTTATTAATTTTTTTTTTAAAAAAAGCTCCATGCATTACAAGCTCATATGAATGATGAATCCAAAAATAAGCATTTGCCATCTATCCATAAACTCCTAAAAAAAGAAAGAGAAGAGAGAAGTTGGGGGGGGGGTGGGGTTGGGTTTGGGGTGGGAGGGGGATCAAAGCTACATCGTCTTCACCACTCATGCCGCATATGACAACCAATAAAACAGAATTTAAAGAACTTACAAGTGCACTACTTCGAGCAGGAAATAAGTATTATTCATAAACAAGAAAACCATCAAGATTCTCCTAATCCACAAGATCAATGGTGCATATACAACAAATACAAATATACAATCCCTGAACAAATGAAAGATTTGATTCATGAAAATCATATAACAAGGATCTCTTGATATGCAGTCATTGCTTGCCTAAACCAAGACTTGCAAAAATGAACGAGTGATAATAGTAAATATAGTACGATCGTTTATTTACTACATAGATAGGAATGTTCTTTAATATTCAATAATGAAAATTGATGAAGAGCCCTCGGGGTGATATAATAGTGACAAAAGTAATAATAAAAAAAATTCGAGTGATGTAGTAGCGTCAATTTATAGTATTTTTTTATTCTCTTCAGTTCAAATATGAGTATTACTCTCAATTATTATCTAAGGGCCTAAGGCCTCCGCCCTCCTGTATATAAACAACTCTTTGTAACAAGTTTCCTCGTCAAATACCGTATAAGAAACTCTACGGTGATTTTCCGAATCCTCAACTACTTATCACATCGAAAATTTCCAAATTCTAATTTAGTACGCCGGAGTCACCACGAAATAGTCGGTCACTATGCCTGAAGATCAAGGGAGCCCCCATCTGCTGATATCTCACCTGGTACTCTTCTTAGAATCTTATTTAATTTGCTATCTTCTTACAATAGTCCTCATTAAATTCTACATTAATTGGAAGATGGAGATTGGAAGTCCACATTAATTGGGAGATTTTATTAAATTATAATTCCTAAATTAGAAGTTAAATTGTAATTCCCAAATTGGCAATCTACATTAATTGGGAGGCTTCTTAGTTTACTTTTATTATTATTTTTTTAAATAGGATATAGGACCTTTATTTTAACCAAAATACTTGTCACACAAGGAGCAGAAGCTAATCAAATTTAAAATTGAATATGGATTCTACTATGACTAGTTATAGAAGCACTACCCTTCCTTATAAATAAGACTCTGTTCCACACATTGAAGATAGTTCATAATAGAGTAGAATAATAATGTGGGATGAGCAGTGCATGAATAGTAGTGGGTGGATGGTACTAATGACGAAGTGTTAACAATATCTGCCACAACTATTCATGGAGTCCTTATGTTTTACATTCATCTCAATATATTGTTAGACATCATTTGCTGATTGGTTCTTCAAGAGAGTGTCATGGAGCCTTTATATTCTATATTCGTCTCAATCTACTATTAGACATAGTTTGTTGATTGGTTTCATTGGGAGAATGGGTCGTTATTTGTAGTAGTAAATGGATTTTACATCAAGGTTCTAGACAAGAAAACAAGCAGTGCTCTCTAAGCATGTTCAACTAAGTTTTCAAATCAATGCAGCAGACAAGAAAACAAGTAGTGCTCGCTAAGCAAATTCGACTAAATTGATTCAATAGTAAGACGGAATCTTTGTGTGCTTTATTTTTTATAATTTTTTTATTACGTATATGTAAATTAATTAATCAAATAATAATTTACCTACATTTATAAAACAAAAATAAATGAAAAAAGTACAAAATTCGATGTTAACTAGTTAATTATGAATGAGAAAATATTTCATTTCCACTATTTGTCTATGCTTATCTGTGAAATTTTAGATGTCACTAAAGAAATGACTGAAGAAGCATCCCAAGTTTCAAAAGAAGTGTACCATCTATTCTTGAACTCAGCATTCAGTCCAATTATAGAAGTTAAAGACAGCACAATCATGATTGATCACTACAAGAAAATGGGTCATTTCCGAGGGCAAATACCCTTAGAAATACTCGGAGGCCTTCGAAAAAAAGCTCATTTTTTAGTGAGACATGTTGTCGATCATCGTCATATTAAGTTTTATCAGAAATGTCGAATTTCCGATGAGTCGTCAGAGAAAAAAATTATTTCCAAGGGCATCACCGCCGGAAATGGTATTAAATGCTCTCAGAAATAAGATAAGATAAACTTAATTGTTTTTATTCTCAACTGCAACTTGCCTTCAAAAATAAAAGATAAACTGTCAGAAATAGTCTTATCTTGTTATTTAATGAACCCCTTTATTTTATTTAGTAATATTATTTCGTTAATTTTTTTATTTTTATTCTTGAAATATCTATATTAGGAAAGTACTGCAACAAACGTAATAATAATATAAAAATATGCTAAATGTAACTTCATTAATCTCAAAAATTCATAAAATCACATTCATCATTCAATAATACAAGAAAAATATAAATTTTATAATATATTTGACGTAAAAAAAATCCCCAATGTATATAAAAAAATGATATCATCATATCTGGAATATGTTTAATCATCCTCTAAAACAACTTCTTCAATTTTTGAATCATTTGCCTCAACTTCATCATTATCTTCTTTCGTCAAAACAATATCTTATGTAAAAGAAAGAATTTCAATCATTATTATTACCAAAACAAAAATTGTTCTACAATATAATAAAGAATCTGAGACTAATGAGAATTAACCAAAAATAGTATAATAAGAAACAACTCTACATAGATGCATAGTCTCCATTTCAAAAGATCTAATAATTATTCCCTCATCCACCTATATTATAAGCTTGTCCATAATCACTTGAGATTATTTCCTCATTCGTAATTCATCAACTAATAGAGCAATAAAAAGTCACCAATCATTTTTCATGAGAACTCAAAACAAACTACATACCCATTCACATAATCTATTAATAAAATGAAATAAACAACCAATACCTTCTGAGATGATTCTTGTGTACTTCACTTTCCAAGCACAAGCTTTACTATTCTTTTCAACTACTTGACTTCTTTGTCTAAATCTTCTACCTTTTTTTACAAATTAATACATTGATACTTGTTACCTCTTTGACTTGGAGAACCATACACATCCTTGCCTTTGATGCCTACTCCCCAACCAACAACACGACCATCTTGGCTTGGTATCAACTATAGCACTCCAAGAAGGTTCCTTCATCCCTTTAACATAACATACTTGCAGTGCTTGAGATGCCAACACAAACGATTCTTCAATATTTAACCTTCGCTAGGTATTAACACTAATTATCCCGTAACCATCATCATTATCACTATCACTATCACCATCATTATTACTCTTTTTAATTTCCCTATAACAGCAACAAGTAGTGTAATCTAGTCTCATCCCTTTATATAAAAGATGTCTTTCTAGCTCACTCCGAACTAGTCTATACCTATTGCTACACTTAACGCATGGACATAAGGTTTTTTTTATCTTCATATTTAATGTGCCTAAAAGAATAATCAAGAAAACTCTTCACCCCACTAACATATTCACTTATTGATCATTCTAATTGCATCCATGATTTATCAACAGGCATCATGTCGTAATAAAAAAAATATATGAAAAACATAATCAAATGCAAGCAACAACAATAGTAGCACTCAAGATATATACAACATCTTTCAAAAAAATAAAAGCCTCTGCAGATTCTAGAGAATTATATTCTAACCTATGGAATGTAATCAGGAAAGCAACCACAACAAAGCATAGATGCTTCTTCGTATGGTGGTACAACAATCAAAACCTGAAACATAAATATTAGTATTAATTAATTATACTTATCGATAGTAAATATAAGAGTAAAGAGTAAAAATGAATAAAATCTACAACAATAATAGAGAACCTAAACAGTACAACTTGCTTGAACTACTTTCAACATAATAGCACATAATCAAATAGACAAAAATGGCTAGAGAAAAATATGGATTAATTAACTACAATAAATATAATTAATTAATCATGCTACAGCTCTTATGACTGATTTCCATGCAAGATTGGAGCAATTTTCAAAGAAATAGTTAGTATCCCAAAATAATTTTTTCAAATATATTTTAAATTTAGAAAAATTGTGTCCTGGATGTTTAATCAATTTTTTAATCATTCAAAATTTCAAACCTTGTGAGTTTAGACCGAAGAGAAACAATTGTCAAGAATATGTTTTAATCAATATTTTTTCTTCCAAAAAATAACATGTCAAAGATGGCTTGAATTATTGCAATTTCCGGCAACATCGATGATTTGGATAACAATTATTATATAAATAAGTAACAAAATGACAAAGAGTTGTTTTTTACTGAATTTTCTTACAAAACCAGGCAGCTGCATTTGTCTTTTTTGAGGTTAAAACAAAATAAAAAATTGAAGAAGTTTCAAAATAATGAAACTAGAATGAAACTTCTCCCACTTCTAAAGTTAAAAATTCAACTTGGAACAAATGCAGCCAGCCATAGCTAGAGTCTAAATTTGGTAGAAGTAAAATAATTTATGTTAAAATTAGGGACTGAGTCGCTGAGTTAGTTAGCCAATAATTTTTGTTTAGGAGCGACAATTTAATTTTAACACTATAAATTTTAACATAATTATTTTTATTAATAACTCCACTATAACATACTAGAGAAATTAAGTGGGAAAGAGACCGGATTCTGAGTAGTTGTATACCAATTATAATCGTCAACTATTAAGCACAGTGAAGAGATCCCTAAAATTCATTAGTTGATGGAAACCAAAACCTAATCCAAAACTAAGTTGAACCTAACCCTAAATTATTTTTTAAAAAAAGAAATCAATTGCAAAATTAAGAGATTGAACAATGGAGAAATGAGATAATTACCTTCATGCAATCAAGAAGTGACAACAATGGAGATGTGAAAACGTAACTAGACAGATTGAATAAAAGATCTCTATTCTTTCAAAACTTAGTCGGATTAAAAAGTGATTGGAGATTGAGAGGGAGAGCTATCATCATGTGAATGTCTTCTTCTCTATCCTTTTTTTTTTTAATGAAATAAATTTTATCTGAGGAGAACCTCGAGCAATGCCAGTAGCTTCAATGGAGGGCCAACAGATTGTGCACTTGCTAAATTGTGAAGTCTCTGGATAGTAAATTTTAGGTTCATGTTTGAGTGACTCTAGTTCTTAATGTGTCGGGCTATACATTTCCTTAATTTCCTTAATTTTGTTAACGTTTGATTGTTTATTATTACTTCGCTCGTAGGCTGCCAAGTGATAGCTAGCTTTGGATTTTGGTTTAATTGAGGGGAAATGATTGTCATCTAAAAATCAAGACAAAAAGATGAATGTATGTATATATATATAAGGACTAAAATCTTTTATTTGACCAAAGTTTAACAATGTGATATATTTATAAGCGGACTAACACAAATGAGTTATTTTTAATTACTAGAAATATATGTGCTCTTTCCTAATTTTTTAAACTAGCAAAAGTAAGACATTGTTAAAGGTTGAATTTATAATAATTTAATTAGTCACTAAAATTATGTTCGGGCAAAGCCCACGCACTCAAGACCTTTAACTTGCTTTGAACTTTACAACAAAAATGTACTTTCAGTATTAATCATCTATTTTTTTAACCAATATATTCTTTATCAGTGAGGATAATTTGCTATTGAAAATATTAATGGATTTTTTAATGTATATCCAATAGCTCCTCGCTGCCTTTATAAAAAGTATTTATTATCAAGGGTAAATGAAGTACTTAGAAATATTTCATCAGCAATGCTATTATTTGTTGTAGTGGATATGTATTCGTACCTTAAAGAGAAAAAGGTTACTCTTGAAGATAATTTAGCTGAGCACATGAGACAATATCTGGGGAAAGACACAAAAGGCTTGAAAATTGTTTCGTTCATTCAAGAAGTTAATAACTTCGAGAAGTGCCATGCACCAAGGAATTCAAGCTGAAGATGAAAGTGTGGTTAATTGGTTCCTACTAAGTTTTGTGAAAAATTGATGAGAAAGTCTACATTAATTTGGAGTTGGGGATGCATGGCGCATTACTGCTTCATCAGAAGCTTAATTCTTTTTAAAAAGAACTTGTTAGGGAGATTTTTTTCAAGATTCATGGACCAATATCGACCAATAAACTTGAAAAAGCTTCAAAAAAAGAAAAAAAAATTGTCATGAAGAGTTTCATCCGAGGAAAGTAAATGCAAACCTGCAGGCTCCTTGTGTTTAAACTCTGCCCACGTCGCAGACAATTAATAGCTATGCGCATATGGGCTTCTAGAAGAAGAGAAGGCCTAGCATGAGAGAGAAGAGGCTGTCAACTCCGCCTAGGAGACTGCCTGGCAATCTACGGCTAGGCTTCTAGCAGCTTTAATTGATGACATTGAAACCTAGCAAACTATATTGCAAGCCGCAGGCAAGTCGTCCTTGGCTACCAAACAGTATTCTTATCTTCATGCAAGACCTCCCTTCTTGATGACCACACGACATAATAATATTCTTTTAATTAATTAGGAAGCGATGTGATACTTAATTATGCGATTGCTTATCATGGTTTGATGCTTAATTTACTTGTTGAAGAAAAGAAGGGCTAGCATGAAAGAAGAGAGGCTGTCAAGTTAGCCAAGGAGACTGCCTGGTACCCACGCAAGGGTTTTAGTATTCAACGCTTTGAAAGTTGAAACCACTTAGGACAGATGAGGCAGGCAAGTCATCCTTGGCTACCAAACTAGCACTCTTTTCTTCATGTTAGAACTCTCTTCCTCTGCTATTATTGATGCACCACTGGAATGCCGTTCCTATGTTTTCCGCTGTCTATTTATAGCCTATATCAAAGATTAAAGATGAGATTCGGATCTCCACGTCATTGTCTCAGAGCTTGATTTGTCATTATTTTTGCCACTAAGGCCATACATAGCCTTCAAATGACAGAGGCGGACCCCGCTAAGGTTTAGGAGGGGCTTCACCTCCTTCTAATCCATTATTTTTTCTTTTAAATATACTCCAAACTCCTTTTGAAAAAGTTAAATAAATAAAAACAATTTAGGTACATTTGTCATGTGAAAAAATATTTATACTATAGTGAGAAGAATGCTATGTAGTGATGTTTGAGACTTGGTTCGAATTCTAGTTGTTATATAATTTTTTTTTTTTAGATATTTGATGGAGATTACTTAGAAAAAAGATACTTTTACAAATATGGTCACAATGAAGTCTATAATTTAAAATAAATAATTTATCACTATTATTTTTTAAAATTTAAGGAAAAATAATAGAATTTGAGATTTTGAGACTTTAAATGTACTCAAGTAAATATTCAAAAAAAAAATAATAGGTACTTCAAATAAATTGAAAGTTTTTGAACTAAACTCAGCTTAATTTAAATGTTTGGGTCTGCCACTGCTCAGTGATACACTCTCCCTACAACCGTGGGGATTCCTATTCTCCTTCTAATATTGAGTAGGTGAAAATTACCTTTTTCACAAATATGGGCAGAGTGGATATGTTCCCCAACTCCTCAATTATTAAGTAGCAACTAGGGAAGAAGTTTGGATTGCGCCACAATTGCACTGATTTAGATTGATCCGAGTAGATTTCTATTGTAAAACTATTAACTAAAAGGGTCATTTTCTTTTTAATATAATTTTTTCCTCAACTCATCATGTGCACAATTCAGCTGGACGCATAATGGAATATATTCCCTTAAGCTGCAGTGACCCATGCAAGTAATTGATCACTTTGTTTCTTTATCTCCATTTGAAGACGGAATATCCAAATCCCAAATCCCTTGAAGGTCACAATATTCCAATATCATGTACATTTGCTACACAACTTTTGTCTGATATTAAGCTCCTCCAATCCAAAGGATCGATCTAATTTCTGTCAAAGCCAAAGGTTGCACAGTTGCATGCATCATTATGACACTCTGTTAACTTTTACAATAATTCCAACCAATGATCGAATACCAAGCTTTTATGCAGAGACTGTCAAACTGATCACAATCAGAAAGAAGCTTGTCTTAATGTAGATAGATATGTTTGAATTTCTTATTAAAAACAAAAAGGAAAAGAAAAGGCAAGCTTGTTTTAATGCACACATATTGACAAGTTTCCTAAATCAAGCTACAGTGACAGTTTCCTAGCAGACAGAAGCCAACTAAAACAAGAAGCAAATTGTTAATGCAATGATATAGATCGTCGATATATCTTTCATGCAGGGTGTCTATTAGTTCGGTTGATAAAATCTCGAGTTAATATGTGACGCACACGTTTAGAATCCCACTCATCACATACATGAGTGTAGAAGAATTAATTCAACAACCAATAAAGCTATTCTCAAAGAAAAAGAGTACCATATGGATGCATGCATATGGAATGCGCTTCTGTGACCCTTCAAGATCCTTTGAAAATGAGATGATTTTGACCTCACGGGAAAGGAAAGAAGAGCAAAATCAAGAATAAATATGTATACCAGGAAGTTAATTGATATTTATATATTTGGTGTCGAGGGTTTGCTCACAAAACCATTGACGAAGTGTCCAAGTCCTTATCCCCGACACATTTTCTATTTTACTCTTCACAGGCATAATGCGCGTACATGATTCCAAATTCCAAAGGCAGCACTATTATGTCCACCACATAAGATGCCCGCTCTATTGAATAAATAAAGCCGGCGCCTGTGCCACAGAAGAAGGTTAAATAAAGTTTGGATAAAACTAATTTTATTACTACGAAATGGTTATAATTCAATAGAGTTACAGTTAAAAAATTATTATTTTGATTTAATTATCTTTAGTGCAAGTAATATATAGGTAAAATATACACTACATTAATAATATTTAATTTAATGTTTAGACGACTTGATAAAAAAAGATAGACATGGTTTTAAAAAATTAGTATATATATTTATAGAGTGTTGGGAATATGTAAGCCATCTTAAAAGTGTAAACATTGCATTTTCTTTAATGTTTGTCCTCTCGATGTAAAATTTATGAATGTTAAAATTTTATTTGTATTTCAAAATATTAATTTCTCACATTAGAGAGAAGTGAGAGCAATCACTTTTATATTTGATTTGAAATTAGTCATATATTTTATTTAATTATAAATACAATTGAATAAGTCAAATATAAATGTGATATGAATTGTTCAAATTCAATCAAATTGTGAGACACAGATGACTAATTCAAATTAGATAAGAAAAGTGAATGATTAATTCAATTTAAATTAGGAAAAAAATTATAGAGGGTTTCTCTATATAAAAGAGACATAAACGCCTTTAAGGGAGAACAACCTCCATAACCTCTCCTCCTACTCTATGCATTCTTTATAATTTTCTTTTGTTGTTCTACATTATTATTTGGAGTTGGAGTGTAACCATGTAACAGTAGCGTCATTGAATCCTTGATATTAATCCATATTATTCGTATCCTTATTGCATCATGAAATTTTCTTGAAACAGCATAAATTAGTCTTAAGGACAGTGCATTGAGTATCCTTATTGCATCATGAAATTTTCCTGAAACAACAGAAATTAGTCTTAAGGACAGTGCATTGAGCGTGCCTTGACAAACTTATGATTGCTGCCGGATGAACAGTGCCGAGTGAACAGTAGAAGATGAACAGTAGCACATGAACTGTGCATAATGAACAGTATCTTCAATCAAAGCCATATCAACTCATATTTCCAACAATAAATACTATATTATAATTTGGTAACAATTTAAAGAATAAATCATTATTCCAAACAACTGTAGAAAAATATTTTTGTTCATCCTAAGCTTTTAATGTAACAATATGTATACATTTTGTAATATACAAATAATTATTATAATATAGAGGCTAGTTTCTTAAGAAGGAATTTAAAGAAATTTGAAGTTATTATGATGTAGAGTGCATTCTTATTATAACTAGTTCAAATTGGGATCAAAATTTTTTATGATTAACATAAAAATTATTCATATATAGAATATTATTATAGGGAGATTTTACATTAGGTGTTTTATTGTAATAAAAAACCCATCTCGCTGTTACCCAACGATTGCCATATTGTATCCTTTGAGCTTTCTAAGACGCCATAAACTTGTGATCTTATTGGTAAGAGGCTCCACGGATTCTAAGAATTTGAATTGTTGCTTCAATGGTTGGGAGAAATTAAATCTTTCAATAGAATTTTCCACAAATAGACCATGCAATAAACTTACCACATAAATTCAATCTGAAAAACACTTTTTTTTTTATAATTTAAAAAAAAAATTCACTAACCCAGCTTTACTGTTTTTTCAAACAAACAACCGAATGTGTTTTTATTTTTTTATTTTCGTAGAAATAATCATACATATTTTTATTTTTTATTTTTTATTTTTTTCCTTATATATTTTTCAAAATAGGCAATCAAACACATTTTAATTTTTAAAATCATTATATCGAAAACATCATTTTCTTTCTCAAAAATAAAGTTAGAAAACACCAATTGGAAAATAATGCCTTACTGTGCCCGAGCATTTACTTCTTAAGTACACAAACATCCTTTCTGCGGCTATTTTTAGTAATTGCATGAGTTCATTTAGAACCTTGCCTTGGATCGCATTCTAAATTCAGAGCCCAAAAAATTAAGCAAGAAAGGATACACGTGCACTTTATCTGGTCAGCTCAGCAAAAAAGGCCGGATATGTATCACGTGTGGACCCCCAAATTTCGCCAAATCTTTAACACGTGTGCATTCTGCCATTCCATGCTTATCATGTGCTTCAATGTATGTATATTTCATCACAAGGTCCCGTACGTTGTACTTTGCTCTTGTTCTCTCAGTCATACTCACATGCCACTGCTTTTGCTACTTCCACATTTACGCCATCATCATTCAATAATTCACTTCAAGCTTGTTGAACAATCCATAGTAAGCCAGCAATATCAATGGAGGACAGTTTTAAATTGAGTCCAGGAAGCTCTATGTTGGCACTGTGTGATTTTTGCAACTCAAAGCTGGCGGTTTTGTACTGTAGATCTGACTCTGCCAAGCTTTGCTTGTTCTGTGATCAGCAAGTTCACTCAGCTAATGCTTTGTCTCTCAGGCATCTTCGTTCACAAATCTGTGACAACTGCAGAGCTGAACCGGTTTCTGTTCGTTGCTGCACTGAAAATCTTATGCTCTGTCAAGACTGTGACTGGGACTCACATAACAATTCCTCTGTTTCTTCCGTGCACGAGCGAAGTTCAGTTGAAGGGTTCTCTGGTTGCCCTTCGGTAACTGAGCTGGCTACTTTTTTTGATCTGATGGGTGATGATTTATTGAATTTGGGCTCTGGGTTCGGTGTTTATGAGCCAAAAATGTTGAATTTCGAAGAGCTCACGGTGCCGACACAGAATTGCTCTGTTTTCATTAGTGGTAACAAGTACAAGAAAGAGGTTTACGAGCAATTAGTGGAGATAGGAAATAGGGATTTGGTGAGATTCAATGGAAATGGAGCTGAATTGGGGCCTGGGACGCCGCCGAGTATATGTGATCAATACGGCTATTGGCAGAGTCTTGCAGTGGAAAATATTGATGAAGAGAAGTTGCCGAACCCGCAAACGCCATTTATATCTTTGTTAACGTTTCCTAATAACACATATTTGAGAGAGCATGATCGTTGTGTTGCTGATGGTGAGCTTATGTGGGATTGGGATCCCTCATATCCGGCAACTCAGGTTGGTATCAACATTCTTTTGTTGTCTTATTTTATTTTCTTTTTTCTTTTTCTTTTTCCTGACATCTACTGCTAGCCTTTGGTTCAAAGAAATGAGCGGAGTGAAAAAAAGGAGAGAAAGAATGAGAGAAAATTGTCTAGTTTGATGAAGTTTAGGGTTAAACCTTTGACACGTGATTTAATTTTTTGATTTGTTCTCTCAAGTAATATAACAGACGCCAACTTGTATCTAATCAACTGTATCCGCACCTTTTTAATGAACCCAGTTAGACCCTTGGTATGTTAAATGGTTCAGGATACTCAATACCTAGAATTTTTGGAGTCGAACACTTTGTATCACGCACAAGTTTAGATCATATATTTGTTCAATTTTCTTTTGGCGTTGGTTATTTCTCTATCAAATTTCTTTTGGTGTTGGTTACTTAACTATATAGGACAGCTTATTGTACTTCTATTTGGTCTTTTGCGAAAGGAATAGGCATTTGAATTATGATAGGATGTGCTGTGGTTCATTTCTTCTAGGGAATTATTACAATGAAAAGACATCTTTTTATTTCATATTAGAGCTGCAGGTTGAATACTTCTGCCTTGAGGATTAGACTAAGGACTGAAAACTCATTGCAAAAATTTTTAGCAGTGTTTAGAGCTTCAATTTTTTAGGATTCCATCTCTGTAATTCTTAGTCAAAATTTAAGTTCTTGATCTGTTCACAGTAGCACAAGATATTACACCTGGTGTGGTGACATGGAACATGATGATTTCAGCCGAGATCTTCATGCCATTTCCTATCAAACTTTGTTTTAGACTTATGTCAGACAAAAAGGGCCAGAGAGCACACTTCCTAGATACATGAATTGAGTGAAAAATGTGTGTGCTTCTATTAATTAAGTCACTGTACTGTGGCACCTTATCTCTAAATAGATCAAAGGTTGAGGATTATATCCTCCTGCTTGATGTCTCTGTTAATTTGAAAGGTCTAATTGTCTCGCACTACCAAAGTTTCTGTCTGTTATTTGAATCGTTCTTGATCATTTTTTTGAACCAATTATCATAGTTAACTTATCTTATTGTCCTTAATTGGGATATATATAGTTGGCACAGCTCCGTAGTAAGTAGTAATGAGCTTGATTGTAACAGTTTCAGAATCACTCTAATCAGCCATTTTCAAGCCACACGCCAACAACAGAAGAAAGCAATAACACACCAATAGTAGGACCCCCATCAGATTGTAAACCACATGAATTTGAAACATGGGAAAGCACCAAGGTTGTCCGGGGCATGCATCTCTCTAATCTGAACAGAAGTGAGACTGTAAATGAGGCTAAAGTCCAGTTTGATGTGGAATTTTTAGCCAAGAACAGAGGCAATGCCATGTTGCGTTATAAGGAGAAGAAGAAAAACAGAAGGTATGTATTCATTTTGCTATCATTATCTTGTTAATGTGTGGCTTTGTTGCTTTTGGCTTTCAATACTTAAATATCTATTTCTGATGGGCATGGTAAACTGTTTCCAGCTATGCTAAGCAAATCCGTTACGAATCAAGGAAGGCCAGGGCTGATACTAGAAAGCGGGTGAAAGGTCGATTTGTTAAGGCTAGTGAAACTTCTGATGTTGAAATATAACATTTGAATGTTCCGGATAGTTTGTTGTCCATGTCCATCACCTCTAAATTTATCTTCCCTAATGTTGTCTATCACAACCTGTGGTGACAAGATATTTAACTGTTTCATTTTAGTTAAGGGTATGTTAGTTCATAGTTATCTAAAAAACTGAGGATTGATTACATGGAGTTTGGTATGTATGTAATAAGAAGGGTTCAGTTTTACAAATATTATCAAATCTGAACGGTACCTGGGCCATCTTATTGCTCTTATTTCGTCAAGTGCAATAGTCCTTATGTTCACTGTAGACCTCTGAAAAAATAACAACGCAGACGGGAGTTGCCCTGCAATAGTCTTTCAGCCTTGCAAAGGCAAGCAATTTTGGGAGCAGAAAGTTTCAGCAAATCTTGCAAGGTTTTGTGCTGGAGCCCTGTAGCCTTGAGATCAAACACTATTGCGAGCCTACGATTACAATAGAAATATGATTATAAGTGGGTTCTTTGCAGATCACAGTTAATGAATTGGTGAATTGTGCTATCAACTTTTTAAATTTCAGTTTCAGAGAATTCCCGAGCAGAAAAACAACAGAGCAGTATAAAAGCAGCACTCCATTTCTGCAGGGAAAGTTGAGTGGCATTGATCACTAATGCAAGAAAAAAGTGAGGCTTGTAATATATCCTCTAAACTTTTAATCACAGATTTATAATAGCCAGCTTCAAAGGCCCTCTTCCATTGTTACAGTAGACAACTGAACTCACTGTCAACTCTGGTCACCCCATAGCTAAATCAATCGAGCAACTGTATAATTGCCACAGCAGATGACAGGTATCTGATAAAACGTTAAATAGGGCTGGGATCGAGCAACCTTTTCTCCTCTCATATTTTAAAACTCATTAGAACACTTAGATGTTACAATGTTAAATAGCCCGATACATTACAGAAAACAATTCGATCTGTTAATGATAGATAAATATTTGACAATTGAAAAATGAATAAACTTAAACATTGATTTTAGAGTGAAAAAAATTGCTAACAACAAAATATTATCAATGTTAAGGGAGTTTAGTGGGTTTAAAATATGAAGAAATGATCAATTTCACGAAATAAGAGAGCATAGTTTGGAAATTTATGCCTACCGAAATCTCTATCCAAATACATAGAGATATATTTACCTCTATCCACAAATGTGCAAGAAGAATAACCCAAATCAAGCATACGAAATAATCTAGAAAAAAAAATTAAACAAAAATTATTTCAGTAGAAATAGAAAAACTACAATATATTCCTAAACTATAATGCTAGTTACTCCAGATCTCCTTAATCAATCTAGAAAACAGATGATAACATCTGGGTCCCTGAGGTTCTAAATATTCCCAAATAGGGACATAATTAATGAATTTATATCATTGTATCTGTTAGGCACCCAACTTTAATCAGATAACAAAGTTACCCCAGTAATATTAAATCTTGGCCATCATTAAGCGTATGTAACTCATCTCTGGGTTCTATCTAAAACGTGCATTTTTATTTTTTTCAATTGTCGGTAAACTTGTTAAACTAGCTACAAATTCCAGAATTTTCTAGCAGAAGAACATTCTAAAGAATAGCATCAGCATTAATTATGTAAAGAACCTACAGGCGCGCCCGAATATTTCTGTAAACTTGAAGGGTAACTTGAGTGTCACACTACATGATAAAAAGGTGATAAGATTTTGGTAATGCGCATAGACATTACTCCAGATTTTTTAGAGCTACGCGCACATGCATGGAACATACCCTTGATGGCTAGCAATCTCTTAAAAGTGGGATAGAAAAAAAAAGTGATTAGTGAAGGGTATTTTTTATAATTAAAAATTTTAAATTTTTAATAATGAATTTATTTTTTTTAAATGGCCATAGAGAGAAATCTAATGAGTTCAAACAATCCCACTTTTTCTTGAATTAAGTGGAGGCAGATGGCCTCACTTGCTGAATGTTATCTTTGTCCCCATCTCTTGTAGTCTATATTTACTCAGGTTTTTGAAGGAATATATATATATATATAGAGTATTGATTTGTTACAAAATTTAGATATATAGAGTATTGATCTGGTCCAAAATTTAGACTTTACTAATTTCATGATATTTTTGCTCATAACTATATTGTTTAATAATAGCTTTCCAGTCTTTAACAAATTAAGGATCAAATAGATTTAAGATCTTACATTGGAATTATATATATAGTGTTGATCTAGTGTATAATCTTGGACTTTATTGAAGCCTAGGAAAGCTACTAAATCATGCAGTATAATTGCTTTCTTAGACTTTAACAAATCTAAGATATTTGATTGGAACATATGTATATGCATATGTGTATGTGCATATATATAGTGAGTTTCCAATCAAGGATCCCCAACCTTAAATTCAGGGATGATAAAAGACAAAAGAACATAAATTTTAACATACTACCGGACAAAACACATTGCATTAAAGTCTTTGTTTTTTGGTCTTTTATCTTATCCCATACTTTAATATAGTTAGGGGTCGTTATTTAGAACATATCTGTATATATGTGTGTGTCAATCATGTATACATATTGTGCAAATTTTATTCCACTCACAAGCACATGAATCTATTGCAGTATAAATTTGTGGTAACTAGTGTTAATCTCAAAATGAGATAGATTTAATTATGCTTAGGGTTAATTTTTCAATTCTCTAGATTTACACTCAACATTTTACTATGGACTTAATATTTCTTTTTAGTTCCAATTAATTTATGAATGAGTATTTCCATTTCTCATAATCCTTAATCTAATAAATACGGAATCAAGCGCTCAATGTCCTAGAGGGTAATGATCTCCCACTAAGTGAGGTGTCAAGAATAAGATGTGCCAGATGATAATAATCCTTTACATTATGCCAGATGATAATAATCCTTTACATTATGCCAGATGATAATAATCCCTCTGTCGACAACATGGCAAGACCGTCCATTAAATAGTTTATATGTACTTTATGTTGACACTTAGTCAAGACAACCCATAAAATACTAAAGGAGAATTTTCTCTCCAATGAATATGGTTTAAAATACTCATTGTGTCAGATAATAACAATCTTTCATTAGGGAGGCGATATATTATGCAAAATCTAAACAACATACATTGTCTCTTGACAATGAGTAAAAAAAAACTATATAAATCAGAGAGGAAGAGAAAATAAACTAATTAAACTAAGCTCATGATGCATGTTTAGGTTTCACCTTCAACATAAGCTTTAAATTAAATTAGTCACTCATAACTGAACTAAGGGTAAAATTATAATTTTATTAAAATATGTAGAAAATAGAAGATGTAGAGAGAATTAAAGAAAATGGAGCTTAAAAATGAATTTAGGAGTGTTAAATTAAGGGGAGTCTCCTATTTATATATACAATGGGTAAATCATGGCCATAAAATGAAAACAATTCGGATGCTAAGCACGTGACAAGTTTTGATTGGCTGGAACACATCATCAGTCAACAATACATCAACATTTCAGTTTAATAGAATCCTATGACATCATTGGTTAATGCTATATCATCAGTGAATGTTACATCATTAGTTCAATAAGATGTTGCCACATTATCGGTTAATGCCACATCATTATGCATTACATGTAACAATACCGTATACGTGAACAGTACTGTATACCCATTTATGCTCCTCTTAAGGCTTGCAATCGTTTCAATTTCAAAAATGCTATTTCTTTTGCTATTTGACTTTTTGTTAATCATGAAATGGCTAAAATACCCCTTAAGTACATTAAATATTTAAATTATAATTAAAAACACACAATTAAAGTTTAAAAGATTTAAAGACACAAAAGTAAAAATGTTAGTAAGATTTATAACATAAAATGATAATTTTAACTTTTATAAATTTGCATTCTCCAATACTCAACAATATATGATTATTGTCTAGAATTTACAGGTAGATACCGAGCTCACCCTATGAAGTTTAGCTCCCAAATCGTCAAGAATGCATGATGAATTCCTCCTTTTGATCCAAGTGCTTGATGCTTGTTCCGACGAACAACAAATTCCGTTGTTGACCACGCGAGTCCAAAGAAACAATTTCAACCTCTTATAGTTCGAAATTCTTCTCTAAAAATAGTTCACCCAAGTTTAAAAAGATTTTGCAATAAATATAATTATTTTATATGAACTTTCAAGAGTAGCTCGATTGGCCGTGAATGGCACCTTTTGCTTAGGGTAATAAGTTAGAATAATAATAAGGGATGAAGATTGGTGTTTAGTAGTTAAAATTTCTCATCCTTGTCGAAATTTTTTTCTTTAAAAAAATTATTATTTTAAATTAATAACAAATATTCATATAACAATTTTACGAACCATCCGAGATCAATTCCCCCAGGGTCATATGGGGTCAAAATTTTCTCAAAATTATGTGTAAACATAGTCCATTTCTTGGAACTTCGGAGCGCATTAACGTTGACCTCAATCTTCTGAACAAAAAATGATGAACATAAAAATAAAATAATTAGACCAAAAAGAGGATCAAGATGGTCACTGGTCGACTTAGCTGTAAAATAAAAATTTAATTTACTGGTTGACAGTTAGCAAAATGATTTGGCAAGTTGGAGGCTGGGCAAATTTTAATTGAATATCATGCATGATATGAATAAACCAGCCTGTAATCTGTACGTGATAACATGATGGTACCTGGGAAGCTGGTTAATCGATTTCCCTGCTAACATATTTTGGATCAGATTTATGATGAAGCCGTGTGGGGCTGAAGGCAGATCCGTAGGCGGCTACTGGATTTTTTTTTTGTTTATATATATAATTAAGGTTGTCTCTGTTAACTTCTGCTAATTAATTTGTATTTTAGATTTGATTAGTAAATGCAAACAAACAACCGTTTGTTTAGGTATTTTCACGTGCGGTTGATATGATAGGAAGTCGGAACCAATTGAAAATATATGCGCATACTTTTGTTGATACTTTCATTTTTTTTCCCCTACTAAAATAACCCTGCGGTTAGGGATCTGACTATTAAGAGCTGCATATATTAGCAATGGAAATATATTATATGTCAATCTTGGTTATTCTTGTTGCTGTTGTTGTTGTTATTAAATGTACACAAGTAGTTATGGATCTGTCATACAATCAAGCATTCATCTCATTTTATTATTTATGACAAAAATAAAAGGCCAATTATTGATTAATCTCACGAGTAACAATATATAGTTTGGTAAGTTGCAAACGCACTTTGTGTCCAAATATCTAAGAAGTAAGAATAAAGGATAAGAATTAGCGTTTACTGAATAATAAGGATTATTATGAGTAACAATAAGGATGATTACTAATCTCACCAAAAATAGATTTTTTATGATTACCAGTCTCATCAAAAGTAGATTTTTAACCGTAAAAATGTAATACATTACACTGACGAAAGGCTAATTAAGTCATTTCATAAAATATAGGGAAAAAAATGTCTAAGGAATACCTTATTAATATTTCCTTATTCTTTTTTCTTAGGATGCGTTTGGTATTGATGTTGGACAGCTGTAGCTTAAAAGTTACAGCACTAAAATGTTTGATAAACAATAACTACTGTAATTTACAAGTTATATTGATATGATTTTTCACTTGTATTATAAAAAATTTATTATATTTTTAATAATTTTATTAAAATTACTATTTAAAATTTATATTTACTAAATAATATTAATTTTTATTTTATAATTACGACTTTTTTTCTACAGTAACTATAACTTAAAAAATACAGCACTTCAATTCCAAACGCACCCTTAATCCCCTTACCACGAAACTATCGTAAATAAAATGTATATTATTTTATTTGGTCTTAAATTCGTGTCCTGCAATTCTACGAGCGCTAGACACGCATGAAATGCATACTTTGTATGTGGTCGATTTCAATGGTTAATAAATATCAGTTGTAAACTGGAAGAGTTAAATCAACCTGGCAAGTCAAAGTTTGAGATTTTATATTTTCATAAGTTGTTAATAGTAAATAGTGCCAACCAATCAGATTTCACCAGTTGTCAACCAAACCAGCAACTCGGCCGAGTAGAAAATGGTCCCATGCAC
Source organism: Luvunga scandens (assembly GCA_030449905.1). Taxonomy (NCBI): domain Eukaryota; kingdom Viridiplantae; phylum Streptophyta; class Magnoliopsida; order Sapindales; family Rutaceae; genus Luvunga; species Luvunga scandens. The sequence continues at coordinate 1,886,744 of JASUUG010001122.1, read as the reverse complement.
CTCCTCTTCTCAATAGGAAAAAAAAATTACTACATTAAAACTCTAAAGCTGCGTTTGGACATTTTAAAGGAATGGTTAACAATTGGACTCGCCATCAAGGTGCTTAGTGAAAGTGGCTGAGTCCATGCTGGGTGACGGTTGGGTTAAGTAAAGCAACAAAGTCTAATGGGAAATTTAAAAGAGTCTCCTTTAACAACGCAAAGACTCCTACGTTTTCGCCATGTGAGGCATGTCTTGGTCACTGAGCTTCTTCCTATTGCAAGATTCTCTCTCTTCTCTTCAACTGCAAATGTATATCAGCAATATATATAAATATGCATCCCCTCGAATCTTCTTCTTCAATTCTTACTCGGAACCTTCTCTCTCTTCTCTTTTTGTCGGTAAGTCACTTCAACGAGATGCTCCTGCTCTTTGTATTTTCTTTACATGTCTTAAGCTGAATCATTTTCTTTGTTTAATTGACGACAACCCACCTGCATAGTTTCACCTGTCAACTTGAGATAATTTCTTTTTCCTTTTTTAAAAAATTAAATTAAATTTTTGTGTATATTATTTTCTGTGGCCCAACTGTATAATGGTCTATTGGTCTCATTTATGCATGCCCATATGTTTCTTTTAATATTCTTTCTGGCTTTCTTTGACATTTATATTTGACGAAGAGTGTATGAGATGATCAATGATTTGACTTTTGAGTAGGTTGCTATGCTTGATAAGAGTCCCCAGAAGAAGAAGAAATGGGGTGCACTTCTTCAGTATGCGCATTGGGGAGAAAGAAGAAGGTGACCATACCAGAAGTCGTTGTGTATGTTCCCACTATTAGAATTCCCGTACAATCTGATCTTCCAAGGGCACTTAAAGGTGTAATTCCAAAGGAGCTTGTTGATAGGTTGACTTGTTTGAGGAATCAGATTGTATTGGTGGCTGGGGATACTGGTATGCTGTCACTAGTTTGTTGTCTCTTTTCTTGATTTGTTTGGTTGCTGAGAAAATGCATGGAAACCATTTGCTGTTGTAATTCTGAATTATCTTGGAATCTGTGTTGTTTGGGGCCCAAGTAATAAGGAGGTCTATTTTGGTTTGTGATGGAAAACAAGGTTCAAGGATCAGTATACAATATGAGATCATTTTGTTTTCAGATTTCAAGCTAATCAAGTGGATTCTTTCTAATGTTCTGTTCCCTTGTTAACCAAAATGAAAAAGGAAGAATAATATCAAAAATGAAAAAGGAAGAATAATATCCAAAATGAAAATTAAACAGGCCAATATTGGGAAAGAAAATGTTACATTGTTCAGAAACCAAATTCAATGGTTTTCAATTTTAGTCTCTAATTTTTCTATTAATTAGAAACCTTGATTCTTGCAGATGGATCTGCTATTACTGAACTACGGCAGGCACTAGAGGAGTATTTGACTCTTTTAATTGGGCTCACCAAGAAAGGTATTCAAGAACTATTCTCTTCTTTCTCTATATAACTCTATCTATCTTTCTGTAGTAAATGATCTGCGTATAATTCCAGAAAATGGCCTTGAGGATTTGGTAGCGTTTAAGTGGAAAAATCTAGGCAATCATGGGAAACAAGTAAGATATAGTGCATATGCCTTTTTTAGGTTTTCCTGTATTATTTTTCCATATACTAGCAGTCTAATCGTTTATCCTAAACTATTCTCAGGAAACTTTTGTGGCAAACTCTTGGTTTGAATTACTTTCTGTTGTCCACATGATGGCTATGCTGACACTATCAGAGGCCAACTCCCTGATGATCCCCAAGGACTTCTCTGGCTCGGGTGTGCGGGTTCTATCTTCAGGTTTATAATTTTGTCCACAAAACTTTTATGCCTCTCCTTGAACTATAACATTGATAGAGATCTTAACTGATGAATTGTCATTTCTAATCTTTGTAATCAGATTGTAAGCGAGAAGCTGTTGATTTACTGCTTAAGGCATCGGGGTACTTGGAATTTTGCATCAAGAACATAATAGTTCACATATCAGCCGATATCAGGTATGTCAACAAAGATAAAGCCAAAGTTCTTATAAGACTTTGGAATGAAAATTCATCATTAAAATCATATGTGATTTCAGGATTAGGTTGCCAAAAGATTTGCAAGATGGTGTATTGGAGGCTATTTCCATTCATGCATTAGGCCAGGTATCTATTTTTGGTGTCTCTGGAATAAGTTGAAATCTCAATTTTATTTTGGAATAAGTTGAAATCTCAAGTTTATTACAAACACACAATATTGACGTGAATGATATTCTGAGATACGGTAGAATAGTACTACAAATTCTACAATGTTACTCATATTTAGAATTACGTATCATGTTAGTGGTACATATTTTATCACCTACATAGAATCAGGGTTCTGTGTCTCATAGCCAATACAAAAATGACGTTGCAAAATCAAGGTTCCGTGTTCGTAGAGTCAACATAGAACCTACTAGATTACCAAAATCTCAAATGGATAAAAACAATCACACGGGTCAATCCACATAACTGGTCATTCTTGTGCTTCACTGTTGGATACTTGCATTTGTGGTGCACACCTAGAGGTCAGTGAAACTTTTATGGTGTTTAGCATCTGGAATTTTATGAATATCTATGAAAATTACCCTTCATGAAAATTTCAGGGAACTGAAATTCAGCTTGGCTTAGCTGTTGATTGCCAAAAAGCCACTTTATCAGTCAAGAGGAGATTGGCATGTGAGCTATTGATCTATTACAGTCAGGTGTGCTCTAATTTTTTTTTTTTTTTTTGGATACAGAATTTGATGACTAAGGTGATGCAGTCCATAAACTTGAATCGACTTTCTTTAAAACTTGTAAAGTGAAGCCTGGAAAACTGCTTTTTGTTTCTCATTATCAGCATGGTTCCTCTGTGATCAGGCTTATCAGTGCTTCTCTGGATGTAACATGAATCGTGGCTATGGAAAGAAGCATCTCTGGTTCATCAAGTGGAAATTTCTTGAAGCAAAGGTTTTTTGGTGCTATGTTTCTCTTATTATCACATTCTCTTGCTGCAATCAGTTAATTTTATATGTCACATTCTAACCACTCTAGAAGCTGTCATCAGGCTGCAGCTTACTATTACCATGGTCTTATCCTAGACAAGGGTAATGAACCATCTTGTCATGTTAGCGCTGTTTGTTGTTTCCTTGCTGCTGAAGAGATTCTAGCAGAGAGCAAAAAGGCCTGCTTAACCTTTAGTCTAGCACCCCCTACAACTAGGTTGGTTCCTATTTTGTTTATATCTGATGCATAAAAAGTTTTTGACAGTGTTATCTTATTATTCTTGAAGTTTCTGTTTCCCCAACATTGGCTCAATTGTTTTTTAATCTTTCACCCTTGGAAGATCTCCTCCACTCTGGGGTGCTATGAAGCATTTACATCAGAAAATTCCTGAAGTTGCATCAAGGAAGTCTCAGATGTATGGTTACCTCTTAGAAGAAGAGAAGTAAGGGATCTTCTGTTTGTCTCCCCCTCTTCCCCCCCCCCCCCCCCCACCCCAGCAACCCAAAACCCCTTTCCCCTTCTCTCGACAATTTAGTTGATAATAGTCCGTCTACAGAATAAAATCTAGCCCATAAAGTGAGAATGGAGCTTTTTATGTCATTTTGTCTCATTGCTCTTGATGTAGGGCTCTTCAAGCATTGCCAGAACTACCAAATTTCCAACTGTCACTAAGACCAGACAATTATGAGTTGCCTGAGATGGACCAAGCTTGGAATACAGACAAGTGGGAAATCGAGAGCCAGACACTGAAAGAGCACCTAAAAGATTATGAAAACAACACTGAATCTGATCCTGAAACTGAATGACATACATGTAGAACTTTTCTTTTTCGTATCTGTACTTGAATTTGCACACACTCTTTGTTGTTCAAGCTAATATATCAATACCAGTTATAGCAATAAGCCACTATGTTGAATTTCTGGATCTTGCTTACCCCTAAGCCTTTGTTAATGTTAAAAATGTTTAGTTCATATATATCATTGCCGTTTGGCATTGTCAATAACAAGAACCCAAGATATCTAATGCAATTTGTATTTGTGACTTTACTGCATTTATGTACCACCATTGCTGCATAATTCTGCCATAAATCCCTTGAATTCTATGAACCCCCCCAGCTTCTTTCTTGTTAGAAATTTCTGCACAATATTTAATGGTTTATTATTACTATTTATGTGTTTCTTGGTCCTTAGTAATGTGAATTGATAATTGAACGTTCAAGGCTATCAACTGGCAATATCATTCTACTGGTAACACTTTCGAAATTGCATCACCTAACTGCCTTAATTGGAAAAGGCTCTAAGGCTCAACATTGACTCTTAAAAGCTTAAGAACTGGTATTAGCCGCAAATTTGCATGAAAAACTTCTAACTGAAACTCAGCAAATTAAAATACAACAAAATAAAACTGCACCACTGTGCTTCGACAGTCTACATCTACATTATGTAATCTATCTCAATTTCCTTGCTCTTTCCTAATAACTATCTCATTCAGTAGCTCGAGACATAAGCTTGTGGGCAGACAAAATTGTGAGTCCCATGTAGCAGAGGAAAGCCAAGTAAGATAACACAAGAGAAATCGTCGATCTATTACAAAATTTGCGGGCAAAGCCACAAACAGGCCCCCACCCCATCTTCAATTCTCCATACTTGCCTACATAACCAATTGCGGTTCCCGCCGCGCATCCCGATATCAGCAACACCGTTGTCACCTGTGATTCAATTTGCCGTTATTTTATTATGATTGTGTAGAGATTTTCTTTTAATAATAACAAGCTACAAGTAAAAAGAAAATAATTTACTTACCATGTCGTGCAGAAATAAGAGAAAATATTTCATGTGGGATGGTGAACGGCTAATAAGGCAAACAAAAATCAGAGAAAGCACCGATAAAATACATGTCACAATGTTGGCACCAAACAAGAACCTGTGGCACAATTAAATAAGAAAAAAATATAAAATAACGAAAATAATAATGACTTAGCCATATAAAATCATAATTTTGATTAATTGTTACCTCCCCGCGGACGAGGAGCTGTAAGTAGCCTTCATCTGGACCAAAAAAACAATGACAGTTTGAGTACTGGTGATCATGAGAGAGATTGCAGCCAATGAGAAAGCAATGGCCAAAATTCTGAGCATAATTTGAGCCATGAAGAATCTTTTATTAGACCACGGCCAACTTGAAGAAGAATATTTAGCAGCTACTGTTTCTACTGCCATTGGAGAGACCCCCCCAGCCAATTCCAATAATAAAGAAGACAAAACCCCCTGTGAGAGACTGAGAGCTAAAAGCCTGAAACTGGGGGCAAAAGGGACGGGGTGGCCAGTCGCCAGAATCTTGATAAATAATAGCTAAGGCTCTATGAGCACCAGGCAAACCCCACCGGACGATAAAATCTGATTTGATCGCGAATCGGATATCTTTCTTACCCAGAAAAGGAAAAGCAATAATGGTAAAACACACTTTGCTCTTTTGAAATTTAATTTGTATTTTTGACTTGATTATAATTATTAATAAATAATTTCGTGCGGTTTTTAACCATCGGTTGGTTGGTGTCATATTTTATCCCAACATTTTCCCTTTTTTTAAAAAAAAAAACTATTGGTAGATTGGTGTCATATTCGTCAGCGCCTTTTTGTATTTATTACTTGACTCAAAGTCTAGCCGTGAATGGAAAAAGTTGCAAAACGCGACGGTCATTAAACCTGTGACACAAAATTGCAAACAGATATTTTGTTGGCAAACAATAACACATGGGTCCCTATTTAACATTTTTCGTTAAAAAAGAAAATAAGAATATAGTTTATGATTCTTCATACAGGTCCTTATTTTAAGAGGAATAATTTTTGGATACTTCCCTTAAAGTTTGTCCTTACTACACTTAAAAGAGAATATTTACATATATTGACATATAGCACCCCTAGATATGCATAAGCATTAGAGTGTCATTTGGTAGTTAAGGGCAGAAATGTAATTGTAGAAATTTAAATCTTTTAAACTGTAAAGAATCTATTGACTAATTAAATAAATCATTGTGCATCTAGAATGCACAGTGACTGACTAAAAAAATTATTGTGCATTTTGAATGCACAATAATACAAAGCATAGAACTATGTGAAAACTGAAGGGGGAGTGACCCATCTCAACTTCTCATTGGCTTCACTTGAAAACACATAATATCCACTTGATTTAGCTCAAATAAGCTTATGATACGGTGAAAAATACTCTATGAGATTAAGCATGTTAAGAAGTATTTTAAAAACAACATCAAAATGTAAAAAAAAAATAAAAATTTAAATTTTTTTCGAATTTTTGACTAATTAAACGAAATGCGGGTTAATAAAATCGATCATTGAAGAGTGTACAAGGTGTGCATTTCCATCAAAACTTGAAGTTTAATTTTGTCTTGCTTTTTGTTCAATAGGATGTTGGGTTTTGCTTCAATTAATTGAGAAGAATGTTTAGTGTTCTGAAAATTGAAGCAGTTTTCAAAATAAGTTGAAAATCATTATAAAATTTTGAGTAAAATACACAAAAGAGTTAATTTTTGAAGAGATAAGAAAGTGCGGATCTAAGTGCCAATTTGACTCGCTTTGCTCTTCATATTAATAAAAAAAAACTTGTTGTTCGAAATGCAAAGTTGTTGCTACTAAGAATGCTTAGTGAATTTTTTCTTATTTTTTGTTTTATGTAGTAGTTTGTAGTTCATGCTAATAAAATGATGAATGGCTATTGTTTTTTGTAAGTTGCCCTTAAGATATATGACAAAATTAGTTATAGAGGTTACAATAAACTTGTTCCTCAAAAAACTGATACTTAGGTACTGGGAGAAAATAAGAACCTGCATTGTTTGGTAAAAAATTTATTCTTTTATGATTGAACTTGTTCCAAAATAGGGTTCCTATGTATCTTAGTCTATTTCAACATCCTTGTTCTATTGGCTTTCTTCCACTTTGTATCTTTATGCAGTTTTACTTATACATCGCATTGTTATGTACTTTGCCCATTAATTTAAGAACTACATGTATTGTTAACGAAGCCGATCGATCATTGAAGCAAGGTGTGCATTTCCATCAAAACTTGAAGTTTAATTTTGTCTTGCTTTTTGTTCATGGGATGTTGGGTTTTGCTTTTTGAATGCTATCTAGTACTGACAATGCGTTACTCTTTATCAACTTGATCATTTGATCTATAATGATTGTTCTCATTTCCTTGTTTTGTAAATAATAATGCTTATTGCATTTTATATGCTCTTATTTGATTTTAGGAACTTTACCATGTATTGTAAGCAAAGTTGATTATGATTCTTTTGGAAATAGTATGCCGATTTCAGAAATTTGTTGTAATTGGCAAATTATAAGGGTTGAAAACATTTAAATAGCTCAAATTAATGTCATACAAATGGGGCCAATAAGGAAAACCAAGATTGATAATTGTCTATATTATTTTGCATGTTATCCCCATTTCTTTTTTAGTGCTTTTTGTATCATTTTGTATTAGACATAAAATTGATACAAACTATCTACAAATGATAGTTGTTACACCATACATACTATAACATGCATATAGTTTTAGGTACATTTTTTATCTGTTTTTTATAATTTATTCACAAATAATAATGATAATTCACTCATTAATTGAGTAATGTCATAGCTCATGCATTTTTTGATTTTTTTTTGCGAAGTTATTTTTAAGATTGTTGATGGAGTAGATGTCATAGCTCATGCATTTTTTGATTTTTTTTTGCGAAGTTATTTTTAAGATTGTTGATGGAGTAGATGGCATTGATTAAGGTTACTTCTTTTTGTCATTATTTATACATTGATTAAGGCTAATTCTTTTTTCATTATTTATGCAGCTTAGTATAATTTGACATTGAAGCAATGATAGGTGGTGAAGTTTTTGCAGCTGGTCTTACTATTTCAGAGCAATATAACCTACACAAAATGTTGGTTAATATTAGGGATGTTTGTTAATGTCACCCTATTAAGGATGCAAATAGGATAAGAGTTCAAGTGATATTTCTATGGCAAACTAAGCTGCAAGTATTATTGATTGACAAAGACTTGCTTGAGGCATTTGAATAGCTCGGAGTAAAGGGGTATAGTTGGGCAAGATTTGTGGTCACCCTTGATAAAGTCTTGTTGAGTATTGAAGAATACATATTTATAAAGGGTAAAATTATCATTTCATACTCCAAGTCTAACTGACATTTCTATTTATATGTGTTAAATTCTCTAAGCTTTTTATTATGTGTGTTTTATTATAATTTAAGTATTTTATGTATTTCAAGGATATTTTCGCCATTTCACAACTAAGAAGAAATTGAATACCAAAACGGATGGCATATTTGAACTCAAAACGATTGAAAACCTTAGGAGGAGTATAAAGAGATATTCAGCACTGTTCACGTATATGCTATTTGATAACTCTATGAAATGAGAGTTATTTATAGTACTTTTGAACTTAAATCAAGATTATTTAGAGAATAAATGACATGTTTTAATTGTATTTTAGTTACATTTTGCATATTTATTTATTTTTAGCTTATCTTTAATAAATAAAGTTGATTTAGAATAAATTGTGTGCCTAGATTATTTGCTTAATTGTAGGTAATTGAAAGTGCAATTTTCAAGGAAGGAATGTTGTGCAATGGGCTTGAAAAAATAAGGAAAGAATTTGGCTACAGAAAAGTAAAAATGAATCTGAAGCAGTACAGATGCTATAGCTAGTGCTGTAGCAACCATTGCTATAGCAATCGTTGAGCAATAAAGGAGAAAATTTTGGGCGAATCTCAGAAAAAATATACAATTTACAGTTTTCAAATTTGGAAGATACGTGCCCTAGAAAATTCCAGGAGTGGAGAATGAATAAATCAAAGAACTTAAAAGGATCACTCGCCTCTTTCTCTATTTTATTTGTTTTCTTTGATTCATGATGATGTACTTGATGGCTAAAACGATTTTTATTTTTGTTTTATTACAAATCATAAACGAATTTTATTTATAGTTAAGTGATAAACAAGTTTGACGGTGATTGACTGAATTTATTGTGTTGCTGCATGATTGCTATAACATTTTGTTTTGATAGTGTTTAATTTAATTTACTATTTCGACTGACCACTCATTTAGTGATACTAGCTAAGAGAGACTCACAAAAGGGCTTGTTTTAGTGGATCATATTAGAACAATACTTTGTTTTAAATTAAGTTTCCCAAGTGAGGTTAACTCAATTTGAATAAGGTCATGCCTAATCTAAAACTAATGATGAACTAGACATAGAGATTTACCTTGTAGGGTATTAAAAACCTGGGTCATATAATGCTATATCTTGTGTGGCAAAGCAACTTTTCATTGTTAGGTTGCATATAGATATAAGAATTTCAACAGATGACAACTGATGATGTATTAGAGTTCTGCCTATTACTGTAATAATTGTTGTAGCAACAGTACTATAACAAAAAAATAGTTAATACCATTAAATGAATATTTCACTCAACTACATCATTCTTGGTGATTACAATATTGTATGAGATGTGTCAATTTAGTTTATTTCATTTTATTTTTTTGTTATTTAAATTATTTAGTTTAATTTGGTTGATAAAAGGGTTTCATTTGATTTAATTGAATTTGCACTATAAGAATTGTTGTAGCAACTTTGGTAGCATCAATCTATATGGAGACGATATGAATACTTATCACTTTATTACTTGTTGTGTACACTTGCACGCTGACACCTATATTTTAGGAGATTGAATACAATTTACAACAGTATTGTTCACGTATACGGTACTATTTACAAGTACAACATTGTTTACATATACGATATGATGACATTATAATAACTGATGACATGGCAACATCCTATGAAGTGTCTTTGTTTAAGAAATATGTAATTATGCTTCATAATTACTTCTTTGGTTTAAACGGTCAGGACTTCTTTAATTGAAATTGACTATCTAGTGAGCAATTGATTGAAACTTATTTTACATAGATTTGGTTTGACAAGTCTCTGATTATACATTAGGAATGGATTCTATTATTGCTTATTATTTTAATAATTTGTTAACGGTAAGATGAAGTTCAGTTTATTCATAGAATGAAGGCTTAGTTTGGAAAGTGAGCTGATGAAACACAATTTATAATTGTTTCTTTGCTTTAAACAGTCATACACACAAGTCATATATCTTGAAGTTCTTTGTATTCACACACAAAAAGTTACAAAAATGTCAATTGATTTATATTCATGGCAGTACATGTTCATTAGTTACTAATACATGCATTGGTTGTATAATGCTTATGTTGCGGCTATAGCTACACCTATTATTAAAAGTACCATGGCAAAAATTAAAAACAAGAAGCTCATGAACAACATTGTCTTTATACCACTACATTTCCCCTCATTGTTACGTGTATCTTGCATAAGTGATTTCAATTCCTTCAAATCTTTTTGCATAGTCAGTAGCAACTCATAATTTGCATGACATGTTCCTAACCTTTAAATATTTCACCTTTATTGAAGTCATTTAAAGATGGCATTCAAAACTTGAAATAACCACAACCATGTTTACTATCGGTACAACAATACTACAGCTTATTTAGGTTGTCATCTGATTTTGAAATCTTCAAACCAGTTCTTTTGTTGCACCTACATATCTTATTTGCAAATCGCATGAGGTTGCCATTAATCTCATCCCTCCATCCTCTACATATTTGGCTGCTTGATCTTATGGTTTGTTGTGAGCTTGCTGAATCCATTATGAATATGAGGTAATGGTGAAAAGTGAAACCAACAATAATATACTAAAAATAATGGAGTTGATTTGATTACTCTTTTAATAGAGTTGTTTTAAAGAGTAAATATTATCACTTGTAAATTTTGTCCCAAATTGTCTAATGTCAATAATATACTAATCTAAATGTTTTACAACTAATTCAATAGGCTGGTGTTGGTTTTGAATTTTTTATATTTGAATGTTTGTCTTGTTAGTTGATTCAGCCACTGTTAATATATTTATTTTAAGAGGTATTTTTAGTATTGTCATCACTTATGTAAATTTTGTCCCATTTATGATTGTCTTCTAATGTCAAACTAATTTACTACAAGGGTGTAATGGTCTTTTCACTATTTTTTTGCATATGGCGCCAAAAAGCTAACAAATGGTCTATAGTTATGTAATGCTAGAAGCATTGTCAAGTCTACAACTCTACATTGCTACAAGAGTATTATTAGATATTATACTGTGTAGTGAAGGGCATTAATGTACTTTTAACCAATAGAGCAAATGGCCCTCTAATGGTTATACACGTTCAGAGGTGCTACATGTCAATATGTAAACATTCTCTATAAGTGTATTAAGGACAAACCTCATCATAGGTATCCAAAAATTACCCATTCTAAGATTATAGTTAAGACTCATTCGGACTCTTAACAAAGATTAGTCTACTCTCGCGTCCAAACATCTCGCCAAATTCAAACGCAGCTGCCGCTACGCTTCTAGTCTGTAAGCACTAACCACCTCGACTGACTCCTCCATTCCTCCAATTCCCCCAATTCAAAAAAACTTCACAGAATAATCCAGCCACATGCGTGCAGCGAGAATGTTTTGTCGTTCACGTTTGTTATATCACAAGCGGTTTCGTCACAAGTTTCTCGCTTCCACAACTGCTTCCGCCATTTCTCCTTACAAATTACATATAAATTTAAATCTCCCGAATTCTTCCGTATTATCACTCTCTCAATGGCGACAACCGCAGGAGCTTGTTTCTTCGCCGCCTGCTCGTTTCCGGCCTTTCGGCCGAGTCCGAGGGGTGTGGCGGCGGGGGCGAAAACGACGGCGCGCTTTGCGGAGATGAATATAGAAGGTATGAGAAAGGGATTGAAGGATTACTTTGAAGAATCAAAGGTTATGATCAAATCAGACGGCGGACCGCCTCGCTGGTTCTCTCCACTGGAGACTGGGGCCCGCTCTCATGATTCACCTCTCCTTCTCTTTTTGCCGGGTCGGTGTCTCTTTGGTTGCTTGTTTCGCCGTTATTGAATTGTCCGTTACCTTTCTATATGTTTCCGCATAACTGTTTGTCGCTCTGTTACTGATTGGTTAACACTTAAAGTCGTTCATTTATTATTAAAAATGAGTTTAGTTTTAATACGCTGTTAGCTTAGCTATCAAGTAACTATTATAATTAAAAGAAAAAAAGAAAAATAGAATTTAAGTTGTCAAGTTTATCATATTGGTATAACTTTTGTCAACATCAATCCTTTTAGTTTCGGTACAATAACATATCACTATTCGGAGATTTCACCAGTAAAAGGCATTTGTATTATGTAATGTTTGATTCATAATAGACATTGCATATACGAAATGGTAGAAGAGTAATAGGTAGGTTTATAATGCTGTAGTATGTTAGATATGTTTGTCATTATGGCTCAATTGTTGATTTTCCAATTTAGAATTTATTTGTTGATGGATTATTTTATTTTACAAATGGTTTATCCATAGCTTTGAAGCACTGTGTGGAAATAGTATGAATTATTCATTTTTTTATTTTAAATTTTGAAGGGATTGATGGAGTAGGACTTGGACTAGTTAGGCACCACTACACACTTGGAAAGTAAGTAATGACCAAGATTTGACTGCTTTATACCATCAATCATTGATAATCAAAACTGTTGAGAAGTTTTCGCAATTGAAGCCATCTTGATGTGGACATCCAATGATTCACCATGTTCGTCTGACTAATTTATTGATTTTTTTTATTAATGAAGGATTTTTGACATATGGTGCTTGCATATTCCTGTCAAGGATCAAACGTCATTTGCAGGTATGGTTATTCTTTGTGGTGGTGTATTTGTCGGTTCCTATAATGAGCAATGAAAGTGTGTAGGATTTACTTTAAATATTTGTTTCGTGCATAAAATCAGATTTTTTAAATTTGAATTCAGTGGTAAAGGAGATGCTAATCTCGCTCTCGCTCTCTTTATATTTGGAAAAATACAACCTTCAATTCATCTGGTTCTGATTCTGCAGCCAAATTTTGTGTTACCAAATGCGACCTTGTAATCAAGTATTTCATGTACAGGTCTCATCAACCTGGTAGAGAAAACAATCAGGTCCGAAGTCAAACACTCACCAAATAGACCTATATATTTGGTTGGGGAATCTCTTGGGGCATGCATTGCACTAGCTGTTGCATCTTGTAACCCTGATGTTGATCTTGTTCTGATTTTGGCAAATCCAGGTGGGATATTCCTTTCTGGATCATATTATGGAATCGGTTTCCTTACTTTTTTGAAAGTTTTAGATCCTGGAATATCTAACATTATGTAAACATGTATTGATACGACTTGAATTTAGTTTCACATTTTACCCCCAATCATATCATAAACTGAGTACACAGTGTTTTTTGACATCATATAGATTTTATTGTATAAAGAGAACTATGATTGACTAATAGAGTGCTTAAGTACTTGGAAGATCGTAAAAGAGAATAAAACTAGAAGCTTGCAACATGTAGACAGTGAAAATTTGGAGAAACAAATTGCCATTTAGGTAGCAGAACTTCAGAATGATAAAAGAAAAAATACTCTGCTTCAATAAAAGTCCTGCAAGTGAATCAACTTTATAGAAGATAATTATTTGCTTTCACTGTACCTAAGTCATGTTCATTCTTCAGCTACATCTTTCAGCAAGTCACAGCTGCAATCAATGCTTCCTTTATTGGAAGTCATCCCCGACTATTTCCATCTTAGCCTCCGTTATGTACTGAGCTCAATGACAGGTTTATATTCCAACTTCTATTATTTTGCTAGTTGCTTAACATATATATTGGTTTTTTTGGTCCGGAATGGCCACCTCACCAGCATTTTTACCTCTTAAATAGAAGTTCATTAAAAATGTACCAAATATTATTTTAAAACATTCCTCTTACGGAATCATTCTAAAAAGTTGTTGAAGTTTCTTACTAATAGAAGTTTAGGTCCCTGGATAGCTGGAAGCATGGGATGTTGCCACCACTTAGTAAGCTTTTTGGGTCCCTTTTAGAAGTCAGTAGTGTCAATTCATTTAGTTTTTTCTGGAATCCTGCAAATCATAGTGTGCTTTCAACTAGTCATAAAAAATCAATTAATTGAATTTAGGTGTCTAAACCAGTGATCTTAAAACATGCTGAAGAGAAAAGGAGTTGTTATAAGTCTTAGTTATGTATCACTGAAAAGAAAAGTTTACGTGTCCATCTTTATGGATTTTATGATAAAGGCAGGATCCACAATGGACATTCAGCTAACTCTACATTATTATTTTTTTCTTTTCTTTGCTGATGAATCCAGATCAAAATGCTCATGCTGATATAGTCTTTTAAGAAATCTACAGCAGGATATGCCCTTGTCCCTTTTTTTCTTAAAATAGTTTTCTTTTTCCACTATAGTTTTTTTTTTTTTGGTTGTTGTTCTTCTAAACATCCAGTAGAAGATCATTTCTACTTCTCACCCTTGTATCATGATCTACAGGTCAGAAGGTAGTTTGTCAGATTTGTACTTAGCACCTCTTTCATAGGTTGAGTAGAGGGTTCTCTGGCACTTAGTTGTTGAAAACACTAGGATTCTTTATTTTGATAATGATTCATTAGCATGATCAGATATTTTGATTTTGTTTCAATATGAGTCCCCACATGAAATTCTTCCAAAATAGCGTTAGCAATTTTGCAGCATATATCCAGGTGATCTTTTGAAAAGGGTGTCAGGTATCCTGGTAAGGGGACAAACTCTGCAACAAACGGTTGGAGATCTTTACCAAGATTCTGTTGCATTGCCCTTGTATCTCTCTGTAAGTTTAATTCAATAACATGTAAACTACCCATAATATACTTGTCTTATATTTGCATGTGAAAACAGAGGATATATTGCCTCATATAGGAAAACAAAATCTTAAACAACATAGAAAGATGCATCTTTGGATCTGTATTTTGTCAATATGTCAGATACCATCACCTGCACTTCAATTCATCTAATTGGTACATACGCTCAATTCACCACCAACCAAAAAAAAAAAGAAAAAAAGATAATGTGCTTGTTGCTTCTAGTGTAGTTTGACCTTCTTTTGTATTTTGTTATTAAAGGAGATTGCTCTTTCTTTGATCTTGAAGTTGATTCTTACTCTGTAACTCTCTTCATTGCTCATCAATTTAATTAACAATTTAAGTTGCAGGTTCTCGCTGACATCTTACCACAAGAAACACTTATATGGAAGCTTCAAATGCTTAAAACAGCTTCCACATTTGTCAATGCACGCCTCCATGCTGTAGAAGCTCAAACACTGATACTTTCCAGGTCCATTTATCTTTTGACATGATTCCCTTGTGTTTCAGCAGTTATTAGGGTGAAAGAAAGATGTATTTTATGGTAACAATTCTCATACTGTAAATCCGAAAACAGAGTTAAAAAAAAAATGCAGAATGACTGCAATAAAAGCAACCAACAAGCAGAAATTTTGAGCATCTACTGCTTGATGCAACTTTAGAAATCTTAGCCCTCAATTTAAACTATTATTATTAGCATTCAATTTTGTTGGTTTTACCTCCAACTTTGACACAAATGGTGGGAAGTTTCCTTAGTGAGCGTCTATTTGAGTATATAAATATTAAGAAGATAGATGAGATCCACATTGTTGAAATGACGCATTATGTATCTCATGGGAAATATTCTCTCTCCTTGAGAAGTTTATTGCAATTGGGGAAAAAGCAATGCCGATATATTATAGTTACATTTGGTTTTCACTTGTGCAGTGGAAGCTGAAATGGCAAAGAGAAATTAATCATTTCATAAGTTGGGATTGCATGATAATAAAATAAACAAATTATCAACATATGCACAGAGATTGAGTTTCACCTGTTATGATGGGCTGGTTTCTGTTTTGACTATATGATTCATGATCCTTCCTAGTTAACAAGGGAGTAGTGAGCAGTAGTTTAGCATAGTCAAAATATAGTATTTACTTAAATAACTATAAACAGCATCCCTTATCTTTGTACACAAGATAAAGCTTCCACATTTATGTCCCTGTTGCAGGAAAATGCTGTTTGTTGTCTAAATTGGTTATCTAAGCTTGTAAAGCACACACAAACACAAATACCATGATTGTCGCACATTTCTCTTTTACGTTCACTATTCTTTCCCAACTGATTTGGTTAAATTGACAATGTCTTTCTAGTGGAAGAGATCAGTTGCTGCCTAGTCTAAAGGAAGGTGAAAGACTTTTTCATGCATTACCAAATGGTGAGATTTGTCGTGCTGGGGACAGTGGCCATTTCTTATTTTTGGTAATTGATCTATGTCTCTCTCTGTGCTTGCATGGGTGAAGTCAAAACTGTCAGAGTTGTAATGTTTAGGCAATCTTTTTATGAATACTCTCTTAGCTTAGGTAAATGCAACGGACGATACTCTTTTGGACTAGGATGAGAATTTTTGGACAGCAAAGAGGAAAGAGAGAAGCAATTAGTTCAATTTTGAACTCAGCTACAGATAATACCAAACAATTGGAATAAATAATTATCCATAAAACAAAAGGGCAGTAGTGGACCAATGTAATTTTAATGCTACCAACCAATTAAAATATTTCTTCTACTATACTGAATGGAGAAATCTTTGAGAGCCTTTGTGACAATCAAAATTGTAAATGATGGGATCAAAACTCCTTAAATTGAAGTAAATTTATGCATTTTTGCAAGTTTTCTTGTTTATGTTTGTAACATTATCAAGTCCTGTTAAGTTTCTGTCATCTTACATCCAAATGGACTTGACTGGTCATGGTATTGAACCATGTATTGCAATATTTTATATGCTTTCTTTAATGGCAGGAAGATGGCATCGATTTAGCGAGTACCATCAAGGGTTCATATTTCTATCGTCGTGGACGATTCCTAGACTGCGTTTCAGATTATGTGCCATTAACCCCTTCAGAATTTAACAAATTAAATTTAATATTAAGGTAGGCAGTGTTCTGCTTAAAACTGTGAAATGCTCTTTGAAATTTGTTGTTGTCACAGTATGGATAAAAGGCTTGATATGATCCAGTCTATCAGTTGACTAGCATTATTTGTAGGTTTGGGGTTTGTCAGTTAATTATAAAGAGACTATAGAGAGACTAATTGTAAGACCCTATCAATTAGACATATTTGTTTTTATCTTTTGGACAGTTCCATACTATGCTAATGAAGAGGCGCATACTTTTTTTTTTCCTTTATAGAGGAATTAATGTGGGTAATTTTATTTGATTATGGATTTTATGAGTAAATGTCACATTGATTAGTATGCCTTTAGCGGACATTGCTCCGTGCAGACCCAGAAGTCTCACTATCTTCATTGAGTAGATTTTCTGTTAAATCCAGTTTCATATAGTGAAGTTTATTTTGAATATGAAATCTAATAGTTGTGAAATTTCCAGTTATATCGAGCAAATGTTTAGCCCGGTGACACTCTCCACTCTGGAGGATGGGATGATTGTGCGTGGTCTTGGAGGAATTCCTATGGAAGGACCAGTCCTGATTGTTGGCTATCACATGTTATTGGGAATCGAATTAATCCCCTTGGTCTGTCAATTTTTTGTCCAAAGAAAAATTATTTTGCGAGGAATGGCACACCCTATGCTATTCATTAAGCTAAAAGATGGACGATTACTAGATTCATTTCCATTTGACCAAATTGGAATTTTTGGTGGGGTCCCTGTCTCAGCAATTAACTTCTACAAACTTCTATCATTAAAGTCCCATGTCCTGCTGTATCCAGGTGGCATACGTGAGGCGCTTCATCGAAAGGTAACATTTTTAACGGCTATTTTTACCTTTAAAGGTGCTTAAATGACTAGAGACTAGTGCAATATTACTTTTTTGCCTTTCAGAATTTAAGTCAAAATTTTAATGATTTATAATTTAAACTTAAAAATTTAAGTCACAATTTCCTTGTAGAATGTAGTCATTTTAAAGAAAGTTAATGAAGTGAAGGAAAGCCCGTATTTTTTTAACCCAAGAATTGTTGGAAAATCTGGTGGAGTTAATACAATTTTCACCCATTACAAAAGTGATATGATGTTGTAAAATAATCATGATATTTTCTTCCTCGTACTAATTCAGACAGTGAAGCCTTTTCACTTTCTATGATTGTCCTGCTTAACAACTTGATGATGAGCTTCTTTTCTACTCAATTGGACCATAACGGAAATTCAAATGATAATTTATGAAGAAAACATAATCATTACTACTTAAGAATCCTAATATTCACCGTTGAGGATATCTGGTGCATGAGTATGTAGCATGTCTATTGAGAAAAAGGACCTATAATTTAATCATGTGATACTCATATTTTCAGGGTGAGGAGTACAAGTTATTTTGGCCACAACAGTCAGAATTTGTCAGGATGGCGGCTAGGTTTGGAGCTAAAATTGTACCTTTTGGCGTTGTTGGAGAGGATGATTTTGGAGATGTAAGTCTGCAGAATTTTTAATTGAATGGTTTGAACATCTTATCAACTGCTGTTAGAAGTGTAAGCATAGGACTCTAGATATGTGCAATGAATTTAATGGAGAACTTCTAGAAGGCGTTTTTCAACTTGTTAAATACCACACACAGCAGTTCCTGCCAACTTGTAGATATCCTAAGCTATCCTACTAGTGTCAAGCCACTGGTAGACATTTTTGTTTGAGAGAGTGTTTGTGGTGTTGGGTGAGGGAAGAGAGGAGAAGGGTGGCGGGAGATAAAATTTCTTGTTTCTTCTAAAAGAAATTATGTTTTGAGTAAGTTTCCTTTATGCCTATTAATATTATACACTGCTAAATAGCGTCACGTCATTTGTACCTTGTGTATCTTTAACTTATCTGCATACACGACACTTTATATTATAGGTCCTCAGTTGATCACTTTTTCGAACCAATAATTGATACACGTTTATTGTTGTCAGGTACTACTTGATTATGATGACCAAATAAAGATTCCCTTTATGAAGTCTATTATAGAAGAATTTACGAATTCAGCTGGGAATCTAAGGTACTGGGTGTATATGTTTGCATAACAAACTTTCCTTTGTATGTATTTATTCCCTGGCATTTACCCTTAGTTATGTTCCAATTATTGCTGGTAACTTAGAAATTTAGTATAAACTTATAATGACAGGACTGACACATATGGGGAGGTGGCAAACCAAGATTTACATTTTCCCATCTTTCTGCCAAAAGTCCCTGGCCGGTTTTATTATTATTTCGGGAAACCAATTGAAACAGAAGGTATGGCTGTTAGATACACTGATTATCTATTATGTAATATTGTTTGTGACAGTTATCTTGTTAGCCTAAACCAACATAAAGTAATAGTGTCATTTTACTAAACCTTCTCTTAGGCTACCAATCAAAAGGTTGCATTTCTGAGTTGTGTTTCATGCTAGTTGAACACAGGACTTTCCCAATCCCAGCAACCCTCCAACTGAACAATGCAGAAATGCCCATGGTCTAAATTAGCTTAGGTTCACATAAACTGTTCTTTTGGAGGTATAAATGCATGATTTTACGTAGTTGCAAATCCGAATGAGAAAGCATACTGGTCAACTGCATCAGTCAATATATATGAACCAGGCCTGTCGTTTGATGCATGCAAATCATTTGTTCATGAGCTAGTTTTTGACAATTAGAAGATGCCAACATATTTGTGAAGTTCGGTGGCTAATATAACTTACGTTCATTCATTCACTAACTTGAATCTTTTATTCTATTTCGGAAGGCAGGGAGCAGGAATTAAGAGATAAAGGTAAAGCTCATGAATTGTACTTGCAAGTCCAAGATGAGGTCAAGAAATGCATTGCTTTTCTGAAGGAGAAAAGAGAAAAAGATCCTTACCGAAGTGTATTGTCCCGACTTGCTTACCAAGCTACTCACGGCGTAACATCTGAAATTCCGACTTTTGAAATTTGATTAGGCCATGATGGTCCCCTAGTAAAAAGTTGATTATGCTCTCTCGAATTAGCAAGTACTTTAAATCGAATGATTAGCCGTCCTTGAGACACATCATTTGTTTACTTTAGGTTTTGTTTTAATTGGTTGAACGATGGCATTGAAAAGGAACAAGAAAATACGAAATAGAGTTAAAGTTAAGCGTGGACCGGAGTTGGGATAATTTCTTACTACCGTTAACAACAATAAATAAATAAATAAATTCATTAAATAAGGTCTTTGATGGACCTCAGAAAATTATTAGAAATGGAAGAAATCTCCATGGGATGGGGTTCCTTTGAGATTTTTCTCATTTGAAGAGAATATAAAGACAATTTTATATTTAATTTATTATGTGAGAAAGGAATTGGGATAACTTTTTACTCAATTTTTTGTTGGGGGAAGGGATTGGGATGAATTGGAATTCCTATCCTCTCCCCAATTCCCTACTTTCTATTTTGATTTTAATTTTATTTTTAATTTTATTTTTTAGAAATATTAATGAATAGATAGTAAAATTTAAATTATAAATATTAAATAATAGTATAAATAATAAATATCAAAATATTTATACAGATATATTATAAAATTTTCAAGCTATATTAATTAATTGTAATTTTAAATTATTATTCGATTCGGTCTTATTCAAAAGACTTTGGCTTAAAATTTTTATCATAAACTTTTATCTAATAATATAAAAACTAAAGTAAAAGTTAAAGCTATAATATTTAAATTTTATTAAGATAGATTGTAAAATTATACCTGTATTTATATTTTATATTTTAATAGATTAAATTAAATTTAAAAATTAAAAATATATAAGTTATTTAGGAATTTTTTGAGGATCGAAAATTTTCTTGTGTTATTTGAAAAAGGAGATGGGGCTTCCGTTAAACAATTCTAATAAAAACGGAAAGATTAGGGGACATGTATAAAATATTGAAGATGAATGGAGGGACGTACCTCCTCTCCCCATTGCCATTGCCATCCGTAAAAATTGTTTGTACTGTTTTGAAAAGTCTTACGTAAAATGTGCAAAAAATGAATCTAATTTTGTTTGGACGCTTTGAGGTGTCCATGACTGCAAGTCAACTGTCGGGCCGTCCATTGAACCATCATCGACTGCAACGTTAGTTCGTATTTTCAGCCTCTAAAGTCATAATCATAGCGCCTTTTCTATTCCTTGAACTTTCAAAGGCGAGACAAGGCCATCACCAGTTCTTTAATCATTACCTTGTGGATGACCATGATCTGCCCTTTTTTTTTAGGTGGTATTTTTTTGAGTTATTTACTTATTGTTCATCAAATCATTTGTTTCATTTTAACGTCGATTAATTTTACAATGATGACTCCTATCAAAAAAAAATATTTTACGATGGCGACTTCGATAATCATTTTTGTATCGTCGTAGCCCATACGGCACGTTGCATCATCCTAACATGGCTGCAAATGATCAATTATATTGTAAAAGCAGACTATTCAACGACAAAGACTTTTCTTAGTACAGTTAAAATCAGACCTATTCAACCAAATGAATCTCATGTGTTTTTATTTTCTACTTTTGGTCTCATCCATCATAAATTCATAATTAATAAATTTTAATAAAGGTTATTCACACACACTCGAAGTTGCGAATGACATGGCGCACTACCATGACGTTGGATTTTTTTTTTTTAAAATAAATTATATATAAATTTCAAGATTAATTTAGAATTGAAGTATGTGAATGAAATAATAATTTGATGGTTGGTAAATAATATTGTTTGAAAAGTAAAATATATATATTTAATAAATTTTATTAAGATAGTGTTGTTTTATTGTATAATAATTAAAATAGGATCCGTGCCTCTTGGCCACTCACCCCGCAATTTTGTTGTTACTCTGCCCAGTCGTTAGATTTTAATTACTTTAATCTAACGATTGGGATTTGCAAATGAATAATGAAGCGGTGTTTGGCCACCGTCTTAACCCGCTGCTTCTAATTGGGTTCGTGATTTTAATTGAAAAATGATTACTTCTTTACAACTCTTGACTAGCTTTGGTCGACGAAAAATCTGAAACAGTTGTCATTTTTCAATTGTGGGCAAGCATAATAGGAGCAGGGACGATGTGTGATTTAGGATTAGAAATAATCATGTGAAATTATTTTTTAGCATGCTAATCTAACAACTTTCAAATACATTCATTCAAATATTAAACGTACCAGCATATGTATTTACGCTTTGCAAATTGCAGCAGGATAGCAAAAGCTATAATTTTCTGGATGGGCATTCCCAACATGGTAAAACCTATGGCTCTTTTCCTTTAATTTCTTCTTTGAATTTTCCTTTGATTAATCATTAAAAAGCTGCCTTTTTTTTTCCCCCATCATACGTTGTTAACATTTACATGGTTAATGTGATTGAAATCAAATGGTTGTTATTCATGGAAAGAGAATTGCCAAAGGTTTTGTTAATCCCGTTGCAATAAGATATTATTGTAAAGTGTATTGTTTCTTGTAACAAATACGATAAAATCTCGATAAATTAATAATTTTAGGACCATGAAATTTTTTATTATATTTAATTAGTATCAATTAATTGATAATTTAATAAATTATTCATTATTTTGAAAAATATATGATAATGTTTATAGTATTGATTTACCTTGAGTTGATGTCTATTATGTTTTATTTGAATAATAATTTTCTTTTAAGAAAATTTTTTAATAATTAGCTGCTTTATATTAATAGTATTAAGATTATTGTAAGGTTTTTATTTTTCCATATTAAAGATGATAATTGTACAATACAAATCATTTCAAGCAAAGAAGTAGACGATAGTGATATTGAATAATATCTTGTCACAAAACGACAATACCAACTATAGTTTCTTTTCACATTACAAAAAGTCGTAGACGAAATCCAAGCTGAAATTAATTTAAAAGTGAAGCAAACATTTCTGAAAACATATTTTACGCAAGTCATACAGACATATTATGTGGATTTTTTTTTATATTAAGTAATTATTTATTTATATAGTAAGTTGTTTCTATAATGAAATATGAATTTTTTTTTTAAAATATTATTTTATTTATTTATGAAACTATTAATTTATCACTTTATCCACCACAAAAATTATTATTTAACTCATATTATCAATTTGTTAAGAATTGATTTACTGAGAGTTTACTGTATATAGTTACTGATTATCATGTTTACGCTTCTCAACTACTAATTGTTTCAAAACATCTTTGTTTCCAAGTACAAATTTATTGTAAAAATAGTTCAATGTATGTCTTTTTTCCAATAACAATTTTCTTGCCACAAAAACAACTTCTGTCTCGTGACTGAATTCCCCAACATTCTATGTGTGGCACGTGCTGTTTTTTTCACCTCATGATCTAACTGCTTTTTTAGAAGATTAGACCGCATTTTGAACGTCCCTAAATTCCTACATCTACTTCCTATCATTTCATCCTTGGTTCATTTTTTTTTTCATTAACGTTAAGTCACCTACATTTTATGCCAATTGCAACAACAAAATTGTAAGTAACCTACATTATATTGTTCCTCACTTGCTATTTGCTTCTAGAAATACTTGTTTCAACTAACTAATTTATTGTTATATACATCAACATTTTCTTGTTCCCTTAAACAAGATAAATTGCAATATTAACCATTCCCATCTAATGACCTACACATTCTTGGTTTGCTTCGTGTGCCGTGTGGCCATTTCACACCTACATGATATTGCTCCTTCTCGTTCGACGGCAACTTCATTACAAGACGAATGAAGAGGGTATGGTGCCCAAAGGACACGATTGAGGGAGCCATTAAAAATGAGCAAAAGTTAAATTTCTTTTTATTTATATATTAGGATTTATTAAAAGAAAAAGGCATACTATATCTTTTTAAAAATCACTTTACACCTCATAAAAAGTAATTTCCTTTTGCTTCTAAAAACTGTTTGTTAAAATTTAAAAAAAAAACATATGAAATAAGTAGTTTTAAAAAATTTATCAATCATTATTTTTAATCAAAATTTATTAAATAAATTATTTATAATATTTCAACCTCAATGTCAATTGTCATTAAAAAACAAAATTACCATATGTTGAAATGGAAACTATCACTAAACACCATTTGACAAAATCCGACCAATGTTGCCCTCTCTGTAGCGCTCACCGACCTACAGAATTTACGTCCCTCTTCAAATTAAATACGAAATTATCGCCCACTAGCCGGTCACCATCTCACTCTCATTTCTAGTTCGTGATATTTTCATATTAAATCTTTTCGTATTATTTTATTGCTAATTTTTTACTGCATAAAAAATAAATCAAACAGCTTTTTTTTTGAATCTCGGTGCGGACACTAGTGCGCTGCACCCAGATATCAATAAAAACAACGAGAGAGTTCTTGTACCCCCCCGCTTACTCGCTTCAACTCTGCATGGCGACGACCCCAGCTAGCTGTATTTTATCGGCCGATTTATCGGCAATATCTCGTCGAGACAAGACGTCGTCGTTCTGGAAACGGAAGCGGGATCCGGTTTTGAAGAGACTAGCTGCGACGACGGAGCAGACGTCAACCAACAACGTGACGACGGTCACTACGTCGGGGAGGAGTTTTGTGCAGGAGAAGGCTCAGAGGAGTAGTGAAGGAGAAGCTGAGACGCCGTTACGGAGGGTCAACGTCGAAGAAGATTGGGAAGAGAGTAGAAAGAGTTTGAAAGGCTACTTTGAAGAGGCCAAAGATATGATCAGATCGGACGGCGGTCCGCCTCGCTGGTTCTCTCCGTTGGAGTGCGGGGCCCACTCTCCCGATTCTCCTCTCCTTCTATATCTACCTGGTTTGTTTCTTTTTTTTTTTTTTCACTTCTTTATTATTCGATTATTTATTTATTTTAAAAAAAAAACATGTTAATTTATTTTGCCACCGCGAGGCTGCTATCGAGCAAACGCCCTTTCTTGGAAAGTGGAAAGTAATTATAGTGGACTTTTGAACTTTTTGTGCTTTAGAGAAGAGTGTCAATTATTGATCAATTACAAGTGAAAAGGCTTAGTGACATCACTTTCTTTCTTTACAGTCGTAATTCATGTGCACACTGATTGATGCAAAATTATTTACATTAGCACGTTGGCCGCCTGTTATAATTACATTGTGTACACATTTCGGTTTTTTATTTATTTATTTTTTATTTTGCTTCTTCAAGTTTCCGACAAAACCTATTATATTTTTAGCATTTTTGTTTTCGAGTAAAAACACGATATAAATAGTCTTTTTAATTATTTTAAAAGCTTATTATACTCAGCAAGATTCGATCAACAAATCCCAAATATAATGTAAGTAAATTTTATTGTTATTATATTATTTGTAATACGATTAGTATCATATTATTAATTTATTATTATTATTTTTTTAATTGTACGTATATTTTGTATTCTATATGGTGATCCTGGCGGATCTAGGTTGAGGCCCTTATGCCGCAACGCCCAAAAGGATATTTGAAAAAGACACTTGCTTGGTGCTTGCACCTGCACATTGCACACAGCAATTTTAGCCACGTTTATTAAAAAATGTGAATTACTTTTATTGTTTAGTCCTCTCAAATTTATTGTTATTGTATAATGTCCCCTAAAGTTTTAAATATTTGTGTATTATAAACTACAAATACTAATTCTTTGCTATCACCCCCTACACCATTCATTCATGTGCGCGTGCGCACCTATGTGATTTTTAATTCTAATTCTGGTTAGTTGGTTTGGCCTGCTCAAACGACTTTTCAACATGTTTTCACCATTTCACAATTGGATACCGTCTCAGACTTTCTCTATAATTCAACCTTTTAAACGTGTTCAAGTGTGTGATATTTGTCTTATAATTCTTCTTTTCTTTTTATTTCTAGCAAGTGACTTTTTTCACTTCTACTACGGTCCATTTCATCGGTCTTAAGATTCTTGCTTCCCCAACTTGTATTACTGATAATTTGTATGAATTTTGTAGGGATTGATGGAGTTGGACTTGGACTTATAATGCAGCATCAAAGACTTGGACAGTAAGGATTATATAATGCTTTCTAAAACCACCACCAATCAGTTTTTTGTGTTATGTGTGAAATGTGTGTAATTTTTCCATTTTTTGATGAGCATATAATTTGATTATCTTGCTTCCCCAACTTGGTCTGTCTGATAGTCTTATTTGGAATTTTCCATGAATGAAGGATTTTTGATGTGTGGTGCTTGCATATTCCAGTCAAGGATCGAACATCATTTACAGGTCTTTCCACTTCCATTCACTCTGTAATTGTTAACGTATCATACGATTCATAACAATGTATAAGATGAATTTCCATTTTATTTTTTAGTCAAATTTTGCTCTTCTCAATCTCTTGTTTTCCAGGGTTAGTGAAGCTGGTGGAAAGAACTGTCAGATCAGAGAATTATCGTTTGCCGAATAGACCCATATATCTTGTTGGAGAATCTCTTGGAGCATGCCTTGCACTAGCTGTTGCAGCTCAAAATCCTTATATTGACCTTGTACTGATTTTGGCTAACCCAGGTGACTTTCTCATCATTTGTATTAGCAGTAGTTGAGATATTTTTATTTTTAGCAATTGATGGGTATAGCATCATGCAATTTGGACACTGGGTATTATTTTGAAATGAAGAAAACTATTTCTTATTCATATGGTGTCTAGTTAATGTTCTTTTTTCAGCTACATCTTTCAGCAAGTCACAGCTGCAACCTCTAATACCTTTATTGCAACTCATGCCTGATCAAGTCCTTCTTGCCTTTCCATATATGCTGAGATTAATGGAAGGTTTGCTTTCTGCTCTGCAACTTCCTTTTCTAGTTTTGTAGTTACAGTTTTGTAGTTACATATTTTTAGAGGTAATTTCTAAAGTTCTCATTTTCAGGGGATTTGTTTTATTTTATTTTTTGAAATTCGGAACAACAGACTATTGGTTTCTTCCAGATTTTGTTGCAAATATAGGTTTTAGTGGATAATAGTCAGATGAAGAATTCAGGTATCTGTATGTGATGTTTATTAAATTTCAAGACACTGGAAAAGCAAAAGAGATTGGTACAACAATTGATATTTGCTGCTTAACCATGCAACTGAGACATTAAAAAGGTTCTTAGGCTGGCTTCAGAATGTGATGGTCACAGAAAATTTCTCTGAGTTTCTGGCAGACTGTTTTTGAATGGCATGGATTTCCTTATTCTTTTTATTGTTTTCTTCAAATCAGTATACAGGATTTCATTTTAGACTTTGGGGTTATTATGGTATTTTCAGATGACTATGATGCTTTTCTTATCCGTGCTTCAACATTGACATGAAAGTGAAATGCATTTGTTCTGTTCCTCATGGTAAGCTTTGTAATAGCCTGGATAGAAGGGAAGACAATTGAAGGTTCTGAAGCTTCTATCCTTCAAACAATGTGGAGCTTGCATTCAGAGCTGTTTTTCAGCTTGTGAAAGGGAGGAAACAGAAAAAAAATTAAATTCAAAATGAAAATGATTGTCCCTTCTTATTGTACGAGGAATTGATTCTAGTTAATGACCATTATTCCTAAACATGATGAAAATTTACGGCGCATAAGTTTCTTCTGTATTTATTATTCTTATAATATTATGTTTAATAGCCGACATTATAATGTATGCACCTAGGTGATCCTCTGAGGATGGCAGTGGATATTCTGTTGAAGGGACTTCCTTTGCAGCAGAAAGCTGGAGGGGTGCCACAGGATCTTGTTGTAATGTCATCTTACCTCTCTGTAAGTCCTAACTGTGGAGTGAGGATGAACAAGTAAATAACATTGCACCACAGGAATCAAGATATTAGTAGCATTTTATTTCTGGTACTTTTGACAAAAAAATTTCCAGTTTATGCTTTCAGAACAGAACTAATGCAATCAACATTTTGTCATGCCTTGAATCTGTATGATTCATTGTAAACGACATATCTCTGTTGTAATGTTTTATGATTTAGCAATATAACTTGTGGGATAGCAAAAAGTAAGTGAGCTTTATAAATCTGTTTGACCTCTTATAGTGATGATTTTCATATGTTGACTGTTTATCTTTTCATGTTGATGCTCCCATTTTATATTTCTCTTCACATGCGGTCAGTTTCATGTAGAAGAATTGATAACTTAAGTTACAGGTTGTTGCCGATATCATACCTAAAGATACTCTTCTATGGAAGCTAGAAATGCTTAAATCAGCTTCTGCATATGCCAATTCACGCCTTCATGCTGTTAAAGCTCAAACGTTGATAATTTCCAGGTACTCACACTTTGGCATGGTCTATTGGTTCCAGTAATTATTGGACAAAAATTGGCTTCATGTGAGGTTACCCTTTGCCCAATAGCCAGAGAAGCACCTTCACCTTCCCAAACACACAACAAGGCAAGATACAAAAGGGGGGAAAAATCGCTTTGGTATACTGGTATCCAGTACACTAATTGTACCAATTCTTCTCTCCTCCAGGTAGAATATTTGTTATAATCAGTCTTCTTGTTGGTGCCGTGGGGATCTTTGACCCAGCAGACTCAAACAAGTGGTCTGCAACAAAAAATCCAAATGCGGTAGACACCCCAACCAAAACAACACGAAAAAAATAAGAGAAACAAACAATTTCTTTTAGCAAAATAATATCTCATAAATTTCTGGAAAAAGCAACTGTTTCCATGATTAGCGTATTGACATAATCTTCTGCTGCCGCCACAACAGCTGGCCTTGAGAGCTTAGTACAGCTACTCTTACTGTAATAACACTTTGCTCAGTTTTAAAGGAATGGACAGTTTTAAGTATTTTGAATTGCATGACATCCTCCCTCTCCTTATATCAGACACTAGTACCTTATATAAAGCCTAAAGTTCCAACTTCTTTTTATTTTTTTAAAATTTTTTCCATTTAATTTATTCTTCCAGTAAAATGTGTCAAAATCATTGTGTTCTTT
Source organism: Luvunga scandens (assembly GCA_030449905.1). Classification (NCBI taxonomy): domain Eukaryota; kingdom Viridiplantae; phylum Streptophyta; class Magnoliopsida; order Sapindales; family Rutaceae; genus Luvunga; species Luvunga scandens. The sequence continues at coordinate 1,857,816 of JASUUG010001122.1, read as the reverse complement.
ACAGTGGAAAGGATCAGCTCTTCCCAAGTCACGAGGAAGGTGAAAGAATTCGCCATGCACTGTCAAGATGTCAGATTCGTAGGTTTAATGACAATGGTCATTTTCTCTTCTTGGTAGGTTTTCTTCCTACTTTCTTAATACGTGTGTGTGTGTTCAATTGTGCGCATTAATGTGATTCAGAGTTTAGAATTCAAATGGTAACATCTCATAGTTTATTTGCTTGTGTGTGCCCTTATAATTTTTTGCTTCATTATGTGCCATGATATGATGTAAGTTCATGTGAACATGGGGTGAGTGTATCTGCATGTTTTACAGCATAATTTGCACTCAAAATGTGTTACTTAGTTTTCATTTTCATGTTCATAGTACACCTTCCCATGTGTGGCAGGAAGATGATATCGATTTAGTAACTATCATAAAGGGTACAAGTTTCTATCGCCGTGGAAAAAACCATGACTATGTTTCAGATTTCATCCCACCAACCCCTGATGAATTCAGAAAGATATATGAATCGAACAGGTAAAATATAACTGGCTAAGGTTCTAACAATACAAGTTATTTGTCTGCTATAACAAAATAAATAATTGCCGGGTCTGTATTCGAGCTATTAATGAAATGACACCATCATCTGTCCAAATAATGCCAGTTGAAAGTTGGCTGAAAATAATCGATTGCACAATCCATTTGTTCCATTAACAGTTATCTTGGGACTATAAGGTTTACTAGTGTCAAGCAAATTGTCTAATGGAACATGTGAATATGCTTAATATAACTTGGTGTCCTGGTGTATGTCGTGTTAATCTGATAACATAATAGTTCCCTTAACCGCCCTCACTACAGCATTCTTATGATATAACCGAGTTGTGATTTCATCAATTTTTGTATATTATTGTTGGCTCACAACTAAGATTCTCCTAGGGGGATTTATGTTGCTACTGGCCCTGTCATGCTCTCAACTTTAGAGGATGGAAAGATTGTTAGGGGCCTTGCTGGAATTCCTTCTGAGGGTCCTGTCTTATTCGTTGGCTATCACATGTTACTAGGACTTGAATTGAGTCCTCTGGTATCCCAATTTATGATCGAAAGAAATATTCTTCTACGAGGAATTGCACATCCACTGATGTTTGTGAGATTGAGGGACGGATTGTTACCTGATTTAGCAACATTCGACACACATAGAATAATGGGTGCAGCTCCGGTCTCAGGAACCAACTTCTACAAGCTTTTATCTTCAAAGGCTCATGTCCTACTGTATCCTGGAGGCATGCGTGAGGCTCTTCATAGAAAGGTAACATCTCTCAACATCTCTCAGTTAAGTTGTTACCTTCATCCTAACTTTTAAATTCATAAACTAGTTTGATGTTCACTTCATTCAGAATTATGCAAATTCACTCTAATACCAAAACTTCAATTTCAAAATTCCTATATGCCTTTATAAATACAATAATTTGAAAGAGAAGATAACAAGTTGGTGAATAGCCTATTTACTTCTCCAAAATATGAATGCAAAAATCTTCTGATAAGCTAAATGATATATCTTGTTCTATGATGCAAATAACCTTGCAATTACAATAAATTTAGTTTACTTTATTTATATTTGTCCTGAAATTTGAATTCGCTTTCCACGATGTAATGCTGGCTAACTTTCACATGTCCATGTCACAGTCTTGCTTGAGTGTGGTGATTTTGTTTAAGCATGTATGCATGCATCTATATTAAGGGACTACAAGTTTTAGATATCCTCCTTGTTCATTTCTTTCTGTTTGATGGTTTTATACACTTCTTGTACAAGAATGAGACACTAGGTATACTTGTTAAAATTCAGAATATTTTATCTCATCTCTTCATACTTTTAGGGTGAAGAGTACAAGTTGTTGTGGCCAGATCACTCTGAGTTTGTGAGGATGGCAGCTAGATTTGGGGCTAAAATCATACCTTTTGGTACTGTTGGAGAAGATGATATCGGTCAAGTAAGCCTGAGACATTATCTGTGCTGTATATTTATGCTTATTTTTCAGATTCATTTATTCAGGCACTAGCTTTAAGCCAACCTCTGGTATCTAATGAACCGTTGATTGCATGTTCATTGACGTCAGGTAGTTTTTGATTATGATGACTTGATGAAGATTCCTTACTTTAAGGCTCAAATAGAGGCATTGACAGGCGAGACTATCAAGTTGAGGTAGTTTGAGTTATTTTGTATGTTTTTCCTTAACATTTTTCATTTAGTCAATATCTATGCCTTCCTGCATGGCCTCATTAGAATTTGACATAATCTGCTGATGATAGGACTGATGCAAGCGGTGAGATACAGAACCAAGATATTCATCTCCCAGGCATTCTACCCAAACTTCCAGGCCGCTTTTATTATTACTTTGGAAAACCAATTGAAACAGAAGGTATTGTTGTTCAATGACCCATATTATGAAACCTATCATGTCAAATAATTTTGAAGAATCTAATCAGTCAAAACAAATTTATATAGTTCAACCTTGTCTAGTTAACGAAACTAATCTCCTTTTTCGAAAGACTAATGATATAATATGATGATAGGATGCATTTCTAGGGACATAATAACAATTATTTTGCTTCCATTATCGGTATTCTTGAGTGAAAACCAATTCTAGCTGTGACGACGTAGTGCTTGAATTATATCCAGTTTACTTTAGTGGCTGAAACAACCAAGAATTCAACTGGACTGTGACAATAAGTTTTTGTTCAATGCTTCTTCATTCTGGGTTCCTTGGCTTGCAAGTATCCGTCCCAACTAAAAGGCAAACCGTTGATGCATTGCTATAAATCATTAGTTTATCCACCTAGAAAAACCACCAGACTAACCTGCTAGAGAGTGTTCAACATTCAGATGTTGTAGGTCTACACCAATAGAGACATGTCTTCTTTCTAATGTTTTCTATTTCAGAATTTAGGGTACTTGTATAGATTAAACAAGTTTAAATTTCAATAGCTAAATAAAATAGTGCCTCTAAGTTGTAGTTATTGTATATATATATATATTTTCAAATCTTTCTCAGCTTTGATATTTAATGCAAGTTGGTTGACTTAAATTTTGTGAAGGGAGGAAACAAGAATTAAGAGACAGGGAGAAATGTCACAAGTTGTATATAGAAGCAAAGTCTGAGGTTGAAAAGTGCATTGCTTATTTAAAGGAGAAGAGAGAAACCGATCCATACAGGAATCTATTGGCTCGACTTGCTTACCGGGCTACACATGGCCTTAAAAATGAAGTCCCAACTTTTGAAATCTGAGAATTGATTCTTTGTAATCTCTGAGAAGATCTCCAAGAGCTTCAGGAAATAGAGGTAGCATCAGTTCGTGGAAAAAAAAATTAGTTGATGCATTAGACAAATAGTGCTAGATTGTTGATTCTTGATTAGATGGTAGAATTTGTTTGAAGAAAAGAACAAGAAAAACGCAGATAGATCACACACATTTATTAGTACTGCATGTAGGAGTTATGATGAAACTCAGAGGTCTTGTAATAGACATTCATAGCTCTTCAAGAAGCAAGAATATTGTCTGTTCTCTGTAGATTAATTACAACACTATTTTTTCAGTGAAATGGAGCCAAAGTATTATTATATTTTGTATATGGGGTAAATTTCATCCGACTCCTTATTAGATTGACATATTTCAATTTACCCTATAAAAGAATGAAAATTTCAATTTATTTCTTAAAATCTGTTATCTCGTCTTAACCGTCAAAAGGTTAAAATTGTATTTATACATTTCGTTGAGGTCAACTAGATAACAAAAGTCAAATATCTACTTTTTTACCTTTCATTCATACCAGGGTGTTTCAATAAATTGAAGAATGCATCTAAATGCTATATTAAATTTCACTTTACACCTAAATAGCTTATTATTTTAAAATTGATTATTTTTTGTTTTACTTTTACGATATATAAAATCATTTGAATGGTGTGTTGCTGAGAAGCAGCAGTGCAGAAGAAGCAAGAAGCAGAAGAATAAAGAAGAAGCAAGAAAAGAAGACGAAAAGGAAAAGAAGAAGATGAACAACTTAAAAAATAATAATAAAATGATGAACAAAAAGAGTAGGAGATGGAGGATAAAAGAAAAAAGGGAAAATTAAGAAAAAAGAAAAAGAAATTGAACTATTACAATTTATATACTTAAAAATAGAGTTGGTAAAATGGGTCATCGGATTGTATTCGTATCGTGTCAGCTTTGTGTCGTGTCAAATTTAGATCGACCCAAAGCGGATATGAAAAAATAATCAGATTACCCAAAACCTGTTTAACATCTATATCTTAAACAAAATTTATATCAAATATTTACACACTATCATTCATACATACATACATACATACATACATTTACACTTGAAGTTTTAATTATATATATGAAAATAATATTATATATTGATATTATAAAATATACAAGTCTACTAATATTTTTCACATTTACACTATTAAATCTCTAAATTTATATAAATTTTTATAAATAAAACATTGTGTTTATATTCATCATTTCAAAAAATAAAAATAAAATAGAAAATCATCTCTAACATTTGAGTTTTATATTTGAGTTTTGATGATAAGAATTTATAAATTATTTTAAAATAAAAAATATAATCGTGTCATTAATTGGGTAAATATGTTAAGAACTTTAACCCTAACCCGATACGGAAAAAAGTCATGTCGACTCGGGCTAAACCTATTTAATAATCGTGTTAAATTTGACGACTCATACTTATTTATTCATGTCATGTTTATGTCGGGTAATCAAGTCATATCAAAATTTAAAAAATTTTGGGTCAGAGAACTTCTGGTTCATTGCAAAATTTATTTCTGTTGTTTTTATAATTGTATGTTACAACCCAAAAGAAAGAGAAGGTAATTTTTCCAATATATGCTTCTAGCATGAAGTAGTTGAAGTAATAGAGAAGGTAATTTTTCCAATATATGCTTCTAGCATGAAGTAGTTGAAGTAATACAAAGAAATTTAAAATTACCTTCACTAGATATTTCAATGTGATAGTCGTTTTGACGAATATTCTTGAAAATTTCAGTTCGATCTGCTAAAGTATAAAGTATCATTTATTTATAATTTTGTACTATTTGGTAACATAATATTAGCTCTTCCAGAGCCTTCAATTAGATTAGCAGAACTAGATAGTGTATTAACATTAGCCTTAGCTAATATTAAATTATGAAAATATTTTTTATTTTGTAAAATTGTGTGTGTTGTCACACTATCCACCAAACATCCATCTTCATTATTCACTAAGTGATTGTTCAAATTCATTGTATATCTTCACACATGGATATAAAATAAGTCAATTGAATATAAAGAATGTTCAAGTTGTATGAAAAAAAACATTACAGAAAATGTTTTATTAAAGAAATTGAAAAATTATACACCAAATTCATAAAACATTAAAAACAATAAATAATCTTGCAACATAAACTTAAACACACCATAATTATAAAGAAACACACCAAACTTTAAACACTCTAGTACTTGTTTTAAAATTTAAACACACCAAATTTATATATATATATATATATATATATATATATATATATATATATAACATTTCAAAGTGTAGTACTCTTAATCAGTCTTCACATATCTATTACCAATTAAATGATCAATTTTATCATTTGGATCTTTAAAAGAATTTGAAAATCCAAATGAGTTATATCAATTTGATCTTCATGATCAATGAAATTTATATCAATTTTTTTTTTATTTTGTCTTTTTGAATGCTTGATAAAGATTAACTAAATATTTTGGTGTATGACAAATATAAGACCAATGTCCTTTCACACCACATCTAAAGCAAATATTTTTATGATCCTTTGGTGATTTCTTTTATGGATTTTTTTCTTACTTCTCATTACGGTTATTCCACTTTAAGTGGTCTGATCGATATTTCTAGCCATCACGGCATTGATTACTTTTGTAACCACGGTCTCGGCCACGACCTCGATTAGTACTACGATTATTGGTTGAAAGACCATTCACTTCAGGGATAGGTACAAATCCAGTCGGAAGAGATTGATGGTTTTTCAACAAAAGTTCATTATTTTTTTCAGCCACTAAAAGATATGGGATTAATTTAGAACACTTCCTAAATCTCTACTCTCGATATTGCTGTCACAGGAGCAAATTTAAATCATGAAAAGTAGAAAATGTCTTTTCCAACAAATCTTCATCAATAATCTCCACTACACATAATTTTAATTAAGAAACAATTTTAAATAATGCAGAATTATATTGACTGACAGATTTAAAATCTTGTAATCGTAAGTGCATCCAGTCATAACGAGCTTTTGAAAGTATAACAGTTTTTTAGTGGTTAAATATTTCATTAAGACATTCCTAAAGGATATAATTCTTTGACCGTAAGATACTCATTTTTTTAATTGTTCATGAAGATAGTGGCGAAGAAAAACCATTGCCTTGGCATGGTCTTACGTCAATGCATCATTATTTTCTTTAATAGTATCTCCAAGATTCATTGCATCAAGATGGATTTTAGCATCCAAGATCCATGATAGATAATTTATCCCCAGAGATATCAAGCGCCACAAATTCAAGTTTCGCGAGATATGACATTTTCACATAGCTATAATACAATATAAAAAAAAATAACTAATTCATTATTAACAAATAAATATTATATATGTCATATAATTACTCATGGTAATATAACAATAAAATTTTATAATCATCACATTTCATACTATTCACGTCATAGAATAAATTTTAAACCTTATACCATCAATTATACATATTTTAAGAGATATAACGAAGATAAGTAATATAAATGCAACTTTGAAAAGTCAATGATATTGCAAATACTAGCATGATAATAATAGCTAATATGACATGTTATTTGTGATGAACAATTATAGTTATATAATAATAAGAATTGCTAGATATAAGAAATAAAAGAATTAATACATAATCAAAGTTTCGTGCTGATAACTTGTTAGAAAAGCTATTAGCTAGCAACAAAAAATAAAGGAACAACACAAGATAAAGAGTAAAATGAGAGAGCAATATATTATAAAGTGATTTTATTCATTTTAAGTGTGTACAAAACAAAGAGATCAGCTCTCCTTTTATAGTTATATAATCATTCCATAAAATTAATAGAAACATTATGGACCGTAATTTCTTGTGAGATAGTAGGGAGTTATAGGGAAGGTAAAGGTTGCTAGTGAGAGATAATGGAGAGATTAAAAAGTGTATGTTATGAACATCCACATTTATTTTAATAAATTCATAACATTATTGATATATTTATAATTAGGTTGGGGCTACTTGAACCCACCAAACTACTCATTAAATCTATTTTTAAAGATAATTTTTTTATGATTGAAATATCCCTAAATTAAATTACAGTTATGGACATTAAAATATAATAGAAAAGAAAACAAATAGAGTTTTTTTTTTCTCTTTGAAGCTATTTTTATATTCAACACAGTTTTTTTAAACTTTAATCATATTTTCATTAAAATATAATCAATTAAGAGGGGTGATTTTTCTGTCAAGCCATATATTTTTATTAAATGGGCACATATGATTCCATTAGGAGTAACAAAGTTGGTTGTTATTGATTCCATAGATATTGACTTTATGGAGGAACAAAACAACATTGAATAATTTGAATCACGAACATGTATGAAATTCTTTAATTTACATTTGATTTTTGGTTTTTTTTTTCTTTTCTATTGGAAATTGATAGAGAGAAACACTCAAAGGCCACAAGTAAACTCCGCATGCATGTGAAAAAGATCTTTAACAAGAAGTATTGAGCTTTTTCATTCTAGGAAGTTCTGGGTTGGCGATTTTGTGTCCTTAGAGGAGGAGCTTGATGTTTGGTGCAACAGCTGCATCAGTTTGCTCTTTTGCTGGAATAGGAATTGCAATAGCAGCAGAAGAGCCAAAAGCAGGCGCCTTAGAAGCCAAGAAATTTTATGGTGTCACCATGCCTACTATAGGAAGAGAAACTTATTATTTTGTCTTTCATCAGTAAAGTGTTCCAACTTTGGAAGGAATTAATTAAAAAAAAACATTAAATCCAATATTACCTACATAACTGACTTTTGCCAAGTCATTCATAGCATGATCCTCTTTGACTATACACTGACATGTACAAGCATTAATCAAATAACCAAATATTAATCCACATGATAGCAAGTACTAATTCTAGAAGTATAACATCTAACAGAATTCATTTTATCATTTCAGTTTTCTACTCCAAGATAATTTCATAAACCAATCTGGAACATGCTAAAGAGCAAAATTCGTTGGATGCATATACAGCCTACCTTGAAGCAACGACGCACTAGAAACTGAGCTGCCATAGCCTTAAGCATGATGGATGTTGCAATAACAAGACCAATAAAAGGAGGAACAAGAATGACTTTGTTTGCAGGAAGAATTTCCTCTTTACTGTATGAACCTATTGCATTGCCAGTATAAGCCACGATGTCTCCAACTTCTCTGCCAGTTAGTCTAGGACCTACAGCCACCACCTCTTCAATAGCCTCCCCAACTGTAATAACAAAACAAAAATTATTTCAAACTCAAAGAGTATTTCACTTTTCTGCCTGCTTTAAACATATAAAACTAATGATTGCTAAAGTTTGTTGGACACAGAACGCATACCAAAATGATGCCTTAAGAAAATGTCACCCACAATCTTATATTCAAGTTTCCAAAGATATATTGCATTGTATTCACAGGCACCTACAAGGCAATGTCGAGAAATATTCCCTCTGATGCAATTACTTTTTAGATATATCACGAATAGCTAGTAGAGCTCATGTAGACACTCATTAGTTTTGGAGATAAGCGTAAACAATCATAATGTGCACGCCATGCCAACATCGATAAGCAACCACAGAACTTAGAAAGAACAGAATCAAAAATGGGGTAAAGGGCATTTTTGCGGGCTTATAAACTCCTTTGCGATAGTACGCATTGATGAAATTAATCCCTATTGCTTTGTTCCTCACACGAATCTGGCCTTTACCTAGCTCACCAGTTTCAACATCCTCCGACTTAAGAACCTACCACAATTATTAATCTTGTACTTGTAATAAGTGATCAGCGACACCAAGAAAGAATTTTCATACCAAAAAGTAGACATCTTTGTTAAGAATAATGATGAGTCAGTAAGTTAGTTGCATGAGCTGTTATTTTCCTTCCAAAACCATAGTTAGTAGTCTATTATGATTAGCTGGAAATGCACACACAAGTTTGGTGCATCAGAAGCTTCCACACACAGCTATATATATGTATAATTGAAAGAGAATCAGAAACTGAATCAATAAAATTTTCCTTTCAGTTTCGTATCATCCAAACAGAAAATACATAGTTCATTGTTTTCTAATTTGGTATCAGAGCAATCTCTAATGGCTGTAAACAACTTAAATCCACAATCAAATGCAAATTTCATAACCTCGTTCACCTTTACAACTCCGATCAAGCTTGACCGTTCGAACTACACAGTTTGGAAACAATAAGTGTTCTCCTCAATTCGTGGCAATGGTCTTGAAGGCTACATTGATGGATCAAGATTTTGTCCTGATCAAATTCTTCCTTCTGGATCTAAATCTGAAGATTGTTCAGTCAACACAGAGAATCAAGAAAATCACGATTATGCTATATGGAAACGTCAAAGATCAACTTCTACTCAGCCGGATCATATCTTCTATAAGTATTGATATACTTAGTCTAGTGGTAAGTTCTAAAACCTCATCTGAATTGTGGAAAAACCTTGAGAAATAATTTGGATCTAAGTCCATGGCTAAGAAGGTTCATTTGAAAATGCTTCTGAGTAATCTGAGAAAAGGAGCACTATCAATATTAGAGTATTTTACAAAGCTTAAAATTGTAACTGATGGTCTTGCTTTGGCTGGCAATCCTGTGAGTGACATAGATCTAATCACTTATCTTATTTCTAGTCTTGATCAGTCATATTATCATGTTGTTGTTTATATTGAAGCTAACATGTTAACTATGGATCTTAGTGAAGTTTATGCTATGCTTCTTACTCATGAAGCTAGGCTTGAAAACAACAAAATGAGTGAGTGTAAAGAAATTAAGAATAATTTTGCAGCAAATGTAGCTCAAGCTGAAAATTTCTTTAAGAAAGGAAATAATAATAATATGCAAGGTAACTAGAATAAGGCTGGTAACAGTAATTGGAATTCTAATAATGGAGGAAGAGGTGGTTTTAGTGGATTTGGTGGCAATGGTAGAGGTGGTTATCAAGTATAGAATTCAGGCAGAGGAAACTGGAATAATAATTTTCCAGGAGGTTTTGTTGGTGGTCTTAACAATGGTTATGGAAGATGTGGATTTGGATCAAGTGATTCTAGAAAGCACTTTATTCAAGGAAGAGGTGCTGTTTGTCAAATTTTCTTTAAATTCAATCATACAGCAGCTGAATGTAGAAATAGGTTTAACAAGAATTTTACTCCAAACTTTCCAGCATCACAACATCTCTTCAGTCAAAATCAAGGTCCAAAGGCAGCCTATATGACTACCTCTGAATAGATTGCTGATCAAGGATGGTCCATTGACAGTGGAGCCACTCACCATTTAACTAATGCAATTCAGAACTTAAATGATGGTAAGGCCTATTTTGGATCAAATTCATTACATGCAGGTAATGGTCAAGGTCTTCAAATTACATATATAAGATATACAAACCTTTATACCTCAATTAGTACTTGTTTACACTTGAATAATGTTCTATGTGTTCCTCAAATTACCAAAAATCTTATTAGTATTTCCCAGCTTCTTACTGGTAATGATATTGTCATTGAATTTTCTTCTAATGCTTGTTTTCTAAAGGACAAGGAGAAGGGCACTCTGTTAGCTCAGAGGATTGCTAAGGAAGGTCTGTACAAGCTGCTGTCACAAGAGGAATTCTTTGCTTCTTCTTCTTTGAAATCATTCAAACCTAGTTCTATGTTGTTTGTTATTTCTTCCAATAAAAGTGTCAGCCCTCATGCAAGCTTTAATAATGAGATAGTTGTGAACTCAAAATCTAAGCTTCTTGTAAGCTTCTATGCTTCAGATTCTATCTTAGCAAATATTTTACACAATAGACTTGGCCATACAAGCAAACATGTCATACAAACTATTCTCAAGAATAAAAATTTGCCTTCTGCACTTTTTATCTCAAATTTCCAGTTTTGTGATGCATGTCAACGTGGAAAATTACATTAACTACACTTTTCAGTCACTGAAATCAAAACAAAATTTCTTTTAGAATTGATTCATACAGATCTATGGGGACCTGCTCCTGTTCTTTCTATGGAAGGCTATAGATATTATATTTCTTTTGTTGATGACTTTACTAGATATTGTTGGATCTTCCTTTTAGTTTTGAAGTCAAATGCTCTTACTACATTTAAAAACTTCAAGTGTCTTGTTGAGAAACAATTCAAGTTTCCAATTAAAGCATTGCAATCTGATATGGGAAGGGAGTTTAAAATCTTTCATTCTTTTCTTCAACAAGAAGGAATACGAACAAGGTTCAGTTGTCCTCACACACATCATTAAAATGGGGTTGTTGAAAGAAAGCATAGGCATATAGTTGAAACAGGGTTAACACTTCTTGCACAAGCTCAAATGCCTATTTCCTTCTGGTAGGAAGCCTTTCATACTGCATCTTATCTCATTAACAGAATGCCTACAACAATTCTCAACAACTCATCTCCTTATCAAAAGCTTCATCATCATTTACCAAATTACCAATTTCTTAGAGTATTTGGTTGTGCATGTTATCCATTTCTCAGACCTTACAACCAACACAAACTTGATTTTCATTCTAAAAAATGTCTATTCTTAGGCTACAGTCTTCTTCATAAAGGATACAAATGTCTAGATAAATCAGGCAAAATCTATATAGTTGTTCATGTTACATTTAATGAGTCAGATTTTCCTTATTCTGAGATGTTTTCTCTTCCCTCATACACTTCAGAGTTTGGTACAACTTGTTCTGCACCAATTTGTATTCTCAATGATAGTAGCTCTAGTCAGACATCTGCTGCAACACCTGGATCAATCATGCCATCACCTTCATATTCTCTTTTTTCTGTTTCACCAATTATTTCATCTCTCTAATTATCCTCAAATTCCTCATCACATCATTCTTCATCTCCCTCACCTGTCTTACCTCAACCAACTTCATCACCTTTGCATTCTTCTCAACAAACTGAACCAATCCTCTCTACCCATCCTATGATCACCCGTGCCAAAGCTGGAATTTTCAAACCTAAAACTTATCTCACAGTTACAGAGGACCTTGAACTAGTAAGTGTTAAAGCAACATTAGTTGATCCAAAATGGCACATGGCTATGAAGGATGAATACAATGCATTAAAGAAAAATGCAACTTGGACTTTAGTTTCAGCAGAAGCTGCTGATAAAGTTGTTGGCAATAAGTGGATTTTCAAAATTAAATATAATCCATATGAGAGCATCTCAAAGTACAAAGCTCGGTTAGTTGCAAAGGGATTTTGTCAGACCTTTGGTGTGGATTTCTTTGAGACATTTAGTCCTGTTGTGAAGCCCTGCACTGTAAGAATTATTCTCAGTTTAGCAGTCATGCAGAACTGGTCCATTAGACAGCTTGATGTGAACAATGCTTTCCTTAATAGAGTGCTTACAGAAGATGTGTTCATCCACCAACCAGAAGGCTTTGTTAATCCTCAATTTCCAAACTATGTTTGCAAGCTGAATAAAGCACTATATGGCCTTAAACAGGCTCTTCGAGCTTGGTATGATAGATTAAAGGGGTCTCTGATTCAATGGGGATTTCACTCCTCTAAGTTAGATACATCTCTATTTTTTAAACATGTTGAAAGTGATATCTTGGTTGTTCTCATCTATGTAGATGATATTCTTATAACAGGTTCCGGCAATGTTCAGATAGAGAAAATTATCAGTCAGCTTGGTTCTGAATTTGCTCTTAAAGACCTAGGGGATTTCAATTATTTCTTGGGGCTGGAAGTGACTCCTTTTACTGATGGCTTGCATTTATCTCAAACTAAATATGTTGGTGATATTATGAAGAAAGCAAACATGCTCAACAGTAAATGCTGTAATACACCTATTAGTGTTGCTGACAAATTGCAGACGGACAAAGGCACTGTGTTTGATAATCCTTCTCTCTATAGGAGTATTGTTGGCTCTCTCCAATATGTCACATTAACAAGACCAAATATTGCTTTCACTGTTAATAAGTTAAGTCAATTTTTTGCTGCTCCAACAAATTTGCATTGGCAAGCTTGCAAAAGGGTGTTGAGGTATCTATAGTCAACAGCTCATTATGAACTTCAGTTCTAAAACACAGGGTCTCTCACATTGAAAGCTTATTCAGATGCAGATTGGGGTTCTAATCCAGATGATATGAGACCAGGTGGGGGGTATTGTGTTTATCTTAGCTCTAATCTTGTGTCACGGTCATCTAAGAAACAACATATTGTTTCTAAATCAACTGCTGAATCAGAATATAGATCCCTTGCTCTGGCAACATCTGAAGTTTTATGGATCACTTATCTCTTAAAGGAACTGCAAGTGCAACTATGTAATTCTCCTGTTTTGCATTGTGATAATAGAAGTGCAGAAGCATTAGCCAACAATCCTAAATATCATTCTCGAACCAAACACATTGAGCTAGATCTCCATTTTGTCAGGGAACATATTGCTGCCAAAGAAGTTATTGTTGAACATGTATCAAGCTCTGAGCAGTTGGCTGATGTACTGACTAAAACTTTGAGTTTTGATCGGTTTGCTTGCATGAGAACTAAGCTTAATGTCTGTCCTAGACCTTGAGCTTATGGGGGTATGTTAAGAATAGTGATGAGTCAGCAAGTTAGTTGCATGAGCTGTTATTTGATGAGTCAGCAAGTTAGTTGCATGAGTTGTTATTTTCCCTCCAAAACCATAGTTAGTAGTTTGTTATGATTAGCTGGAAATGCACACACAAGTTTGGTGCATTAGAAGCTTCCATACACAGCTATATATATGTATAATTGAAAGAGAATGAGAGACTGAATCAATAAATTTTTCCTTTTAGTTTCGTATCATCCAAACAGAAAATACAGAGTTCATTGTTTTCTAATTATCTTAAGAATTAGAGACCAAATTAATGCTAAATTTTACATTTTTTATATTCATCACTAGGTTACCATTATTTAAGGGTTCTTAAAGAACTATAATTTGACACAATAATATAATAGAAACGATAGAACAAGTGAAACATGAAATGATTTTTTATGCTTAACACCAATCAATCGCCTCAGGGCGGCTATGTTCATAAACCCCGATCGTCTTCACCATATTTGTTGGGGTTCTTGTTTCTGCTGCTGCTGCTGCCTTTGTTCCAAGTGCTTTCACTGATAGTGCTTTGCCTTGCTTATGTTTGAGTAAGAATATTACTTTGTTTTTGTGGTAGAATTGTGTAGAAAAAAGAGTGCTGAATTTTGAATGAATTGGCGCTATTATTATAAATGAATTTAATGGGTATAATTAGTAAAATCACCATTATTATAAAAAAAAATTAGATTTAGTAAAGATATATTTAGTATTTAAATAAATTTGTTAAGTAAAATTTAAAAGTTCAAAATTTAAGAGTGAGTTATTTAATAAATGAGTTTATTGAGTAATTTGTCGAATTTAAATAATCTCATCTTTACAATTAGTGGCATAGATCATCAGATTTTGAAGTGTACCTACGGCATAAGGTGGACTAATGCTGCAATTTGCAAGGTAGAGGTCTTATATGCCTCACGTGAGTTGCACGATTAGGGGCCAAACGACCAAGTATAATTACCTCAATACTGTCAAAAATAAAAATAAAAATTCTAGGTGAGGGAGAAATAATGTCCATAGTGAACTTAAAATTCGGATTGCTTGATAACAAAACGATTTTAAGCTAACCTAATGGTATAAAATCATCTATAAATTTGTCGTTGTTGGTGATATAAGTTTTTTCATCGATCAAGAGCTTCTTGTCATACAAATGACTGGGGAACATATCCAAGCCTGCTCATCGAAGAAGATCGTGACACTCGGCCCGCCAATACTCGAATTTATGGGAAATAGATTTCTGTCCTTGTCCTTCACAAATTCAACTTATTGATCCGAAGTTTATAGAAACGACGTAGAGTGAGAGAGAGGAAGAAATCAAAAAATAAATTAACAAACAAATGAATTACGTTTCAATTTAGGACAATATCATAAACAAACGTACCCACCCAAAATTACGACTCACGATATTCCACTAATTGAAAATGTAATTTGTCCCGAATATAATCTGTAAACTTAAAATATAAGATTTTGGATGCCAGATTTGAAAGCTCAGCATTATTGCATGTCTGAAAGTATCATGGTATTTTGTCTTTTATTGAAGCCATCGACGTGTTCTTTGGACAAACTTCGTAGTCATGGACAAATGATAATTATTACAGAAAATTACCTTAAAAGGTCACATAATTTTAATTTAATAATAATAGGGATCTCAAAAATTAAGTCTTAATTTCAATCCTAATAATTATGCATCATATTCAATTCTCAAGTAGATGGTCTATTACATTTTTTTGGGTAAGGGCTAATTAATAATGGATTTTGAAAAGTTTAAAGTATTATTAAGGGGTAACTCCATTGTTGATTGCTTGGCCAATATAACTTACCCAATTATCTTGCTCCCAAGACTTTTATAGTGTGTTTACTAATTAGTAATAAGGATAAGAATAAAGAATCTAAATCAAAATAAGTTATTTACTTTATTTACGAATCAAAATATATTGTTTAAGTTATTCAAATGCCCTTAGTTAATTATTATCATTTGAAATATTGTTTTGTTACAATAATTGTGATTATTAAAAAATTAGTGTTAATAACAATAATGATGACGACGAAGAAGAAGAAGAAAATGAAGAAAATGATAATAATAATAATAATTTTAACAATAATAACAATGTTGTTATTGTTGTTAGTGTTACTATTATTATTATTTTTGCCATTATTATTATTGATTAAATATTAATAACAATAACAATGATATAATAATAAAATAATATATTAATTAATGACAAAAGTAGAATTACAAATTTTGGTTAGAGTGAAATGTTGAGTTCAAAGAATGAGGACTTACTTTCCACAGAAATGAGAATTAAATTTCCATTCCTTAATTCCCAAAACATTTGAGCCTCATATATTTAATTCTCATTTCTCTCTTATTTCAATAAGTAAATATCATCAATCATTTTTATAATGAATTTCAATTCTTCAATCCCACAAGTAAACATACTATTAATGGTGCCATACTATATTAATTAGAAAAGCTCGTGAGAGGACCCGTGAAGGAAAAGGAAAAAAACCAACTTTACTAATATTTTATAAACTACTATCCAACCGCATTTTTTTTTAAAACTATTATAACCAGGATGACTTGAATCATTTTCCTTAAAATTAATAGGAGAAGATGGGAAGAAGATGCCAACCAATTCAATTAATTCAATTACAATTAAATAACAAAAAAGTTTAATAAAGTATTTAATATTAAAAGAGAAGAAGAATAACACTAACCTTCCTAGTGCTTCTCAATTTTACTACTTAATTAAATCTTTGATTTTTTTTTCTTCTAAAAAACTTTAATTTTTTAATTAATTATTACATCTTTTACGTTAAAATAATATGAAATACACTTTTTTAAATCTTTTTTTTGCATTATAACCTTACTAGTGAACTTTATTATGGTTTGTTTCTCAAAAGGTCAATTAATACAGTGCTACTCTGGATTCTACGCAACATTAGATCGTCACCATTTATTAACTTATATTTTAAATTAAAAGAAAAAAAGAAGAAGAAGAAGAAATGACAACTTAGAAACGTGGCAGCTGACTCCACATCCATTAATTGGTAAGAAACAGGAAGTTATATTATATTCATAGCCGAGCAACTATTCAAATATTATATTTCTGAGTAAAGTTAATAAATTAAGGTCGAATCCATTTGCATAATAAAAATTATTTTGAACACAAGAATTTATTATATCATTATCTATTTTGAACACAAGAATTTATTATATCATTATCTATTTTGAACACAAGAATTTATTATATCATTATCTATTATATGAATGATTATTAAGAATAAAACTTTTTTAAAATTATATTTAATGTAACTTATAATTAAATTTTTTAATACAAAATAAATAATAAAATAGTGAAATCAGATGGGCTAGTGAATGAATTTTATCTGATTGTAAATGACATTAAATATAATTTAGAGAGACCTAAAGACAATATATTATAAGTTATTATTATATGATTTCTTTGAATATTCATATAATATACTCATTATTTAATATATATTTCTAATAACTTAAACGGTATAATTTTTATTTCCAACACCTTAACTAAATAATTAGATGAACAATGAGAAATCCATTATTTTGAAAAAAATTTGACTACAAATTATGTGTAATACTTCTTATTGCAAAATAGCCAAATTTTTTTTAAATTCTTCTTCTTTTTCTGCTTCTCCTTCTTTCTTTTTTTTTTTTTTTTGTATTTATAGAATATTTTTATTATTATTTTGTTTTGGGAACAATATTCAATATTGAACATAAATAAATAAAATTAATAACTAAATTTATATTAAATAATTTTTTACAACTTGACTTAATTATATTGTTGTAAATATGAATTAAATTTCTAAAAATTTGTATATTGAATATATTTTTTTGGTGTTCTAAATAAATAAGCTTAATTGATTTAAAAAATTTAGGTAAGAATTTTTTAAATTTTTTTTAAAAATTATACAATTTTTATTTTTTAAAATTAATAAATAAAATATGCATAATAATAAAATTTTCAAAATAATTTTTTAAAACCAAATGACACCAAGGGAATAGCTTTGCATTTATGTCCAAAATTTCTGTATTAAAAAAAAAAAAGAGACGTGTTGCACCACTCTCCCTTCTCGCTTTCGCCTTCTTGTTCATTTATATTATTTTATTATATGGACTTCTAAAATTATTGTAGATCAAATCTGATTACTAAAAAAGTAAAAACATTCCAAAAGCCTTCTATAACATCACAACTCACAAAAGCGCCACAAAACAAACAGAGGGACAGAGAAATTCTTACTTTGGTTCTAGATGGCGACGGTCGGAACTCGTATCTCTTCGGCCGATTTCTCGCCGGTTTTTCGTCGAGAAATTACGTCGTCGTCCGGGAAGCCGAAACGGAAGCGAGTAGCGGTGTCAACAGAGCGGACATCAGCTGCAACGACGACAGTGATGACCAAAACGATGCCGGCGAGGAGATTTGTGGAGAAGAAGAGTAGTGAGTTAGTAGAAGATGAAGCTGAGACGAAACAGAGAGTTAATGTGAGAGAATATCCGGAGGAGGAGAGTGAAGTTAACGGAAAGAGCTTGAAAGATTACTTCGATGAAGCCGAAGATATGATCAAATCATCATCAGCCGGTGGTCCGCCCCGCTGGTTCTCTCCTTTAGAATGCGGGTCCCGCTCTCGTGATTCTCCCCTCCTCCTCTTTTTGCCTGGTGCGTTTCTCTCGTCTTTTTAGCCAATCCGTTACTATTGTTTATGTCTTCACCTTTTACCTTTTTTCTTATTCTCTGCTTTATGCAAAATCATTTGCTAATTATTAAGATACTTTTTATAATATTTTACGAGTAAAAGTTTCCTTTTTCTTTTTTTTTTCCATACTTTTTGTTTTTCCCACCCACTTTTATTTTTTTTTATTAACTTATCAAGTATGTATTGTGAAAGATATATATATATATATATATATATATATAAAGAACGGAAATGAAAATAAACAGTCGCTATAATAATAATACTTGTCGGCAACTCTGTAGGGATCGACGGTGTTGGACTTGGACTTATAAGACAGCATCAAAGACTTGGAAAGTGAGTATGCTAATAGGCTTTTACACTTTTGCTTAATGCTGCATACTACAAATTTACTACATATTTAAATTACTTATTATTGGTCATGTGACGTGGCGATTTTAAGGATATTTGATATATGGTGCTTGCATATTCCAGTTAAGGATCGGACATCATTTACAGGTCTTTTTTATTTATATTATTTTAGTTTATTTTTATTTTTATTTCATTCTATTTTTATTTAATCTCTCAATTTTTTGATAAATTCAGGTCTAGTAAAGCTGATTGAAAGAACTATAAGGTCAGAGAATAACCGTTCACCAAAGAGGCCCATATATCTTGTTGGAGAATCTCTTGGAGCCTGCATTGCACTTGCTGTCGCAGCACGTAATCCTGACATCGACCTTGTGCTAATTTTGGCCAATCCAGGTGAGGTGTGAGCACTTTCTTATTATAAAAGTATTTTTGGGATTAAGGTGCTGTAATTTTTAATTTATATTTTTTAAAAAAATTATAATTATAAAATAAAAATTAATAATAAATAATAATTTTGATAAAATTATTAAAAATATAATAGATTTTTTATCATACAAGTGAAAAATTATATCAACGTAGTTTTCAAGATACGATAGGTAGTGTTTATAAAATATTTTAATATTGTATCTTTTTATCTACTATTGCTAACCTCAATCCCAAATGCACCCTAAGTTATATATCTAAACTATGCATGGACGACATACATATCATGGGATTGCATCACATCAATTAATACAAACAAATTAGTATCAAAACTTTAACTAAAAGAATGTATATATATAATTATATATATTCTTGATTGACTTTCTTATTCATCATTAATATGCTAATATCATAAAACTTATTAATAAATGACACATTAAATACTACATTATTTAATATACAAATTATGCATTTTAAACTATAAACTCGTTTTCTAAAAGATGGAAAACTTTTTTGTTCACCGATTTATCTAATATTTAAACTGGAAAAGCAATTCAAACACTTGGTTAAATGATCATTTTTCACTTACTAGTAGGTAGGATATACAATTGTTAATTGTCCAAGTATTAACTCAATATTGGTGTTTTTTAACCTTTTGCAGCAACATCTTTCAATAAGTCAGTGCTACAATCCACAATACCTTTACTTGAGCTCATGCCAGGCCAAATAACAATTATCCTGACCTCTATTTTGAGCTTAATGACAGGTTTGCTTTTATCTATTCCTCAAACTTCCATCTTTTTTTTTTTTTTTTGTTTTTTGTTTTTACACGGAACTCAACTGGGATATCGTTATAAGCTGCATCAAGAGATATTTAAAATTGCGATTGTTAAAAACCATTAATTGATTTAGAAACAAGACAAATTAGACTTTAGAATGGAGTCTCCTTCAGGTTAAAACTTTATTGAACATAATACCAAAAATTGTATGATATATGTCCAGGTGATCCTTTAAAGATGGCAATGGATAATGTGGTGAAACGACTCTCTCTGCAACCAACAATACAAGATCTATCACAGGATCTCGTTGCTATCTCATCTTACCTTCCTGTAAGGTTCAACTATGTAACAATGTGGCAAATATGTTGCAATAAAGAGGCATTTGTCTGTTAATATGTTCATTATCAGTGCCATGGTTTTTATGTATTAGCCTTACCATTGTATCCAAATATTAATTGAAGATCTATTTAACAGGTTTTGACAGATATCTTGCCAGCTATGTTCAATTGTTATAAGAAAATATTAGACCACTTAGAAATGTGTTATTGAGTGCCGATAAGTGATAATAGAAATTCTTCTCCTGCTCAACTATTTTCAATGCCGGTAATTTATAGGCCTGACAATAGGCATCAATCATTAGAGAAGTTGTTATAAGATCAATACATAGACAGAACTTCTTGCATTATATCATATTGCACTAGTTGTAGGCTTAATGTTTGTCATTGTTTTGTAGTGCAAACAAAACATGTTCATCAAGTTTAATAATTATCTTTGCAGTGGAAAGGATCAGCTGATGCCGAGTCAGAAGGAAGGTCAAAGGCTTTCTAGTGCTCTGCACAAATGTCAACCTCGTAACTTTTACGACCATGGCCATTTTCTCTTGTTGGTATGATGATCTCCTCTTTTCCCTCCTATTCTTTGTGTATGTCCAAACTTTTGATTCAGAAGTTAAAATGGATAAAAGGAAAAAAGAAGAAACAACTAGATACTTTATTCTCCAAAATTCTATTTCTAATTGTTTGAAAGCATATTAGATTTCATGTGTACTTCTGCCCATGTATGGCAGGAAGATGGCGTTGATTTGGTAACAATAATCAAGGGTGCCAGTTACTATCGCTGTGGAAGAAGCCATGACTACGTTTCAGATTTCATGCCACCAACTAGTAGCGAATTCAATAAAATATACGAAGATTTCAGGTAAAGGCATCTAGCATGAAAACTTAGCAGTAACAAAACGTATTTTGTGTTTTAATTTGGATGATATTTAAGCACTGCTCTGTCCGTTAATTAAATTTGAGTCACATGAAAACAATTGCTTCTTTGGGGATCTTTGTTAATTCGTATGGAATAGGCCACTGATTGTTTGAGATATTGTGATTAATTGATTACTTGTAAATTTACTAATTTGCTGTTGCAGATGGATGCGTTTTCTTACTAGCCCTGTAATGCTATCTACTTTAGTGGATGGCAAGATTGTGAGAGGTCTTTCTGGAATTCCTTCAGAGGGACCAGTCTTGTATGCGGGATATCATAACTTGTTAGGACTTGAAGTGTTTACATTGGTACCAGAGTTCTTGATTGAGAGTAACATTCTTCTTCGAGGCTTAGCACATCCAATGATGTACTTTAAGTCTAAAGAAGGAGGATTAGGTGACTTAAGTCCATATGATTTTATGAGAATTATGGGCGCGGTTCCTGTCTCAGGAACCAATTTATATAAACTTATGTCTTCCAAGTCTCATGTCCTGCTATATCCTGGAGGAGTGCGAGAAGCTCTGCATCGCAAGGTATATCTTTTGATAGTTACTAAACTTTATTCACTATTCTAAATCTTAATCAGCTTAACGTTCAGTTAGTTGAAAATATTTATTCATGGAGTGAATTGAAATGGTTGCTTGCTAGTTACATTTGAAATGTGAAATAAAATATGTTTCGGACACAAGAAGGTGATGTAATTGTAGGTTTCCATTTTTATTAACCCAAACATGGAAAAGAATTTTCATATGAGTCATTCATGATGCAAAAATTTATAATCTTCTCCGCATTTATTGTTTTTTCTTCATTTTCTCATTTTTTTATATCTTATCCTATTTCCTGAGGGAAATCTTCTGTGATGTGATGCTGACACATTACACATCATATGTGCGTGTCTCCTGCTTTACCTTTATCATGATTAATTTACAAAATGGTTTCTTGTAGAAGAAGATGTATTAATACTTAGCTAACAAAGCTTATTTGCAATATAACTCTTTCTACTTCCAGGGTGAAGAATATAAGTTATTCTGGCCAGAAAGTTCCGAATTTGTCAGGATGGCGGCTACATTTGGTGCTAAAATTGTACCTTTTGGTGCCGTTGGAGAAGACGATCTAGCTCAAGTAATCAGGCTTAAACACTTATTTTTTCTCCTCACTTCCCTGTTACATAAATATGTTTTGTCTATTGGGAGCATCAGATTGCCTTTTTTGTGCTTTTGTTGGTGAAATATATTTTGAAGGTCTTGTCACCAAATGATCAATACATTCATCGTTAAGAATGTTAGAGTTTTGTGTTGTGAAAGAGCCATAAGCGAAATTTGAAAGCCATAATTTTGTCAGTGCTGGCAAAAAGACTATTCTCGTTCTCCATATAAAATAACAAGTATATGCTCTGTATGTGGCCTGAGTTGATTTCAGACATCTCATGGATTGCATTTTCTTTACTTTCCAGATAGTTCTTGATTACAACGACCAAATGAAGATCCCTTACTTCAAAGCTCAGATAGAAGAACTCACAGCAACGGCTGCTAGGCTGAGGTAAATACATAGCATATTTCCTTAGTTAATTTCTGCTGAAGTTTCTTCTCAACAGTATATGCAACAACCATGATGAATATACTCCTGTTTTCGTTTCCTTTTTTTTTCATATTTATGATTTATGATTTATGTTTCTTCATTCAGCTTTTCCCCTTCACATTTCTGTACAGGACTGATACAAAAGGTGAAGTGGCAAATCAAGATATGCACATGCCATACCCTGTACCAAAAGTTCCAGGCAGATTTTATTTTTATTTTGGGAAACCAATTGAAACAAAAGGTATGTTCATTGAAATATATGCCTTATGTAACCACAGTCAGTCTGCTGCATTCACTTTAGAAGTTTCCAAGAATTAAAAGTCGTATGCCCGATTCATCTTTTCAAATATCGATTCTTGACCTACTAAAAGAGTTGTTTAATTATGTTACGAAGGGAGAAAGCGAGAGTTAAGAGACAGGGAGAAGGCTCGTGAATTGTATTTAGAAATCAAGTCAGAGGTTGAGAAATGCCTAGCTTATTTGAAGGAGAAAAGAGAGAATGATCCTTACAGGAATATACTGCCACGACTCATTTACCAGGCTACGCATGGTTTTACATCCCAAGTTCCAACTTTTGAGCCTTGATTTTTCGTTTTTCCACAAAATGATTCGCATTCAATTTATGCAAACATGTGTATTATACATGATGTAGCTAAGGCATTATCATCATGCATTTCTGTGATCACCATCATCGCTGTAAATTCAAAGAGCCCATCTTATTAATTTTACTTTCAAAAGACTAAGAAAGAACCGTCTACCTGGTGAATCAAGATCTGTTCCGAAGCTGATGGGCCGAATTAATCACGCACACCCACTCTCTGTTGTTTTTCCTTGCCTTCCTCTCTCAAGCTCTCTCTTTGTTCTCTTTCCGAGCTCTTTGTCTTGATCAGCAAGAAAACATATGATTGAGCGGACACAAACTTTGCAGTGACAATATGTTGTCTTCTGGGAGCTGGGCCCGCATGGTAGGCAGCTATTTTTATTTATTTATTATTTTTTATAAGTCTTATATTAGGTACGTAACTTTAATTTTTGTTCACAAGATAAAATAATTTACTAGTAATATATTTATTTATTAATTATCAAACACCATCAGATGATGTCTTCTAACAAGTTAATTTATTATCAAAATTTTCTGATAACTACTTTTTATCGCTTGATGTTTTTGTTACTATCATTTTACTACACAAAATCTTTTGGTTACAAAAAAAATGACATTTAGTAACGAGCTCGCCTTTTATTCCAAAAAATGATATTTTGTCGCAAAAGATATGATCACAAAAGAATATATTTCTTGGCGTGAATTTCTAAGAGTGTCACGTAGGTCATTTAATTAAGAGACGTCAGACACCCATTAATAGTTCCAAAGAAAGAATGACTTCAAGTATTTGGATTAATTGGAATTTTGTAATAAGTAACGACGACATTCAACTATTGAAGGCAATCAAATTGATATTCTTACAGAAGTTAAGAAGATTGAATTGTCTCAAAAATCTTGAAAATTTCTCTCTTAGCCGATCATCCATAAATTTGAATGTTTGAGTCTAGCAACGCGTAAACCCCACGCTCCGGAACAGCAAACCAAGAGGGAAAGAGTGAACCATGCAAGTTTTATGAAAGGTGAAAAAAACCGACTCAATCAATGTTCACATTACCTTCTTGTTTTTCAACGAAGGACTGCGAATCATTTTAATAAAACGAAAGAAAATAAAAAAGGAACTGCGGCATGATAAAAGTACGACAAAAATATTTACTTTTTTTTGTTTAATTTTTAAACTTTTCTTTATTGATTTTATATTTTTTTCCCCTAAAAACTTTCAAAATCGACTAAAAGACAAAAAAAAAATTGTCATTATTTTATCATGATTTTGTTCTTTCACATTGCTTTATAACAAATTAAGAAACAAAGGTGTCTGGAGAAAACTAGCCACGTGCTCAGTTTATTAACAATATTAAAATTATTAATATAATACTATTTTCACCGACCATCATCGTTAGAGACGACCGCATCAAAAATAATATAAAAGAGCGCGACAAACTTAACAAACAAACAGAGGGAGAGCTTTTTACTTCACTTAAATTCGTTATCTCGATGGCGACCGTCGGAGCTCATATCATCTTAGTCGATTTATCGCCGGCATGTTGTCGAGATACGACGTCATCATCAGGGAAGTCAAAACGGAATCAGATTTTAAAGCGGCGACTAGCGGTGTCCAATGAGCAGGTGCAGGCGTCAACAGCATCAAGGTCGACGGCGGCGCCAACCAAAACGGCGTCGAAGAGGAGCTTTGTGCATAAAGAATTAGAAGCTGAGACGAAACGGAGAGTTAACGTGGACGAATATTTTTCGGAAGGTAACAGAAAGCGTTTGAAAGACTACTTTGACGAAGCGGAACATATGATCAGATCATCATCATCAGATGGCGGTCCGCCTCGCTGGTTCTCTCCCTTAGAGTGCGGGTCCCACAGCCCTCATTCTCCACTCCTACTCTTTTTACCTGGTGCGTTAATTCGTTTCGTTATTACGTTGAATCTCAAACAGTAATTACCCTAATTACTTTGTTATCTAACTGTTTAAGATTTTGTTTTTATAACGTGTGCATGCAAGAAACATTGAAAGACAATCGCTGATGAATCCGATAATAATTACTGCTCAGCTGCTTTTGTACTGATACACCGAATGACTAGCAAGATTCTATTTTTCATCTTTATGATTAGCACAAAATCAACTGAGCACTGAATTTTAATTCGGACGGACAACAACTTAATTAAAAATACATAACGTCAGTAAAAATTTTGATAGTTGATTGATACTCTTCACAAAAATTTGATGAGTTGTGAACTTTGAAGGAATCGATGGTGTGGGACTTGGACTTATAAGGCATCATCAAAGGCTTGGAAAGTGAGCATTCGTTTTTTCCTTTTTTGCCTTTTTCTTTTAGGCAAGTTGACCTTATTATAATGGTGCAACAAGTTGGTTCATTGTGTGATTTAGTGAATATTTACTTTGATGAAGGATATTTGATGTATGGAGCTTGCATATTCCAGTAAAGGATCGGACATCATTTACAGGTTTCTCTCTCTCTCTCTTTTTAATTTTTATATTAATTTATGAAGAAAAAAATCTTTTTATTTTCATCCTTAATTTCCTTTATGAGCTAATAAAATACATGATGATCCAGGTTTAGTGAAGCTGATTGAAACAACAGTAAGGTCAGAGAATTGCCGTTCACCGAAAAGGCCCATATATCTTGTCGGAGAATCTCTTGGAGCTTGCCTCGCACTAGCCGTTGCATCTCGTAATCCTCGCATCGATCTTGTGTTAGTTTTGTCCAACCCAGGTAACAATTTTTTTTTTTAAAATAATAATAATAATTTTTAATTATTATTATTATTATTATTTATCAGTAGTAGGACTTGAGCCTACACCTGAACTTTTAGAATGTAAATTCTCCAATCGGTTCAAATATGACGAGGCATGAACAGTCGATGACGTTTCACATAATATTGAGAGAAAGTCTAAAATATATACCACGTCATTCTCACATAATAATTTAATAATTTGGACTTGTCATTTATTGTAAAAATTTGTCGTGCTAGTTGGCAGCAAATATGACTTGTATGCAAATTAGTATAACTCTAAAAACCCCATAGCGAACCCAGGCAAAACTGCTGAACTAAGCGAGTTGGGTTGGATTTGGGATAAGTTTTTATTATTTTGTTAGGTTTAGAACCTTCTAATACACCGAGGGCCAGTTGCTGTACGTCATAGAGCGAATGAAAATTAGTTTCAATAATTTCGTGATTGTAAATATCATTCGTGTTCTGGCTATAATATTAATTAAAAAAAATTAAAGGTTAGTTTGGTAATATTACAGTTTTAAAATAATTATTATTAGTTATGCTATAAAAATAATAAAAAATTAATTGAATCAATTAAACGTTATATAATATTTTTTTGTTGTGGATTTAATAACTAATAACTAAAATAATTTTTTATTTCCTAATTGAATGAGGATAATTATATATATATATGAAATTATATTAATTATAAAAGTAATTTTTAAAATTAAATTTTAAAAAGTTACTTCTTCCATACTTTTTAAAATTTATCATAAGATGAATCATTTTGCAAAAAGTGATTTTTAAAAAATTTACTAAACTTGAAAATCAGTTTTAACTTTTTAAATCATTTTTTAATTTCTTAAAAGCAGTTTCAAATGGGCCCAAAACCCATTCCATTTCCACCAGGCCTAAATTTCCTTTATTAGTGGCAATTTTTTATTTGGTTATTGATTAAAATAATTCTTTATATATATAGTTCTCTCAGGTATGAATATTGTCATTTTTTTAATGTACAAACACTATTAAATTATATAATTTAATAAAATTAATATTCAATTTAATATAATGTTATGTGGTTTAATAAAATATTTACACCAATTTTATTAAATCACATAATTTAATAGTATATCTGTATAAATTATAAAAAAAAAAAAAAGCTCTCGCCTGAGGGGAATATAAATAATATGTAGGATTTTATTAAGTTACAATGAATGTAACAACGCACCTAAAATATGCATAAATAAGTAATAGGGTAGTAAGATTTAACTGTGTTTTTGCGTTGTTTTAGGTAGGATGGAAGTTAAATTATTTGCAATTTAGCAAGACACGTAGTACGCATTGTCATCATGCCGTACAAGGGGACCGATCCCGTTATTAATTTCCTAGGTGGCGAAAAAGAAAAAAGTACTGAAAAGAGGAGTTTATTGAGGGAAAATAAAAGAATGACAACCGTAGAGTTGCCAATCTTCTAAATTAGGAAATCCTGATAAGACAAAATCTATATTCACCCGAATTACTCAATTTTCTGGAAATTAAGATTTGTTACATGATAAAAGAAAAAAGGCTGCAATTTAGTATGAATTATTAAAAGTTTTCTTCAAAATATCAAAACTGCGAATTTAACGGACATTAATTGCCGCCATTGCAGCGAGTTTTATTCCTCTTTATTCCTTCCAAAGTTAGAATAATAGAACTAACATGTAAGCAGTAGTTATATAAAATTCAACTACACGTTTTAAATAAATTAATTAATTATATTATCACTTATATATTTAAAAATTCCTCCTAATTTAAAGTGTGTTTTTTTTCACATTTTAACTACGTGCTGATGTCTTTCATTGAGGGTAAGAATTGTCAGTTCTTGCATTCAGCATTTTCTAATTAAATTTGATGGTATCAAATTAATGGATGATGAACTGTAGTAACTCGGCATGAATGTGTCTTTTTTGGCAGCCACATCATTTAGCCAGTCAGTGCTGCAATCCACAATACCATTTCTGGAGCTCATGCCAGGCCAATTTACTCTTATGCTGTCTTCAATCTTAAGCTTAATGACAGGTTTGCTTTTCACTGTTCTTATTATTCTCTTCGGCGTGTACTTTAAGATATATAAATTTGTACATTCAGATAATTCGAATGGAGTATTATTTTTGACACTTAAAAAGTATATATTTCAACAATTAGATTGTTTCAACCTTTGCTTCGTAATCAGCATGGTCTTTTGTTTTTTTTAAATATATATCCTGATACAGTTTAAGAAACCTTTCAAAAACAAACGAGCTAGGTTGGTTGATTTTTCTTGTTCAGATTTAAGATACATACGTGCAAAAAGTTTATGCTGCATCTTTTCTGCTTCTTCAAGGAAGAAGAGCTTGGAATTGTAACATTATTTCAAGTTTATCTGGCCAAAATTCATTCTGAAAACTGATCGTGATAGATAGCTAGCTAGTGAATATTTTCAGTTATGCCACGAATTAGAGGCGTTTTAATTATAACGAGCTACTATAAGAATCAGTGCGCACGTATATTTGTTATTACTTAATACCAGCAAAAGCACTATTATACGTTCAGGTAATCCTTTGAAGGTGGCAATGGATAATGTTGTGAAAGGACTCTCTCCGCAGCCAACAATCGAACAGCTACCACAGGATCTTGTTGCAATGTCTTCTTACTTCCCTGTAAGATTCAACTATATATTGAGACAAAATTAAATAACAATTAAAAGAAGATTACTTTGCCCATTAATGTTTTGCACCATGTCATAGTGCTTTTTTAATTTTTTTTGTATTTTGATTGCCGCTGACAGTGCTAGTGTTTTGGAGTTCTACACTGATGATCACCTATTTTTAAAATTTTTTCAGTAGTTGATTAAACTAATTAGCAGGTTCTGGCTGATATCTTACCCAAGGAAACCCTCCTCTGGAAATTAGAGTTGCTTAAGGCAGCTTCTGCATATGCCAATGCACGTCTCCACGCTGTTAAAGCTCAAACACTCATACTTAGCAGGTCCTTACATCTTGGCTCAACCCAGTTATTTCCTGTAATGATTAGGAAATATTGGATCACTCAGTACATTATATATTGTTGAGTGCTGAAAATAGAAATATCTGTTTCTGTTCAACTAATATGCTTACGGATGAAGAATTAATTGGCCAAAACAAGCAATGGCAACAATATGTAAGCCCGGCGGAAATTTATGCTGAATGCATAAAACATAATTTCTTGCCATATATCATTGTGTATTAGATGTAGGCTTATGGTTTTGTTTGCTTTCAGATTAATGTATTGGGTTCAGTATTAATGTTTGTTTGTAGTGGGAAGGATCAGCTGCTGCCCAGTAAGGAGGAAGGTCAAAGACTTACCGGTGCTCTACCCAAAAGTCAGCTCCGTAGTTTTGATGATCATGGTCATTTTCTCTTCTTGGTAAGATGATCTCCTTCGTTTCCCATGCGCGCGTGTGTGTTCAAGCGTTTGACTCAGAAACACTTAAAGTGAAAATTAAACCATTCGATACTTCTATACTCTTGTTTCTTGTTTTTAGAGTATTAGATTTCATGTGTAGTTTTGATCATGTGAGGCAGGAAGATGGTGTTGATTTGGTAACCATAATCAAGGGTGCTAGTTACTATCGCCGTGGAAGAAGTCTCGACTACATTTTAGATTTCATGCCACCAACTACTACTGAATTCAATGAATTAAATGAAGAGAACAGGTAATTAAAATTTAGACTCAGCAGGAAATAATCACGCATACAAAAGCACAATGCTCTGTTTTGTATGATTGTTTGAGATTTTATGACTAACTGAAATGCCAATACATTCTAAAAAATGTTTTGTTTTTTCTCCAGATGGATGAGTGTTCTTACGAGCCCTGTGATGCTATCAACTTTAGAGGATGGGAAGATTGTGAGGGGCCTTTCTGGAATTCCATCAGAAGGACCAGTCTTGTTAGTTGGATATCATAACTTGATGGGGTTTGAAGTCTACACGATGGTGCCGCAGTTCTGGATTGAACGAAAAATTCTTCTTCGAGGCTTAACACATCCAATATTGTTCGTTGACTCGAAAGATGGAGGATTGCCCGAGTTAGGACCTTTCGACAAATTTAGAATTATGGGCGCTGTTCCTGTCTCAGCAGTCAATTTCTATAAACTCATGTCTTCAAAATCTCATGCCTTGCTATATCCAGGAGGGATGCGAGAAGCATTGCATCGCAAGGTATATATATCTTTCACTAAACTTTATTCCATTTATTCTGTGCAGCACTCTCTTCCCTGGCCCTGCTAATCGTATTTGTCTGCTTCTCCGATTCCTTAATACGTGCTTGCCTCTTACTTATAATTCTTAGTTTGTGAACTGCTTTTGGAGAAGCATCACAAACAGTACAGTGTTTTGAGTATGTGTGCTTCGTGTGTATTTTGCGTGCCACGCTA
The DNA here is from genome assembly GCA_030449905.1 of Luvunga scandens. Classification (NCBI taxonomy): domain Eukaryota; kingdom Viridiplantae; phylum Streptophyta; class Magnoliopsida; order Sapindales; family Rutaceae; genus Luvunga; species Luvunga scandens. The sequence goes on along the minus strand of JASUUG010001122.1, from coordinate 1,827,030 downwards.
TTACAAAATTAAAGATGTACTTCAGAAACTGTAAGCTGATTGACAATGACTCTTCATAATTAACTCGTATTTCGTAGGGTGAAGAATACAAGTTATTCTGGCCAGAAACTTCCGAATTTGTCAGGATGGCAGCTACATTTGGAGCTACAATTATACCTTTTGGTACCGTTGGAGAAGACGATGTTGCTCAAGTAATTACGCCAAAATTCTGTTTTCTTCTTCTTCATTATAATTAGCCTCTATGATACGCACACGTTTTGTCTTTTGGGAGCATGAGAAAATCTTTTTTTGGTTCTTGGTGGCATGGTGTCACTGAATGATCTATACCTTGATCCTTGCAACTAATTGTTATCAATGTAAATGAATTTTGGAGTTTTTGCTGCCTGCAACAGCGATAAACAAAATTTTTCTCCATACATGAACTTTTCCGCATATGTTGACAGTGAACCTAACAGATTTCAGATGTGAATTTAATTATTTTCCGTTTTGATTATTTTTCAGATAGTTCTTGATGTCGACGACCAAATGAAGATTCCTTTCATGAAGTCTCAAATAGAAGAATGGAATAAGCAGTATATTAAAGTGAGGTATATATTCAGGGTATATTTCCCCAGCAAAATTTCTCATCTACAATATGGACGCCTCATACCTATAATGCAGCTGGTTCTTTTTATCATAGTGATTTTAAAAGATGGGAAAAAACCCAAATTAGTTATTTAGCCTGCCGTAAGATTTGAATACGGGACACTGCTAGCTAAATAAGACTACTTGAAAACTACTCAAAACTAAATCCATAAGCACATAACTCATTTATTATTCAACATTTATGTTTATTCACTAATCTACTTTACCTGTTTGCATTTCTAATATTTTTTTTTTGAACTACTGAACTGTGTAGGACTGGCGCCGAAGGAGAGGTAGGAAACCAACCACTACATTTTCTATTTTATTTACCGAAAGTTCCAGGAAGATTTTATTATTATTTTGGGAAACCAATTGAAACAAAAGGTACGTTTCGTTGAACTACTTTTATCTCTAATTATCAATTGAATGGTCACATTGATAACACTCATTATTCATCGGTAACACTCAGTATTCTATTGATTCTTGATGCAAGTTAGCTGAATAAAGATGCTAATTATGTATGTTCTGAAGGGAGAAAGCAAGAATTAAGAGACAAGAAGAAAGCTCATGAATTGTATTTAGATATCAAGTCAGAGGTAGAGAATTGCCTTGCTTATTTAAAGGAGAAAAGAGAGAATGATCCTTACAGAAATATATTGGTACGTCTCATTTACAAGGCTACGCATGGTTTTACATCCCAAGTTCCAACATTTGAGCTTTGATTTTTCTTTTCTTCCCTATAATTCAGAATTTTGGATAAGACGAGTCATTCATTTTATGCAACATGTCTATGATAATATAGATGTTGCTGCTAAATATTTCTTGGTGTTTTTCCTCTTCATAAACAGAAAATAAGAATGTAAATAAAGAATTGTTTGTTAAATACAATTTGTTATACGCGATGAATCAATATTTTTATCAAAGTTGAACTATAGTGCTGGCATCCTTTTAAATAGAGATGGCCAAATGGACTGTGTCGTGCCAGCTTAATCCATTAAAGGAAGGTTCACGCATGCTTATGTTTGTATCGTGCCGTGCCTGCTATGTATTTCGTGTTGTGTCGTGCTGTACCTAATTTTTTTCACTTAGGCCCAATCCAGCACACGTACCGTGCCCACACATGCCACGCCTAAGAAAAAATGCCCTCGTGCCATGCCTCAGAAAAAATACTCAATAAACTTTTTTCTTTTTTATTTTTTTAAGAACACATGCGAAGTTGTCGGCGTACTTTTTTCAAGTATATATATATTTTTTAGTCCATGTGCCTTCATTCAAGTTTAATACAATCGAAAATTCAAAACTCAAGTCTATATTCAATAATAATAAACTAATAGTAATATGAGAATGTAATATTAATTACTAAATTTGACGTTATGGTATTAGAATTCTTTTTTAATACTTAACAATAACAATAATAAATTTTTCTTAAGAGTTAACTTAATTGTTATCTTAAACTTACATAGAGTCTTAAATCATAGTTCATCATAGTATTAATACATATTTGTAAAATCATAATATTTATAATTTTATTTATTAAAATCATGATATCAATTATTTATTTAATAAATTATAAACATTTTTTGAACTAAGAACTAAATGAATTTAAAAGATTCAATTTCAATTTACTTGTAAAATCATAAATTTTTAAGTTTACTTTTATTAAAATGTGAAACATACTTATTGCAGACTTTTTTACATGTCGTGCTTTATCCTATCTCTAATTGTGTTGTGCTTTAAAGTCTGCATACCTAAAATTTTAGGCTCAGTCCAACCCACGTGCGTGCCATGCCGTGCTACATGCCATGTTGTACAGACACTTGTGGTGCAGTGTCATGCCGTGCCATGTGCCGACTAGCCCATTAACCATCTTTACTTTCAAATACCTCTTAAAACCCCAACTTTTTTTTCAACTCCATTAAAATTGTATAAAATATAGAGAATTTCTCATGAAACTCCTTTAATTTTAAAAATAACACTAATTTCTTTTTTATTCCCTCTCTCTTTTCATATTACTTTGCTCTTCTTTTTTAAATCTTCTTTTTTAGTCTCATTTTGGTTCAACTAAAAAACACTATAAGAGTTTGCTTTTGTGGGATGGTATTATAGTTAATAGTGTAGGCTATTTTGTCTTAGAATAGTTTCTTTGGGGTGAATAAAATTAGGATGAACCTAAAAACAAGAGAAAAGAACTACTAGAGACAACAGTGACAGTTGCTAGCAATGGCACTTTGATGGTCAAGTTAGGTAAGTGTTAGGGAAGATGATGGGTTTTAAAAAATTAATGAAAAATTAGAAGTAATAGGGAAGAAGTTGAACTTATTCTTCTGAGACTAACTTGACATTTTACAGGGAGTACCCTTAAGGGCGTTTCAATTTCTTTTAGACACGTGGCGGGCTGTAAAAAGCCATTTCCCCTCCTAAAGTAGGGGCTCATTGGTAATTTGGCTATTCAATTTGAGACATTTAGCCTCTTTAGTGCTAAACACGTGTTAGTTAAGAGACTGTCCTTGATGATAACATGTATTAATCTCTTATTGACTTATTTCAAATAAGTCAATTAGACTTTTGGAGTAGCTGATGCCTCTGTTAGTGGCTCAATGATAGCTCTATGAAATGAGAGTTATCATAATACTTTTAGATTTAAATTGATGTTACTTAGAGAGTGAACAATGTGGTTTCATTGCATTATTAGTGTATTTCATAAGCATTTAGCTAAGTTTAATTTTTAATAAATTAATCTTGTTTTAAATCATTTGGTGCTTTGATTTTGTGTGAATTATAGGTAACTAAAACCTTAAGTTTTATGAATGGAATGCTGCTGTAATAAACTTATAAAGATGACAAAAGAGCTTGGCTATAGAAGAGTTAAAACTAATCTAGAACAACGAAGATATTGTAGCCAATGCTATAGCAATTTTGTAACAACTGTAGAAAAGATTTCGTGCAAAATAATTAAAAGATTATGATCTAAGATTTCAAAAAATGGTAGACACATAGTCATACGCTTCTGGTTACCTTCATTTTAACCTATAAAAGGAGTATGCATGAAAAGAAAAGGAAGAGCCGTCATTAAAGAATAAATACAAAGGAAAACAAAGAAGAAGAGAGATTTGAGGGGCTGCAATTGAGATTCCAAAAGAAAAAGAAAGAGCAATTGCAAGATTAAGCAGAACTGAATCTCTCATTTTTATTTTCTCATTTTTTTCTATCTTTGAGGATGTATTTGATGGCTAAAACAATCTTTGTTTTTGTTTTATCTTTTATCATGAACTAAATCTTGTTGTGATTGAGTGATAAACAAACTTAAATATATATGTTGCTATAGATTTGGTGCAACCTTTTGTCTTAATTTTATTTATTGTAATTCCCTATTTCGGCTCACTACCCATTTAGTATATATTAGCTAAGAAGGAGTTTAAAAAAAGACTGACTTAATAAAATAAATTAAGATAATACATGATTTTAGATTGAGTTTCCTAAGTTTAGTTAATCTTGATTTGAATAGATTAATCTCTTATGCTTGATCTAAAATTAGTGAGAAATTAGATATAGGGATGTACCTTGTAGGGCAATAAGAACCTATAATGTACAATATTATATCATATGTGGGCATAATAATAACAACTAGTTATTGTTAGGTTACATATATATATAAGATATTCAACAAGTGACAGCTGAGAAAGCATAAGAGATTTTACTCAGTGTTGTAGTGGATGTTGTAGCAATGAAATCTTAATTGAAAAATAGTCAATACCATTAAGAGAGTTTCATCACTAAACTACTTTTCTTTTATTGAGTTTGTCCTTGTGTTTAACTTTAGATTTATATTAATATATTTTCATTCCTTACATTTTTAATTTAGCTAGTTCCTTAGTTTTATTAATTATTTTATTGAAATTGCACTGCTAAGATTGCAACAGTAAAACTGATAACACTCAATTCCTGTGGAAACGATCTGAATACTCGTCATTATATTGCTTATTATGTATACTTGTACATTGAAATATATAGTATCTACAGCACACACCACTCAAATTATAGATAACTTGGTTACTTATCTCACTTTTAGTATAATTAACCATTGGTGAGATATTTTGGGAGGATCATAGTGGGACCATATCATACTAATGTATAACAATTTTAGTAATGCCCTTTCATTGTTATAGTGATCCTCTATTAATCAATGGCAACTTTAAGGTATTTTGGGAGAGATTCTCTACACTTTCAAAGTGAATAGAGTGGCTTATGCTCTTTTCTTGAGATTTTTCCATTTTACCTTTAGTTTGTGATTTTTTTTCTCCTCATATTTTATAAGGGCATATTAGTCATAGAGACCATTATACATGCATCATGCTTTAATTGGATGACCCAAATTTTACCACCAACAAGATTTCTTTAGTCTTCTTTAACAAAAAATGAGGTGAAAGAGACTAAACTTGTGCTTGCAAAATCATAGCATATATAAAGATCTTTTGATTCGGATGTTTTTTGTTAGGACGGTCCCCTTAGGAATGTTTTCAGTATCTAAAGCTTTGAAAATTTCTTTTTGGCACTAGGATTGTTCCAGGTTTAATCCTTCTATTAAATACAAGCCACTATTCTCCATGTTCAAGTGACAGATTATGTTTTAAAGTAAAATACTTGACTAGTGTCCAAAGTGGAAAAACTCATAAAGAGGTAGGGGAGTTTTGTCAGGACTTGGAGAAAGAGAAGAAGAAGTCTAGCAATGTCTCCTTAGAAAGACATTTAGCCCAAAACAAGTTGGAGTCCATCCAAAAGAGATGAAAAAAGCAAGCATAAAGCTACTAATGAGATACTTTACTTGAAACAAAGGACACAACTTAGGTATCAAAGCCCTTGCACTATCAAATTGAAAAATTTAAAATCATTCAATAATTGAGAGTTATGGGGGAAAAATAACTTATTTTTTTTAAATTGACCTAAAATTATATAAGAAGTGTTAGTTAGAGTATCTTTGTGCCTTTTTGAACATGTGGTAGGGCTAAAATAATATATTCGCTCTTTTAAAGATGGGTTCTTAGGTAATTTGGCTATTTAACTTTAGCCCTTTAAACTATAGCCTCTTTAGGTTAGACAAGTATTAGCTAAGTGTTGTACAAATTTTATTGTACTTGCAAGCACATAAATTTATTGTAGTATAAATTTATAGCGATGAGTGTCGATCCCACGAGGGGTAGATTTAATTATGTATAGGGTTAATTTTCCAAGTGTATATTTGTATTGGTTATGAGTTATTTCTTTATCTTAAGATTTAAAATAAAATGACGGAAATAAATTAAAGATGAAACTATATAAATGAGGTGCTTGAGTATCTAGATTCACACTCAACACTTCACTATAGACTTAATATTCTTTTTTAGTTCCAATTAATTTATAAGAGGGTATTTCCACTCCTCATAATCCCCACTTCATTAAATATGGTATCAACTGCTTATTATACCAGAGGGTAATCATCTTCTGTAAAAGTAGTGTAAAAAACGTGTTATGCCAGATGATAATAATCCTTATGTCAACAACATGGCAAAACCATTCATTAAATAACTTAGATACACTCTCTGTCGTTGCTGAGCCAAGACAACTCACAAAATATTAGAAGGGAGTTTTCTCTCTAACAAACATAGTGCTAAGTGCTTGTCATGACAAACAGTAACAACCTTTCACTAGGGAGCCGATATATCGTGCAAAATCTAATTAAAATATATTGTCTATTGACGATAAGTCAAAACAACCATTTAAATGAGATAGATAAAGTAAACAAACTGACAAACAGTAACAACCTTTCACTAGGGAGCCGATATATCGTGCAAAATCTAATTAAAATATATTGTCTATTGACAATAAGTCAAAACAACCATTTAAATCAGATAGATAAAGTAAATAAACTTACCAAATTAAGTCCATGGATTATGTTGAGACTTCATCTTCAACTCAAGTTTGAAACTAAATTAGACATTCATAATTAAACTAGGGAAAAATTATAATTTTAATAAAATTTAAAGAAAATATAAGATGGAGAGAGAATTACAGAAAATAAAGCTTAAAAATAAAATTAAAGCTATTAGATTAGGGAAGGTGAATTCTTTATTTATAGATACAATGTATAAACCTTGGTCATTGGATGAAAATAATTCTAATGCTGAGGATTGCGCCACATGTCAAGCTTTGATTTGTTGGAACACATCATCAGTCAATGCCACATTAACATTTCGATCCAATAATAGGCTCCACATCATCAGTCAATACAACATCATCAATCAACACCATATCATCAGTCAACACCACATTATCAGTCAACGCCATATAATTAGTTAATGCCACATCATTAGTCCAACAAGATGCTACCACGTTATTGGTCTAAGCCCCATCATTGGTCAATGTTATCATATTGTATATGTGAATAGTATTATGTCATATATGTGAACAACACTGTATATCCATTTATGCTCCTCATAAGATTTTTGACTGTTTCGAGCTAAAAAATTAGATTTGTTTTGATGTCTGACTTCTCGTTAATTATAAAATAATCAATATACCCCTGAAATGTGTAAAATAATTAGATTATAATAAAGCACATACAATTAAAATCTATGAGACTTAAATATATAAAAATAGAGATGTTAGTGAGAGTTAAAATACAAAATAATGATTTTACATTTTATAAATATACATTCTTCAGCATTCAACACTAAGATATTATCCTTAATGGCAATATGTATTAATCTCTAATTGAGCTTTTAGAGTTATGGATGCCTTTATTATGGCTCAAGTTTCAACTGATTGGTCTCCCTCTCTTACTTTTGGTGCATGTGGTTGTTGGTGAGATACTTTGGGAGAATTCTTGAGGTGTCCCTATCATACTAATATGTAATAATTTTGTTGGAGGCCTTTTTATTGTTTTAGTGCTCTTTTATGTGGCAACCTTAAAACATGTTGGGAACATTCTCTGTACTGTGATAATTTTAATTATAAGTTTAAGTGTTTTTTTCTTTAAGAATACATCGTGCATTTTTTAACCAAAAAATAATTGAAGGGTATTTTTATCGGTTCATTATTTTTGTAATTATAATAAAATCAAGGTTATTCATAAATTCATGGTTAACTATTATTTAACAATTTAAAGACATAATAATAATCAAAATGTTTATTATTTAATACCTCTGTTTGTGTATTATATCATAAAAGGTAAAATTAGTATTTCACTTGTAAACTAACGGGTCAACAAGCAATCCTAATAGAAAAGTAGGACAATAAAATGTATTGAAAAGTTATAATAGTAAAATAATAGGGAATAACACTTCTTGAAGTCATTAGATATTTTACAATTCTTGAAGTAGTGAAAATATTTGACAATTTGGAACCATTTCAATGGTTACTTTATGAGTTGGACTATTAGCATCCTTAAAATCCCTCATAAAACCCCTTATCTAAAATTACCCCATTAAACAAACAAATATTTCAAGTTTTCAAAAATATCCTTCACCCCATTCCTAGTGATACCACATATAAACATGTTTCCTTCTCATTTTTTTTCAAATAAATTCATTCTATATTTCTATAAAATAATCACCTAAAAATTTCACAACATGGTGTGAATAATTAGTCTTTAAGTTAGGAACCATCATGTAAATTGTAAATAGATGCAGTGCCAACTTTATTTTCAAGTTATATTATTGAAAACCAATTCAACTAATGATAGTTAGATATATGAAAAGTAAATCCATGTTTTCTAAATGAAATTCAATTAATCATACAAAGTATATGGGTTTTACCTTTGTTATGTCCTTTTTTTTTTATGGCTATTGATTGAGTATGACTTCTCCCACACCATTGTTTATTATCATATATATATATATATATATATATATATATCTCTATATCAAATTATCGTGGAGAAATAAATTTTTTATTTTATTTTTAGAAAATAAATTGAATGGTTAAAGGATCTAAAATTATTCTATTCAACATTTTTTCAATAAAAGACTTTTGGATTGATTGTTATGCATAATAATATCATGATTTAAAATGATTTTTCTTTGAAAATGAAAAAGAAACGCTTTAATATGGGGCGTTATTAACAATGAGTGAATTAAAGGGTATTTATGACATTAAGGTAAATATTTTTCAAAACAAAAAATACATTTAATTATATATGAGGTACTTTTAAAAAGGGGGTTATATGAGAAGTTTAAAGGGGTGCCAATGCCACCACTCTTATTTTACTCATCTCATGTTTTAAAGAAAAACTTTATAAGAGTTAACAATGTTTGTTTTATTATTTTGGATGGTACTCATGATTATAATTTGTCTCTAATTTTTTTTTTTAACATTTTCAAGTTTGAGTCACTATTTTTTATTTATTGTTTAATATTTCTAAGTTACTCAAGCTGAAAATTATTTGATGATCCAAATATTTAAAATATAAAATGGGGTTTAACAATAATAAAAAATTAAAAAATTGAAGAATTAAAGAATGAGATTAACACGATAAATTTAAATTGAGAGTATTTTGGCCATTAATGGAGGTAATAATTTTTTTAATATTTTTAACTATTTAAATGGGATTAATTAAAAAAAAAAAGGAGTTTTAAAACATTGTTAGAGGGATGTCCATAGTCCCACTCATGCTTTAGAAAGGAGTGCCACGTGCTCGCAAGGCAACAAAACCCATCAAATTTTTTTCCATATGCAACAAAATATTATTTGACAAAAAATCAAAGGCTTTTTTTTAAATAAATAAAAATAGCTTAATCATTTGATGTCGATCATAATGAATTGAAAAATAAGTAAAAAAAAAAAGATATTTACACCCTTAATGTTTGGAAAAATAATCACTGCTATAAGTAAGTTTCCAAAAAAAAAAATATCAAGACATCATCTTGACCATAATATTTGTTACTTCTATTATCCCAAAAAAGTTAACTATAATATTTTATAATGATTAAAAATATAACATTAAATTAAATGTAATAATATACACATTTTAAAATAATTTCAACATTTAAAAAATATTTTAATATTTTACAATCTATTGATATATTTTATTATATTAAAGTAAATTTTATAATAAATAGAAACATAATATTAAAATAAAGGTATTAAAATTTGAATTATTTTGAATATTATGTTAACATTATTTGCATTTGAGATTCTTTTAATTGTAAAATGTATCTAATGCAAATATTTATTTAAAATCTCTATAATAAATAAAAAATATTATTAAAATAAATATAATAATTTATATATGTAAATTTAATACTTTAATATTATTAGTCTATTGTATAGGTACATAATTTATATAATATTTTTATTTATTAAAAATTTTAAAATTAATTTCTATAAGGTAAGAAAGATAAAAAATAAAAAAGGATAAAAAGAAGTCTCCGTATTTTTTTTATAAAAACTTTTATGGTGTGTTTACCAATTGAAAATGAGGGAATGAAAATTATTGATATGTTTATTTATTTAAATAAGAGGTGAAATAAGAATCAAAGCAGTGGATCCCACTTAAAATTGAGAATGATTATTAGAGTATCCATTTCTATGGGGAGGTGGGAATGAGAATCTCATTTACGGGATTGATTATTTTGCCCTCTTCAAAAATTAAAAATGTTCATATTGCCTTCATTTATAATTAATTAATATATTATTTTAATTAATTAATTAATTATTAATAATAATTATTAATAATGATAGTTTTTAAATAAATAATCACAATAATTAATATATTACTATTATTAATTAATATACTATTATAATAATTATTAATATAATTATTTTAATTAATTCATATGTTAATATTAATTAATTAATCTAATTATTACTATTAATAAATATACTAATAATCACAATAATAATCTTTGAAACAACAACAACAACAACAATAATAATTAATATGATTGTTATTATATTAATATATTATTAACAATAATTATTAATAATTATAATTTTTTATAAATAATCACAATAATTAATATACTTTTATTATAATTAATTAATATAATTATTACTACATTAATACATTATTAAAAAAATATATTAATAATTATAATTTTTAAATAAATAATCACAATAATTAATATATTTTTAAAGTAACAATAATTAATATAATTAATTAGTATATTATTATAGTTGATTCATTAAAAAATTTTACAATTAATTAATATATTAAACATTATTAACAATAACTAATAATAATAATTTTTAAATAAATAATTATTATAATTAAAATATAAAATAATAATTATAATAATAAATTTAATAAATATTTTTTAATAATTTATTATAATTTAATTCATTCTAATTTTAATTTTAAAATAAAATATACACGTCAATTCAATTTTAATCCACCCTGATTCTGATTCATAGAAATCAAATAAATAATTCAACTTTATTCTCATTTTTTATTCTTATTCCCGCTCATCCAATTCCGATACCTAACAAATAAATGGAGCATTAATGGTGTCTGTCACAACTCACCATTTCAGCAAGTTGTCGTCCTTTTCTCATAAATAAAATCATTCTTATTTTCACAAGAGCGCTGAGCGCCACGTGGGAGTAGTTGTAGTTAGTTCCCCATGACGACGGCCGTTGGAGCTTGGATATTCTCGGCCGGTTCATCGCTGGCGTTCCGGCGGGAAATGACGTCGTCGTCGTCCGGGAAAGCAAAACGAAATCCGATGTCAGAGCGACTGGCGGTGTCCACAGCAACAGCAACGACAGGGAAAATCGAAACGACGTCGACGACGATGAGGAGCTTTGTGGAGAAGAATACTGGCGAACTAGAAGCTGACACGAAACAGAGAATTAAATTGGAAAACTATTCGTCGGAGTCTGAAGAACAAGAAGGTAACAGCAGAAAGTGGTTGAAAGATTATTTTAATGAAGCAAAAGATATGATCAAATCGGACGGCGGACCGCCTCGGTGGTTCTCGCCCTTAGAGTGTGGGTCCCACAACCGTAATTCTTGTGCTCCTCGCCTCCTCTTTTTACCTGGTACGTTTTCTCGTCTTTCTGGCTAAGTAACTGCTTCATTAGCTAGCTGCTTAAGACTTTCCAAAGTACTTTTATCGATGGTCAATGCATAATATTTTATAAGTATGTATGTTTTCATTTTTCGTTCTTTATTTATTTATTTATATTTTTTATTATTGGTTAATTTTTTAGTTTCCCTCCAAAAATGATTTATATTAAATTTTTTTTTATACATGTGATTTTTGTTAAACAAAATTATGAAATGCCAAAAAAAAAAAAAAATAGTAGTAACTGATGCATGTTATGGGTTTTGAAGGCATTGATGGTGTTGGACTTGGACTAATAAGGCAGCATCAAAGACTTGGAGAGTGAGTATCTGGCAGGATTTTTAGTGCATTTTGCAGAATAAATTTTTGATTATAATAAATTGAGTAACATCTGATGATTTAAATTATTTCATTATTAATTGATCATGCAAAGTGATGAACTTTCCATTTGATGAAGGATATTTGATGTATGGTGCATGCATATTCCAGTTACAGATCGGACATCATTTGCAGGTGCTTTGTTTTTTTTTTTTTTGTTATTTTTCATTTCCTTACATTTATGTAAATTTGTAAGGGAGATTTTCCCTTTTAAATTTTTCTCTGAATTTTACAATATTTTCAAGTTTCAGGTCTACTGAAGCTGATTGAAAGAGCTATAAGGTCTGAGAATTGCCATTCACCAAATAGACCTGTATATCTTGTTGGAGAATCTTTAGGAGCATGTCTTGCACTAGCTGTTGCAGCCCGTAATCCTGATATGGATCTTGTGCTAATTCTGGCTAACCCAGGTGAGAACCGAGTACTTTCTCTTAAGCTATATATAAAGCATGGATGGATGGTAAAAACTTGACAGTAGAGGAGAGGTTGCATGTGAAGGTTATAAAGGCAGGGGAATTTCTTATTTATTTATTTATCATGGCTGATTCTTGATATTAATATTTCTTTTCTGCAGCTACATCTTTTACGAAGTCATTGTTGCAAACCATAATGCCTATACTGGCGGAGTTCATGTCAGGCCAAAATACTCTTACCCTGTCTTATTTGTTGAGCTTAATGACAGGTCCGCTCTTTTTTGTGTTCCTCATTTTATCATATCCTCGCAAGTTTGTTTTTTAGAAATATATTTTGGTTTCCATTCAGGCCTTGAATGGAATTACTATTATCATGCACTTGAAACTATTCAGAATTTCGATTCTTAAGATGTAATGATTGAATTGGAGGACACTGGATAAATTGGATTTTAGACTTAAATTAGATTCATCATAATAGGATGCCTAGGATTGAGGTTAAAATTATTTTGAAATTCTTCTACATGTTGGAACTGCCTATAAATTAGATTGTTCATCACTTCTTTCTGAAGCAGAGTCCTCAATTATCCTTATACCATCCAAGAACCATTGATAAATAAGGGATGTTGGTAGATTTTTTTGGTTAAGATTAGGTGCTTTTAGTCTTTTACTATATCAATGCAATGAGATAAAGGGCTCAATGTGGAGAGTTAACTTTTTTCTGTAGAAAATTTTGGGGGTGCACTTAAAAGTTCCGTTTGCTACTTTTCTGCTTCTACAAGGAAGAGCTTGAAAATGGAATACTATTTCCAGTTTATCCTGACTGAAAATACTTAAGGAAACTGAAATTTGAGTCTTTTTTCTCTATCGCATTCAATTATTTTAATTATGGCTAATATTAGAGGCATGCCATAACTAGCTATAATAAAATTCAGTGCGCTCAGTATTTTTCTCAATTGATTCCTGTAATTGCAGTACTTATGTTCAGGTGATCCTTTGAAGATGGCAATGGATAATGTGGTGAAAGGACTTTTTCTTCAATCAACAATTCAAGATCTATCGCAGGACTTTGTTGTAATGTCGTCTTACCTTCCTGTAGGATTCAACTCTGTTACATGGACATATCTGAACTATAAAAAACAGAGATATTTGCTGGTCAATATATGTTGAGGATCATCGTTACTTAATTGGAATATTACATGCAGCAATTAACAGTGCCATGTGTTGGAGTTCTATAACGATGATTGCACCTGTCTGTCAATTTTGCAAACATTTAATGGACGATTTCATTGACAGGTTCTAGTCAGTATCTTACCCAGGGAAACACTCCTTTGGAAGCTAGAGTTGCTTAAGTCAGCTTCTGCATATGCCAATGCACGTCTTGATGCTGTAAAAGCTCAAACACTGATACTTTGCAGGTTTGGGATGGTCTAGTTATTTTCAGCTATGATAACAGAAGATTTCTTCCAAGTAGATATATACTTCTTTCGAGTGCTAAGCCTGAGAGCCAACAATCAAGTTAGAGGGTTATGATCAATATGCAAGCAACATTTTGCCATACATATAGCTAGGCTTAAACTTTGTGATTCCTGTAAGAATTATGTGCTGAGTTCTGTTTTATCTTTGTAGTGGAAAGGATCAGCTACTGCCAAGTGAAGAGGAAGGTGACAGACTTTGCCATGCTCTACGCAACTGTCAGACTCGTAGGTTTGGTGGCCGAGGTCACTTTCTCTTTTTGGTAGGATGGTCACCCTCATCAGATACTTTAATTTTCTAAAATCTCATAGCTCATGCTGCTGCGCCAGAAACATTTAGTTTGTATATACTTGTTTCTTTTTTTTTTTTTTCCTTCAAACAGTAGATTTCATGAGTGGTTTTGTCCATACATGGCAGGAAGATGGTGTTGATTTGGTAACCACAATCAAGGGTTCTGGTTACCATCGCCGTGGAAGAAGAGTTGACTATGTTTCAGATTTCTTACCGCCAACTACTATTGAAGTGAATAAAGCATATGAGGAATACAGGTAAAATAATTTATCATGAAACCTACAGATGCAGAATGTGTTCTGTATGTTAACATAGATGATATATAAGCATTACCCTGCTGCTTAAAGACGTGTTGTATGAAAATTCACAAAATTGTTGATGGCAGGTGGATTGTTGATCTTACTAGCACTGTGATGCTGTCAACTTTACCGGATGGGAAGATTGTGAGGGGTCTTTCTGGAATACCATCTGAGGGACCAGTCTTGTTAGTTGGTAATCATTTGTTATGGGGACTTGAGGCACTTCCAATGGTGCCAACTTTCATGATCGAGAGAAATATTCTTGTTCGAGCCATTGCACATCCAATGGTGTTCTTTAATGCAAAAGATGGAGGATTACCTGACGTAGCACCATATGATTCATTTAGAATTATGGGCTCTGTTCCAGTCTCTGCCGTAAATTTCTATAAACTTGTTTCTTCAAAGGCTCATGTCCTGCTTTATCCTGGTGGTGTACGAGAAGCTTTTCATCGTAAGGTATGTCTTTTAAGAAAGTGATAAACTTCATTAACTATTTCTAATTGAAAAATCATCTCAATGTTCAGTGTGTCCTAAATTTGTTCACCAATTGAAATGACTGCATACGAGATTAAAGTGACATAAAATACTTTGCGCGCACTTTTGTTTTATGGTATAAATTGAGTGGCCACACATGATACATATGTTTATAGTTCATGAATATTAAAGCTGATTTGCAATAATTCTTCACACATTTTATCTATAGGGTGAAGAATATAAGTTATTCTGGCCAGAAAGTTCCGAGTTTGTCAGGGTGGCAGCTACATTCAGAGCTAAAATTGTACCTTTTGGCGTTGTTGGAGAAGACGATCTGGCTCAGGTAATTAAGCCAGAATACGTTCATTTATACACATACATTTTGTCAGGAAAACCAGATGAATATATTTTTGAAGTTGTTGTCGCCAATGATCAATACCTTCATCCTCAGTTTTTGCAGCGTACGAGAATCATAATCAAAATTTAAGAGCAGTAGTTTTGTCATAAGTGTGATTTCAGTGAGTATTTGATTGCATTTTCATAATTTGGCAGATAGTTTTTGATTACAATGACCAAATGAAGATCCCTTACTTAAGGTCTCAAATAGAAGAACAGACAGAAAAGGTTGTTAATCTGAGGTATATATATATATTTTTCAGGAAGTGTTTCCTCAATTCGTTCCTTCATACCCATGAATTCATTAATATTCTTCATTTTTGTTTTTGTGTGTGTGTGTTTTTTTTCCCAATTCAATTTTTCCTGCTGTGAATTGTAGGACTGATACCGGTGGTGAGGTGGCAAACCAAGCGATGCACTTACCATTTTGTATACCAAAAGTTCCAGGCAGATTGTATTATTATTTTGGAAATCCAATTGAAACTAACGGTAAGATCATCGGACAGCCCGCTGTCTTACAAGTTTTATCTCTTCTAATTTTGTAGTAGAGAAGGTTTTATTCCGTTCATGTATGTTTGTTAAATATTTTTCATGTTGTTGATTCTTAATGCAAGTTGAGTAACTAAAGTTGTTAATTATGTTTTGATATGAAGGGAGGCAGCAAGAATTAAGAGACAAGAAGAAGGCTCAGGAATTGTATTTACAAGTAAAGTCAGAAGTTGAGAAATGTATTGCTTATTTAAAAGAGAAAAGAGAGGGTGATCCATACAGGAATATTTTGTCCAGGCTCACTCACCAGGCTATTCATGGCTTTACCTCCCAAATTCCAACATTTGAGCTTTGATTTACAGCATAAAGAGAATTATATTTAGGTTTTTTTTTTATCTGAAGTGGAATTCGAGTGGTCAATTTTAAAAAATAAAATAAAATAGAAGCCATCGATCGGACCACACCTTTTTAAGGCGTTTCCTTTGTAGTTAAGATTTAAAAAAGTAATATACATTAAATGTTGTGTCACAAATTACTTGTAAAAATTTGTTTTGTAAAATATTAGTTGAGTTTATCATCTATTCCTTCTCGTTATTAAGTTAGTTTAAGGGCATTTTGTTCATTAATTTACTTATAAAAGTCTCTTGACGGTTTGGATTGATAAATATAGGGTTAAATCTCGCATTGTCTCTGGTGAGATAATAATTTTTTAAATTATTATGAATTTTAACTTGTATTCATTTTTATTTAAAAAATAAAAGGATATTAGGATTGGATTATTGAGAAGTTTTTTTTATTTTTATGACAAAAATAAAAATGTAAGTTGAAGTTTCAAATATAATTTAAATATGTTTTAAAGATGATCATTTTATTACAGTAACCGAAATTAACCCGTAAATAAATAAAAGAACGGTGATAACTTAGATAAGTAAGGTTAATGTAGTCTTTTAACAAAATAACAAAATAAATTTCGTCACAACATAAAGGTTAAACATGTGATTTCCCCAAGATATGACCGACAGGCTCAGTTCCACAATTGCACAACATTCAACTTTAGTTGTTTTGTAGCCATAATTAGTTAAGACAGCGACTCTAAGAGAGAAGGTTCTCGATGACGACCGTTGGAGCTTCTATCTTCTCGACCGACGTACCGACGGCATTTCACCCGGAAATGTCGTCACCATTCTGGAACCAAAGACGGAACCCGATTTTAAAGCGACTAGCGGTGTCCACAGAACAGCAGGCATCAACCGCAGCGACAGTGACAACCGAAACAACGCCGAAGAGAAAATTTGTGGAGAAGGAGAGTAGTGAAGTTGCCGCCTTCTCAACTGCGACGGCAGTGAACAGAAAAACGACGTCGACAGGGACGACGTATTTGTCTGAGGAGAGTGAAGGTAGCAGAAAGAGTTTGAAAGATTACTTCGATGAAGCGAAAGACATGATCAAATCGGACGGAGCTCCGCCTCGGTGGTTCTCTCCGTTAGGGTGCGGGCCCCACTCTCCAGATTCTCCTCTCCTCCTCTTTCTACCCGGTACGCATGTGATTGTTTGTCGTATTTTTACTGCTCTTTGGATTTTACTCCAGTTGAACGTACAAAAATTAACTAAAACAAGAGGACAGGTATCAAGTTTTTTGTTTGCTATTTAAACATTGTCCTGACTCACGTTTGTCTGGAGCAAATGCAGGCTGTTATTAAATAAAAAAGTTATGAAAAAGCAATGAGAATAATATTAATCACGGGACATATTGTGTGCGCATTGATAAGTATCACAAAACTAGTACGGTACATTAATTATAAAATAAAGGCAAAAAAAAAAAGAAATTAGTTTCATAACCAGCATTATTATATATGTAATAATATTGAAGAAAATTTAAGAAATTTAGAAATTCTTTAAATCCTTCTGGTAGAATGGTCCCTATTTTTACTTTTTTTTTTTTTTGTTTTTACTCCTCAGTATGGTCGCTAATAAGGGATGTGAATTTTATAGGGATTGACGGCGTTGGAGTAGGACTTACAAGGCAGCATCAAAGACTTGGAAAGTCAGCATCTATCCTTATTTTAATGCAACATTGCAAAATACATTTTCATTTATGATAAATTGTGTAAGATCTGATAATCATATTATTTCTTTATCATTGATTGATCTTGGAATGATTTTTCCATTTGAGGTAGGATATTTGATGTATGGAGCTTGCATATTCCAGTGAAGGACCGGACATCATTTACAGGTTTCTGTCTTTCATTTTTAGTAGTATTATTATTGTTGACTCTAATTAATTAGGAAGGAAAATCTTCTCTGTCATTACTTTTCTTAACATATATCAATGTTTTCATGTTTCAGGTCTAGTGCAGTTGATTGAAAAAACTATAAGGTCTGAGCATAACCATTCACCAAACAAGCCCATATATCTTGTTGGAGAATCTCTTGGAGCTTGCCTTGCTTTAGCTGTTGCAGCACGTAATCCTCACATCGATCTTGTGCTAGTTCTGTCCAACCCAGGTGAGGATTTAGTAATTTCACATCAGCTAACTTGTACAAATAATTTGATGCATAGAGAATTGCATAATCAATACATCAGAATATTAATTAATATAACCCTTTGTACTTTCCTGTCTGAATACAAAACATCCACCATAATTTGAATCGATGTAGCTTAAAAAACACAACACCTGGATAAACCAAGCCTTACTCATGTAACTCAAACATTGATATATCTTTTTATGTAGCTACATCTTTTAGCATGTCGGTGCTTCAATCCACAATATCCTTACTGGAGTTCATCCCAGGCCAAATAACTCTTAGCCTGTGTCATATATTGACCTCAATGACAGGTAATTTGCTATGCTCTGTTCCTCATATTTTCATATTCTGGCTTCGTTGTTTGTTTGAGATATATATTTCTTTAAGAAATAATTTAAGTGGACATAGGATAAATTGGATTTTATATGGGAGTCTTTATACGCCACGATGCTTGGGGTTTAAGTAATAGTTTTGTTGAATCCTTGAGGAAATTTTTACTTCCATAAATTAGATTGTTCAAAATAATATTTTTATCATTTGATGAAAACAGTTGTACCATATACATTCAGGTGATCCTTTGAAGATGGCAATAGCTAATGTGGTCAAAGGAGTCTCTGTACCACCAACAATTCAAGATCTACCAACTTACCTTTCTGTAAGATTCAACTCTATAACATGGGCATAACTGAACCATGGATAACATTATACCCCTTTAGATATAAGATTTTCGCAGACATTTTTCTTTTAGTATGTTGTAATTAACATTATCATGATTTTGAATCATTTTGACAGAACATTGTATATTTGTTAGGAGAGAAGACTGTTTTAGAGTTCTACAGAAAGAAATGATTGCCTCATCATTTTTCTAAATAAGTTAGTGATTTAATTCATTAACAGGTTCTTGCTGATATCTTGCCCAAGGAAACACTCCTCTGGAAGCTTGAACTACTTAAGTCAGCTTCTGCATATGCCAATGCACGTCTCCATTCAGTAAAAGCTCAATCGCTAATACTTTACAGGTCCAAACTCTTTAGCGCAGTTTAGTTACGTCCACTGATGATTACAAAATACGGATCACTTGGTATATGTATTGTTGAATTTTGATAATAGAATTATACTCCTGCTTAACTAGAGTATTGGTGGATCAAGAATTAATTAGCCCAAACTCTTTAGCGCAGTTTAGTTATGTCCACTGATGATTACAAAATACGGATCACTTGGTATATGTATTGTTGAATTTTGATAATAGAATTCTACTCCTGCTTAACTAGCGTATTGGTGGATCAAGAATTAATTAGCCCAAACTAGAAAATCTGCAAGCAAGATTTTGTTGCCCAAACAAGATGTAAGCCTAAGAGTTGTCGCCAATCAAATCAGAGGCTTACATAAACAGTAATATTTTTTGTTGGCTTAAGGTTATTCATGATTGTTTTCTGAATAATGTGTTGAGTTCACTTTTTATTTTTACAGTGGAAAGGATCAGATGCTGCCGAGTGAAGAGGAAGGTCAAAGACTTAGCCATGAACTGCACAATTGTCAGACCCGTAGGTTTGATGACAAGGGTCATTTCCTATTGTTGGTAGGAGGATCTCTCACTCACTTTCTTCTGGTCCAATTACTGTCCATTAAGTTTTCTAAGTGTTTGTCTCAGAAGTTAGTGAAAAATTAAGCATCACCTTTATTTTCTGAAATTTTACTAATCTTTCAAATGAATCCAGCATCACAGGACTTTGAAAACGGGTGGACTTAAAAGAAATAGCAAAAAACTAAAAATAGTATATAGTCCAATGGGTGCTATTCTGGTATGAAACCAAAAATTTTTTATTTGTTTGTTTGATGCCACTGTTATAGTTAAGTTCTAAGAACCTGGTTGCCAACATTTACTAGGCTCAATATTCTCGATTAAAATATATTAGATTTCATATGTAGTTCTGCTCATGTGTGGCAGGAAGAAGGTGTTGATTTAGTAACCATAATCAAGGGTGCTGGTTACTATCGCCGTGGAAAATGTGTCGACTATGTTTCAGATTTCATACCACCAACTACTACTGAATTCAATAAATTTTGTGAAGAAATCAGGTAAAGGCAATTTACCATGAAAACTCAGGTTTAAAATGTATTGAAGATATGATAGTCCTAAGACTACACTTATTTCTATGGGATGAGAGTATACCTAGTGCACACAAAGATTAGATATGCTCAATCTGATAAATCTCTGATTCTTGTGGGTATCAGTTGGTGTATATCTCAGGAAATTTACAAATATGTTGTTGACAGATTGAGGAGTGATCTTGCTAGCCCTGTGATGCTATCAACTTTAGACGATGGGAAGATTGTGGCTGATCTTTCTGGAATTCCTTCAGAGGGACCGGTGTTGTATGTTGGATATCACAACTTATTAGGACTTGAAGCATTTCCAATGGTACAGCAATTTATGATCCAGAGAAATGTTCTTGTTCGATGCCTTGCACATCCAATGTTCTTTCAGTTGAAAGATGGAGGATTACCTGACTTTGAAGGAAGTGACACACTTAGAATTATAGGCGGCGTTCCTGCCTCAGCAGTCAATTTGTACAAACTTCTGTCTTCAAAGTCTCATGTCATGCTACATCCAGGAGGAATGAGAGAAGCTTTACACCGGAAGGTATGTACCTTTTGACAGTTATATATTAAACTTTATCCAGTATTCCATTCAGATAAATTGGCTAAAATGTTCATTGTGTCAAAATTATATTCACCAACTGAATTGCACCAAAATTAATATTATCAAATTGCCAATGGAAGTAAAAAATACTCTGATACTAAAAAGATGATGACATTCGGATATCCAACTTTGTTCGCAAAACAGGATAGAAAATTAATATTATCAAATTGCCAATGGAAGTAAAAAATGCTCTGATACTAAAAAGATGATGACATTCGGATATCCAACTTTGTTCGCAAAACAGGATAGAAAATTAATATTATCAAATTGCCAATGGAAGTGAAAAATACTCTGATACTAAAAAGATGATGACATTCGGATATCCAACTTTGTTCCCAAGACAGGATAGAAAGAATCTTCAAACAGATCAATGTAAACCATTTATTAAATTGCAACACTCTCTTCTCTGATAATACAAGTTCTCTACCTTTCTCCATTTTAGGTATCTAATTCTGTTTTCTGAAGGAAATTCATTCTACTACTTGCGGTGCTGACGAATTTCACGTGTGTTTGCTCCCTACTTTATCTTAGTTGTATGACTTATGAATTACTCCTTGTAGAAGCTTAGCTAATGGAGAGCTTGAGTGCATATGCTTTTATGTTATTTTCGCATGACAACACATAATAGATGTCCTAATACGCCAGGTATATTAGAGCTGATTTGCAATAACTTTTCATACTTTAAGGAGAAGAATACAAGTTATTCTGGCCAGAAAGTTCGAATTTATCAGGATGTCATCTACATTTGGAGCTAAAATTATACCTTTTGGAGCTGTTGGAGAAGACGATTTCGCTCAAGTAATTAATTAAATTTGAATGCTTCCTTTTCCTTTCTTCACCATTTTCCTGTAGATGAACATGCATTTATATGTTAAGCTTGAGATGCTTTTTCCCAAGCTTTATTTAATCATAAGACCCCTTATAAAAGAATATTTGATTGCATTTTCATAATTTTTCAGATAGTTTTGGATTACAATGACCAAATAAAGATTCCTTTCTTAAAGTCTCAAATAGAAGAATTGAACAAAAAGATTGTTAAGCTGAGGTATATATTCTGATGACGTATGCTAAATTTCATCTATCGACAATTATGCATACCTTGATTCTAGTATTTATATTTTTTCTTATTCAATCTTTTCCTGTTGAGAATTATAGGACTGATACAACAGGTGAGGTGGCAAACCAACCAGTGCACTTCCCGCTTCCAATCCCAAAAATTCCAGGCAGATTTTATTATTATTTTGGGAAACCAATCAAAACAAAAGGTAAGATCACTGAACTGCCTTAATCACTGACAACTCCAAGGATTAATTATCATCTTTCTTACTGTTTGATTCCTATTGCATATTTGGCTTGTGATAAAATTGTTAACTAATTTGTGTGATCAAGGGAGGAAGCAAGAATTAAGAGACAGGAAGGAGTCTCAGAAATTGTATTCGCAAGTAAAGGGTGATGTAGAAAATTGCATTGCTTATTTGAAGGAGAAAAGACAGAATGATCCTTACAGAAACATATTGCCTCGCCTCATTTACCAGGCTACTCATGGCTTCACATCTCAAGTTCCAACATTTGAGCTTTGATTTTTCTACAAATTTAAAAGTTTATTTCTATCTGTACTCACTTGGAAGTTCTGACAATGCCCTTTGATGAAAAAGAATGGCATCATTGTATTACATTTATCTGAAATGCAATGTTCTGATTTCTTCAGTGTCTGTAACTTTCACTTAAAAGGATTGAAGTTAAGAGCAAAGTGGAAAAATTGTTTATATTTTTACATTTTACTTATAATGTCCTTCAAGCATGAGGGGTTTGGTTGCATTTGCATATGTTATTTACTGCGAAACACGATTCATTCTTGATAAAATTGTGATGCAATGAAACATCTCGTGATTTAAAAATGCAATTCCAAGTTGCCTTACCAGGCCTATTTGGTGGGCTACAAATGAGCTGGGCTTTTCGCTTGAATTGCCGCCAGTCTCCCTTATACTACCAGGGTTTGAAACAAAAAAAAAAATTCTGAAGTTTATTTCATTTGTACTACTTAGGTTCCAATTTTTTAATGATGGAGAGTTGTCACTTTAATGTGTAATGTGAATGTTAGAAAATATGAAGGGTTTTATAGGTGCAATTACTAATTTAAAAACGAAAAAAATACCGATCTAAATGTTAATATTAAAAATAAAAAATCGGGACCTATGTATCTTTCACTCAAAAAATGAAACTACATAATTCTTAAAATTAGGAAAAAAGATTAGAATTATGATATGCTTACAAAGGTTGAAATATACAATTTATAACTCGTGAGGCGTTACTAATCAATGGCTACTATATGTTTAGTAATAATGGATGTTTTATAATATTATTAACGAAATATTTTCACAAAATCTATGTATAAATAACACGTTAAGTGTCAGCTCACTTATGATGAAAGCTTTATATTTTAATTTTGTACGCTTATCAACACTTGATTGGGGTAATATTAGGTTCATTGTTTTATTTTATTTTTTTGAAAACAATAGATTACATTCCGATTATTTTCATCTTAGCAACCGTTACTCATCGAGGCGGTACTATTTCAAGAGATTTATTGGAGTCGTATAATTTTGGTGCCGTTTCTTGCTTCCCTTTTGTTTCGGACTTTCACCTTTTTTTTTTTTTTTGTTATTTAGGATAAAATCTAAAATTTTTGTTTGGTAAACATTCAGGGGTGGCTTTAAATATAAACAAATTAAACTGCTGTTTAGTGCCCCATATGTTAGGATGACCCAATTGCGGTTGACCAGGCTTTATATGTTAGTACAATTTTTTTCATATTTCCTTGATATGGTCAAATTAATAGATATTTTAAGTTATAATAGGAAAGCTTCTTTTTTATGTCTCTTTTTAATTAATAATTATCCTATAATTAAGATTTTTTTACACAAATTCTATGTTTGATAACATTATTGTTAAAGAACCATAGTTAATAATATTCTCTAATCGTTAATTCATTATTAGTTTTTCCAAGAAAAACCATTAAATTTTTATGAGTTTAAAAAAATAATTATTTAACATTATAAAATTTCTTGTGCCTTTTTCTGTAAAGAAAATTATTACATTTATTGGCTCACTTTTGAAGTAAAAGAAAATATTTTCTTGACTATTTTTCTTTTTGAAATTTCTTAATATCTTGTTGATTGTTGGTATTCAAGATATAGTTAAAATTTGATTACATTTTAATATATTTTATGTTTCTTTGAGTATTGAAACTAAAAGGTCTTATAAACAAATCTCGCCTAGGCTCCAAGTAATCTAGAGCCACCCTGTAAACATTTAGATAGATTAATGATGAGAAATTGAGATATTTTTATTTCAATTTTCAATTTAGATTCCAATACCCTTTAGGGTGTAGATAGATATATTAAGAATCCCATTTATTATTGCACTCACGACATGCATTAATAGGATAAAAATAAAAAAAGTAAAACATTCTAGCTATATTACGGTGACTAATGCTTGCAGGATAATTTATCTTGCTAGTACACGGATGGTTACATTGGCGTACGATGAGAATTGAGATACTATATAGAATCACATGCACTAAAATTTTTGGATATAGCTAAAGATGGTCAACGGGTCGTGCCGCCATTAAACCAAAGTCCACCAAGACCTATGGTGCCGTGCCTAATTCTTTTTTTAGGCCTCACACAGCCCACGGTACAAACCCGCACGTGCCATGCTTAGGCCATACCCAAAAAAGGCCTGCCAATTTTTTTTTTCAAGCCCACATGCCTGGCATTTTTTTTCAAGTCCATGTACCTAGCGTGCTTTTTTTAAGCTTACACGTCTAGCGTGCTTTTTCAAACCAATCAACTCATGCACTTATAACAATAACAACAACAATCATTTTTATTAAGGGAACAATTAGCATTTCATTATTAGTGTATTACAATTTCACAACTATATATTTAATTTCACAATAACCAATTATAATACAATAATACATAAATTTAATTCCATAGATCATTGTAATGATTAATACATATCTATAAACTCAAGTGACCAAAATCTAAAAATATTCAAAGAAATTATTCAAATTTCATTTATTCATTTAATAAATTATAAACATAAAACTATTAGAATATTTTTTTAAACTAAGACTTATATTAATTTTTAAAAGCCTATGCTAATAAAATATATTAGAAAATTTAATTTCAAGATATTTGTAAAATCATAACATTATTTTTTATTAAAAAAAAAATTTACGTTGATATACTTTGGCCCACATACTATTGATGACTCATAGGCCGCGTGCTATCTCACAAATAAAGTTTGTTTATTACATGTCTTTTTGCATGTCGTGTTTTGATCCATCTATAGTCGTTTCGTACTTTTAAGGTGCACGTGCCTAAAATTCTAAGCGCAATTCAGTCCACATGTGTGTCATGCCGTACTACGTGCCCTACTGAAACGTGCTCGTGCCATGCTGTGCCCGTGCTTGTGCGTTGCCGTGCCATTTGTTGCCCCGTTGGCCATCTTTAAATATAGCTGGAGTTTTCCAATCTCATCAATTAAAGGAAGATACATGCTTATTCGTTTCAAATATTAATGTGCATGAGTTTTGCCAACTTTAAACAAATTCCAAAATCACAGCCGAATGCCACCCTAAGCTTTAAACTAATAACACTACTACAGAACCTATCAGGCCATTAGCTTTACTAAGTCAGCTGCCACGTGGCAACTCTCCAGTTTCAGTTAGTCTGACGACATAGATTATATATTCTGTTCATCAATGAATCCTCTCAACAACTTATAATCAATCAACTGATGATCGAGCTTTATCAGTACCGATCATGACCGTTCAAAATACATATCGCAGAAGACCTAGCTAGTGCAAAACGGAAAGAATGATCATGCTTGTACAACCATCAGATCAGATTAATCTTATGGCCACCATTTCATGCCCTAGCCCAAAAAAAATAAAAGCACAAAGCTACCAGCCAATAGCATGTATGACTACAAATCAGAGAATATCTGAAGCAAACGCCTAACCTACAATAGCTAAAGCAACGCTGGCTATAGCTAGCTCTGTACCGAGTATGTTAAGTAGACATTTCCTAGACTGTCCTTCCCTTTTCTGATTCTTATCTCTCCAACACGACATTGAAGCCACATGATATACACATACAACTAAGAATCAGATGGTCCAAAATGAATAAAAATCTCATCGTTTAAGGGATATATTCATGACTAAAGAATCTGAGAATAATTGCATGCTAAGGATACTGAAGAGAGAGAAGATAAGCATGCATCACAACATCAGCATCAACACATGCAATGTAGGATCGATGAAGTTATTAAAATCTTATGCTAATCAAAACCAAATCATAAAGAATGAATATGCAACCAAAAAAGAACATAAAAAACACATTAAAATAGACAAACCCATTGATTGTATGCGATTAAGCCACCATGTAAAAGTACCACTTCTCCATTAATTTTTTTCAGTCTCAAAAGAGAAGAAACTAGCGTAATATAATGTATATAGAGCCGTCCGTACACCGTACTGTATGTAACCATAAAAGGACACCTTTAATCTCCGTTTGCACTTACAATAACTCAATTCAGTAAACTCAAAAACCATTAAAAGTAAAGCATTTAACCTAATTTAAATGACCCAAAAACTAAACAAAAGCATTAATATAGAAGATTAGGAAACCCAAAAAAAATGGAAAAAAGAAAAAAAAAAAGGCATTTATTTTATAGACGGAGATTGAGATCAACTTTCACTTTTTCACCATAATCATCATCAGACTGAGCAAAGGGGGAGGCATCGGGAGTAACAGACCCAGCAACAAAGCTATGATAGTTAGGACCATTTGTAGGAGAAGCTGCAGCCACAGCAGAGGTTGTTGAGCTTGACGGGTGGTACTGGTTGTACTGGCCGTATTGATGAAACTGGTACTGGTAAGGATACTGAACCGGGTCGAACCGAGCATGATCAACAAGAAAGGGAGAAGAGGAACCGTGCTGGTGGTCAAAGGTGGGGAAGTGATGAGTGGGATTAAGGTGATGAGAAGCAGCAGTAAAGCAGCTTGGAGGATCAACGTTGATAGGAAAGGTGATGTTTCTACGAGCAGCAGCTCGCTCGCGTTTGTGGGCATTTTGGTGGCCACCCAAAGCTTGAGAGGAGTAAAACTTGCGGGGGCAGTAAAGGCACTTAAACAGCCTCGCCGTTGATGAGGTGCCGGTGGCCACTGGGGCCGGAGGTGGTGGCGGCGGCGGCGATGGGTGTGGGTGCTGTTGAGCTTGAGCTTGGCGTTTGGTGGGCCTAGGGTTTGAGCAGCTGGGTGGCTGCTGCTGGCTCATGAGGAAGTTGTACATGGTAGGGTCTGCCATTTTCATGAAACCAATTCAAAGCACACTCACTGAAGAGAATCAAAATGCAGTACTGACTCTGTGTGCGCGAGGTTTATGCGGGGTTTTTCTTGTTTTGTTTTTATCTTTGTTTCGGTTATGGCTTCCAGCAATATGATTGGTTCTCATTCTTTGGACGTATATGCCCCTATTCTTGGTTAATAAGGTACTACACTGCCCCATGCCCTGATGCCCATTCACTTTTGACACACCATTATCGTTATGGGACACCCGTCATTAAAAGGGCAGTGACCTCATCTCAAGTCACTTGATATGATGCCAGCCAGGGCTTGAGATTTTAATTTAACAGTTAGCGCAGAGAGGAAATTAATGCTTCTACGTCAAGTTAAATAGTTTAGCAAAACTCAAAAAAAAATCGTCATTCACAAACAGAGTGCTGTGCCTACCTCCACCATAATAAATTAAACATCGGGTAACTACTAGACCAGGGCATTGGCATATAAACTAACTAACTAGTACCAAAAAGAATGATACGATATTGTAAAAGAGATGGGGCAAAGGGCAGAATGGGAAACTGATGAACCAAGTTATAATATATAATAATATGGATTTAGTAAAAAATAAATAAATAAAATAAAGTGGTGACACTTGCGTCCTTTTACTTCTCGATCGAGTAGCGCAGAGAGTCAGTCGAGTGTGTGTGTGTGTGTGTGTGTTAATTGTGAAATGTCAGCCATTTTTTTCTCTCTCATTCTGAAACAGCTCAGCAGGAATTGTGTACGCTAGAGACGTCTGTCGGTCAGTACTGCCAAAAAAGCAAGGCGGGTACACGTACAAATTAAATCAGCCAATCAGCGATATATTTCAGTTACTAAAAGAAAGCAGAGAGGGAATAAGATTAAGTATTATGCAGGGCCAAAAGAGATGAGACCCCTGAACCCGAACCCTCCTGAATGAACTGATCACATCTGATTCAAAGTGTGAGTCATCAGCTGAGTGACTCGAACCGAACCTCAATTCGTCAATAGATCGATAATGGCTTAGTGTAGCAGTTGTTTCCTCTAATGGGTCTGTTTTAGGTTACTGGTATAGTGAAACTGAAGCATCATCCATCAACCCAAGCAGCTGCTCTTTTGATAACTTGATTGATTCCTCTAGTTTCTGTTTCCTTTATTGGCTAAAGTATCCTGTTTAACCTACTTTATAATCACCTCGTTTCAGAAAAGATATATATATATATATATATATAAAGGAGAAGATAGAGAAAAAAAAGAGTTGATCTTGATCATGATCATGATCATGAGCTCACCATCACGTGACAACCAATTTGTGCTGAAATTAAATGACACACTTGGATATGAACTTCAACTTACGATGGACTCTCAGTCTTTGGGCCAACCACATTTACAACTACGCTACTAGACATAGGAGCGGACCATGACATGTTTCCTTCCAACGTATATGGTAAATCCTTTACCTTATCTTTTCGTTTGAAATTAATCTCCGAATAGTCACAACCCTTATTATTATTATTATTATTATTTTCATTATTAAGCATCATTTTATTTTCTTTCTTATAAAATCTATTCGGGAGATGCGCACGTCATTTGAGTTTTTTCAGAAATTTTCTAGCTATGCAATATAACTTAATTGCACTTGAAAATTCTTAAACCATAATATGAAGAATTTCACTCTTATTATTTCTTGAGCACAAAAGCTCAATTTATACAAAGAAAAGTTACGATTATGATAATTGAAAATTTGATTGATTTATAAAGATAGATTCAATCAATCTTAATGCTGATTAAGAATCGATCGTTGTTTCGTTCAATTTGATTATTGATTGACAATCTATTTTTGAATTCATTGACCAATAATATTGAGACAAACGCTCGTTCTGACTGATGTCGCTGTCTTTGCTTTATTCTAATTAGCATTAAGCTAGGTTTCATTACTATTGAAAATTGATTGAATTAAAATATTTTCAAACTGATAAAAGTTGATATATATATATATATATATATATATATATATATAAACCCAAGTTTCATTCTCAACTAACGTGAGATTTTTTCAAATAATAATTAATTATAACAAAGAGGGTGTCGTATCAAGTCATGCAAGCATATGTTTTTAATAAACTTGGGATCATGCTCTTCAAGTCAACTTTACTGTTTTTCAAAATGGACAATATTTTAATATATATTCTTAATTAATAGTTGGCAAGTTGTTATTTTACAACATAATGCTAGCACGACTTGACTATTTTAATAATTAATATAGTGTTCCAAAGTCTTCAGCATCTCTTTCAGTTAATAAGACATTTAGACTGCAGCTTTTGATCTGTAATCAGTTTGCGGACTATTTGATGTAAATTTTTATCAATCTGATTGTAGACAGTGTAGAGATCAGAAAGCAAACCATGAGTCGTCTCGTGCTTTTACATTCAGGCTTCTCTCCAAAGTATCATCCTAATATACAACGGTCTGGTAAGTCTAATTCCTTCTAAATATTTGATCATTTTACTGAACATATGCATGTCATAAACATATGTAAAATTACTATACAGAATTCAAGAATAACAAAATTGCAATTACAATTTTTGTCTTAAATTTTACTTTATTTTTTAAATTTATTTATCGCCTAACAGCCTTTTTATTCTACTGCAGTTTAATTAGTCATTTACTTTTTTTTTTTCCCCGGGTAGAGTCTTGATAAATAAATTTCTACTTTATTTTGATTTTTGGCAACCACTGTTAAGAGTCTTTGGAAACGTATTATTGGGCATATACACAGATAACATAATCATATACTGTCGTCTATAAGCCGCTGCTGTTAATCTGGAGGAATAAGAGCCGACTTGAAGATTATTGTGGCTTCTAACGTTTTCATTCTTTGCCTTTTTGTTTTCAATTTCAAAAACAAAAAATAGTTGATAACTCGTTGGTTTGCATGCTTTATAAAATATAATTTTAAAAACAAAAAAATATGTTGCTTAAATCTAAAAAGTTTTGGGGGCGCATTTCATATTGTTTTTTAAATGATGTTTTTGAATTTTTTTTTTCTAAAAGAAGAATGATTAATCTTTATTGAACTTAAAAACGCTTTTGGTAAGTTGTCTTAAAATTAAAATGTGGAAAGGGAAATATATAAATGTGTTTTTGGTAATTTGTCTGAAAATAATATTGTTATATTAATTTGTTTGAAAGTAATATTGTTATGTTAATAGAAGTTAAAAAAGTAACTATTATAGGAATTTATGCATGCATGGTAGACTGTTTATTATTTTTTATTTGTATCGATCATAAATTTTTGACTTTTCCTTAATTTTGTATTATAAATGATTAGTTATATTCTTTCTTTTGGTTATGGGGTCGATCCAACTTAGATGAGATATATTGAAAACGTAAAAGTTTTCAATTCCTTCATAATTTTCAGAAAGCAAGTTCAGCTTGTTTTTGTGATTAAAAATGCAACTATAATTACTACAACCAAATGCATTGTTCTATTTTATGCCTTGGAAAATGAAAAATGAAGAATAAAAACAACGCCGAATAATTTTCCACTATTTTTTGAAAATGGTTTTATAATAAGACAAAAAGAAAAAAAAATGGGTGTCTAACTGCATCAAATACATCCTTGTCGTTAGAATAGTTTTTTCAACTCTTGACTTAAATTTAATCATTGGATCAGAAAAAAATAAAAAACAAGATATAAAATCACAATTACTTGCTAGTTAGAACCCAAATTAAAAACATTATATACTTTATATTCAAATAATCAAATTTTGACTTAATCCAATTTATTCTTTTAATTTCAACCGGGCCCCATCTTTAGGCTGACTAAAACTTTGAATTGAAACCTTTCTGATGACTATTTATGGCTAACTAAAATTGTTTGACTTCAATTGATCGCCGGAATGGGCACGGCACCAGTAAATGATAAAATTATCCTTGTGTTATTGTTTTGATATGCTTGCTAACATGTAAATGTATACATGGCGTTAATTTATTGAATTTTTGAACGGATGACGCGGTTTCGTTGGCATAACTATTTTTTTGCTTTTTTGAACATTATCTTATTGGGCACTACTATCGTGGCAAATAATGGACGAGTTTTTCAGTTTTGTGAAACGCATCCGAATTTTCCAATAGTCATATATTTCCTACTATAACTGGGCTTGGATGCTAAAAGCGGGGTGGGCTGGCGCTCTCAAGGCACCGGTTCTAACATTATCAATAATTATCGGATTCCAATTTTTGGGTACTAATTTATATTCACCTACACGTGTTTCTCATTTAATGAACGATAAATTTTATAATTAGTAAAATTATTATTATACTATTTAATAAATAAGTACCGCATTAGTTACTATATTAATTACAATCAAAATGTTAAGATCTCTAACATCATTACATTAAGGTCTCCTATAAACCAAGTTCGAGTTTTGCAATGGTCATTTACTCGAATGTTTATGTTACCGGAATGATAGTTTGTAGCAGGAATGAGAGGGAGAGTTGATCAGAATCAACTGTGAAATGGCAAATAGAAGAAACGTCAAATTTACATACGGTTATACGAAGCAATCATTTTATTTACTGTATTTTATCTGATAAAGTTGTATATTTCGATCATTTCAGGTTGCAATAAGACGCTTAAATCGCCACTAGCTGAAGGCAGGAGAAAATCTATGAAATGCTTCCAAAGTCCATTTTATTTAACCAGTAAAATCAGAAAGAGTGAGGATATAAGCAACAAAAGCTGTAAATTAATGTTCAACAGTCCCGTCACCTTACAAGTTTGTTATGCATCAAAATCCGAGGATGCTAATCAATGGACGACCTCTCAGGAAGTTTTCTTCAAGAAATTAGTTGCACTCTACCGTTTTATTCGTCCCTTCGTACTTGCGGGCACTGTGAGTTCCTTGCTAATTACTTGATAGCCGAATCCACACACATATTCAGAGTACTACCGATCTAGTTCTTAATCTTAAATTTTGTTAAAGTCTTAAAGTAGATAACTTATATATATATATATATATTATTTTTATCTTATCCCTTATCAGAAGTTTATATATATATAAATAAATAGATAGAAATATTATAATTTAAATTTTTAAAGTGCGGGAACATCCGAAAAAATGTATAAATTATGCGGTTTAAGCACTTTAAGTTTTAGGAGCCTTTAAAATCTCACAGTTTTAAAGCTTTTCTGGACATTTCTCTCACTTTAAGATCTCGAATCAGAAAGCTAATATATATATATATATATTAGAATCTTAGACTTTATTAAAGTCTGGAAAAGCTATTAAGTTATATGGTTTAATATCTTTCTTGCGTTTTAACAAAGTCCATAATCTTGGGCCAAATCAACAAAGCTTTTTGAGTGCTATTGACTGCATTTTTCAAAAGTACAGATTCAGTATTTTACAATATTATAATTGATTTTTCCACAAACTACAACATTGTAAAAACTCTTTAAAATGTTGTAAAATCTCAAATCTATATTTTAAAAGTATTGGTGCCCACGCTTGGGAATGACTAGCTCGTAGTTGTGTATTAATTATTTTCAGGTGTGGATACCCTCATTTTTTTTCTTAATTTGAACATGTTCTTAATCTGTGCGACTTAATATATTTATTTTTAAATGAAATATAAAATTATGTGGTTTAATAATATTAAAATCTGACTTCATTAAGTCTTGGGGCTTAAAAGTATGTTCGCATAATTAAAAAAAAAAAAGAAGAGGGCCGACTACATTAGAAAAGGACCACCCGAACTCACTTAAAGGATGTCGTTTAATTACCATAGTAGTTTAGTTGCTTGTTAAAGCAAGGAAATTCTTTTTGAAAATAGAAAGATCCCTTTCATTAAGCGCATCGAGCCAGGGACGGACATCATTATCATATGTGGGTTTGGTTTAATTGCTTATTACACACACACACACACACACAAAACTTGATGATTTGATTTAACTTCATACGGTTTTTTTTTTTTTCATTTATGCTTATTAGGTATTTGGTATAACATCGGTTTGTCTTCTTCCCCTACAAAAACTTGATGATTTGACTCCCACATATTTCATGGGATTTTTGAAGGTAAACTTTAAGTGACAGACAAAACAACTGTTCGTAATGTGTTTTATTTGATTGACATTAATTCTTCTTTATATATATTTCAGGCCATGGTGCCCGGATTGCTGATGACCATTTATGTGACCACTTTTAACCAGTTGTATGATGTTAAAATAGACAAGGTATTTCAGTAGAGGCGACAGTCACTTTTTATGCTAATTATAGTCTATATATTGAATAAAAAAATAGTTAATTTTTTTGTTATATGTTGAGTGGTTTGATTGTCTTACATTGGTTGGAGAATTGGTGATACATGGACTTAAATATAAGATGGTCACTACACTTTATTAAAATGTTTGTCTTTAGATTAGATATTTAGACGTCCGTAGCCTAATGCCATAATAGGTGATATCAAAGACAAATTTTTAGTAGCCGATATGTGGACCCTGTGATGGACGAAAAAGCACCAAAAGCACTTTCCCGGTATTGAGTAGAAAAATGGATGATATATAGGCTTGTAAAAATGACGGGTGAAAAAAGATAAATGAACAAAATCGTGACCAAGTAAATTTGTTAATTTATGAATTTTTTCTCTAACCTTTCTATTTTTTAATAAAAAATTCTCAAAATTCACTAAAAGACAAAACAATTGTCATAATTTTATTCATTTAGCACCTAAAATTCTAGGCCAGCCCCGAAACATTATATGTGATAGAATAATTATCAAATCAGATTGTCTACATAACGGCAGTCAAAAAGTAAATTTGTTGAGTCCACAGCACATATAATTATGCTTAATTATTTCATTGTACGTAGTTCTTTGGCTCATAAATGAGTTTACCACATTTCAAAGGTCAACAAGCCTAATCTCCCCTTGCTTCTGGTGACCTGTCCATGAGAACTGGAATCGCAATTGCTTCCTCATCTTTATTGATGGTAAGCAAATGCTAACAACATCTTTCAAATTTGTGTTTAATTTATGTTCATTAATATATAGGAAAAATAGCTCTCACAAATTTGTATTTATTGACGTCTAAAGTTTTGTTATTTATAATTCATTGGTCTGATTTTTCAGAGTCTGGCCATCGGAATCATGCTTCGATCTCCACCGCTTCTTTTGGCCCTCGTCATATGGTTTCTCCTTGCAAGTGCTTATTCTGTGGATGTAAGTGCCGTCTCTGCGCGATATTCATTGCCACACTTTTAAAATATTTACTTAGTTTTAATTTACGTACACTTTCCTATGAAAACATCAATCCGAAAAAGTTTTTTTTTTTTTAAATCGTAATGATTTTTGCACTGTTCTATGCACAGTAAATACGAGAAAACGAAAATTACTGGTGATGTTTAGAAAAACTACGTGAAATCTTCCTCGTATTTTAGAATAGGTTCAAATACTGTAGTAATATCGATGTTAACTTTATTTGTTTTTTTTTATTTTACTTTTAATGTGAAAGGCTTTTATGATGTTGTGAAATGATTTATAATGATGTGAAAGACTTTTACACTGTTATAAAACTCTAAATTTGTACCAGAATTTATATACAGTAGTTTTCTAGTTCGGGATTTTAAAATACAAGAAAGTCCTGAAAAATGTATAAACCGTATGGTTTATGTGCTTTAACTTTTAAACTCCACAGTTTTAAAGTTTTCTCAGACTTTCTCATACTTAAAAATTTTGGACCAAAAAACTATTATATAAATATATGTTATTTCAGCTAATTTTTCTTCATGATTTACAATTGATTATTAAATTAATTTTAATCATTAAGATTTTAATCATTAAGGGTATATAAGTCATTTCACTTCATTTATATTCTGAAAATATTTAAATTTTATTGTTAACATTAAGACTATAGGTAGAATAGTAAAATGATATATAAAGCTAATACCATCATAACTGTACAATGTTTGGACTTACTTTAAAACACAAGGGAGATTTCACTTGGTTTCTTTAAGCGAAAAGGGGGTAATCCTCATTTTACCATGGAAATATGGTTGCTCTGATTTTCAAGTTGAACTTATATCACAAAATTGTTTATTTGGTCAAAATTCATCTCATTGGTAATTGGCTATTCTCGATCCTGTAGCTTCCCTTTCTT
Source organism: Luvunga scandens (assembly GCA_030449905.1). Lineage (NCBI taxonomy): Eukaryota > Viridiplantae > Streptophyta > Magnoliopsida > Sapindales > Rutaceae > Luvunga > Luvunga scandens. Next base: position 1,791,392 of record JASUUG010001122.1, on the reverse strand, counting down.
CGGTGGAAGAGAAATTCATTTGTCACTACATTGTACATAGTGCTAGAGAGGGGACTTCTACTCCAATTTGCTTACTTCATACACATTCAGGTACATATATAAAAATTATTCTTCATCTTGCCATTTGCCGAGGAAAATTTTTGATGACCTAGAATTTAATCTTTTATGTCATAACTTGGTCACCTACTTTAAAATTCTTATTTCCTTTCGTATTTTTCTGTTGAAGTGCGTTTGATATATTTTATTATCTAATAATATTTGTACAGAAATACGTACTTGGAAGACCTATAGCAGTTACGAGAACATTGATGTTTTCAGTCGGTATTATGTGTTGTTTCTGCGTTGTGATTTCACTTCTCAAGGTAATTAAGAAACGTGAAAAATCAAAATCTCAACAAAGCATATATATAACAAATTAATAGTTACTAATTTACTTGTTTCGGATATTTAATAGGATATACCTGATGTGGATGGCGATAGAGAATTCGGCATTCAAACGCTTAGTGTCATTTTAGGGAAAGAAAATGTGAGTAATTAAAGTACAAATAAGTTTACGCCCATCATTTAATTTTTTACTTCAGATATTTCTTAATTTCTTACAAATCAATGTATTGTTATTCTTCTTAATAGGTACTCTGGCTTTGTGTTTATCTGCTGTTCATTGCTTATGGAGCCGCTGTTGTAGTCGGACTAACTTCTTCACCTTACCTGCTAAGCAAACTTATCACGGTAAGATTTGTATCTATGTTCTTGTATATGAGAAATTTAAAAATATATGAGAGGCATTATGTGAGCAATACAATAAAAAATGAAGTTCTGATATAGGTGTATTTTTTTTAAAAACCACCGTACATATAGTGGTTATATTAAATTTCATCAACCATATCATACATGTATAGATTAATTGTATTACCTCTGATATATTTTAGAAGTATATTTATGCCCGAATGTGATTACGATCACATATTAACATTTTTTTTTCTCTCTCGCAGATAATTAGCCACAGCATGCTAGCTGCTCTTCTATGGCGTCAAACGCGAACTGTTGATCTCTCTACTAAAGGGTCAGCACTTTCTTTTTACATGTTTATTTGGAAGGTAAGTGATTCCACGTTTTGATATGAAAATATTTAGTCAACTCCAAGCATGTTTATTAAGTTATAGACTGACTTTTATATTTTTGCATTTGCAGTTGCACTGTGCTGAATATCTCCTTATTCCATTTGTAAGATTATGAGATATCAATGGCACAGCTTTCTATTACTTTGTAAGATTATGAGATATCAATGGCACAACTTTCTATTGCTTTGTTGCTTGATATTGTAATTGTTGTGTTGTCAATTGTGTTATATTTAAACGATAACAAGGTTGTTTGTAATTGATGTCAATAATATCTTGACTGAAAGTTCAAAGCTCTACCGTTTTGAGATACACAAATTGTCATTTATTTGTGAAAATCATTTTTGTTTCGTTTGTTCCATGTTTTAATTGATTAATTACAATCCAAAACCAAGACGACAAAAATCCATCCTAGGGAAATTCAACAATAATGCAAAATATTTAAGGGAAGGATAAAATTACACTGATTTTTATATCATTTTTAGAACTAGGACTCTCTCACGATCTTTAATTCCTTCTATGCTAAATTTATGCAAGTGATTGGTAGTTAATAAATAGTAATATGTGAGAATTAAAATCTTAATTATACGTTATCACTGAAATACATGAAGCACAAGATTTTAAGAACTTGAAAAGTTCGAATTAGGAGAGAATCCTAATCTCATTTTTTTGTCGTCCTTCAATTTATAGGTAATAAATGACACTACTAGAAAAATGGTCTTTTATGCCACTTGTCTTGTGACACTTTATTAAAAAGTATCAATACTTACATGCATTTAGGCCATTTTCCGTATTTAACATATAAGTATCACAAATTGTTGATACTATGGTGTTTGTAAATTAACGATTAGACATAAGAGATTTGTGACACTAAAGTATTAGTAGTTAAAAAAATAGAGTTTTAATTTTTTATCTATTAGTAATCGAACCAAAGACTTCTAAATCATAACTTTTTAAATTTTTTAATTAATAAGTAAATAAATATTAAAACTTAAAATAAATTATCTAGAAATCATTGATACTATGTCACTTTTAATGGATGGTGCATATGAAACCTAGCATCTTAAAATTTTTGCTAAGTAAAAAACCTAGCCCATGGTCGCCGAAGCTTTCTTCCTTCTCTCTTCCTTCCTCTCTCTCTCTCTCTAACAATGATCTACCTTGAAAGCTTCCTCCGTCAACACCTTGAAAGTTGTCATCTTTAAGTTAAAATATCCTTGAAAAGAACCTAGAAAGTGTTGTGAAGAATTTGGGCAAAGCTAGGGTTTGAAAGTCCGAATCATTGTTGTGGTAGCTCTTTATCTTGTTCTCCATTCTCATTGTTTAAGTGTTTATGTGTTAATTGGTTGATATTTATTGAGTGTGAATGAGACCTTGCACTTGTTTGGAAATCTAGGGTTTTTGTTGCTTATAATCTAATTTAATATTTAATAAAATAAATAAAAGGCTGTTGTATTATAGGTTGAATTCAATTTCTTAATTGAAAAAATGATTACAATCAGTAATTATGGATTTAAGTTGAATGCAATTTGTTAATTAAGAGAATAATGGCAATAAAAAATCATAGGTTTGTTTAAAAAGCAAAATTTTTTGTTGCTTGTTAAAGTGAATGATTTTGTTAATTTAGGCTAGAGGAGTTTAATAACAATCCCATCCTCACTTAGGTTAGTGAAATCTTTTTCTTTGTTGGGTAGTTTATGATTTATAGATCACTGATTTATGATAATAGAATTGGTGAATTTGAGATTTTAGTTTGTGAATCACCTCATCATTTAGTTATGTATCTATAGCTTCAAGTGCTCAAGTTCATATTTTTGGATATTTCAAAAGGAAGGTTATTTTTTGCTTTTATGCCTAATTTTATTTTAAACATGGGGATTGATGATATTTAAGTTGCTGGAAACTTGATTTTGAGGTGAAAAGTTGCTTAATATATAGTTTATGAAATTATGGTAGAAATTTGAGGATTGATAGACTGTTGTGAACTTGGTTGTTTCAAAACTTGACTAGATGACTTTTAATGATTTGAAACTTTGAGAAACTAAATTTAAATATGAATATTTCAGTTCTGAAAATTTTGGAATGAATTGAGTTTATATTTAATTTTTAATGGATTTCTCAGTATGGTTGGTTGTTGTCTAATTTGACCAGAAATTACCTATATACTATGTTTGATATTGTAAATCAATAGTCTAACATTGTCCAAATGAGCTGAAATTGGGATGAACTAAACTTCTATATGCATAATTCAAATCTGAAAAATTTCATTTTGATTGAACTTGTAATTTATTTTTAATGATTTTTCAAACTCCGTTGCCTCTGCAGTAACCTATTTTGATAAAACTGTTCATTAATCTTTGATCCTATAAAACACTAGCCTAATGATATCGGAATGATCTCAAATTTTAATATGTTGTTTATCTATATGTTCAATTAAAATCTAGAAAATTTCATTTTGATTGAACTTGTAATTTATTTTTAATGATTTTTCAAACTCTACTGCCGCTGCAGTAACTTATTTTGACAGAACTGTTCATTAATCTTTGATCCTATCAAACACTAGCCTAACGATACCGGAATGTTCTCAAATTTTAATATGTTGTTGATCTATATGTCCAATTAAAATATGAAAAATTTCATTTTGATTGAACTTGTAATTTATTTTTAATAATTTTTCAAATTTTGCTACCTCTACAGTAACTTATTTTGACAGAACTGTTCATTAATCTTTAATCTTATCAAACACTAGCCTAACGATATCGGAATGATCTCAAATTTTAATATGTTGTTGATCTATTTGTCCACTTAAAATCTGGAAATATCATTATGATATATTCAGTTTTTAAAATTTAATAAATATTCAAATACCTGCTGCTGCTATTATAGTTTCATATGCAATTTTTACTTATATAGTTTTATCATGTGAGAAGCTAATGTAGAATTGTCCAAATAACTTGGATATTTTGTATGTGGTGCATTAACATGTCTAATTATGTTCTATAAGTTTCATAACATTCCAAATAGTATTGAATTAAAGAAAATCTTAAAGTCAAGTTATCAATGTTTCCTAGTAAATCTGATTAGTGATAAATCTATTAACTTGCAATATTTTTCAAGAAAAAAATATGTAAACATTGTGAATTGGAGTGGTAAATAAAGTACCAAAGGCATAAATCTTTTTTCATTTTATTTGGGACGAGTCTTAAAGATTTATCTTTTCTTTTTTATTCTTTTTTATTGAACTGATTTAACATAAATATTAGCCTAATTATTGATTTTTGGGGCTTGCCATTGAGTTGAGTTTTACATTCTTATTTTGTGTTGGTTTGAGTTTTACATCTTAGTTTAAGACTTTAAAGGCTTTCAAAAAATTATCTTGGATGATGAGCATATGAGTAATAACTTAAAAATTAATGTACTGTTTCAAACATTTATTAAGTGTAGTATATTAATTTTAAGAACTATGGATTAAAAGGTTATGTTATATATGCATGTCTTAATATATAATAATTATATTTTAAAGTTTGCTTTTTTTTACTCCTTTCTAGGTTTAGGAAAAATGTTTAAAGTGATTTTGGTTGATGTTGTCAATCAAGTTAAAGCAACATTACTTGTGAGTGGAAATATATAATGATTATATTTTTATTTTTTTATCTTTTTAGAGTTTTATATTCAGGCAAAACTAATGAATGCTTAATTACATTTTTAGGTGATATTTTTTAAATAGTTCACATGATTAGATTTAAGTAGTATAATAAATTTCATATTCACTTTATAAAGGTTTAACTAAGTTTGCAAATATTTTTTTTTGTAGTAATGATTTTGGAACGAACTCTCAAATTATTGAAATATTTTATGTCCAAACTTCATTATGCCTAATATAAATATGGAGATTCACAATTATTTTATACTCAGTTTAAAGAAACTACAGTTCAAGAGCTTATTTTTTGCCTCGTTAAATAAGCTTTTAGAAAGAATAAATTAAGTTAATAAGTGGTGATTTATTTAGAATAGAGCAATTTTGATAGCTTTTAACTATGTACAAAAATCATTTGATATATATATGTAAAGTAATATGCTTGTGCTGAAACTAGTTATTACATTAAAAACTTCTTGTTTGTTATAATTTGCTATATATATAACATTTACCAAAAGAGAATAAATTCACTAGATTCCTTTTTTCTTATTAATATCTGTAGTTGAATAAACTGTATGTTTTAGGTATTTTTAATGAAATAAGATACAACTTTCATGTTTACTAATTTTCCTTTAAAATAACTGAATTTATTTGTAAATAGCTTATAAGTATTTTTTTAAAAAATAATTTTATTTCTATTAATTGTTGTTTCTCTAATGGTTGGGAATTGGTAGCTAATTTTTTTTTTCTTTTCCATGTATTCATATGCAGATTTGATCAAATTGTTTTGAGTGTTTTTTCCTCAACTTCACTATTAAATGAATAAGTTATTGGCGTGATAATACAATTACACTACTTATGTTCAAGGAGTGAAAGGTTGTCATCCTTTTAAATTTACCTTCTAGATTTATTAAATTTAGCCACAAGTAATAGACATTTGATTGGATGGTTAAATTTTTATGTATTTAATTTAGAATATTGAGTTATGAGAATAGGATATCTCATATCTTGTTTATTGTAATATTTAGAATTTGTAATATATATATTAATAATATTTGAATATGAAATGAAAGATTTTGTAATATAAATAATTTTTTTGTTATTTCGTGGTGCCTTTTAATTTTACCAATAAATCAATAAGTAATGATCTAATTCAATTTTTTTTTAACAGTGATTGTAAACACTAACAAAATATCAACAACTACTAATACTATAGTATCATAATAATAGTGATAATGTAGTAATAGTAATCACTGACACTTTATTCATAACACCATAAAATAGTGTCACAATTTTTTGATTGTCAGATTCCTGACACAATTAACAAATGTCATTAAAAGTAATTACTGATACTATTTTAATGTCAATAAAGACCATTTTTCTGGTAGTGTGGCTAGCATTAGAAGTAGTTAATGTTATTGACTTTTAGCAATGATTTCTCAATACTATTTAATTAATAATGAAGACGCAAGTGGGATTTAAATTTGAATGAACAAGTTTTAGTTTCAATTTTTACTGAAAGACATTAGTAGACCTCTCTAATTATAGATTTTAATTGTAAATATATAAAGAAAATTGTAACATGTTAAAAAAATTAATGAGTACAAAAAGGGCATGCTATGGCCACTGAATTGGTAACTTCCTGTTGCAATTTTCATGGAAAACTTTTTTTTTCAACAAGCCATGGGTCAACTTTGATTACAAGTAAGATGTCAATGAAGAGTCTTCTCAAAAGCTCTCTAGAAAACGGTACAAGAGAACTATTATAGAAGTTTTATTTACTGCTCTCATACAGTGCTTTCTTCACTCTTTAGGAGTGTGTAGTGATCTAATCTAATATTTATTTACTAGAGTAAGAGTAAGAAGTGTGGAGTCCTTACACTCCAATGTTTACTTATTTAAATGAAGGAGTAAGAGCCTCACCCTATAGCGTCCACTTACTTTTGGAGTATAGAGTGAGATTTTCACTTCCATAGAGGAGATGGAAGTAGAAATCCATTCTTATATCTTCCTTTTTACTCATTTTTTTATTAACATAATATAATTTATATTTATTAAAATAATATTATTATATTTTTTACTTAAAAATATAATATTATATTTATTTAAATAATATTATAATATTTATAGATAATTAATAATATTACTATATACTATCTTTTTTTGAAAATATAATATTATTATATTTTTTTAAAATTAATAATAATAAATAGTTTATTCCAAGAAAAATATCAATTTTGTACTATATTATAAATAATAATGTTTCATTTGTGTTGTTCTTATCAATAATTTTTAATTTACATAATTAAAATTAGAATTAACAAAAAATTATGATTTACATAATTAAGAATATTAATAATTAATATTAATTTACAACTATAATAAAATAAATATTTATATTTTAAATATATTATGTATTAATTTTGTAACTAAAAACTATAATTCTTTAAATAAGGGTAAAATTATAATTTGAAACCATATATTTCCAATTTCAGATAAAGTAAAGACATAAACTAGATTCTGGCTCCAATTCCATACTCTCATTCTAATATAAATAAACAACCTACCCTCACTCTCACTTTACACTCCCAATCTCAAAATTCCCACTCCTCAATATTCTCACACAAATTCAAAATATAAACACTACCTAATTTCAGTACTCGATTGTCGTCAATAGCACTATTGATTGTTTCTTATTTTTCCATTTGTTGTATGGTCGTTGGGGTTGTGTTTCTCTGCTTGGTTGATTATGGATATAGAGGAAATAGCAAAGTTGTGCAAGCGGCTGTCTATCTTGGAAAATGATGGAGATGTGGTTTCGCTTGACAAATCACTTGCGATGCTGGGGAAAAGGCAAATGCAGAACTGTCCTGGTGGGTAAATTTTAACAAATAAGAAGTTTAACACAAAGGGTTATGTTAGAGCTGTGATACTTAACATACAGAAAACGGTGAAGCGTGTTATGATTGAATGTATAGGTGACAACTTGTTCCTGTTCCAGTTCAACTCTGATGAAGATAAGAAAATGGTATTTGCGGGTGGTCCCTGGAGTTTTAAGAACGCTATTATTGCACTAACGGAGCCAAAAGGGGTTAGAGATCTTGCAAAACTAGATTTTGCTCATACCTCCTTCTGGATACAAATTCAAAATGTCCCAATTTTATGTATGAACAAGGAGATAGCTCTGTTGCAAGGAAAACAAACTGGGGCGATCAAAGAGGTGCCGCTGAGCTCATATGGTGACTGTACAGAGCGTTTTCTTTGATTGAGAGTAATTATTGATGTTACTAAGCCATTGAGGAAATGTGTAAAACTCCAGTCACCAGATGAGGAAATTGAGGTCATTATTTTACTTGTGAGGTATGAAAGGCTTCCCGATTTTTATTATAATTGAGGTAAAATAGGACATGTTCATCGTGAATATTTAGAAGACAAAGAATGTCGTAGTTTAAAAAGTTCGTGTAGATTTAGATTTGTTGAAAGCTTCAAATTGAGTGGAGATTGGGCATCGAGTGAAGTTAGTTGATGAAAAGCTAATCAAAGTTTCTGTCTAAAATAAAGACAAAGGAGAGAGATTTCAACCTCAACCGATTGTATAGGGAGAAGATGAAACAGAGTATGGGAATGTTCTAGATCATGGCTCTTTACCCAATGTTAGTAGCAAAGGAGACAATACGGTGACTTTAGGTAATCATGATACTAGCATTACAACTGAAGCATTCAGTAATTTCGGCGATGAAGCAATTCCCAAGAAAGATAATTCTCGGGAAGCAAATATTTTGGTTGCTCATATGGCAGCAAGGGGCTCTGATCATTTGCCAATCCGGATTGAATTTTATAAACAGATGAAGAACATCAGAGACAGCAAGAATAGGTGAGGCACCAGATTTTATTTTGAGGATATTGGTCCTCGTATGATGATTTCAAAAGATTAATTGAGGTTTCATGGCATGATGTTAGTGCTTTGGCTGGGAACAATCCTATTTCTACGTTTCTATGTAAAGTGGAAATTTTCAAGGAAGCGTTGAATGCTTGGAGCAGGGAAAAATTTCGTAAGAGGAGCAGAATGTTGGTGGCATTGCAGAATCAGTACACAAATTTAAGAAATGCTCTTATTGAATTTAATAGACTGTGAGGCCATCAGGACAGTAAAAATAGAAATTAATAATATTTTGCCGGACGAAGAGGTTAGGTGGAGGCAGCCATCAAGGGCTGTCTGGGTTAAGGAAGGGGATCGTAATACCAGATGTTTTCATGAAAGGGCTTCAGTTAGATGAAGAGAAATAGGATTGATGGGCCGCTGGTTTCAAACAACAGATGGAGAGAAGGGCTTGTAAAAATTACAGTAGAGGTGTGCAACTACTTTAATAATATATTCACCTTCTCAAATCCTTCTCATGATTCGATTGATGATGTTATTAGTGATTTGGAGCCTAAAGTAACAGAAGATATGAATCAAATGATAGACAAAGCCTTTATGGAAGAGGAAATTCGTCTAGCCCTTTTTCAGATGTATCCGTACAAAGCTCCTGGACCTGATGGACTAAATGCTAGCTGGATTTTTTCAAAAATATTGGCGTATCATCAGTGGGTTATTAACAAATGTTTGTTTTCATATTATGAATGATGGGGAGACATCTCTTGTTTGAATAAAACCTACATTGGTCTGATCCCTAAAATTAAAGAGCCAAAAAAGGGCATTCGAATGCAGGCCTATTAGTCTTTGTAATATTATCTATAAAATCATTACAAAAACATTGGTTAAAAGGCTAACGCTGCTAATCGAAGGGCTTCTACATCAGGTAGACCTATTATAGACAATATAATTATGGTTATGAATGTTTACATAAAATTAGATTAAGAAAAAGGGGAAAAATGGCGTGGTGGCTCTGAAGTTAGATATTAATAAGGTTTATGATCGCTTGGAATGGGATTTTCTAGCAAAGGTGATGCTAAAATTTGATCTTATTTTGCATTGTATTACAGCTTCTTCCTTCTCCATGTTAATTTCTAGCAAAGGTGATGCTAAAATGCTGTTAGTGCGAACGTAATTCATGGTGTTGATTTTGGGTGACGTGGTCTTTCCATTTCTCACCTTTTGTTTTGCGAGATGACACCTCGTTTTTTAGAAAGCCTCGGTGGATGAGTACTTGCTTCTCGGTCGTGTGTTTAATTTAAAGAATCTTCAATGCTTCTCGCTTTAAATGTACAGGTGACGTCTTTGCAAAGTTAATGGAGGTCTTCTAGCTATAGGTTGTATCTCATCATGAGAAATATTTAAGTTTGCCTTCAATGCTTGGCGGATCTAAATATCAATATTTCGGTGAGATGAAGGAAAAAGTTTGCAACAAGGTTAATCGGCTGGAAGTTAATCTTTGTTTTTCTAGTGAGCGTAAAAAGGTTTTGATCAAAGTCGTAGCCTAGGCAATTCTAACCCATGCCATGAGTGTTTTTAGCTTCCTTGTTAAGGAAGCTCATTGTGTTGAAGTCACAAAGAATAAGAAGAAGTTCCACTGCACCTGCGATACAAGTCAACAAAGTGCCCTCATCGAGTTTGTTAAGATTGACAGATCAGCTTAAAAATTTAAAAGTTGTTAATCATGCAAGATGTATGTGAAATGTAATTGGCTGGAAATGACTTAGTGATTAAGAAATTAGTTACAAGTGTTCCTTAGTTTTATTGATGTATATATACAGAGTTATTAACTCTCAGTTTTAGAATGTAAAAAATTCCAGAAGAAATACAATGAATCTTTCTCTGCAAAAATTCTCTTAACTGAACAATAACCATTTCTTTCATGGTATCAGAGCCATCCATGGCTAGTTCCAGTACAACACATCAAAATCCTGCAAATGTTAATTCACTTTAAGTTTCACAAACTTCATTTACGTTTGCTGCAACAGTAAAACTTGATCGATCCAATTTTCTCCTCTGGCAAAAACAAGTATTAACCTCAATAAGAGGAAATAGACTTGAAGGTTTAATCTCAGGAACTCAAAATATTCCAGATCAATATCTTTCTCGATCACGAGATGATGGATCTGTGGAGCAAGGTGAAAATCCAGCTTACGGTAATTGGAAAGCTCAAGATCAAACTCTGCTGAGTTGGCTTCTTTCAACAATAATTGAAGGTATCTTAAGCTCAGTTCTTAACTATGACACTTCATTTGATGTTTGGAGATCAATTGAAAAACAATTTGGAGTGAAATCTGAAGCGAAAGTGATGCAACTTCGATATGAACTAGATACTTTGAGAAAAGATTCAATGACTATTGAAGAATATTGTTCGAAAATGAAAACACTTGTTAATAAACTTGCCTGTGCTGGTGATAACATAACTGAAAAGGATTTGCTGATAAGGACACTTAATGGATTAGGATCTGGTTATTTAGATCTAGCTTCAATAATCACAGCTAACAAAATGAGCTATGATGATGCATATGCCCTATTGTTAACACATGAAGCTAGGTTGGAACAAAATCAAAATCCTCAGGGCTTGTTCAATGCAAACTATTCACATATGAGAGGCAATCCTAGGAGACACACTTATGTTAATGGATCTTATGGTCAAGTTGGCAGCAGAGGACAAAACACTGGTCGAGGCATGTTCTTTACTTCTCATCCAAGGGGTTTTCCTGCTAGTGGTGATATTCTTAGTGGTTTGGGCAGAGGATATATGGCAGGTTTTGGAAGAAATCAGTCTACATCAGCTCATAGATTATCACATGTGAGAAATATGCTCCCTCCAGCTCCAAATTCACTCACTCCTACTGGTGAATTTGATGAAGCAATACCTATATGCCAAATATGTCACAAGAAAGGTCACACTGTTGCTGCTTGCTGGTATAGGTATGGTGACACTTATTTACCATCACCTAAACCATTTGGCAGAGGTAAAATGTTGGGATCAAAAGAAGCATATATGGCTAATTTTGAGTCATTTCCTGAGCAGCAATCAATGTTTGAATGTTCTTATGAAGCTCCTTACTCATACTATCAACCAATGAACTACAATCCTATCTCATCTTATCATACAGAAGAATTTACTCTACCTGAAGCTTATGTTGCTAATCATGAAGGCTCTAATAATGAAGGATGGTATCTCGACAGTGGGGCTACACATCACATTACAAATAATATGGCCAATATGCATATGAGAGAAGAGTTTAAAGGCTCATATCAGCTTACTATTGGAAATAGGCAAGGTTTGGTTATTACTCATATTGGTGATGCTTGCTTGAATTATAAGAATTTTCATTCTACCTACAAACACACACTTATAGCACTTAAGGATATCTTATTAGTTCCATCAATTACTAAGAATTTGATAAGCATATCCAAGCTAACAATTGATAACAATCTTTCCATTGAATTTGTTGGCAATATGTGTTATGTAAAGGATTCACTGAGAGGGAAAGTACTGCTGCAAGGTCTTGCTGAGAAAGGATTATACAAGCTGCTGCTAAAGTCCTCATAAACTTATCCATCTTTTTTCATATGTCAACCTCCTGCAAACAAGCCTTTGTCTATGCTCTCTATCTGTCATTTCTATTCTTCTGCTATGAATAATGTTCAAAATAATCATTCAGGTCCTACAGCTTGTTATCAAACTAATGTCTCTTCTTGTAATGCATCAGTCAATAAAATCACTCTATTTCATAGAAGATTTGGTCATCCCCATCCTGATATACTCATGCATTTACTTAAGAATGATAAATCCATTAATCTCTCAAATGCTTCTATTAAACAAGTTGCACAACAAACATGTGAAGCATGTCAAATGGGTAAAGTTCATAGATTACACTTTCCTGCCACTACAACCAAAACAACTCAAGTCCTTGAACTCATTCATACTGACTTATGGGGTCCCTCACCTAGTATTTCTAGAGCTGGATATACCTATTATATCAGCTTTGTAGATGATTTTAGTAAATACACTTGGATTTATCCCTTGAAACTAAAGTCAGAAGCCTTACAAGTGTTTAAACTATTCAGATTGCAAGTGCAAAAATAGTTTCAATCTCCCATTAAAATGTTGCAATCTGACTGGGGGGGAGAGTATAGATCATTTACTGAATTTTTGAACCAAAATGGAATCATTTTCAGACACTCATGTCCTTATACACATCATCAAAATGAGATAGTTGAAAGGAAACATAGACATGTAGTTGAGTCATGACTTACACTTCTAGCTCAAGCTAAATTACCTTTTAAGTTTTGGTAGGAAGCTTTTCAAACAGCAGTTTATCATATCAACAGGTTGCCTTCTGCAACTTTGGAGTACCTTACACCATATAAAAAATTGTTCAAACATAAACCTGATTACAAGTTGCTCAAATGTTTTGGTTATGCATACTATCCTTATTTGAGAGATTATAACAAGCATAAATTTGCATATCATTCTAGTAAATGTATTTTCGTTGGTTATAGTCCTTCTCATAAAGGATACAAGTGTTTGCATCCCTCTGGACAAATCTATATAGCCAGAAATGTTGTTTTTTATGAACATTCTTTTCCTTATTCCTCAGAGTCTGTTTTTCACTCCAATGAAACCAATACATGTCAAAGTCTGTCATTAACTCCTCAATAGGTGTATCATCTATCCACCTTGTCAAATTCTTCAACATCAAATAACAACAGCTCTCATAATTCTAAATCTGCAAGTTCCACCAACAGCAATTCTCATCACTCAGTTAATCCTAATCAGAACAGTAACTCTTATTCATTGCCAGAAATCATTGAGCCATATACAGAATCTTCCATGCCTTTGTTTACTCAGCCAACCAGATCAATCCCCACTACACTCCTTAAATTACAATCATCACCTGAACTTGTTCAACATACTTATATTCCTTCAAACATACAACAATTTAAAGCACCTGTTAATACACATTCCATGACTACTAGAAGTAAAACTGTTATCTTTAAACCTAAGCTTTACAATGTAATACTTCATGATAATGAGCCAGATTCTGTAGATAAAGCTAAGCAAGATCCCAAATGGTTTGAAGCTATGAAAGAAAAGTATAATTCTCTACTTAAAAACAATACATGGTCTTTAGTTCCAAGAGCAGCTAATCAAAAGATTGTTGGAAACAAATGGGTGTATAGAGTGAAACACAACTCAGATGGAAGTTTAGCCAAGTATGAAGCAAGATTAGTTGCTAAGGGATTTCAACAAGTTGTAGGGGTCAATTATTTCAAAACTTTTAGTCCTGTGGTGAAATCAGCTACTGTCAGAATAATCATCAGCTTAGCAGTCATGAATCAATGGCAGATAAGGCAGGTAGATGTAAACAATGCATTTCTTAATGGAGACTTAACAGAAGAAGTTTTTATGGATCAGCCAGTAGGTTTTGTGGATGAGCAGAAACCAAACTTTGTATGCAAGCTTCACAAGTCACTCTATGGCCTCAAACAAGCCCCAAGAGCCTGGTATAAAAAGTTAAAAGGCTGCTTATCACAATGGAATTTTCTAAATTCAAGTGCAGATTCATCCTTATTCATAAATAATTCTGGATCATCTATGATAATGGTCCTTATATATGTGGATGATATCTTAATTACAGGGCCAAACAACACTGAATTAGACTCTTTCATTGTTGAGTTTAGTAAAGTCTTTACACTAAAAGATTTAGGTAATCTCTCATATTTTCTGGGCATAGAAGTGTTATATGATGCAGGCTGCATTTATCTGTCTCAAAGGATATATGTAAGAGATTTTTTATCTAAAGTGCAATTACTAGAATGCAAAGGCATTGATACACCTATGAGCACAGGACTCAAGTTGCAAAAGGAAGTTCAAGGACATCTTGGTCAGTGTATTGTTGATCCTACACACTACAGGAGTATTATAGGAGGAATGCAGTATTTAGTCTTAACGAGACCAGAGATTGATTTTGCTGTAAACAAGCTAAGCCAATATGTTTCTAATCCAACAATGCAACATCTTGTAGCATGTAAAAGGGTGCTTAGATATCTAAAGACCACACAAGATTATGGGCTCAGGTTTGTTCAACATGGAGAGGTGATGCTGACAGGGTTTACTGATGCAGATTGGGCATGTGATTTAGATAATAGAAAATCTATTGGTGCATATTAAATCTATTTAGGCAACAATCTAATATCATGGTCATCTAAGAAGCAATCAGTTGTTGCTAGGTCAAGTGCAGAGAGTGAATATAGAGCTTTAACATCAGCTGCTGCAGAGATAAGTTGGATACAATCCCTATTTTCTGAGATTGGGATTTATTGTGCAGCAACACCCACTATTTGGTGTGACAACATTAGTGCAATTGAATTAGCTCATAATCCTGTTTTTCATTCAAGAACAAAACATATTGAGCTGGATATACACTTTATCATAAACAAAGTTATTGCAGAGGAGCTAAACATTCAGTACATTCCTAGTGAAGAACAAATTGCTGATATCATGACCAAGCCTCTCTCATTTACTCATTTCAATTACCTAAGATTTCAACTCAATGTGCTTCCATGCCCCTTGAGTTTGAGGGGGACTGTTAAGAAAGCTCATTGTGTTGAAGTCACAAAGAATAAGAAGAAGTTCCACTGCGACCCTGCGATACAAATCGGCGAAGCCAGCTCATCGAGTTTGTTAAGAAGATTGTGACAGATCGGCAAGGTAAGTTAAAAGTTGTTAATCATGCAAGATGTATGTGAAATGTAATTGGCTGGAAATGACTTAGTGATTAAGAAATTAGTTACAAGTGTTCCTTAGTTTTATTGATGTATATATACGAGTTATTAACTCTCTGTCTTAGAATGTAAAAATTCGAAAGAAATACAATGAATCTTTCTCTGCAAAAATTCTCTTAACTGAACAATAACCATTTCTTTCATTCCTTCAATCCTTTATGACGATATTTAGAAAATCATTACAAAATTTTAGTGGGGATCCAATGTGAAGGCAAGGAGTATTCACTAGATAGATTGGGAAAAGATGTTTGTGCCAATCGAAGATGGTGGGTTTAAGCTTTCGTGATCTTGGAACTTGTAATCAAGCACTTCGTGGAACGCAATACTGGAGGTTGCTTCATTGTCCGGAATCATTGATGTCTAGGGTGCTCAAGGCTAGATATTTCCCAAAAGGGGAGTTCATGAAAAGTAAGTTGAGGTCGAACCCTTCGTATGCATGGAGGAGTTCACTTTCGGGCAAGAAGTTATAGAGAATGGTTCTAGATTGAGAGTAGGTGATGGTAAATCAATCGCTGTCTGCTCAGATAGATGGCTGCCAAGGCCTCATATATTCAAGCTAATATCAACAAAGGTTTTGCTTGATGACAATATGGTTGCTGAACTTATTGATAGAAGGGGCTGTTGGAATGAACAACTAATCTGACAAAAGTTTCTCTTAGTTGATGTTAAGTTAATTCTAAAAATTTATCTTCCTCATGCTTCGAGACAAGACAAATTAGTTTGGCATTATGATAAAAGAGGAATTTATTCAGTGAAGAGTGGTTATCAAGTATCTTTAATGATGAAACTTCTTGAGAAATCCTTCTTTGCTTTAATGGTGCTCAAGGTGGATTTAAGGTTTGATAGTCTTACTGCTTACCAAACAAAATTAAAATACTTTTTAGAGAGCCATCAACAACTTGCTACCAACTTATGGAAATCTCTACAAGAGAAAAATCTTAACTGACTCTTGGTGCCCTTGATGTAAACTTGATTATGATGCTACTTTGCATGCTCTGGTGAAGTGTGGTTATGCTAAAAAAGTATTGAAGCTCTCCTCTTTTGGTGCTTTATAGGAAATTCCTCACTTAAGCTTCAAGGAGCTGGCCTGGTCTATAATGGAAAGGGTTAATAAAGATGACTTTGGCTTGTTTGTATTGACAACCTGGAGTTTTTGGAGTTAAGGAAAAATTGGATATTTAGAAAAGGGAATTCTTGTCCAGTACTAACCTATAACAGAGTAGGGGATCAGTTGCATTCTTATATATGTCTCCAACAGCATTCCCCAGATAAGTTGGTCTTGAGAGTTATTAAATGAATATTGGTCTCCCCCTGATGTTCGTTGGTATAAAAATGAATACCGCTGCAGCTGTAAATTCTGATGGAGGATTGCCTGGTTTAGGAGCAATTATATGGAACTCTCAAGGAGTCATGGCTGCAGCAACTTAACTTGGAGATATCATTTTCCAAATGATGTTGAAGCCCTTGCTATTTATAAAGGTTTAAAGATGGAAAATTAATGGCGCTTTATCCTTTAATTGTCGAATTGGATTCGGAAAATGTGATTAGGCTGATTACTCGCAAGCTTGCAAGCTGGAGTGAGTAGGATGGTCAGTTGACGAGATTCAAGATCCAGCTAATTAAGGATGTTGCTAATGTTGTGTTTAAGTTTGTTCCCAAAGTTTATAGTTCAGTGGCTCACAAGTTGTCTAAATCGGCATTGCTGAAGCCAAATTGTTGTCTTTGGTTGAAAGAAGCTCCTGCTGAACTCATAGCTTTGTTATCTTGTGATAATTGTATGTCTCATTAATGAATACTTATTTTCATGCCTTAAAAAACAAAAAAGCGTCATGGGCCGCAAAAACGGCAGCAGGGGGAAAATATCATCTTCTTTAGTAATTATTAGTTATAATTACTCTCCTTCTCTCTCTCACACACACACGCGCACACACTTATTTTCTTAAACTTCTTTCTCCAACTTTTTCTCTCAGGTGAGTAAACTACTTAATTGATATGATTATTTTTCATTCTCTCTCTAACATATTTTTTATTTTGGAAAGGAAAAGTTTTTTAATATAATTGAGACCATTTGCATTTAAATAATTGTTTTGAACATTCAGAATTTAATATAATTTTTTATACTAAAATATCTTAATGTAATTCCCTATTAAGAATAATTTAATTACCATATATATAGTATTTTTTTTGTGCTGGCGTCCTTTTTTTTCTTTCATGTGGACATACTTTAAAATAATAAAATTTAACATAATTAGATTTTAATAATATTAAATCACGTGACTTTATAGTGTATTAAAAAATAATATTATTAAACTATATGACTTGACACAAATTCACATTTAAAAAATGAGAATGCTTGCACTTAGAATGATTATATATATCATTATATATAATTAGAGAAAATGGATATTCTTTTAAATTTGCTTGGCGAGAGTTTGCAGGTGAAAAGGACGATTGCAATGATTTTACATGAACAAACAAACGTTTAATAATTAAGACTGATAAATTTTATAAAAGGAAATTGAATTTAATAATTCCTTTAAAGCACATATAAAGATGGCGCTTTTTATGTAGTAAAGATAGGAAATTTACTTTGTGGAGAGACTTTAAAAGCAATATTCAATCAAATATTGCGTCGAGTCTTTCAAGGCATGGATGTAGTAATATGTTTGATAAATTGACCAATTAGGTGTTTGATAAAATGCCAGCAATTCAAATATTGGTGGGAAATAAACTTTCCACGACATCGCATGAAGATGAGCACGCACACATGACTAATAGATGATTTAATTAAGAATAAGATTAATGATGACGAAATAAAATACGTACGCAACAGCTTATGCTTATTATTATATATTATTGGGGCTCCCTAAATTATATTTAATATAACTTACCATAGATAAGATTTATATACTGGCCGGCCTGACTTTTTTATTTTATTACTTATTTTTGCATCGAAAAATCTAGTTATAATAAATATAACTTAAAAAAGCCCCTATTATAAATGTAACTAATACAAATTAACAACTTAGAATAATAGAATCGATGTTTTGATTGAAGATTACAAATTTTTACAATTATACTCTTTTTATCACTTAATTTGATCTCTTAGCGAAAGTGATGCCTGGCTCCCATCACCAAGAAAACTCACACAGCTGCATGCAAACTTGAACAATAAGCACTCGGTTGGGACTAGGGGTGGCGCCCGTAATCATGGGTTGAGTTGAATAGGGTTTGTGAAAAATTAACACAATCTACTATTGAATCGGTTGAGATAAAATAAACCAATCCAATTAAATAAATTTGTTTAACCCAATCTAACCCAATCCTTAAATCATTGGGTGGGGTTGAGTTGTGTTGAATTGATCAAGTTGAAACCTAAATAAACATTAAAAATAAAATTAAAAAAGATATGAAAAGTTGAAATAAAACTTATTAAAATTAAATATAAATTTATTCTAACATGAAAATTCTATTCAGTGTCTAGTGTTCAATAAAAAAAAAAGCTACTAAATCATCTTAAAATTAAGAAAATTCCGACAATGTGCTTCTAGATTTTATTCTCGACTTCCTGCATGTTTTTTTCAAATTCTAAATTAAAACCTTTTATATTATTAGCTAGCATCATGTCCAATTACAAAATAAAAATGATATATAATTATGTATGCTTAAGTATTTAAAAAAGATAAAGAGAAATTAAAACTTACTTTCAAAATTAAACTTATAAGGTAACATGATTACTTATATGAGTGAGTGATTTTAGTTCTGAAATTAGAGTTTGAAGTAATAGATATGAGAATGAAAGGTTTTCTTTTATTAAAAGAGAAATAAAAAGAGTTAAAAATTAGGTTAGCCTTTTAGGTCTTTAAGGTTATGTTTGGGAGCTAGGGTTAAGTGTAGGATTGGATTAATTATTGGGACAAAATATTAATATTATGTTTGGCATGCTCAATTGGATTAGATCAATTGACTAAATTCAAATTTTAATCCCAAATTCATGGGATTAGTAATCCTAATTTTCATGTGGGTTTAGTTAGGATTAGATAATATGAAGAAAAATAATTATCCATTTATAATATCTTCCATAATTTATTACACTATTTGTATTTATAACAAAAAAAATTATTTATTTATTTTTATTTAAGTATTTATTTTTTATTCATTATTTACTTAAAAATTATTAATTAATTTATTATTTGAATAATTTTATTTAATGAAATGATATATCTCATTTGAAATAACCTATAATTTAAATCATTTATATTTCTTTCTTATAATTATGACTACCCAAATAACTAATTGAATATATGTATATAATTTTCTTATCAGTTTTATTTTTAATTAATTATAATATTTCTTATTAAATATCTATAAATAATTGATATTTAAATTCAAATATTAACGTAAAGACTATTTAATTTCATGTAAATTTAATTTTACATAATCCAATCTGATACTATACCAAATATAAATCAGCATTATCTATAATTCAACCTAATATAATCCCAACCTAATTATCAATTGACTTTAAAAAAATTAATTCAATTAACTCATTATAATGCACTCACAAAATTAGATTGGATTAAATTGAGTTCAATCAGGTCTATAGGTTGGATTGGATTTACCCACCCCTAGTTGGGACCACCACGTAACTAGCTCGATAGTAACAAGACGAATAATTAATTAATACTGTTGAAGAGGGTAACATATATAGCTTAATTGCTAGCTATAGATAAATTATAATGATTGTGACTTGCACAGCACAGGTACTTATGTAAACTTATTTGTCATGGTTGGTATGGTATTAGTTTACATTTTTCTGACTTCTTGTAAATAAATTAACGGAGTAACGATTTTTGGCTTATTAGTAATTATCTTAGTGCCACTATGACTACTAGAGGCTGATGAAGAGTATTAAAAATCAACCCTTTGAATCAACCATACATCGTAATGTAACCAATATTTGGATTCTCCATTTCAAAAAATAAAATAACAAAACTATCCTTGCATGCTACTAATTCTCTGTCTTTCCTCACCCGTCGACATAAACATGGCATAAATTTATTGGCGTGTTGACGGGGCTAAGAAAGCTCAAGCATATTTGAGCCTATTGGCCAAAATGTTTTTGTAAGCCACCTGGCTTTCTTAACCCAAATCTGAAAGCTCCATATGCAAATTTTTTTTTTTCTTTTTGTGATGAAGAAATATGTAACATTGATAATTGAGATATGATGACAGAGTCCTCAAGTTCGATCAAAAATATTATTTTTTTTAACCAGCACTTACCAACGACGACCATGAACAGCCCTTCGATCAATATCAAAGAAGGAAAACCTCTAGAGTTACACTATTGGCGGGATTATGATAGTTTACGTAGACAAGGATAACAACTAAAAAAGTAGGGAATTAAACAATAATAAATTACTGTTCTTTCTCTTTTTTTCATCTCAAAAAGTAGAGCAGGTTAAAAGGTATATTTTTACTACTGGCGAGCCAATTAAAACTGGCTAAAAACCAATCGACTAAACTCCTAGGGCTAATAAATTACTATTATTAATTACATTGTACTATAACTAAGCTATCCATTAAATACAAAAATGTTTTTTTTTAATTTAGATATAAAATAAATACCAGTTAGTACAAAATCTATAAAAGACCAATTTGTTGAATGATACATTAATTGTTGCAAAGAGAGTTTATGCATGTCTCTAGCATTACTCTTACCAAAATAATAACAACAATAAATAAACTAGTCCTTAAGTTAATTTTGATATTTGCATTTCAATTTTGCTACCGTAACCTCGCTTTTTTTTTGGATTCGCTTTTAATTCCTGTTCCAACGATAGCAAGTGGAAATTTTTTTAGGCAACCCACATTAAACTGAAAAAAAAAAAAAAAAAAAAAAAAAAACGATTAGGGATCACATTGATAATAGATTTTAGTGTTATTTTGGTTTGACTATTATAATACTTGTAAATTATCAAATGCTTACAAAAAATATTGATATTCTTGGGGCGAATCCAATGAAGTTCCGCAAAGGGCTGCTTTTAAATTATCCTAAGACTGATCCAATTCTAATCTGTAACTCGTCTAAGTTTTCAATTTAAAAAAAAAAAAGGTTTTCAATTTTAAAAAAATATTTTAGCTGTATGGCATATATCCACATTGAAGTCTTCTGGATTTTTTAAAATTTAGCCTAATATTCATGATTTACTGGATTGGTGGTGCTGTGAAGCTCCAATTTTTATTTATCAGTGGGCCCTATTCTTAAACACATACTATTAAAAAAAATTCTTATTATTTTAATGATTTTCATTCTCTAATCAATAAATTTTCATTTATATTATTTAAATGAATCATTCTTCTCTCCAATTCCTCTGTTAGCCATTATTTCTCTTCATTTATATTTGATGTCTCTCATTTTCTTATCACTATCTTTTATCAATAAGAAAGAAAATTTCTTCTATAATTCTAGTTTGAGTAGGATAAAAAAACTTTGTATTTCTTCACAAAATCACCCTAAGTCCCTAATAAACTTCAACTTTATTGCCACTGACATTTTTTGCTTTTGTCGTCGTCTTCAAAAAAAATTTGTAATTGAGTTTGTACTAAACTTCCTTTAGATTAAATTTTTGGGTCTACCACAGTTGATATCTATCATTTATTATTATATCCTTACAAAATCCTTTATTTACTATATTTTTAATTATCTGTCAGCACCGTCATTACTTATTAGTAAAATAAAAGACGGCAATATTTTTTGAATTGATATTTTACAATTGTAGAAATAGTCATACAATAATGGCCGTATATTTTATTGTTTTGCCTGCTACATACATTATTATTTTGTGTCATAGGCCTGTCGGCTTTACTAAATTACTCATTGCCTTTATATTGCGCTCACAGTTGAGTAAATTATTGAGGGAGCCCACATAATTAATTATAGGGTCAGATTATTATCACCCCTCAAAAATTTTATTAAAATCTCTTTTTTAATTAAATTTTATTTAATATCAAAAATATCTCTTTTTTAAAAATAAATACTATTTTTATTTATGAATTTTTCACTTTTTACTTTTCAATAATTTTCTCATTTTTTAGTCTTAATATTCATATTCCTCTATTCAAACTTTCTTTATAATTTAATTTCTAAAAAATATAAAAAGAAAAAGTAAAAAAAATATTAAATTAGAAAATGATGAATATTTCATGAATCTAATACAATTTTATCTCACCTATAAATTTTAGGTTCAACAATTAATTTGAGAATCTTCAAAATTTATTTGCAGTAGAATAAAATTTTATTTAATTTATTTTTTTACTGTATTATATCTTAATTAAGTTGTTGTTCTTATTATAAGAATTTTATTTTAGCTTAGAGGAACTTCTTAAATTCAGATTGTTTTAATGATAATAAAAAAAATTTATATTGTGCAAGCAAAATAAAACTGAAGAGAGAAAGAAAATATAAATTACTTAATTCTATTTATATTTTTTCTTAAATATAATTGTAATATAAAAGGAATTTTATGAGATTAATGAAGGGGTACCAATAGTTCAACTCTTAAGTATATCCTACATCTTTGTCAGATTCTTATGAGCAAAAAGGGCAAAAAGAAGAGAGAGAGAAATTTATATAATTTTGTGTTGGAGGGATTGGTCTTCAAAATTTAGGAAAGAGACATACACACAAAAATTTTTCGGATCAAAACATTAAACAAATTAATTAAAAAAAGGGACGTAAGAGTATTATACTTAAGTGACTATAGGTAAGAATTGATAGGACCAAAAAATTATAACGCAAAAGATTTTTGGTGCGCTAATTATCTAAATGAAATCGACTGAGTGATTTCGATTGATACATTAATGAACGAAGATGATAAGAAATCAGTTTCAGTCATCCTCTCATCTCGGGACAAAATATATATATAAACAGCTACTACAGCTTTCAAATGGATTGATTGGCACAAACATGGAAATGTCAACTAAAGATGGGCCATTACGAAAAGATGCACAATTTGAGAAAATTTGGAACACCTTGCCAGCAGTAGAAGGCTGGTTACTGCTTAGAAATTACTCTTCAGTTATACATTCTTTCTATTGAATTATTATCATATGTACCTCTATTTAAAACATGAAGAGAATCATACAAGCGGAAGTTAAGATGGTGTTCAGTTTGTAGAAATAAGTGGAGAGGAGAGGGGAGGAAAAGAGAAGGAAGGAGAAGAAATGAGAAAAAATGACAAGAGAATTTAATTTATGTTATTTAATTTTTTATGAAATTGTAATTTTTTTATTTAGACATTTTTAACCTTTAATTTTAAACTTTTCAATATATAACTAAATAAATTTATTTTGTTTTGATTTTAAATAAATTACCGTTCAACACAAAATAAATTATCAGTAACCATTATTATTTCTTTAATATGAAATTTCCACTTAAAATTACTATAACCACACGCTAGAGAAGACACCGGCACCGCGTTGTCAGAGCCATCGTAGAAACGCCGCTACTCTCATAACAAATCGATTTTCGATGCATGAAAAATATTATTTTGACTGAAATTATGAGTTCTATGAAACGACCGGAGTATACTTTCCTGTTAGTTTGTCATTTCGCTTTAAACGACGAACAAATTATAAATTGTTGAATTTTTTTAATTTAGTATTGTTAGATTTTTAATTTAATATTAGATTTAAATGTGAATAATTATGTATTGCAGATTGTCATATAACGTTATGTTCAATTAAAAGTGATAATTAATGTTTTTGATATTATGAGCTTTAATGTATTTTATAGGGTGTGAGCTTTTAATGTGTAGAGAACTAATGATCCTCTAATTGTATGATTGACAGAATTAAGAATACCTAATAACAATAGGAAAAAGTTGTCTATATAAGTGGTCATAATCCTCATAATACACATATTTTTTTATTTTTTCTAACATTCCATCATAAGAGAGAGAACGCAGAAAAATTTAAAAG
This sequence comes from Luvunga scandens, assembly GCA_030449905.1. Classification (NCBI taxonomy): domain Eukaryota; kingdom Viridiplantae; phylum Streptophyta; class Magnoliopsida; order Sapindales; family Rutaceae; genus Luvunga; species Luvunga scandens. The sequence goes on along the minus strand of JASUUG010001122.1, from coordinate 1,766,938 downwards.
ATTTTTTAAGAAGATGTGTAGATTTAGAAGGCCAGCAACACAATTTTAGAGAGCAATTTAGCGTTATGAATTCAGACAAGTTTCTACATAATTTGTTATTAATTCTGAATGATATAATATAAATATTTCTAGATTATAAGTGATAGTTTTCACCAAAAGTTTTCATGTTCTAACATAAATACTAATTATTTTATTAACATTAATTAATTAATAGGAAACCATAAAAAGATAAATTTGAAAATTTTAAGTTCTAATTAATAGGAAACCATTAAAAGACAAATCTGAAAGTTTTAAGTTGTAGTGGGCATAGAATTTAAATTCTTAACCCTTCAGTGAAGGATCCATATCCCTCAATTTGATGAATTTTAAATTTCAATGGCAATTGAAGTCCACCATTTTATGGCGAGCCGAACCATGGAAAGGGATAGAGAATTCAAAATCGTTTCCTCTGCCCCTCATCTACCACCAAGTTCTAACCAAACACCACCTAAGAATATTCTAGACTCCTTGGTTATGCAATGATGAAGTTAGAATTGGAAATTTTTAGGAGATTATAAAGGTAAATTTTTGGAAGTCAAAGTCTATGATAATTTTAGGGGTGTTCGTGGATCAGATTTTGCGAATTGGACATCAATCCATATCCGATCCACAACTTTGTAGATTATAAATTTTTAATCTAATCTTATCTATAAATTGGTGAAATTCAATTCAAATCCAATCTATATGTCTGTCAATTGAATGTGAATTTGACTTAATCCATATCCAATTTACCATTTTGCAGATTAGATTGAGGACTAAAAATTTTTTGTTTTGCCCAAACCACGAACTAATTAAATAAAAAAATTAATATAAAAATAATTTTACTCCCCATCAAATTCAAAATTGAATAAGATTCAAATGAATTAATTATTTAAATAAAGGTAAAAAATACATTCAAAGTTTCAAAATATAACACATCAAAAATAAAAAATCTCATTTATTTAGATCAATACATGAAAATTAATTGTTTAGAAAGCTATATTTGTTTATTTAATTATTTTATATTATTATCAAATAAGATGTAATATGGTGTTAATGTAACTATGTTTAACTTATTTATTTATTGATTTATTAGTTAGTATTAATGCCACATTTACAAATTTTATTTTATTAATTAAATAAATATTTTTTTTATATTTTTTGGTGAATTCAAGGATTTTTGTGGGTTTTCGAAAGTAAATTCATATTCAATCCTCCTACTTTGGATTTTTTAATTTTCAATCCAATTTAATCCACCAATCCATAGATCAAATTTTTATAGATCAGATTTTTACGGATTAAACGAATTGAGCAGATAGGATTGAATTCTGAACACCCCTAAATAATTTAGACTAAAATTTCAAAAAATTAAAAATTGTTGGCCAAAATCATAAAATAATATATTTTGTGGGTTGACATTTTTAAACTTACGGTAGATCAATACTGGAATTACTGTCTGTCTCTTTCTGGTTATAGGCTTAATTAGAGCCCAACCCTGTTGGTGTCGAAAACAGCGCTGATAATTTACCCCGGGTCAAACCCCGAAGTTTTAAAAACGATGTCGTTTTGAGAATTAATATTTTTTAATAGCACCGAGGATTTAACTTCCGCTTTCTCTTTTCATTTTCACTTCCCTTTTCCTTCGCAATGCCGTCTTTGATAATTGAACAACTGAAATTCTTATACAACTTGTAAATGCTTCCAATTCATTAAGAGAAACTGCACCATGGGTAGTTTATGAAAAAGAAATTAAGAAATTAAAGTTCAAACTCTCAATTACACATTTATGAAAAAAAAAAAAACACTTGCACATTCATAATCTTCAAATTTTGATACTCTTTTCTTCACGACAGTACACCTCATTGTTCAATACAAATGTCAAAAGAAAACAATTCAAAAAGAAAAATCACTTGAGCTCCTCCCAAAAATATAAATAAAGAAGAAAAAATATCTTAATTTGCTTCTCATAATTGCTAAACCGCAGCAAAAGCTTATGCAAAGCTTTTTTAGCTTAGTAACTTACAAGAAAACAGAGAATTCAAAATTTCTCAGCTCGCAAGTAAATTAAAAATCAACTTTCGTAACCAGAAACCAAAGTGAAAGAAAAAAGAAATTACATTGAGATTCAACAGCAAGTCGAGCAAGATCTCCGACATCAAAGCGCCATTTTTGGACTGGAGGCTGATACTCAAAGCAACTTGCGACGGTGATTACGACGGCTTCTATTATAGCAATTAACGGTACACACGCCGCACAGATCTGCTCTCCAAATGTTAAACAGCTCGATCTATGCTCAAACATGTTGGTTGTGGCTGTCGCGTGCTGGCTGTGGGGAGTCATGCTCTGTGTGGAGTCGTGGCTATGGTTCATCCTCTGTGTGAAGTTGTGGCTGTGGTTGGAGTTGTGGCTGCCGCTTTGTAAGTGGTTGTGGCTGTCATGCAATGGGTGTTCGTGGTGGCAGCGACAGTCGCTGGGGGTAGGCGCGATGGTTGAGTTGTTGGTGGATTGTGGTTGTCTGTCCTCGATTGATAAATGAAAGGAAAGTAACTTTGCAAACGGTGAGTTTTGGAGTCGGGGTTTGATTGCGTGGTGAAACGAAAAGAATGAAGAGGAAGAAGCAACTGGGTTCTATCGATGCTTTCGCACTTTATCCAAGCCAAACGATGTCGTTTTACAGCGAATGAAAACAAAAAAATAAATAGAGTAAACGGCGTCGTTTTAGGCTGTTTGGAGGTTTGACCCAGGACAAATATCATTTTCGGTGCTAAAAATAACTTGAAAGTAAATAACACTAGTTCACGAAAAAAAAAAAAAACCAATTTTTCATAAACCATTGATACATTAATCAATCATTTCTGTTTCGTGCACTTAATTTTGTTTTGTAAAGATAAGGCCGACGATATTTTAAAAAAATAAATAAATTGGACTTTAGACGACAAATTGACTTATATTAATTGTTCGTAAAAGACATAATTATTAAATAAATGAATAAATATCATTAATCTTCACTGTCACTTAAATAAAAACGTATTTGTATGTTGACTAAAGTTTTGTCACTGCAGTACTGGAATTAGACAAGTTTCGTTCTTTTTTATTTAAATAGAGCTTCCTCCCTCCACCGAGATTTTTCAAAAAAGCGAAAATGAAAAAACAAAAAACAAAATTTGAAGACGAAGTAAGAAGTGGTTGAACTAATTATTCTATTTTTGGTTGTCATCTATATTTTGTTCTTTATTAGAGTATTATTTGTTCAATAAATACATAACCGTGCTACCCCCGCGAATCCCAATGATAAATATTTTACATGCAGATTTTCTTACATATTAGGTAGAATTGTTGATTCTTTAAAAAAATTATGCATTGAGACAAAGTCATAGACATATATATAGCACTTCTCATATAATATTATTGTAATTCGGGAATCATGCCATGATTTTGGGGAGTGGATTAATCTGTCACCACCGACTGACCTTTCAGACTCCAAAAGTGAATTCATCACTACAAATAATCCCAATTATTTCAAACCACATCACTCGATTGGGCTAAACGTATGGCTGCATTCTAAACTACCCTAAATTCCTAATTTTATTAACCCGGCAAATTCTCTCTCTGAAGTCTTTGTTTGTCGAACGTTTAAATTCTAAAATTTTACTAATTTTAATTTTCTTAAATTTATTTATTTTAACATTAGAAATGAAAAATTGAATGAGAACTAAATAGTGATTTTTATCCGAATGAAAAAATGTGTGAATGAAAACTAAATAGTATATCTCCAAAATATCTCTATTAGATATACTTATTTCTTAAAATATAAACCATAATCCCTTCATTCATTTTGACCTTACAGACATAAATATCAAATAAGCGAGTTTAAGATTTTTTTTAAAAAAAAAACAAGATGCCACATATAATCTGATATTAAAAAAAGGATAAAAAAATTTGTTATTTTGGACATCTGTCTTTAAACCTATTTAGATATTAGATAAAAATATAAACGGCACTTAAATATGAAGGAAAATATTTATTTTGGTTTTTCATTGGAAATATCAAGTTTAATCTTTTCTATTGAGATCATTTGTACTAGTGAAATTTCACCAAGCCAATTCACAATTTCAAAGAGCTCACTGTACGTTTTCACTGAGCCCTTTATGCATAATTACATTGAGTTGGCCCCAAAATTTGCTTCCTGAGCTTGTGGCCCTTACTTGTAAATTATCAGTGTTTATCTGTCCAATAGTGAGTGGTACCCACACTTGAACAATTTAATTTGCTCCTATGATTCACAATTTTTGTTATATAACCAATAGGAAAAACTTCACTATAGCTGCATATTTATATTCTATTGGTCATTTCAGGTTCGGACAATTACGAAAAAGTGAGTTTAAATGATTATTTTAATAAATTTATAATAATTTTTTTTAACTAAACAATAGGGAGCTAATCGCAAATTGCCCATGAAACGAAAATGTCATCTACTTCTATCTTCACAAGCACACAAGAGGGGATATTTTCCCCCCGACTTTTTGTATGATGATGCCCATTTGTAAATACAACCCATTAAAATCTTGATTTTTGTTATTTGATAAATGGATTCTATTTAACACCAAATATACCTCTATGTTGATAAAGTATGTAGTATTTTATTTCTATTCTATTCATACTTATTTATTTAGAATATGAATAAAAAAAGTCTTTCTAATTTTGATTATTTATCTATCAAACTGTAAGTACAAAATATCTTAAAAATAAAATTATTATTATCTTATTCATAATAATAATAATAATAATAATAATCATATATAATAGAAATTATTTTTAAATAATGTAGAATAAAAGATAATATTTTAAACATTATAGTGATTTCCCACAATTTTTTTATAATTTTGTAAAAAGATTAATCTAATTTTTTCAGGCAATTTATAATATTTTATATTAAAAGACTATCATATTTTATGTATTAAGAATTAGATGAATTTATCTAGGTTATGAATAGTTATTCAATCGTCAATTTCAAGGATAAAGTTGTAACTTAAAAAAAAAAATTCAAGTAAATGGTTGTGCCTGTACAAAAAGAGCAGCGACCACACGAGGAAATAGCGAAACAGAGTGACTTAGACAAGTGACGACCATCCGCCGGAAAAATTATATTTAAACAAGAAAGCGACTGAATAGTTTTTAAAAGTAATCCATATATATATATATACCAAGTCTTCAAGTTCGTTTATAAATTTAGCACCATGCCAAAGAGCCAGCCAACCTCTCATTTGCAGATCAATTAGAGAGAGAAAGATTACGAGTATGCTGCATTCATGTTTTTGCTTCTCTCCAAAGTGTCATCCTTTACAACTCTCTGGTATGTCTCTCTTTTCCCCACGAATCTCCCTTCTAATAAGTCTACGAAAAATGGTGTTTATATCTAAGCTTTCAGAACAAAGATAGAAGTAATAGTGAATATTGACATACTCTTTTATGATTCTTTTAATTAAAGAAAATTATTCACTGATTACTTAATATTTCGGATTTTTTTAAAAATACACAATTCTTTTTTTTTTGGTCTAAATTACACCTGAAGTTATAATTCTTTGCATTTTTCCACTTCCGTTTGTTGACCGTTAAGATTCCGTTAGTTTTTTTTAACAAAATGACTGTTTTACCCCCCAAAATTAATGCTATAGGATGAAGTTGTAATTTTACATTTGAGGGATAAAATCGTCATTTGTTAAAAAAACTAACGGAATCTTAACCGTCAACAGACGGAAGTGGAAAAGTGAAAAAAATTATAACTTCAGGTGTAATTCAGGCAAAAAAAAAAAGAATTGTGTATTTTTGAAAAAGTGGAAAAAATCGGGTGGTTGGTGGATAATTTCCCTTTAATTAATGATAACCCCGTAAAATTTTGGCCTTGATTCTATTGCCACTCTGAAAAATTCTTCAGGATAATTATGAGTATTCTATGATTATTTTATATATTGTAAACTTATAATTAATTACTTTATCTCATAAATAATACTACTACTATATATATATATATATATATATCAACTAAGTCAATAATATTATATTTACTTAGTTAGATACTTAGTTTGTACCTCAACTAATGTGTCATTAATAGAATTTCATCATTTGGATGATAAATAGTAAAGTTTAATGACTAATTATCACTTGAGCTCATGCCATGTAAGCTATCAACTCAATTTGTACCATTGTTTTCATTATTAAATTTTTAAGTGGACTAAAATTTTGATATAAATCATTATTATTTTTTATATATTAAGTTTTATTTAAGTAAAAAAATTTTGACATAAATCTTGAACAATAATTTCAAACAAGATTACTAATTTTTTTTTACTGAAATTAATATACACCATTTATTTTCTTATTATTTTCATAATATCCGATAACCTTCAGCATCATAATTTTATTATATTAAAATTTTTTAAATATATTTTTATTATATTTATTATGAATTAAATAAATCATGGATATAAATAAATAATAATATATAATAAATAGATTCGGTAAAAAAGATAAATAAATAAAATAAAGTGGTGACACTTGATACCTTTTGCTTCTCGATCGAGTAGTGCAGAGGGTGGGGGGTGTGTGTGTGTGTGTTAATTGTGAAATGTCAGCCATTTTTTTCTCTCTCATTCTGAAACAGCTCAGCAGGAATTGTGTACGCTAGAGACGTCTGTCGGTCAGTGCTGCAAAAAAAGCAATGCGGGTACACGTACAAATTAAAGCAGCCAATCAGCGATATATTACAGTTACTAAAAGTAAGTACAGAGGGAATAAGAGGAAATGTTTTAATTTTTAAAATAATTATTTTTATTTATACTGTAGAAATAATTAGTTGTGAAGAGAATTAATTAAGTATTTAGTAAAATATATTTTTAAAAGTATTATGAGTTTTTAAAATAATTATTAGTATTTGTTAAATTTGACTGTTAAACTGCTGTGAGAAAATAAATGATTAAAATATACATAATACATGATGAAATTTACTTACACATATAAAAATATGTATATATAATATTTTTAATTATGTATTATAATAATTTAAACTAAAAATAAAATTTATACTATATTGATTTTAATTGTGTATTATAATATTTTTAACTAAAAATAAAATTTAGACTATCTACCATAGAAAACTTTTGATGTAATGTAAAATATAAAAAAGAAATAGGGTAAATAAAAGGAATGTGTGAATTATAATAAAAAATTATTAAGATGTTGACTTTTGTTTTCAGTTTAAATAAGGATAATTTTGCGTTTAGTTAATAATTGTAAGGATATTTATAAAAGTTTATTAATTGATAAAATTGATTCTCAAAATTAGAATCTAAAAGTTACTCTTTTCTTATTTTTTAAAATCAGTTGTAGGAAGGGTTAATTTTAATAAAAGTAATTTTAATATTTTTTTACTAAATATCAAAATTAATTTTTAAATTTTTAAAATTACTTTTAAGTTTTTTAAAAATAAATCCAAACGGACCCTAACTATTATGCAGGGCCAAAAGAGATGAGACCCCTGAACTCGAACCCTCCTGATGAATGATCTGATCACATCTCATTCAAAGCGTGAGTCATCAGCTGAGTGACTCGAACCGAACCTCAATTCATCAATAGATCGATAATGGCTTAGTGTAGCAGTTAACTTAATTGCACTTGAAAATTTTTAAACCATAATATGAAGAATATCGCTCTTATTGTTTCTTCAGCACAAAAGCTCAATTTATATAAAGAAAAGTTACAATTATCATAATTGAAAATTTGATTGATTTATAAAGATAGATTCAATCTATCTTCATGCTGATAAAGAATCGATCTACCTTTCCTTCAAATTTATTGCTGATTGACAATCTATTTTTGAATTCGTTGACCAATAATTTTGGGGCAAATGCTCGTTCTGACTGATGTCGTTGTCTTTGCATTATTCTAATTAGCATTAAGCTGGATTTCATTACTATTGAAAATTGATTGAATTAAAATATTTTCAAACTGATAAAAGTCTATATCTATATAAAATCAAGATTCATTCTCAACTAACGTGAGATTTTTTTCCTGGCAATAATAATTAATTACAACTAAGATGGTGTCGCATCAAGTCGTGCAGGGAGATTTTTTTAATAAATTGGGATTATGATCGTCAAGTCAACTTTCCTGTTTTTCAAAATGGACAATATTTTAATATATATTCATAATTAATAATTAGTTTAGCATGACTGACTATTTTAACAATTAATGTGGTCTTCCAAAGTCTTCAACGTCTCTTTCACTTAATAAGACATTTAGACTGCAGCTTTTGATCTGTAATCAGTTTGTTGAGTATTTGATGTAAATTTTTATCTATCTAATTGTAGAGTGTGGAGAGATCAGAAAGCAAACCATGAGTCGTCTCGTGCATTTACATTCAGGCTTCTCTCCAAAGTATCATCCTAATATACAACGGTCTGGTAAGTCTAATTCCTTCTAAATATTTGATCATTTTACTGAACATATGCATGTCATAAACATATGTAAAATTACTATACAGAATTCAAGAATAACAAAATTGCAATTACAATTTTTTTATTAAATTTTACTTTATTTTTTAAATTTATTTGTCGACTAACAGCCTTTTTATTCTACTGCAGTTTAATTAGTCATTTGTTTGACAGTAATATTGCTATTTTATTTTATTTTTCCCTGGTAGAGTCTTGGTAAGTTTCTACTTTATTTTGATTTTTGGCAACCGCTGTTAAGAGTCTTTGGAAACGTGTTATTGGGCATATAAATAGATAACTCAATCATGTATTGTCATCTGTAAGATGCTACTGTTAATCTGGAGGGGTAAGAGCCGACTTGAAGATTATCGCGTTTGCTAACGTTTTCATTCTTTGACTTTTTGTTTTCAATTTCAAAAACATCAAATATTTGGCAACGCGTCGGTTTGCATGCTTTATAAAATATAATTTTCAAAACAAAAAATATGTTGCTTAAATCTAAAAAGTTTAGGCGCATTTGGTATTGTTTCTTAAATGATGTTTTTGATTTTTTTTTTTAAAAAAAGAATGATTAATCTTTATTGAACTTAAAAACGCTTTTGGTATGTTGTCTTAAAATTAAAATGTGGAAAGGAAAATATATAAATGTGTTTCGTAATTTGTCTAAAAATAATATTGTTATATTAATTTTTTTGAAAGTAACATTGTTATGTTAATAGAAGTTAAAAAAGTAACTATCGTAGGAATTTATGCATGCATAGTAGACTGTTTATTATTTTTTATTTGCATCGATCACATATTTTTGACTTTTCTTAATTTTGTAATATAAATGATTAGTTATATTCTTTCTTTTGATTGAGCGATCAATCCAACTTAGATGAGATATATTGAAAACGTAAAATTATAGTTTTCAATTCCTTCATAATTTTCAAATATAATTACTACAACCAAATGCATTGTTCTATTTTATGCTTTGGAAAATAAAAAATGAAGAATAAAACCAACGCCAAATAAATTTTCCGCTATTTTTTGAAAATGGTTTTATAATAAGACAAAAAGAAAAAAAAAGGAGGGTGTTTAATTGGATCAAATACATCTTCGCCAGAATAACTTTTATAACTCTTGAGTTAAATTTAATGGTTGGATCATAAAAAGATAAAAAATAATATAAAATGACTAATTGAACCCCAAATTGAATACATTGTATACTTTATATTCAAATAATCAAATTTTGACTTATCCAATTTATACTTTTTATTTCAACGGGGCCCCATCTTTAGGCTAACTAAAACTTTGAATTGAAACCTTTCTGATGACTATTTATTGCTAACCAAAATTGTTTGACTTCAATTGATCGTCGGATTGGGCACGGCGCCAGTAAACGATAAAATTATCCTTGTATTGTGTTGGTACGTTCGCTAACATGTGAAAGTGTACGTGGCATTAATTTATTGAATTTTTTAACGGATGACGCGGTCTCGTTGGCATTACTATTTTTTTGCTTTTTTGAATATTATCTTATTGGGCACTACTACCATAACAAGAATGGACTCGCTTTTCAGTTTTGTGAAACGCATCTGAATTTTCCTATAGTCTTATGTTTGCTACGATAACTGGGCTTGGATGCTAATGGTGGGGCGGGCTGGCGCTCTCCAGGCACTGGTTCTAACATCATTACTTTTCGGTCTCCTATAAACCAAATTCTTGTTTTTCAAAGGGTCATTTACTCGAATGTTTATGTTAACGGAATCATAGTTTGTAGCGGGAATGAGAGCGAGAGTTGATCAGAATCAACTGTGAAAATGGCAAATAGAAAAAACTTCACATTTGCATGCAGTTATACGAAGCAATGATTTTATTTTTTCTATTTTATTTGATAAAGTTATATATTTCGGTCATTTCAGGTTGCAATAAGACGCTCGAATCGCCACTGGTTGAAGGCAGGAGAAAATCTATGAAATGCTCCCAAAGTCCATTTTGTTTAACCAGTAAAATTAGAAAGAGTGAGGATATAAGCAATAAAAGCTGCAAATTAATGTTCAACAGTCCCGTCACCTTACAAGTTTGTTATGCATCAAAATCCGAGGATGCTAATCAAAGGACGACCTCTCAGGAAGTTTTCTTCAAGAATTTAGATGCACTCTACCATTTTATTCGTCCCTTCGTACTCATGGTCACTGTGAGTTCCTTGTTAATTACTTAATAGCCTAATCCACACACATATTAAGAATACTGATCTAATTCATAATCCTAAATTTTGTTAAACTCTTAAAGTAGACAACTTTTATATATATATATATTATCTTTTATCTTATCTCTAATCAGGGATCCTTGATAAGAAGTTTATATATATATATATATGTTACAATTCGGAATTTTGAAATATGGGAACGTCCAAGAAAATGTATAAACTGTGAAATTTAAACACTTTAAGTTTTAAGCTTAAGCTTCTAAAGTCCTATGGTTTTAAAGCTTTTTTAGACTTTTCATACACTTTAAGATCCCAAACCAAAAAACTCTATGTGTGTGTATTAGAATCTTGGACTTTATTAAAGTCTGGAAAAGTTATTAAGTTATATGGTTTAATATCGTTCTTGCATTTTGACAAAATCCATAACCTTGGGCCAAATCAACAAGAGCTTCTCAAGTGTGATTGACTGCAATTTTTAAAAGTATAGATTCAGTATTTTACAATATTATAATTGACTTTTCCACAAACTATAAAATTGTAAAAACTCTTTAAAATATTGTAAAATCTCAAATCTATGTTTTTAAAGTATTGGTGCCCATGCTTAAGAATGACTAGCTCACAATTGTGTATTAATTATTTTCAGGTGTGGGTGTCCTCATTTTTTTTTTAATTTAGACATATTAATTAGTGCGACTTAATAGATTTATTTTTAAATTAACTATAAAGTTGTGTTGTTTAATAATATTAAAATCTGACTTCATTAAATCTTAGAGCTTAAAAGTATGTTTGCATAAAAAAAAAAAAAAAGAGGGCGTTTTTCTCATTAGAAAAGGACCACCCCTACTCACTTAAAGGATGTCGTTTAATTACTACAGTAGTTTAGTTGCTTGTTAAAGCAAGGAAATTCTTTCTGAAAATAGAAAGATCCCTTTCATTAAGCGCATCGAGCCAAGGAACGGACATCATTATCGTATGTGGGTTTGGTTTAATTGCTTATCATTGCTTATTATACACACACACACGCACAAAAAAAAAACTTGATAATTTGATTGACATTCATATGGTTTTTTTTTTCATTTATGCATGTTAGGTAATTGCTATAACATCGGTTTCTCTTCTTCCCCTACAAAAACTTGATGATTTGACTCCCACATATTTCATGGGACTCTTGAAGGTAAACTTTAAGTGACAGACAAAACAACTGCTCGTAACGTTTTTTATTTGATTGGATTAATTCTTTTTTATAAATTTCAGGCCATGGTGCCCGGATTGCTGATGACCGTTTATGGGACCACTATAAACCAGTTGTATGATGTTAAAATGGACAAGGTATTTCAGTAGAGGCGACAGTTACTTTTTATGCTAATTATAGTCCATACATTGAATAAAAAAATAGTTAATTTTTTTGTTATATGTTTAATATTTTTGTTATATGTTGAGTGGTTTGATTGTCTTACATTGGTTGGAGAATTGGTGATACATGGACTTAAATATAAGATGGTCACTCCACTTTATTAAAGTGTTTGTCTTTAGATTAGATATCTAGACATCCGTAGCCTAGTGCCATAATAAGTGATATCAAAGACAAATTTTTAGTAGCCGAAATGTGGCCCTGTGATGGACGAAAAAGCGCCAAAAGCACTTTCCCCGTATTGAGTAGAAAAAGGGGTGATATGTCGGCTTATATAAATGACGGGTGAAAAAAAGATAAATGAACAAAATCGTGACCAAGTAAATTTGTTAATTTATGAATTTTTTCTCTAACGGTTTTATTTTTTAATAAAAAATTCTCAAAATTCACTAAAAGACAAAACAATTGTCATAATTTTATTCATTTACCACCTAAAATTTTAGGCCAGCCCCGAAACATTATGTGATAGAATAATTATCAAATCATATTGTATACACATAATGGCAGTCAAAAAGTAAATTTGTTGAGTCCACAGCACATATAATTATCCTTAATTATTTCATTGTACGTAGTTCTTTGGCTCATAAATCAGTTTACCACATTTCAAAGGTCAACAAGCCTGATCTCCCCCTTGCTTCTGGTGACCTGTCCATGAGAACTGGAATCGCAATTGCTTCCTCATCTTTATTGATGGTAAGCAAATGCTAACAACACCTTTCAAATTTGTGTTGAATTTATGTTCATTAATATATAGGAAAAATGGCTCTCACAAATTTGTATTTATTGACATCTAAAGTTTTGTTATTTATAATTCATTGGTCTGATTTTTCAGAGTCTGGCCATCGGAATTATGCTTCGATCTCCACCGTTTATGTTGGCCCTCATCATATGGTTTCTCCTTGCAAGTGCTTATTCTGTGGATGTAAGTACCGTCTCTGCGCGAAATTCATTGCCACCATTTTAAAGTATTTTGTTAGTTTTAATTTACGTACGCTTTCCCATGAAAACATCATTTTTCACAAAATGATGTTTAGAGAAACTAAGTGAAATCTTTATCGTATTTTAGAATAGGTCCAAATCCTGCCGTAATAACGGTGTTAACTTTATATTTCATTTTACTATTCTACTCTTAATATTTGATGTTAATTATAAATTTTAAATATTTTGAGAATATAAATCAAATATGACTTATATAACCTTAACGATTAAATTAATTTAATAATGAATTGCAAATTATAGAGAAACAAGTAGAAAAAAAAAATCATAAATACCAATATCAGTTGTGTAAATTATCCATTTGAATTACAATAATATTGGCCATATATGACCACTGGAGTTGAGGTGCAATATACATGTTTGAATATTACAAAAAGATGAATTATACAAAAATATACCATGGTGGGTATATGCATTCATATTTTTTTAACCTTTTGCATAAAATCCAACAAATTAAACTCTATCCTACATAATAAAGTTTCTCTTCTAAACACAAATACCATAATATAAATATGAACACTTACATATGTGAATCAATTTTCACGCAGATTTGAGGTTTTACAACAATGTAAAAGGCTTTTATGACGTTGTGAAACGATTTATAATGATGTGAAAGGCTTTTACACTGTTGTAAAACCCTAAATTTGTACCGGAATTTATATACAGTAGTTTTCTAGTTTGGAATTTTAAAATGCGGAAAATTTTCAAAAAATACATAAACCGTGTGGTTTATATGCTTTAACTTTTAAACCTTGTAAACCCAACAGTTTTAAAATTTTCTTGAACTTTTCCATGCTTTAAAATTTTGGACTAGAAAACTACTATATACATATATGTTATTTCAGCTAATTTTTCTTCATAATTTACAATTCATTATTAAATTAATTTAATCATTAAAGATATATAAGTCATTTCACTTCATTTATATTCTCAAAATATTTAAATTTTATAGTTAACATCAAGATTAGAGGTAGAATAATAAAGTGATATATAAAGCTAACACCATCATAATTGTAGGATGTTTGGACTTACTTTAAAACACGAGGGAGATTTCCCTTGCTTCTTTAAGCAATAAGGGGTAATCCTCATTTTGCCATGGAAATATGGTTGCTCTTATTTTCAAGTTGAACTTTTATCACAAAATTGTTTATTTGGTCAAAATTCATCTCATTGGCAATTGGCTATTCTCGATCCTGTAGCTTCCCTTTCTTCGGTGGAAGAGAAATTCATTTCTCACTACATTGTACATGGTGCTAGAGAGGGGACTTCTACTCCAATTTGCTTACTTCATACACATTCAGGTACATATATACAAATTATTCTTCATCTTGTCATTTGTGGAGGAAAATTTTTGATGACCTAGAATTTAATCTTTTATGTCATAATTTGGTCACCTATTTTAAAATTCTTATTTCCTTTTGTATTTTTCTGTTGAGGTGGGTTTGATATATTTTATTATCTAATAATATTTGTACAGAAATACGTACTTGGAAGACCTATAGCGGTTACGAGAACATTGATGTTTGCAGTCGCTATTAAGTGTTGTTTCTGCTTTGTGATGTCACTTCTCAAGGTAATTAAGAAACGCGAAAAATCAAAATCTCAACCAAGCATATTAATAGTTACTAATTTACTTGTTTCGGATATTTAATAGGATATACCTGATGTGGATGGGGATAGAGAATTCGGCATTCAAACGCTTAGTGTCATTTTAGGGAAAGAAAATGTGAGTAATTAATGTACAAATTTAATTTTACGCCCATCATTTAATTTTTTACTTCAGATATTTCAGATTTTTCTTAATTTCTTACAAATCAATGTATTATTATTCTTCTTAAAAGGTACTTTGGCTTTGTGTTTATGTGCTGTTCATTGCTTATGGAGCCGCTGTTGTAGTCGTATTAACTTCTTCACCTTACCTGCTAAGCAAACTTGTCACGGTAAGATATTGTATCTATGTTCTTGTATATGAGAAATTTAAAAATATATGAGAGGTATTATGTGAGCTGTACAATAATAAATGTTGTTATGATATATGTGTATTTATTTTTAAAAGCCACCATGCATGTAGTGATTATATTAAATTTCATCACACATATCATACATGTATAGATTAATTGTATTACCTCCGATATATTTTGGAAGTATGTTTATGCCCAAATGTGATTACGATCACATATTAACATTTTTTTCCTCTTTCGCAGATAATTAGCCACAGCATGCTAGCTGCTCTTCTATGGCATCAAGCTCGAACTGTTGATCTCTCTAGTAAAGCGTCAACACTTTCTTTTTACATTTTCATTTGGAAGGTAAGTGATTCCACGTTTTGGTTTGAAAATAATTTCTTTTTACATGTTCATTTGGAAGGTGAGTGATTCCACGTTTTGATATGAAAATATTTAGTCAACTCCAAGCATGTTTTATTAAGTTATAAACTGACTTTTATGTTTTTGCATTTGCAGTTACACTGTGCTGAATACCTCCTTATTCCATTTGTAAGATTATGAGATATGAATGGCACAGCTTTCTATTACTTTGTTGTTTGTTATTGTAATTGTTGTGTTGTCAGTTGTGTTATATTTAAACGATAATAAGGTTGTTTGTAATTGATGACAATAATATCTTGACTGAAAGTTCGAAGCTCTACCGTTTTGACATAGACCAATTGTCATTTATTTCTGAAAATCATTTTTGTTTCCTTCAGGCCCTTGTTTATTCTATGTTTAAATAGATTAATTACAATCCAAAACCAAGACGATAAAAATCCATCCTAGGGAAATTCAACAATAATGCCAAAATATTTAAGGGAAGGATAAAATTACACTGATTTTTATATCATTTTTAGAACTAGGACTCTCTCACAATCTTTAATTTTTTCTGGGCTATATTCCCACAAGTGATTGGTGGTTAATAAATAGAAATATATGAGAATTAAAATCTTAATTATACATTATCACTTAAATACATGAAGCACAAGATTTAAAGAACTTGAAGAGTTCGGATTATGAGAGAATCCTAATCTCATTTTTTTTGTCGTTCTTCAATTTATAGGTAATAAATGGCTAGCATTAGAAGTAGTTAATGTTATTGACTTATAGCAATGATTTCTTGATACTATTTAATTAATAATGAGTGCGCAACTAGGATTTAAATTTGAATGTACAAGTTTGAGTTTCAGTTTTTACTGAAAAACCGTAGTAGATCTCTCTGATTATATAATTTTAATTGTAAATATATAAAGAGAATTGTAACATGTTAAAAAAATTAATGAGCACAAAAAGGGCATGCTATGGCTACAGAAATGGTAACTTCATGTTGCAACTTTTATGGACAACTATTTTTTTTTTCAACAAGCCATGGGTCAACCTTGATTACAACTAATATGTCAATGAAGAGTCTTCTCAAAAGCTTTCTAGAAAATGATACTAGAAAACTGTTATAGAAGTTTTATTTACTATCTTTATACCGTGCTTTCTTCACTCTTTAAGAGTGTGAGAAGCGATATAATGTAGTATTTATTTGCTACAGTGGGAGTAGGAAGTGTGGAGTTCTCACACTCCAATGTTTACTTGCTTATTTAAATGGAGGAGTAAAAGCTCCACTCCGTAGAGTCCACTTATATTTGGAGTGTGGAGTGAGATTTCCACTTCCATGGGAGAGGTGAGAGTAGGAATCCATTCTTATCTCTTTATTTTTTTTCAGTTGTTATTAACATAATATAATTTATATTTATTAAAATAAAATAATATTTTATTTACTTTAAAATATAATATTATATTTATTTAAATAATATTATTATATTCATAGAGAATTAATAATATTACTATATACTATCTTTATTTGAAAATATAATATTATAATATTTTTTTACAATTAATAATAATAAATAGTTTATTCTAAGAAAAATATTATTTTTTTTACTATATTATAAATAATAATGTTTCATTTGTGTTGTTCTTATCAATAATATTTAATTTACATAATTAAAATTAAAATTAACAAAAAATTATGATTTACACAATTAAGAATATTAATAATTAATATTAATTTACAACTATAATAAAATAAATATTTATTTTTTAAATATATTTTGTATTAATTTTGTAACTAAAAACTATAATTTTTTAAATAAGGGTAAAATTATAATTTGAAACCATATATTTTCAATTCAAGATAAAGTAAAGACATAAACTTGATTCTAGCTCTAATTCCATGCTCCCATTTTAATGTAAATAAACAACATACTCTCACTCTCACTTCACACTCCCAATCTCAAAATTTCCACTTCTCAAGATTCCCACACAAATTCAAAATGTAAACACTACCTAATTTCAGTATTTGATTGTCGTCAATAGCACTATTGGTTGTTTCTTATTTTTCCATTTGTTGTATAGTCGTTGGGGTTGTGTTTCTCTGCTTGGTTGATTATGGATATAGAGGAAATAGCAAAGTTGTGCAAGCGGCTGTCAATCTTGGAAAATGATGGAGAAGTGGTTTCGCTTGACAAATCACTTGCGATGCTGGGGAAAAGGCAAATGCAGAACTGTCCTGGTGGGTAAATTTTAACAAATAAGAAGTTTAACACAAAGGGTTATGTTAGAGCTGTGATACTTAACTTATAGAAAACGGTGAAGCGTGCTATGATTGAATGTATCGGTGACAACTTATTCCTGCTCCAGTTCAACTCTGATGAAGATAAGAAAAGGGTATTTGCAGGTGGTCCTTGGAGTTTTAAGAACGCTATTATTGTACTAACGGAGCCGAAAGGGGTTAGAGATCTAGCAAAAGTAGATTTTTGCTCATACCTCCTCCTGGAAACAAATTCATAATGTCCCAATTTTATGCATGAACTAGGAGATAGCTCTGTTCCAAGGAAAGCAAACTGGGGAGATCAAAGAGGTGCAGGTGACCTCATATGGTGACTGTACAGAGCGTTTTCTTTGATTGAGAGTAATTATTGATGTTACTAAGCCATTGAGGAAATGTGTAAAACTCCAGTCACCAGATGAGAAAAATAAGGTCATTGTTTTACTTGTGAGGTATGAAAGGCTTCTCGATTTTTATTATAATTGTGGTAAACTAAGACATGTTCATCGTGAATATTTAGAAGACAAGGAATCTTGTAGTTTAAAAAGTTCGTGTAGATTTAGATTTGTTGAAAGCTTTAAATTGAGGGTGTAATTGGGATTGAGGTACTGTAACTTAAAAGTTATAGCTATTGTGAAAAAAAAAAGGTAAGTATGAAATAAAAATTAATAATATATAATAAATATAAATTTTAAATAATAATTTTAATAAAATTATTAAAGATATAATAAATTTTCCATTATACAAGTGAAAAATCATATCAGTATAATTTTAAAACTATAATAGATGGTATTTACTAAATACTTCAATACTGTCCAACTTCAATCTCAAATACACTATGAGTGGAGATTGGGCATCAAGTGAAGTTAAATTGATGAAAAGCTAATCAGAGTTTCTGGCTAAAATAAAGACAAAGCGGAGAGATTTCAACCTCAACCGATTTTATAGGGAGAAGATGAAACAGAGTATGGGAATGTTCTAGATCATGACTCTTGATCCAATGTTAGTAGCAAAGGAGACAATACGGTGACTTTAGGTAATCATGATAGTAGAATTGCAAGTGAAGCATTCAGTAAATTCGGCGATGAAGCAATTCCCAAGAAAGATAATTCTCGGGAAGGAAATTTGAGGGTTGAGAATAGGAGTGACTGATAGTATTGGGCTTCCTAATTAGGCTATGGCCTATACCCTAACTTATGAGAAAAGCTTAATTCATGTTCATAATGGGAATCTGGAGAAATGAAGTATAAAAAGCTCAATTTTTAAAAACGACTTCTACTGAGTGTTCGGGTCTGACTAGAGATATCTTTGTAATAATTTTTTTATGGAGCTGTGGATCAGGACGGCTTGCATGATGTCATTTATCGGTGGAGGTTGGGTTCTAGCCCAGTTGACAACTATGAGTCTCATTTATTGGAACGTTCGGAAATCTTAAATTTATTCTCCAACAGGTCAGACCATGTATTATATTTTTATATGAAACAAAGATGTTGAGTATCCAAATGCAAAAAGTTAAAAGAAAGCTGGGTTTTGACAACTGTTTTGTAGTGGATCGAAATGGTTTATGTGGTGGACTTGCCTTAATGTGAATGGATAATGTTGATCCGTTTATTGTTTCTTATAGCATCCACCACATAGATAGTGAAGTAATGATAGAAGATGGTAAGCCTTGGCGTTTCACATAGTTTTATGGTCACCCTGACAACGCTTAAAGAGTGTGCTCTTGGAATTTATTGAAAAGATTAGCTTAACTTTGTCATAACTACAATGGTTATATGGGGGTGACTTTAATGAGATTCTCAGTCTACAAGAGACTGAAAGAGAAAGAAGGGGGTAGCGCGCAGAATTTAAGGGCAATTTTTGGAGTTTAAAGGCATAATCATGGAGTGTGGTCTTTGTGATTTTGGCTACAGGGGCGTGCCTTTTACTCGCGCAAATAGAAGCTTTAAGGAAGGTCTGGTTAAAGAGAGGCTAGACAGATTTTGGTGTTCTGAGCAGTGGCGAAACAGATTTTCCAATATTTTGGATGCTCATATGGCAGCAAGGGGCTCTGATCATTTGCCAATCGGGATTGAATTTTATAAACAGATGAAGAACATCAGAGACAGCAAGAATAGGTGAGGCAGCAGATTTTATTTTGAGGATTATTGGTCCTCGTATGATGATTTCAAAAGATTAATTGAGGTTTCATGGCATGATGTTAGTGCTTTGGATGGGAACAATCCTATTTCTATGTTTCTATATAAAGTGGAAATTTTCAAGGAAGCGTTGGATGGTTGGAGCAGGGAAAAATTTCGTAAGAGGAGCAGAATGTTGGTGGCATTGCAGAATCAGTACACAAATTTAAGAAATGCTCTTATTGAATTTAATAGACTGTGAGGCCATCAGGACAGTGAAAATAGAAATTAATAATATTTTGCCGGACGAAGAGGTTAGGTGGAGGCAGCCATCAAGGGCTGTCTGGGTTAAGGAAGGGAATCGTAATACCAGATGTTTGCATGCAAGGGCTTTAGTTAGATGAAGAGAAATAGGATTGATCGGCTGCTGGATTCAAACAACAGATGGAGAGAAGGGCTTGTAAAAATTACAGTAGAGGTGAGCAACTACTTTACTAATATATTCACCTTCTCAAATCCTTCTCATGATTCGATTGATGATGTTATTAGTGATTTGGAGCCTAAAGTAACAGAAGATATGAATCAAATGATAGACAAAGCCTTTATGGAAGAGGAAATTCGTCTAGCCCTTTTTCAAATGCATCCCTACAAAGCTCCTGGACCTGCTGGACTAAATGCTGGATTTTTTAAAAAATATTGGCGTATCATCGGTGGGTTAGAATTATGAATAATGGGGAGACATCTCTTGTTTGAATAAAACCTACATTGCTCAAATTAAAGAGCCAAAAAATGGTATTCGAATGCAGGTCTATT
Source organism: Luvunga scandens (assembly GCA_030449905.1). Classification (NCBI taxonomy): domain Eukaryota; kingdom Viridiplantae; phylum Streptophyta; class Magnoliopsida; order Sapindales; family Rutaceae; genus Luvunga; species Luvunga scandens. The sequence goes on along the minus strand of JASUUG010001122.1, from coordinate 1,746,316 downwards.
AGGCTTCGTTTGGTACAACATTTCAAGTAGCGCTCATTTAAGTAGAGCTTTTGTCTATGGAGTTTTTACCTAAAAAATTTTAGTTGTTTAGTTGTCAATAAGAGCTTTTATTAAAAATTTATGAAATTACTTTATTAGGTAAGACTTTTAAAATTATGTTATGAAAAGAATAAGATAAGATTATAAATTATGTAAAGAGTATTTTAGATATTTTAACATTTAAAAAAAGCTTTACAATCTCTACTGCCAAAAGCTCAAAATTTGAGCTTTTCCTAGTAGAGGCAAAATAGTTTATTTAAACTTCAAAAGCTTTACTAAAAAAATAACCAAACAATAACAAAAATTATAATAAGAACTTATGAGATTAAATAAGCACTTATGACCATAAAACAAGCCATACCAAACAGGCACTTAGTCTCTATAATATTATCTATAAAATTATTACAAAAACATTGGTTAATAGGCTAAAGCTGCTAATAAAAGCGCTTTTGCATTAGGTAGACCTATTATAGACAATATAATTGTGGTTATGAATGTTTACATAAAATTAGATTAAGAAAAAAGGGGGAAAATGGCATGTTGGCTCTAAGGTTTGATATTAATAAGGTTTATGATCAGTTAGAATGGGATTTTCTAGCAAAGGTGATGCTAAAATTTGATCTTATTTTGCATTGTATTACAACTTTTTTCCTTCTCCATGTTAATTAATGAAGTTCCTTCAGGCAATATAAGTGAGACCATTTGCATTTAAATAATTATTTTGAACATTCAGAATTTAATATAATTTTTTATACTAAAATATCTTAATGTAATTCACTATTAAGGAAAATTTAATAACTAAATATATATAATCCTTTTCAAGTGTGAGCATTCTTATTTTTTTTCTCATGCAGACATTTTTTTTTTTCTAAAAGGAAAGGGGGGTGGGTAAGCCCAAATCAATTTTTATCTCCCTCCCCATCCCCAAGGCTCGAACTTGAGTCCACACAAGTGAGGGGCGACAGACTGCACTGCCAACCAACTCGGCTACGCCTTCGGGGGTCATGCGGACATACTTTTAAACAATATAATTTAATATAATCAAATTTTAATATTATTAAATTACACGAATTTATAATGTATTAAAAAATAATGTTATTAAACTGCAATGCTCGACACAAATCCACATTTAAAAAATAAGAATGCTTGTACTTGAGAATGATTATGTATATCATTATATATAATTAGAGAAAATGGATATTCTTTTAAATTTGCTTGGCTAGAGTTTGCAGGTGAAAAGGACGATTGCAATGATTTTACATGAACAAACAAACGTTTGATAATTAAGATGGATATATTTTATAAAAGGAAATTGAATTTAATAATTCCTTTAAAGCATATTTGAACATGATAAAGATGTTGCTTTTCATGTCGTAAGATAGGAAACTTCCTTTGCGGAGAGACTTTAAAAAGCAATATTCAATCAAATAATGCGTCGAGTCCTTGGAGGCATGGATGGAGTATATATGTTTGATAAATTGACCAATTAGGTGTTTGATAAAATGCCAGCAATTCAAATATTGGTGGGAAATCAACTTTCCTCAACATCACATGAAGATGAGCACGCACACAAGACTAATAGATGATTTAATTAAGAATAAGATTAGCGATGACAAAATAAAATACGTACGCAACAGCCTATGCTTATCATTATATATTATTGGGGCTCTCTAAATTACATTTAATGTAACATACCATAGATGAATTTTATTTACTGGCCGGCCTGACCTTATTATTTTATTACTTATTTTTGTACCGAAAAATCTAGTTATAAGTTATAATAAATGTAACTTAGAAAAGCCCCTATTATACATGTAACTAATACAAATTAACAAGTTAGAATAATAGAATCGATGTTTTGATTGAAGATTACATATTTTTATTTACAATTATACTCTTTTATCACTTAATTTGATCTGTTAGTCAAAGTTACCACGCTTGGCTCCCATCACCAAGAAAACTCACACAGCTGCATGCAAACTTGAACAATAAGCACTCGGATGGGAGTAGGGGAGGGGCCAGTGTCCATGGGTTAGGTTAAATAAGATTTGTGAAAATTTATCGCAAGCCACTATTAAATTGGTTGAGATAAAATAAACCCAATTCAATTAAATAAATTTATTTAACCTAATCTAACCCAATCCTTAAATTATTGGGTGGGGTTGAGTTGCATTGAATTGATCAAGTTAAAGGTTAAATCAAAATTAAAAATTAAATAAAAAAAGGTGTGAAAACTTAAAATGGAACTTATTAAAATCAAATATAAATCTATTATAACATGAAAATTCTATTCACTGTCTAGTTTTCGATTAAAAAAAAAAGGCTACAAAATCATCTTAAAATTAAGAAAATTTTGACAATGAGCTTCTAGATTTTATTATCGACTTCCTGCATTTTTTTTTTTTTGAATTCTAAATTAAGACCATTTATATTATTAGCTAGCATCATGTCCATTTACAAAATAAAAGTGATATATAATTATGTATTCTTAAGTATTTAAAAAAAATAAAGAGAAATTAAAACTAACTTACTTTCAAAATTAAAGTTATAAGGCAATACAATTACCTATATGAGTGAGTGATTTTAGTTATAGAATTAGAGTCTAAAGTAATAGATACGAAAATAAAATGTTTTCTTATATTAAAAAAGAAATAAAAAAGAGTGAAAAATTAGGTTAGCCATTTAGGTCTTTAAGATTTTACAATTGAAGATTAACATATCATCATCATCATCATTATTTACCTGAATCCATCTAACCCAACTCAACCTAATTATCAATTGACTTCAAAAAAAATTGATTCAATTAATCCATCATAATCCACTCATAAAATTAGATTGATTTGAATTGAGTTGAATAAGGTCCATTGGATTTGCCACCCTAGTTGGGACCACGACGTAGCTAGCTCGATAATAACAAGACAAATAATTAATTAATACTGTTAAATAGTATAAGATATGCATGGAGTTGAAAAAAGATAAATGTTGAACGCGTATATAGCTTAACAGCTAGCTATAGATATATTCTAATGATTGTGACTTGCACAGCATCGGTACCTGTATAAACTTATTTGTCATGGTTGGTATGGTATTAGTCTACATTTTTCTGACTTCTTGTTAATAAATTAATGGAGAAACCATTTTTGGCTTATTAGTAAATATCTTAGTGCCACTATGACTACTAGTGGCTGATGAAGAGTATTGAAAATCAACCCTTTGAATCAACCATATATCGTAATCTAACCAATATTTGGATTCTCCATTTCAAAAAATAAAATAACAAAACTATCATTGTGTGCTACTAATTCTCTGTCTTTGCTCACCTGTGGACATAAACATGGCATAAATTAATTGGTCTGTTGTCGGGGCTAGCAAGCTCAAGCATATTTGAGGCTATTGGCCAAAATGTTTTTGTAAGCCACTTGGGCTTTCTTCAACCAAATCTGGAAGCTCCATATGCCTTTTTTTTTTTTTTTTTTTGTGATGACGAAACATGTAACATTGATAATTGAGATATGATAACAGAGTCTTCAAGTTCGATCACAAATATTATTTTTTTAACCAGTACTTACCAACGACGATCATGAATAGCCCTTCATTCCATATCAAAGAAGGAAAACCTCTAGCGTTACACTATTGGCGGGATTATGATAGTTTACATAAACAAGGATAACAACTAAAAAAGTAGGAAATAAACAATAATAAATTACTATTCTTTTTATTTTTTTCATCTCAAAAAGTAGAGCAGGTTAAAAAGTATATTTTTAGTACGGGCGAGCCAATTAAAACTGGCTAAAAACCAATCGACTAAACTCCTAGGGCTAACAAATTACTATTATTAATTACATTGTACTATAACTAAGCTACCGATTAAATAAAGAAACGTTTTTTTTTTTAAATTTAGATATAAAATAAATATTAGTTAGTACAAAATCTATAAAAGACAAAAAAAAAAAATCATCTCATAGTAAAATTTTCTTTTATCTTGTAATGAAATTTTTTGTCCTATAGTGATAGTGTACCAATTGTGGTTCGTACTTATTGTGATAAATATATCATTACTATTTCTTTTAACATGATGCCTTCACATCTAATTGGCATCGGGGAATCCCCTAAATTACCCGTTACCTATTGTTCTTGCATTAATTCTAAGCTTTATTGTCTCAGTTGAGAGTAATGGCATGGATACAAATTCTATGTAAAAATTATTGTATACAAACTGGCATCATTCAGTTAATGATTTTATAGTTTTACCTCCATCACATGGGTTCTACATGGTATATATTTCATTCATTGTAATAAATTTCACATTTTCATCTAGGTATCCAAGCAATTTATTGAATGATACATTAATTGTTGCAAAGAGCGTTTGCACATGTCTCTAGCATTACTCTTACCAAAATAATAATAACAATAAATAAACTAGTCCTTAAATTTATTTTGATTTTTGAATATCAATTTGCTACCGTAACCTCGCATTCTTTTTGGATTTGCTTGTAATTCCTGTTCCAACAATAGATAGAGGAACTACGTTGAGGCGAATTACCTTAATCTGAAAAAAATAAAAATAAAAACGATTAGGATCACATAGATAATAGATTTTAGTGTTGTTTTGGTTTGACTACTATACTACTTGTAAATTGTCAAATGCGTACAAAAATTATTGATATTCATGTGGCGAATCCAATGAAGTTCCTCAAAGGGCTGCTTTTAAATTATCCTAAGACTGACCCAATTCTAATTTGTAACTTGTCTAAGTTTTAATTTGAAAAAAAAAAGGTTTTCAATTAAAAACAAAAATAGCTGTATGGCATATTTAATCCACATTGAAGTCCTCTGGATTGTTTAAAATTTAGCCTAATATTCATAATTTATTGGATCGGTGGAGCTGTTAAACTCCAATTTTATATATCACCCTATTCTTAAGTACAACTATTTTTTAAAAAATCTTATTATTTTAATGATTTTCATTCTCTAATCAATCAAGGTTCATTTATATTATTTAAATGAATCATTCTTATCTTTAATTTCTCTGTGTTAGTCATTATTTCTCTTAATTTATATTTAATGTTTCCCATTTTCTTATCATTATCTTTTATCAATAAGAAAGAAAATTTCTTCTATAATTCTAGTTTGATTAGGATGAAAAAACTTTGTATTTGTACACAAAATCATCCTAAGTCCCTAATCCCTAATAAACTTCAACGTCACTGCTACTGACATTTTTTGCTTTTGTCGTCGTCTTCAAAAAATTTGTAATTGAGTTTGTACTAAACTTCCTCTAGATTAAATTTTTGGGTCTACCACACTCGATATCTATTATTTATTATTATATCCTTACAAAATCTTTTATTTACTATATTTTTAATTATCTGTCAGCACCGTTATTACTTATTAGTAAAATAAAAGACAGCAATATTTTTTGAATTGATATTTTACAATTGTAGAAATAGTCATACAATAATGGCCATATATTTTATTGTTTAGCCTGCTACATATATTTATTATTTTGTGACATAGCCCTGTCGGCTTTACTAAATTACTAATTGCTTTTATATTGTGCCCACAGTTAAGTAAATTATTGAGGGAGCCGACGATAATTAAGTATATCCTACAGCTTTGACCGACTCTTATGACCGAAAAGGGCAAAAAGAAGAGAGGGAGAGAGAGAGAAATTTATATAATTTTGTGTTGAAGGGATTGGTCTTCAAAATTTAGGAAGGAGACATAAACACACACACAATTTTCGGATCAAAACATTAAACAAATTAATTAAAAAAGGGGCATAAGAGTATTTACTTAGGTGACTATAGGTAAGAATTGATAGGACCAACAAATTATAACACAAAATATTTTTGGTGCGCTAATTATCTAAATGAAATCGATTGAGTGATTTTGATTGAATACATTAATGAACGAAGATGATAAAAAATCAGTTTCAGTCATCCTCTCATCTCGGGACAAAATATATGTATAAATAGCTACTCCAGCTTTCAAATGGATTTATTGGCACAATCATGGAAATGTCAACTAAAGATGGACCATTACAAAAAGATATACAATTTGAGACAAATATATTTTTTTTGAAAGACAATTTGAGACAAATTTGGAATACCTTGCCAGCAGTAGAAGGCTGGTTACTGCTTAGAAATTACGCTTCCGTTATACATTCTTTCTATTGAATTGTTATCATGTGTATCTCTATTTAAAACATGAAGAGAATCAAACAAAGGGAAGTTAAGATGGTGTTCGGTTTGCAGAAATGAGTGGAGAGGAGAGAAGAGGGGAGGAAAGGAAAAGAAATGAGAGAAAATGATAAGAGAATTCAATTTATGTTACTTGATTTTTTATGAAATTCCAAGAGAAAAGAAATTGCAATTTATTTATTTGGACACTGTATCCTTTAATTTTAAACTTTTCAATATTTAACTAAATAAATTTATTTATTTTTTAAAATAAATTGCTGTTAACACAAAATAAATTATCAGTAGCCATTATTATTTCTTTAATATGAAATTTCCATTTAAAATTACTATAACCACACGCTAGAGAAGACACCGGCACTGCGTTGTTAGAACCATCGTAGAAACGCCACGACTGTCATATCAAATTGATTTTCGACACATGAAAAATATTATTTTGACTGAAATTACAAGTTCTATGAAATGGTTGGAATATACTTTCCTGTTAGTTTGTCATTTCACTAGAAATGATGAACAAATTATAAATTGCTAAATTTTTTAATCCAGTATTATTGGATCTTTTAATTCAACATTGTTGGGTTTATATGTTAATAATTATATATTACAGACTGTCATATAAGATTAAGTTCGATTAAAAGTGATCTATTAAGATTTTTAGTATTATGAACTTTAATATATCTAATGAAGTGTGTGCCTTTAAAATGCGTAGAAACCTAATCATATTCTAATTTTATGATAAGCAAAATTAGGAATATCTAATGACAATAGGAAAAAATTATCTATATAAGTAATCGTGGTTCTCAAGACACACGTATCTTTTTATTTTTTCTGACATCGCATCATCATAAAGAAAACACAGAGAAAGTTAAAAAATTCTCTAAGAAAACATGTAAATCTGTAAGACAAACCACGTAACTCTAGAGAACAATTTAGCGTTATAGATTCAAGTATACGTCCACATAATTCGTTATTGATTTTTTACGATACAACATAAATGTTCCTGAATTATAGGTGATTGTTCTCACTAAAAGTTTTGTTGTTCTAACATAAATAATAATTATTTAATTAAAATAAACTAATTAATAGGAAACCATAAAAAGATAAATTTGAAAGTTTTGAGTTGTGGTGGGTATAGAATTTAAATTCTTAACTCTTTAGTGAAGGATCCATATCCTTCAATTTGATGAAATTTAAATGGAAATTGAATTCCACCATTTTATGGGGAGCCAAATCATGGAAAGGGATACAGAATTTAAAATCGGTTCCTCTGCCCCTCATCTACCACCATGTTCCAACCGAACACCACCTAAAAGTATTCTAGACTCCTTCGTTATGCAGTGATGGAGCTAGAATTGGAAATTTTTAGGAGATTATAGAGGTAAATTTTTGGAAGTCAAAATCTATAATAATTTAGACTAAAATGTCAAAAAATTAAAAATTATTGGCCAAAATCATAAAATAATATATTTTGTGGGTTTACATTTTTAACTTACGGTAGATCAATACTGGAATTACTGTCTGTCTCTTTCTTAGGGCCAGTTTGGGATTGCGGAGGCTGATGAAATAAGCTGCTTGTGCTGTGCAGATGAAATAAGCTGCTGATTAAAAAAGTAGCTTGGTGTTTGATAAAATGTGTTGTTGCAGTTGCGGTGGGTTTGAAAAGTAGAGTATATACGTTTGATAAATTTTATTACGAAGTGCTGTTTTATTATAAAATGACCAAAATAGACATAAGTTTTAATTATTTTTTATTTTTAGAGTATGTTTAATAAATTATTTAAACATATTTTTTTTTCTTAAATATGTAAAATTATATTAAAAGAACTCAATTAAAAAAATTTAAAGAACTTCGTAATTTGTTATATAAAATATGATAGAAATAAAGGTATAATTTATATATTAAGGTTTATGAATAAGTATGATATAATTATCTTTTTATTAAAATCCAAGGTTATAATAGGGATTTTAAAAAGGTGTGGCAGCTTATTAAATAAGCTGCTTATGAAAAGCAATCTTTTACCTGCTTTTAAAAGCTGCTGATAAAATGGAGAAAATTATGAAATAAGCTGCTTTTACAAAATTTACCAAACACTATTTTAATAAAAAATTATGAAATAAGCAGCTTATTAAATTTCAACCGTAATCCCAAACTGGCCCTTAATACAGGCTTGATTAGAGCCCAACGTTGTCGGTGTCAAAAATAAACTACGAGAAAATAACACTAGTTCACAACAAAAATACCAATTTTTCATAAACTATTCATACATTAATCAATCATTTCTGTTTCGTGCACTTAATTTTGTTTTGTAAAGATAAGGCCGACAATATTTTTAAAAAATAAATAAATTGGACTTAAGACGACAAATTGACGTATATTAATTGTTCGTAAAAGACATAATTATCAAATAAATGAATAAATATCATAATCTTCACTGTCACTTAAATAAAATCGTATTTGTATGTTGACTTAAGTTTTGTCAGTGCAATACTGGAATTAGACAAGTTTCGTTCTTTTTTATTTAAATAGAGCTTCCTCCCTCCACCGAGATTTCTCAAAAAAACGAAAATGGAAAAAACAAAAAACAAAATTTTTTTTTGAAAGAAGTGGTTGAACTAATTATTTTATTTTTGGTTGTCATCTATATTTGGTTCTTTATCAGAGTATTATTTGTTCAATAAAATAAATAACCATGTTATCCCCGCGAATCCCAATGATAAATATTTTACATGCAGATTTTCTTACATATTAGGTTGATAAATATTTTACATGCAGATTTTCTTACATATTAGGTAGAATTGTTGATTCTTTAAAGAAATTATGTAGTGAGAAAAAGTCATATATATATTGCACTTCTCATATAATATTATTGTAATTCGGAGATCATGCCATGATTTTGGGGAGTGGATTAATCTGTCACCACCGACCGATCTCTCAGACTCCAAGAGTGAATTCATCACTACAAATAATCTCCCAATTATTTCAAACAACATCACTCAAGCTCGATCGGGCTAAACGTATGGCTGCATTCTAAACTACCCTAAATTCCTGATTTTATTAACCCAGCAAATTCTTTCTCTAAAGTCCTTGTTTGTCAAACGTCTGAAATTTTGTTAATTTTAATTTTTTTAGATTTATTTGTTTATTTTTTTAACATTTGAATTAAAAAATTAAACTTTTATGATTTTTATTTGAATAGAAAAATATCTGAATGAGAAAAAAATAATATATCCTAAAAATATCTCTAATACACTTATTTCTTAAAATATAGATTTTAATCTCTTCATTCATTTTGACCTTACGGACATAAATATCAAATAACGACTTCCATTATCACAAGCACACAAGAGGGAGATATTTTTCCCCCAACCTTTTGTATGATGATACCCATTTGTAAATACAACCCATTAAAATCTTGATTTTTGTTATTTGATAAATGAATTCTATTTAGCACCAAATATACCTCTACGTTGATAAAATATGTAGTATTTTATTTCTATTCTATTAATACTTATCTATTTAGAATATGAATAAATAAGTCTCTTCTAATTTTGATTATTTATCTATGAAACTGAAAGTACAAAATATCTTAAAAGTAAAATTATTATTATCTTATTCATAATAATAATAATAATCATATATGATAGAATTTCTTTTTGAATAATGTAGAATGAAAGATAATATTTTAAACATTATAGTGATTTCCCACCATTTTTTATAATTTTGTAAAAAGATTAATCTAATTTTTTTCAGCCCGTTTATAATATTTTATATTAAAAGATTATGATATTTTATGTATTAAGAATTAGATGAATTTATCTAGCTTATGAATAGTTGTTCAATCATCCATTTTATGGATAAAATGGGGTTGCCTGTACAAAAAGGGCAGCCACCACACGAGGAAATCGTGAAACAGAGTGACTGAGACAAGCGACGACAATCCGCTGGAAAAATTATATTAAAACAAGAAAGCGACTGAATAATTTTTAATAGTTGTATATATATAAAATACAGTCTGCCAAGTCTTCAAGTTCGTTTATAAATTTAGCACTAAGCCAATTAGCCAGCCAACCTCTCATTTGCAGATCAATTAGAGAGAAAAAAAAATTATGAGTACGCTGCATTCATGTTTATGCTTCTCTCCAAAGTGTCATCCTTTACAACTCTCTGGTATGTCTCTCTTTTCCCCACGAATCTCCCTTCTAATAAGTTTATGAAAAATGGTGTTTATACCTAAGCTTTCAGAACAGTGATAAAAGTAATAGTGAATATTGACATACTCTTTTATTATTCTTTTAATTAATGATAACCCCGTATAATTTTGGCCTTGATTCTGTTGCCATTCTGAAAAATTCTTCAGGATTAATATGAGTATTCTAAGTTTATTTTATATATTGTAAACTTATAATTAAATCCTTTATCACATAAATAATAATACTACTACACACACACATAGTTTACAAACTAAATATCTCAACTAAGTCAATAATGTTATATTTACTTAGTTGGATACTTAGTTTGTACCTCAACTAATGTCGTTTCAATAAAATTTCATCATTTGTATGTTAAATAGTAAAGTTTAATGACTAATTATCACTTGAGCTCATGCCATGTAAGCTATCAATTTGTTCAATTGTTTTCATTATTAAGTTTCTAAGTGGAATAAAAGTTTGATATAAATCATTATTATGTTTTATATATTAAGTTTTATTTAAGTAAACAAATTTTGACATAAATCTGGAGCATTAATTTCAAGCGAGATTGCTAGTTTTCTCTTTACTGAAATCAATATACACCATTTATTTTCTTATTGTTTTCATAATACTTGATAACCTCCAGTGCCATAATTTTATAGTATTAAACTTGTTTTTAAATATATTTTTATTATATTTATTATGAATTAAATAAATCATATAAATTGGATATAAAGTACAAAATTTAAAATTTTAAAATAAGAAATATAGGCTTCGATGTAAATAAAAATTTAATAATAAGATTTTTTTGTATTTTTCATTATTTTAAAACTTTTTCTTATAATAAATACATATTTTATATCCCTAAAATCAAATATTAAGCAAACGACCAATTTATCTCTCTTTTCTTTTAAATATTTTGTGGTAGAGGGTTTATTGAGAATTATTAAAGTAGTAAAGAGAAAAGTGATATACATTGATTTCATTAGGAGAAAACTAGCATTCTCCTTAAATTTAATTCGGCTGTTGAGTGTATACATGTCATTATCTAATAAGGAATTCTTTTAAGTTATTAAAGTAAGGAATAAACTAAAAAAATAAGAAAAAAAAGCACACTCTAATGTAATGTATTTTGTCATGTGGTGTATTAGACTGTTTTTTTTTTTTTTTGGAACCCACATAAGCTGTTGCAAATTAAGTGGAAACAAACTCTTTCCTGTTCATATGATTAAAACGGGATGTGTACAACAAATTAATAAGCAAAAAACAAACCAACACAATCCAAAGCAATAAATCAACTATAAGAAACAAAGATTTTTACATAGAAAATCTAAATTGGAAAAAACCGTAGAATTGTAGTTTGATATAACATTCCACTATATTAATAATGAGATTACAACATAAATTATCTCTAGATAACATTAAAGGCTAACAAAATCAAGAATTTTAATAATCTTAGCTTACAATAATAATTTAATATTTATCTTTCTAACAAGTGAGCATTTCAAATAAAAACTAACAAGAAGATAAAACAAATATCAAGACTAGCAGAAAGGGCGATATCAAGAATTTATCCTTCAAATTTAAGAGGAAGGATGTTAAATTCATCTACCAATCATCCAATCAAAAATTAAAACCCTTAGCCCCGAAATAAATTCAGGTCACTCACTGGTTAATTTCATCCAAATATAAAATTTATTAATAATTACACATTAAGCAAGTCTTTTGGACTTTGGGTTTTTGGGTCATCCAAATGTAGAGTTGGCAATGGGAAGGGATGGGACGGGATTTATCAATCCCTGTCCTATCCCATATATGCAAATGAGATTAAAAATGTCTCATTCCCGTCTTTTTATTTTATTTGGGATAAAAATCTGTCCTAATCCAGTCTTGTTAAATATCTTATCTCGTCCCATTGTCCTAAACAATCCCAAATATAATTTAATATAGCAAAAATCTTAGAAAATTATATAATAGTTTTATTTTGATTATATATATATTCGAATATAATTTTATGCCAACTTTTTTTAATTGCATATATGCTTTAATTGCACATCAATATAAAGTCTTACACTACAAAAACTATAGATTTAGACAGTAACCAACTTCAGCCATATTAAAATATCTAGTAGTTTAATAATATAATAATAAATTAAAACAGCATAGTTGGCAATGGGATGGGATGGGACGGGATTTCCCAATCCCGGTCTTGTCTTGTTTATGCAAATGGGATAAAAACAATATCCCACTCCCGTCCTTTTATTTTCTTTTGGGATAAAAATATACCCCAATCCCGTCCCAAACGGAATGGGATCCCGCAGGATCCCATCCCAACGGGAAAAATTGCCATCCCTATCCAAATGAAATAGACTCAATATTTTTCTGTTTTTTGAGAGATCTCTTATCTTATTAAAGTAGGAGATCCATTGTTGGAACATTATATGTTCTGTATTTTTTTTATCCAATGAATTTTATATATATTCTTACGGCCATTTTAGGTTGTATGAAAAAGCATGAATCGCTAATAACACGGGTACATGAGGGCGTTGTGAACAGAAGGAATGAAGGCACGAAGTACTCCATCAAGTGCCAAAGTTCGTTATTTTACTTGATCAATTGCAAGAATAGAAACGGTGAGGGCATTACAAACGACAAAAAGTGTAAGCGATTCAACAACCACCGTGCTCCCGTCACGTTACAAGATGGTGCTGCATCAAGATTCAACGATGATAATAATACTTCCATCAGCTTTCAGGATGCTTTGCTCAAGAATATCAATGCAATTTTTCAGTTCACTCGCCCCTTCTTTCTTCTTGGCATCGTGAGTTGCTAATTGTTAGTTAATACATATGCACACACACACATAATTAAAACACGAATATATTATTATTCTCGAATGTAAATGCTCACATTTTTTAAAAATATGAATTCGTTGTATACACCATATGGAGTATTATTTAATGAAACAAAAAATGATAAAAATATTAATACATCATATGGTGTTTATAAAGAATTCAGATTTTAGATATGCGGATATTTATGTGAAAGGACTGTGAACATATAATGAATGAAGTTTTTATATAGATTAACATAAATATGATTTTTTTTTGTTTCTCATTATGTTTTATCAGATGATCGATATGACATCGGTATCTCTTCTTGCACCGCAACAATTTGCTGATTTGACTCCCACATTTTTCATTGGATTATTGAAGGTAAATTATAAATTAATTAATGACATGATAATAACAAGTGCTTGTAACGTACTTTTCGTAATTATTTAAATAACATTAATTCTTCATTATATTTCAGGCCATACTGCCCGGATTACTGGTGAACATTTATGAGGTGGGAGTAAACCAGTTGTATGATGTTGAAATAGACAAGGTATATATTTCAGTAGAGGCGCCTATTTTTATGAATAATTAGTTTCTATGATAAATATATATAATCTATGCATTACTAAATTAGGTAATAATTTCATTCTTCAGGGTTGTATTGCGTGCTTATAATTTTGCTAATAAATTAGTTTAACATTTTTTAATTCATCGTTAAAGATTAACAAGCCTGATCTCCCCCTTGCTTCCGGTGACTTGTCCATTGGAGCTGGAATCACAATTACTTGCACATGTTTATTGATGGTAAGCAAATGCTATGCTTAAGAATTTCTGTTTAATTTTTAATATTCATTAATTTGTTAATTATTTGGAAAAAAAAAAATAGCTCTCTAGTTTTGCTACGATCGAATTTATATTTAGTAAGTGAAGCTATATTCCATCTAAATTTATGTAGTGTTTAATTCATTGGTTTCATTTTTCAGAGTCTCGCTGGAGGAATCATGCTTCGATCTCCACCCCTTATTTTTACCCTCATCATGTGGTTTCTACTTTCAAGTGCCTATTCCGTCGATGTAAGTGTGGCCCTGAGTGAGATTCACTTCTATATTTATCACTTTTCAAGTTTAATTTATACGTTGCACAACTTTTTCAAAATTATTTTGTGCTGGAATAAGTTTCAAGTTTAAGTTTTCAACTCGTGTGTTTTTTTTTTAATTATTAATATGTTAAATTTAATTAATTCTCAAAATTGGTGATTTGATCACAATATATTCATAATCTAATTGGTTATTTATCAATCTTGTAGCTTCCCTTTCTTAGATGGAAGAGAAATCCATTTCTAGCAACAACGTATGGGTTGCTTGAGAAGGGACTTGTAATGCCACTTGGTTACTTCATGCACATCCAGGCGCGTACAAATTCTGCCTAGCTCTGATGATGGTCACTCATTTAATAAACTTTTTATTTTCTTCTGTATTTTCCGCTGAAGTGGGTTTGAAATACACCCTCTGCATGCATACAGAAATACGTGCTTGGAAGACCTATAGCGTTTTCAAGAACATTGACGTTTGTAGTCGCTATCAAGTGCTGGTTTTGCGTTTTGCTTGTACTTCTTAAGGTAACTAAACTAAGAAACCTTGAAAATGAGCAAGGCATATATACAATGGATGGATGCTAATGTATTTTTTTTGGACGTTAAATAGGATATGCATGACGTGGATGGTGATAAAGAACATGGCATTCAAACGCTCAGTATCGCTTTAGGAAAAGAGAAAGTGAGTAAATTAATTCGATCAAATTTTATATCCATCATTTTTAACTTTAATTTTTGTCCTAGATTTTCCTTTCTAATTGTTATTCTTCTTAACAGGTACTGTGGCTGGGTGTTTGTATGTTATTAGTTGCCTATGGAGCCCTTGTAATAGCAGGAGCTTCTTCACCTTTCCTGGAAAGCAGGCTTATCGCTGTAAGAATATATATATACATTGATTTGTTCTGGAATCTTAAACTTTATTAAAATTCGAGATATATATATATATATATATATATTTGTATGTATGCATACATCGTGTTATTTCATAAGAAATTTAGCCTTTTATGTATAAATGTGATCACAATCACTTACAAATTAAGAATTAAATTGTCTTTTTTCTTGCAGATTATTGGCCACAGCATACTTGCTTTTCTTTTGTTGCAACGAGCTCGAAATGTTGATCTCTCCAATCAGGCAGCAACACTTTCTTTTTACAGGTTCATTTGGAAGGTAGGCGGTTCTACTTTGATGTGGAATTTGAATATTAATAATCATTCAAATCCAAGAAAGTTTAAGAATTTTATTTAATTCTAGACCGACTTATATGTTTTTGCTTGCATTCGCAGTTACTCTTTGCTGAACACATCCTTCTTCCATGCGTACGATTATGAGATAATTTTGTTGCCCCCTCGCAGCAATTATTGTGTTGTGTTGTATTAAAACGATAAGAAGGATTGTTGTGATTGATGTCAGTAAGCTGTTACATAGGACTTGGTAATCTATACATTCATGCAGCAATGTTTAGAGATCTACTACTACAGACAAAATTAATGTCATTTATATATGGCAAAATTTATGTATGTTTCCGTGAGGCTTGCACATATTTGTTCACCGATTAAAATAAGAACATGCACTCTAGTACAACTGGTAGCGTTTTCTCAATTTTCTTATTGCTTGGTTGAATTCAGTTAAACCAGTGTTTGGTTACAGAGAAAATGAAGAATGAAAGTGAAGGAAAAATGTAATCTATATTTATTCAATTACAGCTACATTACAATGTGTATAGATCACTCTATTAATACTACATGATGAATACAAGAATCTAATAGCTAGATTGTTCTAAAATCTTCATGCATGATTAAAGACTACTGAATCTATTACTGATTTGTTATGACAAACTTGACAAGTCAACATAACTAATTCACAACTGATATTTTTATCTACATGCTAAACCACCAGCCTTATTATACACTTCTGTCATACTTTGTACAACACCATAACATCATCACTTCATAGCACCATTAGCCTAACATCACTGCACAACATTATCAACACATCACACGCTCTGACATCCCCCCTCAAGCCAAATGTTTCAGGAAGAACATTAAGCTTGCATTCAAGATAATGAAAATGACTGCAAAGAAGAGTTTTAGAGAAAAAGTCTGCGGTTTGATCAGCACTAGGAACATAACAGATGTCAAGTTGCTTAGCCGACACTTTCTCTCAGATAAACTGAATATCCAATTCAACATGTTTAGTCTTGGCATGATACACTGGTTATTAGCTATAGCAATAGCCCCTTGGTTATCACACCACATAAGAGGCATAGTTGTTGATTTAAGCTGCAATTCTATGAGTAAAGCCTGAATCTATAACACTTCTAACGTAGCTAATGGTAATGCTCTATACTCAGATTCTGTACTGGAGTGAGAAACAACATGCTGCTTCTTTGATGACCAAGAAACCAAATTAAATCCTAAAAATACAACATATCTAGCAACAGATTTTCTGTTATCCATATCACAAGCCCAATATGCATCAGTAAAACAATTTAGTTGTAAATCGCCACTGTGATAGAACTCTAAACTAAAATGTATTGTGCTTTTGAGGTACCTTAATAAACGCTTGCAAGCTTTCCATTGATCATCAGCGGATTGGAAAGAAACTAACTTAATTTGTTGAGTGGAAATGCAATATCTGGTCTAGTGAGTGTAATATATTGCAGGGCTCTAACAATGCTTCTGTACTGAGAAGAATTATCAATAACAGCACACATGATTTTTTGGTAAGATGAGAACAAATGGACAAAGTTGTTGAACAAGGACTACATTTATCCATATGATGGTTAGGCAAGAGATCTACAATATATATTTGGCTTGAGATAAGTCGATACCCTTTTTTGTTTTTGTAACTTGGATACCTAGAAAATAGTTGAGCTCTCCCAAATCCTTTAGAGCAAATGTAGCTTGCATATTAGAAATAATTTGAGGTATCATATCTAGATTAGAACCAGTGATGATTATATCATCAACATAAACCAAAACGAACAAAATATGACCACCATTCCACTTATAAAATAGAGAAGAATCTGATTTGTTGTTAATGAAATGCCATTGATGAATCATTGCTGTTTTGAATCTATCAAACCAAGCTCTTAGGGCTTGTTTTAGTCTATAGAGAACTTTGGTGAGTTTGCATACATGATGTGATTTTAATGGATCAACAAAACCCTCAGGCTAAGTCATATACACATTTTCTTCAAGAAAACCATTTAGAAATACATTCTTAACATCCACTTGTCTGATAACCCAATTTTGATCATTGTCAGGTTAAGAACAATACTTACAGTGAAAGCTTTAATAACTGGGTTGAAGATTTCATTATAATCAACCCTAAGAGTTTGAGAAAAACCTTTGGCTACAAGCCGAGCTCTATATCTAGAAATAGAGCCATCAGGATTGTATTTAATTCTAAACACCCACTTGTTACTTATCACCTTGACAGGAGAGGAAGGCTAAACTAAAATCTAAGTTTTATTAACCTGTAAGGATTCATATTCCTCTTTTATTGCTTGAAACCACTTAGGATTTGATAAGGCTTGATTAATAGAGGTTGGCTTTATGGGAGTAGAGAGTAAGGTTGCTAAATATGTTTTTGGCTTGAAGATACCAACTTTTGCTTGGTAATCATGGGATGACCATGTGGTTGAGGTAAAGGAAGAGTCTGTAGTGGTGATGAAGAAGGTGATCTTGGAGAACTATTATGTGTTAAGGGATGAATGTTTAGAAAATGAGAAATTTGGTAAATCAACAGGAGAAAAAGTAGGTGATACTTGTGATAGAAAAGAAGCTGTGAGATTACTTGTTAAAGAAAGTGTTGAGAAGACTTGTATCACTAAAGATGAAAGAGCTGCAGTTGATTGAGAAAATGAGGTGAACTGAGAGGAACAAGACTTTTGAACAAAAGAAAAATCAACATCAGATTGATAAGGAACAGAATGTTCATCTAATACAACATTATTTGAAATATACACCTTTCCTGATGAATGTAAATATTGATAGCCTTTATGATGTGAATTGTAACCAATAAAAATACACCTCTCTGTTATGAATTCAAGGTTATGCTTGTTGTATAGTATAAGATAAAAAAAAACAAGACAACTAAAACACTTTTAGAATGCTGTAGTCAAGTTGTTAATGAAAAAGTTTGAAATAGGGTGTCTGATTGTTGAGAACATGTATAAGCAACCTATTGATAAGATATACAACTATATGAAAAGTATTCCATTAAAAAATTAAAGGAAGTTTAGCTGGAGCTAGCAATGTAAGACTGTTGCGATGTAGGTTTAATCTCTCATAATATGAATGTCAATACGTAAGCGTACACAACAAGTAATATAATGATGAGTATTTGAGATCGTCTCCACAAGGATTGATGCTATCAGAGTTGCTACAATAATTAATATGATGCAAATTCAATCTTAATTAAATTAAACTCTTTTATTAATCAATTGAACTAATTAATCTAAATGACAGAAAAATAAAATGCAATAAGATAAATTAACACGTCTTACACAACAATATAACCATTAGGAATGATGTAATTAAGTGAATCAACTCACTTAATGGCATTGACTGTTTTTTTGTTATAGTACTGTTGCTACAACAACTACTACAGTACTGGGCAGAACTCTAATGCATCATCAACTGCCGCTTGTTGGATATCTTATATCTATATGCAACCTAACAAAGATCGATTATTATGCCAACACAAGATATAATATTATATACTCAATGTTCCTAATACCCTACAAGGTGAATTCCTATTTCTAGTTTATCACTAATTTTAAATTAAGCACGGCGCTATTCAAATTGAGTTTAATCCAACTTGGGAAACCAAATATAAAACTAAGTATTGTTCTTATATGTTCTAGTGAAACAGACCTTTTTGAGGCTCTCTCTTAGCTAATATCACTAAATGGGGGGTTAGCCAAAATAGTGAATTAAATTAAACGTTATCAAAATAAAATGCTATAGCGATCATGCAGTAATACATAAAATTAGTCAATTAATTATCAAACTCGTTTATAACTCAACCACAAATAAATTTAGTTCATGATTTATGACAACCAAAACGAAAACAGTTTTAGCCATCATATACATAATCACAAATAAAATAAAACAAGTAGAATAGAGATAGAAGCAAAGGACCCTTATAGATTCTTAATTTCTTCTTCCTCTCATTAGCAATCTTCTGTTCAGCCCTAAAATTTTCCTTTTCTTCCCTACTTTCTTTTTCTTCTCTTAGTTATTTCTTGTGGTTGACAACTCTCTCTCTTCCTTTGTATGCATGCTTCTTTTATAATTGAAAATTAGGGCAAACGAAAGTTTAAGGTGTGCATCTTCTAAATTTGAAAACTGCAAAGAGCGTCTTTTTTTTAGATTCGTGCGAAATCTTCTCTTTTGATGCTCCAAGATTGCTGCAGCAATGGTTGCTATTGCATCGGCTACAACATTTGCACGGTTCCAAACTCCTTTCCACTCTTTTATAGCCAAATTCCATCCTTATGTTTACAAATCTATTACATAACATTCCTTCATTGAAATTTGCATTTCCAATTACCTACAATTAAACATATGATCTAAACACATAATTTATTCTAAAATAACATAATTTATTGAAAATAACTAAAATAAGAAATTATGCTAAGTATAACTAAAATGCAATAAAAACATGTCATTTACTTTCTAAGTAATTTTGATTTAAGTTTAAAAGTACTACGATAACTCTCATTTCATAGAGTTATCAAAGACCAATAATTAATGTTAAAAATTGCATGTTCATTAATGGTAAAAATATATTTTGTACTTATATTATAATTTATGTGTGTATTTATGTAACATATTATAAATTTCTAATTATTTTTCTAAACATTTGATTTTGTGTATTTTGTGCATTTATTAGGTAAAAATAATAATTTCACACAATTCAAGATTCCAAACAAATGTATAGATGTCAAATTTGTATTCCGAAGGTCCGAGAAGTTATTTCATTGTCAAGGAGAATTTGCGATTTTTACTATGAAATTATAAGTTTGTACCACAATAAGTGTGATAATTGTAAAATTATAAAATTTTACTATGTTAGGTTTGGTAATTGTTAATGGAATGAGTTAGATATACTTTAGTGGATTAAGTTAGATTTATATCTTATTAATGGGACAAATGTATGATTATGATGTAATTAGCTTTATTTATGTGTGTGGTGCGGATTAATTATGTATTAATATAAATAGAGAGGGGAGAAGCATACCTCTCTACACATTTTCTTCACTTTTTTCTCCTCAAATTCTTCTTCTTCTCATCTCTCTTTGTAATATATTTTTAATAAATAATATTATTTTTATTTTTAATTTTCAAATACCATTTTTTATGCATAATTTAATTTTAATTATTTTTATTTCAATTATGCTTAGTTAAATAATAATTGTTATGGTAAGGTGAAACTATTAGGAAATAAATATAATATAATTAAATTATATTTTTAATTATATAAATTAAATTATTTACTATTTAATTTTATACATATTTTATATTTTTTATTTATTGTAGCAGACAAGGGAGTTTGGCATAATATATTCTTAATATCCTAATATAAGGTATGGTAAAATAATATTTTAATTTATTATAGATAAATTAAATTTTGACACAATAAATACTTGATCCTTAATAAAATTAATGAAAAAATAATGATAATTTATACCATTAATCTTTTAAACAATAAATTTAAATAAAAATGACAAAAAAAATTTATTAAATTTTATTTATTATTAAGAATGAATCTATAACCATAGTTGATTTAATTTCATAGCAGACGAAACTGAACCACAAAAAGCAGAAAATGAAACGTCTACTGTTCACACGCCAAATTCCCTCATTTTTTAATACCATAAGCCAGCCTATCAAACAGAATCGGATTACTTTAGCTTTTGCATTCAGCGTTCTGTTAAGTGCTGAATTTAACTAACCGGCAGCAGGAATGGCTTATGCCTACGTGATAACAGTCAACAAGCAAATGCACGTGTCCATGATGAAACTTTCGGGGTTCAACAAAATGAACATTGCTAGACCAAAGTGAAATGTATGTATTAACCCATCAAATTATTAGAAAATAGACATCTGTACAGGTTGATCGGGGTTAGTGCCATTACGAAATAAGATGGCTGTAAAAACCGCATGTAGTATTTATTATGTACAGAATCAATACCAGAAAATGATAATTTGGTGAAAGTAAATCTAGGCATTTCAGTTGCCAATGTCGAAGTATCTTGGATCTTCTGGGAAATGGTATTCTACATTCAACTGTCATCAGACAAGAAAACCTCTATTAGCCCTAAAGTACTAGGGAGGACACCAAATAAGAAAATTCTTTGGTCTACATTATCATGATAAAGAGTCTAATATAGAAAAGTGATCAACTTATACATATGCAGGCAGCAGCATCAACTGGGTAAGGCTCGCTACAAATCTAGAATCTATAAAAAAATATTTTTACTTGAGGGTTTAGGAGTGCAAATACGATTCAGCCAACAGATAATTACTTCAGTAGTCTCATTAAGGATGCTCTATCCAAGATTTCATATGACCAAACAACCCATCAGCTTAAACACTATTCAAATATGTAAAATAAAAATAACAGAACTTAAGAAGAGCGCATACTAATGCCAAAAAACAGATGAAATCAATATCACATACCGTGCCCTCATCAGCATCTGAATGGCGTTGAGGAAAGACAACCCTCAAATCATTGTATAAATAAAAGCTTCTATCCCCTTCCTTGTCCAGACTTTTATTTTGTGGCACAGAGAAAGGATCAGATTTACATCTCTGAACCAAATGCGACTTTTTCTTGGGAGAAGGGCATAAAAAACGAAGATGAAGAGCATAGCGCAGAGCACCAGACCCAGAATTAACTTTAGAACAACCATTAGCTAGCCTCTTGCAAGTTTCATGACACGTATCCATGCAGTTGGTCTCCTTATAATCAGTCTTCGGCCACGGCCAATCACCATTATCATACCCATTCTCAAGCATACAGGAATGAATACTTGCCACATTTTGGGATTGAGTGGATGACTTCCTTCTATCTAATGAGTCCACCAGATCAGAACCTTCAATTTCTTTAACTTCAGCACTCTGGTCAATAGAATGCATAGCATGCACCATGTCAACTCCATCTGAATTTAACAATCTGCTAAACTTAACAGGGTGACTTTTCTGTTGGACTGCAGTTACCTTTTCTCTAACTTTAGTTCCCAAGCTTATCTGTCCTTGTTTCAACTCTGTAGATGTTGGGCCAGAAGAGGCTAGAGTAACCTTCTGTCGCGAGAATGTCTAATTTGATTTGAATGGCAGTGAAGAAAAAAAATGGAAAAGAAAAGAAAGAAAGAAAGAAAAGAAAAAAAACGCACATATTTAGATGCAATAAGATTAAAAGTCCATACGATATGAAGATATATATAACTTGCATACAATGAAAAGACACTAAAGAGAGACATATTAGAACCAAAAAAGAAATAATAAACATGAATCAAAAGCAAAAATCAGTGAGGGAGATATGCTTTAAGATGTGACTATTTTCTGAGTGCCTACGACAATAACATTCTTGAATGTTCACAATTGAAATGAATACTAGCACAACAGACATAATAGGAACAAGTTCAATAAATTTGAGCTTCCTGAATTGACCAAATTCCAGTCAAGTTTATTACCTCTGACATTAAATAAGTGTTTCCTTCCAGGAAAAATCAACTTTATGTAATATTCCAGTTCAACTATGATAAACAATTTAATTCATCAACTTTTAAACGACATCCAGAAGCAGGGGAAGATGTCACCAACATTGCAATCTAAGACAAGGCTAGTGCTCTCTACTAATTGCTTATTTCACGTTAACAGTTCTCTAAAAGGAAAATTTCCTTTTCAATATAGCCAAAGCACTTGATCAATCGGAGACCAAACTATAATTTAATGAAGATGAAAAGCAGGTTCTATTGAATCTTACTTTAGTACCAGCTGGCATGTCACTCAAATCATAGTTGCACAGGTATGTGTGAACAGGTGTTTTTTCTGGGTTGCTGAGAACCTACACAAAGCAGATCATTTTAAAAGTAAATAAATTTGTCATATTCTTTAAAAGAATCTATTAAATACCTATAAGCATGTACATTCCAGAAACCTTAAAACCAACATCTACAAATAGAACTCCCTTCCAAGAAATCAGGCATGTCACTTTCCAAGCATGAATGTCTGAGAGAAAACTATAGGATTAGAATTGTTTCCTTAAGGAGGACTTCTCAGTAGATGATATACCATAGCAACAACTAAGGATCCTTCTCAGGGTACATACACAGTACGCTAGTTTGATATATAAATTAAATCAGTCCACACAATCAATATAAAAAAACATAAGGAAAAATAACATAACCAGAACTCCCAAAGCAAATTATTTTAATGCAGGGAAAATCTTGGCAACTTGAGCTTGGGTTCATCAAGGTCCCACATAATGGATGTGAACAACCAACAAAACAAAGATCATTATCATTCCGAAGCCTATAAGCTAGAGATTCTAATTGCCACTAATGGAATCTATCTTATTTGATATTGGAAATAAAATAAACACCATCCAGTTTTGTAAATAAATTACACTCCATGCATTTTGTCTTAGGCACTAAGAACCAGCAATTATTTAGTAAAGAGATTTAAATACCAGTTGTATTCGTCCTTTCATAGGAATGCGGAAGCAGCTTTTAATAATTTGTGAATCATCATTCCCAAGACCTCTTTGTAATTTTTGGGCTCTGCACTTGTTTGATGAATTTCTTGCAAGATCTATGGATGCATAATAGAGTAAATAGCAATCCCCATCCACACTAGTAACAGAAAATGGCAGCTTCTGTGATTGTGGTGAGAAGTTCCCCCCAGTAATGCTAAGTACAGCAAGGAAACCATCAATTCTCTGCAGACATAGATGCCAAAAGCAAGCAGTAGAATCGCATCAGATATTAGTGAAGAATAATTACCAATCTCTCATGTCCTATAACAAAACAAAAGTACTAACCTGACAGGACTTTCCAGAAATCAAGCGTCCAGACAATAGGGACTCCTCAAATGAACCAACCAAGGACCTTCTAACCGAAAGTCCACTCAAACTTCTTACAAACTTAAAGCATTGGGATGTCGGTGGTGATTCTTGACGCAAATGCCAACTTAAGCCAGCTGTGCTTTCTAGAGAAGATGGACGAAACTCTTTGTGAACATCTTCAAATGATCTTCTTCCAATGGTAAACTCAGCTTCTTCAGTTGCAAAGATAATGCCAGAGTCAGAATCATTGATAGATTCCTCCAAATTCTTTAAGGTGGAACAACAATCACCCATCCCTTTCTTAACCTTCCTGCATCCCGGCACAGTTTCTACTCTCTCAGAAGATTTTGGACCAAGAGGTGACAAGGAAAGACAAGGTGAGATAGCCTTTTGAGGAGATATGGGTGTCAGTCCACTAAGTGATATTACCTTACTTGATTCATTGAATTGATCAAGTCCAGGCATAAACAAAAAATTATTGTGCGAGTCTGTGTCATCGTTTTCCAGTAAAGGGCCATCAGTGAAAAAAATGGATGAAGTTCTACTGTTTTCATAAGGGACAATCTTCTGTTCCAAGCAACTGGATTCAGACCAGGATGATCTTGTGAATTGGATTTTGCTTCCAACATTTACTTTCTTATAATCCTGTGACGTCGAGACACTAGAACTACTAGTCCTGGCAGGGGAATTCATTTGAGAATTACTGAAGCCAATGTCCAGAGGATCACCATTAAACTGGTCTGGAAAAAGCATACTCTTTAGAGGTGATAACAATCGCTTTCTGAATAATGACCCACCGCACTCAGTTCCATTAACTGTGACACCATCGATGGAAGATGAATGAACATCATCAGCAGAAACACCCTGAAGTTCCTTACTTAGAGAACTTGTTCCATGAGATTCTAAACCAACTGTCCTAGAAACAGGATTAGGAGTATTCCATCCACTTTTAGGAATAAACAGACCAACTTTATCTGCAGATGTAATCTTAAAACCATGTACACTCGATGTAGCATCATTTGACCCTCCAGATTTAACTGATCCATCAGGGAACTTAGAAGTTTCCAAAGAGGCTCTCCTCTGGTATTCTGCAATAGAGGAGCACGGGGTATCCACAGCTGTTTGGCTCACACTTCCTCCATGCATTCCATCCAAATCACAGGTGCTCACACCAGCAAGTCGTGGGGGGCTTTGCAAAAATAAGCCCGATGATGTTGCTGCAACTTCCTCAGCACCATTGCCAGAGGAAACTTGCGGCAAACCCATCTCTAAACTCTTTTAAGTTTACCTTCCCTCTTTTTCCCCCTTTTTTGATGTATATTTTAATTTTCTACTTTCATCTAACTTACTATTTTCAGCTTATTTTCTCCTGTTTATATATTTTTCCTGCCTAAAAAACACATCTACCATGAGCTTCCCAATCTTAACAGCACTACTAAAGAAATGAAAAATCCAGCCTGTCCTGTAAATACTAGAACAATTGTTATTATAAGTAATTCTGTGAAATGTGAGCCCCTACTTAACAATCAAAGCCAGTACTATGTATCCACAAAAGGCATCCACATTTTAAATACAACTTCTTCACAAGATTGCATGCTTAAACCCAATCTCCTATTAACCATCCAGCGATGATGAGTGGCACAAATCTTTTGACCTCCATACCAGCAAGCAATGAGATTCATCGAATTCATTATTGCCCACAGTATCAAAGCATGCACCTGATAAAAAAAAAATTGAAGGAACACAATAACACATAATTAGCTGTCCACTAAAAATTTAGCACATTTATAAAACTGAATTAAAGAATATTAAATAACATTAATCAATACAATTATTATGAGAAGCAGCCAGTTACTGTATAAAACTAGAAATTAAAAAAAAATTTATCAACTAGCGATGGAAACTAAGGGGACCGTTCAAAATCTATCATTCAACTTACATATATTAAAGCAGATTATCTCAAAAACCAATATAACCCAAAATTTTTTTAAAAAATTAATAAATCAAAGAAAACCCAGGATTTTTTTAACAGATACATTTAGAAGATCATCAGAGCACCAATTATAAAGAAGACGGAGAATATGAGGAAGTGTTCGCTTGTACGTCACACATACAGCACATCTTTTTAATGATCATCTCATACAAGCAAACAGCATATGGTTTTAAATTTTTTATTTCGTTCATTCATCTGCTTTTAACACAAAACATAAACTAAACAAATTATTAAAAAGAATACAGTTTTGATTGGAAAATTGAAAAAAAAAACTCACAAATGAAAGCTTGCTGGGATGCAATAATCAAGTGGTGGTGGTGGTGATAGTAGTAGATAAGTCATTCTATTGATCTTCCCATGGAAATTCAAAATTCCCCAGATCACACAAAAATCAAAATCTCTAAATAAGCAGAAAATAAATTATTTTTCGGAATTTTCAATAGAGGAAAAAAAATAAAAATGGGATGATAATGGTAAAGAAGAAGCGGTGGGTGAAGGTGTGCAGGTTTTGTTAGGCCTGTAATGCTATTGCTGTGCTCTTTTTTGTACCTAATGTTTGGTTACTACTGTATTACTTTATTTGTATGTTGTAACTTTTTTTTTTTGGTGAGACATTAGATACTAAATTAAGTTTCTGGTTAAAATTCATTATTGTTGCTTATTTAATAGTAAATTATATTCTTTTTTTTTGGAAAAAAAGAGAGTAAATTACATAAGTAGGATTTTTCATGTCGCAAATGTCATTACAAGATTATCAAAATTCTTTTCATAGATACAATCATTTCATATTTTTCTTTCCGGCTGGCGTTAATATATTTTGAGTGTTTATATTAATACAAGTTAGACAATTGGTAAAATTTTTTGAAATAGCAGGGGTTAGAATGCGAATAGAATGGAGTTTGATTACCATTCTTGCATTGGAGCGCGTTAAAAAGAACATAAATATTGAAAGTCTTTTAAGAAATAAAAAACTTAAACAGTTAGGGTATGGATATTTTCACACCATTGTTTGTGTAAAATCACTCTATTTTTTAAAAAAATATTTATAATAAATTCACATTATTTTTAATAAATACAAATCAATAAAAATATTTTTAGAATTAATTAATTAAATTATTATTATATTTTTTCCTAGATTTTTTTAATAATAAAATTACTTTAATATAAGTTCAATTTAATTATGTTATTTATGACATAAAATGACCCCATTGCCCGAAGAAATATGTGTTCTTGTATTTAATACTTTAGTTACTTAATTTTGTGACTTATAATAATTTTTAATATTTACATGTAAATAACATAAGTTTGCCAACCTAAGAATTTACATGAGTATTGTCTCATTAATGCATTATATTAGTTTAATTAAATGTTAATAAATTAAGTTTAATTAAATGTTTATAAATTAAATGCTAATAATCATACTAATAAAGTAGAAATGACCATTTAAAAATAATAAATTTTATACGTATAAAGTAAAAAGAATATTAGAGTTAAAGTAAATTTTGGTACTCTTTACCTTTTTAGGGTAAAATAGTTAATTTAAATTTAAGCTAAAGCAATCTTCATAAAAGAATTTAAGTTACCAAAAAAAAATTAAATTAAGATATCACAAAAAAAAAATTAAGATAGATTTAATTGATTAATTCTTCATAATTCTTCTTTATTTAAAATTTTTAAAAATAATGTGAATTTTTTACAATTATTTTTAAAAATATGATAAATTTATGCAATTTGTTGGGTGAAAAAATACCATCCGACAATTATTATGCATTTTGGTGTAAACGGATGCTGGATACTAACATCAAATTCCCCTACATTTTTGTACAATTTATAACAAGGACATAGTTTTGCGTATGTATCAAATATGTCCCTAGGTTTCAAGTTATTTGACTACTTATTTCTTTCATGTAACTTACATGGACTCACCAAAAAGAAAAGTTTTAGTAGGACTGACCTGCCACCTCAGTCTGCTGACCACTAATACTTTACCGTTTAGTGGAGTAATAAATCCTATTATAAGATTACTAGTAGATTTCATTTTAGAGTCTCCCAAACTTAATATTAAAAAATAATGAGTTTTATTTTAAGATCCACAAATCTATCATTTGCTAGAATAGTAACGGTCGATCCTACCACTTAAACAAGCTGAAGATGTAAACTGATCCTATGTAAGTATTTTTATGATTTTTTCCTAATTGAAATAATTTGTTAAATGACTTATTTGATACAAATAGACAGATTATGTCCTTACTTGAAAAAAATCAAGAATCGATATGTTATTAACCCTTCATAAACAATTTTTTTTAAAAGAAATCATAATAATTTTTATGTTATTCATTAGGGTATCGGTTCCAATTGCAATACGACAATACATAAAACCGAGATTCGATTTAGGTTTTCCAATTTATGGAAGTAATAATGCCATGTGAAATTAAATATCTTTTGGCAATTTAAAGTTACTCTATTAAAACACAAAACTATAATGATTCATGACCAAAATACCCGGCAAACAAATTGTGCCCGAAAGCACAATTGAAGGGCGTCTGATAAACGTTGTGACCCATCCAACAAACCAAACACAATGTCATTGCTTTCGGTTTGTCGTCATATTAAATATTATTAGTTAGTAGTAAATTTCAAACGCATATAAAAAAATGTAAATATAAAGTTTTTTATTTGACAACTTGTTGTACCGTTCAATGCATTATTAAGCAGCAGAAATGCTTTCGGTAAAAGTCACAATCATACCGTACCAGAGAAGTGGTTCTACAAGGCAACACGTGGCAACGAAGGCGTAACTCATCATCGATACGTGTCAACAAGTTTATGGGCGTCGTTGGGGGTACATGATACGAGGCCAAAGCATAGCAGACAGGCCGCCTGCAGAGACATGATGGTCAATGGGGACTCATTATCCACTTTCTGTGTTCACCAATTGATTACACTACACATTTACAGGTTGGTACTTTCTTTACCTCACGTTCAATTACAAATTTCAATAAAATTTTAAAATGAAAAAAATAAATAAAAAGCTGATCTCGTTCTTACAACAGTGCTTGTAAAATTTCAACTCCACCCGCTCCGATGCACACCAAATTCAATGCCACATGCCATGTTTGCGATAGCACCTCTAGAAGCAGTTAAAGTTAGTTACTACAAGCATACAAATACTGGGTTAATTTGAGGGTAAATTTTATTTATATTCAGTTTTAAATTAATTACAAGTAGATAAGATAAGACAAGTGATAGGTAGGGAGGTCACATGACCCAAACAGGCAAGTAAAGTGGGCAAGCAAATCCAGGCACGTGCAAACTCGCCGCGTGCAGTTCCAGAGAAAGAGGTAGAGAATTCCGGAGACGAGCTTATTACTGTGGCCTGTCGAAGCAAAATTCTCGTCACATCACAATGATCTGTAATAGATTAATTGGCCTCTCTTTGTTAAAAATATCAAGTTGCCGTATACATTTTTCTTCGTACAAATTCCTAAATGATTTGTGTGATATTAAAATCCCACGTAGATCATATACAGATTGTAGAATCCCCCGTGTGATTACAAATTCTAATTAATTTTAATTTAATAAAGCATCTATGACTCTGAACGCCCACCAGTAGTAAAGAGGCAGGATTAGACTGTAGACCACCACCAATCTCCGAATTCACCAGCAATCATTCGGGAGATTATTTGATGCACATGTTTCGTTGGTCCCCTGGATTCATTTGATTTCTCTTCACATTCAGTTTACAGTCATCCCCTTTTTTTATTTTTTCTTTTTTCTTTTTTTTTTTCAATTTTAATTAAATTAAACAAATGAAATAAATAAATAAATAAATAAATAAATAAAATATGGACAATCAGGTTGGGATTGGTATTTTTTCGGTCAGAATTCAAGACAGGATTCGCTACGCTAAAATGTCTCAATTGGATCGGGATTGGCTTATCTCAAACGGAACCATCCCATTGCCATCTATATTTAAGATGCCTATTGCTTAACGCAGTAGATATCAAGGTTTACACTTATCAACAATGTGTTAAAATGATCAATTAGCAAAGCCCAATTCAAAGCGAAACAAACATATCGCAGAATTTTTCTTTTTCAACAAGTGGAGATGGGGTAGAGGGTTAGCTTTTGTACATATCAATAATAATGATATCTAAACCCATGACAAGCAGAAGGCTCACGAATATGGGTTTTGCACAAAATTTTTCATTATGTTATGAAGTTGTTACAAGGGATCAAAGCATACTTGTAAGCTAAAATGGTCTGGCTGCTTCTTCCATCAGCTTCTTTTTTCTTGTAAGTTTCTCTATCTCCTTTAGAACCTAAAAGTATTAGCAAAAAATGGAATAATCTGATGTTAGTAACCCGATAATCTAGGTGCTGGGTCAGAAATGCCTGCATTGTAAAGCCATTTCACCTCCAAAGTCATGTCTTCTGTGGTTACAGCATCCAAGTCATCATAACCCAATTGACTAGCTACCTCTGTTAAGAAGAAGAAGTTGCCGTTACCAATAAGATAATAAATTTTGTTACCTAATAAGGAAGAAAATTTTACAAAGATGTACTTTGGAGAGAAACAGATGCATCAGCTGTGGCACATCCATCTCTCATTTCTTTGTATAAAGCAAATAGCTGTGGCAACACCTGATTGCAGTAAAGTTAGAATAGCACTCAATAACTGCAAGGCTCAACATAACTAAAATCAAGAGAAATGTTTCGAAGACCTCGCCAATTGTTTTAATTGAAAGACAAATGGTAAATAATTACAGGTTTTGGAAAAAAATGAGGCCCTCCTATAAGATCAAGACTTTGATACCTCTGATTCCGGAAGCCTGCTGTGGTCCATTTTTGCTACCATGCCTATAGGAACATCGATCCATAACGATATTCCATGTCTTAAAAGTGCCCTGTTTAAGTTCGAGAGCAAGTCAGATAAAATAGTGCATGCACATTGTTTGTAACAATTAATATAAGCAAAGGAAATTTCCAGCAGCTAATTTGGCAATTACTGAAATCTCATACAGATTAGTCGAACTCTGAACTGCACCATTTCCAGCACAAACTACTAGTCGACCCATGGATGATAACTGCTTCAATACTTCAGTCTGCAGTGCAGATCACCAAAAATATAAGCCACCTTATTATCTAAATTACTAATCAAAGTGGAAAAATAAAGGTTTTACATTCAACTACTCCACCAATCCCAACCTATCAATAACTGAACTTGCACACAAAAAGCAGCACAGCAATACCAAGCAAGTCTGAAACAATCACCTCAGCCTCTTGATAGCCTTTCTCATCACTCTCCCTGAAAGCTTTAGCAGCAGATTCATCGCCAGCGGCTTCAAATACCAAACTATCACTGAATACAGAATGAACAAAAATGGGAAAGTTAAGCTATCATAATTCACAGAGCTATGAAATGTTCTCAATACATCAGGATTAAAACTCATAGATACCTGTCAAAGTAATAATATCGTAATGCATCTGCAAGAAACTTCCCCAAGTCGGTTTTCATTGCATTGTTCATCCCTATACATCAAATCAACCACAGCAATGGTATAGGTATAAACATCAAGATCAACATAAGGTTTGAGCGCCCAAGTGCAATGCTGAGCATTAACAATTGCTTACCCACAAGAAATATGGAAGTTCCTTTCAATTCGGTTGATATATCAGCTGCTTTCTTCTGAAACAAAACTGATCAGTTAAAATAAGCAATTCAAACCCCCATAAGGAAAAAAAAAAAAGAGAATAAAATAAAGTTGAGCCTCTCTCACACTGTCAGTTTGTTATAGAAACTCAAACGCTGGCATCTCACCTTTACCGCGAAAGACGGATCCTCCACTGCAACCTTTGTCACGGTATCTTAAGGAAAAAAGTTGAAAAGAAAATCAAATCACTAATAAATAAATAGACAGTTAACACTTTAAAAAATTAACCAGCAGCTGAATTAAAGCTCGTAATCAACTTCAAAAGACAGAAAATTGCTACACCATACTATACATTCTCTACCTTTCTCTTATATTTTCACGACTTATAAATCCCACTTTCTTCTGCGTAATATTTTATTAAACACGACATGGGCACCAATAAAAAGAATGAAAAAGCAAATAATCAAAATAAAAAGTGAACCCACTGGAAGTAGCGTCGTCAGCGAGAGAGCGACTGGTGATGCGAGGTTTTCGAGAAGTAATGGGAAATCGAAGCGAAGTTCGAATTGGTACATGAGATTGAGAGTGAAGCAAAGAGAAAGAAGGGTCAAATTTGAGGTTTCTTCGATTAATGGATTGGGTAGCCATAGTTCCAGCAGTTGTCCCTGCTATTATCTCCATGGCTTTTAGCTTCTAGCTATCGCTTTGGATTTTTGTTCTTGTAAAATCTACTTTCACTTTTTTGCTCGTCTAAACTTCGTTATTTTGGGCTTTTTAGCAAGTTGGGCCCAGTACTTGGTGGGAAATGAAGATGAAACCGTCCCTTTTTTATTTTTCTAAATATATATATATATATTTAAAAAAAAATTATACTTAATTTTCCATCCTCCAACAAAAGATGAGAAAACTCAAAAAGTTGAAGTCCCTTCTTACTATCTGCTTATCAAATGGTTTACCTTATAGGATTTAGGGTTAAATTAAGATTGATTTTTATTGATTGAATCAAAAGAAAAAACAATCATAACCTACAATTCGAGAGGTAGGTCAATCTCTCCCAAAACTTCTAATTATTCATAATACTAGATAAAACTTAGTGTAAAACCTAAATGACTCCTTAATCTCTTATTTATACATAAACCCTAATTACTGAATAAACAAAATTACTAAACTGTCATATCCTTAAAATTACTAAATTGCCCTTGTCCCTTTATACTTGTGCCTGACATAAGTTTTTATTTGTCTAACATTACCATTGAAATTATTGTAGATGCGACTGGAGCACT
The DNA here is from genome assembly GCA_030449905.1 of Luvunga scandens. NCBI lineage: Eukaryota > Viridiplantae > Streptophyta > Magnoliopsida > Sapindales > Rutaceae > Luvunga > Luvunga scandens. Next base: position 1,712,943 of record JASUUG010001122.1, on the reverse strand, counting down.
CAATTCTAATAATTTTTTTTTTAACTTTTATAACTCTTGTAGTGCAGAATTGACATTAAATTTCATTCTAGCATATGTTCTTGAAAACTTAAGAAGTAAGGCTTTCACAAAGGAAAAAATATCTCAATTGAGAAAATACTGAAATTACTATGAAAAACTTGCGTAAAAAAATAAGTATAACAAGTCATTTATACTAATTAAGATTGTCTTATTCCTAATAAACTTATGATTTCTTATAAGAAAAGGAATATGATTTAAATAAGAAAATATAAAGCAAATCGTAATCAAATTGGAAAAAGAAATTTAAACTTATATTCTTGCTATAATAATGTTTGTCCTACATCAATAAAAAAAAAATCATCTTCACATAATTGAATGATAAATATATTCTTATTACAAGATTTTAATAGATGGATGTTAAATTGTCCAATTGAACATAATTATTGTTGTTGTTTCTGATCAAGCCATTATCTTACTCAGAACATTAAAAGACTTGTCATTGGGGAAGATCTCCTTGGTTTTTTAAGAATAATTTTAGGGGAAGATCTATTTAGAGCCTATAAAAGAGGAAGACGACCGTTAGAGGCGCCGCCGAACACTGCTAGTGATGGCCATCCAAAAATTAAGTCAATGAATGCTAGAGAGAAGGCCATATTTTTTTCAAACCAAAAAATATGCACGAAGAAGAGTTGAAAGAGTAGAAGGGACATCCCCTTGTGTTGAGATAGACTTGATTTTATATAGTGGAGTGCTCCTAAAGGCGTCTTTGGCAGTTTTAGGCATGTGGCGAGCTGCGGTTGGCCGTTCCCCTCCTCAGGTATGAGCTTTTTATTAGTTTCATTATGACATTCAAATATCTTTGTTCTTCTTGCGTTGGGTTTGACTGATGGCATTTCCTCATCTAACTAACCCTTTTAGGCTGACTAATACCGCCCACCTTTGAACTTCCATTTTATTCTTATCAAGGGCTTATAACCAAAACACTCCCTTATACACTAGTCACCCCTTTATTGGCCTATACAAATTTACCACCATCAGTTCTTATTATTGTTATTATTTATTTCTCCTTTTCATTTAACATTCACGCAATTTTTAGCAAATAACCTCTTGCATAAGGTCATACTTATGTTGCCTAAGAGGTAATAAACCCACTTCTTTGAGATGATGAGTGCTCTCTCTTTTTCCCTAGCTACCATTGAATAAAATCTTACAGCTAAGATCAAGACATGCAGGCTGAAACCACATGAAGCAACCTGGCAAACACGTAATAGGATGGTCAAAACAAATGTTAGGTATAATTTTCTAACTTTTATGCTCAAAATTTACTATTGAAGTAAGCCATGATATATGAAACATATGGTACGATGCGAGTCATTGTTGGAAACTAGTTTTGCATCGATTCAAGTAAGGGTGAATTGAAATTATCTTTGAATTTATGAAGTAACGATTTAGATTTTGCGGAAATGATGCAGCATTTTATTGCCTAAATAGCATGTGGCCTATACTTGCTTCCAAATGCAATGTGCATGTAAGACTATAGCCATTTATAACGAAAAACTTAACTGATCGTAAATGTTAACTAAAATCTTTGATATAATTTTATTTCGAGAGTATAACAATATTGATTAATTTCTCAATTAACAGTTTCAAAAAAAAAAATTCTGAAGCCGGTCTGATAGCTATTGGGACACTGTTGCCATCCGAATTGAACAATATATATATATAACGGGGGAAAAAACTGAAGTTAACAACTCATTTCATAAAAGAAGAAATATAACCAAAACTCTCTGTGTAATTTTACTAGAAACATTACCTAGTAGTACCTTTGATCTGTTATAAGGAAGGGTTCTAATATTAATTTTACTCTGTGTAAAAACAACACTAATTAATTACTCAATTATCAGTCTTATAAAAATTTCTAAAACTAAGCCGATAAGAATCGGAACACTGTCATCATTTGAATTTAGTTCAACATGCCAAACAATATAAATAACCACGCGAAGAAACAAAAGTTAACGATAATTTGTCTTAGTAAATAAGCAGGTTAATGATAACTACTAGAATATACATCCATAATTCATAAATTTTAAATAAAGATGCCGAAAAATTTGGGTATCAGGGAGCCTTTTTTTTTTAATATGAATATGTCTAAAGTTAGCCAAAGTCTAAATAGCTTTGAATGCATATATGTGAATGACATGTTGACATGTTTGTTTTTCTTTTTCTAATATTTCAGTATAAGTGTTAAATTGTATTTAAAAAAATTTTGAAATGTGATATTTTGACATACACAACCTTAAAAATATTAATATGCTTATATCTATTCGTTAAACATATGACAACTTATAAATAAATTATTTGATTACTTAAAAAAATTGATAATGATTACCTTAACAAAACATGAAAAATAAAAAAATATATCTAATAATATAATTTTTTTTACATTAATATACTATACTTGTAACGTTATTTTTAATATATTATGTGATTTTTTTTCTTGTTAATTACATAAGCTAACCAAGAATTGTTTAATCATTTGAATTAAAATTAATGTCTTCAACAATATTCAAAATCTATTAGAGAAATCATAACTATAAATACAAAGAGATGCATCTACTATAAAACACATTCACCTAAAATCGTATTACTTTTAAAATTCTCATTCACAATAAAAAAAGAAAAGATAGTTAAATACACACATAACATAGAAAAAGAATAAGTAAAAAATAATGAAATGATAATTTATATAGTAGGAAATAAATATATTTAATAGGAGTATTAATGAGAGATAATATTAAAATTCCAATTAGATAAAAGTTATAATATTTAACTTTTTCCGTTTAGACCTAAATATCTTATAATCAGAGATAAGTTATAAAAAACAAACAAATTACAAACTCTAAATATCTAATAATAATAAAAATTCAGATTCTACACAAAAACAAAAAAACAAAAACCCCTAAGTGAAATAAAATTTAGTTTAACTTGATAGAATTTTTTTTTTTTAATATAGTTTACACCAGACCCCTTAAACAAAACATTTGATAAAGATTCGTGAGGTAGACATACTTTGTTGCCAAATTCCTGGGTAGTTTTTCATCACTTTTCCATAATCACAAATAAACACAATGCTGCCAACCCAGTCAGCCCAACCAAGATTCTTTTTAAAGATTAAAGGTGCACGCATCGACTAGAGGTTCTCTAACCTTGGACTGTAGATCAAAATACCGATAACCACCTAGTTGAATGATTAAGAATGATTAATCTGATACGATCTTCTAAAATTTTTTTAAGTAATTTTAGTCTTAGATTATCTTTATCTCTTTTGAGTTGTTACTATAGTTTATTTTGACTAAGTAAAGTAGTTGTTATGTTTACATAATTTTAGAGAATATATAGTCTAGCTTCTGATTTTTAGTATTTAAACTAACATTATCATAAAAAATAAATAAGTTTGGATGTTTTATTTGGTAACTGAATAATTGTATTGGGAGGTATTTGGTCCCTCGAATTACCAAAAGCATTTTACGAAGATTTAGGTTTGTTCGAATTTACTCATTTATCACTTTTTTTTTTTACTTGATTTCTCATCGCAAACAATTCATGGCTATAACATTAACATTTGGTGTCAAGGTTTCCTCAAATTAATCAATTGACGTTATTTGATTTCCAAATGAAATCACAGTCACTAAAAATCTCTTTTCCAAATTTTAGTTTCTAAGAAAATTCTTCATTTTATTGGAAATATACAACTTTTTACAGACTTTAGATACCCTATTTTACGTTTTGTTTGTTTTCTGTGCATGCAGATGTTCATATTTTGTCTATTTACTGTGTGTACAGATGGCAATCCATCTATTATTCCTAGCTCAACCCAAACAGGAAGAAAACGAGTATCAACCATGATAACCCATTTTGCTTGTCATAAGATTAAAATTGTGATAACTAGGCCATTCAGACAATTCGTTTGGATTTTAAAAACAAGTTTTATGCACAGATTTAAACCTAAAAAAAAAAAAATTTTGCCACTCCTCTGCTCCCCGCCGCTGCTCCTGCTCATTTGTTGTCAACCTTCAGCACAGCCACCACATCCCGCTGCTGCTCCTGCTCATTTGTTGTCAACCTTCAGCACAGCCACCACATCCCGCCCATTCCTCAGCGGGTGGTTTTAGCACAAAACCAGTCTTCTGTTTGTGAAGTTGTGAGAGAGGTGTGGCGAGACATCATCTTTTTTAGTCCAACCACTGCGCGTAAGGCTCATTACCGCAAACACCCCTCTAAGAGCTCTTAAAACGTTCAGTTCCGCCCGTCACCACAACTTTTTCGGCCACTGTCCCCGGGGTAGAAGTTAGCAACCAACAACCTAGTTTATTCTAATAATCTATTTTATTGGGACTCGTGCTGGCTTTCCCGACCGGAGGGCGTCTCCTCTGGTCGGTACTGTCTTTTAATTTTTCCATTTTAATTTTATTTTTTTGTTATTTATCTCTGCTTTTCCTTTATTTATGCTATCGTATCTTTTATTTGTATTTGTAGTTTATTATATGTTATTGTATGATGATGTTTGCTGTGCTGGTTGGTGTTTTTGCTGAGGGGTGGTTTCGATAACGTGCTGCCCTAGTGGCTGGATCGGGGAGGGTACGCCTGTGTTGGAGTTGTTGGGTGGCTTTAATGGTTTGTGCGTCAAGGTTCCGATAGCCTGAGGTAGGTTACGTCGTGTGTTTATTAGTAAATCGTCCGGGCGAGTAGTTTGTTTTGTTATTTTAGTATGTTATTGTCTTAATGTCTCTGAATTTTAGTTCAAATTCAGTGGTTGTGTTATGTTAAATTGTGTAGTTGTAGTGGGCACTCTTCTTTTTCCCTGATTGCAATGTAGTTTCACTCTATAAATCTGAGTTGCAATGTAGTCAGACCTGTAAAAATTTTCCAATGCCCCATGAGACCTAATATGTGAAACTACTCTACAATTTGGTTATGAAAAAAAAAAAATCTAAAGTGAACAAGGTTTGAAGGTTAGGTTTATACTCACTAATATATTTGAGTATTTTTATTCTTGTGACGATATATTATGGACTGTTTTTAGCCTGTAATGAAAGGTTGACTTTCCTGTTAAAAAAAGGGGCAATACTTTTGGTTCTCTCTAATATCTTACCATTCCTTTTTTTTTTTTCATGGCGCTAACCATATGGCATTATGGCTATATGATCTGATTACCTTCTTAACCCTGACATTTTATCTGTTCAGCAAGAAGATTTTCAACATTTACAGATTGGAGTCACCTGTCATACAAATTTTCACCCAGCAGCTATAAATTTCATGTCTATTAACAATTCATTAAGATTTAACGCAATGAAATTTGGCTCTCATATAGAAAATCATGAAAATACTCTTGTTATTCAATGAATAGTTCGTGATTTTTTATAAACAAGAAAAACATTTTTCAAAAATTTATAAATTTTATTAAAAAAAATGAATCACCCCCTTGCCTGTTTTTAATCAACCCCACCTAACAAATGGCTTTTAAATTCGAGCAATTGTAATCCTGGCTATCATATGGATTTCTCACGTGCAACATGTACCACCATAACAGTAAGTAAGAATTGGGGGAAAGCAGGATATTTGATAACAATTTCTTATATATCTTTTTCTTTTCTAAATCACCACTTTAAGCATATAAAGAATCAGGATGGAAGTATACAAGATAACAAAACCCTTCCAATATCCATGAGCTATCAAATATATGCACAAGCAAATTAATGCTTCAAACAATGAATGCGGTATGTCAATCACCTCTGATTTTGTGCAGACTGAGAGCCCACTTCAGAAACAATTGATACTGGCTTAACATTGGCAAGGGAAATTGGTGTCAGTGGTGGAGAAGAAACATCGTCAGACTTCTCTACAACTTTTGGAGACTCCAAGAGCTTAGATACATGTAATGCCATTGCTTTCTGGCTACTTGAGGGTATGGAGAAACTGCGAGGAACACTCAATGGGGGAATCGGAAGAGGGGATGCCGTATTTGATGCCATTGAAGGATTCTTATTTGTTGAAGTTTGCTCTTGATTTCTAAACATCAACGGAGCCGAGTGACCAACCAATCCAGTAGATTTTGCAGGCTTGGCAGCAAAAGCATTTGGGGGCCTAGGAAGCTCGTGAAGCTCGCTTATTCTAGGAGAAGAAACAAGGGGAGGTGAAGCAGTAGGGGATACTCTTGGAGATGTTTTCGTCTGAGGAACTGGTGCATGTGAAAGTAATCCAGATACTATTTGGGGAAGTTCGGTATAGGTAATGGGGCCACTGGAAGATAAAGCAGGCTTCGATGAAGAAGACTTACTAGTTAATGGACCAGAGGATGCTTTTGTTTTGATTTTCTTGGTATCAGAACTATTAAATATATCAAGCTGTGGAAGTGCAAGACCGTCTCTCAGAGGAGGGGGTAGGCTCGTGGAGGTGTTATTACTGTCACCCTCTCTGAGAAGTGACTGTGATTTTAAGACAGAATGCTCAGACAAATAAGCATCACCAGAATCTCTGTCTTCTTTCTTCTGCTCCAAGGGAGAAGAATGTGACAAATTGTAGGTTCGTCCACTGGGATTAGATGGTCTTGCATGGGGAACAGAAGAACAAGAGATTGGGACCTTTGCATCAATAGGTGTGGGTAGCACATATGTGCTTGGCTGCCGAGAAGATGATTGGTGCACTTGTCTTATTCTTTCAACTGGATCAATCTTCCTTTCTGGAAATATAGGGGCTGAAAAGCTGCTTCCTCTCTGTTCCCTATGTGATGCCTGGTACTCTCCTGGGTTTTTGTCCAAGTTTACCTACAGTTCAAAGATGCATAAATTGATCTTACAAGTTTAAAACAATGACTTCAATTGGCAATAACCAAACATCAAAATCAGTAAAACGCCCATTATTCTAAAGTTGCAGCAAACAGTTAAAAAGTAAGGAATGGGAAAGCTTCAAATCTACACCGCAATGGTTTATAGGATCAAAACCTCTGCATTTTCCACTGTTGAAGCTAGGGGAAATGAAACATCAACATCATCTACCTGCAGAATAAACAACTATATCATCCATAAATATATAAAATGTAACAATTGAAAAAAAAGTACACAGATTGCAATATGATCATCAATTACACCAATTAAGATCACCAAAGGTTACATGCTTGAACAGCCAGCCAAGAAGCCAAAAGATAAATGCTATATTGAAGGGATTCAAGTTGGAGGATCCAATCAGACAAATGGATCATATGTTTTTCTTTTACAGCATCGGTGAGTTCAGATTGGCCTTACTGGTCCAAATTAGTAGCGTAAAATTATGGAATCTTCCTCAAGTGGAATGCCATTGAAATCCTAATACTAAGAAGTTTTGTGAAAACAGCTTGGGACAAACTGAAAAATTAAGCATTCACAACCCAAAACAACCTTTTTTTTTAATTTATTTTTAATAAGAACAACCCAAACAACAAAAACCATAAGCAGAATTGGCATACAACAAAATGCTTGAGTGTTGTAAGACAACATAAAAAAGCACACCACGACCATTTTCCAATGTGAATGAAACAAAAATCTCAGTGACAATAGGCCCTTACATCCATTGATTTCCTTGACGTAGAAACAACATCAAGACCCTGCTTATTATCTCTGTAGTCAAAACTCAATTCCCCTGCCTCATGGGCATCATAGACATCATCACCATCTTCTCCATCATTATCTTCAAGTCCAGAGAATTGGTAATCAATATGTTGCCTTTCAGCAACCAATCTAACACGAGTGTCAACTGCCTCAAGTGATTTAAGTCCTTTCCTAAAGAAATTCAACTGCATACGGTGCAGAAAGCAAAGAAACCAAGGAGGCCTATTAAGATCCGGCTTACACAGTGAGTGGTATAGGCAATCGACTTTGCTAGAAACAAATAAAATAACCTGAGCTGCATGGTGGCGAGCAGCCTGAGTTAGAAGACTTCGGTACTGCCCTTGTTTGAGAGATTTCAACCGAAAAACACATAGCCTTGCCTCTTCTTCATATTCATCATTGGCAGCTTGCAATTGCTGCTGCAACGTAATACTTTCAGCTTTCCCACTTTTTGACTTTCCTTTTTCTCTTTGTTGTGCCATCACGTATTCACATACATTTCTGCAGATCACATATCAGATTCAGAAGAAACCAGTTTCAGACAAAACAGAAATAAGTCATAGAGATACAAGAGCAGACCTTTTTTCATCGCATTGTCGCTTCATATCCTGCACCAGCAAACACTGAATGACTTCAATAACAATATAACTACGCAGACAAAGTGAGTGGGTGGTGCAAAATGATGGAAGCCTTCTTAGTCTAGGCAACAAAGAGGCTGCCAAGCAAGAGGGGCATGAGCAGGATGTTCAATGATTACCTGCATCCATTGTACTTAGCTAGGAAATAAATCCTACATCTAATATTCATGCAAAATTTGGCTGATTCATGCCGTCAGACCATCACTGATGCTCATCAAGGCTTGAACAAGCTACAAAGTTTAGTTAAATAATGACTTTGTGCCAAAAAGCTTTAAGGATCTGGACAAGATCATTACACAAGTCAAGCAGCACCAATATTCAAGCAAGAATATATCCTCAGTCCAGAGTACGTTAGTCCCTTATGTATGCACGCAAAATCATACATAGATAAACGACTGCTAAAGGACGTAGTAACTCAAACAACTAACAGAGTAAAAATTACAAGTTCCTTCCCAACTCTAATAAACAAAGGAAAATCTGGGGACACTAATACAGTTTCTTGAACAACTATCAGCCCAAAAAATGAAAGGGAGCACAATATTTCACCATGATGATCAAAGCAAAAACATGGCTCCAAAGTAAATCTAAGATGCAGACAATGCAGTGCAGCACCAATCTCTGCATATTTTGCCAAGCCGTTATGCGTGTGTGAATTAGTCTCAAATACCTCAAGACTAATGTAGAAAGATCTGAGATATAAGCTTAACATATAGAAAGATATAAGCTTAAGATATAGAATTGACGAGAACAAACCTCAACTGTCCGAAGGTCATTGAGAAGAGATTCTGATGGGTTAGTGATTGTCAGGAATATATTTGAGCGCTGAAGTACAAATAACAAAAGTGTAATTTCAAAATGGACACAATTTTGCAAAAGAATATGAAAAGCTATGCTACAATCTTCAACATGACGATAAGCACTCACATAGTTATCGACAAGCTTTTGAAGTTCAAATTGCACTTCACCCAACATTAACAAAACTTTACCTGCAAATAAAATCACAGAGAGAGAGAGAGAGAAACATATGTAATCTAGAATATCTCAAAAGTCATATTTATTTAAAAAATCTGAAAGTTCAAACTGATAAAACTAGAGACCTACATTACATCTGAATTTGACTAACAATCATCCAGTATAATCATGCTCAACATATTGTTTTGATCAAAATGGCATTGTACTCGATAAAGCTAGAAGGGCACCAGAGCATTAGACTAGATTCTGCCATTGTTTATTGGAAAGACAGTACAATATTTACCAGTAGATTACAAATTAAAGGTTTAGTACAGTTTATGCTACCGGTCTGTAACTTGATTTCACAAAATGAAAAGAATTATGAAGTAGTACAATATTTACCAGTAGATTACAAATTAAAGGTTTAGTACAGTTTATGCTACCGGTCTGTAACTTGATTTCACAAAATGAAAAGAATTATGAAGTTAATAAAAAACCAAGAGTAGGCTAACAATTTCCAAATTAACTTGGGCTCGAAGTGAAATAAAAATCATAAACTCAATTAGCGATGCAATGGCTTAGCTTCTCAGGTTTGTGAAAGATTTACACTTCTTATAAACTAAGCTGGCCAGCACGATACCCCATTCTACATCTTACAGAAAATGCCCACACCAAAATTTGACACAAATGATTGTTACATCGACATACTTCAAAGAAAATTTTGATTCACTTACGACTTTCTTCATCATCGTGTAATGAAGTTTTCTCCATCAGACAAGAACCCATTTCTTGCAGTGACTCCGAGAACTCTGAAACCACAAATTGCGTCAATTGAGAACTTAGATGTCACAACATTATAAAATTGAACAAACTCCATAGCTGACACAGACATAAATTTTATCAAAACCTATAACTTCCCTAACAAACAGAATTTGAACTAAGTACATATGCAATCACCCGGGAATGACCTTAAATAGTATCACATCTATCTCGGATTTCGGCAAATACGAATACAAACTCACTATGTTACTTTTTATCAAGAAAAATTCGCAAAAATACTTCCACATTTGGCAAAGTCTACAATTTAGAATAACTATTGCCGAAAAAAGATTACACGAAATTGATACACAATCTGAGAAATAAAAAAAAATATATATAAATAAACAAGTAAAGCAATCAAACACTGCAAAACCCAAAAGTTTAGCAGAAAATTTTTACCATATGCACTGTTGGCCGTCGCAGCAGCTGCAGAGAGTAAGCTATCATAGCAATTTCGCATAACCTGCATATCCTACAAATCAAAATACAAATTCTTAATTATATTATCTATATAATATTCCCCAAAAGAAAATCATTCTAAGATACTGTAATAAAATTTTAAAATAAATGAATTTTTTGCGCTAACAGAAAATTATACCTGAGCAGCCTGGGCAAGGTCATCAACCTGAGAGGAAGAAGGTAGAAAGTCGATTTTGTCCTTGGTATCGCTTTTGTGAAGTGCAAATCTTCGCAATTTGGAGAGCGAAGACTTCATTTCTCGCAAAACCCTAACACTGTGCGTATGCCAAAGAGATGCTGCAAAATTCTCCGCTTATTTTTTAAAATTTCCTTTTTGATTCTTGAATTCTGAATGCTCCAACTTTGAATAAAAGAAAGAGTTCACTTGTCCTTTGTTTGTTTGGGTGGAAAAACGACTTTAAACAGATCAAGGAAAGAGAAGTAAAAATAATACTAATTGAAACGACGAATGTGATGAAAAAACGCAAAGGCAAATAGAATGGATGAAAAAAAAAACAAAAAAAAAAAAAAACAAAGAAAATCATGTACTCTAACATTTATAACTTTTACAATCAAATTATTTAATAACAGAGCAATTTACTTAATAGGGATGTAACTTTGACTATTTGACTAGTGTATTTTTTGAATTTCGGGGGGCACCAGGCCAGAAAAGTAAAAACATTCGATTAAATTTGATATCTGTGCACAATTTTGGAAAAGAAGTACGACGTGGCAAGTTAAAAAAAGGGACATGTAGGCGTGAGATAGTTACGAAATGGTGGTTACAGTTGTAATTGTACAAGGGAAGTCGTCAAAGTCCAAGATTGATGACAAGGAAAGAAGCAGTTATAGAAACGGAAACCACCTCATACTTTGACCGTTGGAGCTCGCTCATGAAATACCCTTTCTGCCCCTCCACTTTGTTCCAATTGATTACGGGTAAAACTCAAAGTTTGATCCTCCATTTTATATTATATACGTCGTGCTTGGATTATATCCTCGGAATATCCATATTATTATAATTAAAATTGTGATTTTTATCTTTGACTAACCAATCTATTTTTTTTTTTGGTGAAGGATAAGAATTAACTAATTAATCATCATTTGGTCTAGTAGTTGGCATTTTGTTTTCTCATTTGTGAAATCTAAAATTCTAATTAAGTCCAATGCTCCTCTAATTGAGTTAAGCAACAACCAATTTAAATCCCATTTTATAAGAAAATCTTACAAAATTTATATCTATATTTTAAATATAATTTTATTTTTATTAAAGTCATACTTAAATATGAACGTTCTTTTCTTATTTAATTGATTAATTGTGGTTCAATATCTTCAATTTAATTGATTGTTATTCTTTTCAAAACAATCTACTTAAAATGTTACATTTTCAAATAATCTCTTGCATAACGTCACAATTAGTACCACATTTTTAAATCCCTTCACGGCTCGATTAACTTTAAAGCCTTGTAGACATCATCATTGCGGGTATGCAATCTTCTTTTTTTTTTTTTTGGCTCTATCATTCTATTCTCTGCTTATTTCGTTTTCATCCTTATTTCTTTCCAAATAATCGTCTTTTATATGGTTTTACTTTCTTGGGGAAAAAAAAAGGAACTATAGCTCCTTTTTGTTTGTAAAATTTTCATTATTGGTCTGATAGCAACTCAATTATCTTCTCTATCCATATAAGTGGAGTATCAAAAAGTGAACTCTTTATTTGTCATAATTATCTCTATGAAGCCACAAATCTGCCTGTAAAAATTCATCTGCTATTTGAATTTTATGAGTTACAGATAAGTTTAATATTTTAAATTTTTAATCTATTGCTGGTTGTAAATGAATATGGTATTAAGAAAAATCCAATAAATACCACGCTTGTATCTGCTGACCAACATTCTTTTTTTTTTTTTTAATTTTTTTTAAGTTTAATCATAAAAATCACATTAAAAATTTAATCATAAATATATGTAAGGTAAAGTTATTACTCATGACCTAACTTTTCCAATTTTTAAACCCACCCTATCTCGCTACAACTCCATACCTTGCTCATATATATGTGTGTGTGTTCATACGAATACCTTGTTAAGTCGTACGGTTTAATAGAGTTAGTGTACACATAATATTAAACTGCATACATTGAAAAATAACTTTATTAAACCACATGAATTAACAGCGTGTCTGTTTTTAAAAAAAATGAGGGCACTCGAATTCGAGAGCGATTATATATATATATATATATATTTAATAAGTAGAAATTTTATAATTTTCAAGTTTATTATTACTGATATTTTATTTTAATCTGATTAATTTTATTTGTCTTGCTTTAATGACTCGAACCTAATAATTGCTTACTAAAGTTGTTTTTATTTGTTTAATTAAATGTTAATGGTACTTGTACAAAATTTACTTGTTAATATTATTGCAATACTTATGTATTGATTAAAAGATGGAGCAAAGCATTGATATTAGTGATGACGAATTTCCTACAATAGAAATATTTTTTTTATTAAATTGATATATTTTTTGTATTATTTTAATGTTGAAACTTTAGTTTCTCACTTACATTGATAAAATCTAAAACTAAGTATTTTATGCGAATTTTTTAGGCTATTATTATCAATTTGTAGTTTAAATTTTTTTTTATGCATTATTAAAAGTATTTTTTAATATTTGTGATTTTAAATTTAGGAACTTACAAAAAACTTATTGTGAGGTGAGGGTGGATTTGATAATTATTAAAACTTGCAATAAGCAAGGTCTTTAAAAAAAAAACCACTGCAACTTATAAGGTGGATTTAATAATGATAAATCTTAAGCGGATAGTATGCATTGCCATCCTTATCTCATATTTTAATATTATTTTGAAAGTTTTTAAACAATCAAGGAACAAAAAAAGACGTGGATTTAAAAGCTCTTTTTTTTTTCTTTTTTCAATCTCTTCTCTAATTACTTTTATCTTACTTCAAATTTAGAAAGGCCTAACAAATTTTTTTTTAAAAAAAACTTAAGGTCGCAAAACCCCTTGAACACCCTTGGCTCAAATATGTGTACGAGAGCATATATTTTTCTTTTTCTTTGGAATGAATTTCCAGGTCTGGCAAGTTATAAGAGCTTGCAAAAAATTTCCAGGTCTAACAACCATTGAGCTAGTCTTCGAATCACGGAAGGCTTTTGATTCATGTATCAATATATACACAAAGTAGCTTCAACAAAACACCAACCGAATTAAAAAAAGGAAAAATAACTACAATAAATTTTGTATTTTTCTCCTTGGTTATGACTTTAATTAAAATAAGGGCTTCCTCATTAGATAATTATTTATCGTAGTCATCATTTAATTAAAATTAGGAATCGCGCATTAGATTATTAACTCAATAAATTAATTTACATCAAATATGAAAGAATCGACCTGACTTGTTTGATTGATAATTACTCATTCATTAAAAAATTATGATGCGTACGTAGTACAAGTTTGAAGTTCCCATATTCTAGATAATAAAGAGTTCTACGCCATAATTTCCCCACACTTTCTAAGTAAAAAGAAGTTTAATATAGATTTGTCGATTTTCTCTTCCTATAGAAACAAAGATATCCAATGAATTAGATTCATTTGATTAAATCGTACTCTAAAGTCAAATTTATTTGTTTGAAATTCTAGAAATGACCGGTTAATATCAGACTATAATGATATTTAATTATAACAAATCTTATAATATATCTAATTGTGGGCAGTGGACCAATCAATCCTGTAGTGCAAAATCGATGACCACTTTTAGTTAGCCTAAATAAATTAATTAATGTTAGGAAATTTTAATCCCACCCAGATCTTGCAAATAAAAATATATTAAGTAAATAATAAATAAAAAATAAATGGAGAATAAAATCAATCACATAACACAATAATTTATATGAAAAACTCCTATAATGGAGAAAAATCACAGCCGTTAAGGATAACAAGAGAAAAATCTACTATAAAAAAATTATTATAATTACTCTAGTATTTTTCCACACATCCAAAATCTTAATAACACCCAATGTCTCAATGAACTATTCTTTCTCTCACACTAGAAACTCTTTATTTACAGAGAATTGATTGCTGTGTTATATAAATAACTAAACCAAACCTCCTTATATATAGTGATTATTTCTTGTATGAGAAGTATTCATTTTCTTCTATTAGTACTATACCTCTTTAAATAAGTAAAATTTGAAAGGAGAAATTATTTATTTCTTAAATAGAAATCCTAAAAAAAAAATTCTAAGAAATTCTTATTAAAAATAAGACATATTTCGTAATAATTACAGAATATAACGTACACCTTTGGACCTTAACTAATCAAAATTAATAACAGATAAACGAAAGGATATATATAAGAGTTAGGTGAAAGTCTTAGCAGTCAATTTCTGAATCTAATAATTAAGCTCACTTCTTGAAGCATGAGTCGCTGGCGCAATCACTGTTGCAGTCACAAGTAGGTGAGATTTTATATGTGTTACACTAACCTAATTAATGATTGACATGTACTTAGTTTATCCCTTAAGCTAGGCTCTAATTATTAATTAATTCATTTCTGTCGCATGCAAAACAAGACTTGAATTAATTTACTTCTTATTAATCAATAAAACCTTGGTAGCTAGCAAGTGAGAGTTGAACAACAATAGTTAATTAAGAAAGAGTGTTTAACAAATAATAGCTCTTGACAAGAGTATTTTCACAGACGCTGTATGACTTTAACCGATTGGTTAAAATCTTAATCAAAGATATATGCTTAAAAAAAATAATAACACTGAACAAATATACTGCTCCATTTAAGATAACAATAATGTAGATAATAGATGATAGTGTCTTTGAAGGGAAATATAATTACAGGAGTGATCGAGACAGAAAAAGAAAGTTAAAGAGAAATAATAATGTGTAGGTAGCCGACATAAATGGTTGTTTGATTTGAATAAAGACTTTCAAATTTGAATGGTCAAAAAGAAGTGTTTCTTGAAGCTCAAGGGATATGAAGGACGATTGGGCAGTAGCACTAGAAAGTGACATTTTCAAAAGCCGCCTTTTGAATCGGGAACTTACAATCTGTTCAGACTTCAGATTCAAGACGCATTGAGTGATTAGAGGGTCGGTCCCGTACTCCTGCCGATTATGGAAGAAAAGTCATCAGGAAAAGCTATGTATCAAATCCTATTACAGAAGTTAATAATACACCAATTTTTTTTTACAAGTCTTCAAGTTTTGGTAACAGTTTGAATATATAGCTTGAAAAAGGAAAAGATTATCGCTACATTTCTCGCATAGTATATCAACTTTTACCAGCTCAAGTGAGGTGACAATCGATCAATTAGATGATGAAATATCGATTGATTAGATGATGAAATGAAGTAACAAATCATTTATTAGTTATAAAATTGATAACCCAATGGATGAAAGTTATATTGATACTTAAAATGAAAATATTAGAATATTGCTTGGTCCACTAGTGTTATTTAAAGTAAAATTATCAGTCTTAAATGTCATACTTGTAAACTTTTAATGCATGCTAATTGAGTATTGACGTTTTGGCAAAGTTATGTAAATGTTAGCATGAAGAAGTTTTTTTGAAATTTTGTAACGAAAAATTTTCCTCTTATGGCTTGTAATATGAGCTCTCTTGATCCATGGTTAACTTTTTCGTAATTTTAGAAGTAATTTTAGAATTCTCTAATTTGTACAAGTGTTTATATAATAATGTAAAATTAAGAGCTTATTATTTTTTATTTTCTTATTCAATAATTACCGATCAGATACTTGTAAACAAATAACCCCGCCTATATCGCATCAAATTCCTTCAAATCGGTAGGGTTAAGGCATAAATATTTTTCTTTTCGAGAGCCCAAAATAGATGTTTAGCTTAAAAATAAAAATAATCTTCTTGAACGTGGATGGTAGCACTTCAACAGTACTAGCATAGCAACTCAACAAGTGAGACTATGGAGAAGATTATCATTGTATTACTCCTACGTTAAAGAAAAAAGAAAAATTTGAAGAAAGATTAACTTAAAGTTTTTATATTTACTATTTTCACCAGAAATGATAATCTGCTGGGTAACGAATTAGAGTGTGTGATGATTTCATTGGGGAATTTGTTTTCTACTTTCTTGGTCTGGTTTCGTTAATGGTTATTAGAGGGGTATATATATGTATACACATGTAACTTTTAAAGAACAAAATTATTTTATTTTATTAATGACTTGGTAAACTTTCTTTTACCCCCAATAGGAATGACAATCTTTTGTTTACCTTGCAAAAGTGTGAAAACATCCATTTATTATTAAGAAAACAACAAAAATATTCATCAATGCGCCATCCTTTCTTATCATATTTGAACGAGGGTAAATATTTATTTCATCTTTATATTTTAAGTTAAGTGTCCCTGCATTTAAAAAAGAATCTCAAGACACCTTTAATATTAAATATGCTACATCGCATCTTTTTTTTTTTTTTTTACAGTAATACCCTAGTATAAATATTTTTGGTGATATTAATAAAAAGAATAAATGATAATTTATCAAATTAACCTCAAAAGTAACATAAAATTTTACATAAATGTTTGTATTCTTATTTTATTTTTAACATTAATTTGGTAAATTAATTTTTTAGAAAATAATTATTAGTAAGATTTTAGTAATAATATTAAACATTACTTTAATTTAGGTGATATTAATTAATTTATAAATAATTATTAGTACAATTATTGCACAAGCATAAAACATACTAATTTTTTCACATTGATATTGATTGGTTAATTTGCTAATTAAATTTTTTTTATAGATAAATTAATTAATGTCAAGAATATTGTTGG
Source organism: Luvunga scandens (assembly GCA_030449905.1). Classification (NCBI taxonomy): domain Eukaryota; kingdom Viridiplantae; phylum Streptophyta; class Magnoliopsida; order Sapindales; family Rutaceae; genus Luvunga; species Luvunga scandens. The sequence continues at coordinate 1,695,591 of JASUUG010001122.1, read as the reverse complement.
AAGGTTATTATTGAAAAAGAGAAGAAAAAGTAAAAATAAAAATGTAATATATTTAACTACAGTGATGTTTTTCCTAATTTTCAAACATATAGAGATTGAACAGGCATTTCAATCGAGATAAAGGAACTAAACAAATATCTACCCTTTGAACTAAAGAAACATAAATTGAAGTTTGCACGTTTTTAATAAGTAAATTGAATATTATCATTCAAATAGAGAGTAAATTAAAGTTTACCTTAATTTCTACCCGCAAGTATAGGAATAATAAGCAGTTAATCATAAACTCAAACATAAATTTCTGAGGGCATGTTAATCCTCTTCTCGTCTGATATCACAAATTTTAATTACGAAAATAACAACTGAACATTTACATGAGAGAGGAGAAGGAGGAACATTTACAAAAAGGTTCGTCTTGACTCTGTCAGTGCTAATTTTCAACCGATACTTTTATATATATATTGATTTTTGGAGATTTAATTTTGTCTTGTTGAAGCGTAAATATTTATTATTTTCTGCTTCGGCTGATCCATCCTGCTGGTTTGTGTATTGCACTCCTAAACCCCTTTCTTGTGCTCTTCGTATGCCTGCCGGGAGATCTGGATTCATGCACCTTAAAATCACAAACACAAGAATTTATGGTGAATAAATTGATTTAATTTGAAGAGCAAGAAGTATAAAATTCAAGGATTATTTATTTATTATTAACAAGATCGGATTATAAATGTGACTTAAACATGAACACCAAGAACTTTAAATAAGGAAAGAGTTTAAGGATGTAATGAAGTAATAAATGAAAAAGCGATATGCGTGTGAAAGTCCATAAAGCATATTTAATTAAAATTAGTTCGAACACTATCATTATGAAACCTTAATATCTCATGCATGTGGCGAATTGAAACTTTATTTTTTGGCTATTTTAAGGGAAAAATTGAGGGGAAAAAATTAAGAAACTGAAAGAAAATTTATAACAAATTCTTGTTGAAATTGCTTTCTAAAAGAACTATATATACATACACATATCAAAGGGGAAAGATTTTAAAATTTGTGAAGTTTTGTACCTCATAGAAAAACATAACTACAAAAAAATGCATAATGTAACCTACAATTTTCACTTTCTAATTTTTTTTTAAAACATAACATAAAGGCAACATATATTAACAAATTTGTAAGAATAAGTATGATGCACGTACCTTTCCATCAGAATTCAAAGATTTCTCCTGTCCTGCTGTATGAACTCTCCCTCCCTGTGAGCCGCTCTCATCTTTTGCAACATTTTCATCTGAGAAGAAACGGAAAAAAAGAGTACTCCTCAATTCACACAGATTATGAGATTTCTATTTATTTTTAAAAATATTGCACGTAATGTATCTTAAACAAATTTCCTTCCTACTTATATGAGCGAGATTCATACCGTAGCTAGAGCCACCGTCGACAGTACAATATTCCCTAAAACTAGGGGAAGCAGGGCATGCAGCGATATCTTCCCCATGGTAAAATGAAGAATATCTAGCATGTCCCTCTTCATTGTAATCATCTCTTTTAACATTATCCGTTTCCTCAACGACGCCGTTTCCACCGCCTCCGCCGCCGCAGCCGCCATTGTTGATAGCTACAATTACGGGGAAATTACAAGACACACTCTTGCGGGGGCTGTTGTGATGATCGTCAGAACTCACAAAATCATGATCAGCCTTATCTACGACAATACTATTATTATTAATAATGTTGCGTTTGTAGTGGTGGGAAAGTTTAAGTCGACCAGTTGCCTCTTCTGGGTCGATCTTGGAAATGCCACAACCCATGGAAGAGGTGATGAGAAATGAAAATAAATTAAGCAAAAAAATTCTAGATCATTTATTTTAATTTTTTTTTTTTACGGGAAAAGTTGTTATTTTCTTCCAGTTTCAATTGAATTTTTTTAGCAACAAAATGATGGATAAAACGAGGGTTACGGGATCAGGAAGGTTTCAGTTAAGAGTCGTTGAGAACCATACATTTCTTTTGTTTCTTCTCCACTTATATAAATATATTATGTTATTTTTATCGTCCAATTAATTGGTAATTTTTAAAATTGTCATGAAGAAAACAATTTTGAAGTGTGAACCAGAATCTGAACACAAGAACAGACGACAATGTTAGATCTAGCCATGATTGTTAGACGACATCGCGGCTTGTTATTGAATGACGTGTCGATTGGATCTTCCAGTCTTGTATATGATATGCAACTAATGTCAAACGAGTACGTTAAGTGAAGCATGTGCAATCTGCGTGATCTACGGAACTATTTTGAGCTCAAAACGACAGTATTGAATGCCGTTTAGATCACTCATGGACTTCACATGACATGCACGTGGGAGACGCTGCTGTAGACAGTAAAAGGAGAAAAAGAAAGAAAGAAAAGAGAATTAGGATTTTATTGTTTATATCGTGGAGGTCTTTGAGGTATTAATTTTTTTTTTTTGCTTAAAATAATAATAAAAAAGTTTTTCATTTAAGTCTTAAATTCATTTGGCGTTAATGAAACTAAGTTTTGAGCCTAATAAATTAGGCTTGATGAATTAAAGTATATAGCTTAGCCCATGAAGATTAAAAAATAAAAAAAATAAAAATAAGGATTAGGGTTTGATTTGTGACTGGTTCAGGATCTAGTTTTGGTCAACCGAACTAGTCTAACCCTAAATCCACCAATGGTTGATTGATCAATGATCAACGTTGACCGTGAGCATTGACTAGACTCTGATCTAATTTTTTTATTTTTTGGGTAATTTTTGGTGTAATTTTAAATTCAAATATTAATATGTTTATATGTATTTTGAGATGAATTAATTGAAACAACATATCACTAAAGTGACCTATGTTGTGAAAACTAATTTATCTTAGAATATAAACGATTCTATATATGTAATTTATGTAAATATTGATTGACCTAAAGAGAGGTTCATATTTAATAAAATTACATGTACACTTGTGATAATAAGCACATGATGATTATCTGGTTTCACATATGAACAATAAATCAACCTAAAGGAAGATTTATTGTTTGACGTGTTCTTATTATTAGTCTTTAATTACTACACCAAAATATCACTTACAAGTTAATATTTTTTTCCAAAGATGAAATATTAATAGAGTGTTAGTATCTTAAAGTGGGGTTTACCTTTATTTGAATTTATTTTTGCTTTAAGACTAATTTGAGCTTGTTTTGTTTATTTGTTTGTTTGTTGTTTTCTATTCAGTTATATTTACTACTAACATTCCTGTCAACATCAATTTTATTCCTATTCCTATGCTAAATAGGTCTAACCTCAAATCATGGTAAGAGAACCTCTTAATAATTATCGCAGTCATGGATCTTGACCTTACGTTAAAGATTAATTCCCTTCCACCTCTTACATATGAGATTACCCCTGATGATAAAAGGGAAATAGAAAAGTGGGAGAGATAAAATTACATGCGTATTATGTCATGAAGAATGTCATTTTGAAAGCATTTGTGGGCTTAATTCCTGAAAAGGCAACTACAACTAAGGAGTTCCTTTTAGAAATTAAACAAAGGTTTGTCGAGAATGAAAAGGCTGAAATTGGTACGCTCTTGACAAATATAATTTCAATAAGGTATAAGGGCAAGGACAAGGGCAAGAAAATGAAGAAGGATAAGAAAGCTGTAGATACAACATTTCAAAGAAAACAACAAAAGAAATCGAATGATCCAGAAGCCACTAGTTGTTTCTTTTGCAGAGCTAAAGGGCATGGTTAGGTTTGTTTTGAGGTTAATTTCATTTTGGTACCGAGACACACATGGTGGATATATTCTAGTGCAACCACTCATAACAGTGTGTCTATATAGGGCTGCTTGAATTGTTGAAAGTTCAATGATGGTAAAAGATACATTTATGTCTGTGATGGCAGGACGGTTGAAGTTGAAGTAATTAGAAAATTTAAATTATTATTAAAAATAAGATTTTATTTGGAACTTGATGAAACATTTATTGTTCAGTTTTTTAGGTGGAATTTGATTTCCATGTCTATTTTGGAAAAATCTAGTTATTCTTATTCATTCAGAAATAAAACATTCAGTTTGTTTCTTGATTTAAAACTAGTTGGTTCTAATTCTTTGTCAGACGATGATAATTGATTAGTGTTAAAAATTGTATGTTTATTAAGGGGTAAAAATATTATTTTGTGCATATATTATAATTTATACTTTTGTTTATGTAGTATAGTAAGAATTATTAATTATGTTTTAACTATATTTAATTTTGTATATTTTTGGTGTGTTTATTAGGTAAAATACTAATTTTACATAACTCGAGGCTCCAAACAAATAAACGGGTGTCGAATTTAGATTCCGGAGGTTTGAAAACTTTACGATGAGTCAAGACTGGCTTAAAATTGAGCTTTGACAAGGAAAATTGATTTTTTCTGTTGATCGAGCATTAATTGGTTGATAAAATGGGCTTACAATATATATGAATGTACTGAATAGCTGCCAATTTTGACTAAATCTCAACCGTTCATAATTCAATGGCCATGATTGTGCCACGTGGCAATGGTTGGTGAAGCAAGTTGGAGTATCTTAATCTTTGTATGTGGGTCAACTTGATCCACCCATTAACCCGCCAAATCTCAACTGTTCTTTGACTGAATTGGAAGCTTCATATGATACCACGTGCAAGGTTGACTTTTGAAGTTTGACTGGTCTTTGGATCTTGATCTAATGGTTATGTGGAGCGCATGCTTCAAGCTTATGATGGACCGCAAAACAATAAATTATGAATTTATTTCTGTATAAATAGAGCCTCATTTTTATATTTTTTTTTATCATCCCTCTTATTCTCAAATTCTCTCAATCTACTTATAATCTTGTTTTCCAAGTGTGTTTTAATATTTTTCATAATTATTTTTATAAATAAATTTAGTTTTATTTTCAATTTTAGTTGTTTTAATTCCTTTTAATTATTAGTAATTTAATTTTAATAATTATTTTTTTCTATTTCAATTATGCTTAGTTAAATAATAATAGTTAGGGTAAGGTGAAACTTTAAGGAAATAAATATGATTTAATCAAATTCTATTTTTAATTATATAAATAAAATTATTTTTTATATAATTTTATACATATTTTATATTTTGAAATTTTCATTTATTGTAGATAAATAATGGAGTTTGACATAACAAATTCTTAATATTTTAATATAAGGTATGGTAAAATGATATTTATTGTAGAAAAATTAAATTTTAGCACAATAAATACCTAATCCATAATAAAATTAATGAGAAAATAATGATAATTTATATAATTAATCTTTTAGGCAATAAATTAAATAAAAATAGCAAGAAGAACTTGTTAAATTCTATTTATTAATAAGAGTAGATCCATAATCATAACTAATTCAATTTCATAGTTTTACTTAAATTAAGTTGCATATATTCAAGTTTTATTTTTATTTTTAAATAAAATTAAAGAAAAAAATTAAATTTTTTATCTGTGGATCGACCTCAGACTCATTAAGCTATAATATAACAAGACACTTTTATAGTTAGGAGTTAGAAATCACTTTTAAGTCGTGTCAAATTTTTGGAACTATTGCTGGGGAAAAGTATTTATTTTGTTTTATTTTTAAATTTTCATTTACCCTTTTTTTCTTTTCTTAAATTCTGTTCTGTGCACAAAATTCTTCAGAATTTCACTTTCACCACAAAAAATTTTGTTTCCAGCTCATTCTTCTCATAATTTTAATTTGACTAAAAAATTTTAAGTCGTGTCAAGTTTTTGGAACCATTGCTGGGGAAAAGTATTTATTTTATTTTATTTTTAAATTTTCATTTACCTTTTTTTTATTTTCTTAAATTCTGTTATGTGCACAAAATTCTTCAGAATTTCACTTTCACCACAAAAAAATTTGTTTCCAGCTCATTCTTCTCATAATTTTAATTTGACTAAAAAATTTTAAAAAGTTTACGATTAAGTCCCTTGTCGAAAGTTTCCATAATAATCCAATTTGGACTTATAACTTGAACTTCTTTGAACTATCCTTGGACTTAATTGGACCTTATTTGGACTCAATAAACTGAACATTGACTTTAAAAATTACAACAAAGCTTAATAATTTGAATTAATTATTTAATTGGCTGATAATTTTTAAAATTAAAAAGAAAAGAAAAAGAGTCTACACCTTGAGGTAAGCATTCCTTATTTCTTCTTTTAATTTTTGCATTTATTTTATTTTTGATGTTTACTATATTTATTTATATGGTCAGTTCAACCGCCTGAATTATTTTTTTTTATGTTTAATTACTTTATATGGCCGGTTTAACCGCTTAAATTGTTAATATTTTTTTTCTTTTTTTGTTTAATTACTTTGTTTATATGACTTGTTTAATCACCTATTTAGTTATTTCAATTTTAGTTAATTAATTTTTAGTTTATTTATTTTTATTTTTTATTTTTTTCTTGTACAATTATCTTGTTATTTAATTTTTAGTTTGTCTTTATTTTTAATTTGTGTAATTTTCATTTAGTTAATTTTTTTTATTCATTTGTTCGTGTATAATCTTTACAATATAATTTCACACATGCATCGTTATCATCATTGCATGAGACGTTGGTCTCGAACTTCAAATGGTAGATTTAATTCGTAAATCTCAATCACCTGCACCAATCATGAACGAGCTCCAAGACAAAAACCTTTTGAACCAACTTAATCATCAAATTGATGGGGGAGACAACCATCTCAACATAATGCACGTGATCAGAATCAACCAAGAACCTTGAAGAATACATGAATCTAACTAGAACCAGAGCCCCCTTATGTATAGTATTTCCTCTAGAAGCATCACGATTCAATTTCAAACCAAGTATTATTCAACTTTTACTAACATTTCATGGTTTGGAATATGAGAATCCATATTGCATCTAAGAGATTTTGAGGAGGTTTGTAATACATAAATAGACCAAAATTGTAGCATGAATGTAATTGGGTTAAAGCCTTTTCCTTTTTCATTAAAAGATAAAGCTAAAACCTAGGTGTAAAACTTTAGATTTGGATCAATAAGAATTTGGAATAACATGCAAGAATAGTTTTTTAAAAAATGCTTTCCACCTTATAGAACCAATTCTTTTAAAAGGCAAATCATTTCTTTCACTAAAAAAAAAAAATGGAGAAACATTATATCAATGTTGGGATAGATTTAAATAATTGCTTAACATATGTATATACCATGGTTTTGAAACTGGGCCGATTGGTCACTTATTTCTATGAGGGCTTGACACCCCAGAGTAGACAAGTTGTAGAAATGATGTGTAATGGTAAATTTAGAGATAAAATCCCTGAAGATGCATTACATTATCTTGACCAATTAGCTAAAAATGCACAAGATTGGGATACTATTGGAACTTTTGAATTGACAAATAAACTATAACCATCTCCATTCAGTGGAGAAATCTATAACATTAGGGAAGATCATGATTTACAAGCAAAATTTGCATCCTTAGTTAGGAAAGTTGAAGCTTTAGAGAATAAAAAAGTGATCAAGTGAAATTTGATGAAAAAATTGCATGTAATATTTGTAGTTCTAATGATCATTTCACTTAAGATTTCTTACTCTGCCTGCACTTAAAGAATGTCTAGATAATCAAGCTAATGCCATTAACACTTTTAATAAGCCAAACCCATATTCATAGACTTATAATCCTGATTGGAGAAATCATCCAAATTTTAGTTGGAGGAATAATAATAATGCATAATCTTCACAAGCACTACCTTCATAAAAATTTTCAAAATGCCCAGCCTTATGCATCATATGTTCCATCACTAGGGAAAAATTTAGAAGATACAATGCATTCATTCATTAGGAAGCAAGATGCTATTAACAATCAAAATGCATAAACCTTTTCTAATTTGAAAGATACTCTTGCTAAAATTGCTTCTGCACTCACAATTCAAGAAAAAAGTAAATTTCTAGCTCAACCATAGCCAAATCCCAAGATTTAAGAAAATCCACCAATGGACTAAGTCAAGTAAGTTATAACTCTTTGTAATGATAAAGTTGTTGATCGACCTATTACTGAACCTTGTGAAAATAAAATTTCAAAGGATAAAAAGGGACTAAATAAACTTACACCTAGTGAAGAAACAACCATTGTTCCATCTGAACCACAATTTCCGCAAGCATTGAATACACTAAGAAAATCAAACCACTCTTATGAAATTTATGAAATCTTCAAGCAAGTGAAAGTTAACATTCGTTTGTTAGATGCAATCAAGCAAGTACTTTCATATGCCAAATTTTTAAAAGACTTATGCACTGTCAAGAGGAAATTGAAGGTAAAAAAGAGTGCTTTCATGGCTGAACAGGTAAGTACAATTCTGTCTACTAATACTAAGTTGAAATATAAAGATCTTGGTTGTCCTACTATTTCTTGTATTATTGGTGATCACAGAATTGAGCATGCTTTACTAGACCTTGGTATTAGTGTTAATTTCTTTCCATATTCAGTTTATTTTCAACTTAATCTTGGTGAGTTAAAATCACTTGAACTACGCTTTTACTTGCTGATAGATCAGTTAAAGTACCAAAAAGAATAGTGGAAGATGTTTTAGTCAAGTTGATAGATTTATATACCTTGTGGATTTTATTGTCTTAGAAACTGAATCTGTTGTGAATAATTATAAACCAATTCCTGTAATTTTGGGTCGACTATTTTTAGCAATTGTTAATACTTTGATTAATTGTAGGGATGGTTTAATGAATTTGTTATTTGAAAATATGACTTTGAAGTTGAATGTGCTTAACATGTGTAGGTAATTTAAGAAAGAAAATGAGAATAAAAATGATACTGATGAACAAAAGGAATTGCTTGAATCTTGTATAGAGGAAAATATTCATAAAGGGAATTTTTCTGAGCTTAGTGATGTTTGTTTGGTTAATTCAATTGAATTAAATAAGCAATTTGAACATGATACTTCTAATATAAATTTGTTGCTTGACTCTGTTCAGACTTTACAAAATGATGATGAGAAACTAGAATTTGACAAGCGTGGAATCATTAAAAAAACCAAACAACAAAAAGCACTTAAACTAGAATTGAAACCTTTGCTGGAGAGATTGAAGTATGCTTATCTTGGGGAATAATAGACTTATCGTGTTGTAATTTCTTTTACTTTATCAAGCAATCAAGAAGGTAAGTTGCTATCTGTTCTTAAAAAGTATAAAAACGCAATTGGATGGACTTTAAATGATATTAAAGTTATTAATCCTTTAATTTGCACACATAAAATCAATTTGGAAGAAAATACTAAAACATGTCAATAACCTTAAAGAAGATTAAATCTACACATAAAAGAAGTAGTAAAAATAGAAGTCCTTAAATTGCTTGATGCGGGAATTATCTACCCTATCTCTGATAGTAAATGGGTAATCCCTACACAAGTAGTGCTAAAAAAATCTAGAATCACTGTTGTCAAGAATGAAAAAGGTGAATTAATCCAAACACGAGTTACATCTAGTTGGCGTATGTGAATTGATTATAGAAAGTTAAATGAAGCCAGTAGAAAAGATCATTTTTCCTTACCATTTCTTGACCAAATCTTAGAAAGAATAGCTGGACATCTTTACTACTACTTTTTAGATGAATATTCTGGTTATTATCAAATTCCTATAATACTTAAGGATCAAGGAAAGACAACATTTACTTGTTCTTTTGGAACATTTGCATTTAAAAGAATGCCATTTAGACTTTGTAATGCTCTTACAACATTTGAAAAATGCATTTTAAGTATTTTCAGCGATATGGTTGAACATTGTTTAGAGGTCTTTATGGATGATTTGACTGTGTTTGGGCATTCTTTTGATGATTGCCTTGGTAATTTGGAAAAAGTCTTAAAAAGTTGTGTTGAAAAAGAACTTGTGTTGAATTAGAAAAAATGTCATTACATGGTTACTTCTGAAATTGTTTTTGGTCATGTTGTATCTGTTAATGGAATTGAAGTTTACAAAGCAAAAATTGAAATCATATCCAAATTGCCATCACTAAAAATAGTTAGCGATGTGAGATCCATTTTAGGATATGCAGGATTTTATATGAGGTTTATAAAAAACTTTAGTTTTATATCTAAACTACTTTGTAACATTTTATTAAAAGATCCACTATTTAAATAGATTGATGATTGTCAAAATTTTTTTGAGAAAATAATTTATCTTTTAACAACTGCACCCATTAATCAATCTTTTGATTGGTCTTTGCCTTTTGAATTAATGTGTCATGCAAGTGACTTTACTGTTGGTGCTGTTTTAGGACAAAGAAGGGATGATAAGCCTTTTGTGATTTATTGTGCGAGTAAGACTTTGTATAATACTTAAATGAATTATTCGACAACTAAAAAAGAATTACTTGCTGTGGTATTTGCATTAAACAAATTTCGTTCATATTTGCTTGGTTCTAAATCCATTATTTTTCCTAACCACACTACTGTGAGATATTTGATGACTAAATATGATTCCAAAACCAAGACTAATTCATTTGATTTTGTTACTTCAAGAGTTTGATCTCACCATCAAAGATAAAAGGGGTGAAAAATATGTCGTTGCTGATCATTTATTAAGACTCATATATGAAATCTGCACTGACATAACACCTATCGATGATTCTTTGTCTGATGAATTTGAATTTTTTTCTACTTTAATGCCATGGTATGCTAACATTGTTAATTTTTTGTTACATGGAAAATGCCTTTGTAATGGAATACTCAAGAAAAGAATAAATTTTTGGTTGAAGTAAAAAAATTTTATTGGGATGATCTTTACTTGTTCAAATATTGCCCTGATTAAATTTTTCAGCACTGCATTCTTGATAATGAGGTAAGTAGCGTCATTAAGTTTTGTCATTCTGAAGCATGCAATGGATACTTTTCTTCAAGAAAAACTGTGGCTAAAATTTTATAATGTTGATTTTATTGGCCTACCATATTCAAAGATACATATGAATTTTGTAAAACTTGTGAAAACTGTCAAAAATTGGGTTCAATTACTAAAAGAAAGATGATGCCCTTAAATTACATACTTGAGATCGAAATATTTGATTGCTTGGGAATTGATTTCATGGGTTCATTTCTACCATATTTTGGGTTTGTGTTCATATTAGTTGCAGTTGATTATTTTTCAAAATGAATTGAAGCAACTTCCTGTCGAAATAATGATAGCAAAATTTAGTCAAATTTTTAAGAGAAATTCTTTTAAGTTGATTTGGAATCTCTCGAGCCATTATTAGTGATGGAGGTAAATATTTTTGTAATAAGTCATTTGAGTCTTTAATGAAGAAATACAGAATTACACATAAAGTTGCTATCTCTTATCATCTTTAAACAAATGGTCAAGTTAAATTAGCAAATAGGGAGATAAAAAAATTTTTTAGAAAAGACGGTTGACCTAACCTGCAAAGGTTGGTCTGTTAGATTGATTGATGCACTCTGGACCTATTGTACTGCATTTAAGACGTCCTTAGGAATGTCACTCTATCTGCTAGTTTATGGTAAACCTTGTCACTTACCTATTAAACTTGAGCATAAGTTATTTTGGGCTACTAAAGCTTTTAATTCAAATTTGAATGAATATTACAAGTAAATATTTCTTAATATTCATATGAAGTGATTTCTCAAATTTTCATAAATCATTCCTCAATTCCTCAAGTGCATCATTCCCCAGCAACGACGCCAAAACCTTGACACGACTTAAAAGTGATTTTTAACTCCCAAGTATAAAAGTTTCTTATTATAATATAGCTCAGTGAGTCTGAGGTCGTCCATAGAGAAAAGATTTAATTTGTTTATTTTATTTTATCTAAAAATAAAAATAAAACTTAAATATATGCAATTTAATTTAAGTGAAACTATGAAGTTGAATTAATTAGGGTTATGATCCACTCTTCGTAATAAATAAAATTTAAAAAATTCTTTTTGCTATTTTTATTTAGATTTGTTGCTCAAAAAATTAATTATTTAAATTATCATTATTTTTTCATTAATTTTATTATGGATTAAGTATTTATTGTGCCAAAACTTCACATAATTTGAGGATCCAAACAAATAAACGGGTGTTAAATTTGGATTTAAGAGGTCTGAAAACTTTAAAATGAGTTAAGATTGGCTTAAAATTGAGCTTTTACAAGGAAAGTTGACTTTTTTTGTTGACAAAGCATTAATTAGTTGATAAAATAGGCTTACAATAAATATGAATGCACTGGATAGCTGCCAATTTTTACTAAATCTCAACTGTTCATAATTCAATGGTTACGATCATGCCACGTGGCAATGGTTTGTGAAGCCAGTTAGAGGATCCTAATCTTTGTATTCGTGTCGACCCGATCCACCCATTAACCTGCCAAATCTCAATCGTTCTTTGACCGAATCGAACGTTTCATATGATGCCACATGCAAGGTTGGCGTTTGAAGTTTGACTAGTCGGTTGTGTGGAGCGCATGCATCAAGCTTATCATGGACTGCAAAACATTAGATTATAAATTTATTTCTCTATAAATAAAGCCTCATTTTTTTTTATTTTTTTACCATCTCTCTTCTTCTCTAATTCTCTCAATCTACTTGTAATCTTGTTTTCCAGGTGTGTTTTAATATTTTGCACAATTATTTTTATAAATAAATTTAGTTTTATTTTCAATTTTAGTTGTTTCAATTCCTTGTAATTATGAGTAATTTAATTTTAATAATTATTTTTCTATTTTAATTATGCTTAGTTAAATAATAATAGTTAAGGTAAGGTGAAACTCTTAAGAAATAAATATGATTTAATCCAGTTCTATTTTTAATTATATAAATTAAATTATTTTCTATATAATTTTATACATATTTTATATTTTGAAAATTTGATTATTGTAGACAAATAATTCCGGCACAATAAATTCTTAATATCTTAATATAAGGTATGGTAAAATGGTATTTTGATTTATTGTAAATAAATTAAATTTTTGCACAATAAATACTTAATCCATAATAAAATTAATCAGAAAATAATGATAATTTATATAATTAATCTTTTTGGCAATAAATCTAAATAAAAATAGTAAAAGAATTTGTTAAATTCTATTTATTAGTAAGAGTGGATCCATAACCCTAACTAATTCAATTTTATAGTTTCACTTAAATAAAGTTGCATATATTCAAGTTTTATTTTTATTTTTAGATAAAATAAAATAAACAAACTAAATTTTTTCTTTGTGGATCAACCTCGGAGTCAACGAGCTATGAAATTTAACTATGCAACCCAAGAGGAGGGGTGAATTGGGTTTTAAAATGTAAGCAAATAACTCCATACAACAATTAAAACTAATACCTTAATAAAATAAAAAACAATAAATTTAACAATGCACAATATTAAAAAGGATAATGGAAATGAAATCAAACACGTGAGTTTTTACTTGGTTCGATAAAACCGGCCTAATTCCATGTCTCCAAGCAATACAAGCTTGTGGATTTCACTATCTGAGCCTCCAAGACTTTAAGTTCTTACAATTAACTTCTATGGTGTCAATAAACCTTTACAAGTGGTGATTCACTCATACACACCTTTCCCCAAGTATTTCCCACACTTTTCACTTACTTTTCCCCAAGTGTTTCCCACACTTATACTCACACAAATTTGCTAATGAATTTAAATATTACAACAAAAATTTTCTTGAAGAGTGGATGTACAAATGATAGCTTAATGATAATTCAATGTATGAAGATTTGTAAAATAGAAGCTTAAGAGATGTTGTATGAATTGATTTTTGCTTAAAAAAACTTGTTAGATTTGATTTTGATTTGAGTTTATATAGATTTGATAAGTAAACTAGTGGTTATTGACCTTAAGAGAATATTCGGTTAGTCGTTTGAGTTGGTGGTTAGCCGCTTAGACTTTTGTGGCAAGTTATCGTTACAAACTTGGCTTTAAAATTTTAAAAATTTTCCCCAAACGGTTAGCCGCTTATTTTTAGGTGGTTAACTGCTACCTTTCTGTCTTCCAAACATATTTTTAATATTTATAATTTGGCCATAAAACTTTTAGAAATTAAAAAATAGTCTAATACTTTTAAAAGTTACGTTATGGAAAAAAATATTTTATATTTTTTCAAATAGGTCCAAATCTAGAATTTAAAATAATACTTGTTGAAATCAAAGTTTGTAAAACTTTTTTATTTTAATCCATATCTTGAAAAATAACCAATTTCATAAAATACGTAACCTATGATTATAAAACCTTTGGTTTATGAAAAATAATGATTTATTAAACAAAATCTTCAGCTTTTCATATGCTAAATCATGCATACATTAAATCATACCAGCTTTACAAGTTTTGTAGTAATGAAGGCATTTTGTGCTAATATTTGTTCTTGGTTGAGCCGTTATCCGTTAAGTGTTTTGAGCTGAATTTCACTTGAATAAATTTTGCCCTTAAAAAATTAGTAAAATTGTGAAATACAATAATACATGTTGTTATTGTCAAAATTATAATTTGTATAGCACTTTAGGCTAACAAGCCATACTATACCAAGACACTCTTATACTTAGTTGTTAGAAATCATTTTTAAGACATGTCAATAATCTTTATATACTTGATACGATTGCTTCATTTAATGAATAATTGTACAAGATTTAAAGAGAAAATTAACCAATGAGACATTGACTGCATTATAGCATAGAAGATCTGGTCATATTTCCAAACGGAGAATAGAGAGACTTCATATGATTGCTTCATTTAATGAATCCCTAAAATTAAGTACACAATGTTTAAAGAGAAAATTAATCAATGAGACATCAATTGTGTTATAGCATAGGAGATTAGGTCATATTTTTAAACAGAGAATAGAGAGACTGGTGTTAGATGAAATTGTCGACCCTTTAAATTTCATAGATTTTGATATTTGTGTTAACTGTATCAAGGGGAAACAAACTAATTATAGGAGATTTGGAGCCAATAGGACTTTGAACGTCTTTGAACTCATACATATAAAAACATTTGTGGGCCATTCCTTGTGGCTGCTTGGAACTGTCAATAATATTTTATGATGCTCATAGACGAATTTTTTAGATGTGGCTACATATATCTCATCCATGAGAAATCACAGTCCTTGGATATATTTAAAAATTTTAGGGTTGAAGTTGAGAACCAACTTGGCAATAGAATTAAAACCGTTAGATCTGATTGTAGTGGTGAATATTGTTGTAGATATGACAGTTCAAGTGAACAACTTCTTGGACCATTTCTAAATTCCGATAAGAATGCAGTATCATCACACATTACACAATACGAGGTTCACCAACTGTGAATGGTGTTGCTGAAAGACAAAACAAGACGCTTGAGGACATGGTGAGGAATATGATTTGTCAGTTTACCTTGCCAGAATCACTTTGGGGAGAAGCACTTAAGACTGTAGTATATATCTTTAATAAGGTTCCAATTAAAGTGACTGCCAAAACTCTTTACGAGTTTTGTATAGGTAAAAAGGCTAATTTAAAGCACTTGCATGTTTAAGGATGTCTAGCTGAGGCAAGGCCTTATAGGCCTAATAAGAAGAAACTGGACTCAAGGATAATGAGTTGCTATTTTGTTAGATACTTAGAACGATCTAGGGAATACAAGTTTTATGATCCCAAGACTAAGTCAAATTTTGAGTCCAGAAATGCTTGGTTCTTTGATGATGTCAAATTTGTAAGGGGAGACACAGTTAGAGTCTTTATCTTTAAAGAGGAATATATTAATATTCTTATAGGTGTTATTAGCATTGATTAGGATTTTATTTCTGATTTTGTTCAAGAAATAACATATCAAGACAATGTTGGAGAACCCATTATACAAGTTGTTCTGAAAGAACAAACTTTACCACTTTAAAAACCTATGCCATTAAGAAGATCTACTAGAGAAAGGAGAAGTACAATACCATATGACTACATTATATTTCTCCAAGAACATAAGATAGACATCGACGTGATGGAAGATGATCTTATCAATTCTCGTCAAGCTATGAAAATTTCTAACTCTCAAAAGTGGATAGATGCCATAAATGAAGAGATAAAGTCAATGAAGGACATTGACGTATGAGATCTTATTCTATTGTCAAAAGATGTAAAACCTATTGGTTGGAAATTGATATTTAAGACTAAAAGAGATTCAAAAGGCAATATGAAGAGGTACAAGGCATGTTTAGTCACAAAAGACTTTACATAGAAAAAAAATCGATTATAAAGAGACTTTCTCTCCAATTTCTTCAAAAAACTCTTTCAGGATCATAATGACATTATTTATGCATTTTGATCTTGAATTACATCAAATGGATGTGAAGACAACATTTTTTAATGGTGACATTGATAAGACAATCTATATAGTGTAGGTAGAAAACTTTGTGTCAGAAGATCCAAATAATATAGTTTGCAAACTTAAGAAATCCATCTATGGGTCAAACAAGCATCTTGACATGGTATTTTAAGTCTCATCAAGTGATCATCCTATTTGGTTTTGAGATGAATTTGATTGATAATTGCATATACCATAAGTTCTGTAGGAGCAAGTATACTTTTTTTGTTTTATATGTCAATGATATTTTGCTTGCCAACAACAATATAGGCTTATTGCACAACACCAAAAGATTTCTAAGGACTTTGAGATAAAAGATCTTGGTGACGCTTTTTTTATATTAACTATACCGATACACCGATATCACTCCCAGACTATTCTTTGATTATCACAAAAGAATTATATCGAAACAGTTCTTAAGAGATATAACATGCAAGATTACAAACCAGGTGATATGCCTATTGCTAAGGGAGATAGGTTTTGTTTTAATCAGTGCCTTAAAAATAATTTTAAAGAGAAGAAAATGTAGAAGATTTTTTATGCATTAGCAGTAGGAAGTCTGATGTATGTTCGGGTTTGTATGCGACCGGATATCGCATAAGTTATAGGGATGTTGGGCAGATATGTAAGTAATACAGGAGTATACCATTGGAAAGCAACCAAATGAGGTCGAATAAGCTAGAGATCATTAGGTATACTGATTCTGATTTTGTTGGATGCTAAGATAGTATAAAATCCACTTTGTTGTACATTTATCTGCTAGCTGGGGTGCTATCTTCTAAAATATTGCTAAACTGTCTCTAATAGCCTCTTTTTCAATGACAACAGAGTCTATAGAATGTTCTAAGGCATTCAATCATGGAATTTAGCCGCGAAGTTTTGTCGTAGGGCTGTGTATAGTAGATATGTTGATAGACCACTAAACTTGTTTTGTGACAATAAGTCAGCAGTGTTGTATTCCAATAACAACAGGAGTTTGACGAAGTCAAAGTATATAAACATTAGGTTTTTAGTTGTTAAGGAAAGAGTTTAGAGTGGATAGTTGTCTATAGAGCACATCGGCAAAATCTCCATGTTTATGGATTCGCTTACTAATGGATTGCCACCTAAGGTGTTTCATGAGCAAATTACTCGTATCAGTGTCATGTTGTTAAAGGATATTCAGTTTGAGTGGGAGTTTGTATTTTAAATACTCTTATAATATGGACATTTTTAGTTATTTCAATTTATGGATATTTTAAGTTATTTTCTACAGTAATAAAATTTTGATTTATTAACACTCTGATTTTAGTATAGTTTGATCTCACTAAGGTTTAAGGTGAACAAGTTGGAAATAGACATGTTAAGATCACATTATATAAAATTTCTATACTACACAACTACATCATGATCTATGTTATTTAGTTGTATTGGTATAGTGACCATTAAAGGTCAAGTTATGATAATTCTAACAAAGGTCACTTTGATCCTATGCTGGTATGATTGATAGACCAAATTGGTTATAGATATATTTTAGTAATGATAGTAAGGTTAAGATCATACAGTTATTTTTGCAAAGCATAATTATAAGATTACACATATAGCTCAAGTGGGAGATTGTTGAGTTTTTTAATCTTATATTATTGGATCTTTAATTCAATGTTGGGCTTGTATGTGAATAATTATGTGTTGTGAACGGTCATATAAGGTTAAGCACAATTAAAAGTGATCTATTAAGATTTTTGATATTATGGGCTTGAATGTATCTAATAAGATATGGGTCTTTAATGTATAAAGACCCAATGATAACTAATTATATGAGGGGCAGAATTAGGAGTACATAATAACAACAGGAAATAATTGTCAATATAAGTGGTCATGGTCCCCAGGTCACACGCATCTTTCTATTCTTTCTGACATCCTATCATCAGAGATAAAGCATAGAGAATATTAAAGGATTTTTTAGGAGAATGTGTTGATCTAGAAGGCCAATCATGCAACCTAGAAAGCAATTCAACGTTATGGATTCAGGTACACTTTTGCATATTTTTTTATTAATTCTTAATGATACAATACGAATATTTTTAGATTATAGGTGATGGTCTTCATTAAAGAATTTATGGTCTTAACAATTAAACCCCTACAATGCTTTTATGGAGGTTCAAACCACTATCCTCATAGTTGTGAGGGAAGGCTGTTATTCCACCAATCATTGTTTTGAGAAGAATGTTATCTTTCAATTTAATTAGCTTTAATCGACCTGTAATTCATTCTTGATCCATCAATCATTGTGTGGTGTTAAATCTTGGGTTATAAATAAGACAATTCTAATCTTAATTTCAATACAAAATTTCAACCATTTTGACTTAAATTTTAAAAAATAAACAATACTTTAAGTATGTTAGTAAAATTTAAAATATTACCTGCATATGATAGTACACACAAAATTGCGTAAGACCACTAAAGACAATGAGCATTTTACTAAAAAAAAGACTCATTTTATTAATTTTGTCTTTATGTACATATATCTCATTCTATTTTTCTTGTACAATTTTATGTGCAAATAACAATTTTCTTTTATCCTACCTACAAATCATAATTTAGTAGTTTTTCACTTATATTATTCAATAACCGGTGAATTCATTGTTTAGGATTTTATTACGAGCTACTTATATATGTAATTAAAAAAAAATACCATGCTTGGATCATTTGTCATGGTGGAGTCCAGATACCAAGGCCTAAAATTAGCCAAGTTGATCTCCAAATAATTAACGCACTAAGATTGAACTCTCCAATAGCAGAGCTCAATTGTCTTTGCTTAGTCTCCACACAAGGGCTTAAATGCTCACTCTAAGTTCAAATGTAAAATGTTTGTTTGGTTTCCTTTGGCTTCCAAGAAAATCATAAAGAAAAGTGGAGATATGATCAGAGAAAATAATCCAGAATTATTGATCTCATTCGAATGATTTGCAAGAGTATATTTATTAACACAACTTAAAATTGATTTCTAACTTCCAAGTATAAGAGTATTTTGTTATATTATACCTCGATGAGTCTGAGGTCGATCCATGGAGAAAAGATTTAATTTGTTTATTTTATTTGATCTAAAAGTAAAAATAAAACTTAAATTTGTGCAACTTAATTTAAGTGAAACTATGAAATTAAATAAGTAGGGTTATGGATATACTTTTAGTAGTAAATAAAATTTAATAAATTCTTTTTTCTATTTTTATCTAGATTTATTGCCTAAAAGATTAATTGTATAAATTATCATTATTTTCCTATTAATTTTATTATGGATTAAGTATTTGTTGTGCTAAAATTTAATTTGTCTACAATAAATTAAAATACCATTTTATCATACCTTATATTGAGATATTAAGAATTTATTGTGCTAAACTCCCTTATTTGTCTACAATAAATCAAAATTTCAAAATGCAAAATATGTATAAAATTAAATAGAAAATAATTTAATTGATATAATTAAAAATAGAATTTGATTAAACTATTTTGTTTTACTAAGAGTTTCACCTTCCCTTAACTATTATTATTTAACTAAGCATAGTTGAAATAAAATAATAAAAATTAAATTATTTATGAAAAAAGGTATTTGAAAATTAAAAATAAACCTAATTTTATTTATTGAAAATGTATTACAAAGAGAGATGAGAAGATGAAGAATTTGAGGAGAAAGAAGTGAAGAAAAGTGTAGAGAGGTGTGTCCCCCCCTCTATTAATATTAATACATGATTAATCAACACCACATATATAAATAACGCTAATTACATTATAGCCATACATTTGTCCCACTAAAACATAAACCTAACTTAATCAATTCAAGTATACCTAATTCATTCCATTAACAATTACCACACCTAATATAGGAAAAACTTATAATTTTACAATTATCACACTTTACGTGGTAAAAACTTATAATTTCACAACAAAAGTATGGATTCTCCTTGACAATAAAATAAATTTTTGGACCTTCAGAATCCAAAATTGACATCCGTGCATTTGTTTGGAGCCTTGAATTACATGAAATTACTATTTTTACTTAATAAACACATAAAAATATACAAAATCAAATATTTAGAAAAATAATTAGAAGTTCACAATGTGTTATATAATGATAAACATAAATTATAATATAAGCACAAAATAACATTTTTACCATTAATGAACATACAATTTTTAACATTAATAATTTATATATACATCTTGAGCCTTTTACATGCTACAATTGTTAAGCTAACGACATAACTAATTTTCACCAGCTCAGCTGCCAAGTTTGCAGCAATAACAAACTTGTTTAATCAAGCTGACTGAGCTAACAAACAAACCTTACTAACCAAGCCATGACTGATTAATTCTCTTATCTTAACAGCCCTCTTCAAGCTCAAGGTTTGGGAAGTACATCGACCTTGGATAGTAGATAATGAAACTGATTAAAGGCTAAAGGTTTGGTGAGAATATTTGCCACTTGATCACAACTATAAACATGACTGATTTGTAACTCTTTTTTAGCTAAATACCCCCAAACCAAAGGCAAATCAAGTTCAATATGTTTAGTTTTAGAGTGGTACATAAGATTAGTAGCCAAGGCTTCTACATTTTTGTTGTCACAGTAAAGAATTGGAGATTGCAGCAAGAGCACTTTCAATCATTTAAAGAGATAAGTGATTCATAGTACCTTTACTGTTGTTAAAGCCAATGTCCTATATTCCTATTCATCCGCGCTTCTAAAAACTATGTGTTGTTTGTTAGAACACCAGGATATCAAGTTGTTGCCTAAGTAAACACAATATCCTTGCACTGACTTCCTATCATTTAAGTCTTATCCTTAATTAGCATCTGAGAAAGCTATAAGGGTGATTGAACTAGATTTGTAAAATTTTTACAAACCATAATTTGTTGTATATTGTAGGTATCTCAATAATCTTTTACAAGCTTACCAATGAAATAATAATGGATTATATAGGAATTGGTTGAGTTTATTTATTGTAAACGTAATTTCACACATTGTTAAAGTAAAATATTATAATGAACCCACCAGGCTTCCGTACAAAGAAGGGATTTCAAAAGCTACACTTTTGTCTTTAACGAATTTGTTTTGTTGAACTTATAAGAGTTTGACATCCCTTGTACTCCATAATTTGAGCTTTCTTAAGCCCTGATAACTCTATGAAATGAGAGTTATCATGGCACTATCAGATTTAATCAATGTTACTTAGAGAGTAAATGATGTGTTTTCATTGCATTAATAATGTATTTTGCAAGAGCATTTAGTTAAGTTTAATTTTTAATAAATTAATATTATTTTAGATCACTTGGTGCTCTGATTATGTGTGAATTGTAGGTAATCAAAAGCCCAAGTTTCATGGATATAATGCTGCCACAATAAACTTACAAAAGATGACAAAAGAGCTGGGCTATAGGGGCATTAAAAAAAATCTAAAACAGTAAAGATGTTGTAGTCGATGCTATAACAATTCAGTAGCAACTACAGAGAAGATTTTGCACGAAATAATTAAAAGATTGCGATCCAAGGTTTCCAAAAATGGCAGATATGCATCCACATGCTTTTGCTTATCCTAATTTTAAGCCATAAAAGGAGCACGTATTGAAAGAAAAATAGGGAGCTGTAACTAAAGAAACATATAGAGAAAAGCTAAAAGAAAACAGAGAAGAAGAGAGATTTAAGGGGTTGCAATGAGGATTTAGGGAGAAAAGAAGAAAGAGCAATTGCAAGATCAAGCAGAAACTAATCTTTTATCTTTATTTTGTTGTTTTCTTCTATTCATGTGGATGTATTTGATGGCTAAAATGATCTTTGTTTCTGTTTTATCTTTTATCATGAACTAATTTCGTTATGGTTGACACAACTTAAAAGTGTTATTACTCTCAAGGATAAGAGTGCCTAGTTATAATAGAACTCGGTGAGTCTGAGGTCGAACCACAAGGAATTTTAAATCTGATAGTCAATTTGTTGTAACAAAGAAAATTAACTATGGGAACAAAAATCAAAATAAAAATGTGCTAAGGTTACAGGATCCATTCTCAAATTTCAAATTATAATTAAAACCACTTTCTCATATTTGTATTTTACATTTATTCTGCCAGTTAATTATTATGCCATTTAATTCTTGATTAACTATTAATGTGATAAATATGGGATCAAGTACTTAATGTGCCATAACTATATTGAAGTGTCGACATTATGTCAAAATATCATACAAATCATAAAATATTCTGATTTATAAATTAACATTACATAAAAGAAAGTGGTGAGAAAGAAAAAATATAACAAATAAAATAAACTTTAAAACTCACTTGAGAGAGTAATTGTTGTGCAAATTTTATTGAACTCGCAAGTGCACGAATCTATTGTAGAATAGCTCAATGGTGACGAGTGTCGATTCCACGAGGAGGTGGATTTTAATTGCTTGTAGAATTAATTTTCTTAGTGGGTGATTGGATTTATAATGACAATTATGTAGGCAATGTATTAATTTGAATTAAATCTATTGGAATAAACTATTAAAATAAAATGCTTGGATCTCCGGATCTGTCTCAACATGTACCATCGGCTTAATATTCATTATTAGTACCAATTAAATCATGAAGGGGGAACTTCCACTCATCATGAACCACACTTTAATAGATATGGTGCTAAGGGCTTCCCGTGCCAAATAGTAATAACCTTGCCTAGGGAGGCGGTTATTCCAGCCGATATCCAGACAAGATTATTATTATATGTCTACGAAAAGTCAAAACAACCACATAAATTAAAGGGGAAGGAAAAGTAAATTTACCAAATTAAGCCCATGGAGCATGTTGAGACTTCACCTTCAACCCAAGCTTGAAACGAAATTAACCACTCATATTTGAACTATGGGTAAAATGGGAATTTTATTAAAATACGTAGCAAATACAAGATGGAGATGGAATTACAGAAAATGGAGCTCAAAAATAGATTCAGGGGTGTCAAATTAGAAGGGGGGAGCCCCCTTTTTATAGATACACTGAGTAAATCATGGCCATCGGATCAAAACAATTTAGACGCTCAGGATTGCGCCACGTGGCAAGCTCCTATTGGATGGAACACATCATCAGGACTATTATTTTGTGTATATGCATGTACCGTACACACATTTTTTCGATCCACTAACATTCTGCCACGTCACCGGTCAACATTTTTAGTCCAATAGTATCGTGACACGTCATCAGTCAACGCCACATCATCAGTCAATGCCACATAAGCGGTCAATGCCCCATCATTCGTCCAATCAAATGCTTTGCCACGTCGTATCGCATGCCACGCGTCGTCAGATCTGATGCCACATCAGTACAATACATGTGAACAATGCCATGAATAGTCTGTGTGCGAGAACATATATATCAACCGTCATCAGTATGTGTGAAACGATCAGTATATGTGAAACATCCATTTTTCTTTTTATGCTCCTCCTAAGGTTTTCGACTGTCCTGAGTTCAAAAGTGCTGTCCGTTTTTTCATCTGATATCTCGTTTATTGTGAAATGAGCATGATATCCCCTAAAATACATAAAATACTTAATTAAAATAAAACATACATAATTAAATTACAAGGGACTTAAAGACATAAAAATAGGGATGTTAATGAGACTTGGAGTGTAAAATGATGATTTTCTCCACTATAAATACACACTTTCTAGTACTCAACACACCCCCCAACCAGCTTGATGCTAGTCCCTAGCAGATTAAGCGAAAACAAAAGTCAAATTTTTTTTTTAAACTGTGGTATTTATTCAATCAGACTAATGTTAACAATCAAATAAAAGTATAAGTATTATCTACAGTCTAAAGAAATATCATTTCCACATCAACTCTCCACATGAATCAGTTTAGAAAACTTTGTCACAACTTTAGTAATCAAGTCACTTTCAATAATGACATATCAAACCCCAAAATCTCACCGGTAGTAATGATACTCTCACAAAGAAATTAAATCAAAAAATAATCACTCCAGTGATTGGTAAATTGAGTGAAAATAATAAAAAAATAATATCACACACTCTCACCAAGGTGACAAAAATATGCACTCAGCTTAAAAATAGTACGATTTTAATGCTAATCAAACCAATACATTCATAATCTTTTTTTTTTTTTTTTAGTATGCATTGCCACATCTTTTCAACCCATATAACTAGTTTCTATTTCAGACTATAGTTCCCTAAAATCAAGAAGGACTTTTATTAGGACGTAACGTAGGTTAGGGACGTGGCTAACAAAGAAAGGATAATAGGAAAAACAAAATATATGTTTGAAAAATAGAGAACTTTGGAGATTGTAAGGTGCTTTTCACTTGTTTTTTTTTTAATTAATTAATTTATTTATTTGTATACATATTTTTTTTTCTTTTGTTTCTTTTCCTCTTTTTTTTTTTAGCACCTTTTTTTTTTGTGGATGTAAAATTATCTCTATTTTCAAACATAAATGGGTGGTGGAAAATACAAAATATAAGGTGATACTCCACATTGGAGTGAGACAAGATAATAGGTTGCCAAAGAAAAAGTCTTTATTTTTTAAGGCTCAAAGGGGTTAACTATGGATACATAGTAATAGGGTTGGCTAGAAAGACTTAAACGGACCAAAGATGGCCTTTCTGTCATCTTTTAGGGTTCTAAATAATCTTCCATATCTACTAGTTAGATGGACCTTCAGATGTGGCAACACACACTTTTTTTTTTTAATACAGAAATTTGGAGATAATGTATAAAGCAATAAACTGCTAAGCTGAATGAAGAATTGGCAAAAAGGGGTTACTCTCCAAGAAAAATAACAGGCTCAAAAACTCACTTGGAAATTATTATGACATGTGCATTCTTTCAAGCAACTTATAGTTGTCTTCAACATCAACATGTAGAGTAGTAAACATGGTGTAACATAACTAAAGACCAAAGATAATACAAATACTAAAATTTGAAAGTTATCATGTCATCTAATTATGAAAAGATCACACAAAATATCTTTTTTTTTTTTTTTTTAAATTCTACCCCTAAACCTAGTCTTAGTCATGAAAATTATGCATGCAGAATGGTGAAAATGACATAGAAAAACTAATTGGTAAAAGAAATTAGAAAGATCACACTTAAAATGACTGTCAAAGCAAGAAATGTCTGAATTTTTTTTTTTATAATAAGAAGATGTGTTTCTAGAGTCGTTACACTCCATATTCAGCCATCTTCGACTCAAAAATTTAGCCACAGTTAGTTTCTAATAAAAAAATAACTACACCAAGATTGAGATATTCCACAATTGTCAACTATTCCCTCCCCCCAACCAGAACGAAACATTGTCCTCAATGTTGAAAGAAAATAGGGTTTAGGAGACATCACCTGAGTGTCGCATCACAGAAGGAAATATTTACAAGCGGAGAGTTAAATCTAATTTGCACTTCTTACTACGGCTATTGTTACCATCATTAGTTGGCCATTCCAAGATAAGGGTCTTGGGATCTGGCTCTGGTCTATAAGCTTGTAACAGATCAAGTAACTCGTTAGCAGTATGAGCACAAATAAAGATTTTTTTCGCTGTGAAATGGATGAAATGGTTTTTTATTGTATGGTTAAGAAATGCGATGAAGCCATCATAAAAGTTATTGACATTTAACAAACCGATGGGTTTCTGATGAATGTTCAGATGGGCCCAAGATGCTAATGTGATTAGTGCCTCTAGAGTTGTAAGATCTCCTGGTAAGAAAATAAAAGCATCAGCATGATTCAACATTTCAGTTATTCTTTCTTGCATACCTGAGACGACTAACTCTTCTCCAGTTGGTGAGTCGGACATACAGCCCAACGGTTTGAGGCTTCTTGGGATGATGCCTAACACTTAGCTCCCTCTGAGATAAACAGCTTCTGAGACTAGTTTGGATAACTCTCGGTCACCTCCTCCATAAACTAGATGCAAATTTCTTTCTGCTATTCGTTGACCAAGATCGATGGCTGCCTCAACGAACTCTTTATGTTTGCCATAGTTAAATCCAGAGAGCATACAAATGTTCTTGAATTGTTTATTGGGAGTAGCTGCCATTGGGATTCTTCTCAAAAATAATTTGTGAGTCTAAAAAGAAAAGATCATATATCAAGGATCTTGGTGACAATTGTTTACAGCTGTATAGGAGGTAGCACGTCTATGTCAATGAACGCGTAAAGCACATGGCTCGAGATTCAAAAAGGAAATAGTAAAAGAAAAAGCACTCAATTGTTAAAGACAATAATGCAATTGATAAAACAACAGTGAAATAAAACAACAGTAAAATAAAAGAACAGTAAAAGAATATCTACAGGTAGTTGTGATTGTGGCTCACATCTTCCTCTGGTTTTACGTCCAGAAACGGCTTGAACGCCCTCTATGGGTCGAGGATAGGCTGCCCATCCAGTTTTCTTATAAAGCGCAAAAAGGTCGTTTATAGTCAGATTCCCAAGACTATATCGTGCATACTCTTTTTGAAATAATGGCCATAACTGGAGAATTGCTCTTTGTACGTATCCACTGGGATGCGTTTCAAGAGACAAAAGGATATCATCCAATGACTCTTTATTCAAGCCATCCCTAATGAATTGAATCTTATCTTCCCTGTTATCAGACATCATTCCGAAAGAACAAGGATTTTTATCGCATTTCATCCTGGCACACTTATGACAATTAACATGAAGTTTTTCACTCTTTCGTTTTCTCGAGTAATTTCCTTTACCACAACCAGGCATGTATGCAATAAATTTAGGAGGTAACTCACCTGCCAAACGTACCTTGGCCTCGATTAACCAACGGATGTCAGCAGGGACGTTATTTCTCATAAGCAATAACATGCGTTCGGACCGAGCTTTATAGATCGTAAGGAGGGCATTCTGAGGAAGTGAAGGAAATCGCTTGTGAAGCTTTGCTAGAATCGCGTTTCTGTCCATACCTTCTTCTCAGAATATTAGTTATTATGGGAAACTAAAGTAACCGACTTTGATTGTCACGGAGTACCGTTATCCGCCACTTAACCGGGGTAACAAACTAGAGAATACACAAAAAAGAAAAGAAAAGAAAAGAAAAATAATAATCTCACAATTGTCCTCTTATTGAGTTTTCCTCAAGTTCGATTTGGGTTTCGTTGATACCTCCTTTAATTTCTTTGAGTTGTCTTTCTAGATCTTCAACGTGGGATACCAACTCTGGAGGTTGTAGCTTCCAAATACGATGCGTTTTACAAAATCGTATCTGGCTTCTCAGATGAGATTGTACAAGTTGAAGTTGTCTGAGAATGTTCAAGAGGAACTGTCTAGTTGAGGAATACATAATTAGAAGTGATAAAAGAAAACTGAATGATTAAATAAACACACTTTCACAAAAATTTAAATCATCGAAAAGAAGAAATAAATAAGAAAAATTCTTAATTTAAATTTGGTGGGTCACTCAAATCTATTTCGGTGCCTTTTTTCACGTGGTTGGTACTCTAGATATGGCTTCAATCTTTGACCATTAACTTTAAAAATTACACCGTTCTTTGGATCCTTAATTTTATCTGCCGTATATGAAAAAACATTATGTGGACTATAAAGGGACGACCCATCGATAGCGTAACTTACCTGGGAATAGGCGCAAGCGAGAATTGAATAAAAGTACTTTCTGACCTGGTGTGAAAGATTTTCTCATAATTTGCTTGTCATGAAAGACTTTCATTCGCTGTTTGTAAATCTTGGCATTTTTGTATACATCATTACGACTTTCTTCAAGTTCTGCCAGTTGTGATTTTCTTTCTAAGTTAGCTTGCTGCATGTCAAAGTTGAATTTCTTGCTGGCCCAGTATGCGCAATGCTCAAGTTCTGGTGGTGATTGTGATGATGGACTCAGTTTTTTCTCTGATGGTACTAGTTGTTCCACTCTTGACTTCTATTTGTTAATGTCCATGGATGGTGCTGAATCGAGTAAGGCGTTAACTTCATCTATTGATATTGGGAGGTTGTTTGGCGATGTTGAAGATATTTAGCTCCATCGTTATATTGCCAAAGGACAACTGCATATTTCCAGTCCTGCATTGAATGTGAGCATCGGGAATTGCCAATAAAGGTCGTCCTAAGATAATGGGGATCTGTTTCCTTGAATCCTGGACTGGTTGAGTGTCAATTACAATGAAATCAACAGGAAAATAAAACTTATCTACCTGTATAAGCACGTCCTCCACAATACCACGAGGTTTTTTCATGGACCGATCTGCAAGCTGTAACACCACTGGAGTTGGGTGTAATTCTCTCTGTCCAAGTTTCACAAATACTGAGTAAGACAATAGATTTACACTAGCTCCTAAGTCCAACAAATCATTCTCAATTGTGTGGTTCCCTATACTACATAAGATAGTGGGGGAGCCTGGGTCTTTGTATTTTAGAGGAAGTTTGTGTTGCAGTATAGAACTAACGTTTTTTGTTAAAAATGCCTTTTTTTGAACATGAATGTTTCTCTTTTTAGTACAAAGGTCTTTAAGAAACTTGGCATAAGATGACACTTGTTTTATAGCATCAAGCAAAGGGATGTTAACACTTACCTGTTTAAAGATTTCAAAAATGTCACTTGTAGATTTTCCCTTTTTTGCTTTAGCTAACCTCAGGGGAAATGGAGCTTTTGGAATGTATTCTCGTGGGTTGGTTTCTTCTTTCTCCTCTGATGATGAGTCTTCTTCATTTACCGGTACAATTTGAGTTGTTTTTGGTGCCGACATCTCCACTTTGTTGTCGACTTCTTTTCCTTTTCGCAAGGTCATGACGGCTTTGACCTCTCCATGCTGTTGAGGTGAACTGGTACTTACTTCATGCACTCCTTTAGGATTAGACACTGGTTGACTTGGGAATTTACCTTTCTCAACAGTCATTGCCAAGGTCTGAATTGACGAAGCAAGTTGTCCCACCATTTTCTCAAGGTTTGAAATTGATTGGGTTTGTGAGTTGAAACCCGTTCTCATCTTATTTCGTAGTTCATCAATGGTGTGGTTTTCTTGCTCGATTTTGGAGTGAATAAAATTCTTGAAATTTTGAAATGCATCCTCCCATGGTCTAGGTTGAGAATAGTTTGGGTTCTGATTGTATGGTCTAAATGGTGGTTGAGAGGCTTGAGGATTTTGAGGAATTGGTTGCATTGGTGGAGCTGGAGCTGGAGCTGGAGCTGCTGGTCTATTCTGTTGGAATCCTTGAGACCATGAAAAATTGGGGTAGTCTCTCCATCCAGGATTATATGTGTTGGAGTAAGGGTTGTAGGTTGATGGCTTTCTCATTACACCTATGGCATTGGCTTGATCTGAGTATGAGTCCTGGTCATGTGGTTCCGTTAATTTAGCAACTGTTAACGATGCTATTTGTCGGGAAAGACCTTCAACTATATCTTTGACTTCTTTAATTTCTAAACTTGACTCGCCAATGTGAATCTCATTCACTCCCTTAACTCTTCTAGTACTCCTGAGTGAACGACTCCATTGTTGGGAATTATCTGCTTGTCGCTGGAAGAAATCCCAAATCTCTGATTCACTTTTTGACATTAGCTCTCCTCCACTTGTTGCCATTAGCCATTCTTGCACATTCGGCAATAATCCCTCCAAAAAGTATTGGCATTGGTGCCATTTTTCGTACCCATGATGTGGACACTTTAGGAGTAGCCCATTGAATCGCTCCCATGCTTCGAAAAATTGCTCGTCTTCTCTTTGGGTAAACTCTGAAATTTCCCTGCGAATAGCATTGGTTTTATGTACTGGGAAATATTTATTCAAAAATTTTGTTACCATTTGTTCCCATGATGTAATCTTTATTAGCAGGCAATGCATTGAACCATGAACGAGCTCTATCCTTTAAAGAAAATGGGAATAATCTAAGTTTAACATCATCATCTGAAAAATTCTCATATTTAAAAGTTTGACAAATAGCATGGAAATCATTCAGATGATTATATGGATCTTCATTTTCTAGGCCATAGAATGTTGGGAGACAATTTAGCACACTAGGTTTTAATTCAAAACTTCTAGCAGCTACATTTGGGTATCTTATGCATGATGTGCTCAAGTTAGCTAAGGGATTGAAGTAGTCCTTAAATGGCCTCTCTTGTGGTGCTGGTTGCAAATCCATTTCAAATTTATTTTTAATTGTAACGTGCTTGTGTGTGCGAACTGTTTTTTCTAATTCAAAGTCTATAGGCTCAAGATTAGGTAATTGTGACCTACGACCATGCATGCAAATAAAAAAAATGATAACAAAATTAATAAAGATAAATAAGAGGGAGAAATTACAATACTAACCTTATCACGCTGTTACAATTTGTTATGAAAATAACTCAAGTGCTATATATAGAAAAGAAAATACGTGAAACAAATTAAAATAAATTAAGAAGCGGTTGAACCTGCCGATTTCACAAAATAAAAAAAAAAATAACATGAAAATTAAATTACAGAAATTTAAAGAAGAGAAGAAAAGAAAAGAAAATAATACCTACTTCAAAATGTAAATTCACTTTTTTTTTTCTCTTTTTTTTTTAATAATAATAAAAAAAATATATTACAAGGAAACAAATAAAATAAATAAATAAAGAAGAAAAAAAAATTCTACAAATTAAAATACTTACCTCCCCGGCAACGGCGCCAAAAACTTGTTGTGCAAATTTTATTGAACTCGCAAGTGCACGAATCTGTTGTAGAATAGCTCAATGGTGACGAGTGTCGATCCCACGAGGAGGTGGATTTTAATTGCTTGTAGAATTAATTTTCTTAGTGGGTGATTGGATTTATAATGTCAATTATGTAGGCAATGTATTAATTTGAATTAAAGCTATTGGAATAAACTATTAAAATAAAATGCTTGGATCTCCGGATCTGTCTCAACATGTACCATCGGCTTAATATTCATTATTAGTACCAATTAAATCATGAAGGGGGAACTTCCACTCATCATGAACCACACTTTAATAGATATGGTGCTAAGGGCTTCCCGTGCCAAATAGTAATAACCTTGCCTAGGGAGGCGGTTATTCCAGCCGATATCCAGACAAGATTATTATTATCTGTCTACGAAAAGTCAAAACAACCACATAAATTAAAGGGGAAGGAAAAGTAAATTTACCAAATTAAACCCATGGAGCATGTTGAGACTTCACCTTCAACCCAAGCTTGAAACGAAATTAACCACTCATATTTGAACTATGGGTAAAATGGAAATTTTATTAAAATACGTAGAAAATACAAGATGGAGATGGAATTACAGAAAATGGAGCTCAAAAATGGATTCAGGGGTGTCAAATTAGGGGGGGAGCTCCCTTTTTATAGATACACTGAGTAAATTATGGCCATCGGATCAAAACAATTTAGACGCTCAGGATTGCGCCACGTGGCAAGCTCCTATTGGATAGAACACATCATCAGGGCTATTATTCTGTGTATATGCATGTACCGTACACACATTTTTTCGATCCACTAACATTCTGCCACGTCACCGGTCAACATTTTTGGTCCAATAGTATCGTGACACGTCATCAGTCAATGCCACATCATCAGTCAATGCCACATAAGCGGTCAATGCCACATCATTCGTCCCAATCAAATGCTGCCACGTCATTGTATGCGGTGCCACGCGT
Organism: Luvunga scandens; assembly: GCA_030449905.1. Classification (NCBI taxonomy): domain Eukaryota; kingdom Viridiplantae; phylum Streptophyta; class Magnoliopsida; order Sapindales; family Rutaceae; genus Luvunga; species Luvunga scandens. Next base: position 1,663,633 of record JASUUG010001122.1, on the reverse strand, counting down.
CAACGTGACAAGAACATATATATCAACCGTCATCAGTATGTGTGAAACGATCAGTATATGTGAACGATCTGTTTTTCTTTTTATGCTCCTCCTAAGGTTTTCGATTGTCACCGAGTTCAAAAGTCTTTATCCGTTTTTTCATCTGATATCTCGTTTATTGTGAAATGAGCATGATATCCCCTAAAATACATAAAATACTTAATTAAAATAAAACATACATAATTAAATTACAAGGGACTTAAAGACATAAAAATAGGGATGTTAATGAGACTTGAAGTGTAAAATGATGATTTTCTCCACTATAAATACACACTTTCTAGTACTCAACAGTAATTTATGAATAACTTGAATCCAACAGCTTCACCTTTCACCTTAGCTTAGAAAATTTAGCCACTCATATTGAAAAACAAAACACTCACTTTATTTAACAAACTTATGAAATATATTGCAAGAGAATTAATAACACAAGAAAAACAAGAAAGAAAACAATGATAGAAAAAATTTCCTTAGATTCCCTCTCTTCTCTTTTTCCTCTTTTGGCTCCCCCCTGGCTCGTTGCACTTTCTTGCCTTTTATAGGCGAGGATGAGCAATTTTTCTTTTATTTAATATTTATTTATTATTATATTATATTTTATAATATTATATTATATTATATATTATATAATATATTCACATATCAGGCAATCACATCATATTTTTCTTTTCTTTTCTTTTTTTAATTATATTTATTTTTTATTAATTACATCTTCTCCATAATGGCTTTTTATGACTCCATCAATTCTTTTTTGTTCCCGTTTTCAGTTCCAATTCCTTCTTTATTCCTGAAATATTCGTAACAATGAAAATTAATATACTAAAATTAATTTTAACATAAAAATTTGTTAGGGGAGTGTTAAGATAATTTAGGAATAATAAGCGCATTAATTAATACTATAAGTGGAAAACTGACAATGTTAAACTTATTAAATGTACATTTTTTAGTGTTAATCACACCCCCCAACCAACTTATTGCTAAACCCTAGTAATTGAAGCCATAAAGATTTAGCAAAATTTAAAACCCAAATTGAAAATCTTTTTTGTTTTGAAATTGAGTTTATTTCTTTCATTGGATTAATGGAAAAAACAAATAAAAGTATAAGCATTATCTTAGACCTAAAGAAAACCACACCTATACAAATTAGTTAAGTAAAATTACATAAAATGATCACTTATCAAAGCTACATTAATCAAGTGACTTTTAAGAATGGTATATCAAACCCTAAAACCTTACAGTTAAGAGTGACTCCCTTAAAAAATATATATATATAAAAAAAATAGTCACTCTAAGAAGTGGTAGATTGAGAGAATAGTAAAACAAAATCATATGGTCTCACCAATATGAAAGAATAATGCCCACATCTCTGAAATAAAATTATCTCAAGTTAAAGGAATCAAACTAATATATTTTTATGCATCAACACATCTTTTAGTCTATATTACTAGGTTCTACTTCAGATTATAGTTCCCTAAAATCAAGAAGGACTTTCATTGGGATGTAACATAAACAAGGGACGTGGCCAACAAAGAAGGGATAATAGAAAAACAAAATATATATTTGAAAAATAAAAGACTTTGGAGATTGTAATGTGCTTTTCACTTGAATTCTCTATTTTTTTTTCTTTTTTATTTATTATTTCATTTATTTATTATTGTTTTTTTATATCACCTTTTTCATGAATGCAAAATTATCTCTATTTTCAAACATAATTGGGTGGTGGAAAAGACAAAGTATAAGGTGATACTCCACATTGGAGTCGGATAAGATGATAGGTTACCAAAGAAAAAAATCTTTTTTTTTTAAAGGCTTAAAGGGGTTGACTATGTATACATATTAATAGGGTTGGCTAGAAAGGCTTAAAAGGACCAAAGATAACCTTTCTATCATCTTTTAGGGCTCTAAATAATCTTTCATATCCATTGGTTTAATAGACTTTCAGATGCAGTTGCGCAATTTTTTTTTTTTGAAAAACATAGAGATTCTGTATAATAAATTATGAAGCTGCATAAGCAAACAGGGTTACTCTTTAAGGATAGTAGGCTCAAAAACTCACTTGGACTTACCATGACATGTTCATTCTTTCAAATGGCTTAATCAGTTTCACTTATCAAATTTCTCAATTTACATTTCAACATGCAAGCTGAAAAATATATTGTAACATAACTCAAGACTAAAGATAATACAAATACCAAAATTTAGAAGTCATCATGTTATCCAATGCTAATTTTTTTTTTAGGAAAGTTTATAGAAAACAGAAAAAAACCAATTTTTTCTTTTTTAAGAAAACATAATAGAAGAAATTGGAATTGATTGTAGAAACTTAAAGGAGATGATTAAGACAAAGAAAAAAAAGAGTAAAAAAATGTTAGAAAGTAATTTTTTTATTTTTTTAAGAAAAAAACTGTAAAACTAAGAAGATGCGTTTCTAGAGTCATTACACTCCATATTCAGCCATTTTCGACTCAAATTTTTGTCCAAAGTTAGCTTTACAACAAAAATTAGTAAAAACATCATTAGGACTAAAACATTCCACAATTGTCAATTATTCCCTCCTCCTAACCTGAAGAAGACATTGTTCTCAATGTTTTAAAAGAAAGGAGTAGAGTTTAGAAGACATCACCTAGTTACTGCAAGAAAATATTTATAAGCGGAGAGTTAGATCTAATTTGTACTTTTTACGAGGGTTACTGCCATCTTCATCATTTGACCAATCTAACGCCAAGGTCATGGGATCTGGCTCTGGTTTGTAAGCTTGTAAAAGATAAAGTAACTCATTAGCAGTAGGAACACAAATAAAGAGTTTTTTCACCGATGATGAAATGAAATAGTTTTTGATTGCATGATTAAAGAATGCTATGAAGCAATCATAAAAATTATTAACATTTAATAAACCGATATGTTTTTTATGAATATTCAAATGAGCCCAACAAACAAATGTAATCAGTGCCTTTAAAGTTGCAAGATCTCCTTGCAAGAAAATAAAGGCGTCAGCATGATTTAACATTTAGGATATTATTTCTTGCATACTTGAGACAACTAACTCTTCTTTTGTTGATGAATCAGGCACACATCCCAAAGGTTTTAAGGCTTTTGGAATGATGCCTAGTACTTTGCTTCCTTGAACGAAAGTAGCTTGTTTGACAAGTTTTGATAACTCTCGGTCACTTCCTCCATATACAAGATGTAGTTTCCTCTCTGCTATAGCATGACCAAGATCCATGGCTGCCTGAACAAACTCTTTATACTTTCCATAGCGAAATCCAGTAAGGACACAAATGTTCTTAAGTTGTCTATTCAAAATTGCTGCCATTGAAATAATTCTAAAAAAAAAATTGTGAGTTCTGGAAAAAGAGAACCTATTTAATGATCTTAGTGACAGATATAATGATAGGCAACTGTAAATGAGGTGGTGTGTTTGTCAAATGACGCGTAAAGCTGATGGTTCAATAATTCAAAAGCAAACAGTAAAAAGAAAAAGTAAATAGTAACTAAAAACAAACAATAAAAGAAAACATACAATAATTAAATGCAAAATCACATCACTAACTATAGTAATGCAAACAATAAAAGAACAGCAAAATAAAAGGATATGTACTAGTAGTTATGATTGTGGCTTACATCTTCCTCTGGTTTTACGTCCAGTAACGGCTTAAAAGCCCTTTATGGGTCGAGGATTGGCTTCCCATCCAATTTTCTTATAAATTGGCAAACAGAGTCTTTTAGAGTTAGATTCCTAAGACTAAACTGTTCATTCTCTTTTTGGAACAGCTTCCATAAATTATAAATTTTATGTTGCATATATCCGCTAGGATGCGTCTCAAGAGATCATAAGATATCATCCAACGATTCTTTACTCATGCCATATTTAACAAATTTGATTTCATCTTCACGATTTACAAAAACCATTTCTATAGTTTTACAATGTGGTTTAACACAAGCAAGTCTTACACAGTTGGGACATTTAGAGCCAAGCCGTTTAGCTCTTCTTTTTTTAGCATATTTGCTTTTACCAAAACCACACATGTAAGAAACAAATGGATCGGGGAACTCACCTGCCAATCGGACCTTTGCTTCAATTAACCAACGAATGTCAGCAGGAATCCTATTGATTATTAATAAATGTAGATGTTCACAACGAGTTTGTAAATCTTCATGGAGTATTTTGGGGTAGAGAAGGAAATCACTTGTGTAATTTATGTTGTATTTCTTCCATGCTTGATTTTGGGATTTCAGTTATTATGGAAAACTGAAAATACCAACTTAGAAAGTCACAGAGTACCGTTATCTGCTATTTATACGGGAAATTAATTCAAATATATCAAAGAAACAAAGCAAATTTGTAAAATCAAGTCAAAAGTGCACAAGACAACAAAATAAAAACACACAATGGATATAATCAAATATGCAACTTACCTTCGTCCTCTTATTGAATTTACCTCAAGTTCCAACTGGAGTTCATAAATACTGTTCTTTATTTTTCAGAGTCGTCTTTCTAGATCTTCAACGTAGGATACTAACTCTGGTTGTTGTAATTTTCAAATAGGATGTGGTGTACAAACTCTAATCAAACTTCTCAAATGAAGTTTGACATGTAAAAGTTCTTTGAGATGTTTGAAAAGGATCCTTCTCATAGAGGTATGCATGATAAACATAAAAAACGGTAAAATGAAACACAATCGTCAAATAAACACTTAAACAAAAAGAAAACAACAAAATACACTTAATTCAAGAAAAGAAAAAAATATCAAATAATTCAAATAATAAAGTAACAATAAAAAAAATGACAAGAAGTTAAGAGCAAACGATTTAATCAAGATTTGGTGGGTCACTCAAATTGATTTCGGTGTCTTCTTCACGTGGTTGGTACTCTAGATATGGTTTCAATCTTTGACCATTAACTTTAAATATGACACTATCCCTTGAATTCTCAATTTGTATGGCCCCATATGAATATGCATTTCTAAAAATAAATGGGCCACTCCATTTTGACTTTAACTTTTTTGGAAACAAATGAAGACAAGAGTTATAAAGTAGTACTTTTTGACCAATCTTAAATGTCTTCCGAAAAATTCTTTTATCATGAAAAATTTTGGTTCTTGCCTTAACAATTTTGGAATTCTTATATGCATCATTCTTTAATTCCTCAAATTCATTCAATTGTAATTTACGCACATTCCTGGCATCATTAAGAATTGAATTACAAGCTTTAATAGCCTAAAATAATTTATGTTCAAGTTCAACTGGTAAATGAAAAGATTTACCATAAACAAGCCTATAGGGTGACATTCCTAAAGATATTTTAAATGTAGTACAATATGCCCAAAGTACATTAGTTAGTAGAAGAGACCAATCTTTACGGTTTGGGTTAACTGTCTTTTTCAAAATTTGTTTTATCTCTCTATTGGCTAATTCAACTTGACCACTAGTTTGAGGATGATAAGGGGTAGCAACTTTGTGTGTAATTTCATATTTCTTCATTAAGGACTCAAATAGCTTGTTGTAAAAATGCTTACCTCCATCACTGATAATGGCTCAAAGGATTCCAAATTTATTCAAAAATTTTCTTTTAAAAAGTGAATCACAATCTTATGATCATTGTGCCGACAAGGAATCACTTTAATCCATTTTGAAACATAATCAATGGTAACTAAAATATATAAAAATCCAAATGATAATGGAAAAGAGCTTATAAAATCAATTCCCTAACAATCAAATATTTCAATGACAATGATAGGATTTAAAGGCATCATGTTTCGCTTTGTCATCTGGCATGCATCTTCGAAAGATTTGATCAGAACAGTACTTGAACAAGTATGGATCATCCCAATAAAAACTTTTTACCTCTGTTAAGAATTTCTTCTTGTCTTAGGAGCTCTAGTCACACGGCATTTCACCTGTTACAAGATAATTAACAATATTAGCATAATAAGCCATTTTACTTACAGAAAATAAAAACTCATTAGGGAAAGAATCGTTTATGGGTGTTATATCAATTGAAGACTCATTTGTACGTCTTGAAAGATGATCTACAACAACATTTTTGACACCTTTTTTGTCATTGATTGTCAAGTTAAATTCTTGAAGTAGCAAAATCCATTGTATCAATCTTGCTTGGCATCTTGTTTTGACACTAAATATTTCATAGCAGCATGATCAGAATAAACAACAGTGGATGAACCAATTAAATATGAACGAAATTTATCCAATGCAAATATTACAGCAAGTAGTTCTTCTTCGGTTGTGGTGTAATTCATTTACGCACTATTCAAAGTTCTATTTGCGTAATAGATGACAAAAGGCTTACCTTTATTTCTTTGTCCCAGAACAGCACCAACGGCATAATCATTAGCATCACACATTAATTCAAAAGGCAAAGACCAATTAGTGGGTTGCATTATTAGGGTTGATGTTAAAAGACTAATTATCTTTTCAAAAGCTTGTTGACAATCACTCATCCATTCGAATAGTGTGTCTTTTATCAGAAGGTTACAAAGTGGTGTAGATATGGCACTAAAGTCTTTTATAAACCTATTATAAAATCCTGCATGTCTTAAAAAGGAACAGATTTCTCTAATTGTCTCTGGTGAAGGTAATTTTGAGATGACTTCAACTTTGGCTTTGTCAACTTCAATTCCTTTTGAAGACACAATATGACCTAAGACAATTCCAAAAGTAGTCATAAAATGGCATGTTTCCCATTTTAAAACTAGTCATTTCTCTTTGCACCTTTCCAAAACTCTTTCTAGATTGTCAAGACATGTATAAAAAAAGTTACCAAATATAGTTAAATCATTCATAAACACCTCTATACAATTTTCAATCATGTTACTAAAAATGCTAAGCATGCATCTTTGAAACGTTACAGAAGCATTACAAAGTCCAAAGGGCATTCTCCTAAATGCAAATGTTCCAAATAGACATGTGAATGTGATTTTTTCCTAGTCTTCTAAAGCTATAGGAATTTGATAATAACTTGAGTAGCCATTAAGAAAGTAGTAGTAAGGATGTCCTGCTACCTTCTTAAGAATTTGGTCTAAAAATGGAAGGGGAAAATGGTCTTTTCTAGTGGCATCATTTAATTTTCTGTAATCAATGCACATGAGCCAACTAGATAGGATTTGTGTTGGGATTGGTTCACTTTTTTCATTTTTCACAATAGTTATTCTAGATTTCTTTAGTATTACTTGTGTTGGACTTACCCATTTACTATTATAGATAGGATAGATAATTCCTACATCTAGTAGTTTAAGGACTTCATTTTTTACCATTTCTTTCATGTGAGGATTTAGTCTTCTTGGTGGTTGCTGGGTTATTTTGGCATTTTCCTCTAAATGAATTCAGTGTGTGCAGATTAAAGGATTAATGCCCTTTATGTCTTTTAAGGTCCAACCAAATGCAATTTTATGCCTTTTTAGCACAGCTAGTTATTGAGTGATAGAAAGTGTGTATTTATAAAGGAGAAAATGGTTATTTTATACTTCAAGTTTCACTAACATCTTTACTTTTATGTATTTAAGTCTCTTGTGATTTAATTATGTATGTTTTATTTTAATTAAGTATTTTATGTATTCTAAGGGGCATCATGGTCATTTCACAATGAACGAGAGATTAGATAGCAAAACGGACAGCAATTTTGAATTCAGGATAGTCAAAAACCCTAGAAGGAGCTTAAAAAGATAAATGACACTGTTAATATATACTGTAATGTTCACACACTGTTCACATATACAGTACTTAGGGATGGCAAAATTTCTCATAGGTTTGGGGCTTCATGGGGCCTCGCCCCAAATGGGGTGAATTTTAAATAATTTTTAGGGAATGAGGTGGAAAATGGGTGAAAAATAATCCCTAAATTGTTAATGGGTGGGGTTTGATTTTGTACTCCACATCCTATCCCCACCCTAATACTCATTATATATAAATATTTTTTTAATTTTTATTTAATAATTTTTTTATTAATCAAAATATTCATTAGTAATTTTTTTTTGTTTTTGCCTAATATAAATTAATAAATGTGTTATAATTAAAATAAAATTCTATAATACAATTCTTACTTAACTCTAAAACATTATTAAAGTGACAATCATAGGCTGCATGAATATGATAAAGAGAAGATGACTCTAAAAAGGATTTGAAACATTGCTATGTGTTTTTATTTTTTTAGTTATTATTAATCCAAACATTTGTAGTTTTGATATCATTTCAAGATATTGTTTCAAATTTTTAAATTTTTTTAATAATTTAAATACAGTCTAATATGATATGATTTTATTTTATTTAAATATCTAATTTTTTTTATTGAAATTATATATTTGTGCTAATTGTCAAATAAGTAAATGGGGAATCGGGTAGAAATGGGGAAATCATTCCCCACATGGGGATTCGCCATCCACACATGTCAAAATTTATTGGGGAATGGGGGTCAAAAGTTTTTATGGGATGGGGAATGGGGTAGGTCACCCCACCCCCACCCAACCCAATTGCCATCCCTGACAGTACTGTTCATCTCAATGTTCACATATACAGTACGATGATGTGGCATTGGAGGAATGATGTGGCATTGACTGATAATGTGGTTTGACTAATGATGTGTCACAATCTTATTAGACTAAAATGCTTATGTGGCGTTGGCCGACGACGTGACAGTATGTTAGTAGACAGAAAAATGTGCGTACGGTACATACATATACACGGAATGACAACCTTGATAATGTGTTCTATCTAAACAGAACTTGCCACGTGTCGCAATCCTGAGCGTCCAAATTGTTTTAATCTAATGGCCGTAATTTACTCATTGTATCTACAAAAAGGGGGCTCCCCCCTAATTTGACACCCTTGAATCTATTTTTTAGCTTCATTTTCTTTAATTGCTCTTCCATCTGGTATTTTCTATATATTTTATTAAATTTTTATTTTATCCCTAATTCAATTATGAGTAGTTAATTTTCTTTCAAGCTTGGGTTGAAGGTGAAGTCTCAACATGTTCTATGGGCTTAATTTGATAAATTTAATTTTTCTTTCCCTCTGATTTTTGTGGATGTTTTGACTTTTTGTTGACAGATAGTAATAATCTTGTCTAGATATTATACCGATATAATCGTCTCCCTAATACAAGGTTTTTATCATTTGGCATGATAAGCACTTAGCACTATATCTATTTCAGTGAGGTTCATGAGAAGTAGAAAACCCCCTTCATGATTTAATTGGCACTAATAAGGAATATTAAGCCCATAGTGCACGTTGAGTACAGATCCAGAAATCTAAACACTTTATTTTAATAGTTTATTCTAGCCGCTCTAATTTAAATCATAAGATAGTCTACGTCACTTTCATTATAAATCCAACCACCCATTTAGAAAATTAATTCTACATGCAATTAAAATTCACCTCCTCGTGGGATTGACACTCGTCACCATTGATTTATTCTATAATAGATTTGTGCACTTGCGAGTTCAATAAAATTTCCACAACACCAGTAATTTACCTTCTTGATCGTTTGTGAGTTGGGAAGAAAATTAATTTTACACGCAATTAAAATTTACCTTTTCGTGGGATCGACACTCATCACCATTGATCTATTCTACAATAAATTCGTGCACTTAAGAGTTCAATAAAATTGCACAACACCAGTAACTTACTTTTTATTTGTACACTAATAATGTGTTCTATCCAATCAGAACTTACCACGTGTCTCAATCCAGAACGTACAAATTGTTTTAACCGGATGGTCATGATTTACTCGTTATATCTATAAAAAAAGGGGCTCCCCCTTAATTTGACACCCCCGAATCAATTTTTTAGCTTCATTTTCTGTAATTTCTCCTCTATCTTGTATTTTCTACATATTTTAATAAATTTTCATTTTATCCCTAGTTCAATTATAAGTAGTTAATTTTCTTTCAAGTTTTAGTTGAAGGTGAAGTCTTAACATGCTCTATGGGCTTAATTTGATGAATTTACTTTTTCTTTTCCTCTGATTTTTATGGATGTTTTGACCTTTCGTTGACAGATAGTAATAATCTTGTCTATATATTGTACTGGTATAACCATCTCCTTAGTACAAGGTTGTTACTATTTGACACGATAAGCACTTAGCACTATATCTATTTCATTGAGGTTCATGAGAAGTAGAAAATCTTCCTTCATGATTTAATTGGCACTAATAAGGAATGTTAAACCCATAGTGCATGTTGAGTGCAGATCCAAAGACCCAAGCACTTTATTTTAATAGTTTATTCTCGCCACTCTAATTTAAATCATAAAATAGCTTATGTCACTTTCATTATAAATCCAACCACCCACTTAAAAAATTAATTCTATACGTAATTAAAATTCACCTTCTCGTGGGATCGACACTTGTCACTATTGATCTATTCTACAATAGATTTGTGCATTTGCGAGTTTAATAAAATTTGTACAACACTAGTAACTTACCTTCTTGATCGTTTGTGAGTTGGGAAGAAAATTAATTTTACACGCAATTAAAATTCAGCAATAATAAAATAACACAATATTAACAAACTAGGCGGTATTTAAGAACCAGCAATGAAAATAATTACAAAAAGTAAATTGCAGAAATGTAAAGAAAGAGAATTTCTTTTTTTACCAACCTATTAAAATTCAGTCATTGCGCCTTAATAGTTAATTTGAAAGTCCAAGTCCATATCCATTATGTCCACAAAGTCCAAAGTCTAAGTTCTTCAAGTCCAAAAGTCCAAAGAATAAGGCAAGTCCAAAGATCCAAGTTCCAATTAGATTTAAAGATTGATTTGCAAATTTTTTTGGATCAAAATGAAATATTTATAAAGTTTTTAAGGTCAAAATGAAAATTTTCATAAGTTTTATGCTAATTTTGTGATTATAGGAGAAAGAAGGGAGCTAACGGAAATTTTACAAGATGAATTATTAAAAACAAACAAAAGGGTGATGGAAAACCAAGAAAATGATTGAGAAAATAAAATAAAAAATAAAAAATCAAATTGACACCAAATTTTAAAACCTCCTCAGTAACGACACAGAAAACTTTACACGACTTAAAAGTGTTATTATTTTCAAGTATAAAAGTGTCTAGTTATAGTATAACCCGGTGAGTCTAAAGTCGAACCACAGAAAATTTTAAATTTGATAATCAATTTTTTATAACAAAGAAAATTAACTGTGAGAATAGAAATCAAAATAAAAATATGCTAAGTTTACAAGATCCACTCTCAGATTTTAAATTATAATTAAAACCACTCTTTCATATTTGTATTTTGCATTTATTTTTTCAGTTAATTATTATGTCATTTAATTCTTGATTAACCATTAATGTGATAAATATAAGATCAAGTACTTAATATGCCACAACTATATTAAAGTGTCGACATTATGTCAAAGTACCATACAAATCGGAAAAGATTCAGATTTATAAATTAACATGGCATAAAAGAAACTAGTGAGAAAGAAAAAATACAACAAATAAATAAACTTTAAAACTCACTTGAGAGAGTAATCAATCAATAACTTGAATCCAAGAGCTTCACCTTTCACCTTAGCTCAGAAAGTTTAGCCACTTATATTGAAAAACAAAGCAATCACTTTGTTTAACAAACTTCTGAAATATATTACAAGAGAATTGATAACAAACGAAAAACAAGAAACAAACAACGACAGAAAAAATTTCCTCAAATTCCCTCTCTTCTCTTTTTCCTCTTTTAGCTCCACCTGGCTCGTTGCACTTCCTCGCATTTTATATGCAAGAATGAGCAACTTTTTCTCTTATTTAATATTTATTTATTATATTATTATATTATATTGTATTTTATAATATTATATTATATATTATATTCGCATATCAGGCCATCACATCATACTTTTCTTTTTCTGTTTTTTTTAATTATATTTATTTTTTATTAATTACATATTCTCTATAATGGTTTCTAATGACTCTAACATTTCTTCTTGATTTCTGTTTTCAGTTTTAATTCCTTTTTTATTCCTTAAATATTTATAACAATGAAAATTAATATACTGCAAATTAATTTTAACATAAAAATTTATTAGGGGAGTGTTAAGATAATTTAGAAATAATAAGTTCATTAATCAATACTATAAGTGGAAAATTGACAATGTTAGACTTATTAAATGTACAATTTTTAGTGTTGATCAGTGGTTGAGTGATAAACAAACTTAATGGCTGTTTGACTAATATATGCGTGCTGCTCTAAATTTGCAGCAACATTTTGTCTTAATTTTATTTATTGCAATTCCTTATTTCGGCTAACCACCTGTTTATTGGATATTAGCTAAGAAGGTACTTAAAAAGATACTAACTTAGTACAAATTAAGAAAATACATGGTCTTGGATTGAGTTTCCCAAGTTGAGTTAATCTTGTTTGGAATAGGGCAATGCTTAATCCAAAATTAGTGAAGAACTAAACATAAGGATTCACCTTATAGTGCAACAAAAACCTAGAGTGTTTAATGTTATATCATATGTTGGCATAACAACTGGTCATTATTAGGTTGCATATAGATATAAGAAAACTAATAGGCAACAACTGAGAATACATTAGAGATTCTGCCCAGTGCTGTAATAGATGCTATAACAACGGAATCTTAATTGGAACAATAGTCAATACTGTTAAAAGAGTTTAATCACTCAACTACTCTTCTCACATTGAACTTGTCCTTGTGTTTGACTTTAGATTTTTCTGAGTGCATTTTTTATTTCTTGCATTTTTAATTTAGTATTTTATTACTTTTATTAATTATTTTAATTAGAGAGAAATTGCACTACTAGGATTGCTGCAGCAAAACTGATAACATCAATCTCTGTGGAGACAATCTGAATACTCGTTAGTATATTACTTATTGTATATACTTGCACACTGACATATATGGCATTTAAAACACGTATCAAGTTTTTGGAGCCGTTACCGGGGATTGGTTGCTTATTGTGATTTGTGAAGTTAATTTTAGTTGGTACAAACACTTTAGTTTTCTTGAAATTAGTTTACTATGTTGTGATAGGAGTGATTTAACAACTCTTGCATGCGTAGAAGCAAACTTGTCAAATTTTAGTTTGATCCAAAAATTAAAAAGACAGTAAGAAGAATAAGGAAAGAGCTTAGGAATTTAGGAATTATCACAGATATAGATGATTTACAAGATGTGGGAAATTTAAACCCTTGTGAAGAATTACAACCAGTCAATGCACAAGAAAGTTAAAATGAACAACGTGTGTATGGACAACTAAGAAATAACAATATTATCCACATGACAGATAATAGAGATAGAGCCATTCGAGACTATGCAGTCCTGATTCCTCAAGCAATACGTCCCAAAATAGAAGAACCTGAAGTTCAAGCTGATAATTTCAAGTTCAAACCAGTGATGTCTCAAATGTTGCAGACAATGGAAAAGTTTAATGGACTGTCATAAGAAGATCTTTATCTTCACCTTAAACTACTTTTTTAGGTGAGTGATGCTTTTAAGATTGTTAGAGCATTACAGGAAACATTGAGACTCAGGCTCTTTCTATTTTCTTTAAGATAACGAGCAAGGGCATGGTGGAATTCTTTACCACCAGACTCCATCACTACATGGAATGACTTGGTTGAAAATTTTTTGATAAAGTAATTCCCACTTATTAAGAATGTAAAATTGACGGATGACATCACATTTTTCCATCAATTGGAAGATGAAAGCTTATATGATGCATGAGAAAGGTTTAAGGAGCTACTAAGGAAATGTCCTCATGACAGTATTCCCTACTGTATACAATTGGAAACCTTTTACAATGGTCTCAACCCAAGCATTAGATTGATAGTGGATGCTTTAGCAAATGGAGCCTTGATATCTAACTTTTACAATGAAGTGTATAAAATTCTAGAGAGAATAGCTAACAACAACTATTAATGGCTATCAATTAGACTAGTTACAGTAAAAGTATTAGCGTGACTTCACAATGTAGGGGCTCTAATAGCATTATCAACCCAAGTAACCTTATTAAAAAATATGGTGAAAGCTCTAACTACTGCTTTAGCAACTATTAACCCAGTTATTAAGGTCTCCTGTGTTTATTGTAGAAAAGGGCATCTATTCGATAATTTCCTTAAGAATCCAGCATCATTCAACTATATAAGTAACTTCAACCAACAAAACCAGAATAATCCATACTCAAACATTTAAAACCCTAGATGGAGGCAACACCTAAAATTTTCATAGAACAATCAAAACCATGTTGCAGCAACTAGTGGATAATATAGGCTTGCTCAACCATCTGAATTTCACTAGCAAAATTAAGGGAAATGAAGTGCCACTAGTAATTAACTTAGTTCTTTTGAAGCTCTGATTAATAAGTATATTGTAAAGAATGAAATGGTTATTCAAACGAAAATTGTATCCTTAAGAAACCTAGAGAATTAAGTTGGATAACTTGCTGCAGCATTAAGTAATAAACCTGAGGGCAATTTACCTAGCAATATAAAGGATCCAAGAAAAGAGGGAAAAGAACATTGCAAGGTGATTAATCTAAGATCTGGAAATGAAGTTTATATCCCAGTTGGTGTATCAAATAGAATAGTTAAACCTATCTTAACCCAACAAGAAACTCCAGTGGAAGAGGAGTTATAACCTCGTACTATTTTGCATACAGGTGAAAACAGCCAAGCTATAGTATTTATAGAAAATGATGATCCAGCACCTGTTGGTAAATATGCTATAACACTAACCACGGTAGACCAGAGTAGGGCAATAGAGAGGCAGTCTATACAGCCTACTATAGCACAACAATTTAGTCATCCACCACTCTTTTTACAAAGATTCCGAAAGCAAAAGCAGGATAAGCAATTCAGTAAATTCTTAAAGGTGCTGAAACAACTACATATCAACATTTCTTTCGTGGAAGCTCTAGAGTAAATGCAAAACTATTTGAAATTTTTTAAAGATATTTTAGCAAGGAAAATGGGGCTTTGAGAATTCGAAATAGTTACTTTGACATAAGAGTCCAACCATATGCTTCAGAATAATATACCACAGAAGTTGAAGGATCCAAGACATTTTACAATCCTATGTTCGATAGGAACAAAATATAGCAACTAAGTACTTTGTGACTTGGGAGCTAGTATCAAACCAATACCTCTGTTAGTTTTCATGCATTAAAAGTTAGAGAAGTGAGACGAACAACCGTGACCTTATAACTTGCTGACAGATCTCAAACTTATCCAGAACGCAAGATTGAAGACGTGTTGGTAAAGGTGGATAAGTTTATTTTTTCAGTGGATTTTATAGTGTTGGATTTTGAGGTAGATAAAGAGGTACTAATCAATCTAGGAAAACTTTTCTTGTCCATAGGAAAGACTTTAATTGATGTGCAAAAAGGAGAATTGACTATATAGGTTAATGATTAGCAAATTACATTTAACGTACTATATGTAACAAAAAGTCCCGATGAGATTAAAGACTATAATTTTATCATTATTGTGGATTTTGTTGTAGTAGAATAAGTAGACTGTTGTTACAATAATGAAGAAATCAAAGTTGTAACATTTGAAGAACTTAAAAATAGAGATATTGAAATAGTTGATATAGTATGGCTAGAAGAGAAGCAACCTTTTAGAACAAACAAACATTTAAACCTCTTGATCTCTCAAACAGGAAAATAAAACCTTCTATTTTCACTGTTGAGTCACCATCTATTTAAGAGTTAAAACTTTTACCTTCACACTCGAAATATGCATATCTTGGTGATAATGACATACTTCTTATAATTATTTCATTTGCTTTGAATACAGATCAATAGAAGAGCTCAGTGGATGTATTGGGGAGGTACAAGAAGGCCATCAGATAGGCCATGATAGATATTAAAGGATTCAACCCTCCATATGCATGCACAAGATCCTGATAGAATTGTGATCTGGTTATTGTGAAGAAAGAGATCATCAAATGGCTTAATGTTATAATTATATACCCAATATCAAATAGCTTATAGGTAAGCCCAGTACAATATGTTCCAAAGATGGGTGTAATGATTGTTGTATCAAATGAAAAGAAGAAACCCATTCTCATGCAAATAGTCATGGGTTACAGAGTTTGTATGGATTACAGAAAGTTAAATAAGGCAACAAGGAAGGATCGCTTTTTATTGTCTTTTATAGATCAGATACTAGGCAGATTTGCTAGAAAAGAGTATTATTATTTCTTGGACTGATACTTAGACTATAACCAGATTACTATAGCACCAGAAGATCGGGAGAAGACAATATTCACTTATTCTTATGGTATCTTTGTTTTCAGAAGGATGCCATTTAGCTTGTGCAACACTTTAGTAACATTTTAGAGGTGTATAATAGCGATTTTCTCATATATGATTGGGCTAACATTGGAGGTATTCATTGATGACTATTTGTATAATCTAGAAAATGTGCTTATGAGATGTGAGGAGATAAATTTAGTATTGAATTGAGAAAAGTGTCACTTCATGGTGCAAGAAGAGGTAGTCCTAGGCCATAGGGTCTCCAGAAAAAGAATAGAGGTGGATAAGATAAAAATAGAGGTGATTGATAAACTTCTACCACCTACTTCAGTCAACGGCATAATGAGTCTTTTAAGACATGTCGGGTTCTATAAAAGATTTATTAATGATTTTTCCAAAATAGTCAATCCTTTATGCATGTTACTTGAACACGATCGGCCTTTTAATTTTGATGAGAATTGTTTAAAGGCCTTTGTTAAATTAAAAAGAGCTCTAGTTATAGCATCAATTGTTGTAACATCCATATTGGAGTATGTTTTTCGAGTTAATGTGCGATGCCAGTGACCATTCTGTTGAAGCAGTGTTAGGGCAGAGGAAAGACAAGATTTTTCACTATATTTATTATGCCATCATGACCCTAACTAATACTTAACTCAACTATATCACCACTAAAAGAGAGTTACTAGTTTTTTTTTTTTTTTTTTTTGCATTTGACAAATTTAAAGCTTATTTGGTTGGCACCAAGGTGACTATTTACACAAACTACCCAGCTATAAAGTATTTGATCTTTAAGAAAGATGTAAAGCAAGGCTAATTAGGTGGATTTTTTTGTTATAATAGTTTGACATGGAGATCAAGGATAGAAAAAGGACTAAGAATCAAGTAGCCAACCATTTATCAAGATTAGAAGCTGATGCAAGCACTTGACAAAGCAAAACATTATAGAAACATTTTCGAATGAGCAATTATTAATGTTACAGCACTCACAGATGCTGCAGTAATTGAGATTCTGATAGTATGTAGACTTTGCCAATTATTTAGTGAATGGACTGTTATTGCATGATTTAAACTACCAGTAAAGAAAAAAATTTCTTCATGATGTTAAAAGTTATCAGTGGGATAAGCCTTATTTGTACAAGTTGTGTTTAGACCATGTAATTCAAAGATGTGTACCAGATGAAGAAATTTCAAGTATTTTGCAGTCCTGTCATGGTACAGCATATGATGGACACTTTTGAGGATATAAGACAGCAACAAAAGTTCTTCAATCAAGTTACTACCACCCATCTATTTTTAAAGCTGCTTACAAATTTATTAAATATTGTGACGAGTGTCAAAGGGTAGGGAACATCTCTTAAAAGCATGAGATGCAGCTTACCAACATTCTGGAAGTGAAACTTTTTAATGTATAAGGGATAGATTTTATGAGACCATTTCCACCTTCTTGTGGCAATGTATACATTTTAGTTGCTGTGGATTACTTATCCAAGAGCATTACTAACAAATGATACCAAAGTAATAGTGAAATTTCTTTAGAAAAATATTTTCTCAAGATTTGGCACTCGAGAGCTATCATCAGTGATGAAGAAACATATTTTTGCAATAGAATGTTTGTTGCAGCATTGACTAAATATGAAATTAAGTACAAGGTTGCTACAACATATCATCCACAAACTAGTGAGCACGCAGAGGTGTTCAACAAGGAGATAAAGAAGATTTTGGAGAAAGTGGCGAATCCAAATAAAAGTATTGGTCATTTAGATTGAATGAATGATCACTTAAATTGAATTACTCCTTATGGGTGTATAGGACAATTTACAAAACCCTACTTAGAATATTCCTATACAAAATTGTCTACGGCAAAGCTTGTCACTTGCCATTAGAACTAGAACATAAAATATATTGGGCAGTCAAACAATTAAACATAAATATGACTTCTGCAGTAGAACAATGAAAGTTATAGCTTTGTGAGTTGGAAGAGTTGAGATTATTCTCTTATGAAAATGTAAGAATTTACAAAGAGAAGACCAAGCAGTGGTATGATAAACAAATCCAAAAGAGCAAGCTCATTCCAGCAACTCAAGATTAAAATTATTCCCTGGTAAATTAAAATGTAGATGGTTAAGGCCCTTTAAGCTTATTAGAGTTTATCCACATGGGACTGTCAACCTTCGAGATGAGAAAACAGGTCAAAAATTCAAGGTTAATGGGCATCAGGTGAAGCATTTCATTAAATCAAATACAAATCGCCCAAAAGAGGACCTGTTCCTAAGGGATCCAGCATGAGCAATTAGGGATGGTCAAGTTGAAAGATTTAAAAGCAAGCGTTCATTAAAAGGCAACCTAATAAGAGAAGCTGTTTCAAATTTTTTCTAGTTTTACATCATTTTAATTTATTTTTTTTCATGTTTAGTTCATGCATCTAACTTTTTTTATTTTATTTCTTTATTTTACATTAGGTTTTTTTTTAAAAAAAAGGGGCAAAGAAGTAAGAAAGGAATTACTGCAGCATTGGTTCCGCATGACAGACAAAAAATGATTCCTACACAATTGAGGCATTATTCATTATTCTGTAGTAACAAATCAGTCATTACATCAACAATTTTTGCCGTTAAAAGGGCTAACACATTGACATCAACGAATCATAAATTGAGATAAGGGAGATTATTCAATCTCTATCTTGACATCAACGAATCATAAATTGAGATAAGGGAGATTATTCAATCTCTATCTTACCATGACTTATATTTTTTCCTTTTCAATTTAGGATTGGTTTTAAAATTAAAAATTATTTTCAAGATTATCTAATTACTTTTTACTCTCTTTCTAGTTATAAATTAGGGATTTACTATGGCTATTTCACTTTCACGATAACTTTTTCTTTGTGTGTTACTTTCGATAAAATTATAATCACCGTTCACAGTTTTTTTGTCTTCTTTCAGCATACTCCAAATTATTAAGAGCTATTATAACAATGGTGAAAATTAAATCACATGCTGTTAGATTGAAGAACCTAACATACTTTCGCAGTTACAAAGCTGAGGATAAATTTGAAGAATTCATTGAGCCATGCAAAGTTTTGGAGAAAAAGGGCTTTATATTTCCCAAACAACTAATAGGAGTAATGAACAACATCTTTACTACTTCAACACAACGATGACGGATCAGGTTTTATTCTCACCAATAAGACCCAATTATTCTGATTGTCAAAGAGTCTATTCTAACATGCTACAGTGAGATCAACGCAACATTTGTAAGGTAAGTATAGGTAAGGTAATATTAGACTCGCGGGTTATTAATGAGAAAGGGTGTGTGATTAGTAGGATAAATTTAAAACTTATTGCCAAAGTCTGGGTTAAGTTTTTAAAATCTAAGTTAGTGCTAACTACCCACACTATTACAGTTTCGCAAGATAGACTCGTACTCGTCTATGCTATAGTCAAAGGTTTAGCCCTAGATGTAAGCAAGATCATTGAGTGAGAAATTAGAGAGTGTGCAATGAGAAAACAAAAATCAACTGCATTATTATTTTCTTCTCCGATCACGGGTACATGTGAGGCCTTAGAAGTGAAGTTTGTGGAAATTGATGAGAGAATAAAGAATAAAGAAGCCATTATAATAAGGACAATTAACAAGATTGTTGGAGAAGCCACAACTACAGCAGCCCCAAAACAGTCTGTTGTAGCTAAGTTAGAGCAACCTACAGGGCTCGAGAGTATATTGCGAGAACTCAGCGCAACTATAACAGAGTGTGTCCAAGTACAAATGGATGCAAATCAATGATTTTAGGCCTACTAACAACATCAGAAAGTGTAAAAACATCAATTCGCCCTATACATAAAAAGCAAAGCTGTAGATTTCCTTAGTCATTACTGTAGCAGTTTAACTTTAGCATTGTTGAGAAAGCTTTTCCAGTAAAAGTGAGTGAAGATACAGAAGCTGAAGGAGAATTTGAAAATGAGCAGTAACCAAAGTAAGAGGAAGTAGAGGATGTTAAAGCAAAAGATGAATCAAAAGGTGGAGAGCATGAAAAAGAGGGAGAAAAAGAGAAAGAATAAGAAGAGAATGAGGAAAAGGATGAAGAACTACTAAGGGTGACTCCAACCAGCAAAGGAAAAGAGAAAATTGTAGTTGAAAAGAAGTCTAAAAACAGAATGGGTAAAGGATGTGGAAAACCAGTCTGAGAGATATCCTTGCAAGTATCGCTGCTGGCTCTTTAGTAGTGAAGGGGCTAACAGTAGCAACACTTACACAAGTTGCTACCCAGAAAACACCAGCAAAATGTCTAGTCATAGCTCCTAGAACATTTAGCAAACACAAAAGGGCACAACCCTCTAGAGGTCCTACAGCATTAAAAGAGCTAGGGCATAAGAAAATAAGATAAACTCAGCCCAAACCTACTTAAGCTGCTAAAACCCCTTCAATTAGTCCAACTCAGAGCAGAAAAAGAAGTAATTGGCTGTTATACCCATAAGTTCACCTAAGAAACATTTGCATTATGCATCTAAAAAGAAATGAACTCTTGAAACACAAGCTGCAACAGAACTTCCAACAATAGGGGAGTCCCCCTATTAGCCAGTTTAATTTTTCAATTTTGGAAACTTTTCTTTTATTTATTTATCTTTTCTTGTTTAGTTTTCATTTATTTTCGTTAAATGTATGCATATTTGTCTTTTAATTATTTTGTGTGCATTTTTTGACACAATACCTCTTAAGTTTGGGGGGCTGTATTATTGTGTTATGTGTTTATGAATGCATGTGTTCTCGGTTATATGTGTAGCTTTATCTATCAAGTATTTGTTATAGGATTAGAAAACCCAATGAAGATAAATTGAGTGTTGAAATGTAGGATGAATGATTGCTAAGTAGATTTATGGTGTGTTTACTTTCCGGATTGGGGAATCGGAATTCGGAATCGGAATGATTGATCATGTTTACTTCGCAAAAAATAAGCCGGAATGGGAATCGGAATGGTGGGACCCACAAGAATTTGGGAATGGGGAATGGGAGATTGATTCCCATGGGGGGAGGTGGGAATCAATCTCCCATTCCCTGAACTTCCATTTTTATCCTCACTGAAATTTCAATATTCCGAAAATGCCCACATTTAAATCAAAAATATAAATATAAAAAAAAAACCCAAAATCCCTGGATCCCGATTCTCTTCAAACCAACGACCCCATAGCCACTGCTCTTCCTCTTCAGCTCTGATATCAGAGTTTATCTTGGTCACTGCTGCTCCGGCCACCGTCGTGCTTCCGTCGTCCTTCCCTGTGTTACCGATTTTTGGCCGTTTGACCTCCGTTTGTCGGCCATCGCGCTAAAGCTGTACACGTCTCAAACAAGCCCAGAATTCAGTTCTTTGTTGAAATCTAAAGCTGTACACCGTCCTCGCGCTGAAGTTGTACACGTCTGAAACAAGCCCAGATTTTAGTTCTTTGTTGAAAGCTGAAGCTGTACACCGTCCTCACACTAAAGCTGTACACGTCTCAAACAAGCCCAGAATTCAGTTCTTTGTTGAAAGCTTAAGTCGCATAATCGCCGCAAGCTTCTCGTCGTCGTTATTATTCTTGTGCGGTAACGATATTGTGATTTCGGTTCTTAGTGGCTGAATTCTGCATTATTTATGACATATTTTTCTTAGTTGAAAATTTCCCAACATTTCTACAATAATATATTGCTGTAAGAGCAAAAAAGAAACATATGGATTAATGTTTGTCTTCGATTGATTCCCATCATTAGACTGTTATCCACAACTTTGTCTTTTAAAAAAAATGAATTTGATTTTTGGGCTTGTTTGAACCAAATGATATTTCATTTGTTGTTTCTGGTATACGATGAAGATGAAGATGATAACTATGCTTACTCTAAGGCAATTGGTTCTGTTTAGTAGAACATAATGGCATCCAGAACGATACCGGCTAACCGTTTTTTCGTTAACCCGCCACTGCGATAAATTCCAAAGAAAGCATCCGAACGATCTTGGCGAACCGTTTTGGTTAACGAACTTACCGATTAATTCCGAGAAAGCATCCGAACGTTCTGCGTGAACCAGTTTTTGTTAACGGCTTACCGAATAATTTACAGAGCAAAGTGAATTTCACTTTTATTATTATTATTATCATTATTATTATTATTAGTAGTAGTAGTAGTAGTAAATAATTAATTAATATAATTATTATAACTAATTAATATATTAATATATTATTAACAAGAACTATTAATAATTATAGTTTTTTAATAAATAATCACAATAATTATATATGTTATTATTATTATAATTAATTAATTTATTGTTATAATAATTATTAATATAATTATTATAATTAATTCATATATTATCATCAATTAATTGATATAATTATTACTATTAATTAATCTATAAATATATTATTAACAATAATATATTAATATTTATAGTTTTTGATTAAATAATCACAATAATTAATAACATAATTATTATAATTAATTAGTATATTATTATAATTAATTAATTAATTTTATAATTAATTAATATATCAATATATTATTGACAATAATTAATATATCAATAAATTTTTTTGAATAAATAATCACTATAATTAAAATATAAAATAATGATTATGAAAATAATTCATTAAGTACTTTTTGGTAATTTATTACAATCAAATTCATTCCGATTCCGATTCCAAGACAAAGTAAACACATTAATGGCAATCCAGCTCATTCCGATTTCGATTCCTATAGTTCAAGTAAACAACTTATTCTGATTCCCATTCCTTATTCCCATTCCAGCCCATTCCCATTCCTACCCATTCCGATTCCAATTCATTCCGATTCCGGTTTAGTAAACGCACCATTAGTGTATAGATGAAGGTTGAAATTCAGTCTTGACACTTAAGCTTAGGTTGCAGCAAAACCAGGTAAAGTAATGTTGAGAATAATAACATTTTAAAGTTAAAATTGGCTCAAGTTTGAAGGGGGAACTTCATAGGAACTTGAAATTTTTTATTTTAAAAATTGTCATAAACTATGCTGGATAATATAATACTACTCCAATGACTTAATTGTTGAGCAACTGGGGTTGAGTATGTACCCCATATGCACACTTGAATAAAAAGGCAGCAAAGTTATGAGTATTTTTGTAGTACTGACAAAAAAGAAATTACAAATCAATGTTACTTAAAGAATAAATAATGTGTCTTCATTGCATTAATAGTGTATTTTGCAAGAGAATTTAGTTAAGTTTAATGTTTAGTAAATTAATTTTGTTTTAGATCACAGGGTGCTCTGATTATATGTGAATTATAGATAACCAAAAGACCAAGTTTCATGGATATAATGTTGTTGCAATAAACTTATAAAGATGACAAAAAAAACTGGGCTACAAAGGAATTAAAACAATTTAGAATAGTAAAGATGTTATAGCCGATGTTGCAGCAATCCTGTAGCAATTGCAGAGAAGATTGCGTGAGAAATAATTAAAAGATTGCGATCTAAGGTTTTAAAAAATGATAGATATGCAGCCACACGCTTTTGGTTACCCTAATTTTAAGCTATAAAAGGAGCATGCATGAAAAGGAAAAGGGAAAGCCTTTATTAAAGAAAAATACAAAGAAAAGCAAAAAGAAAACATAGAAGAAGAGAGATTTAAAAGGCTGCAATCGAGTATTCAAGAAGAAAAAAAGGAGCAATTGTAAGCTCAACCAAAACCTAATTTTTATCTTTATTTTCTTGTTTTCTTTTATTCATGTAGATGTATTTGATGGCTAAAACGATCTTTGTTTTTGTTTTATCTTTTATCATGAACTAATTTCATTGTGGTTGAGTGATAAACAAACTTAATGGCTATTTAACTAATATATGTGTGCTGCTCTAAATTTGTAGCAACATTTTATCTTAATTCTATTTATTGCAATTCTCTATTTCACCTGACAACTCATTTAGTGGATACTAGCTAAGAAAGTGCCTAAAAAAAGACTGACTTAATACAAATTAAGACAATACATGATTTTATATTGAATTTCTCAAGTTGAGTTAATCTTGATTTGAATAGGGCAATGCTTAATCCAAAATTAGTAAAGAACTAAACATAAGGATTCACCTTATAGTGCAATAAAAACCTAGAGTGTTTAATGTTATATCATATGTTGGCATAACAACTGGTCATTATTAGGTTACATATAGATATAAAAGAACCAATAGGCAACAGCTGAGAATACATTAGAGATTCTGCCCAGTGCTGTAGTAGATGCTATAGCAACAGAATCTTAATTGGAACAATAGTCAATACCGTTAAGGAAGTTTAATCACTCAACTACTCTTCTCACATTGAGTTTGTCTTTGTGTTTGACTTTAGATTTTTCTGAGTGCATTTTTAATTTAGTAGCTCATTACTTTTATTAATTATTTTAATTAGAGAGAAATTGCACTGCTATGATTGTTGTAGTAAAACTGATAACATCAATTCCTATGAAGACGATCTAAGTACTCATTAGTATATTACTTGTTATGTATACTTACACATTAACATATATAGCATCTATAGCACATGCGAAGCCCTTATATACTTAGTTTGTGAAAGGCCCTTCAACAGATAGTGTAACCTTAAGACCAAGAGAGTAATTAAACTCCCTAAGATCTTTCAAGCCAAATTTTGTACTCAACTATTATATAACTTTCCTTACAAGTTTAGATTAGAACCAGTGATTAAGATGTCATCTATATAATTAAGTATTACAATGATGTCCTCTGCCATATGATGAATAAAAAATGAGGTGTTGATTTAGATGTCATAAAACCCTACTAAATTAAGGAAAATTTCAATTTGTTATACCAAGCTCTTAGTACTTGTTTAAGACTATAGAGTCCCTTGGTAAGCTTGCACATATGAGTTGGAAATTGAATATGGATAAAGCCTTCAAGCTTATGCATCAAAATATTTTCTATAAAATGCCATTAAATAACATGTTATTGACATTAAATTGTCTAGTTGTCTAATGATGTATAACAACACGACTCATAATTACTTTAATTGTGCAAGGCTTTACAATTGGACTAAATGTTTTAGAAAAAAATCCATACTTAGTATCTGATAAAACCCCTTGGTAACTAACCTTGCTTTGTACTTTGATATGTTGTTATCATGGTTATATTTGACTCTGAACATTTACTTATTTCCAACAATCTTCTCAATTGACTCTTGAAGATCAAGAATTTAGGTTTCATTCTTCTGTAAAGCATCAAATTCCTTTTGCATAGCTTGTCTCTATTTAGAGTCTATTAGAGCTGCTTTGACAGATTATGGTTCAAGCTCTTAAGTCATTGTTAAGTAAGTCTTGGGCTTAAACACTCAAACTTTTGATCTAATGGTTATAGGATGAGCAGTCTGTATAGTTGGTGCTTGTTTTAATTGATCTTGCGTTGACTAATGGTCTTGTATATGTGATAACAGGCTTAATGATGAAATATTTGAAGAACGATGTACAGAAGATAAATGGGAATGACTAGAATCAAGTCCTACATCTGAAAGTAGAGAACTTATAGAGGATTGTGCATTGTTGCTATCTTAAACGATTGCTATGAAAGGAATATTTAAAAAAGAACTTGACTAGTTGGGCTAAGGACATATTTGGATCAGACTTTGTTAAAGGAAAGAGTTTAGAATAAGAAAATTTTGATTTATTGAACTACACATGTCTAGCAACATTAGTCTTACTAATTGAATCAAGATATATTATACCTCTTATGAATAGGACTATAACCAATCATTAAACGTTTTTGTGTGTGAAAATTAAGTTTAGTTTGTTATAAGATTTGAGAAGAGGGAAACAAGTACAATAAAATATTATAAGAAACTAGTAGTCAAGTACCCTGCCAGGAAGTTTAGTAAAGGGTGAGAGATTATTCAACACAGAAGTTGGCATTTTATTAATGAGAAAAGAATAAGGGCATTTTGGCTTAAGTAAGAAGGGTCAGTCCTATTTCCATAATATGCTTATACTTCTTCTCAACTATATCATTTTGGTGATATGTGTGAGGATAGTTGTGTCTAATGCTTATCCTTTCTTCAACAAATTATTCAAAGCTTTTGTACTCCCTTCCCTAATCACACTATAAAACTTCAAAGGAATACCAATTTATTTTTCTACTAAGATTTAAAAGTACTTAAATGTATCTAAAATTCTAACTTAAGGGTTAAAGGAAATATCTAGTAGTATCTACTGTAATCATCTACAAAACTAATGCAATACCTATATCCATGAAGAGAAATTATGGGTGTTGGATCCTAAAGATCAATGTATACAGGCTTTAAAAGAGCTTTTATTTTGATACCTGTGAAATAAAAAGGAAATTGATGCATTTTACCGTGCTAACACGCATCAGAAAAGTTAGAAAAGATACAGGATATCAAAGTGTAAGAAAGATAAAATGCACTTCAGTACATGTTTATTTCTTTTATGCAAAAAATTTACAGACATCACTTTCTTGACAGTTCTTGTATGACATTAAAAATTATTGACTTGAGTACAAGCTTTATTCAAAGGTAAATTAGAGAGATTACATGCTGAGTTATTAAAAATAAAAAGCATAAAACTTGAAATTTTGTTAAGATCACATGAATTAGAGACAAAGTCATGTTCAGACAATAACATATACTGTTTTCCTATAGTAATCCTTTAAGCCAAATGCACTTCATTCTTCTTATCCTTAATAAAACACTTGGAAACAAACTTAATGAATTAATTGTTGTCTTCAAATAATTTAAAAATACTTATAAGGTTTTAAGTGAGATGAGTCATACACAAAATACCTTGTAAATATAAGAATGAATCGTAAGATGTAGGAAGACAGGTATAACCAATATATGTAATTTACAATCCTTGACCATTACCATTACCTAGTAACTGATTACCTGAGTATTCTCTTCCAAGGTTCAAGTTCTATAAATTTTTTGTGAGATAATATGTTGCCTCATTGTCAATATACCAGCTTTGATCAACCATATCACCTTCATATATTGTTAAGAAAATAGCTTTTAGTGCTGAGTTTGAATATGGAGCTTTTAGTGCAGGGTTATGATATGAGTTATAACCTAAAGATGAATTATAGAAAAAAACAAACTCTCCTTTGAATTTGTTTCTACATTCAACTGTAGTATGATTTCGCTTAAAATAGATTTGACATATCATAGTAGCATTGTTTGGATTTAAAGCACCTTTTCCATTATTAAAGTCGCCAACCTTGCCCAAATTACCATTGCTAGTACCATAAGCACCAACGTTATTAGCATTACCAGCACCATAGCCACATCTTCCTTGATAATTCCTATATCATGCACTATTTTAGGTACCATTCCAATTTCGTCTCCTCTGGCCTTGTGGAAAGCCTTTGCCATAACCACTTCTACCTCCACTATAATTATTGACATTCTTAATCCAATTATTGTTATACTGACCTTCAAATTTGTTATTGGTTTTAGTTTGAGCAACATTAGCTACATAGTTTAGTTTAGTCTCTTTATTGACACTTAATGATGTGCTTCTAACCTAGTTTCATGAGTCAAAAGCATGGAATATGCCTCATCAAAAGTCATTTTCACATAATCACAGGATAATAAAGCTTGCCTTGTCCAGAGAGTAAATGAGTGATAAAATCTAAAGAACTAACAGAACTTCCAAGAACAGTCAATTCATCAGTTATTGTTTTCAGTTTTCTAAAAAATTTAGTTATAGGCATTGATCCTTTTCTAAGATTATTAAGCATTATCTTGAGGTGAACCTTTTTAGCAAAAGTTTCAAATCTAAATTGTTGTTCAAGACTAGTCCAAAGTTCAAGTGAAGTTTAGAGTTTATCACAAGGCCTAGAATCTCAAGATTAATGGAAGACATAAACTAGCTCAGCAACATTTGATCTTTCTTTTTCTAGGTAGTGAATGTTGGATTTGTTTAAGTCTTAACTGCAGAGTCTTCAGATTCATTTTGAAGAAATTGGTCTGAATAGGATTTAGGGCCATCAAGAAGATCTTCAAGGCCATTTGCACAAACTTAAGAGAGGATCTAAGATTTCCAAATTGTATAGTTTGATCGATCTAGATTAATAGATATGGTGAAGGTAAATGAAGAAACAGAGTTAGATTTGAGCTTAAAGATGCCATTATAACTTATAGTCAAGCTCTGATACCAAGTTAAATTGTAAAATGTTTATTTGGTGTTTAGGAAAATCATAGAGAAAACCAGACAGATGATTAGAGAAAATGATATTGAATGATTAATCTCATTTGAATGATTTACAAGAGTATATTTATACATACATCTCAAACCTTTTACATGCTACATTTGTTAATCTAACGGCATAACTAAATTTCACAAGCTCAGTTGCCAAATCAGTAGCAATAATAAACTTAATCAAGCTAACTGAGCTACCAAACAAACTTAACTAACTAAGCCATGATTGATTAATTCTACTATCTTAACACTTTTCATGAACAAGGGCTTAAATTTTTTATTTTAGGTAACTTTGTTATTATATGACTCAAAAGAGGACTAACCTACCAATCTTCTTGCCAACGATTAGAAGTTTATGTAGATTAGCTCAAACAGTACCTATTTTTCCATAAGTGCATTTAAAATCCTTCTAAGATTATGTAATGACATTTAAAGAGCAATTACAAGGTTTTTTATAAAGATCAAAGAAAGATAAGAAGAGGATCCATTTGGCAAAATGAGAGAATATGAGTTATGCCAAGATTAAAGTGGGTTAGATTTTAGAAACCCTTTAAGCTTCAATCAAGCCTTAGTTGCAAAGTAAAGCTAGAGACTAATTCAATGTCCAAACTCATTGGTGGCCAAAGTTTTAAAAGCTAGATACTTTAAGCAAACTGATTTTCTGGAAGCTAAAATAAGCTATAATCCATCTTTCATCTGAGGGAGTATTTTGTGGGGTAGGTAGGTTTTATAAATAGGAATAAAGTGGAGAGTAGGAAGTAGAGACAAAAATTCAAATCTAGTCAAGCAATTGGATTTCTAGGCTAACAATCGTTAGGCCAATTTTTGTGTCCCCCTTGTCTGTAAATGGTAGAGTTTTAGAGCTTATTAATTCAAATCATCAATGCAATGAAATCTTAATTGACTATAATTTTGTAGGGATGAGGCAAAAAGTATAGAAAGAATCCCAATTTCGAGAATTCCTTAATAAGATGAGTTGATATAACACTATGATAAAAAAGGGCAATACATAATGAAGAGTGGCTATTGATTAGCTCTCAAACTCAAGTTTTCTAAGCCCTCACCAAGTTCAGCAAGTGGATCTCATGGCTGGCACAATATATAACACTAAACTTGCTTGAGAAAATTAAAATTTTTATACGAAGAGCTGCCAACAATTTATTACCAACTATAGAAAACCTATAAAGAAAGAAAATTTTGCGGCAACCAATATGCCAAATTTGCAAAACTGGAAGTGAGTATCTTTTCCATGCCCTTAAAGAATGAAAAGTGGCTAGAAAAAAACTCAAAATGCACTCACTTAAAGGCTAAAACTCAGGTAGTTATTAAAGAAAATACATTGAGTGTTATACACAGATTAATAGGTATAGTGGCTGAGAATAAGCTTAAGTTTAGAACAGTTATATGGCGGATTACATGCCATGTAAGGAAAAAAACTCATCTTTGAGGGGAAGAAACCGAACCCTATGTTTTTTAGATGGTAAGGCTAAACCAGTCATGGATGTTCATTAAAAAGTATAGGTGAAAGAACAAAAGTGCACAAGAAGCAAAGAAGCTAGAAAGTTGCAGCAGTGGAGTCTACTACCTATTAACTACTTAAAAGTTAATGTTGATGTTGCTGTCTATAAAGATCAGTAGGTTGCAGGTCTAGAAGCTATATCATACGGAATTCACTAGGCCAAATGATAGCAGTAGCAACCAAAAAGACAAGATTTTAAGGGATGTCTCTATGATAAAAGTTAAAGCTCAAATAAAGGATGGAGTGGCAAAAGAGGCAAGTCTCACAAATTTGATCACTAAAATATATTACAATGAAGTGGATAATTTAGCCAATAACAAAACCAACAATACAATAGAAATCTGGTGGACTATATCAAAGATTCAAAAAGACAAACAAGATTTTCAATTGGTAAAATTCTAACATGTACCAAGACATTGTAATGTTTTTGCCCACTCTCACTAAAAAAGAACTAAACAAGTACTTAGCTCAAAACATAAGGAATAAATAAACATTTATCCTTTATTTGACTATGGGCCAATTTGGGATTGTGGAGGTTGATAAAATAAGCTACTTGTGCTGTGTAAATAAAATAAACTGTTGATTAAAAAAGTAACTTTGTGTTTAGTAAACTATCCTGTTCTGGCTGTTGTGAGTTTGAAAAGTAGAATACATACGTTTGATAAATTTTATTATTAAAGTGTTCTTTTATTATATAATGACCAAAATAAATATAAGTTTTAATTACTTTTTTATTTTTAAAATATGTTTAATAAATTGTTTAGACATATCCTTTTTTTCTTGAATATGTAAAATTATATTAAAAAACTCAATTACTAAAAAATCTAAAAAACTTTATAATCTATTACATAAAATATGATAAAAATAAAAGTATTATCTACATATTAGGGTTATGAATAAGTAAGATATAATTATCATTTTATTAAAATCTAGAGTTATAATAGGAATTTTTAAAAAATGTGGTAGTTTATTGAATAAGCTGCTTATGAAAAACAACCCCCTACATGTTTTTAAAAGCAGTTGACGAAATGAAGAAAATTATTAAATAAGCTGCTTTTATAAAATTTATCAAATACTATTTTTATAAAAAATTATGAGATGAACAGTTTATTAAATTTCAACCGTAATCCTAAACTAACTATATAGGGGTTATTAAATGTCACTATAAAGAGGTTTTACTGTAAATGAGAAAAAAAAACTATTCCAAAATACAAAAAAGAATAAATATACTTGACCTTCTCAATTTATCTCATCAATCTCCAATTTTCAATGAACTCTATCTATTTTCAGAATTATCCTTATCCTTTTTTAATTTTTTTTAACTACCTTTATTCAAGTTCTTTGAGTGTCCTTTCCACGCCTATATTTTCAACGTAAAGAGATAATTTCGCAATTAGGGTTGTCAAACAACATTTTTTTAGTTAATTTGGCATTTTTTAAACTCTTTTTCTTCAATTGCATGCAGTTGTTCTGTCAGATGTTTGAAATTCTTTCAGATTATCTTCAGATGGAGATTGGCCATTCATTTTGCATCTCAATGTGACCCAACGCCAAGATTTGTTGCCAATTAAAACGATGCTGTGACAGCCACAATCAAGAAATTGAAATTGAATCGGGCCGATTACCTAAGACAAGATGGTACTGGAAGTGCATTTAGCAAACCCTTTGAAAAGATAGAACGGACCCCTCTTTTTGTATTCTCTCAAGAATGATGTGTCATACTAAAAGAAGTCCAAAAGAAAGGCTTTTCTATCAAGTCAAAGAATTATATTTATTTTGTGGCCTACCACGTTGACTACCTAGCTCTGTCCACACTCGTAGATAGTCAAATTCTGAACCTACAAAGTCAGAAATTTACGCTCTGCAAATGGAAACCCAATATTATGATCTTTTCTTTTTGTCTTATATAACAGACTATCGTAGCGAAAATGTCATTATAGCCATAACAGTTTAACACGATTATGATTCCAAAACCACTCGTACAAGAAACCATTTGTGGTCGGCCGTTTTGTACCCACCTCAAGAGTAAATTGAAAGCAACTACACCTTCAATTTTCATGTTATTTCGTTTTAAAAGAATTTGTTAGTAAAGACTACTTTTCTAAAAATTTAATTTAATGGATAAAATGAAACATAATAAGATAAGTTGTAACAAATTACTTAGATAAAATATGAACAGAAATGTAAGTTCCTTGATAAAATAAGAGATAAGAGAGTTCAAAAGTGAGCCAAAAAATAAAAATTAGAAAAGAATTTATATTTCTGAAAATTTGAATTCAATCATCATGTTTTTTGACACTAAATTAATAAATAGCGCTCACACAAAATAAAATTAAGCTAATAGATAAAAGTTCAATAATAATATTAAAGACAAATTTCAACCAATTTGGTGGTGTGAATTATATTCTATCGAAAACATAAATTTTAGCATGATACGACAAAGCAAATCGATTGCTTTTAGTAATTTTAATCTAAAGCATTAGTGTGAAAAACTGAAAATTATAGAGCTCAATGCGGCAAGCGAATAATTATTGATAACTTTACAGTTATGTTCCTAAGTTTAGAAGGTTGTTAACTTGTCCATGAATCAAACTTTTTTCAATCTATATTTTTAATTCCAAAAAGAGTTATTGCTTTAAAGGTTGCTTATCGTTTAGACAAATACTTTAGCATATCTTATTGTAAGTCACTGAAAATGTTTTGTATCTCCCCTTAACTAAGAAGTAAACACATTTTGTTTTCACATAACACAGACTTAATAAATCCTCTCTTTGCACATTACATGTGGTAGTGTTACACGTGTGAGATGTGTTGATTCAGCTTAAAACGGATCCCACAACGAAGCTTGATGTACCCTTTTGATAATTAATCTGACAATGCAAATTTCTTTTCTCATACCTATGACTGATCCATTATCAATACAATAATTTTTACTCCTCTCCGGACTCTATGAAACTCATTTTCGTCTTTGTATGATGCTTAATTGATTTAGTTGAAAGGGCTTCGCTTTCCTCTCTTCTTCCGACTTGTTACCAACTACAATTCTATTATCAGCTTAGGTTTTTGGGTGTAATGTAATTGTCTTTATATCATCAACATTTCAAATTCTTTTATTTATTTATTTAACTTAATAACAACTAATTAAATTTTTTTCTCCAACCATATGAATGAAGTTTAAACTCCATACCTTAATTTAATTTTCTACATAAGAGATTTTATTATTTGAACTAATGAGCTACAACCAAGATTTCATATTTAATTATTTTTTAATACCTACTTCAACGCGCTTGTCTTTCAGTTTACCTGTCTCTTCCCAACTCGTCATTGAATTAGCATAACCCGTTGGATAAGATTGTTAATCCGGAGATCGATGGATGCATTTGAAGTGGGAGAAGAATGGAATTCATAAAGTAAACATGAATATCTCACAACTTTGGTTTCATTGGCTGACAAAAAGAATATAATTCTCATAACCCCCATGAGAGGTTGCGTTAACCAAGTCTAGAATAACATTTTAGAAACACAACCAACACCACTCTTTAGGACAAAACATATTTTAAATGGAACAGGCCAAGAGAGAAGAGAACCTCTTTGCTTTTTAATCGATTTAAATAAGATAAAAATAAATTAATGATCAAAACAAGTCATAAAGATTCGTTAATGGAAGCATATTTTAGGTGGGTATTGATTTCTTATATTGATATAAGGACAAGAATCGAAACCCCATGTGCAGATATGCCCTTTGATGAGCCCATGATCCTTTTGTGTTCATGTTCGTGTGCTATAGCGCAGCAGCACATAAGGGTATCTTCTTTTTAAATAGTACTGAATAATGATTAGATAATACAGAACCCTCTTTGCTCCTTTCATTGGATGCCTTTCTTTGATATGAATTTCTTTGTTTGCATATCTCCATTGGATTTACTTTTTCGCCTCAAAATTTATTTGCCTTTTCGATAGTAAAGGCTTTTAGATACTGAGCCTGTGAGCCATAATAAGGACCACTTCTTTCTTTCTTTTTCTTAATGAACAGGTGTTCCCACTTTCCATGTCACTATAATTGTTTTTCAACTTAGTAAATTTTGAAAGCATAATAATTAACTAAAGTGTTTGGATTTGCTTGCAAAACACAATTTCATAACTCTTTGAAACACTAATTAATTTGCCTTTTCTTCTCTTTTTTGTTCTTTTTTTTCTTCCCCACTAATTTGTCACACAATAACAAAACAACGGATACGGTAAGTCTATGATCAATTGCTGTAATTCAGTACTTTCTAATACAAAAAGCACTAGTCTCTTCCTGATCTAACACCCTAGGAGATAATTCATCGGCAGTGATTTCACTTGAACAAGATGAAGCAGGCTGAGGAGGAGGACCTAATAAATCAGTTTGATCAGCTTCAATAATACTGAAATCAATAGCCCGCAGCTGATTTTTGTGGCTGTTCTTAGTGATCCTGAGATTATTAGAAGAAACAACTCCATGCTTTTTAGGTTTTTGCTTCCTTTGAAATATGCGATTCACAACCCAATCTCCTATGATCACCATCTTAAACACCTGCCAAACATGAATTTACAAAACAAATTAAACTCTTATTGAACTAAAAGAAACGCTAATTTGTGTTTACCAGCCAGTTCAGTTGTCAAAATCTCTTAAGTAGATGCAAGAAATAGGGGGTTCAAAACCTCGCTTGCGTGGGTAAAGACGAGATTTAATCACAATACGATCATATAGATTTTCTCCCCGGGGGGGGGGGGGGGGGGGGTGGGGAAGTCTTACCTGCTGGGTTAAGTTCGGATTTGTTGCAATGGCCACAAGGTGATATTGATGCATCACCCATTGAGTTTTGGTCTCATGGCCGCGCTTGCCTTCGCAGAAAATCAAAGTCTTTCTTATTCCAACGACTTGCTTAGTCCCAGAAGCCAAAATTTGCCTATTTTTGCCAACAGGTTTCCAGTAACCAGAACCAGCAGCTATTTTGCATTTACAGTCATTAGCAATAGCACTCTCATTTCTAATATTGCTAAAAAAATACCTCTTCTTCTCCTTCATATCGCCTACATAAATTAACCCACATAAAAGGTAACAATTTAGAATGATGCGATCATCATCGATCAAGTGCAGCTAGCTAAAGCATATATTAAAAAAATGATATTAAATTAAGTAACACTAGTAGCTAGCTGATTAACCTGGCAAACCCAGAGGATGAGACTGAAACACATCAAGCTCGGGGATAATGGAAGCAGGCAATGGCAAACTAAACACCTTACGCCTCAAGTAATGAACCACAAGCTCTTCATCTGTGGGGCGAAACCTATACCCAATAGGCAACTTTAACCCACCATTCACAACAAAGTTGTTTTGTTTCTCCATATCTATATATGTATATGTTGGCAAATTAACTCAATCCCTCTCTCAAACCGAACTGATTGATGGACCAAATCAAAGCAAAGAAAATGTTAACAATCCATGCCTGACGATTAGAGAGAAAGAGAGAGGGGGGGAGAAACAAAGAAAGAATAGACTTGTGTTCTGATGGGTTGTGTGGGAAAGCTAGCTAAGGAGAGAGGATGCACAAGGGTTTGTGTATATATAGAGAGCGAGAGGGAGAGAGAGAGAGCCGGAGTGAGGAAAGTAATTAATTAAATGCCAAAGCTAAAATTTTCTGCTACGACTGAACTTTGGTGCTTGACTTTGGAATTTTGCTTTTGTTTGACGAGTCGTTTCACAAACGTGTAGGAAATTAGAAAGACCATGAACCTTTCGTCTGCCTTGCTTTCCTTTGCTTTCGGTCAAGAAGCACGCGCTCGTGTACTGATTGCCGCACGTGTCTCACGTTTCATAATTAGCACTAAAAATTTGGAGAGATCTCTAATTAATCAATTAAATTGTTCGCTAAATCATTCTATTTTGCTCACCTTTGCGATGTTATATCGTAATTTTACTAACTATTAACTAGCATTTTACAGAGCTTGCCATTTTCCGCCACAATGAACGGACCTGAAAATGGACTCTAAAA
This sequence comes from Luvunga scandens, assembly GCA_030449905.1. Lineage (NCBI taxonomy): Eukaryota > Viridiplantae > Streptophyta > Magnoliopsida > Sapindales > Rutaceae > Luvunga > Luvunga scandens. Next base: position 1,627,612 of record JASUUG010001122.1, on the reverse strand, counting down.
TTAATTACAAGAGTCTGCTCAAAACTAGATTTTTAAAAAATTTATCCAATATACCTTCACATATATAACCACAAAACAAACCTTAATCTCTTTCATCAATATTGCCTTTTTCAGTTTTTTAAGTATTGCAACACTAAAAATCGAAATGCTCACTTCCCGTATACGAGAAGGATTTGAACTTGTAACTATTTATACCACTTCAAACGGTTTTACAAAATAAACTGACTGTACATTAGAAATGAAATGATTTAAGAACTAAGTTATGAAAATATGAGTTACTATTGATGAAAAGTTAAGAAGCACGAGGCTTTACATCACTTTAGCAAAAATAGAAAACCCTAACAAAGCATAATTTCCAGAAGACCACACATACAAGCATTCTTATGTTACCATTTGGAGAAACTAAAAAAATATGAAATGTAAGAAACGGAAAGCAAAATCCAGTTTCCATAGGGGAAAAAAAATAGAGAGAGGGAGAGAGAAATAAAATAAGTTTTCGACTAGCTCTATGAAATAACTTCTAAAGGGATTTTGGGGAACAAATAGCAGAATTTGGTAAAAATAGCATGGAACTCACAGCCTTTATGTTCTATATTAATATCCAGCAACTATGTTATATTTTATTAACACGCACTATAGTGACTTTCTTTTTCTATTTGAAAGTTGGTTTTTACCTATAATGGTTGAAATGGATAGATTAGGTCAAACCCATAAAATTCTTAGTGTGCTTCATTGGATTTTAGTCTGTGAAGTCATTTTTTTTTTTTTACTTCTGGTTATAAAGAATTCCTACTGAATGAAATTAATATTCATGTCATTCGGTGTTTTTCTAACTGTAACTTTAGTCTTAAACAGTATCATAAGCATTAAATTTTGGGCCAACGACATGATGTATTTAGCTATTTTAAATGGAATTTTCATTAATTTCTTTCCCCCTCGGCGCCCCCACACAAAGAAAAAAACGAAAATACGGCAAAAGAAAACGTTACTATCATTTTGTGAAATGACTAAGAAAAATAGTTTGAAAAAAGACGGGCACGGCATAAATGTTGATAAGGGAAAATGTTGACCTAGCCCGTGTGGATCGTGCAATCTAGCTAGAAGTTCAAGCACAAAAGCAAAAAACCCAAATGGGCAAAGTTTTATATCTTCACTTCAACTAATAAAATCACTTTCTGTCTCTCATTCAGAATCTAACATATATACCCAATTCCAAGAAGCCAATTTTTAATTTCCCGTAAAAAACGACAAGCAAACCTTGGTGAAATGCACACAATGACAATTGACAATTCCCATTTCCTACACAATTGGCATTAGTCAACTATGAAAACGATCGATATGAATGGACATGATTAAAAACGCCACACCCACATTAAATCCATGTCTTAATTAATATCGAAGTTTGAAAATTTTGAACAAAACACATCTTCTTTCTCTAGATGCGTGTTTGAAGGAACGAACACATTTATCTTTTTTAATTTCTATGAATTGAATGTGAATAAACTATATGATTAAGATAGGCCATTTTTTTTTAATTTTTTTTTCTCATTTTTTATAAGCTTAAGGTCCTTGGGATTCTTTTTGGGTCCTTGAAGTTGACAATGAGCTGCGAGATTCGTGATAGTATATGGCCATGATTTAGATGTTTCTATTTAATTTTGCATTATCACTTTATCCTTATTAAATAAAAATCTGACCATTTCATAAATATTAGCGGACTTGCTTTATAGCTGTCGCCTCCTCAATAATCCCTCATTCTATAGTTGTTGTCTAATCTCTATCTAGCAATTATTTATTTGGTTAACGTGCCCTAGTTGTTCTGTAAATTAATTATGATCTGGCTAGGATTCGCATAAATAAAGAGGAGGACAACTCAATTTATGAATGTTTTTATGCCATAAATTCTGATGCTTTTAAAGCTTAAGGTGTCCGACTCAGTCATTACCGAAGGATCTTAAAAATATAAAAAAGGAATTACAGGGAATAAGGTGTCAAAATTAAATGAAAATTACAACAAAATCGATTTGTTAGACGTTTTCGTATTGGAATCATTACACTATCAATTTCCTACTATTCATATCGGTATCATAACTTCATTGAATCGATGCTGTAACATTCACTTTTTATTTTGGAGAGAATCAGTTCTTCGATAAGATTCACATACGTCTTAACGGGTGGCCATTACAAATGGTGAAGGGGTATTTTTCCTTTTTAGCTTCGGGAGGGCACCTTTTTTTTTTTTCTTTCTTTAAGAAAATTACTATTTGGGCTTTTTTAACAAATTCTCTGCATACGACAAGTTAAAATATTGCTTGTCCTATAGTTGACATAGCTTATCTCATAATTGTTTATTTGCTGTGACGACTCACCGTATACAATACGTAAAAATTTATACGAGGATATTTGTTTATATTCTAAGTTCCACCCTAACACCTCTTTTACGACTCTTAATGCATTTGATTCTCGAAGATCTTTGTAACTCTTTTTTTTTTTCCACTCTTAATAAATTCCATACACTCCTACCAAAAAAATAAAACTTCAGCCTTTACAACTCATGAAAGAAAAGTATCAGATTCATAATTGGAAGATAAAATATTAAAATACTCTTGTTGATTTCAAAGTTATATAGTCGTCGATACGTGTCCATTATTAATGCAAAAACAAAATAAATAGAAGTTGAATCTGCCCAAAGAATCCTTTTACCTCCCAGGCCCATGTGCGGGCAGAGACTTCTTGTTAGGAGACAGATCTGTGGAAAAAATGCATAAGAATAGTGTAGGTTAAGACAACGTTATATTCGTACGTTAAAGCTTGGTTCCGGTGATTGTAGGGATGACAATTTGATCCAGTCTGAATTTTTTGAGTTTTGACCTGAATATTTAGGCTTCGAGTCAGTCGCGGGTCAAAATTTTTAGGTCCGATCGACCTAATTCTATACTAAATAAATTAAAAAAAATGCACTACACAAACAACCAATTAATTACATTATGTGTTTTTTATGTTAGATTTTAGAATTGAATTATGTGTGAGGTTAAAATGGTTGTGAAATTAAATGGTGTGTTTTTAATCTAATTGCATTGTATGATTTTTATGTTAAATTGTAAAATTGAATTGTAAAAAATTATTTCTATTAATTGATTGCTTTGTCAATTATTTTGTGATTAATTGTATTGTATATTTTACCTTGTGTTATTAATTATTTTAAATTAGAAAAATTATTTTGTTTGTTTTATATTCATGGTATTGTAACTAATAAAAAGAAAATAAAAATTAAATACAAAATAAATTTTGGTCAGGTGGGGTCGGACCTGACCCGACCCGAACCACAAATAATCGGACTTTGAATTTTTTTGGTCCGCCAAGCACGAGCCGACCCGACCAATTACCATTCCAACTGGTGAGATATTTTCTTTATGGATTTATTGAGCTGGATAAATGGGCTCGGATTCTGTATCATACTTACTTGTAGGCCCAAAAGAAACTTTCGTCAACAATCAAACGATCGTAACAGACTATTGCTTATCAGATTTGGCCCAATTGAGAATTGATGGAGTTTTATGCTTTACATTTGATTTCGGGGAAAAGGGTGGGGTTTGACTTTCTCTTTTCGGGGTTACTAATAGTAGGAAAGATAAATTAGTCGTTTAAATTTCAAAAAGAGAATATTTCATCCAAACGAATGGAATTTACTAAAGGCTATGGATGTCTTTTTCAATTCTTTTGTTTTTTTTTTGTTGTCTCTTTCCCTTAATATTAGAAGTTTAAGTGTTTTTCTATGACATATTTATTTCTTAGATTGAGGAATGAGAATCATTAATAGTGTTTACTTGTTAGATATGTAAAGAAATGAGAATGGATTTCGGGTAGGCCATAAATTTGGAAATAAGGAATGAGAATCTCATTCTTATGATGGTAGGTAAAAATGAAAATAAAGAATGAATTGACATTTTTACCCTTAAAGAGAAAATAAAAAATTCCTTTTTATCCCATTTAAATATGAAATAATACTAATAATATACTAATAATATGAATATTAATAATTATATATTGTTGAGTACTAGAGAATGCATATTTATAAAAAGGTAAAATTGTCATTTCAGTCTCTAAGTCTCACTAATATTTTTACTTTATGTGTTTAAATCCTCTAAACTTTTTATTTTGTGTGTTTTATTAGAATTTAAGTATTTTATGTATTTCAAGAATATTTTAGCCGTTTCACAATAAAGCAAAAGTCTGACAGCAAAATGAATAGTATTTTTGAACTCAGAACGTTTGAAAACTTTAGGAAGAGCACAAAAGAGTATTCATTATTATTCACATATATGTTACTATTCACAAGTATAACACTACTCACCTATACGATACAATGGTATGGCATTGACCGATGACGAGGTAGCATCCTATTGGACCAATAATATGGCATTAATGTATTATGCGATGTTGACCGATGATGTGGTAGGATGCTATTGGCTTGAAATACTGATGTGACGTCGACCGATGACATGGCAGCATCTTATTGGATTGAAATGTTGATGTGATGTTGACTAATGATGTATTTTAATTAATCAAAACTTGTCACATGGCACAATCTTGAACGTCCAAATTGTTATAATCCAATGACTATAATTTACTTATTGTATTTATAAATAGAGAGGTCCCCCCTAATTTGACACTCCTGAATTCATTTTAGAGCTTCATTTTCTATAATTTCCCTCCATCTTGTATTTTTTACATATTTTAATAAAATTTTCATTTTACCTATAGTACAATTATGAGTGGCTAGTTTAATTTGAAGCTTAGGTTGAAGGTGAACAATCAATATAATTTATGGGCTGAATTAGATAAGTTTATTTCTTTTTTTTTCCACAGATTTATGTGGTTATTTTAACTTATTGTTAACAGACAAAGTATTCTGTCTAAATTTTGCATGATATACTGGTTCTCTAATGAAAGATCGTTACTGTTTGGCACAATGAGCATTTAGCACTATATTAATTAGAGAAAAAATTTTCATTTAGTATTTTGTGGGTCGTCTTGACTCAGTGTCGACAGAAAGTGTATTTAAACTATTTAGTGGATAGTCTTGCCATGTTGTCGACAAAATGATTATTATTGTCTAGCACAACGTGTTCTTGACACCACACTTAATGGAAGATCGTTACTCTCTGGTACACTGAGTACTTGATACCATATTTATTAGAGTAAGGATCATGAGGAGTGAAAATATTCTCCCTCATGAATTAATTGGAACTAAAAAGGAAATATTAGCCCATGGTGAACGTTGAGTGTGAATCTAGAGACTCAAGCGTTTCATTTGTATTGTTTTCATTTATAATTCATTCTCGCTATTTTATTTTAAATCTTAAGATAAAAAATTCACTTCCAACCAACTCATAAATACATTAGAAAAATAACTCTACGTATAATTAAATCTACCTCCATATGTGATTGATACTCGTCACTACAAAATCTATTCTAAAATAGATTCGTGCATTTGTGAGTACAATAAAATTTACAAAACATATACTTATAGTTATATTAATAGTATTATTATTAATAGTATTATTATTAATAGTAATAACAATAGATATCCTAATAATTATAATTATAATAGTAGTGATAATTATTATTATAATTCTAATAGTAGTAATAATAATTACATTAATAATATTGATAGTTAATATTATTATATCTCATTTAAAAATATTTATACATACATAATTGTAAGTTAGTAATTACGGCCATTTTAATAACTTAAAACAACTTATCCCGATTACAAGATAAAGTAAATATATCAATGGAAATATAACTCATTCCAATTCCAATTCTTACAACACAAGTAAACTATTTATTTTGATTCTCATTCTTTATTTTAATTCTATTTTATTTCAATTTCAGACAATTTTGATTATTGCCCATTTGAATTTCCAAGAAGTAAATGCACCAATGATTTAATAGCATAGTATAATTATGTTGAACCGATTAATAAATGAAATGTCAACTTTAAATCTATCCCTAGCCTTGAAAAACATCAAATTTTATATATGCTAATACAATATGGTTATCCATCTATCTTTTATAAGAGTTGACCTAGGGATGGCACCCTGCAAAAAATTTAAATTACTAAACTCACATGTAACTTGTAACGGGCATTTACTTATTTGTTTTAAAAAAACCTATCTATTACGGTTTATAATAATTATTAAATTCGCCTGTAACTCACAATGGATTTTTTATGGGTCTTGTCATTTAAAATAATAAATATTAAAAAAATACTTTTAATAATACATAAAATTTAAATTATTAAAATTCAAACTATAAATTTCTAATAATAGCCAAAAAAATTCACACACAATACTCAATTCTAGATTTGATCAACGTAAATAAGACAAAATATTTCTGATGTAGACAAATCATCATCACTATTATCAATGCCTTGCGCCATCTTTTAATCAATATATAAGTATTATCAACAATATTAACAGATAAAATTTGTATGATTATTGTTAACAATTAATTAAACAAATAAAAACCCAAGTTTAGTAAGCAATCATTAGGTTCAAGTTATTAAAGTCAACAAACAAAATCAATCAATTAAAATAAAATATACAGTAATATTAAATTTGAAAATTATAAAATTTCTAGTTATTAAAAGCTTATTGTATCTCTTATATATATATATATATAGTCTTTCTCTAATGAGAACATATTCACTTTGTTGAAGTAAAGATGTCATTGAAATAGAAAAAATTATAAATTTCAATACATTGAAAACTATATATTTTTGTGTACTATTTGTGGCATCATTATTTCAACAATTTGAGGATATTCTCATTAGAGAATAAGTATATAGGGGTGGGCAAATAACCTGATTCGACCCGACCCGATCCGAAAATTTTGAGTTCGGATCGGGTTCGAATGAAGGTTATAACCCGATCGGGTTGAATTTTAGCCAACCTGATCGGATCGGATCACGATCGGATCGGGTTTGACCCAATACGATCCAAAAATTTAAAAAAAATAATTAAAACAATAGAAAATATTCTGATCGGATCGGATCATAAGTTCGGATTGAGTTCGGGTCACATTTTACTCAATCTGATTAACCCGAAATCCGATCGGGTTGATCCGAACCCGAAATTGCCCACCCCTATAATTATATATAGGGCAGATCATCAACCCCCTAAAAATATCGTCAATTTTACACTAATTAATATCCTTTGGATTGGAGTTGAATCAATAAATGAGATTTACTTAAATTAAACATTCAAGAATTTTAATATTTTCTCACTTCTTATGGACCATACCCCAAATCTTTTTCCTACTTACATTTTCTCTCTCCTTATCGTGTTCAATTTTACCACATGAATTTCACTTCCTTTTCTTCTTACCAAGAGCTAACTCAATACTACTTTTAAGTTTGCAGCTATTGTTAATATCTTTCTTTCGACCCTTGGTTTGTGAAATATTTAGATCTAAAAGTAATGGCTCGGAGGAATTGATGCTAAAGTAAAGATCATTTACTTATTAGCAAAGAATGGCTGGCTAGGTTTAGATATCTAAAAGCTTTTTGGGTAGCTTGTTTATATCATCCATGTAAATTAATTATGCATCATTTGAAGATACACCAACACATGCTAGTTTAGTAGCTTGGTGACACATATTGCTAAGTCTCAAAGTAGAGGTGGCCAAAGGGCCGTGCCGACCCACCGGGCCTTGGGCACAGTACCGCTTGCATCTGTATGGGTACGTGGCACGGCATGAGCACAAACCCATTAAGGGCCCATTGTGTCGGCCCACTAGACAAGCCAAAAGTCAATTTTTCTCGTATTAATTTTTTTGCCATACAGAAGATAAAAAATAATATACAAATTTCAAATTTTATATTGTATTCTAAAATATAAATTTCTAATTTCACATTTATTTCATTAAAATTAATACATTCTCACATTGATAAATGTATTAAATGAGTTAATTTAAATGAATTGAATGAATTTACATTTTAAATGATGAATGATTTAATCATTATTAATAATTTAAACTATAAATCACAAATAGAAATATTACTAAATTAAATAAAAGATATTATTGTTGAGAGATAAATAAAATTTATTTTTATGAAATAAAAGATTCAAATTACAAGTAAAGTAAAATATGGTGTAATTTGCATTACTATAGTTTACAACAAGGATGGGGATATTTCCATCCCATTATTTATGTAAACCCACCTCATTTCTAAAAAATATTTATAATAAATGCACATTATTTTTTATAAATACAAATCAACATCAATATGTGTATAATTAATCAATTAAATCATTCTTATATTGTTTTACTTAGTTTTTTCACTATGAAGATTGTTTTAATATGAGTTTTATTTAATTATGTAATCGTTATGACATAAAATTACTTAACCTGAAGCATAATGTGTTCTTGTATCTAATACTTTAAGTATTAATTTTGTGAATTATTATCTAACTTTTTAAATGAAGTCTAATAATTTTTAATATTTTACATGTAAATGATATAAATTTAATAGCTTAATAATTTACATGAGTATTGACTCACAAAAACATAATGTTTGTTAAAGGTTAATAATCATGCTAATAAAGTAGAATTGACCATTTAGAAGCAATGAATTTTGTATAAAATAAAAAATTTTGAAGTTGAAGTAAATTTTTTGTACTTTTACATTTTAAGGATAAAATAGTCAATTTAAATTTAGGCTGAAGCAATCTTAGTAGTCAAATATAAAAAAAAAAGGTCACAAAAAATAAATTAAGAATTTAAGAAAGATTTTAATTGATTAATTCCTTAGAATTCTTCTTTATTTAAAATTTTTAAAAGTAATGTGAAAATTTTATAATTATTTTTTAGAAGTGGGGTAGATTTACATAATTTGTGGGGTGGAAATATCACCACCCTTACAACAAATCCCAACTAGGTTGGCACTAACTGAACTATCTATCATTTGCATTTTACAACCATTTCAAACATTAAAATTATTCATAAATTTTACTCTTCATCTTCATTGTCATCAACTTCAACACGAGCATGATTGTCGTCATCAGCATTTGTATCACAATCAGTTGTAATTGGTTTCATATTTGACTATGACTTCTTCTTAACTAATTTGCATCATTATAGTTTACAACACATCTTAAGTAGGTTGGCACCAACTGAACAGTCTATCATTTGCATTTTACAACCATTTCAAACATTAAAATTATTCATCAATTTTACTCTTCATCTTCATTGTCATCAACTTCAACACGAGCATCGTCGTCCTCGTTGTCATTATTATCAACAGCATTGGTATCACAATTAGTTGTAATTGGTTCCATATTCAAAGATGACATCTCCTTAACTAATTCATTATGCCAACGTTGTTATGTATGACGATCTACAACCTCCCAATCTTGAAGACACATTAAACAATTTAATGTCTTTTCAGCTAAAGTTGACCGACGATCATCTAACACTTTGCCACCTGTACTAAAAGTAGATTTTGAAACTACAGTTGAGACTGGAGGGGCTAGTAAATCACAAACCATTATGGATAACACAGGAAATACGATGACTTTTTCTTTCCAAAATGCCAAAACATCTATATTTACAAATCGTGTATTTAATATCTCTTGAAACTCAAACCATTTTTGTAGTTTATTTCAATAGTGTAATTATCACTTGTTTCGCTACCAATTGGAGCCTTACTTTTCGAATCAAATGCATTGATGCATTTTCAAATCGAATAAGAGCTACTTTCATATGGTGTTGATTATGATCTATTCGAGCTCTATCCATATTTTAGTTCATAACCATGAAAAAAATATTTTATTAATGTTAAATATTCACTCATACTAGTATCAAGTGTTGTGTCTAAGTTTTCAGCTTTTCGTTTAATTAAAGCTTCTATTCTGTGTAGACTAAACTCATGATCCATAAGAGATGCACAAACAAACAAATGTGGAATATTTTTCCAATACTTCAATTATGTCTCTTTCATTTTTTCACATGTATTTGCAAGATATGCATAATTTTTGGCTGGGCTAAAACATCACCTATATTATATAATGACTAAACACTTTAGATGAAGATGGTTCACAAACTGTTGAACATGCAAGAGTGACATCATAAAACACTTTAAAAATTTCAAAAATTTAAATGCAATATTCTAATCATAAGCAATAATACTACCCTCACCTAACTTATAATTAGCATAAGTAGTAAAGTCATCATTGTAATCTACACAAGAAGCTAACATCAAATATATGGAGTTTCAGCCAGTTTTAATATCAAGTTTGAATTTTCTCTTTTTCAAATTATGAAGAGGTAACGCATTCTTATAAAATTCTTGATATGTAGAAGGTAATATCAACATGCATAGAGACACTACCACTCATAAATTCCAAACCATCTTGAACAATCAAATTAATAATATGAAAAACACATCTAATATGAAAAAATTGTGAATCTCATGTGGGTGCGATATTATGCAAAAAACAGTCCACAGAAACATCATTGGCAGAAGCAATATCAAGTGTTATATTAAAAATTTTGTCAATAATATTATATTCTTGAAAAATACCCAAAATAGCATTAAAAATCTGAGCTCCAGTATAAGGGTAATCTAATTCATGAAATGCAAACAATTGTTTCTCAAAATTCCAATTTTCACTAATGAAATGTGATGTCACACAAATATAACCCATATTATTACTATCGGTCTAGCAATCAGAAGTAACAGAAATAATACCTTTAAAATTAAAAAAATTTGAAACCAAATTCTTTTTCTTTTTTGCATAAACATTCTCTATATCACATTTAATTGTATTCCTAGGAACTCTTCTAATTTAAGGTTGAGCGTACGTTATCATGTAATGTTCAAAGTGCATGTCCATTGAAAATAGCAACGATTATTTAGCAGCTATTGTGTATGGTGCCAAACCAGTTCGATTCTCCTTGTGATTATATAAAAATGGCCTCATCTTCCCCTCATATCCATGTTGTGAAAGCTCACTTTGTCGTGGGTCTTTTGCACCGTATTTTGCATGACACTTATCGAAATGGTGCTTGAGATGTCCAATGTCACCATTAGACTTGTAAGACAAAGAACTATGAAAAAATACATAAAACACCATTTCTTTTTTTTTTTCCCTTGGAATTTACTCCTTCCTTAATTGTAAAATATTTCTAAACATTTAAAGTTTTTGCTCTTTTGTTAGACTTTGAAGAAGCACCGACAGTAGTACAAATAGGTGCATATGCACTTTGGGCACTTTAGACTTGAGATTCATTTAAACACTGATTATATTGATCTCTCATCATTTCTACATCTTGCCCTACTTGAACAAAATTGAAATTTGGATCAAGTTCATAATTTATAGAATGAACTATATGTTTTGTAATAGCAAAAGATGAATTCAATAATAAAAGAAAATGAGTTGAGAATGTGTGTTGAAAAATCGGCTCAATTGGATTTTAATATACTGAAATTTTGCAATGGCTATAATTTATTGCAACGGCTAGAAACAACTAGAAGCTGCAAAAGACATAAAAGAGAAAGAGAGAGGGGGATGAAATGATGATTTGACGGGTTTACCTTACTTTTTTATTTTTTTCATTTAAAAAAAAAAGGAAAAAGAGCATGTGTAATGTCAGTAAAATAATACTGTTCTTTTGAATTGTCAGTATTACAATGTCATGCAGCTAATTACTGTTAGCCACGTGATAAAGTGACAATGATATGTTAAAATAATAAAAAGTAACTTTCACTTTTTTTTAACCTTTAAAATTAAGATACGAGTAATGTGATACTAATACATTATACATATAATTTATAAGTTATAACTATGGCATACATTTTCAAAGCATAAGTTTTTAAATTAATAAAATGGGTTATATTTAAATTACTGAATACAACCCATATTATTAAAATACAGACACCACAGTCCACACATTTTAAACACACACACACACTCGTATTTTTAAATTCACTATAAATATGTTCGCCTCGACTCCTCTTATTACTCATTCGTTTACCTAAAGTTCTAAACTTCTTCTATCAATTATTCACTTTGAATTTTCAATGGAAGATAATAACAATCAAAATGAGTATCTTCATCCTGAGCTTGAAGGCAATGAGCACCATCCTCCTTAAGGCAGTGAATTTTGAAGTCCTCGTACTCCCCTAAAATTTTTTGATCATGTTACATTAATTGAATCGAGGAAAGAGGTGTGAAAGATTCAGTGCAACTATGGCAAAAACATATTTCGCTATAGAGTCTGTAATGGCATGGAATCCTTAAAGTATCATATTAATCATTGTCAACCCATATTTGAAGGGATTAACGAGTTTAATCGAAGGATGGGAGATGATGCTAACGCGCCTCATTAAAAGTGTTTTGTTGTCATGCATTATTTATATTTTGAACTTAAGTTGTTAAGTGTTTTTAATTTCTAAGATGTTATTATTCTATCATTTATCAAATATCAGATTTATTCTTATTATTATATCTTTTTTTTTAAAGGAAAGGGGGGGTGGGCAAGCCCAAATCAATTTTTACCCCCCTCCCACCCCCAAGACTCGAACCCGAGTCCACACAAGTGAGGGGCGACAGATTGCACTGCTAATCAATTCGACTACGCCCTTGGAGGCCTTATTATTATATCTTAATTGTAATCGAATTTAGTAACTTTAAACATAAGTAATTTACAAATTACAAAAAAAATTGAATTTGTTTAACAAATTAAAGTTTTTATATTTTTAAAACTAAAAATCCATGCCATTAAACAAATTATAATTAAATACAAATAAAGAAAATTATTGGGCCCATAGGCCAGCCCAAGCACAGCTTGCGAGGCACGACGGGCCGGCACGGCTCATGACCTGTGCATGCCTTGTCCATGGGCAGTGCCGAGCCTTAATTTTTTTTTTATATCCTGCCTATGAAATTAGTGGGTTGTGCTTGTGCCGGCCCACAGCACGGATGGGCCTCCCTAAATGGTGCCAAGCACAACCTACTGACCACCTCTATCTCAAAGCCTCTAATTCTTCTTTGTCATCATTTTTCAAAAAAAAAAAAAATCTTTTAGATCAATCTTTCCAAATTTATTTGCCTATTGTTTCCATCTTGGAAGAATAAAATAATTCGGTAGCTTTTTTCCAATATTTAAACAAACAAAAACTTTTTGGATATGTTTGCGAAAGTGTTCAAACAAAATCAAATTTTTTACAAACACAGGTATGTTTATAAGTTTGCAAATTTAACTTCACCATAAACTCTCCAGATTCTCCATTTTCAAAAAGGGTAGTGAGATCAAAAAAATATTTTTTTGCCAAAGAACAAAAAAATGCAAATGAAAAGCCTAGGATTAAAAAAAACAAGTGAAGAGAAGAAAGAGAGAGAAAGCGAGAGAGAAAGGAGAAAGAGAAAATGTAAGAGGGAGAAATATTTGGGTTGGGATGGAAAGAGAAAATATTAAAAATTCTTGATCATTAATTTCAATAAATCTCATCTATTGATAGAAGTCAAATCCAATTGACATTAATGAGTGTAAAATTAAAGGCAACATTTAGCGTGTTGTTGATCCACCTATATATATATATATGCTGCGGTTAGATTAAGTTTAGGAATCAATACCTTTAACTTACATAAATTTATGATTAAAATTAGTGGCGGATCTACAGCTGGCCCGGTCTGGTCTAGGAAAAAAATTAAATATATCCTGTATGTTTTTATTAATTTTATATAATAATAGAGTTTTTATTTTATTTTCAAATATGTCCCTAATTCAATTATATATATTTTTTCAACTGACTTATTTTATAAAATGATTAAATTATATATTTATTTAATAAGTTGAAATCATTAGAGGGCTCAAATGTTATTATTGCTTTAAATTACTTTTAAAAAAATGTTCTCATTGAAAAAACAAAGTATGTCAATATAATATAACATCGTCACTAATATTAAAGTACTTACAAAATGACATATAGTAAAAATTACCAGCATTTTCATAAATCTTTTATATGAATTTTGAGATTTTATTTAGTAGATATGTTAACTAATAGGACATGTTAGAAAATAAACTTTGAGATTTTTGATAGAAAAGTCATCACCATCTGGTTTTTTAAAGAGAGTTAGATCATCTTATAAAGAAATAACAGCATCCAAATATCTTTTTGCTTAGTTAAGTTTAGTTTATTGTTGACAATTTTTACTAATAATATTTTTGTAAGTTAAAAAAATGAATAAATTTTAATTTTTCAATTTATTTAAGCCTGGTAATTAAGTACTTAACTTCAAACATACAATTTTTGCTTGGGATTTTTAATTGATTGCCTACATGTATTGATTTATTTTAGCTTGTAATTTTTAATTCATAAATTAATCTTACATAGTTACATGTTATTACAAGTTGTAATGTCAAATTCTATAATTTAAAAAATAGTGTTCTTATATTTGAATTGCCCTTTTTTTTCTTCTTTTACTTTCTTTCTACTTATGAATTTTTGTTCTCACTTAGAAATATAAATTTTTTTAATTTAGCTCGAGGTAATATAAAGTTCTAGCTTTGCCCCTGATTAAAATTAAAAATATAAATAATTAAATAATGAATTGCTTGTTGCCGGATACTTGTGTAGGTATTCATTTGATTTTTTCTTAATATCAAATTCACATGTAACGCACAAGTTTCAATTTGAAATACGAAGCCTACCCATAACTCAGAAATTTATCCACAATGGGTGGATTTTTGTAGGCGGGTATAGACAAGTTTATGGGTTTTTTTGATAGATCTGGATGAATTTGTAGGTTGGCAAGTAATTTTACCATCCTTACCTTGCTCGAAGGCCCCAATATTCTTTGTGGTTAGATATTTGATTCTAACTGTTTTCAAGTTGTTTATTATCCTTATTAAATTGTGTTACATATATCGAGTTAAAAGTACAAATTTGTAAATGTAACCAAAAAATAAAATAAATTAAAAGTGAATTGCAAAAATTACACCATCTCGCAAGTGTAATCAAACGTTTGAAAATTATATTACCGAACTTAAATCTCAACTTAAGGTATAAATTTGTAAAAATAATAATTGTGAGCCCGGTAAGTTGTAACATGCGTTTATTTATGGTAATGCCAATAAATCATTAATCTCAATTTTGGCCATTTATGAAGATTTTTTTTAATAATAATATCATTCTTTTGGATTACTGATATATATTGTACAATCAAATATCTACTAATATTTATATCAAACTGAAATCATTTAAATTAATTTTATTATAGCACATTCCAAATTTCTTCTTTACTAATAGTAGGAAATTGAGATGACTATATTTGCCTTATCCACAAATTACGGGGAGACATTACTACCGAATTTCTAATTGGAAAAGGAAATGGGAGCTTTGCATAGGACAATCCTCCATTCGACAAAAGCTCTTAATAATAGTATTTAAGGCTAGTTTAGGAATGTTGTAGATTTTAAAATAATTATTATTAGTTGTACTGTAGAAATAATCAGCTGTGAAGAGAATCAGTTAAGTGTTTTGTAAATTTTATTTTAGAAGTACCGCAAGTTTTAAAAGCATTGATAGACGTTTGGTCAATTTTACCGTTAAACTGTTGAGAGAAATAAATTATTAAAATATACATAATGTAGGATAAAATTTACTTATACATATAAAAACATGTACACATAATATTTTTAACCGTGTATTATAATAATTTTAACTAAAAATAAAATTTATAATATATTGATTTTATTTTTTTTTTACCTTAAAAAATTGATAATTAAATTTATAATATAGTGAAACAAATTTAATAATAATTCATCCAACAAATTGATATTCATAAATTTATATTGATGAATTATAATAAAATTTATTAAAATATTGATTTTGTTTCCAATTTGAATAAGGATAATTTTGGGTTTAGGTAATAATTTTAAGGATATTTGTGGAATTGTATTAAAGGATAAAATTGATTATTAAAATTAGAATCTAAAAGCTACTCTTTTCCTACTTTTCAAAATCAGTTGTAAAAAGAATTGATTTTGATAAAAGTGATTTTAATTTTTTTTTACCAAATAATAAAATTAACTTTTAAATTTTTACAATCACTTTTAAACCTCCCAAAAACAATCCCAAATAAGTCCTTATAGTTAGCTTTGCTAAAGCTAGCATGTAAGAGATAGGTAGAGTAGGGTATGAGGTTGCCAATACCATGCCCATATCAACCAAAAAAATAAATAAATAAAATTGCCGGACCTGCAGTCCGACAACATGCCCACTAGTACCCAAGGGATTTTTTTGCTTGTTCCAAACCTTTAAATATAAATTACATAATTTAAATTAAGAATTTATAAAATTAGCCAAAAATATACAAAACATACTCAATTTTAAATTTTAGCAATATAAGAACAAAAATGTTTCAAGATTAAAATAAATATATAAAATCCATCAATTTAACACAAATTCTTTAATTTATATATAAAATACACAAATTCTCCAATTTAAGTAAAAAAAAAAAACAAGTCCATCAAAAGTACTTTTGTTTTTTTTAAAAGGCAAAAAAGTGAAAAACCACAAATTAGCATCTGAGAGTATCACCCATGATATATCTTATTCAACATTAAGCTTCCAACTCTAAGAATTAAGATTTTTTCCTCATTCACCACCAGTAGTCGCGCCCATCCAACATGATTTCTAGAATTTTGATTAAAATTAATATTCTCTAAACACAATTATAAAGGAATTATGTATATTGATTTGAAAATGGCTGGGGTATCAATTTTTTCGACAAAAATTAAGAAAAATTTTAGAATCACAAGATTATGTTTTTAAAAAATATGCAGATTAGCGGATACTTAGATTTTTTTGTTTTATGAAATTTTACCCGCTTTCTGCAGCAAATTTTGGTTTATATTGCTAGAACCGTCAATTACCCATAAAATTACTCCCAATAAGTGGGTTTTCGTGGGTTTATGGGCAAAATTACCATCCCTAACACGTCCAAAATTTGGGATATTATATTTCTATCTTTGATCCCTGCCTGATTATTTTCAGTGGAGGTCGTAAGTCGGTTTGCTACCACTCAGTCAAAGGTTGAACAAGACTATTTGACTAAAGATGTCCATTTGTTCTCCTCCTTTTGTAGTATGACGTTTATTTAAATGAAAGATAATCATAACAAAGTTTAATGTGTAAATTTTGAATTCAGGACTAATATCTACAATACAATCAAACTCCCCGTTAACAACATTTGAAAAGAAATCTATACCTTTTTTTCTTTTTCTTCTTTTTTTTTGGAAAAGGGGAAGAAAAATCCCTGTAAGACCTTGAAGTGATATTATTGAGCACGGCAGATCACCATTAGGCTACAAAACAAAGCACCTTACCTAATCATTCAAAAAAAAAAAAAGAGCACTTTACCTAAGGTGATTAGATATTGATTTATTAGAATCCTATCATGCCAATTTGAGTTAATATTTATTTATTTGATTTAAATTAAATAATTTGGATTGTAAAAAAAGAATTTGTTTAATAAATAAATCAAATTTAATTAGTTTATCAAATTCATTTATTGTATGATACAATAAAAATGTGAAATTATGCATATAAGTCACTTTAGTTCAACATATTTATTTTGAGAATTTGAATTCTTATTATCTTTATAGTTTAGCTTGATTTTTATTGTTTATTAATTATTATTTGCTATATATGATATTATATTTATAGGTTAATAAATTTTGACAAATCTAAATTTGATCAAATTATTTATTAATTAAACGAATAGAATGGATATTTATTTATGATTCATTTAATAAACAAATCAAAACCGAATCATGAAACTAGAATTTGTCTAATAAACGATCCGGATTTGAAACCAACCAATTTTAACCTACTTCATTTAATTAGGATTAGAGGCAATTAAGATTGATTTTCTTTGTAAATTGATACCTTAGAACACGCTAGATTTATGTACAACAATGTAAATGGGAGGTAATGAGTAATAAAGAAACTCCCATACTGGCAACAAAAGGGTAATAAACTAATAATTCCAAAATTGTTTGTAAAAACCAGACTGTAAAAAGAAAGAGAGGCTGTAGCAATTAATTACTGAATCACTGCTGTATCAATTCGGGAATTAGCTTCAAGAGAAAGCTCAGCTCCCTCTGTGAAAATTGTGGCTTTGCTTTAACCTCCCCATTCTCACCCTTTCCATTTAAACTCTCATTATCCTCTTCCTCCGCAACCTTTGCAGGCTTAATCATATCATAAACAGCCTCTGTAATCTCTTGAACCAAATCGACAATCACCCCATCAATACCCATCAAATGTTGCATGTACACAGCCTCAGCCACATTGTTCAATCTCCCATAAGTGAGAAGAGAAAGCTTGGATTCCTTAATTTTGGTCACAGCTCCGGGGTTTCCGAAAACCCCTTTAACTTCTGAAACAATCCCTTGCAACCCACCTTCCAAACAAACTTTTACAGCCTCTTCCAACGAATTTCTCCTCACATCATAGAAGATTTCGGTCCCGCCATTTGTTAAAAAGAACACAGGGTACGTGCTCTGCAATTTCCTAATAAGCAGGGCCGCGTCTGGCTGAAACGTTGAGAAGATAATGGATCTGCTCTCAGCAAACTCAAAGACGATTTTTAGGACGGCTTGAATGACCCTGATGAGATAATCGTGCTCGTAAACAATGTGGTCATCGAATTTCAACTCGACGTTGAACCCCACATTCGGATCCACCTGTTGAAGTGCCTCCTGGAGTGTGCAGAGTGAATCGTCAATTTCCACGCTCCAGTTTAAGATTTTGCCATCTTTTGTTTTTCTTAACAATGATTTTCCAATTTTGCCCTGTTCTCTTTGGGGCCCGTAGCTGAGGAATTCTGATAAAGAGAGCTCTGTAATTCTCCTTTCAAAAATTGTACCCTGAAAATGGAAAACCAGTAATACAGATTAGTAAACTGATCTAATAAAATAAAATAAAATAAAAAATTCTCCCGTAGCTTGTGTAATTCTCCTTTCACAAGCTCACAGGATTTAATAAAATAAAAAAAAAAAAAAAAAAAAACAATTTGAGAGAGTGATGGAGTAACTTACTTTATCTTCGGAGAGGATAACGTCATCATGGAAAATGACTGGACAGCCATCTTTTGTCACCTACAAAAATCAGTGCGGTTTCTTTTTAACTTTCGTGTAACTTTCTGATTTTCAATTCAAGGATTAAAACCCAAACTGTAGAAGTAAAAAGATTAAGGAAAAAAGGAGTATCAGATCAGTCGTGGAGCCAAATCTAAATAAGGACAAAATTTGTCGTATGCGGCGAGTATTACAATGAAAGGACAAAAACATCGCTGTCTCAACCTCAAGTTGCAATATTTAAAAACTACGTTGTTATATCTTTAAACCGAAAGAGGCTTTCTCCGATTCCAGATCCAAAAAACGCGGAAATCGTTTCGCAGTCGGAAAACTAAAATAAATTAAACGATAAGAGGCCTCACCTGAACGTCAAATTCGATGAAATCAAGAGGATATTTAGCGGAAGAATTGAACGAGGTGATTGAATTCTCCTTGATAGTTCGCATTCTCTTATCAGACGATTGCAGCACGTTCATTCCGTGCCCTCTATGTCCCACCACCAGAAACTTCGGTATCCTAAACGACGCCGATCTGTTCAGCTCCAGACCAGCTGAGAAGCGCGTGGAGAAGCGAGTGAGAGAAGGACTTTCGGGGACTTGGTCGAGAGACGGAACGTCGGAGACATGAACAGCTTTAAGAGCCATCGTAACCTCTCTTTTGTCCTTTTTTTTTTTTTTTTTTGTTTTTCTAACAGAGGAGGAGTATAATACTGAGCGGGAATTTGGAGGATTGTTGTGAATGCGGTGGTGGGGAGGTGATGGGTATTTATTATGGATTTTTGTGACCGAAAGCAAACGGGACAGGATCTGCTGTTAGAATATTCCTTTTTGATGTTATATGCTGTCGCATATTCTTGGTTTAATCTTCTCTCTTCGGATACCAACCTAAAATAATTTTGCATTTACTCCGTTCGATCTTTCTTTTTAACTCTTCGTAACAAGTAAAGTAAACTTTTTTGGTTCGAGAATTTTGATTGTGGCTTAACTAAACAAAAAATAAAAAATAAGAGTAACACTAACGGATGTTTGACGCAGATGCTGTCATCGTTAAAAAAGGAAGCTTTAGAGAAGCATCTGCCCGCGCCATCATATTTTTTTGACAAACTGGAAGCGCTAAGATATTGGAACTAAGCAACACGCTCAAATCAGATGCTTTTCAAGCAAATTCGGTCGGGCGATTGTGGGGTTTTTCACACGCGCTCACGGACATGTGGGGTAGTATTTCAATGAATAGCATGTTTCTCGAACAAGAAGCGAATATTCACGGAATATGTGTGTTAGAATCCGGCCACATTTCTTACGGGTGTAAGGAAAAAGAGACGGAAGTTGACAGCGCGAGCTGCTTAACGCGCAAGTGACGATGATTTTTGTTCAGAAGTGAATGGATGACAGGTGTACACAACTGATTGGAATTAAAGATAATCTTAAAAAATGTTGTGTCTGAGTCATATGTCTGTAATGAAAGTGCTGGCAAGCAATGTGGATAAGAGAAATTGGTTAGTAGTGAGTGTGCATGACGTGTGGCCACATAGAAGAATTGCTTAAACTATGTCGTATAAACTACTTTCCCAAGAGGAAGGGGAGACTCTTTGTACCCACCCCATGACGGCACAATTTCGAAATAAATGATGTGTTATTTAAGCATATATATACTTTTACGTTTGCATTTCATTTAAAGACGCATTTTTCTTATGGTGGTATTTGATTTAAAATGATAATGGCTCAAATTGAACCATTAATTCAAATCAAATCTTAAATTAATGGATATGAATGAAGAAGTATAATAAAAGATGACAATTTAAATGAAATGGCACAACTATATTTATAAATAAAGGCCATGATTGAGTTATTTAAACATGAAAATAACGATCTTATCCCACTCATTTTTCAATCTTCTTTACTAAATTGAATTTCATCATGCAGTGTCTATTTTTTATGCATCAAATATCTAATATATATATTTTTTTCAAGATCAAGTTATTAATCCTTCATAGACTTGCAACATTCAAGGGTATTCAAGTTTGCTTTAATCGATACACAATACGAGCAAACAAATAAGTGCTTTATTGTATCTCGAAGGCGTATTTACTTAATTCATGTACATCACTCAATTAATGAGAGCAAATAATAACTTAAAGAAAATTACATTTGTAATGTACATTAAAGTAAATATTATTTTTCTACAGTATACTTATTACCATTATCATTATTATTATTATTATTATTATTATTGCATACAGAGTTGTAAGCACATTATTTTATTAAGAATTGGTCATTATCATCTTTCTTATCACCTTCATCATCCTTCTTCCCTTTATCATCATCTTATCTATATTAAGAATTGGTTGGGTTGAACTCAGACCGATATGCTTGTAATAAATCAATTAACTTATTGTGGTGTTGGTTTGAAGAAAGATTTTTTGAGCAAATAAAGAAAGAAAACCTTGCAACACACCACCATCAAGAATGAAAAAAAATAGGCTATAGAAATTATTTACAGTTAGCAAACAGATAAGTTTTTTACACTTATTTTATTGTGCCCATGAGGCAATGGTAAAGATTTGTTCCAAAGCTATTAAATCCACCCAGAAAAGTGATAAAAGCATTTAGACAATTATCAATTCAAGAAGTCTTTTATATGTATTAAGGATGGCCTCGTTTCCACTAGTCAATGTAGCTTCTGCAACTAGCCTTATAAACCCAAAGTCATTGTTTCCAAACATTGAACATACATATACATATATTATATTTTGCCTAACACCCTTCTAAGGTCTCTTGTAACATCCATAAAAATATGGAATATTTCTTGAACCAGTTCTATAAAATATAAAAATGCTTTTAAGCTATCAAACTAGGAATTTTGCCATTATTGCTTTTGAATTAAACATGAAGGTTTTAAATGTCTAAACTAAACTTTTTAAAAGGTTTGTACGAATGAATCATGCGACACACTTTTTATATACACAATTGTTGACTATACTTTCACATTTTTCCTTTTGAAGTTTCAAGAAAAAGTAATATTGGACACTTGACTATTAGTACTTTTAAGAGATAGTTCTATTAAAAATGTAGATTTTCTTACTGGATAGTTGTTGAAAACTTATATAGAAAGGTTTTTATATGTTCAATAGATTTGTCCAAATTTTAATGCTATCTCTAGTTCAAAGGAGGTTCAAGAGATTTTCTCACCATGCTTCCTTAAGAATGGTAAACAATAAAAAAAAATGAACATAACGGCTACTCCGTGTGCAAGTATGGTTGATGCTATATCTTAGTTTAGCTTTAAACTACTCATAGTTTTTGGTTTTTTTTTTATGGGATTATATTTTTTTAGACAGGTAATTTGACTATGTGATATGTTTGCCTGTGACCACACCTCACATAGTCAAAGGTGGCTAATGTTATTTCCTAAAAATTAATGCTAGGCCTAATGGCCCAATGTAGCCTATAAGGTACGTATTTCTTGGTAAACCAAAGCCACTATACTGGAGCAACTATTGTGGGTTATGCTTTGAAAGGTACGGATACACTAAACTGAAGTTTAATTCGCATTGAACCATTGGCCAATCCCACTTGGGGGACCTCATTAACCTATAAGTGAATGCTTTTTGAAACAAGCTAGTGGAGAGCTAATTATTCTATAATAATAATAACAAAGGAAATTATCTACCGACCACATGATTTTTTCCACTTTTTCAAAAATACACAATTCTTTTTTTTTTGTTTGAATTACACCTAAAGTTATAATTTTTTTCAATTTTCCACTTTCGTCGGTTGACTGTTAAGATTCCGTTAGTTTTTTTAATAAAATAACGATTTTGCCCCCCAAATGTAAAATTATAATTTCATCCTATAGCATTAATTTTGGGGGGCAAAACAGTCATTTTGTTAAAAAAACTAACAAAATCTTAACGGTCAACAGACGAAAGTGAAAAAATACAAATAATTGTAACTTCAAGTGTAATTCAGGAAAAAAAAAACAAGGAATTGTGTATTTTTGAAAAAGTCTGAAACATTAGGTGGTCGGTAGATAATTTTCCTAATAACAATAATAATTGTTGACATAAACAATCTTATAATATTGATTTTGATGATAAAAAAAAATTATATGATCTTCATTAAAAATGTTCGAGCTATTAAAATTAAAATCTTGAAGTTGTAGTATATTTTAGACATATGTAAAGAACCTAGATAATTGATAACTTGAGTCAAAAAATATTTTTCTAAACAAAAGCTATCAAAATACAGATTCTGAAAATTAACGGTGAACCATTTATTACAAAATAGTGAACTGATAATTTATAAAGGAGATAGTTTCTAATCTTGAACCGTTTAGTGAAAACGGAGATCTAAGCTTGTTTTGCAGGATTCTGGAAATAAATAGTGATCCGATAATTTTAAATGATAAACCATTTAATTAAAATCTAAGTACAATGGCTATTTGGACAAGTCAAAACGGTTAACCGACAGAAGCAAATGGCAATCCGATTTTTCTCAGAAAGTCAACAACGGCTAGTTTTCAGCTCCAACTATCAAATGGCTCAATTAAATTCAAATAAGGAGAGATCCAACAATTATCATTGAGCTTTAAACTTGTTTATGATTCATTGATTCACACTTTGAGATTTCATTAGTAACCATATACATTGTATGAGAAATTGTTTGTTTGTAATCTTTATTCTTGAGTGAGTATAGGTGTTGGGATACACTTGAGTTAAAAGATTGGGGATAATCTTTTGTTGTAAAGATTTATTAACACTTTTCAAGTTAATTGTAAGTATTGTTGAA
The DNA here is from genome assembly GCA_030449905.1 of Luvunga scandens. Classification (NCBI taxonomy): domain Eukaryota; kingdom Viridiplantae; phylum Streptophyta; class Magnoliopsida; order Sapindales; family Rutaceae; genus Luvunga; species Luvunga scandens. The sequence continues at coordinate 1,603,670 of JASUUG010001122.1, read as the reverse complement.
GCCTTGGAGGCTCGCTTAGTGAAATCCTTAATCCCGGTAAGCTTGGAGGTGTGGATGTAGGCATGGTTGGCTGAACCACGTAAAAATCACATGTTTGCTCTCTTTTACTCTATCTCTTTGTTATTTATTTCTAATTAATTAATTTATTTTGAATTTGATTAGTTTATTATTTGCTTTGAGTTTTAGTTTTTAAATTTTTTATTAAGAGCCCAATTCACCTCCCTCTTGGGTAGCCTAGTTAGTATTTCATTCGGTATCAGAGCAAGGTTCTCTTGTTAATACTTAATCATCTACGAATAAAAGATCCATGGCAACCCAAAATGATTCTAATTTTAGGAAAGGACAATCCACTACTAGACTGTTATTATTTGATAGCAATGATTATCCTTATTGAAAAGGCAGGATGAGAATTTACTTGCAAGCTTTAGATTATGAAATATGGAAAATTGTTTATGATGGTTCATTCATACCTATTACCAAAGATGAAGAAGGGGAAGATATTCCAAAACCTTCACATGAATAGAACAAGCTGGAAAAGAGAAAAGCTTATCTAAACTCCAAAGCTATGAATGCTCTGTTTTGTGCCTTAGATAAGAAATAATTTCATGGAGTTTTAGGTTGTTCTAATGGTTATGAAATTTGGAAGAAACTTGAAGTAGTTTATGAAATAACAAACCAGGTTAAAGAATCTAAAATTAGTAGATACACTAAGTAATACAAATTGTTCAAAATGGAACAAAATGAAAGTGTTTATTCCATGTACACTAGATTTATATATTGTGAACATTTTACGAGCACTTGGTAAGAATTTTTCAAATAGCAAGAAGGTAAAGAAAATCATTAGGTCATTACCAAAAGAATAGAGACCTAAAATAATTGTTATAGAATAAGCCAAAGATTTAAATATTTTTTCTATTGATGATTTAATTGGCTCATTTATTTCTTATGAAGAGGATTTAGCAGTCGAAAGAGTAGATGAAGATAAGAAAAAGAAAAGCATTGCTTTGAAAGCATAAAAACCTGAAAGTGATGAAGAAAGCGACTTTGAAGATAAAGAGATGGCTATGATAGCTAGAAAATTTAGGAAGTTTTTCAAGAAATCTGGTGAGAGAATAATATTCAGAAACTTTAAGAACCAAAAGGAAAAGAAAGAAGCAATCATATGTTATGAATGCAAGAGGCCTAGCCATATAAAATTTGAGTGCCCTCTTCTCAATAAACTGAAGAAGAAAGCCATGGTGGCAACATAGGATGATAGTGATGAAGAATCATGGGATGAAGAACAATCGCAAGAAATGTCAAACTTGGCACTTATGGTAATAGGAGAAGATGAACTTGATGAGGTAAATGATCTTCCAACTTATAATGAATTGTATGATGCTTTTAAAGAGTTGCGTAATGATATGATAAAAATTGGTAAGAAAAATACATGTTTTAAGAAGAAAATGGTAGAACTTTCAAATGAAAAGGATGCTTGCAAAAATGCAATGATTTACTAAATGAAATGATCAAAGAACTAAATTAGATAATGAAATATTGGATGGTGGGATTGCATTTTTAAAAGGTAAACAAAGTATTTCATATGAGCATGATAAATTACATGTTGATGACTTGATCAAAGAGAATGAAGAGCTTAAAAAGAAGAGTAATGAGCTCAATGAGATTGTATTAAAATTCACACGGTCAAAAGAATTTAGAAAAATTGCTCAGCTCACAAAAATGTGTGTTTGACAAAGAAGGCATTGGCTATAAGCCAAATTTGAAACAAAAATATTATAAGAACTATTTTGTGAGAATCACCTCTATTAACAATCATGTTGTGTGTTATTATTGCAATCAAAATGGTCACATGAAGCTTGGATGTTCTGTTAAAAGAAATATATATTATGGAGTAAAATGTATTTGGGTTCCAAAAGTAATCATTACTAACACTTAAGGACCTAAAAAGGTTTGGGTACCTAAGACTTGAAATTTTCTCTGCAGGTTTTAAAGAAAAAAAAATAAATGGTATCTAGACAGTGTTATTCAAGGCATATGACTGGAAACTATACATGATTCTCAAGTTTTACCAAAATAAAAAGTGGTGGAGATGCCTCTTTTAGAGACAACTCAAAGGAAACAGTAAAGTTTCCTTAATTCTCATTGAAAAATGTATATTTAGTTAAAAATTTGAAACACAACTTGATTAGTATTATTCAATTATGTGATAAGGGCTATAAAGTTGTTTTTTATAAACTAAATATGTTATTGAGAATACATGTGATAACAAAGCATTGTTTGTTAGAAATAGATGTGGCAATATTTATACCATAAACATAGATTGTGCATCTACTAATGATAAATATTTTTCAGCATTACATGATGATAGTTGGTTATGGTATAGAAGACTAGGACATGCAAGCATGGATTTAATTTTAAAGATTTCTAAAAATAATTTAGTTAAAGGTCTTCCAAAAATCAGTTTTGAAAAAAATAAAATTTGTAAAACATGTCAATTTGGAAAACAAATCAAAACTTTTTTCAAAAATAAAAATCATATTTCTACTTCAAAACCACTTCAACTTCTTCACTTAGATTTATTTGGATCTTCTAGATATGCTAGTCTAAATAGTAAATATTATACATTTGTAATTGTAGATGATTATTCTAGATATGCATGGATATTGTTCTTAGATAATAAGGATGATGCCTTTGATGCATTTAAAGTTTTCTGTATAAAAAGGTTCAAAATGAAAAAGGTTTTTTTATTATATGCATTAGAAGCGATCATGGTGGAGAATTTGAAAATCATCAATTTGATAATTTTTGTAATAATTTAGGTATTAAATATTAATTTTCATCACCTAGAACTCCACAACAAAATGGAGTTGTGGAAAGAAAGAATATATCTATTCAAGAAATGACTAGGACCATGTTAAATGAGAATGCATTACCAAAATACTTTAGGCTGAACCCGTTAATACCGCATGCTATGTGAATCGTGTTTTGATTAGACCATTTCTTAATAAAACTCTCTATGAGTTTGGAAAGATAGAAAATCTAACATTGGTTATTTCAAAGTTTTTGGATGCAAATGCTTTATATTGAATACTAAAGATAATCTTGGTAAATTTGATCCAAAGTTTGATATTGGTATTTTTCTTAGATATGAAAACACTAGCAAAGTTTATAGAATATACAATAAAAGAATTTTAGTTGTTGAAGAATCCATGCATGCTACGTTTGATGAATCTAACCCCCCCTCTATGGAGTAAGTTGTTGTTGATAATGATGGGGATGAAGAAATACAACAAGAAGGACATTTGAATGTCAAACAAGATGCTTCACCTTGTGAGAATCAAGAAAAGCAACAAGAAGAACAAACTAATATAGAGAAAAATAAAAGTAATTCTTAAACACTCCCCAATGAGTAGAGGTATGTCTTTCTCACCCTAAAGGTTTAATTTTAGGTGACCCCTTACTAGGTGTAACCACTAAATCATCACTTAGAAACACATGTGCATATACTACATTCATATCTCAAATTGAACTAAAATTTTTTGCTGATATGGAAAACGATAAATCTTGGATTATGACAATACAAGAAGAGTTAAATTAATTTGAGAGAAACAATGTGTAGAAATTAGTTCTTAAACCTGAACATCAGTCTGTTATAAGTCCTAAATGGGTATTTCAAAGTAAGATGAATGAATCTAGTGTGATTGTGAGAAATAAAGCTAGATTAGTAGCTCAAGGTTACAACTAAAAAGAATGTATTAGGATGCTCTTAGCATTTGTATGTCATAAGAATTTAATTTTTATCAAATGAATGTCAAAAGTGCATTTCTAAATGATTATATCATGGAAGAAGTTTATGTGAAACAACCCCATGGTTTTGAAAATTAAAAATTTTCAAATCATGTTTATAAGCTATCAAAAGCATTGTATGGGTTAAAAAAAACACCTAGAGCTTGGTATGATAAGCGTAGTAAATTTCTTTTGGAAAATGATTTTTCAATGGGAAGAGTTGATACTACACTTTTTATTTAGCATAAGAATCAATATATACTTATTATTCAAATTTATGTTGATGATATTATATTTTGTTCTACTAATTGTTCTAATAATGAGTCTTTGTGTGAGGAATTTTCATCTTGTCTGAGTAAATAATTTGAGATAAGCATGATGAGAGAATTGAAATACTTTATTGGTTTACAAATAAAACAAAATGAAGAAGGAATCTTCATCAATCAAGCTAAATATTTGAGAGATTTTCTCAAAATATTGACTTGAGGATGGAAAAAATAAAAGTACCCCAATGAGCTCAACAATCAAGCTTGACAAAGATGAAAAAGGTAAAGAAGTTAATGTCAAAACATATCAATGTATGATCAGATCCTTACTTTATCTAACTACTAGTAGACCCGATATCATGTTTACTATATGTTTGTGTACAAGATTTTAATCATGTCCTAAGGAATCTCATTTGCTTGTTGTCAAGAGAATTTTTCGTTATTTGAAAGGAACTATAGATCTTGGCTTTTGGTATCCTAGAGGAACTCATATAGATTTAACTTGTTATTTGGATGCAGACTTTGTAGGTTATAAGGTTGATAGGAAAAATACAAATGGAACTTGTCACTTTCTAGGTCACTCACTTGTCTATTGGTTTAGTAAGAAGTAAAATTTGGTTGCACTTTCAACAATTGAGTCTGAATATATTGCAGTCGGTAGTTATTGTGCACAAGCACTTTAGATGAAACAAACCCTTAGAGACTATGGTGTCAATCTTGATCATGTAACTATTATGTGTGACAATACTAATGCTATAAATCTATCAAAAATTCCTATTCAACACTCTAGAACCAAGCATATTGAGATAAGATATCATTTCTTGAGAGATCATGTTAAAAAAGGGAATATTTTATTGAATTTTATTTCAACCAAAAAATAACTTGCTGATATTTTTTCTAAACCTCTTGCCGAAGAAAAATTTACTAAAATTAAGCATGAGCTTGGAATGATAAATGTTGTACAATAGTATTACTTTATACAATATCTTCTTTGTTTTCTATAATATAATTACTTGGTTGAATTAGATGTTTTAAATTATGTAAATTTATGAATCATGCATTATATTGGCTTTTAAAGACATTTTTTTTCAAAAAAATGGTTTAGAAATGGATTGAGTATTGGCCGAAGATTAAAACAAATGTGTGAAATCAAAATCAAAATAAACGGCTTACCGTTTGATAATAAATAGTGTGCCATTTAATTACATAAACATAAGAATAATTATTGGAAATTAACAGCTCACTGTTTGTTCCTAACGCTTAACCAATTAAAAACAGAGAGGTTGCTTTGTTAAACAGTGACAGACTTACCCTCTGATAGCTCTCTAGAAATTATTGGTGAACTGTTTGAAGTCAACAGTGCACCGTTTTCATACAATATAAATAATTCCAGTTCTTTTTCCTCATTTATAATTACTCTCTCACCGTTATTTTTCCACATCGCAAACTTGAAGCTTTCTCTCTATAAAATCTTTCAGTTTTCTTGCAATTTCTTGCAAAATAGAGCCCATCGAAACCTTCCTAAACATCATTAGAACATTTTTGTCAAACCAAAACAACACTTCCAGCCCCAAATCAAGAAATCCCAAATCAAAATCCTAAAGTCAGTCGAACTATTTCTCTCAATTTTGGAACAATTCTTGTCATTTTTTTTTGTCAAATTAAGCCTTTTAATCACTTCATATAACCTTCATTATCCTTCTAATCAATTAAATTTCTTTTATTTTTGTCATTTCTTCAAAATCTCAATTCTTCAAAGCTTGAACAACGGCTGAAACTCCATGGGCTGGTCACAAGGGAAAATTCGTCCCAAGTAGAAACCCAATACCACCTAGGGAGACCTCCAAGTTTAAGATGATACATTTTCCAATAGCTCTACTGGCTAAACACTTTGAAACTCATTTCATGAGTCATAAGGTAATAGATTCTTACTTTGTGGATTTGGATGATTTTACGGAGTTAGTTGTTTGTGGTAGAAATGTGAAGGAGATGTTGTTGCCTTGGGAGTCTGCATTAGACATTTATGAGAGGATTTATCCTAATCTTGTCCATGGTTTGTACTCAAACATGGAACATTCTGCAGATTGGCTGGATAGGATAATTACTCATGTGTAAGGCATTCCAATTGATTTTGATGTTGAGGATTTGAACAACATTTTAAGAATTCTACATTCTGGCCATCAGATTTATAACTCTAGGCATGAGCTATCTTTTGTCGATTTTGTCCATAATCATAGAGTTAGAAATATATGTAAGCGTCGGAAACTCACTGATGAGATTTGTGCTTTACCCTTTAGGTTCTAGCTGTTATCTTTACAAGTTAGGATTCTTCACACCATCTTACAACACATTATCACACCTAAAAATGGGCATTTAGATCAGGTGACATAGATAGATGTCGGGATACTCGATAGTCTTCTTACGGAGCGCCCTATTAACCTAAGATATATTATTTTGTGACATATGCTGAGTATTCCTAGGTTAACCATAGGTTACTTCCTTATGATAGTATTATTTCTAAGTTTCTACGATATTTTTTAGTACCCCTTTAAGACTTAGTTTATGTGGAGACTAAGAAGATTGGTGATGAGGCTATATCTGGCATTGAATTCTATCAGAGGCGTTAGGAATGGATCAAGACGCCTACAACAAAAAACCAAGACACCCTAGTAGCTTTAAAAGATAACCTATTTCTTAATGATAGTTACACTTCTAATCAGCTCCCCAATTTTAGGCTCAGAACTAAACCTCCACCTCTTTGTCGCCGATCTATCTCACAGCCTCCAGTAGATTATGATTCTGAAGAGCATGAGATGGAGACCGATAGACCATAAGCTCCAGACGCTCCACCAGTTCCCGATAATCTCCTTCATTAGTTAGTTAGAGATGTTCAAGCTTTTTCCGAGCAGCAGCAGCAACAGCTTCAGGATTGATTTGCTTTATTTCAGCTTCAGCAAAAGAGGATTCTCGATTAGCAGCAGTAGCAGATACTAGATGGACAGCTGCTCATCTTCATTGCTCTCAGCATTCAGCCCTCCTCCTCTTCCTCTTCTCCTCCGTAATAGTTTCATAGTGTTTCAAATATTTTGATTTTACACAACATTTTCATGTTTTTTATACAATTATGTGTGATGAATCATTTGTTTGTTTATAGATGATTATGTTATATATATGTTTGTGTGTGTGTGTGTGTGTGTTTTCTTATTTTAACATTTATTTTATTGTTGGTTGTAGTTGCTTTTATATTAATTTTGGTTTCTTGGGTATAAATTGTTGCTAATAGTTTTGAGGAAATGCTTAATGTATAATGGAGATTGTACTGAAATTTTCACTTGTAGAGAAAGGATATGTTTTTTATTCTTTTCTTTTTTGTGTTGAAGGGGGAGAACAAGTTATATTTTTATATCTTTTCAGGGGGAGCTTATATTTAGGAGGAGTTAACAAAATTTCTTATCTTTACATATAAAGTTTATTATCATAAAAAACAGGGAGATTGTTGACATAAATAATATTATAATATTGATTTTGATGATAAACAAAACTTATATGATCTTGATGAAAAATGTTGGAGCTAATAAAATGAAAATTTTAAAGCCATAGTATATTTTAGACATGTTTAAAGAAGCTAGTTAACTGGTAACTTGAGTCAGAAAATCATTTTCTAAACAAAAGCTGTCAAAATACAGATTCTGAAAATTAACGATTAATCGTTTATTATATAAATGGAGAACCAATAATTTACAGAATGAAAATGGTCTTTTTAATCGTGAACCGTTTATCAAAAAAGGATAGCTGAACCTGTTTTGATAAGATTCTGAAAATTAACGGTGAACCGTTTATTACAAAACGGTAAACCGATAATTTACAGAGAAAAGATAATTTCTAATGTTGAACTGTTTAGTGAAAATGGAGATCTAAGTTTATTTTGTAGGATTCTGAAAATAAATAGTGATATGATAATTTTAAACGGTAAACCATTTATTTAAAATCTAAGCACAACAAATATTTGGACAAGTCAAAATAGTTAACTGACAGTAGAAAACGGTAATCTGATTTTTCCCAGAAAGTCAACAACGGCTAGTTTTCAGCTCCAACTATAAAATGGCTCAATTAAATTCAAATAAGAAGAGATCCAACAGTTATTATTGAGCTTACTATTGAGTATACAATCATCATTTAAGCTTTAAATTTGTTTATGATTCATTGATTCACACTGTGAGATTTCATTGGTAACCATATACATTATTTGAGAGATTTTTTGTTTGTAATCTTTATTCTTGAGTGAGTGTAATGAAATACTGTCTAGGCTACCCAAGAGGGCGTGAATTGGGTTCTTTAAAGAATTAAGCAAATAAAATTGCACAACAATTAAAACTAATATCTTAAAATAATATAATTAACAATGCTTGAATTTAAAGAGATAAGGGAAGATAAATCAAACACGTGATTTTTACGTGGTTCGACCAACCGTGCCTACGTCCACGCCTCCAAGCTCACTGGGCTTGAGGATTCCACTAAGCAAGCCTCCGAGGCTTCAACACCACTTATACTTGACTTCAAGGTGTCAATGGACCTTTACAATCAAGAGATTATTTCCAATCTCTTAACCTAAGTGCATCCTAATACTTACAATCACTCAAAAACAAAGATTACAATCAACTAATCTCTCACACAATGTATATGATTACAATTGAAATCTCAATGTATGAATCAATGAAATGAAAACAAGTTTAAAGCGCAATGATGTAAGTTTTCTCAGTAGTAAGCTCAATGAAAACTATTTGATCTATTTTGATTTGAATTTGATTAAGTCATTTTATAGTTGGAGCTGAAAACTAGCTGTTGTTGACTTTCTGAGAATAATCGGTTCGCCGTTTGTTGCTATCGGTTAACCGTTTTGACTTGTCCAAATAGCCATTATGCTTAGATTTTAAATAAACAGTTTACCGTTTTCTGTTATCGGATCGCCGTTTATTTCCAGAAACCTGCAAAACAAACTTAAGTCTTCGTTTTTGTTAAACAGCTAAAGATTAGAAAGTTTTTCTTTTCTGTAAATTATCAGTTCACCATTAGTAATAAATGGTTCACCGTTAATTTCTAGAATGCTCTGAAACTTTTCTATAATTAAACGGTTCAAGGGTAATTTTCAAAATTTATATTTTGATAACTTTTTGTGGAAAAGTAATTTTTCTACTCAAGTTAACTGTCATTAAGATTCTTTAAACATGTTTATGGCTTTAAGAAATTCATTTTAATAACTCAAACATTTTAATCAAGTACATATAAGTTTTGTTATCATCAAAATCAATATTATAAGATTAACATGTAAGTGTTGAGATACACTTGAGTTAAGAGATTGAGGATAATCTCTTATTGTCAGGGTTTATTGACATCTTTCAAGTCAATTATAAGTGTTGTTGAAGCCTTGGAGGCTCACTTAGTGAAATCCTCAAGCCCGGTGAACTTGGAGGCATGGATGTTGGCCGAACCACATAAAAATTATGTGTTTGCTCTCTCTTACCTTATCTCTTTATTATTTATTACAAATTAATTTGTTTATTTTAAATTTGATTAGTTTATTATTTGCTTTGAGTTTTAGCTTTAAATTTTTTATTAAGAATCCTATTCACCCTCTTCTTAGGTAGCTTAGTTAGTATTTCAATAATAATAATAATAATAATAATAATAATAATAATAATAATAATAATGATTATGATGATGAAACTTAGTTTAAAATACTAAATCCTAAATCATGCATGCAATAGAATTAATGAAAATGAAGAAATAAAGGCTATAAATAGCAAGCTTTACCATTCATTTAAGGCATCCATCATTTTAGTTAAGAAATGCAAGAGAGAGTTTAAAAGAAAGTTAAGAGCATTTCCAATTTCCAAAACTAGTTTCGAAAACGCTTCCATATTCATTTTCCACAAATGTTCCATCTTCTTGCATTTGTCGTAGTTACAATTGCTAAGTTACAACAATTCTAGAAAATTAATATTAAGTTAATGGTTCTTTATTATTCACTAGTATACTCTGCTTCCACATCACTATTTACAACCAATGCTATTATTTTTTAAGTTCAAATATATTACTTAACAAAATAGTAGCTATAGTCAAAGTTGCAATAGAAGCTTATTTAAACCATATTAACTATTGAATATACTCTTAGACCTTACTTTCCAGACCACACAATATTTATATGTTACCTAACAATGACCAGTTGTTATGTCATCACGAGATATAGCATTATGCGATCAAGGTTCTTAATACCCTACAAGATAAATCCCTATGTCTAGTTCATTACTAGTTTTAGATTAAGTACGACCCTATTCAAATTGAGTTAACTCAACTTGGAAAACCTAATCTAAAACCAAGTATTGTTTTGATATGTTCCATTAAACTAGGCCATTTTGTGGCTCTCTTTTAGCTAGTCTCACTAAATAGGTGGTCAGCCAAAATAGTGAATTAAAATAAGTACTATCAAAATAAAATGCTATAGCAATCATACAGCAACACGTAAAATTCAATCAATTCATCATCAAGCTCATTTATCACCTAACCACAAATAAAATTAATTCATGATTCATGACAAAACAGAAACAAAAATAGTTTTACAAATCAAAGAAAACAAATTGAATGGAAATGGAAGCTATTAGCCCTTCTAGATTCTTGATTTCTTTTTCCTCACGCTTGTAATTTCTCTTGTTCAGCCTTGAAATTCCTCAGTTCCTTGCTGTTTTCTTTTTCTCTCTTGGTTCTTTCTTGTGATTAACAGCTCCCTTTTTTTTCCTTGTATGCGTGCTTCTTTTATAGTTAAAAATTAGGGCAAATGGAAGACTAGGACGCGTATTTTTTCAAATTTAGAAACTACAAATCCATCATTTTTTTAAGATTTGCTCAAAATTTTCTCTTTTGTTGCTCCAGGATTGCTACAGTAACAGTTGCTACAGCACTTGCTACATCATGTGCATTGTTTCAGACTTATTTCCACTATTCTGCAACCAATTTCCTTCCTCATTTTTGTAAGCCCATTGCAAAGCATTCCTTCCTTGAAAGTTACACTTCCAGTTACCTATAATTAAGCACATGATCTAAGCACACAATTTATTTTAAAGCAACCTAATTTGTTGAGAATAAATTAAAAATAACTAAGTATGTAAAATATAACTAAAATGCAGTTAAAACATGTCATTTACTCTCTAAGTAACCTTGATTTAAGTCTAAAAGTGTTATAACTCTCATTTCATAGAGTTATCAGAGGGTAAATTTGAAATGACTTCAACTTTGGTTTTATCAACTTCAATTCCATTCGAAGACATTACATGGCCCAAGACAATTTCAATGATCCTCATAAAATGAAATTTTTCTCAATTTAAAACAAGTTCTTTTTCTTTGCACCATTCCAATACTGTTTCCAAATTATCAAGACATTTATCAAAAGAATTTTCAAATCCAGTTAAATCATCTATAAAAACTTCCAAACAATTTTCAATCATGTGATTAAAAATATTTAGCATGCTGATTTGAAATGTTGTAGGAGCATTATAGAGTGTAAAGGCGTTCTCTTAAATGCAAATGTTCCAAATAAGCATGTGAATATGGTCTTTTCTTGGTCTTTTAAAGATATAGAAATTTTTTTATAATAACTTAAGTGATCGTCAAGGAAGCAATCGTAAAGGTGTCTTACTATTCTTTCAAGAATTTAGCCTAAAAACGATAAGGAAAAATGGTCTTTTCTAATGGCATTATTTAATTTTCTATAGTCAATACACATTTGTCAACTAGATAGGATTCATGTTGGGATTGATTAGCCTATTTTATTTTTCACAATAGTTATTCTAGATTTCTTTAGTACTAATTCTGTTGGACAAGTTCATTTACTATAAAAAATAGAATAGATAATTTCTACATCTGATAGTTTAAAGACCGTATTCTTTATCACTTTTTTCATATGAGGGTTTAGTCTTTTTTGTCGTTAACAGGTTATTTTAGTATTTTTCTTTAAATGTGTCTTATGTGTGCAAATTAAAAGATTAATACCTTTAATGTCCTTCAAAGTCCAACTAATTGCAGTCTTATGCCTTTTTAGAATAGTCAATAGCTTACCTTTTTGGTTTCTTAGGAGTTAGGACAAAATTACCATCGGATATGTTTGCAGATCTTCAAGATATGCATACTTTAATTCTTTCAGTAAAGGCTTCAATTCAAGCTTTGGTGCTTCCTGTTTCTTTTTCTTTTTAAGTTGTATCAAGTCTTTAAAGTTCAATTTGCAACTGTCATCTTTAAGCACCTGTGTAAAATCAAGTATAAACCATTTGCTAGTATTATTACATTATAATTCTTTGTTTAATTCAAAGGAACCAAAGAGATAAATTTTCAAAGTTTGTAAAATCCTCATCCTGAATGTGTTCCTTAATGATTGGTTCAATGAGTTCAATATCTTTATTCTTACTATTATCATCTTATTTGTCGCAAGGTTGTTTATATATGTTGAATACATTAAGTTCCAACATCATGTTGCCGAATAATAACTTCATAACTCTATTTTTACAATTAATCAAGGCATTAGCGATGGCTAGAAATAGTTGACCTAATATAACAGGAATTTGCTTACATTCCTCAATAACTGACTCTGTTTCCAAAAGAATAAAATCCATAAGATATGTGAATTTTTCGACTTACACTAATACATCTTCAATTATCCATTTTGGTACCTTAATTGAATATCAATAAGTAAAAGAGTGGTAGAGGTTGGCTTTAATTCACTAACATTGAGTTGTTGATATACTGAGTATGGAAGTAAATTAACGCTAATACGAAGATCAAGTAAAGCATGTTCAATTTTATAGCCCCCCAATAATGTTAGAAATAGTTGGACAACCAAGATCTTTATACGTCAAGGCATTATTAGTTGAGAGAATAGAACTTTATTTTGCACTTTATGTTTCTATTTTACAATGCATAGGTCTTTCAGAAACTTAGCATAAGATAGTACTTGTTCAATGATATTTAGCAAAAAAATGTTCATCTTCACCTATTTGAAGATTTTATAATTCTCTAGACTGTGGATTGATTTCTTTGGACTCATCAGTGCTTGCGAGAATAGAAGTACATGAGGAGACTTGATTATTTCTTCATGGGTTAAAGGTTTGTTAGATTTTTCATTACTCTCTGAAATTAGCTCCTTAAAAATTTCAAGAATCAAGAATGTGTTTTTTGACAACTTTACTACCATGAACAGTTATGATCGATTTAAATTGACTCATGTTTTGGTTTTTGATACTACCCATTTAAGGATGTTGTTGATCCTTAAGATTTGGTTCTAATTGAGAAAGAAACTTACCGTTTTCATAAATGGCTAGAGTTTATGTAAGTTTGGAGATGATATCTGTCAAATTGGTCAAGGTTTGCATAGTTTAGTTATTGATAGACTCATATTTTTTAATGAATGAACACAATGTATCTTCAAAAGCTTTTCTTGATAGCGGGACATAATGAAATACTAGTTAAGCAACCCAAGAAAGGGTGAATTAGGTTTCTAAAAATTATGTAGTAATTAAATCAAAATCCAATGAAAATATCTAATAAAATTAAACAAATAACAAATAAAAAAAATAACAATAATCAAAATGTAAAAAGGGAAGGGAAAGATAATCGAACACAAGATTTTTACGTGGTTTGACAAATTACACCTACATCCACGCCTTCAAGCTCACTGGGCTTATGGATTCCACTAACCAAGCCTTATATCCTAAGGCTTCAAAATCTTTACAATTGACTTTCAAGGTGTCAATCAACCTTTACAACAAACACTCTCAAACACTAAATTAAATGTTGAAATAAAAATTAAACAAAACTTTCTTTCACACAATGTACGTGTTTACAAATAAATGCCCAAAGTGTGATCTAGCTAGTTTTAAGCATAAGAAATGTTGAATATATAACAAAAAACTCAATGATGATTGTTGAATCCCTTTTGTTTGAATTTGATTGAGCCTTTTTATAGTTAGAAAAGAAAACTAGTCATTGCTAACTTTCTAAACATGTTCAGATTACTGTTAACTTCTGTTGAATCACCATTTTGACCTTGTCCAAGTTATCGTTATATTGATTTTGAATTTTCGAATCGCCATTTGGAATTAAATTTTATAAGCTAATCTGTTTAAAATCGACTAACCGTTGGCTAGTAATCGACTCACTAATTAATTCTAGTATCCCTGAAAAGAGATATCAACCAACTGTTTCCAATAAACAATTTGCCGTTTTGAGTTAGATTGCTCTATGAAATTTATCGGTTTACTGTTTTTCAATAAATGATTCATCATTTTTATCCAAAACCAAAATTCTATTTTAATCTTATACAATCGATTTGCCATTGCAATATTAATAGTGATCCTTTTGTTTCTAGAAACTTTGACTTGCCTAAAAACATCATACAGCTTAAGAACTTAACTAATTCCAACATACTTAATCAAGACACATATAGTTTGCTATTATCAAAATTAATATTATAAAAACATTTATATTAACAATCTCCTCCTTTTTTATAATGACAAACCTTATATGTTTTAGAAATTAATAACAAGGTTTGCTCCCCCTATATGTAAGCTCCCCCATATATTTTAAGTGTCAATTTTAAACAATTTCCAATTTAACAAATACCAATTTTTAATAACAAACTTAAAGCATAAAAACATGTATTCTTCTCCCCTTTCATCATAAAAAAGAAAACATATGAGTAAAAAAAAAAAAGAACAACAGATTGTTACTTATGTTGTCTAAAGAGAATTTTTTGCAAAACCTCCCTCTATCAACAGGCTTCAACAATTGGTAACAAATTTACATTGAAATTCTTAAAATATCTAAATCATCACCAAACCAATATGTAAAGTTGATAGAAGAGCAAGAATCATACAAAGCAATCATCTAAACATAAACCATCATCCAAAAATCAAATCATCATCACATAAACTATCATCCAAAGTAAAGAGTAACATGAATGCAAACATGTCTATACAAAATACGTAAAGAGATAAACAAAAGATAAATTACTGTAAAAGTTGGTGTGGAGAGCTAAGAGATGGAATGTGAAAGGTAAAAAAAGTGTGTTGTTGGCCATCAAGAAGCTGTTGGTGCTAATCCAAGAGCCACTACTGCTGATCAAATATATGCTAAGTCGGAAGCTATTGTTGTTGCTTGAATAGTGATCGAACCACACCAAATATCTGCTGAACAAGATCATCACAAACTGGAGGCACCTTAAGAACTAGGTGTTTATCAGTATTCATGTCATGTCCCTCTCGTTCCTCTAGCTACTCAGTTCGTAATGGTGCAGCTCGATGTGGTACTTAAGGTCTAGCTCTTAATCAAAAATTAAGAAGCTGACAAGCGAGATAAATATCATTAAGCATCTTATCATCCTTGGAGGTAACTAAAGTATCTCGATTCTTAACAATTGATGTCTTCACCCACTCTTAGTTTCTCTTAGAGAACCCCAGACTAGTAATAATTTTTCCTCCCAACCTCTTGCTATCCATGAATTCTAGCTCAATAATAGGAACTTAGAAATGCCTAAGCATCCTAGTTATTATAATACCATATGTAAGTAATCTGTTAGTCACTGTAGGAGGGCTCAACATATGCCGAAGAACCACATATCTTATTTTCACTGGCCGTCTCTAAATAATGCAATCTAATAAATCAACATTCATCTTAGTCACTTCATCTGAATGGCCCATCTTATGAGTGATAACATGCTATAATATACTATAAATGACACTAATCTGTAGAGGTAACAACTGAGAACGGAAGAGAAAGAGTATATATCATCTAAAAGGTCTTTACGCCTCTAGATGTTTCTAACAACATGAGAATGAACAAAATAATTGAAATCAAGTTCTTTCCTAAAGGTATATATCTCTAAACTAGTATTCTCAGTGATTAGGATTTGGTTTAAATTCGAAACATCAAATTCTGTGGGAATACCACCTATATTAGTGATAATCTTATCTTGTCTAGAGGTAGAGAACTCCATGTTAGAATAAAACACCTTAACTATATTCATGTGTACCCTCTCCTGAATGCACAACATACTATGCCATCCAATAAACTCCAACAATCTCTTAATGCTTCTAACACAAACAAATAACTCATTAAAGTCATCTAATTCAACAAAGTAAGAGGGTATTACTGTTCCTCCTATAAAGTAGGAATAAAACCTCCTTACTATCAAATTGAAGAGCACTTGTGGAACGTAGAGGATTCTTTTTTGGTGCACATGTTCGTTTAGTTCCAGCCCTCGATGTTTCAGCCATGAGTATAAATACAAAAATGTGGATTTATGAAAAAATGATTAAATGAAGCAATTTGAAACTATTAAAGCTAAGATTAACGGTATGGGAAGTGATGTAGGTATTTAATTTTGCCAAAAATTGATGAAAATTCACTTAATTTTGAAGAAAATGGTTCAGTTGATAGTTAGGATTCTAAATTGGGAATTTTCCGTTTTAAGCTTGAAAACTTGTTTTGATGATAAAGATATGGAGTTTAGGATATTTAGAATGATTATGCAGGTTCAATTGTGCGAAAAAAAAAAAAGCACAAGAAAG
Source organism: Luvunga scandens (assembly GCA_030449905.1). Taxonomy (NCBI): domain Eukaryota; kingdom Viridiplantae; phylum Streptophyta; class Magnoliopsida; order Sapindales; family Rutaceae; genus Luvunga; species Luvunga scandens. Next base: position 1,587,007 of record JASUUG010001122.1, on the reverse strand, counting down.
TGAAAGATTTAAAAAAAAAATTTAGTTGTCGTGGGTTAGAGAGAATAGTGAAGGGTTAACTAGAAAATGAATAAGAAACCCTAGAATAATGACTTATCACATAAAAAGGATGAGTTGTTTTCTGCAATCAACTAGCCGTTAATTTTCAGCAACCACTTAATGTGAAAACGTTTATCCATTTACCACAATTGATTATCAGTTAACATAAGTAACCTTTTTGTTTTTAAACAACGAGCTGATAAATATAATTAGTGGACTATTAATTTACAAAACATATCCTTTAAGTCTCTATTTCAAAACGGTTATCCTTTTATTGAGTAAACATTTATTTGTTTATTTTAAACTATGATTTCGCATATTTATTTTAATCCTTTGCCAATATTTGATCTAGTTTAAAGTCATTTTATTGATCTAGAATATCTTAAAGGCTATTTTAATGCATAATTCATGAATGCATATGATTCAAATATAGCAACACATTCTCAAGCAAATAATCATATCATGAGAATCAAGATAGTCTTGATATTATATAGAGTTGTGCTAATGTGCAATTTTCATCATCCCAAGCTCATGTCTAATTTTAATAAACTGTTTTTCGCTAACAAGTTTTGTGAAGATATCCACAAGTTGTTTTTCAGTTAATACAAATTCTAATATAATATCCCTTTTTTGAACATGATCTCTCAATAAATGATGTCTTATCTCACTATACTTGTGTTAAGGTTTGAACACTAATTACTAAACTCGCGATCAGAAAAGTAACAGGAAATACACTAGCAGAAGAATACACACACAACCCAATTTCCAGAACCAAAAAAACAGAGAAAAACAGAGAAAGATTTAACGTGGTTCGGTACCAATGTACCTACATCCACGGCTGACAAATGCTCCACAGGCTCAAGCTTTTATTCATCAAGATCATTTACAAAGGATTCTTGTGTTTACAGAAATAGAATTCTCTCTCTGAACAATTCCAATCACTCACTCAAATTCCTTCTAAATGTACTGCCAAGTCAATTTTCCCTTTTCTGATTCCAGCTTCCCTTGCTTTTATACCAGAAGCTTCCACACGGTTGTTACAACAAATCTTTTATCCACTAAGGATCCGTGCACTCCACTCAAGAAATCCACTTCAAAGATGTAGACATACAGAATTAACTAATTAGGCTTCACAAATCTCCACCTTAGTTTATTTTGTTCATGCTTCCCTCGTAGCTAAGACGCCTCCTCAAAACTTGTTTCACAACTCATGACTCCAATTAAGTTCAAAGAATTATTGAACTTAATTGTAGGAAGAGACTTTGTTAACATGTCTCACTGGATTGATTTCAGGTGGGGATTTTGACTACATTGATCACACCTCTGTTGATCTCATCCCTAATGAAATGCAACCTTATATCCACATGTTTTGTTCTTTCATGATACTTGGGGTTTCTACTTAATCAGATAAAGACTTCGAGCTATCACAATTAATTGTCACCGAGTTGATCCAACCCCAACTCGTAAACTAAGCCCTTGAGCCATATAGCCTCCTTTGGCCTCGAAGAAGCTATATATTCTCGCTTCATTTGTAGAGAGCAACAACTCGATTCAGAAAGATGCTTTCCAGCTGACTGCTCCACCACATAGTGTAAAAACATAACCAGTAATAGACCTCCTCTTGCAAATCACCGCAAAATCGTAGTCAACATATCCTAACACTTCACTTGGGCTCGGTCACTTTCCCAAACAAGATACCATGGTGCTAGCTCTCTAAGATACCTCAAGATCCATTTTACAAAGATTCCAAAGGTGTTCTCTTCCGGATTCCCCATAAATCGCTAACAACACCAATACTATATGCTTTAGATCGTCCCGAGCTTACCATAGCATACATTATGCTCCCCCAGGTGCACTGGAATAAGGAATGTTCTTCATATAAGCAATATCAACATCTTCAATAGGTTGTTGTTGTTTAGAGAGCTTGAAATGTGCAGCAAGAGGTGTAGATACAGGCTTTGAATTATTCATAGCAAACTTGTTGACAACCCTTTTAACATACCCACTTTGAGTGAGAAACAAGGTCTTAGCTTGTCTGTCCCTTATAATCTGCATTCCCAGAACTTAGATCTTTGCACCAAGATTTTTCATTTCAAATTCGAGTTCAAATTTGTCTTTAAGTCTTTCAATCTCTTCTACGCTTACATCTATAAGCATGTCATCCACATAAAGAAATAGATAAAGTCTATCCTCTGAAGTCAGATTCTTATAGTACACACAGCTGTCATAATTGCTTCTACAATAACCATGGCCAAGCATAAATTCATCAAACCTCAAATACCATTGTCGCGAGATCGCTTTTAACCCATATAAGCTTTTCCTCAAAGAAACAAACCATATCCTCTCGCTTCCTTCCTCTACAAAGCCTTCCGGTTGGGCCATGTGTATCTTTCATCAAGCATTCCATGCGTAAATGCGATCTTAACATCCATTTGATCCACCCGAGGTCAAAGAATCGCCGTGATTGCCAACAGACTCTAATAGCCGCCGTGCGCTTACCACCTGGTGAAAAAACTTCATTAAAGTCCACTCCTTCTCTCTGTAAATCCCTTACCTACAAGTCGGCTTTGTACTGGAGGTTCATCTTCCGAGATTCCTCCCTTCAAATTGAATATCCACTTACAACCAACCAACTTCTTATTAAGAGGTTTTCCACTAGAATCCATGTGTGATTCTTCTTTAATGAGGTTATTTCTTCATTCATACCGCTAGCCATTCTTCCGATCTATCTTTGCTTTCTTCATTGCACTGTTTTACATTCTCGTGTTCTTCACCAACTACTTCATCAAAGAACCATTAATGCATAGGATATAAGGTCAGCTATTCCATATCTTTTTGGTGCCCTCGCTTACTCTTCTCTCCCTATCTCTTGCTAGTTGATAATTCTGCAGGTGTGATGATGGTTCAAAACTCTGATAAGACTCAGAAGCAGCTTCTCCATTTGTCTGACTCCCCTGAAACTCCACCTCAATCTCGGATTTGTGTCTCACATGCAGTGAGCTATAACTTCGGTTTCAACCTTCGCATCAACATTGATTCTTCATCAAACACAACATCCTCCGCGATAATTATTCTGAAGGTCTTCCACTTACGCCCATATCTTGTATCCCTTAATGCCTTTTGGATATCCAATGAAATATCCCTTAATAACTCCGGGATCAAGCTTTCCTTGCTTAAGATGAGCATATGCAATGCAGCCTAAAAATTCTAAGGTTATTAAGGTCCTGGTTTTACTGCACCACACTTCGAGGAGTTTTGAAAACCAAAGCTGATGAGGGACTTCTATTAACTAGATAAGCTGCTGTTGTGACTGCTTCTGCCCAAAATGGTTTAGAAAGATTTGCATTGAATAACATACACCTGACCTTCTCTATCAATGTTCTATTCATTCTTTCACCAATCCATTCTCACGTGGGGTGTGTCTCACCATTTGTCTTGTCTCTTTGCGATTCCGCAATTCCTTCATCTTGCAAAAAGCTTCAAACTCATTACTGCAATATTCTAAACCATTGTCTGCTCACCGACTCTTTATCTTTCTTTCAGTTTGATTTTCAATGAGTGTTGTCCATTCCTCAATTTCTCCAAAGTCTTCACTTTTTCTCGCTTGAACATGGGCCAAACCTTCCTCGAGTAATCATCTATAAAGGTTATAAAATACCTAGCTCCACCACGTGATGGAACTGTGATGGCCCCCAAAGATCCGAGTGTACATAATCCAATGTATGTTTGGTTTCTTGCTTCCTCGTATTGAACTTGACTAGTAGCCTTTCCAAAGATACAATTTTCACGAATTCTAAAGAGGATATCCGATCACCTCCAAATAAACCTTGTTTATGTAATTCCTTCAACCCTCTTTCACCGAGCATGGGCTAACCTCACGTGCGTAGTCTTGTTTTATCACTACTTACACTAGTTGTGATCCCCATAACAGGAGAAGAGCTATCAAAACATACAAACCATTTCTCCTCACTCCTTTCATAATGACAAAGACTTTTTTCAATGACTTGGATTTCACCATTTTCACCTTGATACTACAACCTAACTTATCAACCATTCCTGGGATATTAGATTCCTTTTAAGGTCCTGAACATATCTCACATTATTTAAATCTCTCGATAAAGACCATCATACATTTTCAGACTAACAGATCCCATTCCAGCAACTTTACAAGCTAGGTTATTTCCCAACAGAACTTTGCCCCCATCAATACTTGTAAAAGTCTTAAAGAATTCTCTATTTGGGCACATATGAAATGAACATCCAGAGTCCAGTATCCACTCACCAGTAGGATGCTTATCTGTAGTCACCAGAACATCTGCACCCTCTGAGTCATCCTCATCTTCTGAAGCTATAGCAGCCTTTCCGTTAGACTCCCTCTGAAGTTTTTCAAGTTTCTTCTTTTCAAAACAATCTTTTATGTAATGCCCTTCTTTCTGACAAAAATAACATTTTCTCTTTTTCTTCTTCTTATCTGATTTATCTTTCTGGTTGGTGTTTTTCTTCTCTTTGTTCTTCCCTTTTCCTGTCTGTTTCTCAAATTTTGTTTTTACAGTCAAGCCTTCACCATAGGTCTGATCTTTCCCATTTGATCTTTTCTTCAGCTCTTTTGACTCCAAGGCACTCTTGACATCTTTTAATGTAAGTGTCTGTCTTCCATATAAGAGAGTGTCAACGAAATGCTCAAATGAGTCAGGTAAAGAACTTAACAAGATGAGTGCACGATCTTCATCTTCAAGATCAATATTGACATTTTCAAGATCTAGGATTAGCTTATTAAACTCATCCAAATGATCCTTTATGGTTACCCCTTCCTTCATGGAGAATGTATACAGTCGCCTCTTCATATACAATCTTTTTGCTAAAGATTTCTTCAAGAACAATTCTTCAAGTTTTGCCCATAATCCAGCTGCTGTTCTTTCTTTTGCCACCTCCCTCAGAACTTCATCAGAAAGATGTAAGATGATGGTACTATGGGCTTTGTTGTTGATGGTTTTCTGATCTCCACCGAAACTTGAAGATCCTTCTCCTTTATCTTTCTTAGCCTTTAAATCTGTGTCTTCATCATCAAGAGCACTATCTAGCCCTTGCTGGATAAGTATGGCTCGCATCTTAAGACTCCACAGGTAAAAATCATTCTCACCATTGAACTTTTCAAGATCAAACCTTGTGCTAGCCATTAAAGATCCTCCAAGAACCAGCTCTGATACCAGTTTGTTAAGGTTTGAACACTAATTACTAAACTCGCGATCAGAAAAGTAACAGGAAATACACTAGCAGAAGAATACACACACAACCCAGTTTCCAGAACCAAAAAAACAGAGAAAAACAGAGAAAGATTTAACGTGGTTCGGTACCAATGTACCTACATCCACGGCTGACAAATGCTCCACAGGCTCAAGCTTTTATTCATCAAGATCATTTACAAAGGATTCTTGTGTTTACAGAAATAGAATTCTCTCTCTGAACAATTCCAATCACTCACTCAAATTCCTTCTAAATGTACTGCCAAGTCAATTTTCCCTTTTCTGATTCCAGCTTCCCTTGCTTTTATACCAGAAGCTTCCACACGGTTGTTACAACAAATCTTTTATCCACTAAGGATCCGTGCACTCCAGCTCAGCAGTCCACCTCAGCATAGACATAACAGAATTAACTAATTAGGCTTCACAACTTGGTTCTAAAGTGTTGAATGGGATTCTTTGATAGGTTTATAGCACTAATATTGTCACACATGATAGGTATATGATGAAGGTTAATACCATAGTCTCTAAGGGTTTGTTTCATCCAAAGGGCTTGTACATAACAACTACCGAGGGTAATATATTCAACCTCGGTGGTTGAGAGTGCAACCGAATTTTGCTTCTTACTAAACCAAGAGACGAGTGACCTAAAAAGTGACATATTTCACTAGTACTCTTCCTGTCAACCTTATAACCAGTGAAGTCAACATCTTAATAACAAGTTAAATTTATATGAGTTCTTTTAGGATACCAAAGCCAAGATCTATGGTTATACTCAAATAATAGAAATTTCCTTTAACAGCAAGCAAATGAGATTACTTGTGACATGATTGAAATCTTTCACACAAGCACACACTAAACATAATATTAAGCTTACTAGTAGTGAAATAAAATAAAGATCCGATCATACCTTGATAAATTTTGATATCAACTTTTTTAAATTTTTCTATCAACTTTTTTAAATTTTTCATCTTTGTCAAGCTTGATTGTTGAGCTCATTAGAGTGTTTTTAAATTTTCATCCTCAAAGCTAAATATTTGAATCTTTTGAATAAATCTCTCAAATATTTAGCTTAATAGATGAAAATCTCACTTTGTTTCATTTATAGTATAAGGAAGTACTTTAACTCTCCCATCATGCTCATCTTAAGTTCTTTGCTCATATAAAATGAAAATTCTTTACACTAATACTCATTGGTAGAACCAAAGATAATGTCATCAATATAGATTTGAATAACAAGTATAACTTGGTTCTTATACTTAACAAAGATAATAGTATCTACTTTTCCCATTGGAAAACCATTATGCAATAAGAAATTTCTAAGTCTATGATACCAAGCTCTAGTTGCTTGCCTTAATCCATACAATGCTTTAGATAACTTATAAATATGATTTCTTTTCATTTTCAAAACTAGAGGTTGTTTCACATAAAGTTGTTCCATAATGTAACTATTTAAAAATGCACTTTTGACATACATTTGGTACAAAATGAAATCTTTATGACATGCAAAGGCTGAGAGCATCCTAATGGATTCAAATCTAGCTACAGGTGTAAAAGTTTCGTCAAAATCAATTCCTTCTTCTTAGTTGTATCATTGTGCTACTAATTTAGTTTTATTCCTTATTACTATACTGGATTCATCCATCATATTCCTAAATATCTATCTACTACCTATAATAGATTGATGTTCTAGTTTAAGAACTATTTTCCACACATTATTTCTCTCAAATTGATTTAACTCCTCTAGAATTTAGATAATCCAAGATTCATCGTTTTCTACATCCGAAAAAGATTTTGATTTTGTTGAGTACTGGAGAATGCATATTTATAAAGGGTAAAATTGTCATTTTTTACTTCAAGTCTTACTACATTTATACTTTTATATATTTACATCTTTTAAAGTTTACTTGTGTATATTTATTATAATTTAAGTATTTTATGTATTTCAAAGGTATTTTATCCATTTCACAATTAAAGAGAAGTCAGACAGCAAAACGATGGGCATTTTTATGCTTGAAATGATTAAAAACCTTAAGATGAACATAAAAAGGTATAGGATATTATTCACATATACGGTATGATGACTTGACATTGAATGATGATGTAGCAACATCCTATTGGACTAATGATGTGGCACTGACTAATTACGTGGTGTTAACCGATGATGTAGTAGGATTTTATTAAACTGAAATACTAATGTGGTGTTAACCAATGATCTTACAGCATATTATTAGACTGAAATGTTGATGTGGTGTTGACTGATGATATGTTTTAGTCAATCAAAGCTTGCCACGTGGTGTAATTATGAGCGTTCGAATTATTTTCATTCGATGGTCATAATTTACCCATTGTATCGATAAATAGAGGACTTCCCCCTAATATGACATCGCTGAATCTATTTTTGAGTTTTACTTTTTGTAATTATCTCTTCATTTTATATTTTCTACATATTTTAATAGAATTATCATTTCACCCCTAGTTCAATTATAAGCGACTAATTTAGTTTCAAGGTTGGGTCGAAGGTAAAGCCTCAACATGATCTATGGGTTTAATTTGGTAAGTTTATTTTATTTTTTCCTCCAATTTATGTGGTTGTTTTGACTCATTATTGACAAATAGTGCATCTTATCTAGATTTTACATGGTACCAACTCCCTAGTGAAAGATTATTATTGTTTGATACAATGAGCACTTGACATCACATTTATCAGCGAGAAATTCTCTTCTAGTATTTTATGGGTCATCTTGACTCAATGTTGACAGATAATGCATCAAAGCCATTTATTGGACGATGTTTCCACGTTGTCGACAGAAAAATTATTATCATTTAATACAACGTGTTCTTGGTACTACACTTAGCAGAAGATCACTACCCTTAGGCACACTAAGTACTTGATACCATATTTATTATAGTGAGGATCATGAGCAATGAAAATACCCCCTTATAAATTATGTGGAACTAAAAAAAAATATTAAGCTTATGGTGAAATGTTAAGTGTGAGTACAGCGACTCAAATGCTTTATTTGCATTGTTCCATCTTTAATTCAGTCTCGCCATAGTATTTTAAACCTTAAGATTAAAAAAAAATCACTTCCAACATACTCACATACATACTTGAAAAATTAACCCTATACACAATTAAATCTATCTGCTCGTGTGATTCACACTCATCACCACAAATCTCTACTGCAATATATTTATGCGCTTACGAGTATAATAAATTTGCACACTCGGTTCAATTTGAGATATGAATATAGCATATTGACAAGTACTTCTAAATGATGACATGGTGGCCATACCTCATAAAGGATCATCAAAAATTAAGTCTTTAGGGTGAGAAGAAACATATATTCACACCTTGAAGAGTGTTTGAGAATTACATTTATTTTACTCTATACTAGTTTGTTTTTCTTATCGCTTCTCTTGATTCTCACTTGTCCATTTATATGTTTGTCAGTTTAAGACTCTTCTTTTTTAAATTCTTCATCTGCATCATCATCAACAACTTTCTTTCTAAAGGAATAGTTAGATTTATTAAATGTGACATGCATAGATTCTTCAACAACCAAGGTTTTTTTATTATACACTCTACAAGCTTTGCTTGTATTTGAATATCCAAGAAATATACCACCATCAGATAGGGTCTCAAAACATAACATGAGGCATTAACTGTTTCAACCCAAAAATATTTTGGTAATGCATTTTCATTCAATATTTTTCTAGTCATTTCTTAAATAAACTTATTATTTCTCTCAATAACTACATTCTGTTATAGAGTCCTTGGTGATAAAAATTGATGTTTTATGCCAAAGTTATTATAAAAATTTTAAAAATCATGATTTTTAAATTCTCTACCATAATCACTTCTAATACAAAAAATAGTATAACATTTTTCATTTTGAACCTTTTTACAAAAGATATTAAAAGTATCAAAAGCATCATCCTTATTAGCTAAGAATAAACCCATGTGTACTTAAAATAATCATAAACAATTACAAATATATAATAGTTACCGCTTAGGCTTGCATCTAGAAGGTCCAAATAAATCCATGTGAAGAAGTTGAAGTGGTTTTGAAGTGGACACATGATTTTTATTTTTGAAATAAGTTTTGATTTGTTTTCCAAATTGACAAGGTTCATAAACTCTTTTGTTTTTTTCAAAGCCAATTCTTGGAAGACCTTTTACTAAACCGTTTTTTTAAATTTTTGAAATTAAATCCATGCTGCATGACCTAGTCTTACATGCTATAACCAACTATCAGAATCTAATGCAGAAAAACATTTATCATGAGTTGATGCATATTCTATATCAATGGTATATATATTAATACATCTTTTTTCAACAAACAAAACTTTACCATCATATGCATTCTCAATAAAACATTTTGTTTCATAAAAAATAATTCTATAACCTTTATCACATATTTGACTAATATTAAGCAAATTTGCTTTAAATTTTCAACTAAACACGCAATTTCAATAAGGGTAGAGGACTCTTTACCGACATTACCAATATCAATAATCTTTCCTTTTGAATTATCTCCAAAGGATTCTTCTCTTCTATTTTTTATCTTGGTAAAACTTGAAAAAAAAAAAAAGTAATTGTCTGCTATATGTCTCAAGCATCCGCTATCCAAGTACCATTTATTTTTCTTCTTTTTTTATCCCTGTAGAAGAAATTGCAAGTTTTAGGTATCCAAAGCTTTTTCAATCCTTGAGTGTCAACAATGGTACCCAAACACATTTGATTCTATAATATGTATTTTTCTTTACTGGACATTGATATCTCATGTGTCCATTTATATTGCAATAATAGCATACAAATTGGTTATTAATGAATGTAGCCATCACACAGTAATTTTTGTAATATCTTTGTTTAAAATTTGGCTTATAAACAATACATCCTTTGTCAAAAACACATTTTTAATAGACAAGCAAGTTATATAAAATCTTTTGCCCATTTGGAAATTTTAAAACAATATCATTAAGCTTATTATTATTTTTATTAAGCATTTCATTTTACTTTTTCAAATCATCATTAAGAAAACTTTCAAGCTCAAACGCAATGTTTTTTTTATAAGACATAATCTCATCATCCAACTTTTTATTCTCTAATTCTAAACATTTAACCTTTCAATTTAAAGATTCATTCTCACTAGAAAGTTCTATATTTTTCTTTCTAAGACAAACATTTTTCAATCTAATCTTTTTTAAATCATTATGAAGTTCAATGAATGCTTCAAACTGTTAATCTTATAATATTGATTTTGATGATAATAAAACTTATATATTCTTGATTAAAATATTTGGGTTATTAAAATGAATTTCTTAAAGCTATAGACATGTTTAAAGAAGCTTAATGACCGTTAACCTGAGTTGAAAAACCATTTTTCTACAAAACGTTGTCAAAATATAGATTCTGAAAATTACCCGTGAACCTTTTATTACTAATGGTGAACCGATAATTTACAGAAAGGAGAAAACTTTCTAATCTTGAACCGTTTAGCAAAAACGGAAATCTAAGTTTGTTTTGTAGGATTCTAGTAAACCGTTTATTTAAAATCTAAGCACAACGGCTATTTGGACAAGTCAAAATAATAAAACAACAGCAGAAAATGGCAATCCGATTATTCTCAAAAAGTCAACAACGACTAGTTTTCAACTCCAACTATAAAATGGCTCAACCAAATTCAAATCAATAGAGATCAAAGAGTTGTCGTTGACCTTACTACTGAGAAACATACATCATTGGGCTTTAAACTTGTTTTTATTTCATTGATTCACGTTTTGATATTTCAATTGTAATCATATACATTGTGTGAGAGATTGGTTGATTATAATCTTTGTTTTTGAGTGATTGTAAGTGTTGAGATACACTTGGGTTAAGAGATTGGGAATAATCTCATGTTATAAAGGTTTATGACACCTTTGAAGTCAATCGTAAGAGTGGTTGAAGCCTTGGAGGCTTGCTTAGTGGAATCCTCAAGCTCGGTGAGGTTGGAGGCATGGACGTAGGCACGATTGGCCGAACCACGTAAAAATCACGTGTTTGATCTCTCTTCCCTTATCCTTTTCATTTCAAGCATTGTTAAAATGATTGCTTTTGATTTTATTAAAATATTAGTTTAAATTGTTGTGTGGTTCTATTTGTTTAAGTTTTAAGAACCCAATTCACCCCCATCTTGGGTAACCTAGTTAGTATTTCAAAAACAATTCATCATAAGAAGAAAGATCATTTATCTCATCAATTTCTTTCTATCGCCATAAGTACTAGGTTTGACACTTTATGTGATTCCTCATCATCTGAGATCTACTCATCACTATCATCCCAAGTTGCCATAATAGCTTTCTTCTTCAATTTGTTGAGGAAATGACACTTCAATTTTATGTGTCTAAGCTTCTTACATTTAAAGCATATGATTACTTCTTTTTTTTCTTTTAGTTCTTAGAGTTTCTTAACTTTCTTCATTCATTGGATTCTTTAAGGATTTTCTGAATTTTGTGGCAACCATTGCCATATCTTCATCTTCGAATTTGCTTTCTTCATCAATTTCATATTTTAAGGCTTTAAACCCAATGCCCTTCTTCTTTGTGTCTTCATCACCTTTCTCAACTACTATATCTTGCTAAATCTTCTTCATAAGTGAGACAATTAGGTCATTAATAGATAAAGTATTTAAATCTTTAGTTTCCTTAGTAGTAGTTCTCTTAGGTCATCATTCTTTTGATAAGGACATAATGATTTTCTTTACTTTACTTCTTACTATTTGAAAAGGCTTTTAGTAGAGCTTCTAGAATGTTCACAATAGCTAAAAATCTAGTATACATAGAATATGTACTTCTATTTTTCTCCATTTGGAATAATTCGTATTGCCTTGTATATCTACTGATTTCAGACTCTTCAACTTGATTTGTACCTTTATAAACAACTTCAAGTTTCTTTCAAATCTCATGTGCATTAGAACACTTTAGACTTTATAGAATTCCTTCTTATCTAAGACACAAAGCAAGGCATTCATGCCTTTAGAATTTAAAGAGACCTTCTATTTTTTTCGTTTTACTCCATTCACGTGAATGTTTTGAAATTTCTTCCCCTTCTTCAATTATAATAGTTGGCATGACAGGACAATTATTAGCGATTTCCCAAATCTTAAAATCTAAAGCTTGCAAGTAAATTCTCGCCCTAGTTTTCCAATATGTATGGTCATTTTCACTAAAATATGGTTGTCTAGTAATAAACTGACCTTCTCTAAAAGTATAATGATTTTGGGTTGCCACATATATTTTACTCTAAACGATTAAGTCCTAAAAGAGTATCTTGTTCTGAAACGAAATGAAATACTAGTTAACCAACCAAAGAGGGGGCTGAATTAGGTTTTTAAAAAATATGAAATAATTGAATCAAAATCCAATGCAAATATCTAATAAAATTAAGCAAATAACAATAAATAAATAACAACAATAAAAATGTAAAAAAAAGTAGAAAAAGAGAATCGAACACAAGATTTTTACTTAGTTCGATAAATTCCGACTACATCCACCTTGAAATGCTAACTAAGCTACCCAAGAGGAAGGTGAATTGGGTTCTTAATAAATTAAGCAACTAAAACTTAATGCAATTTAAACAAATCAACCAAATTTAAAATAAAAAAATTAATGTGCAATGAATAATAAAGAGATAAGGTAAGAAAGACCAAACATTCAATTTTTACATAGTTCAGCCAACCGTGCTGACGTCCATGCCTCCAACCTCACCGGACTTGAGAATTTCACTACGCGAGCCTCCAAAGCTTCAACAACTCTTACAATTGATTTCAAATGTGTCAATAGACCTTTACAACAAGAGATTATCCCTAATATCTTAACCTAAGTGTATCCTAACACTTGCAATCAATCAAAAATAAAGATTAAAAATAAATTATCTCTCACACAATGTATATGCTTACCAATAAAAGCTCAAAATGTGAATCAATGAAACAAAAATAAGTTTAAAGTTCAATAATGATTGTATACTCAATAGCAAGCTCAATGATAACTATTAGATCTCACTTTAAAATTTTAATTGGATTAAGTCATTTTATAGTTGGAACTTAAAACTAATCATTGTTGACTTTCTGAGAAAAATCAAATAGTTGTTTAATGCTGTCGGTTAACCATTTTAATTTGTCCAAATAACCATTGTGCTTAGATTTTTAAATAAATGGTTCACCATTTAGAGTTATCGAAGCGTCGTTTATTTCCAAAATCCTGCAAAATAAATTTAGCTAATTGTTCTTGCTAAACGGTTCACGATTAAAAACTAATTCTTTTCTGTAAATTATTTATTCACTATTTATAGTAAACAGTTCATCGTTAATTTCTATAATCTTTATTTTGACAACTTTTTGTCGGAAATGATTTTTTGACTAAGGTTAACGGTTATCGAGTTTCTTGAATATGTCTAAAATATTATACGGCTTTAAGAGTTTGTTTCATATTAATAGCTCCAACATTTTTAATTAAAAAATATATAAAGTTTATTATCATCAAAATCAACATTATACGATTATTTATGTCAACAATCTCTCCCTTTTTTATGATGACAAAATGTATGTGTAAAAAAAGATAAGAAATGTGTTAACTCCCTCTAAATATAAGTTTCTGTTGAATATAAGTTCTCCCTGAAAATAATACAGTTATGTGCAATATACAAACTTCTCCCCTTTCATCATAAAAAAGAAAGTAAATGAGTAATAGAGAATAAATACTTATCCTTCCCTTGCAAGTGAAAATTTCGGCAGAACCTCCCCTTTACATTAAGCAGCACCTCAAAAATCATTATAAAATTTACACCCAAGAAACCAAAATTCAGTATTAAAACAACTACAACCAATGTTAAAATCATAGTAAAATCAATGTTAAAATAACCATAATAATTCATACATATAACACAATCATTCATAAAACAAGAAATGATCTATAACACATAATACATTTAAGTATCCAAAATGTGAGAATGTTTTGTGAAATAAAAAGTTAGAAACAACTAAGAAACTACTACTAAGGAGGAGAGGAAGAGAAAATGGGTGGAATGTCGAGAGCAGTAAAGATACGCAATTGTCCATCCAAAATATACTGCTACTAATAAAAGATCTCTTGCTACTGAATGTGAGAATTTTTTATGAAAAAAAAAGTTAGAAACAACTAAGAAACTATTACTGAGAAGGAGAGGAAGAGGAAGTGGGTGGAATGTCATGAGCAGTGAAGATATGCAACTGTTCATCCAAAATCTACTGCTGCTGATCAAAGATTTTTTGCTGCTGAAACTAAAATGTAGCAAACTGAACCTAAAGTAGTTGTTGTTGCTCGAAAAGAGTGCGAAAAACTTCAACTAATTAATGTAAAATACTATCAGGAGCTGGTAGAACTTCTAGAGCTTAGGGCTGATCTGTATCGATCTCATGTTCCTCAGAATCGGAGTCTACTAGAGGCTATGATACAAATTCTCAACAAGGGGGTGGAGGTTTATCTCCTAACCTAAAATCAGATAGTTGATCAGGAGGGTAAACATCGTTAGACAAGTGATTATCTTTGGGAGCTACAAGGGTGTCTTAGTTTTTAGACGTGAGTGTTTTGATCCAATCACAATTCTTCCTATAAAATCCTATGTCCGCTATAACTTCATCACCAATCCTCTTAATCCCCATAGTAACTAAATCTCGAATGGGTACTTAAAAATGTCGTAGTATATTAGAAATAATACTACTATATGGAAATAAACGATGATTAACCCCAAGAGTGCTAAGCATATGTCTCAAAATAATATAACCTAGGTTAATAGGTCGCTTCTCAAGAAGACTATCTAGTAACCCCACATCCATCCTTGTCACCTTGTTCGAATGTCCCTTTCTAGGAGTGACAATATACTGTAAAAAGGTGTGAAGTATCCTAACCTGTAAAGGTAATAGCTGTGACCGAAAGGGAAGAGTACAAATATCATTTGTAAGATCCCGACGCCTACAAATATTCCTAACTCTATGATAATGAACAAAGTCGGCAAGTGAGAGCTCCTTCCTAGATGTATAAATTTGGCGGCCAGAATTCGGAGTTCTCAAAATATAGTTTAAATCCTCAACATCGAACTCAATAGGAACACCTCCTACATTAGTGATTATCCTATCTAACCTATTTATGGAAATTTCCATATTTGAGTAAGAAACACGAACTAGATTAGGATAAACTCGTTCTTCAATATCAAATTCTGACTCCCAATGCAACAACATATCTTTCACACTTCTACCACATATAATCAATTTTTTAAAGTCATCTAAATCAACATAGTAAGAGTCAACTACCTTACGCCTTATAAAGTGGGTTTTGAAGCATTTTGCCAAGGGAGCTGTAGGTTAAATCAATCCTCTCAAATTTTGAAATCTTCCTTGGTGGTATTGGATTCCTACTAGAAATAGATTTTCTCTTGCGAGTAGCCCTTGAAGATTCAGCCATTGTTCAACTATGCAAATTGGGATTTTTAAAGATGATGAAAATGGAAGAAATTAAACCGATTAAAAGGAGAATGAAGGATAGGCGAAGTGATTATGATGCTCAATTTGATCAAAAGATGACATAAATCGATCCAAAATTGAGGAAGACCGTTCGGCTAACTTTATAGTTTTGATTTGGGATTTCTTGATTAGAGGCTTGATTTTGTATTTTAATTACATACAACTATTCTAAAGATGTTTAGAAAGGATTCTATGAACTCAATTTTGTGAGAAATTACAAGAAAAATAATAGATTTTAGAGAGAGAGAGAAAGCTTAGGTATCGCGGTTAGAGAAAAAACAGTGACAGAGCAACTGAAAATGGGGAAGAAGAACTGTAACAGTTTATATCACACGAAAACGACGAGCGGTTTTCATCAATAGATGCATCGATAATTTTCAAAAAGCTATCAAAATGTAAGGCCATCAACGTTTACAACAAAAGGTGATAGATGAACAAAGCAATCTCTCTGTTTTTAATCAATTAACCGTTAGGGACAAACAATGAGCCACTAAATGTAGCAATCATTCTTATGTTTCTGTGATTAAACAGTACACAGTTTATATTCAAATGGTAATCTATTTATTTTAACTATGATTTCACACATTCGTTTTAATCTTTGGTCAATACTTAATATATTTCTAAACCATTTTATTGGTTAATAATGTCTTTAAAGGCCAATTTATTGCATGATTCATGAATTTACACAATTTAAACATCAAATTCAAATAAATAATAATATTATGGAAAGTAAAATAGACTAGATATTGCATAAAGCAATCCTATTGTGCAACATTTATCATCCTAAGCTCATGTCTAATTTTAGCAAATTGTTCTTCGCCAAGGAGTTTAGTAAAGACATCAGCAAATTGTTTTTCGGTTAAAATAAAATTCAATGAAATATCCCCATTTTTAATATGATCTTTCAAGAAAAGATGTTCTATCTCAACATGCTTGGTTCTAGAGTGTTGAATGGATTCTTGGACAGGTTTATGGCACTAGTATTGTCACACATGATAGGTATATGATCAAGATTAATACCATAGTCTCTAAGAGTTTGTTTCATCTAGAGTGCTTGTGCACAACAACTACCTTCGTCAATATATTTAGCCTCGGTGATTAAAAATGCAATTGAATTTTACTGCTTACTAAACTAAGAGACAAGCGAGTGACCTAAAAAGTGACATGTTCTACTAGTACTCTTCCTATCAACTTTATAACCAGCAAAGTTGGCATCAAAGTAACAAGTTAAGTCTATATGAGTTCTTTTAGAATACCAAAGGCCAAGATTTATAGTTCTATTCAAATAACAAAAAATTCTCTTGACAGTAAGCAAATGAGATCCCTTAAGACATGATTGAAATCTTGCACACAAGCATACACTAAACATGATATCAGGTCTACTAGCAGTTAAATATAGTAAGGATCCAATCATAACTCGATATGTTTTGACATCAACTTCTTTACCTTTTTCATCTGTATCAAGTTTGATTGTTGAGCTCATTGGAGTACTTTTAATTTTTTCATCTTCAAGTCCAAATCTCTTGAACAAATCTATCAAATATTTAGCTTGATTAATGTAGATTACTTCTCCAGTTTGTTTTATTTATAATCCAAGAAAGTACTTCAACTATCCCACCATGCTCATCTTAAATTTTTTGCTCATAAGAGATGAAAATTCCTTACATAAAAACTCATTAGTGCAACCAAAAATAATATCATCAACATAGATTTAGACAATTGGTATATCTTGTTTCTTATACTTAACAAAAAGAGTGGTATCCGCTTTCCCCATAGAAAAACCATTTTTTAAAGGAAATTTACTAAATCTATCATACCATGCTCTAGGTGCTTGTTTTAATCCATCCAATGCTTTAAACAACTTGTAAACATGATTTAAAAATTTTTCATTTTCAAAACCTAGGGGTTGTTTAACATAAACTTCCTACATAATGTAACCATTTAGAAAAGCACTTTTGACATCCATTTGATATAAAATAAAATTCTTATGACATTTAAAAGCTAATACCATTCTAATAGGTTCTAATCTAACTACAGGTGCAAAAGCAGTACCTATTACAGATTAATGTTCTGGTATAGGGACTAGTTTCCACACATTATTTCTCTAAAACGGATTTAACTTCTCTCGCATTACCACAATCCAAGATTCATCATTTTTCACATCCAAAAAGGATTTTGCTTCAATTTGAGATATGAATGCAGTATATGCACA
The DNA here is from genome assembly GCA_030449905.1 of Luvunga scandens. Classification (NCBI taxonomy): domain Eukaryota; kingdom Viridiplantae; phylum Streptophyta; class Magnoliopsida; order Sapindales; family Rutaceae; genus Luvunga; species Luvunga scandens. The sequence continues at coordinate 1,568,972 of JASUUG010001122.1, read as the reverse complement.
TGTATTCCTAAGTGATGATCTAGTGGTTACACCTCATGAGGGGTCACCTAAAATTAAGTCTTTAGGGTGAGAAGAAATATACATCCATTCCTTAGGGAATGTTTGAGAATTACCTTTATTTTGCTCCATATTAGTTTGTTCTTTTTGTTGGTCCTCTTGATTCTCACATGGGGAAGAATCTTGTTTGACGTTTAAAGGTTCTTCTCATTGTACTTCTTCATTTGCATTATTATCAAAAACAAATTCCTCCATAGATGAGAGGTTAGATTCATCAAATGTAACATGCATGGATTCTTCAACAACCAAGATTCTTTCATTGTACACTCTATAAGCTTTGCTAGTGTTTGAATATTTAAGAAAGATACCAACATCAGATTTTAGATCAAATTTACTAAGACTGTCTTTAGTATTCAAAATAAAACATTTGTATCCAAAGACTTTGAAATAATCAATTTTAGGTTTTCTATCTTTCTAAAGCTCATAGGAAGTTTTATTGATATAAGGTCTTATCAACACACGATTTAAAACAAAACAAGCAATGTTAACAGCTTCAGCCCAAAAATATTTAGTTAATGCATTTTCATTCAATATGATCTTAGCCATTTCTTGAATAGATCTATTCTTTCACTCAACAACTCCATTTTGTTGTAGAGTCCTAGGTGAAGAGAATGGATGCACAATGCCAAAATTATCACAAAAGCTTTCAAATGCAGAATTTTCAAATTCTCCTACATGATCACTCCTAATGCATGCAATACTATAACCTTTCTTATTTTGAACCTTTTACAAAAAATTTTAAAAGCATCAAGAGCATCATCCTTGTTAGCTAAGAACAATACCCATGTGTATCTCGAGTAATCATCTACAATTACAAATGAATAATATTTACTGCTTAAACTAACATATATAGACAGTCTAAATAAGTCTACATGAAGTAATTGAAGTGGTTTCGAAGTAGAAACATGCTTTTTGATTTTAAAAGAGATTTTAATATGCTTCACAAATTTTATCTTTTTGAAAAATAATTTTTAGAAGACCTTTAACAAAATCATTTTTAGAAATCTTTAAAATTAAATCAACGCTTGCACGACCTAGTCTTCTATGCCATAACTAACTATCATCATGTAATGCGGACAAACATTTATCATAACTAGATGCATATTCTATGTCTATGGTATAAACATTGCCACATCTATTTCCAACAAATAAAACTTTGCTATCACATGCATTCTCAATAACACATCTAGTTTTATCAAAATAACTTTATAGCCCTTATTACATAATTGACAAATACTAATCAAGTTGTGTTTCAAATTTTCAGCTAAACACACATTTTCAATGAGAGTTGAGGAAACTTTACCGATATTACCAATTCCAAGAATCTTTCCCTTTGAGTTGTCTCTAAAAGAGACATCTTCGCCATTTTTTACTTTGGTAAAACTTGAGAACTATGTATATTTTCAAGTCATATGCCTTGAATAGCCACTATTTAGATACCATTTATTTTTCTTCTTCTTCAAACCCTGCAAAGGAAATCTCAAGTCTCAGGCACCCAAACCTTTTTTAGTCCTTGAGTGTTAACAATGATTCCTTTTAGAACCCAAACACATTTTACTCCATAATATGCATTTTTTTTAACTGGACATCCAAGCTTTGTGTAACCATTTTGATTGTAATAGTGACATACAACATGATTGTTAATGGCAATACTCTTCACAAAATAGTTCTTATAATATTTTTGTTTTAAATTTGGCTTATAGCCAATACCTCATTTGTCAAACACACATTTTTGTGAATTAAGCAAGTTATCCAATATATTTTGTCCATTTGTAAATTTTAAGATAATATTACTAAGTTCATTATTCTTTTTCTTGAGCATCTCATTTTCCTTTTCCAAATCATCTACAAGTAATTCCACAAATCCATGTGAAGTGCTAGATTTTTCATGTAATGTTTTATTTTCTAATTCTTGGCATGCAATCTTTGCACTTAGAGATTCATTTTCATTTGTGAGCTCTACTATTTTCTTTTTAAAACATGCATTCTTTTTACCAATTCTTATCCAATCATCATGCAATTCCTTAAAAGCATCATATAATTCATCCCCAATTGCCATGAGAGCTAGATTTGACATCTCTTGTTGCTCTTCGTCATCACTTGTTTCCTCATCGATGTCATCCTATGTGGCTACCATTGCCTTCTTTTTGAGCTGGTTAAAAAGAGAACACTCTAATCATATGTGTTCAAGCTTCTTGCATTTAAAGCATATGATTGCTTTCTTTTTCTCCTTTCAGTTCTTGAAGATTTTTAACTTTCTTCACTCATTTGATTTCTTAAAGAACTTTTTGAATTTTCTTGCTATAATTGTCATATCTTCATCTTCAAATTCACTTTCTTCTTCACTTTCAGACTTTGAGACTTTAAAAGCAATGCTCTTCTTTTTCTTGTTTTTATCACCTCTTTCAACTACCAAATCTTCTTCATAAGAAATAAGAGAGCCAATTAAATCATCAATAGTTAAAGTATTTAAATCCTTGGCTTCCTCAATGGCAGTTCTTTTAGGTCTCCATCCTTTTGGCAAAGACCTAATGATTTTACTTGTTGTTAGAAAAGGTTTTTCCTAGAGCTCTTAAAGTGTTCACAATGGCCGTAAATCTATTATAAATAGAATGCACACTCTCATTTTGTTCCATTTAGAATAACTTATATTACCTGATATATCTATTAATTTTAAACTCTTTGACCTAGTTTGTTCCTTCATAAACTACTTCAAGTTTCTTCCAAATTTCATAGGCGTTTGAACAACCTGATACTCTATGGAATTCTTTCTTATCTAAGGCACAAAATAAGGCATTCATGGCTTTTGAATTTAAAAAAGCATTTCTCTTTTCTGTCTCACTCCATTCGCGTGAAGGTTTCTTCTCATTCTTTATTTTTAGTGGTAGGCATGATTGGACCATCACAAAACATTTCTCATATGTAATAATCTAAAGCTTGCAGGTAAATTCTCATCCTAGTTTTTCAATATGGATAATCATTCCCATAAAAAAATAGTGGATTAGTAGTGGATTGGCCTTCCTTAAAGCTAAAATCATTTTAGGTTACCATGGATCTTTTACTCTAGACGGTTAAGTCTTAAAAAGAGAACTTCTCTCTGATACCAAATGAAATACTAACTAAGCTATCCAAGAGGAGGGTGAATTAGGTTCTTAATAAATTTAGCAATTAAGACTTAATGCAATTTAAACAAATAAACCAAATTCAAAATAAACAAATTAATGTGCAATGAATAATAAAGAGATAGGATAAGAGAGAGCAAACATGCAAGTTTTATGTAGTTCGGTCAACCGTGCCTATGTCCATGCCTCCAACCTCACCGGGCTTGAGAATTTACTAAGCGAGCCTCCAAGGCTTCAACAACTCTTACAATTGATTTCAAATGTGTCAATAGACCTTTACAACAAAAGATTATTTCCAATCGCTTAACCCAAGTGTATCCCAACACTTCCAATCAATCAAAAATAAAGATTAAAAATGAATTATCTCTCACACAATGTATATGCTTACCAATGAAAACTCAAAGTGTGAATCAATGAAACAAAAACAAGTTTAAAGTTCAATAATGATTATATATTCAGTAGCAAGCTCAATGATAACTATTGGATCTCCCTTTAAAATTTGAATTGGATTAAGTCATTTTATAGTTGGAACTTAAAATTAGTCGTTGTTGACTTTCTGAGAAAAATCAAATAGTTGTTTACTGCTATTGGTTCATCATTTTAACTTTTTCAAATGACCATTGCACTTAAATTTTTAAATAAATGGTTCATTGTTTAGAGTTATCAGAACGTCTTTTATTTCTAGAATCCTGCAAAATAAATTTAACTAACCGTTCTTGCTAAACGGTTCACGATTAGAAATTAATTCTTTTATGTAAATTATCGGTTCACTGTTAATTTTCAGAATCTATATTTTAACAAATTTTTTGTCGAAAATGATTTTCCAAGTAAAGTTAACAATTATCCAGTTTCTTAAACACGTCTAAAATATTATACAGCTTTAAGAGTTTGTTTCATATGAATAGCTCCAACATTTTTAATCAAAAATATATAATGTTTGTTATCATCAAAATCAACATTATAGGGTTATTTATGTCAACACTCCCCTCCAAATTCATTAGGCTTGAGGATTTCACTAACCAAGCCTTATACCCTAATGCTTCAAAATCTTTACAATTAACTTCCAAGTTGTTAATCAACCTTTACAACAAGAGATTATTCTAAACCTCGTAACTCAAGTGTTTCCCACACTCTCAAATAGTCAATTTGATGTTGATTACACAAAATTTTCTTTCACACAATATATGTTTTTACAAATAAATGCCCAAAGTGTGATCTAGTAAGTTTTAAGAACAAGAAATGTTGAATACATAATAACAAGCACAATAATGATTGTTGAATCTCTTTTTATTTGAATTTAATTGAATCTTTATATAGTTAAAGAAGAAAACTAGTCAGTGTTAACTTTCTAAGCATATTTGGATTGTTGTTAACTTTTGTCAGATCACAATTTTAACCTTGTCCAAGTTACCATTATGCTAAATTTTAAATTATCGAATCATTGTTTGGAGTTTTCGATTTGCCGCTAAATTCCAAAAGCTAATATGTTTAAAATCAGCTACCGTTTACTAGTAATTGATTCACCAATTAATGCCAGTAACTCTACAAAGAGATATCAGCTAACCATTTCCAATAATCATTTTATTTTTTTGAGTTAGATTGCTCTTTGTAATTTTTTAGTTAATCGATTTCAGTAAACGGTTCACCGGTTCTAAAGAATTTGCTCTCTGGAATTTATCGGTTTACCATTTTTCAATAAATGGTTCATTGTTTTTATCTAGAAACAAAATTCCATTTTAGTCTTATACAATCAGTTTGTCGTTTCAATATTAATAGTTATCCGTTTATTTTCATAAACTTAGACTTGCCTAAAAACATCATATGGCTTAAGAACTTAACCATTTCTAATGACTCCAACATACTTAATCAAGGCACATACAATTTGTTATCATCAAAATCAATATTATAAAAATATTTATGTTAACACATAAGGTGGTAACTTGAGGAATTTTGAAATTTCTAACATAGAAAAGGTGGTTGTGAAGGTTGTGAATGATCGTCATTTTTTCAACTAAAACTTGGGTGGTTTCTCTAATCGGAGTTGTAGATTAGTGATTATGGATTGAGATTCGATCTTTTAAAATTGCTAATAGCATTTGCTTGTTCGTACAAACTTTCTTTTATAGCTGGCAAGGTCGGACAGTCCTACGTAAAATGGTTAGTAGAACTACAAATGTGACATGAAATATCTTGAACAAATATTTTTTCTAACTAAATATGCAAATTTGGCTTGTAAGTCTTGGTCTTCTTAAGATAGTACATACTTCTACCAGATGGAGATGGCTGGAGTTTACTGAATGACTAATAAGAACTAATGAGATCCTAGTATTTTTCATTTTCAGTTAATTGGTTAAAATAATCTAATGCAAATTCATAAATTTATCTCTAAACCTACCATTACATATCATTTCGACAATCTGTCTATTTTAAAATGTTAGTTCCCCCATAATATGACACTAACCTCCATGCTTCAAAACCATAATATAGCCAAATATTAAGTAATTCCTTATACTTATTCCAATACTAGTAAAGAGTCTCTCCTAGCTTTTGAGTGAAAGTGGTGATTTGTCTTTTAAAAGAATTTATTTTGTAGGTTGGAATTCTTTTTCAAAAATTGTTCTTATATTTTATTTCAAGTTATTATTAATCTAGATCTAAGGTTTTGTAGCCAAATTTAGCTTTTATCTTTAAATGAAAAGGGGAAAAGATTTAATTGAATTATGTTTATGCTACAATTTTGACCTGTGTATATATTAAAAACTTCTTCCAATTCTCTTAAATACAAGTATGGATTCTTGGATTTTAAACTATGAAATGTTGATCAAAGTTAGATAATAGCTAGTGCAAAGTTGAATTGAGATACTTTTGGAGGAAACATTGTACACTAGGATGCTCTAGTTTTGATTGGATTCATATAGTCTATCAAAATTCTTGGTTGATTCTAACATACACGTTATGTTAAGAATGGTTGTCTCTTTGATCAATTCCCAATTAAATTGGTTCAAAAGATTTTCTTCTTGAATCTCTTCTATGATTGGTGGTGATTATTGAGATTTAAGAATTAACCTACTACTTGAAGTTCGGGACCAACATCTCATGTAATGTCAATGATGTGTGTGTGTGAAATTAAATGATATACAAACAAATGAGGAATGTATGAAAAACATAAATGAAAATTGTACAAAACAAAAATAAATTGAAAATTAAATAAATGAGCAATATAAATGTACAAGAATAAAAAAATATAAAACAAAAATAAACTAAAAATTAATTAACTAGAACTAAAATAACTAAATAGACAATTAAACCAGCCATATATAAAAGTAATTAAACATAAAAATAAAAAAAATTAAACCAGCCATATATAAAAGTAATTAAACATAAAAATAAAAAAAATAACACATTTACAAAATATTAACAATTTATGTGGTATTATAAAACTAACCATATTACTAGAATAATAATTAACAAAAATTAAATAACAATTTAGACGGTTGAGCCGGCCATATAAACTAATAAAAAGAAATGTCAAAAAAGAAAAATTACAAAAAATAAAAAATGCAAAGATTAAATTACAAAAAAGACGAAAAAAGATAAGGAATGCTTACATCAATTACGGACTTTTTTTTTAAATTTTAAAAATTACCAGTTAATTAAGTGATTAATTCAAATTAAATGCCTTTGTTGTAATTTTTAAAATCTAAATCAATGTTCATTATATCCAATGTTCACTAGGTCCACAAATTCTGAAAGTCAAAATTCATTTAGTTCTTAAGTCCAAAAGTCCAAGAAATAAGTTATAATCTAAAGATCGAATTTCCAAATTCCGTTCAACGACTGATTTACAAGAGTTATTCGATCAAAATGAAGCTATTCACAAGTTTTATAGGTAGTACTGAAATTTTAAGAGAAAGAAGGGCTCTAACTAAAATTTTAAGAAATAAAATAAAATAAAATTATGAGATCTAAACAAAAGAACGATGAAGGGAGAAATAAAAAGTAAAAATAACAAATAAAAAAATAAAATAACAAAATAAGTATCTTTCCCCGGCAACGACATAAAAAAGTTAACATGACCTAAAAGTGTTTATTACTTCTAAGTATTAAAGCGTCTTGTAATAATATATCTTTTTGAGTCTGAGGTCGATCCACAAAAAAAAATTAAATTATTAATTTCCTTTAATTTATCTAAAAACTAAAAATATATATATAATTTAAATTCATGCTATTTACTTTAAGTGAAACTATGAAAATAAATTAGTTAGCACTATAGATTTACATAGTAGTAGATATAATTTAATAAATTCTTTTCTTTTTATTTTGTTTATTGCCTAAAAGATTAATTGTACAAATTATCATTACTTTCCTAATAATTTTATTATGTAAGTATTTAATGTGCCAAAATTCAATTTGTCTACAATCAATCAAAATACCATTTTATCATACTTTGTAAAAGATATTAAGAATTTATTGTACCAAACTCCCTTTTTTGTCTACAAAAAATCAAATTTCAAAATATAAAACATGGATAAAATTAAATAGAAAATAATCTAATTAAATCATATTTTTCTACTAAAAGTTTCACCTTACCTTAGCTCTTATTATTTAGGTTAGTATAATTGAAATAAAAATAATTGTTAAAATTAAATTACACATAATTAAAATTAAAATAGCTGAAATTGAAAATAAAACTAAATTTATTTGTGAATTAAAATTACAAACTTCTAAAAAAATTAAATTAAAAAAAGGAAGAAATTTCTTTAAGCTTATGCCTTCCCTTCCCCCTGCTACTTCTCCTCTCTAATTCTACCCTTTTTGCCTCTCGCAACCCCGAATGCTTCAACTTCTCACCCTTATATAACCAGCCAACTATCTTCTCTTCTCTTATTTTATTATTATTTATTATTCATTATTTATTTACATATAAAAACAATAAGAAAAAAAGTGATAGTGAAGTGATAAAGTGGCAGCTGCCACTTCAATATTACATTACAATAATTTATGACTCCATTTTTTTATTTTATTTTTTATTTTTATAATCTATTTTCTTTGTCTCTTGTTTTCAACTCTAATTTCTTCTTTATTCTTGAAATTTATCTACAATATAAAATTAAGATAAAATTAACATACTACAATTTAATTTAACATAAAATTATATTCGGGGACCATTAAGATAATCTATAAGTTATGAGTGTATTAAACAATGCTGTAAATGAAAAAAAATGATAATTTTAACTTTTATTAAATATATATTTTCTAGTGTTAACCACCAATCATTCTAATGAGATGCACAAAATTATTTTCGTTTGCTTCAAATGTAATTAACAAGGCTGTTGAAAATGCAGAGGCAACTAAGGGTGCATTTGGCATTTGGCATTATTTTTTCTATAGCGTTTTTTATTTTGTTTTATAGAATAGGAGTGATTAGTTTTTGATAAAAATAAAAATTTAGTCAAAATTTAAGAAAAAATCATTTGTTGATTTTGTAAATTTCCTAAGTTTTTTAAAGAAATTAATTTTATATTTAAATGATTTATAATAATTTTAAAACTTATTTATTGATTGTTACATTTATTTATATTAATTACTTTTAAATTTATTTTTTATTAATAAGATAGTTATACATATAAAGTAATATCTGAGTCATAATTTTAAACGGATGCATAACAATTTCTTATTGCAGATTTATTATATTATAATAAATTATTCATCTAACAAACACATGGAACCTACTAAATTTTAGTTGTAATTATGGTATCAAAGTGTGGGACCCATAATGATAGAAAACAAAAAGATAGAGACTCTAATTTGGCGTTGTCTATCTTTATAAAGAAAAAGCGAAAAACAAAAACTTTTGGATTTTTGTATTTTTTTTTTTTTTTGCAGCTTAAAAAAGCATCCACCAAACAAATTTTACACTTTTATATTTCCATAAAACAAAAAATAGCTAGCCAAAAGCCACACCCACCCTAAGATTGTGGAAGATTGTATGGAAATTATGCTCCAAAAAGTTGAGCCAATGGTGACTAGTGAAGAAATTTCTAACAAGAAGACTACAACTCAGAAACGTCTCTTTAATGGGCAACTTGCAATTAGCGCAAGGGGACGTGGAAAAGGAGAAAAGAGAAAAACAAAGGTGAAGTGAATGGAAGGTGGTGTCATGTATACGGAAAAGTTGGCGATCAGATGATAAAAGAAATTGTCAAATTTAGAGACCGTTTGTTTTTTTATTTAATAATTTAATTTATTTAATTATAATCGGTTAAATTATTAAGATTATTTATTTTTTTAACCTAATAAAAAATTTTAATCATTAAGTCATTCAGTTATTAAACTATTTTTTTTAATTTTTTACTTAATCTAAAAAGTTTGAATGATATATTTAAAAGATATTCTCTAAAATATTTCTATCTAATTAATTAATTTTTATCCTTATTTTAAAAAAATTAATAATTAGCATTATTAACTATCTTTATATAACTTGTGGTAATATATAGAGGTAGACTATTGTTATTGTTATCTATTTATTTTTTTCAAAAATTAAGATTATTTATCTTCATAATTTTTTATAAATATTTTTCATATAAAAACATCATAAACTATAATAAAATTGATCAACATGTATAATATAGAATATTAAAAAGTTGTATTCAATTAAATATAATTTATGTTATGATAATTTATTATCTTATTTATATTCCTTGATATGTTTATTATTTGTTTAATATTTATAATTTATAAATACATAAATATAAAAATATTAGTTTTCAGATTTTTTAATTTGAAAAAAAAATAACTTGATATTTATTTTTAGCTATTTAGACAAAAAAAAAAGAAATATATAATTCAAATTTAGATATTCAACTCTATTAAGATTTTAGACAAAAAAAAATAAACGCCGCCTCACTAAATGTTTGGTAAGGATATTTGTTTTAATTTCAATATGGGATATTTTTAGCAAGCTTTAATAGTACATAAGCGATAACTAAAATTACATGTATTTTTATTTTATGTAGGTCTTCAATTCAAGACTATGATATCAGTGAAAATAGTTTCTTTTCGATCTCTGAAGGTAATTCAGAGTTATACAACTATTTCAATGAAGATGTATGATATTTATATCACTGTTACATAATGAAAATTCTTATATAGAATTCAATTCATTGCACAAATCCATTCAAAAGCATTAATTCTTTATACAGTTGATATTTCATTCTCATCTCTGCCCAAATTAATCGTACTTTTTTTAAATCGAACCTTGACCTTTTCTTTGCAAAATGAAGTCAACCAAAATAAGCAATCATTAAGATTTTAGAGACACATCAGTTCACATTTTATAGCAGTGAGAACCCCTTCAACTTATAAGCAAAGCATCTATAGTCGCATATCTTATCAATTCTTAAGGATCAAAATCCTTTTCTAAACCCTTTCTCTCTTAGTTCTCCTAAATTTTTAAGGATCCGCTGGCATATGTTATTAATAAAATTAAATGGTTAAGATTTTTTTTAATTAATTTTTATTTAAAGAGACATCTAAAATCACGTGACTGTTATCAAGTTCTTTCCCGCAAATTTTTTCCCTCTCATCTCTTTCTACAAACTCCCATCTCCAACAAATTGTTAAAAAAAAAACACACACACATTGGAGAAAAGAAATTGACAAATTTGCATCTTAACTTCAATTTTTTTCATTTGTTTATTTTGTTCTTGATGTTTGGCTTTTTTATGGATCCAGATTTCTACAATTAAAACAATTGTCTTCTTTATTTATCTTTTGTATTGTCCTATAATCCATCAACTTAAAAACAAAGATAAAAATAATTAAGGAACTGTGTATCAAAAAATACATCCCAGCTATATATGATAAAAATGCTAGAAAAAAGTTACTTCTAAGTAAATTAAATCTTCAACATTATCATGACTAGTTACGGGGTTAAAAGCTTCCATTTGATAGGTTTAGATTCCCTTTTTGCTCTTACTGATATCTGAAATTAACTCTAATCGAAAATTTGAAATTGTGCAATCTGCCTCCAGCAAATCTTCTCAACATCAACAACTAATTTCATTCAGCCATTTCGTTGAATACTTTGAGGGCAGTCTCCAACAAACTTAACTTCTCAACTTTTCTAATACTTTTTTAACTGCTTTTTCCATCGAACACTTCAATTCTTTTCAGTGTACATGTCACCCAAAATAAAATAGTATGAAACATAAGCTATCAACTCATATCTATCTCTACTCCTCAATCGAACAAAAGCCATTTTATCCTATGTATCCTGGACCCGTAATCATCGTTGTCGTCCATCAGCCTCTCACACCCATGTTCCTAACCATCTTTATTCTAACTTTTTCTTATTTTCAATTTGCTGGAGATCGTGGTCAATGTACAAACAGAAGAGAGGGAAAGAATGAAATTAATTAAAACAAACATTATTTTCCATTTCTCTTCTACCGTGTTTTTTTTTTTTTACAATTTGCTGGAGATAAGTGTTTGTCAAAAGAGATGAGAGGGGAAAATATTTACAGGAAAGAATTTGATAACAATCACGTGAGTTTGAATGATTCTTTAAATAAAAATTAATTAAAATAAAATCTTAGCCATTTAATTTTATTAATGACACATGTCAATAGATCTTCAAAAGTTTAAGATGATTAGGAGAGAAAGAGCCTAGGAGAGGATCTGGATCCAATTCTTAAAGTTTGCTTTGAGCATCTCGCCAAAAAATAAATTAATTAATTAAATTAAAATTAGAAAAAAACAATAATAAGCATAGAGATAGGATTATGCTGAGAGTGGTAAGTTCTAGAGAATCTCTAACTGATGATCAAGACAACTAGAGAAGGCCATTAACATTAATTAATAATTTAACTTAAATTAAAGTGTCATTATTTAAAGCCAAGGCCACGGGGCATCTAATGGGATTCCTCATAAAATCAGTATATATCCAAAGTTGTTTCTTTAGAGTTCCCCCAGTTTATTTTGTCTTGTTTTAAACAATAACCTGAGACATCTTTGATGCATGCGCTTGCACTAAATGAGACCGCAAATTTGAGTCTTCACATGGAGGCTATTCATTATCGCACCAAAAGTTCAGTGGTGTAATAATACGTTAAGATTATGGGAAAAAAAAAAACCAATTAAAAACTCCAAATTTTACAACTTGTACGTGGATTCAGCTAATTAGAATTGAAACCTCATAAAGAGAAAGGAATTAAAATAGGGCCCTCGAAAGGAGAAGTCATTTATACACTTGAGTGAGGGCATCTCCAGAAATAACGTGGACAGCTTCATTAGAATTTATGTATATAAAGAGAATTTACTAAATTTGGAAATGATTATATTTTAGCTTTGGCTCAGCTTCTTTGCATGCCAAAACTCACAAGGAATTGCGCTAACCTGATGATTCTGCTCCGTGGGTTTGGTGAGTTTAGAAAATATTGTTTTGGACCACTTACAATGGGTTTTCTGCTGGAACACGTGGATACTATTGGGCTCAATTTTTAAGCCCAATTAATATCATTGGGCTAATGTTCTTAGTCGAAGGTTGTTATCCTAAATCTTTTATTTTTTTCGCTCGAGAGATTATTTTACGGTTTTACCAACTGATCTAACTGGCACCTCATTTTATTTCAATTAATATATCTTCATTCTTCTTTTAATTTTCAGTAAAACTGTATAAAACTTTAATTCCAACCACTGCAAAAAAAAATAATAAAATAAAATAATCAGTTTCAAAATGATAGAATGTCTAATTGCAAATATTACTACCGGGCACTGGCCAGCATAAGAGAGCTCTGTTGACTGCATTAGCGACAAGCAATGTTTGATGTGTACTCTATGCTTAGCTCTCAATTGTTGAATTTACGTTACAATAATGACCCCAATCACAAATTGAAATTATAACTACATAATTAAGACATTATTTACCCCCACTCCCATCAATGGATTTATCAAAAGTCAAAGGTCTCCTAGCGGGCGAAACCTTCCATAGATGTCACATGTCAGCACTCAACAGCATTAACAAAGACGCATAATCATGATTTACCTAAAATAATCCTAAGCATTACGGCTTCTTTGTATTCAAATCACAATAAAATTTTTCCTGAAGCTAAAAAATTGACCGCATCCAAACGCAGTGCAAAAGAAGCTCACAGAAAGGCCACAGTTAAAACTGATGAATGAAGAAGACAAGTTGGATGAAAATGAAAAGATAAATAAACAATTGGTTGACGAGGGAGGAAGAGAGAGAGAGAGGGGCGAGTAAGGAGGTAACAATAAATGATGAGGAAGAAATTGCAAAGAGAGCATTAATGGGGGACGACAAGCCCATTAAATAGATTGCTGAGTAGTGAGAAGGCTGCTTAATTGCTTCCGTTGATCGCTGCAATTTTTTTTTTTTTTCCTGCCTCTCTTTCATTGCTTTCTTATCTCTGCAACCCACCTCCCCATATCACATTTAATGCTCTCTCTCACTCTCTCAGTGTGTGCAGTAAATTAAATGAAAACCTAGAGGATTTAATTTTATATTAAATAAGAAGAAAAACACACAAAAAAAAAAAAAAAAAGCTTTGTCACCCTTTCACAAAATTTTCATTTCACATTTTCAGCGCATGTCCATCATATATCAGACAAAACATATTTTAGCGGACACAGTTACTGAAGTGATAAAACTAGTTAGAAATGCTAATTAAGAAGCATTTGATAATGATGATGATGATGATATTAGATTATCTAATGATCATTGTCTTTTTATCATTTTACTTCATAACTGTAGCTTCTTGTTGAACTCAGGATTGAGTTGTTGAGTTGATGGTGGGTTGTTGAGTAACTTTGAGCTGCTGGCTGATGAGACCTCTGCTGGTTCTTTCGTTGATGGTGGATTTGATGATGATGGGGTTGTTATTGGTGGTGGTGGTGGTGCTGCACAAACTGGGATTACTGACCTAATTTGAACTGCTGGCGCAATCCTTTGTGGATTGAATCCTCCAGTGTACATGGATTTTGCTCTAATGGGAGCCGGTGTGATTGGAGTTGGATTTAAAGACCCTAAGAACCTACTACTACCAACCGGGCTTGTGCTATTAGACAAACTGGTCTCAAGCTTACCGGTATCGAGCTGAGGAAATGGCTTGTGTATTGAACTTTTTGTTCCATGAACAATAATACTACTTGAATCCTCCTTTTCAAAGGGTTTCTTGATGATGCTATCTTGCTTACCAAAAAGCCAATCTTCCTCATGGTCCCTTTGATGATGATACTCATCAAGTTTTGCTAATGTCTCTTGCATTTTCACTTGTGAGCTGGCCCCAACTTGTACTGGAATAGGTCTATTTGATGGGCATAATGATGTAATCGGCGGCAAGATCTTTGAAGTTGATCTAGGTGGAGGCGGAGGAACAAGAGATACATAGCTGCTTTGTTTCTGTGTTGGAACATCTAAAGCAGAATCCATCAGCATATCAAGCAGCCTCCACTGTTGTTGATACTGTGAAGAGTTACCAGAAGTTGAAGAAGCTGCAGAGCAATTGTCTCTATGACTCCTATAAACCACTCTCCTTCTTGCTTGGTTTTGATCCCTTCTTCTAGCATTGTTATTTCTGTTATCATCTTTGGCCCTAAAATTTGAAAGAACCCTTGCCACAATCGCCTGATCCTGTTCTTCAGGCTTGTCCGTTTCTTTATTTGTCAATGAGTCCAAGTTTGGCACTGCAAAAAATGTGGCCACACATTTATATTGAGCATGTTAGAAAATACGAAGGCCAAATATGAAAACGTACTTCTCTTCAAAGTAGACCAAGCTGCGATAGCAGCATTTTTCTCGGCTTGCTTCTTTGTCTTAGCTGGCTCACCAGTAAAATTCATTCCAGCAAGCTCCACAGTACAAGTGAAAATTGGAACATGACCAGGACCTGATCTTACAGTTGTATATACAGGGAGGTTCAGCCCCGCCCTATGAGCAGTTTCTTGAAGAAGATTCTTATAAATTCCCGTCTCATCCTTCATTTACATAAAAACATAAATTATAATAAGATGATGACATGACAAGACTCTTCTTTAAAAAAAAAATAGACCAAACCAATCAAGAAAATGAAGCAAATTAAAAGACAAAACGTACAAGAACTCTTGCAGTTAGGGACCTTGAAGGGCCTCTTGTAGAGAGAACATTAAGAGCAACTTCAGCAGCTGCATGCTCAGCCTGTCTTAATGTAGTGCAATAACTGGGACTTTCAAAGATCTCACCATTGAAATTTACAGAAGCTTTGAATCTTGGAGCATGATCAGGTCCCTCTCTGATACAAGTATAAGAAGGGAGATTGAAACAGCTTCTTTGTGCTAGTTCCTGAAGTTGATTCTTATACATATCTGACAAACAAAAGATTCAACCATAGAGAGATTGTCGAGGAGATTATGTAAGTAAAAATGAACTCAACTATGAAATGTAAGATAATGTTTAAGACAACCGAAACACACCTACTTCACCTGATTTCTAAATCCTACATTGGCATGAAAATTGTCTCTCAAGACAAAATCAAGGTTAGGTCTTATGAGAGAACAAGAAGAAGACAGTGAAGTGAAATTTGTTGAGCTGAACTACCGAGGGCTGTTACTTGTAAAGGAGATCAATTACCCTTTCCTTGTTTTCAAAAACACAAAAGAAATAAAAAATTAGTTCGGTATTAAAATTTAAAATAGGACTCCGTGAAGGTTAATAAGTTTCCAAATTGAGCACAGTCTTCTAGCAATGAAAAGCCAAGGAGAATTAATTAAGATGCCTTCGTGTTGGGGGTAATTGTGACATTTCACCTACTATTTATTGCGTGTTGTTTTAAAATTACAGAAAACTCCCTGTGTTTTCTGGGTAGAACAATTAACAAGGACTGCCTTTTGAAGTTTCTGGGGATTTGATTTTTTTTAACAGACACAACCTTGACCGTGCTACTTACTGGCACAGGCCTTTGATGTTGTTGACTGGACAGATGCCTCCATACCTTTGACTTTCATATTATTATATTATATAACTCTTGTCTGGTTGTTTACGCCTTTTACATTACTGCATTTGCGTTACATGTTGCGAAATCACAATGATGTTTCAATACAGATCTGTTTTCCGAAATTGTAAAATTGTTGGTCCTAGAAGGCATTTAAAATTGGCAGTTCAGCTAGTCTAGAGTGGTCCTCTCTGGTCTCTCTGGTCCAATTTTTCTGTATTGTAGTTATATTTATGCGGGGGTTAATATTGTTCACTGAGACTTGAGAGCGACTTGAGTACCAGATAGGCACCAGCCTGATTGACCGGTGACCACCACCTCCGGAAGTAACCATACAAAGTTTGGCTTTTCAAGGGGAAAATAAATTTGCAATTAACAACTAGCCAATACTTGGGTACCAAATTAACTCGCTTTTTTGAAGTTACAATTTACAATTTGGTTCTGATGCCTTTCTGCTTCTGGATAGGGCGGGACTTGGATTGCAGCTTCCAACATCTTTTTGTCTGTGGTCCGGTTTTCAGCTGAAAGCCTAATAATGTCTAATCAGACGTTATTGATTGCAACAAAAGTCAACCAAATTCTGTTCAATTAGATCTTCAATTTCACTATTGAGAGGCACCAGTGGCTATTTTAATCTAACGGCTCTATACTTCAACCGCCACCAAATTTTCATTACATTTACGGAACTTACGTCTTATGCCTGGACTAAATACGTAATGAAACAATTGTGACCGGTAATAAAACTTTGATGATTGTAGCATACAGCTGTTAAACGGTAGACAAACCCTAATTAGAGTGGAGGCCCAGGGTAGGGAGAGGTACCAAAAATTTTTGGGTAATCAATCCCCATTCAACTATGGTGACCCTAGTGCCACACACGGGGATCTAAAGCACTAACTGAATCCACAAATACAATAAAATTAGATACTAACTAATTCCACAAATACAAAATCAGAACCAAAAGAAGCTCACTCATACAACACAACAAACCATTCCTTTTTGAAATCACAATTCCCAAACCAACACTTTCATACACCCTTTTCAAAACAAAACTCCCCATATTGCACAAGAGATAGTGGATTGAATGACTAGGTATGAAATCTCAGGGATGTACATTGGTAATTTGTCACAGCTTCCGCTATGTTTGTCTATTCTCAGTTGTCAAGTTGCTGCTGCTGGTACCACTCCCACCTGCACGGTTTGATTCAATTCTAGCAGCCAAAGCAGTAAGTTCGGGTGACATGTCCCAACTTCCACTTTTTCTTCCCCAACTAGATCGCCTGGGATGAATTCCAACACGATCCCCTTCCTCTACTGTAGTCCTAATATCCGGGGACAACTCAGCTAATTCGCCATCTTTAACATTTATCCGATCAGTGTTTGGCAGTTGCCCTTCTGTGAGATCACCTCCAGGACCAACATCTCCCCACACCGTTTTCCTACCCATTTCTATGTCATCCCCAGCTTTCCCCATATTTGGACTCATAAAACCCCCACCTACTGATCGGGTTGGTAATGCAGGTTCCCTTGGTACCATTGCTCGGAAATTGTTCTTTGATGGAGGAATGCTGGAGCAAAATACCTCCCTAAAGTTCTCCACCACCCCTTTGTTATAGGGGTTGGCTCGCCGATCATATCGGTATCTAAAATTCTCATAAGTAGTCTGCAAAAGCACGGCAATAAACAGAAAGTTTTTATATTAATAAAACAAGAATTTACACAATGCCAGATGACAAGGATTTGAACAGCCAAAAAGGCCGAAATATTTTACCTGATTTGTACTGATGAGATATAAATGGAAGGCTGTAAGGCCACCAACAAACCACATTGCTATAAAGGTGTAAATTATTAGAACAATTGATGCAGGGGTTCTAATCATTGCTTTCCAAATTGTTGAGTACTCAGAATCCATGATCCTTCTGATGTAGACCCAGCAAAAGGCAAAAACATATATACAAAGAAGGGTCGTCGAGAATACAAACATGAAGAAGAATCGATAATTACGCTGCATACAAAAAGCAAGTTTTCAGATTCATTATCCATACACACGTCACAGGAATTTTGTGGCAAAGATGATATCTGGAAAACCAAACAGTAGAATCTTCCATAGTCAGCACTTTGAGAAATATCAATTGACAAAATTGTGGTGCTAGCATAACAGAATTACTTTCTTGAACTAAACATGTTGATGTTAAATCAAGTTTACAAGGAAATAAAATGGCAGTCAATTGAGATTAAACTCATCAGGCTTTCAACTATATCAAGAGTGGACAAGTTCTTTTCACCCTGAATTTTATTGCTTTTAACAACCAATTAAGAAACATGCTCAAGCTCAGAATTTCCAACCCAGTATAGTCTCATTTTCAAAAAAGGAATTCTTAAAGGACATAACCACTAATCACCCTTCCAAACCTCCCCTTTTCCTGCCAAACACACAATTCAAACCAAATCCTAACATCCTCCGACCACTTTTCCAGCCGATGTGAGGGGGAATTAATCTTTCAACATCTTGGTCCACAAAGTCTTACCAACCAAGCTATCTCATCGGGGATAGATACAAATGAATTCAAAAAAACATGCCACTATATGTGTACATTCTACCAAAAAAGGCAGGGAACAAAATGAATCATATAAGTAACTCCTTCAGATATCATTGGCATATTTCTAAAACAAACGATCACTTACCAGTCCAATACATTGCCCAACCCAGGGGCAGTGGTGATCAAAACGTTCCACACAGTTATTGCAAATGGAACAGTGGGAACAGCGAGGAGGTCTATAAAGCATGCAAGTATCGCAATATTTAATCTTCACTGTGATTCCATTGACCTCTACTTCCTTTATGCGAGGCAACCGTAACTGTGGAGTTTGGCCAGCACCAACATCTGCATTCCCGTCAAAGCCTTCTGGCTCAGGAGGGTGTGCATTACGTGGAATTATACCAGGATCTCTTCCTGAGGTTAGCAGGAGCAGAAGTAAATCCTGAGAAATAAAAAATGTTCATGAATTTCGGGCACAACATACAGAAATTTTTACTGACTTCACCTCATAAATTAAAGCCATGCAGAAAGCGTTACAGATTTTCTGATAGTGCCAATGTAGGGCTCTTAGCTGTTGGTCCAGGCAAATACGGTAAATCCTATGGATAAGAATATCACAACCAATGCATAGACATGTAACCAGTATCCACATCTCAACAAGCACGCATCATGAAGTCAATGCTTATGATGGCATAGATTCACCTACATATGGTGAGATTGCAAATGTTGATTACTAAGTACAGTCCTAGAAAGGTGACAAGATATTGAAAACCAGCTTACTATCATCTTAAACAACAGCCACAGCAAGTTCATTTCTTTTTGAAACTTCTCACTTCAGTAACAAATGCAATGTACCAGCAGACAACAAAAAGGTCCTAACATTGCATAATATATTCCAACCATTCATACCATTGTGCCCACTTCTTACCATACGTCTATTACTATCCATACTCGTCAGCAACAAAACATGGTCCTTCCCCTCCACTATGATTGAAGACAACAGCTTTTTTGAAAGACCATCAAAATCCGCAAGCAGACTCAAACCTAGGTCACTGCCCAACTTGCATGGTGTATGCTTAGGTCAAAATTGGAAACTATTTCATGAATAACAAAAAGCCAAATCCTTCTCTTCTGCCACAAAAATTCTTAAAAGACAATAGAAAAATGCAAGATATAAATGACTTCATCACGAGCTTGACAGAAAGAGAAACTTACAATTTTTTATTTTTTCTTTTGAGAGGAAACACAGAAACTTTTATAGAGTATTAGGAGGGAATAAATATTACAAAGGTGAACCAGAGGTCCATAAACTAAAATCTTTCCAGCAGTGTAGAACACCAAAAGCTATAGAAAACTTTGAAATAAGAAACCCTTGTACCCAAGACACAGAAATAAGAATCCAAACCAACAAAATACTGCATCACAATCAAGCAGAAAACTGTGAAAAGAGAAACGTACATAAACAGTGAAAGTCACAGCAACAACCATTATTGATATTCCCAAATGATGAGAATAAACATCGATCAATTTTCGAGCAACAAAGACGCAGAAAACTGCGATGGGGGCAACAATGAGAAATATAGTCAACCCCAGCGATCTTACATCTGGTCCAAATATAAACCTCCCTTGAAGAAAAAATATCTGCAGCAACAAATAGAACTGATTAATGCATTTGAAGGAATATGAACAAACACACAAATCCCCATAAACAAAAGATGGGAATAACTATGCCAAATTAAAGCCTAGGCTTGACTGAAGGCTTAACACTGCACTTTGGTTCTTTGAATGGAGTTGATCTATCTATTAATCACTTAATTTATTTGCCTTTGATATTCAATCAATTGAAACAACCCCAGTATCTTTAATTCAACAACTTCAAATATATTATTAGTGGACGATTGTCCAACAGAACTCTACCATTGAACTCTCACATTATGCACTTTCAAGAATCATAAAGAGGATTCAAGGAGAATTACTCGCCTTAGAGATTAAATTCAATGTTCAGATGCAAAGAAAATAAGAGAATCACACCAAACCACAACATAAATTTAATTAGAATAAGGGGAAAAAAAGAAAAAAGAAAAAAAAATCACAAATATAGACCAACTAGTGCTTTTGGGATTCTAATAATTCCTCAATCTTAGCTGTCATATACATATTTCTTAAATTTTCAATTTTTAGACAAATTTATTTACAAACATGTACACAAACACAATAATATGCAGCTCTACTGAAGCTCCTCTAATATTTCAACAACTGTCACACTCAGGTAATGGAGGTGCACATCAAAGTTTCCATTTTTCAGCACACAGAGACAGAGTTCAGCTCAAATTCTTCTTCATTATCTTTAATTCCCCGCAAAACTCACTTAGAAATACGTAAAAGTCTAAAAATAACAGCAAAACCTAGACCAATAAAATTAGACAATTACAACTAATAATGCCAAAAACAAAAACAAAATCCAATAAACAAAAAATGGAAAAGCAACCTACTAAATCAAAATTAGAAACATTAATTAAGTAAAACAAAAAATTAAAAAAAAAAAAAAGAAAACACTAACATTGCTTCCTTTCCAAGTCTGATAAACCCGTAAATCACCGGTCCGGCCCGCAGATCTCGGATCCGATCGCTGAGGTGGCGGCACTACATACATCCTTAGCTCCGCTTTTTTAAGGAAAAAAAATAATACAATAATTAAAAAATAAAAATAAAAATAAAAATAAAAATAAAAATAAAATATTGATCTTACGAGCTGAAAAACGGGGACTGAGTTAGGGGCGAGTCAGGAGTCGACGAGTCGAATGAAAACGACGACTAGACATAAGAGAGAAATTAGAAAGGGGGTTAAGGGTGAGGGAGGGAGCTTGGTTAATTAACAGATAGATTCTGATTTCTGATTGCGTTTTTTCGTTTGTTGTCTTGTCACTCTGTTGTGGTGACTGTGAGTTGTCTGTTTCGGGGAGCTTTACAGAGACGTTAACGCGACGTGGCGCGAAGTGATTGGTCAGTCACTGAGAAGACCGGTTGTGGTGGGTGGACTGCTTTGCCTTTTTTCTAAACTTTTAGTTAATAAGATGGAGAGAGATGGAAAAAAAGGAAAAAAAAATGCGACGGCTCGCTCTTCTCTGGGTTGCTGCCTTCTCTAATTCTCTTCGCACTCACTCAGATCCCCCTTGTCGGTTTGCTGGTCACTTGTCCTCTTCTTCATTTCCCCTTCTATTTCACTTTTAATTACAATGCTGCCCCTCCATACTTTATCTTGCTGCCATTAATCGATTAAAATTTTATTTTTTTTCCTTCTTTTGTTTGCATATGATGATAGAGATCCATCCGAATCTCAATTGTAAAGTGAATTTTTTAGGGAAAAAATATTAAATAAATTTTGTTAAAGATTTGTTTTTAATATATTATTGTTGGACATTTACGTAATAGTTTAAATTAGATTAAATAGTGTGTTTACTTTCTTGATTAAGAAATCAGAATCATTGACCACGTTTATTTCACAAAATAAAAATAATACTTGGGATTGAAATTACAGAGCCCACTGAATATGGAAATAGAGAATGAGAGATTGATTCCCAGGGTTGGTGAGAATCAATCTCTCATTCCCAATATTGACCATTCCCCTTTCCCCCACACAAAATAAAAAATACTTATTTTATCCTTAGTTAAAAAATTATTACAATTAATTAGTATATTGTTATAATTATTTAGTATATTTTGAATTTTTTTATTGTTGTTGTTGTTATTGTTGTTGTTGTTGTTGTTGTTGTTGTTATTGATAAAAATAATAATAATTAGTTAATATACTAATGTTTTATTCTTATTATTATTATTATTATTATTATTATTATTATTAATGATAAAAATATTTACAATTAATTAATATATTATTAACAATTAATAATAATAACAATAACAATAATTCTTAAATAAACAATCATAATAATTAAAAATGAAAAATAATAATTATAACAATAGTTCATTAAGTACTTTTTAGTAATTTATTACAATCTAACTCATTCCGATTTCAATTTCAAGACAAAATAAATAAATTAATAGTAATACAGCTCATTTAGATTTTGATTTATACAATTCAAGTAAACAACTTATTTTTATTTCTATTCCTTATTTCTATTCCAATCCATTTCTATTCTTACCTATTCTAATTAAAACCCATTCTGATTCTAGTTTAGTAAATACATTAAAACTCTCATGTTCAAACTCCTTTTTTCAATTTATGTCAATTAATTTGTAATTTTATATAACTTTAAAACTGGATTTGTTTTTAATGTGGGGGGGTGTATAAGCTTTTTTTTTTTTTTAATTACATTGCAACTCACTCATCCCAAATCCTAAATTGAACTCATGATCTCTAACTTTCATTTGCAATAATTAAGTCAAATGGACTATTTTGGTGATAAATTATTTAAGTCTAATCATTTTTCTAATTAACTATTTCTTATGAAATGAAGTGTCGAAGAAGATAAATATATAGAACATTGTATTTACATCTCATCTGTACTATATTTTTAGGATTTTACTTTTTATATGATCCATGATCCTAAGGTGAACAAAATAATAATTAAGGGTAAAAGCTTGTTTAATTCTTATATTTTGAGGTTAGTGTCATTTAGTTTCTATATTTTTAAAAATACCTTAAAACATCGCTACCTTACCCTCTTACAATGATGTTTCTTTTTAATTTTTTGGACATTAATAAAAAGAAAAAAAAATTAAATTACCAATTTAACCCCAAAAAGAAAATTAAAAAATATATATATATATTAATTTGTGTGAAACACTCTACTAAGGAGTTAACATATTAATTTTTTTATTAATGTCCAAAAAAAATAGTAATTTAATTTTTTTCAATATTAATTTTTTTGGACATAAGTGAGCTTCCACAAAAAAATTTATATATATATTTTAGGATTAAATTGTTAATTTAATTTTTTCTTTTTATTAATGTAAAAACAAAAAGAAACATTATTGTAGAGGGTAATATTGTAAAAGCAAGCCAAAAAAAACAAAAAGTAACAATAAGGTTGTCAACAGTTTAACGATAAGGATGTTTTGATATATTTTGAAAATCACAGTGATTAAACAAATACTAACATAAAATATATGAACTAAACAAGTTTTTACTCTAATAATTAATAATCCCTACCATATTTTAAGGCCAAAAGAAAACAAGTCACTAAGAATAATGGAGTCATTTAATTTTTCTAATACCTACAAATATTACATTCATCTTGATTTAAGTGGAGAAATAATAGTCATTGCATTAAAATATACTATAGTTAACTTCAACTTGTTTAGTATTATGATTAGGCAATTGCATTGAATTATTTAGGAAACATTTGTCATTATAATTTAGAAGTTAAAATTGATTTTATCTCTCATACTTATATGTTAAAAAAAAAAGAAACTATAAAATTTTTATTATTTTCATTAAAATTATTATTTAAATACTATATGTATCACATATTATTAGTTTTTATTGTTTGGAAGGGTGTAATAAATATAAAAATACAAGAAAGAAAAAAGTATCCAAATCTCTTCATTGAAAAAGATTTGTTTAGACAGTCGCACCACGTTGAAACCTATCATTTAAGTAGGTCTATGGATTTCGAAATAGGATCAACTAACTTTTTATATTGAATCGATGGGTTTCATCTTGACAGAGGCAGAACCCATCCTCAACTTATTAAATGTAAGGTTTTTTCATAACAAAAAATTTTTCAAGGTAATTCCCAACATCCTTATTAGTTGGATACACCATACTAGCATACGGACGTGGTAGCGCGGCCCAAAAATGTTTTTCTCCTCCTCATTTCAATTTGATAAATTTCTCTTTTACAAGTCATAAACATTCGAACATCCGATCAAAATATTTTAAAAATATAGTTATCTAAAGTTTGAATAAATATGGCCATAGGGATGGGCGGTACATGACACGACATGGAAACAACACGAGTACGTTTCGGTAGGACACATGGCATGGCATAGAATGCATGTAGGTTAGGCTGGACTTAGAATTTTAGATATGTGCGCCTTAAAAGCACGACACGATTAATGGTGGGTCAAAACAAGACACATAAAAAGGTACATAATAAACATGCTTCATTGGTGGGTTAGCACGCGGCCTGTGGGCCATTAATAGCACGTGAGAAAAAACATATCAAAGTAAATTTTTTTAATAAAAAGTAAAAATAAAATTTATGATTTTACAAATATCTTGAAATTAAATTTTTTAATATATTTTATTAAATTAATTTAAGTCTTAGTTTTAAAAAAAAATCTAATTGTTTTATGTTTATCATTTATTAAATGAATAAATAAATATCATGATTTTAATAAATAAAATTATAAATATCATAATTTTATAAATGATATATTTAAAATTTTATGACATTAATATTTTATTTATGAAATCATAACTCAATTAACGGAAATATGTTTCATTTGTGATTTGTGAATGAAATATTTTTCATATTTATACAACAAAATAAAATTATGAACAAAATATATTTTTTATTTTTATGATAAATTAAAAGTTACATTTTATGATAAATATTTTATTGTTGTTGTTGTTGTTATATGAGTTGATGGACTTAAAAAAACACACTAAGTATATATACTTAAAAAAGTTGATGAACCTTTTTTGGACATTGTCTAAGCACAGCATGCATGGACTCGTGGTAGGCCGTAAAAAAAATTTTAGGCACGGCCCACTGCCCAACCCACTACCTTGGTGGGCCGTATTGTATCATGCAATCTTAATGGACCTGGGTTTAACATGCCAACACAATCCGTTAGTCATCTTTTAAGTTTGAATACTCTTAAATAATTTAAAAATTAATAAAACTAAATCATTTGACACACACATGGAGTGTGAGATATACATTTGGCATTTTCGGTAAGGTACATTTAATCAGTCCATACATGCAATCAAAACGAGCAAGTCTCCAGTTACGAAGGGCCAAACAAAAAAAGGAAGACGAAAAAGATGTAAAGTGTGCATGATCTCCCCAATGGTATAAAAACTCCATGAAATAATAATTGAAGCAACATCCATGATGACATCACACTCTATCAATGGACGGACTGCCATGATACGTAACGCACGCACTCAAGATCGTGGAAAGGCTTTCACATAGGAATGGCAATTGGTCGGGTCAGGTTCGGGCGAATTAAAGTCCGATCATTTGTGGTTCAGGTCGGGTCGAACTCGATTCAAATTGGGCTAAACAAAAATTAATTTTTAATTTAATTTTTGTTTTCTTTTTACTAGTTACAATACCATAAATAAATTAAATATAAAACAAAAAAAATGATTTTTCTAATTTAAAATAATTAACAACACAAAAAATATACACAATATAATTAATCATAAAGTAATTCACAAAACAACCAATTAATAGAAATAATTTTTTACAATTCAATTCCACAATCTAACATTAAAAACATACAATTAAATTAAATTAAAAACACACAATCTAATTCCACAATCATTTCAACCACACACAATTTAATTATAAAATCCAACATAAAAAATACACAATGCAAATATGCAATTAATTAGTTGTTTGTGTAGTGTGTGTTTTTTTTTAATTTAGTATAGGGTTTGGTCGGTTTAAGCCCGATCCAGCCCAAATTTTGATTGGGCCAAAAAATTTTAGTCCAAGCCCGACCCGAAGCCTGAAAATTCAGGTCAAAATCAAAAAATTTAGGTCGGGTCAATCGGGCCAAAATTCGAGCTTGGCCAAATTGCCATCCTTACTTTCACACATTGAAATTAACAAAAGGAAATGGACACGTGGGGCCTCTGCATTGCACCTTTTTAAAACAGCAAACTCCATTCAACCTAGCGTCCTAACTTAACGCAATCCCAACTTGTTTATGTCATAATTACAGTAGCTAGTACTAATTTATTTGACATTACAGTATATTATATCATATGATTTTGATCAGATGCACCCTGTCGTGTATACCACAGTGCAGGACATGATGCGTGTAAATTTTTCATTGACAGAACTGTATTATGACGGTTACAACTCTATCAATAAAATAATAACATATGTCTTATTACATATTATAACATGTGTGACATTGGCTATAATATCAACCCTCTTACATTACATATGTAACGTACCTATTTAAATTTTACGGTGTGGAGACTAACCAATCTCGATTAACTAATAAGTGGTTTACATCAATCGCCCACAATGTAATTACATTATTGTTGATCATAGAAATGATATGTAACATTTCAAGAGATCCAAGAATAATATGATGAATTGTTCTCTTTTTAATTAAGTTTATTATACATTACCATTTCTTTGTTTCAATTGGCTTTTCCCCCCTTATTTTGCTCATACATAGCTCAAACCTTTGTGTAAAAAGGATTTACATGAACAATTAATCATTTTCTATATGCAATTGAATCTGTTAGGATTTTTTTTCTCCTCCTTAAATTTTGTGTGTGCGCGTGTGTATTTGTATGAAATCACGTATTTAGTTACGTATATAATTATTCCCAGTAATCACGTAACTAATCATGTTGTTGGTATTTTAACTTCTATGATAGTTATATAATAGCATGCAACAAATATTAAAGAAATAGTTAATACATAATTTCTTGTAGATTATGGGATCCGATAATTTGACGTTAATTACTATATACTATAATAATAGTTTTTACAGCTTACAGAAAATACATTCGTTTGCAGTGTCTCGAGAAGCACAGAAACAATTTCTCAATTATACAACATACAACACCACACCCCCCCCCCCCCGGGGCGCACACGCACACACGATGTATTTGTTTTACAGCTTCTAAACATGGGTTCCTTATGAAATTCGATGCTTATTATCATCAAATTTGTTGTTTTTGTTTCTACAATCTTGTCAAAAAGCCGTCAAAAAGAAAAATCATGACTTAAGAAATTTCAAATAACTTCTTGTGTTATTAAAACACATCTGCGGTTCCATGGTGTAGTGGTTAGCACTCTGGACTTTGAATCCAGCGACCTGGGTTCGACTCCCGGTGGGACCTTTTTTAAGTAATTTGTTAAAACAAATTAAAATTAAAAAACAATTTCCGTTGCCGGGAATCGAACCCGGGTCTCCTGGGTGAAAGCCAGGTATCCTAACCGTTGGACTACAACGGATTGGTGTTCCGTGTCTTCACCAGGTAGAATGTTTAAGAAACAAAATCCATTTATTCGTCCAATCCAACGTTTAGTTATAGTCAGACCCTTATCGCTCTGGTGTGTGAATGAATGTTCCCTGACTTTATTCTGTTACAACGGTGAATGAATCTATGACCTTGCTACCATTTCCCAAGCAACTAAATTGCCAATTTCATTGATTAGGAAAGCATGAAACTTATATCAACTTTTACATATTCAAGCCCAGGTTCATATACAGCAACAATCAAATCATAGCTTCTTAACAACGAGGTGGCATCATTATTCTACCAGAGAATTTTCCCAGGTAGCACGTACCATGAGATTGATCCTAATATGTATTATATGCTTTTTCTAAATTGACAAGCTTCGAAGACTGTAATGCAACAAGTTACAGCTGAATGTAAACGTGAGGGGATCATAAGGCATTAACAATTCCTTGCTACTGGTATTTGCCATACTCAATTAGGTTAGAGTATTTACAGTACAAATTATAGCTGCAATATCTAAGCCAAAGCAAAAATCAACAAGACCAAGAAAATTTGAACTCAATTTCCTCTCTCTATTTTCCTGTATCATTCACAGATTCATCCTAAGCAAATAAATGTCTGCACCCGAAGGTCACAGCTGCATACTGTCAACAGCAAAAGCCTTAGCAAATTTTTTTAACTTTTTCCCTAAAGTTCTCAAAAGTAATACTGGGATAATGTACAAGAGAATGGAGACCAAAAACCAAGTTAGTGCTTCCATTTTATCTGGTGAAGAAAATATACTCCATCTTCTTGTTGCAGCATCAGCTTCACGCTTAACCACTTCAGCAACGACATTATGACATTCTTCACAATGTTAAACTCATTAACTCTCACAATGTTTCAGTATTAATGTCAGTGAAATGTCTTCAATACTACTCCAATCTGCAAAAGAATTATTCAAACAGCCAATCTTAAATATTTGTGTTCAAAGTAAAGAAATGGATTGCTTGAATTCTCAGGCACTTATATTTTCACTAAAAGAATTAAGTTTTCTGAATTTTCTTCAAGGGAAAATTTCTTTTACCCCATAAAATTTAGCACAATGAAAGGAAGAAAGAGCATGTGTTATCGTACACTTACATCTTTTGCTGATCATTATCAGTCTTTTGCTTATCATTGTTTTTCTGTTCACTCTGCATTCTTTGATCCCTCAAAGTTTCTCCCCACATTTTGGCCTCTGCAACAGCTCGTTCCCTATCCACAGCCTTGTCTAATATCCTCAGTTTTTCATTTGGAGAGCTGTGCCCCTCTGTCCTCTTTTTTTGAACCTTGTGGACTTCATTTGGGTCATATGGATGAGCCACCAAGTATTCAAGAGCAAGAACCACATCACTGATGGAAGGACGGACACTAGGATTTTCCTGGACGCACATGCATGACACATTTAGAGCCCTCCTAAACATTGATTCTGGGAACTGACCATTCAACAGTGGATCTGCGAACTGTGAAATATTCTTTCTGTCTTTGATCCTGGGACGTACCTAAAAATGAATCAATTTGGCCACAAATCAGAATATATATTAATTGATAAATAGACTTTAGCAATTTCAGTAAACAGAGCAGTTTTAATTCAGTTAGGAATAGATGCTAAAACCATTCCCACGGTAAAACTGCAGAACTGGCACTACTATTGATCTTTTGCTATAGAAGTTTGATTGACAGAATTAGGAACCTTCAACATGAAGATCTAGTGCATACAAAAGAAGAGTGTTACCCAATCAACAAGCATTCTTTCATGACCCTGACTATCATCCATTGCCGGACGTCCCGTAATTAGCTCCAGCAAGACTACACCAAAACTGAAGATGTCAGATTTTGCTGTCAACTTCCCAGTGGTGGCATATTCAGGGGCACAATAACCATGGGTGCCCATAACTCTCGTTGAAACATGCGATTTGTCACCAGTGGGACCAAATTTTGCGAGTCCAAAATCAGAGAGTTTTGGATGGAACCCTTCACCCAGTAATATGTTTGCTGCTTTTAAGTCCCTATATATAACAGGAGGATCTGCTTTATGATGCAGATATTCCAATCCTCTTGCTGCACCAGCTGCTATCTTCATCCTCGTATTCCAATCCAGAGGCTTCATTTCAGGTGTAAGACCTGCACAAATATCAATTAAAACTTTGTGGTTAAAGATATTAAATGGATGGGACATGCTCAGTGTAGTCCATGTAATGGAATTATCAGGATGGCACATTCAATGTTAATGTGATATACACCATGTCAACTTAGTTGTCTAAGACAATCAGAAGTTACAGTTCGACCTCATCAGGATGACACATTCAATGTTAATGTAATTATCAGGATGGCACATTCAATGTTAATGTGATTTATATTATGTCAACTTAGTTGTCTTAGACAATCAGAAGTTACAGTTTGACTTTATCAAAAATCAAAACCAGTCATGTCATTATCAGTATCATCAACTCCTTTGTCAAAATATTTCACTTCTTCCAATAGCAGATATGGTTTGATTTTGAACATCTAGGTATCATAGATAAAATAAGAACTAGGCACATTGAAAATATTACCTAGGAGGTGATCTTCCAATGATCCCAGGGGCATGTATTCATAGACAAGAAGACGCTGGTTTCCCTCAGCACAGTAACCAATTAAATGGACAAGATTTGGGTGACACATTAGAGAAAGCATAAGAACCTCCACCAGAAATTCCTTCTCACCTTGGAAGCCTGTATCGTCAAGTTGTTTAACAGCTACAACCTGCAAGAATCAAAACATGTGTGATCAGCAAACACAGATTAGAGGTCTAAACATGTTATTGCTAAAATAATGAGGTAAAGAAATTTGTAACCACATGAAAACTGACCTGACCAGTTTCTTCTAGTTTCCCTTTGTAAACGGCTCCAAATCCACCCTGACCAAGAAAGTTTGTGTCCTTGAAATTATCCGTCGCAGCTACAAGCTGTCTATAGGTGAATGTATTTTCCTTATTTTTATTTTCATGAGCACTGAGGGTGTCATCGAGGGTGTTTCTTCGAGCTGATGTTTCCTGTCTCTCAACTGTATCGATTCTTGAAGGACCTGCTTCATTAAACAAAAGACAACCTCAATTAAATTTTCAGTTATGAACCATGAGATTCCAATTTGTATCAGCAGATAAAGTTCAGAGGCTTCCAGACTCAAATTCAGTACAGAGCATCAAATTATTAAAAATAATAATAATAAAGAAAGAAAGAAAGAAAGAAAGAAAGAAAAATCATGACTTTATGAACTCTTGCTAAGGTCAGCTATTACAGATGGGGAGGCTTCTCAAAGATTAATCAGCTGGACAATTCTTTTATAACCCTGTTAACTAATCTTTTTGTTAATCGTTGAACGGGATTGAATCTCAGAATACATAATTATATCAACTGGACAATTCTTTTATAACCCTGTTAACTAATCTTTACGTTAATGGTTGAAGGGGATTGAATCTCAAAATACATAATTTTCTCTTTTGCACTTGGAT
The DNA here is from genome assembly GCA_030449905.1 of Luvunga scandens. Classification (NCBI taxonomy): domain Eukaryota; kingdom Viridiplantae; phylum Streptophyta; class Magnoliopsida; order Sapindales; family Rutaceae; genus Luvunga; species Luvunga scandens. The sequence goes on along the minus strand of JASUUG010001122.1, from coordinate 1,537,566 downwards.
TTGTTACGTAATGATCATCATTTTCCAAAGGGCAAATTTTGATTTTTTATTCGCACTATGATGTCATCTTTAATTGGTTCAATATTCACCAATCAAAGCTCATCAAACCCAGAAAAGAAATTATAACTAGAAGAAACCGTTGAGGCCATTTCGTATCACGATGTGCTCAAGAAACAGAAACATGAACAGAAAATAAAATAAAACGAAAACAAGAAAAGAAATTAACAAAAACTGACCTGGAGAATCTTTATCTTCATTGATCTTGGGTTTGGTTTTCTGCTTCCTCCAACCAAAACAGGGGCAATTTGGACTCATTTTCTTCCTCTAACAAAAGAAATCAAACACCTTTTCTCCCAAAAGCAAAAGCAAATGTTGTTTTCTTGCTAAAATGCAGTGAAATCCATGACGCTGAAACTTTTTAGCTCTATGACTATTAAGCTCAGGGACATTAAACAAACAGAAAAGAAAAGAAAATTGATTCAGGTTTTGTACGTACGTAGATTTATGGGAGGTTTTTAAAACGGTTGCAAGAGGTGCGGGTTATTTTTTCTCTTCTACTTCTTTGTTCTTTGTTGGCGAATACGAAAGGCACACGCTTCCAATCAAACGAAAATAATTGTGATTCCAGTACGGAACCCGTCACACGTTTTCCCACAGATTCTTCTTATGTCTCTCGTTCTCACTTCTTATTTCTCATTTATTAACGTCATATTATTGCGTCATTCGTTCATAGACAACGTCTTTTTAAAGTATATAATTATATCTCTCTCAAAAAAAAGAAAGAAAATTGTATAACCCATTATAGTAGTGTTTTATTGATTATGTAATCTGCTCATCAGATAATTTCTTTGCTTACTGCTATATGGGGTACGGAGATTCTTTTGGAGGATTCTATTTTTTATTTTTCTATTTTAAAATAATTTGCGAGTTCTTTCTCAAAACTCAAAATTAGGAAAATTTCACTCATTTTTTGAATTATGATTTTATAAAATTTTATATACATTTAGGTGATGACATGTATATATAAAATTAAAACTTCAATGACCTGTTTAAGACAACGTTCTATTTGTTGAGAGATTAAATCTGTTTTCATTTGTGGATTTGATAATTAATATCTCACGCTTATCCAATTAAGTTACATTTTTGTTACTTTCTAGGAATTCATGAATTATGATTGATGGGTGATGACATGTGCTTCATGACCTGTCAACGTTCTATTTGTTGAGAGATTAATCTGTTTTCATTTGTGGATTTGATAATTAATATCTCACGCTTATCCAATTAAGTTACACATCCCACGCGAAAAACATTTGCTTGCCTCAGATGTGATGTTACTTTAAATAGAGATGATTTCATTGAATCATGATGAGAATTCCGGCAACAAATAGTTGTTACCACTTACCATATCTGGGTCAATGTAAATTGACGTTTTTTATTTTTCTTTTTTTCTAGCCCACCAAATTGATGCAATGAATATTGGATTAATAGGGTATCAAACCCAAAAGCACACTTTGTTTTGTATGCTTCTCAACACTTCTCATAATTGTGGCCATAATTCCCAGACAAAAGTGCACGAAGAAGAGTGAACGACAGCTATATGATTAAGGACGTTTTAACACTATTTTTCTTAGAACTACAGAAAGACTGAAGCCGGCTCTCATCTACTGTGCCAAAACCTGATAGATGGACGCCGAATGCTGCCAGCCTATTGATATCTCGGGGAATTGGGGATTGCCAAAGACTGTCCCACCAAGCTGGAGGCAGAAGCGGTGTGAATGCACATTGATGAGACTGGTGATGGCAACTCAATGGCCCTGCAAATCGGTTCCAGACATGCCCCCAGCCAACCTGAAGCCGCAATCCATCTGTTAACAAATTACTTTGAAAGCTGCTTAAGAATGAGAAACTTAAGTCTGTAGAATTATCTCCTGAAAGAAAACAACTATTTAGTACCTTCAGTATCAACTTCGGAAAAGGAATTGTTTGTAATTATAGATATAAAATAATAATAGGGGAAATCAAGGAATGCAGGGCATAGAAGTACCATGACTGTTGGCTGCAGCAAGTGCAGCAATCAACTGAGCATAAGTAGTCCCAACACGCCTGAAAGCCCCAGAAACAACAGCACGTTTTGCACGTGATGCAAGAAAGAAGTCTACAAATGCAACCCATCTGGGTGCAGGGCCCCAATCCTTTGCCCTGAATTCTAAACTAGGCAATCTGTTAGCAACATGAGAGATATTTCCTCTGAAAGTTTTATAATCAAAGTAAAGAACCTGTAATCATAAATGATAAAAACTGAATTAGAATCAAATTAAGAAAGTGTTTGGAACTGTGAAGGTGATAACCTTTCCACTCACAAACAACATGATATGGTATGCTCAGTTTATTACCTCAGCAAATTCGCTTATATTTGGTGTAATGGTTTTTGCAAAAGAGGGGGTATCAGACACTATAACTATCTTAGGTCTAGATGTCAGGTTCAAGCTGTTCACCACTTTTCTAATGCACTTCACTGCTGCCTGTACAGCTCTGACAGACCTGAAACATCATAAACAAGAATTTGAATCATTAATCACGTAAAGTTTCACCATTACGGGACAAGTCATAGCCATCTTAGTATGACCTATCTCACTGTACCAAATGTTCCGTATAAAACATAAGAGATAACTTTCTTCAGAAATTTGAAAATCCAGCATCTCCTTTGATATATATATATACTTAAAAAAAAAAGATCGAATCAGTTAAATCCTACAGGACAACAGATATAACAAGTTAGGACTTTCAAGAACACTCTTAAATTAGCCCCACATGTGCATATCAAGCAAACTTTCTCCACAATTCTTCTAGGAAAGGCACATCTATTAAGTATTTAACTCTTTTAACTTTTACCCAGGATGATATACATCACTGTAGTGCAAGTAATACATTACGAGTAGAAACAAAATAATATTAAATTCCTTAAGTAGCAAACCTCAATCATAGACTTATTAAGCATAATTGTTTCCTTTGTAACAAGAAATCAGAATATGCAATACCTATTTGTAAGCATCCGCATATGCAATGAAATATCAGGATCCACCCCATTACCAAGAACCCATTTGACAGCTTCTTCAACATCTTCTGAAGGAGAAATTAGCACTCTCATGAGCTCACCAAATACATTAGGCCAAGCATGGAGAGACTCCGGATGTCCAAATAAATCATTAGCTGCATTCCTCATTTCAGGGTGTACATTCTTCAAGAAAAATTGAGCTGCCACAGCATCTGTTGTACCTTGAAACCTGCATCCCACAATTAAACGTGAATCAATGATAACAGAGACAAACATACGGGCATCAAAATCGTTCCCACATTACCATATGATAGGTTGCTCCCATTTCCTCCAATTGCTACACAGAACATTTGTTTGGGTTGGCTTTTCAAAATCATCAATCCTCATAACAAGATGCCTTCCATACTTCTTTAAACAACCATTGCGTCTCCAAAGATGCTTGACTTCTTCCAAGGTAAAGGAAACATTGGAATATGAAATGTACTCCCCAAAAGGATATTTTCCCCTAAAGTAGATAAAAGAAAGAAATAATGAGGACATAAGAAAAAGCATTATAATATGTCTAAAGTTCCCTACTCTGCAAACACACATTGAGATGAGAAATTGATGTACAATATTTAATATCATAAAAAATCCTGGACAGAATTTTTTGGCCTACAGCCAAAACATTCAATCACAGTAAAGTGATATAAAGAGGCAGTTGAGAAGTATCCTGGTGCCTCTTATTTCACCGCCAACATGCAAAACTATAGAATTACTAACATGCAGATAAGCTGCAACTGTAACTTACGCTATTGGTAGAAGTAAAGATTGAAATTGCAATGATTTAATAGAAAGGCTTGAGAAAGGACCAATATGCCTGGTTTGCCCAATGATCAGGGACCGATTCAACATTACACTCAGTGCTGCCCCAGTTAAGATCTTGTACATTTCATTCCCAAAACCTGCTTCCGAAGCCTTCCCCAACACAAACCCACGTTTGCAGAACTGCTCTGGAGGAAGATTGCGAACTCTTGAAGCCCCTGTAATAGGATTCCAACAGGTAAGCTTCCAGTTTCGTGCCTGTTGTTCAGCAAAATAATAGCATATATGTCTACAGAAATTAAAATGTTTTCATGATAATACTTCATCAATAACAACGCAAGTTCTTACTCCCATCAAGAAATGAACCCTTCAGAAATTATGAAAGAGCTCAATAATACGTTTAAATTGACTTTTGAACAAGTAAAACTCAACTAAATTTCTATGGTGCAAACGTTTTAAATTGATAGTAGCTAGAAGCGTAGCAATAGTACCATTTAAATCAAAGTGACGCTGGATCAGTTTCCTAACTTTAAGGCTTTCTTCCCGAACACTGCCCTTGAAATCTTCGCCCATTTCTTCCACCGTAGCGCACCGTTTCGAATTTGATACCGTGCTGGTCTTTGACTCTGACTCGGACTCCGTCTCCGTCTCTGTCTCTGTCTCTTCGAGTAATTGAGAAGAATCGACGTCGTTTTCAACTGGAAGAAAAACATCAGCGCTTGTATTAGGAGGAGTATCAAGGGGTCTGAGGATGAGCATCGTCATCGTCATCAGCAAGCCTACGCCAGCACTACATATTACGAAAACGACGACCATTGTTTGTACGGACAGTCGTCTCCGTTTCGACCCACCGTGTTTCATCTTTTTTATTATCAGCTGCCGCCCGTCCTCTGTTTTCAGCCGAAAAATACAGCTCACTCAGCAAGTGTATAAGCAGAGCAGCAGCAACAGCAGCCACTTTGTACTCGCTTATGTTAATCTTGGCCTTGTCGGTGGATATTACTATTATTGTTGTCGTTTTTGTTACATCAAGCAAAATGTCAGTTAACTCCTCCGTCATTGAGCCTATCCCAAACTTCTAAAAATATCAACGTATTCTTTTTTGATGTTCAAAAGATTAGGGCAAATAAAGAGATCGCGTTAAATGAATTTTTTTCAGGAAACTTTTTTACTTCTTAATGATAAATGCGGATGGGTTGTTGTTCAATTATTTAGAGTGTAAAAATAACGCTTATTATTATTATCATTAAAGTCAATTTGAAGTCATTCGTGTTAATTTAAACCCATCTCAAGTTGCGGGTGAATTTAGTATTGAAAAAAATCGGATGATTATGTATGGATTTGTATTTCTTTAGTTATTTATATTTTTAATTTAATCTAAAAAATTACATTGAAAAAATTTAATCATAAAAATATATAAGTTAAAGTTATTACTCATAAGCTAATCATCCTATATAAATGTATACATATAGGTGGATACAATAAGTTTTTAATAAGTATATTTTTTTCAAGTTTAATATTATTGATATTTTATTTTAATTTGAATAATTTTATTTGTTTTGCTTTAATGACTTTAATATAATGACGGCTCGATAAAGTTAAGTTTTTATTTGTTTAATTAATTATTAACAATAATTATCCAAAATTTACTTGTTGATATTAATGACAATGCTTATACATTAATTAAAAGATGGAGCAAGGTATTGATCTTATTGATGATGATTTGCCTATAATAGAAACATGTTATAAATTGATATATTTTGTTTATTTATTTTAATGTTAAAACTTTAATTTTTCATTTACATTGATAAATTCTAAATTGAATATTTTATGCTAATCTTTTAGGTTATTGTTATAAATTTATAACTTAAATTATACAAATTAAACTTTTAAGAATTATTGAAAGTATTTTTCAATTTAGAATAACTTGATACAGGTTGTAGGTGGATTTTAAAAAAATAAAAACTCACAGTGGGTTGCAAGAAAAATTGATAATTTAAAATTTTCACGAATGCATGTTTAATAATAACAAACCCACAATAGGCGGTATCTATTGTCATCCCTACACACGTGTACATAATTAAATGCTTTTGAGATCTAAATGGAGTAGTCTTTGAATTTCTCCATTTTCTTTGTTATTTTCTTCATACTTAATTACGGTAGGCCAATCTTCGGGGAGAAAAAAAATTCTATGAGAGTAGACAATATTTTCTTTATTATTAGATGTGAAAAACTGAAAATATTGGACCTAAATTTCAGCTGACATTAATTCCCATGGGCAAAATTACAAAGCGTGGAAAAAATTAAGACATATATGAATAGTCAAATCTCTATTATACACTATGATAGATATACGAAAAAATACCATCAAAGTAGCGTTATTTTTTAGATGTGAAATATTTAAGGGAACGGTGTTTGATAATTTTGAGCCAATCAAAACGGTATATTGTGTTAGCCAAACGCTAAACAAAATCACCAGGTTACAATTAGTATGATGTTGTTCACTACAATATACCATAAATTGCAAGAACAAGCAAAAATACATTAAACAAAATTAACCACAGAGAGAGGGGGTTAAAGCTACATCGCGGAGTCAACTTCAATCAAGAGTCCAGCGAATTGCAAGCTACCAACAAATAATGTCTACTCAGAAGCTGGCTACCACACCGCTTCAGCCATATAACAACAGCTTCTTCATGCATTGACCAAAAAGCAGCTTTTAATTAATTTGCAGGATCACCGAGGGCAAGGGACTCCTCTAAAAGCAAATTCATGAATTCATGCCAAGGGCTTATACTTCTACTTTTGTCTTCTTCAACGTGTGTGCATGCACATGCATTGGGTATTGCATGGTGATGATGAATTATTTTTATGGCTTCCTCTTCCCATCAAATAATTCATCAATGTAAGTCTCTATATCTTCAGGCTGGTATTTAATGTACTTTTCTGTTTGCCTTCCGGGATCCAGATATTGTGAGAATCTTCCCATGAACGATCTGTAAGCCGGAATCACCACCGACGATATCGAAACCCTAAGCTCCGATTGAAGCTGGTCATCACTCACAACCCATGTGCTTTGAGTCCTGTGTATTTCATCAAACATCGAATTGAAGCTCTTGAACTTCTCTTTCAACACCGGCTTCGCAACTTTCCCATTCACCATCAACCCATCGAGCCCTAAACAACCCAAGAGCCTCCCCCACGTCTCTCTCTGATATGTCTTGTGGTAGTTCCTAAGATCAGACGACTTCTTGCGGCACCACGTGTCTCCCATTGCTTCATGGATCTCCACCGACCCTTTGATCTTCTGCAAGATGTATCGACCATTGTTCATCATAAAAATGCTACTCAATGATACATCCTTATACATCTTCGATTTCGCTTCCAAATTTTGATCCAATAAGTCCATCACGCTCACCAATTGCTGAGCGAAAGGCGAAGGCTGACTCGCATTATTGTTGTTGTTATTGTTATCGTCACAATTCTGATCGTCGCCTTCAGTTTCCTGCCTGCTTGACGATGATGAATCAGTTCTTTCAATCTTCCAGTGCTCTCTGAAGACTTGTTCCAACGTGTTCTTATACTCGCAAGCATACTTCAAATAATTCATCGTGTAGCGAGTCAAAGGATGGACGGCCCCACCTGGCACTGTAGTCTTGCCCGTATCAGATTTGATTGAATTCTCAAGATCACAAAACATGAAAATCGCAGCCTCGCCAAGCCGGATCTTAGCAGCCATCGTTTCGTTCTGGAGTTCGTTAGCACATTGATCAGGAAACAAAGCGTTCAAAGCCGGGATACTGTCACGTAAGCATTCGTACGTATCGAGGACCTTAAACAACTTCTCAGCCGAGCGCTTTGTCATCGCCAGAGCTTCCGCGAAATTCAGCAGCTGAATCATTACCCCGCGAATGAGATTGCTGAAAAGGCTCGACGCGATCGTGGGGTGATCTGCGAACACCGCCTCGGCAAGCTTCCGTTCGCCGGCGAAGTACACGTTCACGCATTGGCCGAAGGTGGTGATCCAGGAGGCGATCTCACGTTCCAACGTATCCCAGTGCATCTTCTGCACATCATCCAGGCTGATCTTTTCGAAACCAAGATTGTTCAAGCTCTCATCGAAGGCATTCCTTCGGGCGATTGTATAAACCTCGACGCATTCGGATTCGTAGCCTCCGGATATCATTACCTTTGCCATTTTATTCAACCAGGACGAGACTTCCGGAGAGACTCTGGGGGTGTTGACGATCGGATCCTCAGTGGATGGGTGGGATTCTTCAGGTGGTTTCGGATCAGTTTCTTGGTTGTTTTCTTTTGTTGTGTCCTTCTTGTGGTCGAGATTAAGTATATCTTGATCGAGAATAAATCTGAATTCATCCTCCAGGAAAGACATGGCACGCTGCTGAACGCCGCCAATGCGGTTGTTCAAAACACCGTATGTTTGATCCGAAGTATTTTCCGGTAACTTCAGTTCACTCATCTTTCTTGCCAGCCTTGTAACTCGATCCACTGAATCTAAAAACAGCAATGTATCTCCTTCCGCCGGGACGGGAGCGCTGGTTTTTGCTTTCCCGTCAGCCCCCGGGTCGTGCTTCGGAATCTTCTCTTCGAAAAGATCCAGGAATCTCCAGACAACCTCAGGGATCTCCAACGGGGATGCAGTTTGGTGATCATCATTATCGGTCAAAGTTGACAGATACCTGTCGATTTCATCGGAAGCAGTTTCAAGGGTGTAATGAATCTCCGGAGGAGGAGGAGCTTCTTCGACCCTTTCTTGATCTGTCTGTTCTTGAATCTCTTTTTTGATCTCATTTTCTTTCGCCTCTTCAGCCGTTGGTGTCTCTTTAGCAGCATTCGGAGTACTCTCCGTCGTCGGCTCCTCAGAAGTGTCGGCATTGTCTGATTTTTCAGAGTTCTTTTTTACTTCCTCCATTGTTGTAAATATTATTTTTGTTTTTAGGAAGGAATAAAGAAGAATGTTACAGATCAGGGTATGGATTATGATGAAGCTAGAGAATGAGAAATGGAGAAATTAATTAGAAGCGTCTAGGGAGGAGAATTATCCGTGTAATTAATTTTTATTTAATCGTTTATTTGATTTTAATTAATTCAGGTTTTTTTCTTCTTTTTTTCATTTTTAATGTTAATTTCCGTGTAAATTTCGTGTTAATATTTTAGAGGATTGAAATGGTCGTTGGGAGAAATGGCGAGAGAGGAGAGAAGTGGACAGAAATTAGCGTCAAGTTTTTGGTTACCAGAGAGTTTGTTATGTGTGTCTTTGGAACCGTTAACCGTTGACCACAATATTTTACTCATGCTTAGCACGATCCAATTCCTTCCCTATAAATTCGGAAATATATATTGATTTACTTAGCCATTAGTTTTCAATCCAAGATTCCGCTGGACCAACTTATTTCTTCTTAAGTTCATAATAATTTAGTTTATAAAATTCCAACTCTAGATTTATAATATTAATTTTTGTATTATATTATTCTTTACAAAATAGCATAAAATGGCTATTAATTTTAAGATCAATTTGAGGTAGATGAATGTTGAGAAAATCTACTTGCATGCATGATTTATAATTTCTTCTGTGAGTTCTTAGTAATGAATCACTGATAGCTCAAATTGGTACTTAAGTGACTGAGAAATTAATTCTCAGATATCAACTATTGTTTTAGAAAAAAAAAATGAATAGATTAAAGGTGGCCTTGCCATTTTCTTTTTATTGTGCTATAATTTAACCGAAATTAAATATGTAATGTGTAACAACGATATCAATATTGATATTGATCATAACAGCAAAAGATTAAAGAGCTATTATGAGATGAATATGGCTCTATTTCAAAAGAAAACTTCAGCTTAGAAGGTTGTTACAAAAGAATTAAAGTTACAGATCTTATTTCGAATAATAAATTTGAATGTTAAATACAAGAGTTAGTGCTTAAATTTTTATAGACCAAATGCCTCCACAAAACTTATAAATAGGCTTTCAGTTTCATTTGCTAGACCCACCAAAAGACAATTATTGCTATTCTATCCTAACCGAACTCTCTAGTTCTAGGCTTCAGTGTGTGAAAGGGTTCAAATACTAGTTTAAAGTTTACCGAATGGTAGGGTTGTGCTATTGAGACTATTTAAATATGTTGTATTTTGAGAGACAAATGCCAATACAAGCTAAGCACTATAGATGAGGTGGTGAATCTATTTTAAGAAAACTATGCACATATCACACAGGCCTCGATTGTGTTTTGTTCTTTTGTCTTATGGTTTATTTGTTATCACACATTTTAATAAATTTACAACATATTATTGCTATTTCAATTATGTTTTTATAAGCTTGTGATGAATGTGTTTAAGTACCCTTGGAAGGTTCTATCACAAAGGTATATAATGCCTGAGGAATCTAGATTTTAAGTGGAACTATTTGTGATCTCTCTAGTCTTTTTGTATATAACATGTGTTGTTTTATATCAGTTACTAACATTATCGCATAACAGTTGATGGCTTAATGCTTAAATTTAGATGGTCGTTAATTGTTAATTTCGTCACGACTAACTATAATGAGTTTAAAATTATGTCATCAATGCTTGAGAGGATGTCTTTTATTAGTGTATGATAGGTTATCATATAACATTAGGGCCGTGTTTTAAATTAAGGTTAAAATGCCACAAGTAGTTTATTTAATAAGTTTTGACAAAAATGATGTTTAGTAAATTTTTTAAAAGTTGTTTATATCATAATTTTCTCTATTTTAACAGTAACTTTTAAAAGTTGAAAAAAATTATATTTTAATACAATTTATTAGAATTATTATCGCCACCATATGTGTAGATAGATATAAAAATTTATATGTCAGCAATGTTGCTTTGTTATGAACTGTTATGTTTTGGGTTTTTAACATTATATTTTAAAATTGACATTTAATATTATTTAAGCTTAAACAAATAAATGTGTGGTTATAGGCAATTTTTAATGCAAAGATTTAAATAAATTTGTTTAATTGAATTAGTTAGTACCTCGTTAGTTTATTCTTTGGAGTTTATTTTAGAGTCCAACCAAGTTACCTGTAGGGTTTGGTACCCCAAATCTACCATTGAATTTAACGCAAGAGTTGAATAATGGCATAGATGTGATTATTGGGTTATTAACATTAACAGCCCTTATTGTTCATGCAAAATACAAAAAATCAAAAGCTTTAAAATTATGACATATAAGTCCATAATATTTTAATTTTTTTACATTATTGAACTAGATTTCCAAGTAAATGACTTATTCTTACATTTATTAATATCTATTTAAATTCATAAATTTACTTATTAATTAATAAATTAACTAATTTATTATATAGTTAAACTATGTATATTATTTACTAACCATAATTAAACTAATTTAATTAATAAATTTACTTATTAATTAATAAATTAACTAATTTATTATATAGTTAAACTTTGTATATTATTTACTAACCATAATTAATGATAAATATAAATATGATTTTTTTTAATTTAACATAACGTTAACGAATTTCCTCTCTCCCATATGAATAGGGTTCAAACCCCATAACCTCTTTTTTTTTTTTTTTAAACACAAGAGATTTTACTTAAGTAGATGGAATGTACAAAATATGAAAATAAATTTAATTTGATATTCTATGTAATTAATGTTTTTTTTTTGTAACATAATATTTTTTTAACATACTATCAATTATTTAGTTATGTAGTAAAAATATGTGAATTTATTAATAATAATAAAGTTTTAGTTCATGAATTTGTAAAATCATTTTTGTTTGTTTGAACAACGAGTTTTGTATTTTTGGTTGAGCTTTTGTCCTAAAATAAAAAGAATATATTTAATTGCACACTTAAATAAATTGATATTTGTGACTCCACCCCAACAGTTTAAATAGTTATTAGAACACATCCATAGGGTTAAGATCTTTCATTAACTTAACTAAGAGAAGGGTGAAAAAAAAATTTAAACAATTACTCTATTTGAAAATAATTTAAATATTTCTTTAGTAAAAATAAACTACAAAATAAGTATTTTCCATTCTTTCTTCTTTTTTTCTAACATCGCACATGGACAACAATAGATATGGCAATTCAACACATATCTATCAATTAAAATATAAGTCAATTAGTATAAATAATTGAATAATTAATCGTGTCATAAACAAGTTATCATATTAGAAGTTTTAAAACCGAACCCAATACAATTATTAATCAAGTTGACAGCTAAGAAGAGAAAACGAATCCATTCAAGTTGGATATGTAAGTATCTTATCTAAATAGATTGGATAATATCCATCCAAAATACTCCAGATTTGATTTATCTGGTATCCATCCATGTCCTTGAATATTATTAATATTTAAGTGTATGAGACTATAATTGAATATTATAATCGATATTTAAGTTTTGTAAGTTAAATGAAAAATTAAAATATCATTACTAAAAATTATTGCACCATTGATGACAACTATGACGGCACCATCACTAAGAAAGAGAAGTGAGTGAATAGAAACACAAATACTGTCAACAGATTCAAAATTCTTCAATCTATGTAATGGTGGCAATGTTGTTGGATAAATGGGTGTGCCAGCGATAGATGCGCCTTCCAATGCAAACAAGTGTAGCAAGCCCCATGATTAGACTGTGTTTCAAAGTTCATCGTCTTTAACAACCAAATTAGCAGTCGCTAAATTAAAAAAAAGTGGTAGTGTAATGTAACTCGTTGTGTTTTTGTGTAGTTATGGTTGTAGTTGTTTTCTGTAATGTAACTCATTGTGTTTTTGTGGTGTAGTTATGGTTGCAATTATTTTAAAAGGGGTGTGCAACTTTACATATTTTTGGGGGGGCTTGGCCAATGATTTTTAGGTGTCCAGCCTAAAATACTAGCCTATTGGATGAAGTGACCTATTTTCCTTATAAATCAAAGTATCTCTTCTTTACTAATCAATGTGGGACACAACTCAATAATTTCCTCCTTGGACGAAACCACCATAAGATCCCTGTCCTTTTGTCCGACACATCTGAGTTGTTCTACCACCACATTCCAGCTACTGGGGTTTAACTCTTATACCAATTGTTGGGGGGATTTGGCCAAGGATTTCAAGGTGTCCAACTAAAAAGACTAGCCTATTGGATGAAGTGATCTATTCTATTTATAAACCCAAGTATCTTCTCTTTACTAGTTAATGTGGGACACAACTCAAAACATATCGCCATTTTCTGGCATTGAGACTATCATTGTGTAGATAATCCAATTTCAATTCTAATGGTATCCTTCATGGCCCCTTTCAATCAATAATGTCATTGCAAGTGAAGATGCAATCAACAATAGTGATTATCCATATTTTTTAAAGTAAAGTATCTTTTTGTAATTAATTAAAAAATAAGATTAATAATTTTGTTTTATTATTCTGTTTCTATATTGAAAAAAATTTTAATTGCCTTTTAATATTAATTGCTTTAGGAAATTAAATAAAAAATAAATAAGAATTTTTTTTTATGTAAAACACATTAGTTAGTTTTGTATTATGAATTTCATAATGATTTATAAAAAAAAAAATGAATATCCATATTTATCATGGGTATCAATATTCATATTGAATAATTATATATTTACACATGGATGGATAATAATTATATCCAACAAGATTTTGCCATCCCTAGTTTACACGAATACAACTGATAAAATAATTGTGTCATATTGACCATTAAAAAACACAGTGTTGCTATTTACCTTGAATCAAACCCCGGGTCAAACCCCGAAAGTTGTAAATACCACACTGTTTTGATTAATTTTAATCTTTTATTTTAAAGTTCAACTTTTACACTTTTGATTAATTTTAATTTTTAATAAGCAAAAGTAAAAGCCAAAGCTGAGCAAAATTCCAAAAGAAAAAACTGATTTTGAACAAACCAGAAAAGCTACACCATTTATGCGCATTCATTTACTTGACCTGTCGTTTGTAGAAACAACCTCTCTGTGGCGCATCGTTTTCATAAGCAGATTTGGAGGAATTAGAGGGGGATGATTTTGACGAAGATAATGAGGAATTGGAGGAAAAAGTTGTTGAATGTAAGGTTGGGATGTGTTTTAATAATCATGATGGAGAATATTACAAAGCTTATGGGTAATTAGAATTTTGGTCTCTAAACAATATCATGCCGTGAGTCCAAAATTATCCTGCTTCTATATTATTTTAAGTTGTTTTTTATCCATTGTAGAGAGTTGAACATAACAATACCCAAATCTGCAAATGAGAGATAAGTTAGCAATTTTCTTAAAGCTGACAGTGTATCAAGAAATTGAGAAGCTACCCGATCAACAAGCTAAAGATTTGAGAAGGTTTTCTTTTCTTTTTTTTTCAGTTAAAAAATATCCATAGATAATATTTTCAAAGCACATATATGTTTCTTTTCCAAAACTAGGAGAGAAGTTGTGGAGACTCTGGCTGAAAAGAATTACTATTTATAAATATCTTTTGTTTTTTTAGGATGTCGGGGTTTGACTTGCGGTAAATAGCATTTTCTTTAAAAATATTTTCTTATGTTATATTCTTGTTAGATTAATGGGTCAGCGTTGGACAACAGTACCATGGCTATAACCAATCTCTTTTTGTTTTTCTTTTTTTAATTTGTTAGTGATTGGATTTTTTTTTCAATTCTAGCAATTTATGTTAAAGGTGGGTAAAATTTGAGTTCGAATAAGTTTATATCAATCTGATTAAATTTTAGGTTGATCAAATTGAGAAAAAGAATCATTCTAACTCAACCTAAATTTGAAATCTAATCTAATCTATTTGGAATGAACTATATCAAAATATCAGTTTAAATTCATATCGGATCGGTCAGGTCCGTTCACATTAAATAAAGAAAAAGCCAAAGGCAGAATCAGTGAAGTAGCAGCAAACTATTGGTGAGCCAAAAACAACCAAAACAAAAGCCTTAATGTGACAAAAACACCCAAAACAAGTCTAGAGCTTGGTGGCAGCAACTGGTTTTCTTGTTTCCCATGTTTCTCACAAACTCACGGGAAGAATTAAATTAAACTCAAATTATATTTATACCAGTACCTGTAACAATCCTTCAACATTTTAGCAGCTTGTTTTGTATAAAAAGGCTTCCATTTCTTATTGACTTCATCCACAATCATGAAATATGGAGAATTAACATAATTTTTGAGGAATCATACAATTATTTTTTAAAGTCCGGCTTAATGGACTTCTACCAATAAAAAGTATTTACCACGAAAAAATTAGAGTTGAAGCTTGGAGGAACTTGATGAGGTGAAGAAGCCTACAGAAACGGTCGCGATGGGCGATGGTTCGAGCGATAGTAACAGTTGTGGGGCAGCATATCCAGTCGACAAGTCACGGACTCGCGATGGCTTCGCACAGTTGTGTCAGTGACTGCCAGTTGCATCTGTATCTGCGTTTGCCCTCTGTCGTGTCGTTAGCGGTCTTCCATCTATGTTTCGTGAGTGCTACCGGCTGCTGCTGCGTGTGTGTGATTGTGTGGTGCACTTATCGCTGTTGTTGTGTTGTGTGTGAAGCGAATAATAGAGTGAATCTGAGTTGGGTCAATTAGAATTAGTTTTTTTTTTTCACTTAAATTTTCTTTTGGTCCAATCTAATTCAGATAATGATCCGATTTGGTTAGATAAATAATCCTATCCAAATTCATTTTTTGGATTGAATCGAGTTCAGGTTGGATTGAGTTATTTCCCCCTTTGTGATATACATGGGCTTCTCTACATATACTGTAATAACAAAAAAAATTTACATTGTCTAAATTGACAAGTTTGCGTTTTAAGAGTTTTGTATTTATGTCATCCTCTTGGAAAAGTGCTTCTGAAACAAATTGCGGCTTCCAAAAGCATTAATGCAGTTGAAAAATTTATAGGTGCAGAACTAATGTGTGAAAATTTAAAAGTTTTTAGCTTTTTTTATTTTATAACAAATAACAGGACTCCATAGTAGTAGACCTAAAAAAAACAAAAAAAGAGGTAACCCATGTTGCAACGTAGTTTTGCCCTTATTTTAATATGATCTTTGTATTAATTAATTGTGAATTCATGCTAAGCTTGTACACACGAGTTTATTTTCTATGTTTCTTTCTTTTTGCTTTACTTGCGAATATATGTTGATCTAATTGTCCAACTCTTTGTACCATACACAATATTAAAAATTATATATCCATAATCTTTGGCAATGTTATCTATTGTGCAAGTGTTAGATGAGTAGCAGGTGAATCTGAGGCAAATGATACCAAACAGATCTCAAAGTTTGGAAGCGCCTCCAAGGGTGGAATCAAAAGTTGTTATCTAGAGCAGGCAAGGAGATCTTACTCAAGGCAGTTGCACAAGCAATGCCAAATTATGCCATGAATATTTATCTGCTTCCTCTTGAGCTTTGTAGAGAGATTGAAAAGATGATGAATGCTTTTGGGTGGGGAAGCAAGGGTAACGGCCGTGGAGGTATTATTTGGATGAAATGGGATCGGTTATGCAAACCTAAGACCTATGGGGGAATTGGCTACAAGAAAATTACATCAGTTTAACATCGCTATGCTCGGCAAACAAGGATGGCGTCTCTTAACCAATCCGGATGCTCTTGTAGCTAAGTTGTTTAAGGCAAGGTATTATCCACAAACTTCTTTTACTGAAGCAGCCTTGGGTAGTAATCCAAGCTATGTATGGAGATCGATTTTGGCAGCACAGAAAGCTATTTTATATGGTAGTCGTGTTCAAATGGGGGGGGGGGGGGGTCAGCAAACTATTATTGGTTTGGCTCCTTGGCTTCCTGACAGCGAGAATGGGTTTGTTACTTCACCTCTGCCTGATCATATTGCTACTGCTACAGTGGGCAGTCTAATGGTTCCTAACCACCGCCGATGGGACTATGACGTAGTCGCTGATATTTTTAATAACAGGGACCGTGAGCTTATACTTCAAATTCCTCTTGGTTCTTGTCTCCACAGTGATTCTTGGTATTGGTTACCTGATCCTAAAGGCTGGTACACGGTTCATAGTTGTTACAGGATGTTGGAAAATCTATCTAACCCTCCTAATAGCTGTATTTGGCAAAAATTATGGCAGCTTCCAGTTCCTGCAAAGGTTAGAAATTTTCTTTGGAGAGCTTTGGTTAATGTTCTTCCAACTGCTGACAATCTTTTGCAGCGCCGAGTAGAGGTATATCCGTTATGCCCTATTTGTAATGCGTCAAATGAAACCATTTATCATTTTTTGGTTGATTGCCCTTTTGCTAAAACTTGCTGGATGTCATCTGTGATTGGTTTTGTTGGGAGCTTTTTGAATTTTGGAGAATGGCTAGATGCTTTATTTGCTCGCTGTAATGGAGATGATTGCAGTTTCGCTGCCATGATTTGCTGGGCCCTTTGGTTGAATAGAAATAATAAAGTCTGGAAAAACATCAATGGACGGGCTACAAATGTGTTCAATTTGGTTGGTCAGTGTTTGTTTCAATGGCAGCAAGCTCGCAAGAGTTCTTATTTTGCACAGGATCCTAATGCTCTTGATCATGGTCGGGTTTGTTGGAAAAGGCCTCACGAAGGGTGGCACAAGTGTAATGTTGATGCGCCTATTTCCCACTCTAGAGGCACGATCAGTTATGGGGCTGTCATCCGGTCTTCTGAAGGTGATTTTGTTGCCGCAATGAGTGGTTTCCTCCCCGATAGATTTGAAGATCGCGAAGCCGAAGCGATTGGCTTGCGCGAAGCCCCTAGTTGGCTCAAGAATTTTCCAGTCTTTCCTATTATTCTTGAGTCTTTCCTATTATTCTTGAGTCTTTCCTATTACATGTCTTTAATGCTCTACGTGATGCTGCTGTTTATCCTAATGGCTTTGTTACTATTATTGATGATTGTAGAGCTTTGGCTCGCTCTTTAGGAGATGTTTCTTTCTCTTTTGTTCGTAGATCTGCAAACACTGCCGCCCATATTATTGCTAGGGTGGGAGGTTTTATGTCAGATCCGGGTGAGTGGAGATATGTTCCACCTTTCTGTTTGCTTAATTTGTTGGTCGAGTAATAAATTCTTATTTCTTTTAAAAAAAAAAATGAATAGCAACTGATTAGTTAACATTTAGTGTTTTTTTTAAATCTACCTCAATTTTATATTTTCGTATAAAGATGACTCAGAATTGTTACTCCTCAACATTGTTAATGTTGAGAGCTTCAACCCATGTCATGTAAATATTGTCAGTCAATTTTAATTATAACATACGCAAATAAAAATGAATTATATAAATGTGTGTGTATAGAAATATTCTAATTTGAAATTCTAAAATGCGGGAAAGTGAAAGAAAATTCATAAATTGTTCGGTTTAAACACTTTAAGTGTTAATTCTCTTAAACCCTATAATTTTAACACTCTTTAGAACTTTTCCCACACTTTAAAACCTCATACAAAAAAACTACTCTCTCTCTCTCTCTCTCTCTATATGTATGTATGTATGTATGCATGCATGTATTAAAGATTAGTGGTAAATAGGGGTGTTCGCGGATCGAATTTTACGAATTAGACTTCAATTCATGTTCGATCCACGATTTTACGGATTATAATTTTTCAATCCAATCCAATCTACAGATTGATTAACTTCAATCCAAATTCAATCCATACATCTACAGATCGGATGCAAATTTGACTCAATCCATACGTCTACGGATTAGATGCGGATTTGACTTAATTTATATCTAATCCACCATTTTGCTCATTAGTTTACGGATTAAAAATTTTTAGTTCTCTCCAATCCATGAACTAATGAAATAAATCTAATATATAAATAATTTTACTACCAATTAAATTCAAAATTGAATAAAATTTAAATAAATTAATTGTTTAAATAAAGCTAAAACAATACATTTAAAGTTTTAAAATATAATATGCCGAGATTAATTGTTCAAATAAAGCTACAATAATATGTTTAAAGTTTCAAAATATAACACACTAAGATTAATTGTTCAAATAGAGCTACAATAATACATTTAAAGTTTCAAAATAAAACACATTGAAAAGAAAAACGTCCACCTCCAATTTGTGCTTCGTACTTTAACCTAAACAAAATAAATATAATTGAAATAAATAAAAAATAAAAATTTTTATTTAATAAAAAAATTAATTAATATTTACCCTTACCATTCCATCACATGCTATTAAACTTCATCAAATATGTTCTTATTATCTCCCAAAATCTCTATATGTGTAAGACAAGAAAAATGTCAATTTTTAAAATAGAATAACAATATAATGTCAAATAATAATTAATAAATAAAATTAAAGTTAAATTGTTACATTTTACTTGTTTCAATATGTTTAATCTCATCTATTGCTTCATCATAAAAATGTCAATTATTTTATTTTATATTATTTTTGAATAATGGATATCGTATATTAATATTATGGTGTTAATGTAAGTATGTAAAAATTATTACATAATTACTTATTTATTAGTAATGTCACATTTATATATATTTTTTAATTATACATACGTACATACATACATACATATATACATACATACGTACGTATATATATATATATATATATATATATATATATATATATATATATATATATATATATACATACATACATACATACATACATATCATATAAGGCGCTTACTATCCTACTAAAAGCTTAAGCTGGTAGTAGAAGCGCTACTTTAATCTTATAAGCACCTTCCCCAGGCCACGTGTGCACGGTTGAACCCCCAACTCCCTTCCCCTCCCTAAACCTAGTCTACGGGGGACCCTTAGCTGGTGGGACGCACACACCTGGGCCTACAGTACCTGGCCAGTCTTTGCTGAAAATTTCTGCAGGCGTCTGAAGCTTCCAAGGATTCAAACCTGTGACCTGGCTCTGATACCAATTAGATCAGGAATCGTGGAGTGTGTATTAAGAGGGTTACAATTTCAGACTTTATAAAGTTATTGGTTTTAAGGAAGTGATTACGGCTGATGAAATATAAACTTTATTATTATTATTGATATTACCAGTGTTAATGGCACGTGGCGTTGTTAGACCAAGTTGACGCAGATAAATCTGCCTTAGAGCCCAGATCTGACTTAGAACAGATCAATTAGCTCGCACGTCTGGGTTTTCAGCCGATATACCGTTAACTATTTCTTTAATCAGGCCTAGCAACACGGCTTTGCAAAATTAAACATGCATTAAGGTGGGCTGCTAAGCATACACAGTACCAGATCTGGATCCCAGAAATGGTGCTCTAAAGGAGGAGGAAGAAAAGAAGTTACAACTGAGGGGAGAGATCAGGTCTCTATGCCTCAGAGGAAAGTATCAGGTATTATGGCAGATCTGATATAGATCAGTCTGCAGATCATGCAATAAAACTTTAAAAAATTTAAATTGCAGAAAGCATAAACTTTATTACAGGCTTGCTTTAAATAAATTACACATAAACTTTAAAATTAAAATAATTAAAAGCTTACATGTATGAGTTCCTTGAATCTAGAAAGGCTTTAAGAAGAGAAGAAAAGAAAGATGGGAAATTGATCTTCAGACGGGTGTATTACCCTCAGATCCCAGATTCGCTATCTTCAGAAAATTTGTAGAGAGAGAATTAGATCGAGAAAAACTAGATGGATCCCTCAGCTGGAGGTGAATGGGAACTATATACCCAAAATCTAAATAGTAAAATGCTACAGCTTCGCTACAGTAGAAATGCTACAGCTTCGCTACAGTTGGTCTTCACGTGTGCTGATGGAAAGCCGGGAATCACGGGAGACAAACATAAGCGCTTTTGACCCAGAAAGTAAATTCTTATCCCTTCAGCTTTTTTCTCGTGATGAGAATAGTGAGTGAAGGGGGATAAAACAAAAACGTCAAAAGACAAAAGAAAATTACAAGAAATTATAATAATTACAGGGAAATATACAAGAGAAGTAAAATGACATTTTTACTTTTTTTTTTTTTTATACACAGACTTTAGTGCTTGATGGGTGAGAAAATGCCGAAGCAGTCATCTTCATTTTCGTCACCAAGGGAGATGAACGGCTCTTCTTCATCTTGATCAGACGATTCTGCAACAGACAGTTCTGATCTTGAGGCTAAGAGTTGTTCCATTAGCTTGAAATACTCCTCTTCAGATTTGGCTCCAGCTAACATAGATTGGGCTTTTGACTTCTGAGTGAGGAATGTGCTTTGGGCTTTAATGGACTCAATATTGGGCTTTAGATGTCCTTTTGCAGTAAGCCAACCTTGGATTAGGTGCTCGGTTAACTTGGTGCTTTCATTAAATTTATTCCATCACTTTACTTTAAATTCTCTTTGGAGAATTACTTGGGAGTCTTGAGTGTGGTAGTTAAGATGCCACATCCAGACCCATGGTAGAAAGAAATTTGTACAGAAACAAAGGAAATGAGAGAACCTTGCTTCTAAAGCTGTTGTGATATAATGGGCTCTGAAATAGTTTAAACAATTGGTGACGTTGGGAGTTAGGATTTCTGGGCAAGGCCCAAAGAAAGTCCACCAGTGTTTGAACCAATTTGGAAGGCTTTATATGGTTATTTTAGAATTGAAGAAAAATAACCAGGAATGTTTTCTTTGGGTTTAAAATAAAGAATGTGTTGTACCATGCCTGTTGGTAATCCCAATAAGAGAAAGTTCGGCAATGGTCAAAACTAGTTTGGAAATTTAAAGGGAAGGCTTTCGTTTTATGGAGTTGGTCACCCCATTGGTTTAGGCTTATGACTTTAAGAATGGTGGCTGTAGAGTAAGCCGGTTCTTTATGGGCTTCACTGAGGAAGAAGTGTTTAAACTTGACTGACTCAGTAAATTCCAGAATATCATGGTATTAGGACTGAGGTTTTGTTAAATCCCATGGTTTAAAAAACCAGCCCTTGGGGAAAATCTTTGTAATTGCTTGAAATGGGTCAGCATTATAAAATCCATCTTCTACAGTGAAAATGTTTTGATGATGAGGTTTATAATACCAATCCGATCTTGGAGATAGCTTTGGTTGGGAAACCACAACCTGGGAAGATGAACTTCCACTTTAAATAAGTTCTTTAGAAATGGGAAGCTTTGAAGATGCTTTAGAAATCTGTTTTTCTTCTTTCTCTGGGATCGGAGAAAGAGTTTGTGAAAAGCTTTGTAATGCTAACATAAGTTCAGGGGATTTAGAAATGGATTTCATCCATTCATTTACCTGTTCTTGTGAAGCCAATACTTTAGACTTGGCCTCTTGAGCCTCTTGAGCTTCAACGGTGTCAATCCATGACTTTATGGGCTTTGCAGATGAGATTGCTGAAGACAACAATTTCTCTTTAGGATGGGAGGCTGCTTTAGGAGGTGTTTGGGACACATGGTCTTTAAGCACCCCTTTCCCTTTATTTGGTTTCTTTTTTACAGGTATTTATCTGTTTTGCAAAATTCTCTCGTTAGAAAATCAGGAACAGAATTTCTGTCTCCTTTTATAAATTCTATATCAAAATAAAAAATGCTTAAAATTGCTTGCCATCGAGCAAAAATTTGTTTAGAGGCAATGTTTTGAACATATTTTTCTAAAACATGTTTTGCAGCTTTGCGATCAATTCTAAGTAAGAATTTTTTATTTAATAAATCACTTTGAAATTTAGAAATGCATAAAACAATAGATAAAATTTCCTTTTTAATAGTAGAATAATTCTTCTGACATTCATTCCAATGTGCAGAAGCATACTGTACTATTTGTTCTTTACCATTATCAACCTGTTTTAAAATTCCTCCATAACCTAAATCTGATGCATCAGTTTCAACTATTTTAGGTAATGCAGAATTTGCTAAAAATAAACAGAGGATGTCTTTAACTATGCTCGTTATTTGTTTTATGATTTTAGTATGCTCTTCTGTCCATGCAACAGGTTTTTTCTTTAGTCTGTCATGCAAAGGTTTTGCAATCCTATTTATATTAGGACAGAAATCAAGAACATACTTTAAACTTCCAAGAAATCTTTGTAGTTGGGTCTTATCCAATATTTTATCAGGAAACTTGTCAGTAAATGCAAGTGACATTTCAATGGGTGTTATGGTTCCTTTAGAAATGTAATGTCCAAGGAACCTGATTTTTGTCTGAAATAAAGAGATCTTTGAACTAGAAACAGCTAGACCAGCTTTCCTAGTAGCAAAATAGAAAGTTTTTAAATGCTTGAAATGTTGATCAATTGTCTGGGAAAAGATCAACACATCATCAATGTAAACAATGCAAAATTCAGAATAAGGGTTATAAATATCATTCCCGACTCTTTGAAATTTTGAAGGAGCATTTTTTAAACCAAATGGCATTACAGTCCATTCATACTGTCCAAATGGAACAGTAAAAGCAGTTTTATAACGGTCTTTAGGATGAATTTGGATTTGCCAAAAACCAGATTTCATGTCAAATTTTGAAAATATGAATGCAGAATGAAATTTTTGGAGTAAATCCTTTTTATTAGGTATTGAATACCTAATCCATTTTAAGGCTTTATTCAAAGGTTTATAATTGATCACCAATCTAGGTGTCCATCTTTCTATTTTAGAATTTTTGTTGACATAGAAAGCAGCACAAGACCAGGGAGACCTTGATTTCACAATTAGACCTTTAGATTCTAAATCTTTGATTTCATTTCTACAATGTTGCTCTAATTCCATATTCATTTGAATAGGTCGAGCTTTTGTAGGAATTTGTTTTTCATCAAAGGAATTTTCATATGGTAAATCAACCATGTGCTGTTTTCTATCCCAAAAAACAGAAGGTAAATCAGCACAAATTTCCTTTTCAATTAAGGTTTTAAAACTAGAAATTTTTCTCTTTAGAAAATCGTTGTGAAGTTGATTTTCAATTCTTTGTAAGTTTAAATCTTTCTTTAAACATACCAAATAATTTTGTTTTGTTTTAAGCAGAACATTAACTTGATTTTGGTATACTGAACAAGCCTTAACAATATTTAAGTTCCTTGTTTTAGGCTTTTCAATGAAAGGGAAAACAAGTCTTTCATTCTTTGCTTTAAAAGATATACTATTATAATTGACAGTATAGGGAGTGATGAGATTTATGAAAGGAGTTCCTAAAATGACTGCATGATGTATGTCATTTGTTAAAATAAAGGAAGTCCTAAAATCAAAACCTTTATTATGCACGGATGCATCAACTTTAAAATTGACTTTTAATTTTGAATTATTAGCGGCAGAAAGTCTTTCTTTTGTTTTTTCATGAAACTTTCTGGGGACAATGTCTTCTCTAATGCAATTTAAATCTGCACCAGTGTCAAAAAGGGCGACAGTGTCAAATTCAAATTCTTTAGAAAAAATTATAGTTACTTTAATCAAATATTTCCTTGTGGTGATTTGTTTTAACACAAAAAGAAAATCATTGGGCAAAGACTCAATGTTTTCAAGATTTTGATTATCACCATCATCGGAACCTGATTCTTTGTCAGAGTGATTTTCCAATTGTTTTTGTAAAAGAAGTTGGATAGTATCAGAATCAGTTTTTTATTTTTCTTTTAATTCTTTAATTTCAAATTTAATATCTTTGATTTCTTTTTGAAGATCCTGAATAGAAGGACTCAAATTCTTGATTTTTCTTTTATCCAAGATTGTAGTAAGATCATATGTATGCTTTTTGACAATAGGGGTTTTGGAAGGCTCAGGTTTATCACTAAGTTCAAGAGTTTTTAGAAGTTTGTCTAAATACTCTCTTTGAAGAGTTGGGTCAGAGATATATTTGATTAATTCAAGAAATGTTTCCTGTTCTTTAGTCAAAACATTGATTTTCTTTAGATAGGATTCTGATTCAGAATCACTATCTGAATAATCAGAAGTATCAGAGTCAACTAACTCATCAACTTGTAGGGGCTCACTATCTCCAGTCATGGAGGACTCAGAATCAGAAGATTCTACAAGAAGAGATGCTATTTTGGAAAGAACTTCTTCTTTGAGACCAAGCTCGTGAAGTTTTTTGCTCATTCTACAATACTTTGCAGTATGACCTTTCTTTCCACATTTATAGCAAGTAGCTTCCTTGTAGTTGAAAGAGGTTTTGGGTTTTGAAGTGGGCCTAGAATGTTTTCTTTTTGAGAAGGTGGGTTTTTTATAAGGCCTTGTGGACTTCTTATAATAAGGTTCTTTAGGTTCAGGAAGGAATTTTTTATGCCCTTTTGACCTGTAATGTTTTCTGTAAGGTTTTGAAGAACACTTACCATTACAGTCTTTTGAGGTAGAAGCTTTAAAAGGGTCATAATTGAATTGTTTACAAAAACTGCCTAATTCCTGCTTAGATTTCCTGAGCTCCCATTTTAGACGTTTTTGTAACTTCAAGTCTTGACAAATCTTTAAACTTTCCTTATTAATAAAACTAACAAGTTCACCATAAGTGAGTTCATCATAAGGAATACGATTGTCATATAAAACTTTAATGAAATTTCTTACATTTTCTCCCAAAAGGATAGGTAATCTAGCAAGAAATTTTTCTTTCCAAGTAGTATGATTTGTATCATCTCTTAGAAAGAGTCGAGTGAAGAAGGTGGTTTTGTAAGTTTGGAAATCACTAAGTTTCCTACATCTCAAATTATGTAGTAACTCAGCATTTTTATCTCTCAAATGAGAAGGGTCTCCAATAAAATGAAGGGAAATGGTCAAAATTAAAGTTGCAACAGCATCTTGAATGGGGTTAGTAAATTCATCAAGGTTGGGTGTTCCATCCTCATTTACTTGAATTGCATTCAAAATGTCCAATTGTTGTTGTTTGGTAAGGAGATGATCCCACCAACCTTTAAGTTGACCTGTAAAACCTGCAATAAGAATTTCTGCAATGGCCTTGTCAGAAGTCCCTGATTGGGTTTTGTAGGCATTAGCTGCCATTGTCATTTGTTGTAATAGGCCAAGTATATTATACTTAGACATTCCATCTATATTCCACTCATAGACAGAAGATGCATTAAACCGTGATTGGTTTATTGCACTGGGCCTATTATCAATTGCTAAGTCAGGAGGAGAACGAGAACTAGCAGGAAGTGCTAATTCCCAATGAATTTTATTGGCTTTAGAAATTGGTTCTTCTTTAAAGGCTTCTAAATCAGAAGAGGCAATAGAAGATTGATCCTGATCCAGTACTCCAATAGATTTGGATTGGGTATCAGGAGCAATTTGGTTTCTAGAAGTAAAAGCAGAAGATAAGGATGCTTCTATTCTGTTAAGTTGGTCTTTAATAGCTTTAGCAAAATCTGATTTGGAGTCTTGAACAAGCTTTTGACTAGTTTTCGAAACCTGGAAGGGTTTGAAAATAGGTTCTTTAAGCTTTTTCAAGGAATCAGACTTTGTAGGAATAGGCTTGGCAATAGGAGGAACAGTAATGGTTGTTTGTTGGATTTGTTTTTCCATACGAGACAACCGTTTTCCTATTGTATTTAGATTAGCATTATAGAAATTATTCTGTTGGATAATGCTATCTAAATTTGACTCTGGATTATTGGCTTTATGAATCTTATAAAGGGATGCTTTAATCTGAACAGTGGGTTCACCATGTTCTATGGTTAAACTCCTTAAAGGAGAATGTTCAGATTCTATGGTTCTGTCACTATCAGAAAGGTTCCATTTTGGAATTTTCTTTCTAATCGTGATAGGATTTGACTCTTTAAAAGGGTAAGAAATGTTATTGTCTGAAGCATACATTTCAAACCAATCAAAAAATAAAATATGAACTTTATGTAAATTTACAAACTCATAATAAAATTCTTGAATCTGTTTTCTTTGATTTAGAAAATGTTTAAAAAACAAAAGTCTTTTTTCTTTATTATTATCCGAATGGAAATCATTATGTAAAAGATTTTTATCAAGTTCAAAATCTTTTTCTATGACTCCTATTACGTTTTCGGCAACTACTGAAAATGTGGGAGATGTTGGAGGAGAAGATTCTTTTTCTTCCTGTCTTTGTTCTTGTGGACGGCTAGTGTATATACGGTGAGGTACACTAGTGGAATAGTCTACATAACGAATAGAAGAACTAGGTATATCTGAAGTAGAAAACCTAGGTTGGTCTTTAATAGTTTGGAAAGGAAGTTTGACAACATAAGGTATTTTAGAAAATCTTCTTTCCATGGAGGGAAAACTAGAGACAGAGTCCTTATCAGAATATCTGGAAGAAGTAGATCTTCTGAAAGATAGTTTAACTCTGCCATCAGAATACTGAGTCACATTTTGCAACTCTGTATTAGGCTCAAGTTGTTTTGGAATCACTAGTTCAGTGGCTCCATCCAGAATCCATTATTCTGGAAGGTGAATGTCTTTCCATTGGATAGGTTTTGGAATGACAATGTTTGCTTTAGACAAGTCAGTCTGCAAGAGAAGAGTTTCATTTCTTTTTAACTGGAATTTATGTTGCGTATTAAACGTAGAATGCATTGCTTTATAAGAGATTTTGTAAATCAAGGCTACTGGAATTGATTCTTCAATCATGTGGTAATTATGGGTCTTGATTTGAAGAATCATGCTTTTTAAAATGTTTTTGTCTTTAAAAGAGACTATTATGTTTGGATAACAATAAAATGAAATGGGTCCTTTACAGAGACTAGATTCAATACTACTGAGTAAGGAATCATCAAAGGAGATAAACCTCCCATCTCTGAGGACAGCTAATATGGACGTATCAAGTCCTTCTTTAGTCAAAGATTTTATGCCTACTTGAATTAGACCAATATGCACATAATTAAAATATTTTTCTTTTAATTGCTTTAAAGACTTTTCTGTAAATAAATGGATTGTTTCAAAAGGCTTTGAAAGCGTTATGTCACGTTCCTCAATCTTTATAACATAATCTGTCTTTAAAAAATCAAGTTTTTTCATTTTATAAATTTTATCTTTAGAAATCTTTGCAAGTTCCCAACAATCAATAGCTTTATCAAAATCTGCAATTATAAATTCTTCAGAATTCACAACATTCTTTGAAACGCTAGTCCTTCCGGAGGAAGAGCTAGAGAAAGATGATGTTATATGGAGTAAAGAATCCATGTATGAAAATTCTTTAAAGGTCTTAAAAATTCTTTTAAAACAGTAAATCAATCCTAGGCTAAGAAATGGTTTTGTTGCTCTTAAACACTTGGACGGGACTTACGACCATAAACTACCTAAGCACCCGAAGGTAAACCCATTACTGAATTAATCAAATTTTTAATACTTCAATGAATTATTCAAACACAAAAGCTTTAACCATTATAAGAAATATAGTTAAAGACATCCCTTGTTTATTTTTAGCAAATCCTGCATTACCTAAAATAGTTGAAACTGATGCATCAGATTTAGGTTATGAAGGAATTTTAAAACAGGTTGATAATGGTAAAGAACAAATAGTACAGTATGCTTCTGCACATTGGAATGAATGTCAGAAGAATTATTCTACCATTAAAAAAGAAATTTTATCTATTGTTTTATGCATTTTTCTATATATATATATATTTTATGGATTCACGGATTTTTGTAGATTTACAAAAATCAATCCATATCCGATCCACCAACTGCGGATTTTTAAAATTTCAATCCAATCCAATCTATTTAATCTATGGATCATATTTTAACGGATTAGATATTTACGGATCAGACGGACTAAACAGATCGGATTGGATTCTGAACACCCATAGTGGTAAAAATTAATTCATTTCTTAGTTGTTTAAAATTAATTTATTAGTTATTTAAAATTCCAACAATAGTTGTATATGAATTAGACTGATTAGTACTAGACATGACGAGAAAACCATGTACCAATAATTAGGCTGATAAATTTGGCATAAAATCAACTCCAAATCCAACTAATCATTTGCTTGATATTCGATTTAATTTTACCTCCGTTTTAAGACCACGCTGCCAAAAAGAAAAAGACCACGCTGCCCACAAATTACAACATTTTGACATGCGTTAAAATTAATGAGCCCAGTAAATAAATTCACACCTAATAATTAAAAAAAATAAAAAAAATCCTTCCAGAATAGAAATGACTGCATTTGGACTCGATTGCATATACAGCATTAGGGTGTTCAGAATCTAATTCGATCTACTCAATTTATTTAATTTATAAAATTTTGATTCGTAAAAATTCGATCTGTGGATTGGTAGATTGAATTGAAAATTTAAAAATCCGCGATCAATGGATTGGATATGGATTTACTTCTGTAAATCCGTAAAAAACTAAAAAATATATTTATTTAATTAAAAAACTAAACTTGTAAATATGATATCAGTACTTATTAATAAATAAATAAGTTAAAATATAGTTATATTAACACTGTATTATATCTTATCCGATAATAATATGAAATAACAAATAATTAAATAAACAAATATAGTTTCTTAAACAGTTAATTTTACGTACTAATCTAAACAAATGATTTTTTTAGTGTGTTATATTTTAAAAATTTAAATATATTTTTAATTTTATTCAAAAAATTAATTAATTTAAATATTAATTAATTTTGAATTTAATTGATAGTATAATTATTTTTATATTAAATTTTTATATTTAATTAATTCATAAATTAATAAATAATTAAAAAAATTTAATCTAAAAAAATAATAAAATAATAGTTTAAATATGAATTTAATTAAATCCACATTTCATACATGTAGATTGAATTTAAATTAAATTTCACTAATCTTTAAATTAGATCAAATTAAAAATTTATAATTCATAAAATTATGAATTGTATATAAATTAATACTTAAGCCGTAAAATTGATCCGCAAACAGCGCGCGCAGCTTTACACTATAAGACGGATTCCGTCGGATTCTGTCTGCGCCTGAGCCCTGACAGAACGTGTCACTCATGACGAAATCCGTTACACGAAGGGCAATCTCGTAACTCGACAAAAATTTTCCCACGTTCACAAGTCACGACACACAGAACCGTTCGACCTCCAAGACGAGAACCAGAAGCCAACCCAAACTCGGACAGGGGAAAAAAACAAAAAAAAAGTGCCCGTTTATAAACAACTCTGTACCTCTGTCTCTCTCTCTCTCTTTCTCTTATCTCACAGAGAAACAGAACAGAGGAAGACTTCAGTTGCAGAGTCCGATTCTTACAATTACAGTTATTACACTTAAACTCAATACTCTTTAATCCCCTTAAAAACCCTCCTGGCAAATCCCTAATTCCCTTCAAGTCCTCTCCTCCATGGACACGCTATTTGAGCTACCTACTATTCTAATCGGCCGTTGATTCTCCCCGTGCCTCACCCGCATTATTTTTTCCCTCAGGTTGCTTCTCCAACTAATCTCAATTTGAAGAATTTCTCTTTAATAATTTCAATTTTTTAATTTAACTTAATTGCTCTCAATCTACTTGCTGGCCGAAGGGATTAATTTATTTTTAAATATATATCTATTTTTTGAAGGTTTTGTATTGCTAGTTATCTGTTTTCTTCGTTGAAGACTATTTCTTGAGTAGCCTTTTGCTGTGACCGCTTGTGCTCTCAGAATGTTGTGTTTGTCGACACCTATAACCAAATTATTTTTAGGGTTTATGTTTTGGTTTAGTTAGAGTCGTAATTAATTATATGAAATTATAATATAATCAACTATGTGCAGAAATATTGGGCAGCTCTAGTTAGAATATGTTTGTGTGTGCTTTGAGAGAGAGAGAGAGAGAGAGAGAGAGAGAGAGAGAGAGGGAGAAGCATGTACTCCAGAAACTTTGAGTAATTAGAGGAATCAATTTGGGATTTCAGGGAAAAAATGGAAATTCAAGCATTAATGTCTTGGGATTGACCTTTGAGTCCCCTAAGATTGACTTGCTGTTTTTGTTCTTTTCATTATTGTTTGATCATTTAATTATCACACTTCTTTTTATGGTGTATATCTCATCTGCAGTGTGTTACAATCACATAACTGCTTAGAGAATGCACTTTATGTTAACTAGTATTTTGTTATTAAATAACTTTACTGACATGTTGTTTGATCAAAGGAAAACTTTTCCACTAAAGAACTGTAGTCATTCCTTCTTTTTAATCATAGTCATCAATTATTACACTCATTCACCATTTACTTCCCATTAGTGGGCCTTAGATATGAAGTCTCAAATAATTAAGTTTTCAGTGTGGCGTTTCCCCTACTGTGTGATAATGGAATGCATTGTTACATTCGGATATCTACAAAATGTATGCTAGCTTATAACATTTATATGGCGTTATGATGGCATAGTCTGTGACTACTAAAGTGTATCTTAGACTGATTCGATGTCATATATGTGATATATAATCTCTCAGCTGAAATCCATATTTATGCAAGCAACTATAACAACATAATATTGTTGGCATGGTAATGGTTGAAGTTCGGGAGCATTAAAAACCCTAGTGCTAATAGTGCTACAATATGGGTTATAACATTTCAAGTGCAAATTAATTGAGGATGCTTGATTTTTATCAGAATTGTACTTATAGTTCCTCTGCTTTTTCTTGCTTTTGCAGGATCCTGCACTTTTGAAGTTCTTCCTTGTGCTTTGGTAACTGGGTCACCTCTTAACAATCATGGGCAGTACATTTAATCCTCAGATTTTAGTAGAAAAGCTTGCCAAGCTCAACAACTCACAGGCTAGCATAGAAAGTATCCTTTTTATTTTGAGTATAAGTAATTTTTATTTTATCTTGGTGGTTTTAGTGTTTTTAATGTTTAGGAAACTTTTAGGGCCATTTCACTTTCATACTTTGGGCGGAAAACACTAATATTTTGCTTTAAGTGTCATTAACTCTTACTTTTATAACAAATATTCATCCTCATAAATTGAGATTCCTTCTGCAATTTTTACTGTCAATCTATAGTTTTTATCCTTAATGTGAGTTAGCTTTGTCACATTGGTGTATTTTCCATATGAATAAAGCCAAGCAAGTTGTTGAAACATGGGACAGACAATTTCATTGCTCTCCACGTGACCAGAGATTGGCTTTTCTATATCTTGCAAATGATATTTTGCAGAACAGTAGGAGAAAAGGTTCAGAGTTTGTTGGTGAATTTTGGAAGGTTCTTCCTGATGCTCTTCGTGATGTAATACGCAATGGAGATGATTTCGGAAGAAATGCTGCTCTAAGACTGGTATATTCCCCTAACATTGCATACTTCTTTTTATATCTACTTAATTCTTCAAATTGGACTGTTACGACTGTATATTCTACAATGAATCTTATAACCTGTTATCATCTAACATTATATCTGAAACTATCTAACTTGAAGTTTTAAAATATGGATTCTTTGTGTAAAGAAAAATCTTGAGCCAAAAAGATGATTGTTTAGAGTGGATGCTTTGAATGATAGTTAGTTACTGCATCATTATGAATGTTCTCAATTTTCTATTATACAGCATGATTTGGCTTGTTTTAGGGGGTTTCTAACAAGGTTTTGCATTGGGCAGATAAAGTAAAAAGCATATAATGCAGTAGGTAAAAAACACTGTACTCGTTTTGATGGCTTTTATGTTGCTGTCCCTAAGACTCCCAAGTACCTCAATGTGCTGCAAGAGAGGGGAATAAAGAAAATAGGGAATGAAAATGGATCCTCAAATATAAAATTCAAAATAATAAGAAATTCCAATAAGAGCCCATAAAATTAGCCTCTTCTCCATGAAATAAATTCCTCAGATTTCTTGCCTTATATTTCTAAGTAATTACTACTTTTCAATCCTTTCACACAAAATGTTGCACACCAAACGTTAGCTGTATCTTCTCAGGTCCGTCCTTCCTCATTGAGGTGTCAGGATCAATCACTGATGAATGTGAAAATATATAATCACTGATGTCCCATTGAGTTGTCGCAATAAATCAGGATGTTCAAACTGGCTCGTGGTAGTTATAGTTGACATTAATTGAAGAGTAAATTGTTTATCATTCAATCTTGTTCTATCTAGTTTTCTTAAAGAACTGCTGTGCAAATTGCAATCCTCTGTTGCATGTTTGACCTTTTCAGGATGCCACACAGTTGTTTCATCTTATTCTTATACTCATGTTTGTATGGAGTCAATACTGATTGCTTAAGGTTTCATTTCTACTGTGTGTGCCTGTAGATTGGTATATGGGAAGAAAGGAAAGTTTTTGGTTCTCGGGGGCAAATACTGAAAGAAGAGATTGTCGGGAGGCACCCAGACAATCACAATAGAAATGGGAAGCATCCAGGATTGAAATTGGTAATTCAATTTTTTTTCCCTTTTCTGACTGAATGATGTTTAATTTGTTGAAAATTTGAGGACTAATGCCATCTCTCATCTTCTTTCCTTCAAGCAGAAGCAGCCTATTGGAAATACAGTGGACAAAATAGTTTCAGGTTATCAGGCTGTTTATGGTGGCCAGGTGGATGAAGATGTTATTTTGCATAAATGTAGGGATGCTATTAGCTCTATGGAGAAGTTAGAGAAGGAAATTGGTAGTGACATCCATTCAGGTAGTATCCGCATTTGGTTTCTTTTGGACAACCACAATATATCTAAATGTTTTCACTTCATAATAAGTCTCAAAAATATAGTACATTGTAATTTATCTGCATGCTCTTTCGATTGCACACATTTTACATATTTTGATGTTTAGGTTAGGCTTTCATAATGTTGCAGGAACTAGCATTATTGTCCAAATTAGTGTTTCTAATGTAACTCTACACTTACTTGAATTCACATTAGCTTCTTCAGACTACTTTCTTCTGATCTTTTCCCATGGAAGGATAGTCTTGAATTCACCTTAGTCTAAACCTGGTGGGAAGTGCAAATTCGAATAGCTAATAAACCTTTTCCTCTTTCCATTTTGAATGGACCTCCTTAAGCTAAGATTTCAACTGTTTAAGTTTTCATTGATCAGCCTCAGGATTATGATTTTTAATTAGTGTACTGGTGCACTGGGCCTTGACATGACAGTCAAGGATTGGGATGTGTCAGTGTAGTTTCATTAATTGACTTCTCAAATTGTTCGTATTATCATATCTGATCATGTCTCTCCTTCACAAAACATTGTTCTGCACAGGACAAGTGCATGAATCTGCATTTGTGGAGGAGCTGCAGGCGCAGCAAGCTACACTAAGGGGCTGCATTGAGCAATTAACATCTGTGGAATCATGGAGAGCAAGTCTTGTGTCTAATTTGAAGGAGGCTCTCCAGGAGCAGGTCTGTTCGCCACAGTATTCAGTGGTTGCAAATACCTTGCAATTGTGATTGAATGTAAAGCTGACATTTTATTTAATTTTTTTTCTTTTCAGGAATCTAAGCTGGCTCAAATTCGTAATGAGCTCCAGGTTTGTCATTGTTACCCAGTCTAACTAATTACATGGAAATAGTTACATTCATATGCTCAAGCAGACATGCACTTACACCTGTAAAGAAATTAATTGAAATATGGCATTTATTCCAAATAAACCAATAAATGCAAATGCATTCATTGATTTATCATAAATGGTTTCCTTTTTAAATATATTAAGAAAAATCTTTAAACTGGGTGCATGCTTGAAACATATGGCCAAGAAAGAATCGTATAGCCAAATTTGATTAGTTTCATGGTGTCTTCTGCATATGTGCCCCCCACTTTTTTTCCTTACATTTTATATCCCCTGATTTTGGTTATTAGCCTGTACAATTAACATTTTTGAAGTTTTCAGTTTAAGGTTGAGGTTTATGATCAGGTGGGAGAGTGAGAATATTGGAGTCTTTTTTTGAATGCTGACTGTGTTTGAACATTCCATTTTCAACACACTTAAGTCTTTGCTGGCGCTAAAGTCCTTTATGAATGTGCAGAATTTTGTAGACCTTTAACCTTTTTAGAGTATGGATTTGCTCATTGTACCATATTAAGCACATGGAAATCATCATCACTGTTTTTTGTTTACCAGGCGGCACAGTCCCAGTCAGAGCAGGCAGATAACATTTGCCGGCAGTTACTAAATGGTAACCATGCACAGTTGCTAGTTGAGCAGAACTCAAAGGAAGTTCATACCTCAATTGCACCTCCAGGATTTATACCAGGGGATAGGGAGCAGTCAGCTCCTGTGATGTATGCTCGACAGGCATCTTTTCCAGAGAAGTCTGGCCACAATGAGGAAGACCCCAGGAAATCTGCAGCTGCTGCAGTGGCAGCAAAGCTGACTGCTTCAACGTCATCAGCCCAGATGCTCTCTTATGTCCTCTCCTCGTTGGCATCTGAGGGTGTCATTGGTAATTCAAGTAAAGAAGCCGCCAATGATTTCCCTCAGGAAAAGAGGCCTAAGCTTGAGAATGACCATTCTTATGCACCTCCTCAGAATACCCAACAATCACCAGCTCCTCCTTTCCCACATCCTGACTCTCTTCAGCAAAATATAACAAATACAACTTCACAATTAACTCCAAATGACCTGCCACCTCCACCACCATCATCTCCTCCGCCAATGCCACCACTACCACCTATGCCACCATATCAGATGCCCCCATATATCCAAAATGCTGGACCAATGACTAGCTCACAATTTAGCTACAACCTGACCCAACAACCCCATAGTGTACCTGCTTATCCAGCTGTTGGGGCCCCGGTGACAGGCATGTCTCCCTTCGGGACACCTCCAACAAATCCTTACCAGAGCTTTCAGGGTTCTGATGGTAATTTCTATAGTCAGCCATCCTCAATGCCGGTGGCGCCGCCAATTTCTCGGCAATAGGATTCTCATCAGGCCTGCTTCAGTCGAAGGTTTTTCCGGGTAACTCAGGGCATGATCGTGATAACTTATGGAATTCAGTCGTTACCCGGCGCTAGAAACTTTCCTGTTTGTGTTAGTTATATACACCAGATTTAGTGTTGCACATAGTGAATGTTTGTAACTTATGATTGTTTTTAGACTGTGGTGTTACATTGTTGAATTTAGAGGAAAAAAATGGATTTTTTTTTTTCCACTTGATTACGCAATCATTTGTTATTTAGTTGAAGTAGTTGACTCGGCTGTTGTCTCATTTCCTGCGAAGAGGCCCATAAGGATCCTACGGGCAACAGTGGGCTGTGTCAGACAATTGTGGGCCTCGGAAGTGAATTATTTTCATGGCATTGGGTTCTATTTTCATCCGTCAAAAAGCAACTCATAAGACCATTTAAAGAGAAATTTTTTTTTTCTAGATACTCCAGAATTAGAGCCCTAAGATATTTTCTTGGGAAAAACTCATAATGCCCACTTTGCTTTTGGCCACGGAAGCAGCTTCGTACATTTTTCCTTGGGCTGGGCTGGGTGGGGCCTAGCCGGTCGTGGGATTGGGAATTTTCTACCCGACCCCAGTACACAGGGCACTTAGATCCAATTGATAACTGATGTGTCATCAACTTTGAGGAGAGCACTCAATGGTCGAGTGACTTCTACCTTGAACGGTTTCATCTCCCCGCAGCAGCAGGATCGGTAATGTGGCAATACTCATTTGATCTAGGCAGACACTAAAACTACATAATTCATAATATGTTACTGTACAAATAAATTTATGTAGTCATAAGTCATAAATTAAGAAAGATATGGATGATGCCAAATAATACCGATAAGTGTGGTAATTCGCATTCTTTTTTTTTAAAAAAAAATTTTGGGTGCATTTCTATTGCTTTTTATTATCTTGTAAAATTAAGTGGCAACTTGATTCTCTCTTGATTTGAGTTTAGAAAAAAAGAAAAAAATCGTGAACCAGTATTATATTATCATCTACAGCTAACTACTAATCACTTGCATGTATTTATTGAGAAAATTAAATCAAGAATCCTGGTCCCAACTTAAAGCCCTTACAAAATGATAGTGCGTGCGAATTAAAAAGCTAGTTAACAGCACAAGGATTACTGGTTGCCGATGATTAAATTAGGTTGGTGCTCCTGGGAAAGAGACAAAGGTCGGTGGTGATGAAACAATCACGTGAGTATGACGTGGCTTCGACATCTTATCATCCCATGTAGTTATGTTTGGCTTTTGGCTAGAAAGTTGATATGAGAGAACGGAAACGGTAAAAGGAAATTTTTTAAAGTTAAAAGCGGAAGTCGGTACAGACAGACTCACAGACAGCACAATGTCCTATCTTACGTCTAGTCTTCATTCTAACAGGGCCAGCACCAAGACCAATGACATGATTTATATATATATATATATATGAACATGCATTTGACCGTGGAAAGCCTGAAGCCATTCATTTGACAAAATTT
Organism: Luvunga scandens; assembly: GCA_030449905.1. Classification (NCBI taxonomy): domain Eukaryota; kingdom Viridiplantae; phylum Streptophyta; class Magnoliopsida; order Sapindales; family Rutaceae; genus Luvunga; species Luvunga scandens. The sequence continues at coordinate 1,500,558 of JASUUG010001122.1, read as the reverse complement.
TCACAAAAGACTCAAAATTGACAAGTTGGTTCCCAAGGTTTTGGGATTTTAACTAGGTTTAGGAGGATATTTAAAAAAAGGAAAAAAAATGTAGACTATGCTAGCCTGTTGGAGTTTGAGGACAAGAATTAGTTCAGGAAACAGAATTCTAAACCATAGACTAAAACACTATAGTAGAAAAAGACATGAGAATATCCAGTCTTGTCTCTCAGCGCCCACTTAGGGGATCTCAATTCCCAAATTCTATCAAATTGTGTTTAACTACATACTTGCTTCAAAATTCTGAAGAATTTAAAGAACTAATTAAGAAACCAAATGTAGGTTCGAGGAATGTTTGTAGAGAAACTTTATCATCATTTGTATCTTACATTAATTTAAAATTAATTTTTTTTTACAACTCAATTATTGGTTATCAAATAATTAGATGGTCATGAGAAACTAATTTTGAGTGAACTATAAGTTAGATATTATATAATTAGCAGCTTCCAAAGTAATCTTATTACCAACAAACATAATTAGTTCAATTCAATAAGTACGATTTTAAGAAATTTTAATAAAAATAATATATGGTAATATTTTGGACTTTATAATTTTTTTTCTCATAAAACTCATTACAATTGTCTTAAGTATATTGTCACATTGTGAACACATTTACATAATAAATTCGTTATTGTTATTATTTTACTATTATATTAGATAGTGTAATATGAATAGCGATCAGATTTAGCCAAAATACCTATAGGGCCTAGATAGTGCAATACAAATAGCGATTATATTTAGCCAAAATACCTATAGGGCGTGCATTATTGTATCAAACTTGAAGTCTAGCAGAGAAATCTGAAACCAAAGAAAATAATAAATAAATATATTCTACACCTATGGAAATACCCTAATCCTCAATCTCAAGATTGAGGTGAGGAGACTAAATTATGGAACCCTCGACTTTAAGGTTTTTTTTTTTTTTTGAGAGAAAGAAAGAGACGATTTCATTAATTCAAAGTTGAGAATACATATTCGCCTTCAACTGGCAAGGGTTCCAGCCATACAACAATTTTATTACTCTTTAAAGCTAACTTAGCTAAGGAATGGACATGAGCATTACATGATCTAGAGGTGTAATAAAAACTAATATTTTGAAATTCCTTACTAAGGCTTTGGATTTCTGAAATCACCCACATAATCTCTGTTTTGCTACCCTCTTTGTTGTTTACCAACTTCACCACATCTTGACAATCTGACTCCACCATTAGATACTGGAGAGTTGCACTCTTTGCCATGACTAAACCCTATTCAACAACTTCAGCTTCTGCAGCCTTTACATCCCTTGTAAAATGTGTGGATTTGACAACAACCATTATAACTTTATTACATGAGACTCTAATGACAGCACCCAAACCTACAATTTGCTTTTCAAAATTAACAGTAGTATCAACATTAACTTTGAATACATTGGCAGGTGAGGGGCTCTAATTTTGCTGATTCTTTGATTTATGCTTTACCTCTGGTCCTGTCTCCTATTGTTTCACTCTTTCGTAAGCCTCCACAATAGCCTCAGCTCTTGTAACAGTTAGCAAAGGGTCCAACTTTTTTCCCTCAAAAAGGTGCTTATTCTTATCATACCAGATCGCCCAACAAATAGCTACCAAGATTTCAATATCTGACTCGCTCAACTTCTTAGCCATCGCATACATAATATCCAACATGTCTTGGTTAGTAGCATCAGGGAAGCATGTTTCAAAGGGGGCATAAGTCCATATTTTTTTTGGCAACTTTACAGTGTATTAAAGCATGAGATGTGCTTTCCATACCTTGTTTGCAAATTCGACAAGTAGGCTTAGGCCGTATCTCCCTTCTCCATAAGTTTTTAGCAATGGACAATAGATTTTGAGTTACTCTCCATATAAAAATTTTGATTTTTTCTGATAGTTGAAGAATCCATAAAAGGTTATAGTGATGAATCCCTTGGACGAACAACTTGGCTTATCTAGATTCCTGATCTTTAGAGCCAATTGATATCCATTTTTCACAGAATATTATCCTTTCTTATCAAAATGCCAAATAACTTTATTCATTCTTAGTCTTCTAGGTAGTAGAATTCTCAGAATCTCATTTGCAGCTTCTTCCATAAACCACTGCTTCACGTTCTTTTGATCCCACTGATTTTCCCGATTAATGAGCTTTGAGACAGCAACTTCTGTAAACAAATTTTGAATTGAGAGCGGCCTAAAGGTTTTTGGCCTTGGAAACTAATTGTCTTTGTAGATTTGTATCTTTTCTCCATTTTCAATCCTCCACATGATTCCTTTTTGCAGAACCTTTCTTCTCCATAATATAGACCTTTATATGTATAAAGGGTTAAAACCGGCTTAAGCTTACAAAAAATTAGAATTCTTGTACTATTTAGCCTTCAACACTTTGGTAACTAATAATTGAGGATATTGCAGTAATCTCCACCCTCACTTTGTCACCAAAGCCTGATTAAAGCTAAACATTTCTTTAAAATCGAGGCCTCATTTACCTTAGCATTACTTATTTTTTTTTTCTATATTGTCTATTGAATTCCACGTTTGTCTTCCTTTGATCTCCACCAAAACTTAGTCATTGCCTTCTCAATATCAACACACAGTCCTACAAGAAGTTTAAAAACACTCATTGCATAGGCTGGTATCGCTTGAGCCATAGCTTTGGTAAAAATTTCTTTGCCTCTACTTGAGAAAAGCTTATGTTGCCATTTTTCAATCTTGCTCACCACTTTGAGTTTCACTTCATTGAAAAAGCTTGTTTTCTTTCTTCCAACCATAGATGATAAGCCTAGATATTTTTCATGTTTGGATACGACATTAAGTTGGAAGATATTCTTGATTACATCAACTATGTCCCCTGGTATTCTTCCACTAAACACTAAAGACGACTTATCACAGTTGAAAAGTTGTCCTAAAGCAGCGGCATAGCAATTAAAGATGGCTTTTAGGTTCTGAAAACTATCCATTGAAGCTTTTGTGGACACAAGACTATCGTCGGCAAAAAGAAAATAAGAAATAATGACCTTTTTTTTTCTTTTCTAAATTTCAGTCATTGAATGAGATAATTACGCTCTGTCTGCAACATATTGAAAAAAGCCTCTGCACACAAAATGAACAAATACGAAGACAATGGACAACTTTGTCTAAGGCCTCGTCGAGTGTAAATCATCCCTTTTAGATTTCTATTAATGATTACAGAGAAAGATGATGTGGTGATACAATTCATTACTAACTCTACCCATCTATTTAGAAATCCTAACCTTATCATTATTTGCTTCAAAAAATCTCAATCTACCCTATCATAGACTTTGTTAATATCCAGCTTTAAAGCCAGTAATCCATTTCTTTTCCCTTTGTTATACCTAATTTTATAGAGGCATTCATAGCCAATAATGAAATTGTTAGTAATATGTCTATTGGGTATGAATGCACTATGATTAGGTGAAATAATTTGAGCAAGGATATGCTTTATTTTATTTGCTATAGTCCTAGTAATAATTCTATAAATTACATTACAAAGACTAGTGGGTCTAAATTCTGTAACTTTTCTAGGCTTGTGAACCTTTGGAAGTAAAGCAATATAAATGTGATTTAATTAGGATAATGTACCTTGCTCATTCAAAATATGCAAACAAGTTTCAATTACTCCACATCTTACTATTTGCCAATGCTTTTAAAAAAATACAACAAGAAATCCATCAGGTTCAGGGGCCTTTGTTGGACACATTTGATTCAAAAGCATTTGATATCTCCTTGGCTGTGAAAGGTTGCTCTAACAAGTTCTTCATGTCTTAAGTCACTTTTGGCTGCAATCCTGCCAATGCAGTGTCCATTTGAGCTTGACTTGGGCTTGAGAAGTAAAGATCTCTTGAAAGTACTCATAAAATTCTACTTCCACTTTAGCAATATCTTTTGTCCAATTTCATTGTCTATCCTCAATCCCTCAAATCTTGTTCTTCCTCTTTTTTGCTAAAGCTTTGGCATGAAAGAACTTCGTGTTTTTATCTCATTTCTTTAGCCAATTAGCCTTCGATTTTTGCTTCTAGTACATTTATTTATTAATCAACAGATTATTAATCCTCTTTTCTAATATTCTAATAGCATTACCATTGTCATAATGCTCAAAATTTTATTTTCCCTTTTCAGCTACTATATCAACCTTTTTAATTCTTTTTCTCGTCCTTTAAATTTCTACTAACTCCACCATTTAAGCCTAGCTATAGAGTTTTTGGCAAATTTTTGAAATTGAAGCATAAGATTCCTATGTTTCTAATCCCCATAATTACTTCACTCATCTTGAACTATACTTATGCAAGTATCATAAGCACTCCACATATCTTTATAATGAACCCCAGGAAAAGACTTTCTAACATAACTTTCACCTTTGCCTCTCTCTTGAACTTCCATTAATGCTGAACCATGATCACAACCCATTGTTAGCAAATTTGTAGATGAAGAGTCATAGAAGCTATTGACCTAATCTCTACTATATAAAAACTTGTCTAATCTCTCTTCAATAAGATAAGGGCTAAATTGATGATTAAACCAAGTAAAAAGATAACCCTTATAGCCTAAATCCATTAAATTACAAGCTTGACTCTAAAATTGGTCACCATGCTCAAACTTCGGTCCTTCCCACCACACTTCTCCTTTGGGTCTAAAGTTTCATTAAAGTCACCAAACCACAACCATGGAAGATTAGACAAACCTGACAACCTTCGAAGTAGTGTCCATGTGTACTATTTTTGCTGCATTTTTAAATGTCCGTAGACCCCTATACACCTTTATTGCTTTCCATTTTCAGATTGGACAATAACATTTATATGATGATTGTTAAAAGAGCTTATATTTACATGAATATCACTACTCCAGCAAAAGCTAACCTTCCACCTAAGGCATTTCTATTTACAACAAAACAATTCTTAATACTTGGCCATTTACACTCTTCCCTAGCTTGCACAGCCAATAATTTAGTTTCACAAAAAAAAAAAAAGAATTTGAGGTCTTTGTGTTTGGAGAATTTACTTCACTTCTAAGCGTGCTCGAGTATTCCCTAAACCTCGGACCTTCTAGCTTAGTATTTTCATGGCTGCCGACGGAGCTGTGTGCCAGCCACCGGTTAGCATTCTTTAACCCACTCATCACTTCCTCCTTGTCATTTTGCTCTCGACATTGTATGGGCTTTTGGTGAATCAATTCCGTAGCACGTCTCCCTTCCACTTTCAATATCAATATTTTTTCCTCTATTATTTCTATCCTTTTTGCATAAGGCTCCCATAAAGCCTGTAGTATCAACTATGCTAGCTTGTATTTTGTAATCTGTCAACTACTGCCTCGATCTTAGGGGTGTTTGCGGATCGAATTTTGCTAATTGAAAATCAATCCATATCCAATCTACGATTTTACGGATTATAATTTTTCAATCCAATCTAATTCACAGATTGGTTAAATTCAATCAAAATTCAATCTATACATCTACAAATCTGATGCAGATTTAACTCAATTGATATACAATCCATATGTCTACCAATCAGATGCAGATTTGACTAAATCCTTATTTAATTCACCATTTTGCGCATTGGTTTGTGGATTAAAAATGTTTAGTTCTCTTCAATTCATGAACTAATGAAATAAAAAAAAATCTAATATAACAATAATTTTACTACTAATTAAATTTAAATTGAATAAAATATAAATTAATTAATTATTTAAATAAAGCTAAAATAATACATTTAAAGTTTCAAAATATAATACACTGCAATTAATTGTTCAAATAAAGCTACAATAATACGTTCAAAGTTTCAAAATATAACACACCAAGATTAATTGTTCAAATAAAACTACAATAATATATTCAAAGTTTAAAAATATAATACATAAATTAATTGTTCAAAAAAAACTACAATAATACATTCAAAGCTCTCAAGGGCCTGATCGAGTTGGTTGGCAGTGTAGCTATCGCTCCTCACACTCATGTGGACTTGAGTTCAATCCTTAGAAGTGGTAAGAGGGGTAAAAATATATTTGGGCTTGCCTACCCCCCTTACCTTTTAGAGGAAAAAAGAAAAAAAAAATAATACATTCAAAGTTTCAAAATAAAACACATCGAAAAGAAAAACGTCCACCTCCACTTTGTGTTTTGTACTTTAACCTAAACAAAATAAACATAATTGAAATAAATAACAAATAAAAAAATTTATTTAATAAAAAAATTAATAAATATTTACCCTTACTATCCCATCAAATGCTATTAAGATTTATCAAATATGTTCTCATCAGCTCCCAAAATCTCTGTATGTTTAAGACAAGAAAAATGTTAATTTTTAAAATGAAATAGAAATATAACGTCAAATAATAATCAATAAATAAAATTAGAGTTAAATTGTTACATTCTACCTGTCTCAATATGTTCAATTTTATCTATTGCTTCATCAAGATTTATCAGAGTTAAATGTAACTAATTTTGTGTGCAAATTAATGCCTCCACCATTCTTGTATATGGTGAGCACCAATGTGGATCAAGAACGCAACCACTATTGCTAAATGCTAACTTAAATGCAACAGTGGAAATAGGCATGGCCAAAATATGTCGAGCAACATAAGACAAAATTGGATATTTGGAAGAATTAATCTTCTACCAATTCAATACATCAAAACTTTCATTTTCTCAGTTCTCACATGATTCTATCAAGTAAAGATCTATTTCTGTTTTGCACTCTACGAAAGTATTGTCTTTTAAAATCTTCATATAACTCGAATCAAACACTTGCCTAGCATCAACCTCAGTATCAATCTCTAACTCTTTTTCATCATTCATTGCATCCATTACTTCCACATCTTCACAATAAAGCAATTTGTATTCATCATATAAACTATGTAAATTATTTCGCACTTTAACAACCAACTCATTAGCTTTAAATTCACCAAACAACACTACAAAATAATATCTTAAAAAAAGTTCTTTATGCTGAGGATCAAATAATACAAAAACAAACAAATAAGGGTTAACTATTTCATAATTTCACCAATACTTATCATACTTCTTTTTCATATTCTCAGCCATTATCTTCAAACATAATTAACAGAAATGGATGTCAAATATAAAGAACCTGAAAATGTCAAAATGACATCATGAAAAACCTTCAAGAATTTAATGAAATAACAAGCATATTTCCAATCAATTGAAGAAGGACACATTTTTAGCTAGGTCAAACAAAACTCATAAATGTATTATGCATCATGATGCTCTAATAGATCAAATACTTTTTCATACTTTTTTGCAGCCTATAACATAAAATAAGTGGAATTCCATCTACTTATGACATCTAGATACAACAATCTATTTGAAGAAATTTTCTCTCGCTTTTCATATGCCTTTAACTTTTATGTCCTAGAAGGTGAAAATCTAACAAATTTTACGATATTGCAAATTTTAGAAATTAATTGATGATACTCTTTTAACCCCTCTACAACAATGAGATTTAGTATATGTGCATTACATCTCAAATGAATATTTTGACCCCTTAAGATTGCACCATTCCAATTGTTTACAACTTTTAACAAAAAAGAAACAACAACATCATTAGAAGAAGCATTATCAACTGTTACTGTAAAAACTCTCTTAATGCCCCAATCTAATAGGCATGTCTCAATTTGTCTGCCAATTGTTTCACCTTTATGGTCAGCAACTTGACAAAAATTCAATTTTTTTTTGCAATTTCCAATTATTATCAATAAAGTGAGCTATTAGATATATATAACAAAGATTTTGAGCTGAAGTCCATGTGTCTGTAATGAGGCAAACTCTTTGATGACTACTCACAAAAAAATCAATCAATTCTTTTTTTTTTTGTAAAGTTGTAAAATATCACGAGCAACAGTAGTGCAAGATGGTACTTTAAATCTATTTTAAAAAACTCTCAACATTTTCCTAAACCCTTCACCCTTTATAACTCTAAATGGCATCTCATCTTTTATAATAAACTTAGCAATTGCTTCTCTACAAACCTCAACATTATAGGTCATTGATATAAGGCTACATGGCTCTCCATTTTTCACTAGTTGGCAAGACAATTTTTGTTTGTTTTTTGTCTGCACGAGCTCAACCAGGATATTTTAAACATCTCGCTTTTATATGAGTCAATAAATTAGATGTTCCTTTATTAAAACCACATTTATATTCTTTTCCACAATATCGACATTTGGATCTAGGATGTAGTGGATCAGAACTTAATTGTATGAAATGCTCCCAAGCTTCTGAAATAGTGGATCTATTGGGTGTACCTTTAATATTACTGGATGATTTAAAGCTTGGAGGAGCTGAATCTACAGCTATATGTTTTCTTTTATCAAGTTGAGAAGTCATATAAACCACAAATACAAAAAATATTAAAATTCATTATGAAAAAATAATGGGAAGAATAAGAATTTAAGCTTATTTCATAATTGCTTTTGAAACAATGCATTAAAGTTTCTAGAAGATAAAATCACATATTGAAGGCCAATACAACAATCTTGCTCTTAAGCAAAGGTGATAGGTGTCGAAGTCAGCAAATATAAATACCTACTCTAAATAAGATTGTGTATATTGATTGAGCAGGGTTGTGTCCACAGAGATTGGTAATTATTAAATCATTTTTAAAATGAAAATGTAAATTGAGGGATTGTTGAAAATAATGGAAATCAATAAGAATGCAAATTAAAGGTGTAATTCAAAATGGAAAAACTCTAGTTGAAAGAATTAACTCAGCTTTGATTTGATTACTGATCTCGATACAACTATAAATCATTACTGCTTATGAATAGATCGGTTATAGCTACTGAGATACTCTAATAGCCAATCTTTCTTTAATTAGTCGATAACCAAGGTACAACCATTGGTTATTTCCCTAATCAATAGACAACCCGAGATACAATCATAGGATTTAATCAATTGACAACCTGAAAATTAGAGAGACTCAAATCCTAATTAACAAACGCATACGATGGTTCATTTAAATTAGATTATTTATTCCCATAACATAACGCACTGCTATGTTATTTGCCACAAACATCAAAATCTTCATACGATCAATCTTTCAATTGGCAATAGATTAAATTGATAATTAAATAGTGGCCAATTATCTAATTAACAAAGATAATCATGACAATAATTCAGAGAATAAACAAATACCCAAAAAGTAATAAAACAATTAAAAGCACAAGAAATATCTCACAGTAATGGTGAATCAAAACTTTATTAACCTTCAACTAGAAAAATGAGTTTAGTTCCTCATGGAGAAAAAGAGAAAACCCTAAAAAAGATAAAAATAATTAATAATCCAATTCTAATTCTAATCTCCCTAATCCTTCTTTATCTCCTCTTTTTATAGTTTTCTTAAAAAGGATAAAGATAAAAATATCTAAAATATTATCTCAAATTACAAGAGTAATAAAAAGATAAAACACGTTAAAATAAAAACGTCAAGTCCGCAGTTGACAGCACGCGCCCACGCCTTATCAACAAACTTCTTCTGAAATTAAGAATTTCTCCAGGAAGTTAATTCATCCTTAAACATCATCTTGTAGCTCAATTTAGCACTAATCAATAGAATTGCACCTACAAAAATAAAACACAAGTAAATCACAACTATTAAGTGCAAAACATTGATATTAAAGGGAGTAAACAATGCAAAACTAGTGCATGAAATGCACTATAACAAATTCCCCCACATCAAGATAATGCTTGTCCTCAAGCATATAACTCAAAAATAATCTCAAATCTTCACTCAATTCTCATTCCAACTCATCCAAAAATGATCTTAAGCAAGCACACCTCAAGGATTTAAGTCAATCAACATTCAAGAGACAAGGATTTCAAAGCATAGAATCTCAGAAGCTATCATAAAGTCACTCAACCACCAAGACAATCTTTTCAAAATCCAAATGCAACAAAATTTAATAACCCTCTCATTGATTTCACTCCATGCACTCAAAGTGTCTAGGGTATCATTTATGCACTCAAATCAAATCAAAGAATGCTATTACCATAAGCTTGCTCATATATCACATCTCAACCACAAAACATGAATTAAATACAAAAATCTAAGGGTCTTAATAGGATTGTAATGGGGCTAATGGATTAAATGAAAAAGAAAGGTCTATGGAAGAAAAAGAGACAAAATGAGAAGAATGAACCTTATGACATCAAAATGTTTATTGTTATTCAAGTTGCCAAGAGTTTTTTTTTTTTAATGAGCTATATTTTTTTTTTTCAATGTATCTTGCACAATTTTATTCAAGCAAAATGCAGCTTGATCTAATTGAGAAACTTTTATTCAATGTAGCAAAAGCAACAAAATATATCCAAACAATGAGTTCAAAAATCTTTCTCAAATTAAGGCTAAAAAAAAATAGGTAAACAGATAAGTAGATGTAGAGAAGTAGATAGTTAAAGATCAAACAAATGTAACAAATTAAAACAAATAAAGATCTTCGAGTGGAGAAAAAGAAAAGAAATGTGAAATAGAAAAATGGAAAGAGGTTTGCCTTTATCATTTTAATGCATAAAATCCCGTAATGCGACTTCAACATGCATAACAAAGCAAGTTATAGAATAGTCAAACTAAGATTGATATTCACTCAACAAAAACAATTAGAGCAAAGTGGTTGCTCATAGGCTCAAATCCTCTCGAAGTTGGTGAATTTGCCATCAAATCATGAGCACTCATCAAATGAATCAACTATCAATAGTGGTGAGTTATTCATTTAAGCAACCAAGACCAAGCTAATCAAAACTCGAATCTATTCATGCATCTCAACTCATATCCAAGAAAAATAACACTAACTCTAAAATCATTTGAGGATGAGCAAAATGAAACAAAAAAGACTTCACAAAAGAAGAGAAAAAAAAATAACACGACCAAGAACGCTATTCAAAATCATCTCAAAAGCAACAAAATAACACTTCCCAACATTAATATTGCAAAAATCACTCCCTCACACCAGGAACATACATTGTCCCCAATGTATGATAACACAAGTTCACATAACAAAATAAAGCATAGGGACAAAAAGATTAAAGGCAAAGAAAACATCCCTAAATTGTCAACATAACGTCTATGGGCTTGGCGGAAATGGTGGGCTAAATCCCACACTCTCAAAGAACGCTCCCAAATTCTGCTCTAGTTTGTTCAACTTGTGCTCTATTTTCTCCAACTGAGTGCTCAAAGGTGGTACAGAAGTAGAAGGAATTGTTGGTAGGGCAGCAGTATCGTCGTCAAACTCATCATCATCAAAGGTAACACCACTCCTAGCATAAAGCTTCTTTGGAAGTTGAGTGGGTCCTGGTTCAGTAAACTAAAATTTTCCCACCTTAAATTCTACCACACCTGTTCTTCCAAACAAAGGTATATCCAAAAATTCTTTTTTGCAAGCAGGATGCAAATTATGATTGTCAAGATCAAGCACACATAGGTTTATAGCTAATAGAGTAATGTATGGACCCAAAAATAAAGTCCTAAACCTTTTAAGCACATTTTAAAATTGATCTGCTAACCAAAAACCTAAATTAGGCTTCACATCATTCAACATGCACCAAATAAAATAAAATTCAGTTTTCGAGAAAACCCCCGAGTTGTACTTCTTCCCTAAAAAATTATATGCTAAAAATCGTTGTACATATTTTAAAACAGGATCACGCAAAAATGAACTCTTTGATTTACTTGAGTCATAGGCCTTGTTATCCAAAAGTAAATCATGCCAAAGACGATAAGGCTCAAATTCTTCGCTAAAGTCACAAGTTGTCCCTAAATATTCATCACCAAAAGAATAGTCGTCATCAATGAATGCTAAAGCTAGGTTAAAATTTGTGATTGCTTGCAAAAAATTACGTCCCATTAACCTAAACTTTATAACATTCGGAGTATGCAAAGTAAACTCATCTGGTATATTAAATTGAAAAGTAGAATAAAATTCCCTAATCAATTCAACATAACCTAAAAATTCAACATCAATAAACTTGCGGAAATCAATCTTATCAATTAAAGAATCAAAATTTTCCTTAACATTCAACTTTTCAAGAGTCGGGTAATGAATATACTTAGCTGGAAGTATTTGTCGCTTGGAAATATCTTTGTACCTCTCTTTCTCCTGTTGAGTGGTGAATGTGAGGCACCCTCTGAGATTGGATTCAGCAAGTGGCAAAACACTTTTCCCCTTTCCATGTTTCGACCTCTATTTTACTGCTTGGTGCGAATTAGAAACTGCGTTCCATGACACTGTGGCGGGAGCGACAGCCTTGGATTTTTTCGCGACAGTTTTCTTTTTACCCATTGGTGATTTGGAAGTTGTGGCTTTCCTCTTCGGCATTGTTTGAACTCACGGGTTTTGTGCTTAAACGGACTACTGCCGCACACGGGTTGAAGTGGAAATGGGTTGTGGCGGTTCTGGTGATGTTACGGCAGTGATAAATTGTTAAGAGTGGCATGCGCGGTTGCTAGAATGGAGCTGGACAGTGACTGTGTCGTTCACGCGGCTGCTGGAGTGGATCTGAATGACTGGTGGAGCTAGTATGAGCGAGGGTTGGCGTGAAAATTGTGGGCGGAGCAACAAATTGACGTTGCGGTAGCTGCAAATCGCAGTTGCTAGTGGAAGGAAACTGTAGCCGTGGCAGGTTGACGGATCGGGTTTGAACCGAATTTGAATCACAGCTGGAATAGATCTGAACAGTGATTTCGCGGCTGGATCGTGATGTTGGACCGTGGAGACGATGATTGCTGGTGTGGATCCGAGCGCGAAGGCTAATTCCCACGAGAGTGAGGATAGGAAGGCGATCGCTACGAGGCTAAAAACCACCAGAGAAGAGGTTTACTAAGCTAATGGCTCTGTGCTTGCAATAGTGAAGTTTATAAAGGTTAGGGTTTTTTTTGTTTTTAATCAGCTGTTAATGGATTAGTGCTAAGTGATAAATGTTTTGTTTGCTTATGATTTTTTGTTTTGTTTTTAAAATTTTTACAAGTTTTATTTGTATATTTAATTATTTAATTTTTTTTATTTTATATTATTTTTGAATAATGGATAGGGTATATTAATATTATAGTGTTAATGTAAGTATGTAAAAATTATCACGTAATTACTTATTTATTAGTAATGTCACATTTATAGATGTTTTTAATTTTATATACATATAGTATGTAAAAATTGTCACATAATTACTTATTTATTAGAAATGTCACATTTATAGATGTTTTTAATTATATATATATATTAGATTCATAGATTTTTGTAGATTTACAAAAGTAAATCCATATCCAATCCATTAGCTGTAGATTTTCAAAATTTTAATCCAATCTAATTCATCAATTGACATATAGAACTTTAATGGATTAGATTTTTATGGATTAGACGGATTGAGCGGATCAGATTAGATTTTGAACATTCCTACTCGATCTTTCAATACTTTGCATTATTGAATAATGGCACCCTTTTCTTTTCTTCTTCAGAGTTAAACTTGAAAATGAAGACGCTGTTACCAGCACTTTCCACTTTAAATTCTTTTATAGATCTCCACACTTACTGCATTGCAGCTCTCAATCCTTCTGTATTGACTCTTTTGTTAAGCACGAATTTACCCACCAAACAATTAGCAACAAGCTTTAGTCCTTTCTCCTCCATACTCTCTAAGAAAGTAATCTTATCATTCTCTTCTTCTTGTACAGTTATTGCACTTCACTTTCGTCTAAGCTCCTCTGTGTCCATAACTTTAATGGCTGAAAGTGCTAGTAGTAATGACTCTCATACCAACCTACTAACAATCACTCCCTCTACTTACAATCAACGTTTAATACCTCACCAACTCACAGTTCTTACTTTTTGCTATTTCACGCGTTTTAAATGAATAAACAAAACCACTTAAGAAGTAAGTGACATATAGAGTTATGACGACTCATTTAACTTCCATTCTCAGTACTTCGTTCAGAGAGAAAGAGAGCACTGTAGAAGGAAGACTTATAGGTTAATTTTCTCCTTTGACTTTAAGGTTGAAGCCAGGAAATCCTCACCAACTCAACTAATGAGTTGCTGACAATAATAAATTTATTATTATCATTTCAATATAAGTACAATGAAATTATTGTTCAATCATTAATGGATAAAGTTAATCCAATGATAGTGTTTTTTAGAGGAGAAATAGTTAGATTTTATGAGTTAAACATATAAATTATGTATAATTGCATGTTGAAAGAAGATTTACCATTAATTGAGACATTGATAGGGAGAAAGAAACAAGAAAAAAAAAATTGAAAGAGGGCTAGACTATTGCTCAAAATAAATAAACCAAAAAAATTATGATTTGCAGGGGTATTTAAAGTTTTGAAAGTTTGGAATGGCTTCCACCCTTTTGAGCCCATAATAGTTTTATCTATAATTACATTTAGAAAAATAAAAATGGTAGATATTCTAATATATATATATATATATATTTCATGTCCTTTAAAAAAAAATAAACAAATAAAGTTCATGTTGTGTTATTGTTAGTACCTAAAAATCGAAGTTAGGTCAAAAGGCCCAATCCAACCCATAAAATATGAACTTTATGGTGGATCCAAGTTATTGTATTGGGACAACCACTTGGTTGTTGTTTGAAAAGTATATATACACCAAAGTGTGGTTAGCAGTACTTGTAGGACTTTAATCCATAGTGAAATACCCTAAAAAATAAGTTAGTGGAAACCAACCATTTAAAAAAAGAAAAGTTTAGAATCAAATAGTAAATCCTGTTGAAAACTCAATAGCATAGTTAACAATTAATACAATGCTTATAAAATTGTTAATAAAAATGTCTAACCATGCATGAAATATGATGCAAGCATATATGCAAATTACTACAAAGATGACAATCAATAGACATGGTTGCCAATTAATACAATGCTTATTAAGTTTTTAATAAAAATGGTTAAGCATGTGTGAAATTTAATGCACACAAATAAATAAAAAGGAAGAAATGAAGCCTATAGATAGTAGGCTTTGTAATTCGTTCAACCATCCATTTTTTTGGTTAAATAATATAAGAGATAATTAAAAGTAAGTTAAGAGTATTTTTTAAAACCATTTAAAATTAAAAACATTTTAAAAAAAATAAATCCAATTTGGAATTGTTTCCAAAATAATGTATGAGAAAACATTTTCAATATTCTCCTGTAAACATTTCTGTGAAAGCATTTTCAACGTTCTTCCAAAATCATTTCCTAAAACAATTTCCAAACACATTCCATAATCATTTTCCAAAACTATTTCATTTTCTCACATTTTCTGAACTTACAATCTCTAAGCTACAACAATCCTAGAATATTAATATTAAGTTAATGGTTCTCTATTATTCAGTAGTATACTCCACTCCCACATTACTATTCACAATAGGAGTCGTTACTATTAAAACTCAAATCCACTACTCTACGAAACAAAAGGCACAATCAAAGTTACAAAAAGTACTTATTTAGGTCAGATCAATACCTGAATGTGCTTTTGGACTTTACTCCTCTAGACCACGCAACAAAGTTCAAGTGGATCACAAACCACTAAACCTGAATTTTTAATTAAGCCTAATCTTATTTTAATCGAGAAAGAGTATATTTTTATGATATGTAGCCTTGTTAAATTTCCGCCCCCAAACAATTATTCATTGAATGAACATGATAAAAACCATGTCATTTGAAATGCATTTTATGGATAAACTTTTGGCAAGACTAACATTTGTCTACAAATAATTTATATAAAGGTTTTTTTACAGTAATGTTACTCTAAAATTATATGTAATGTTTGTGTATGATGAAACAGCTCGAATGCTTGTTCTAATGACGCATCGTCTAGGATAACATTCTTTAAATTGGCACGTTAGTTAGATTTGGCATTGTCCTGGATGCTGGGTATTTTTGTTCAGATATATTATTGTAATCTTAAATTTTTTTTTTTTTTATAGATTTTTCCGACATGGTTTCAGAGACAGCACAACGTCTGTTTGTGAGACAATTCTCACTTCATTAATTGACAATACAACATTAATTAATACATGCAATGCAAAGCACCAAAAAGAAAACCTGCACACACACAATAATAATAAAAATAATAATATTGGAAACACAAGGAGAGACAAAAGCACCGTCAGATCCCAAAACCGATACACCAACCAGGGCTTTGATGAGCTGATAGCAACTAAAATTAAATCATAATAAATTAATTTCTTCCAAATTCCTAAACATAACTGCACCACACTTCGAAGATTTCACAAGAATCGTACTTTTACTCCAAATAATGCAGCAGCCGAAGCAGCTGAGGCAGAGGCATAGCGGAAATATGTTGTCATTAATAGCCAATAGGAGAAGTGTGCTAGCTGTCGTTATTGTGTTTTTTGTTTTTCGAAAACGACAGATCGTATCTAAAGCGAAGGTTAAATTTTGAAAAAAGAAAAAAAGGAAAAAAGGGGCAAAAAAAAGTCGTCAACGTTCGGATGACGTCAGCGTGCGGCAGGTGTAAGTATGTAAGTGGAAACAAAAGCTGAGAAAAGCCGTCACGTCGGATATGCTTTTAACGGCTCATGAAAGAGGAGAGAGTGTGTGGAGTTGGGGGGTTTCTGATTTTAAAAACTTGTGCTCGCTTCAGACTTTGCTTTCGGCCTTTTGGGGTAAAGAAATAAAGGGGTAAAAAAAAAAGCAGATTTTGCTGCGTGCCAAACAGGATAAAACGAGTCAAAGTGAGGAGACCAAGCAACAGCAAAATCCACGCATAGGACACCTCTCTCCCTAATTTGCCAACACTCACTGAATTCTGACTTAATTTTTAATTAATTTCTCTGTTTTTGCTTGAGTACATAACATACATGCGGTTAATTTTGTTCCTCAAACCTGAGATGGGGCGGGGATGGGCCGATGGGATCATGCGACCATTTTTCTAAAAAAATTGTTTAAGGATATAGTTGTTGGTGATGATAAATTTGCTCTTGTTAGTATTTGAGAGAATTTTTAATTTTTTTATCCACATTTATGAGAGGAGATGTTTGAGTTTCGGTATAGATTCGAGCTTGTATCATCTACAAGGTTGGGGCTGTAAGCTCGCCATTAGACTAACTTTTTAATGGCAAGTGATTTGTTATATATGATGAGAGAGGTGTATTGATTTCTTTAGGGCTACTATACATTCCCAAATTTCATTAAAAAATTTCATAACTTTTGGTTAAATATTCAAACTTATGGATTAGTCAACGCAATATGTAAGATGTGTAATAAATAAATTTGTTTTGTAGTAAAAAATAAAAAATTTAAAATTTGTAAAAAAAATGTGAGAAGGACATTACTTATATATGCATGAGCTATGTTAATCCAAATTGAATTTTATACGAACAGTTCGCATGATAAATTTATAAGTGATCCTATCATTTATGTATTGTAAAATATTAAGAACTTCAAGGCCTCCCAATTAACTTACAGAAAAGGAAGTTTAACACGTTGAACACCAAATTCGAAAGTTCAATTTTAACAAAAGACGAATTTTTCTTCTTTTTTTTTCTTAAAAAAAAAAATTGTCCGGACGCCAAACCGCCCATTACCTCATGTTCTGATCAGAATCTTTGTCGGAATAAAAAAATTACAGTAATTGCCACTGCCGTTCCGTGGCTTCGATTGGACAGTGGCACGAGTTCTTAATTTTATCCAAACTAACATGTAGTTTAAGCACACATATCTGCTTTTTAATTAGTTAAATTTCTTGTCGCCTAATCATCCTTTTAAGGTTAGTGCACGTGCCATTGTCCCGCACTTTGTGAAGGATGTGACTAAAATAATATTCCCTTAATATATATTTTCTTTAATCTAAATTAATATGATAATTAAATATGCGGAAATAGGGATATTTCCACCCTAAAAATTGTGTAAAATCCATTCCATTTAAAAAAGTTTATTAATAAAAACTCACATTATTTTTTTTTATTACAGTAGAAAAAGTTATAAATAATTAATCAATAAGATCCTTCTCAAAATTAATAAATTTTCATGAAATAAATAACATAAATTTTCTGCTGAATAAATTTTGTGAGATACCATGTTACAAATATATTTTGTTAGTTCAATTGAAGTTCAATAATCATATCAACGAGGATTTGATTGGTAAATTGTTCAAGTTTAATTTGAATTTAAAATAGTTAAAAATACAATAAAACATTGATAAATTAATAGCATTGGGACTTAGAAAGTTTATTAATTTAGCAAATATATCAATAAATAAATAAATTATTAATTTGTGAAGAAATTTCTTATTTTCTAAAAATACGGCAACGTTTATAGTATTTATTTACTCTTATTATTTTCTATTTGAATAATAGTGTGTTTTCTTACGTTGGTAGTAATTAAATTATTATAGAGATTTATTTTTCTATATTAAAGATGACATTTAGAGACGGTCTCCCACTTGTTGCAAAATAACAATGCAAACTAGAATTTCGCATCACAAAAAGTGCTAGAGATGAGATCCAATTCCAAATTAATTTCAAGAAACAATGGATAGAGAGCATATTTTATAAAAGCATGTAATTATTAATTTATATGGTAATGGGTGCTATAAGAAAATAAGATTTAAAAAAAATATTATCATACAAATTAATTGAATTATTAATTTATTATCTTACAAATTAATTGAATTATTAATTTATCTTGTTAGCCTCAAATTGGGACCAATAAAAATTTTTATTTAATCAAGATTATCAATTTATGGAATACTAATTTATCAAGATTCTGTTGAAATGTGAAATTTTTATTATTAATTTTTTTAAAAGTGTAGGGTGTGTTTGCAGACAATTTGAGGGGTGAAAACATTCATTGGCCTTAAAATATTCACATTATTCATCATTTTGATAATAAGACATTATATTCTTGCAATCGGATAAATTTGTCAGACTACATCCACACAAAGTAGAAACAACTTTGATGTAGAAATATGTTCATGACGATTTGCAAATCTTCATAATGAAGGCTAAGGATTTATAGCTATGAAAAAATTAATGAACATTTTCAATGAATTGAATTTTGTCTTCTCTAATGCAAATTGGTCGGTCACAATGAAGCAAAATGGGTGACATGCGTGGTGAAAATTTATCTGTAAAACGAGGATATTGATTAGTAAATAAAATTAAAAATAATTAATAAGTTAGGTTAGTTATTCCAAAGAAGAAAAAAAAAGTTAGACAAATGGAAAAGAAAAATTAGCGGCCGACATGCAATGCATGAGGCGATGGTTATCGTGAGCACACCACAACATGGTCGCCGGCTTTTCGCCGCGACATGTTCCTCGATTCCCTTTTATCTTTACCACCAACACCATTATAAATCTACCAAAGTTTCCAGTGTCCATACTTTACCACGTGCTCAGATAATTTTTAATGCAAAATAATTGTGTTTAACATGTATTTAAAAATACGTTGTACTTTCGTAATAATGAAAATGCCATTTAAGTACAATAACATCCTTTGGCTTAGGGTTGAGAGTGTAGGTTTATCTAGGTAAGTTGAGTCATAGCCAGTGGCAGAATCGAGATTTTATCTGACGGAGAGAAATTATAAACTTGACTAGACTCTACTACAAAATTTACAAAATTGAAGAGGGCCAACAGCGCGGGTTACAATGAAAAAACCATAAAATTTAGTAGACTGTCAAAAATTTGTGTAAAAAATAAGGGGCTAGACATAAAATTCACATAAAATGGGTTTGAAAGTAATGTCTTTTTATGTATAATTATCCCCATTTTAAAAATATAATTATAAAAAATTCACAATATTTTTACAATTTCAAATAAAGAAGAAATTTTAACAATCAATCAATTAAATGCTCATTACATTACAATGAACCAACGAAATCTTCATTATTCTTTTTGTGATTTTGGTTCTTGAAGACCTTTAATCATTAATGTGTCTCATGAAAAAATGTATTGAATTAGAATTTGACTATTTCGCTCTTATATGGTAAACTACTAAAATACTGAAAAATTATTTTAACTTCACCTTTTTTGTAACAAAAATGTATATTTTTCAATATGATTTATCCGTTCTACTTTACTAATGTGATTAGTAAGGGTAAAATTATCAAATTATAATAATAACAATTTAATAAAAAAGAAAAAAAAGAATCCGATTGATTAATTTGTTAAAACTTTTTCTCTATTTAAAGAGTAAATTGAATTTTTTTTATAAATAACTATTAAAAATAAGATGGATTTACACAAATTGCGGTTAAAAATATCTACACCCTTTACTTGGGGGCACCCAAGCCACCTTATAAATACACATTATTCCACCAATAGGCCATAGATGATCTTGATCTAGGCTAATCCCAGTAAATCGATAACGCGTCAAAAAATAAAACTTATATGCCTTCACAATTATTAAATTAATATGGCTGCACAAAGTCTAATAAGATAGAATAGAATTTAAATACATTCGACTTAATTAAATTGATTATATGTATATGATCTTACCTACAACTTGGTTACAATAAATGTAGTAAGATATATATTTTTCTCGAGAGTTTTGAAGCTCTAAGTTTTTTTTTTTATTTTATTTTTAAGAATACTATTGAATATCTAAAAACTACTTTCCAAGTTTTATGTTTATGTGTCTAATGGTGGGTTGGTCCAGCCTGACCCGCAAGAGCTCTTTCTCATTTTGATAAAAATACGAAATGAAGATAAATTGCTCTCCATTGTTGTTAATATGAGTAGTGGAAATAAATTTCTGAATTAATCTTGTACATTTTTAAATTATATTATAGCTACATCCACGAAAATAACAATAAAGCCCAATTATATAATATATCTAATTATCTATATAGATTGTAACCATTTAACATGAATTCTTGCTTAACGAGAAAATTTAGATTAGTTGGAAAAAAAAATTTAAAAAGCATAAAGAATTGACAATCTGGGGCATTCAAACTCATGATGATCCTCGAAGAAACTGGCATCATCTCATATATGCCCTGTTTTGGCCTCTTCGTTTTAGGCGGAATCTTATAAATAAATGATCGTTTTCCTCGTCTAGCTTACTCCAACTCTGCAACTCAATCCTGGGCCTTGTTTCAACAAAAGCGGTAAAAGCAAAAGAGATAGAGAAAGGGCATCATTCAAAAACCATGGAGCCCTTAAAAGTTGAAGATGCCATCACGCTTATGTTAGCAAGTCTATGCTGTTGCTTTCATGTGCCATGACAAGTCCAATCTTTTGTTCATTATCTTCATGTAAAAATATATAAAAGATAACACTATTCTAAACCTTTTCAATTTTACGTTACAAAATGCTCTAAATAAAAAAAAAATTACGTTACAAAAAAATTCTACTAAGACCTTTGGCTAGATATTTTTTATGCATTAGCATAAGAAATTTATCTAGTTTCTGCCTAGATATTTTATCTCTTAAAAATTGAAATAAACTCTTCCCCTATTTTCTTCATTATCCTATTTTCTTCCATGAAAAAGAAACATAAGAATGGGATTTTTTTTTTTTTCAGTAAGTACATATTGTAAATAGTTCATATTTAATGGTCGATCTTGATCATTATCCCATTTTCTTTTTATAAGAAAGAATATCTTTTTTCCATTTAGCAATCGGAATACATATATGATGTTTCTTGAAAACGAACCGAATCAAACAATAATTTTGCAGTAACTTAAAGTTACTTAATTAAACAATTGGGCAATTGCATTACATGATTTTGGGCATGTCAAAATTTATCCCCCATTTAATTTTAATTACCCTTCACTCAATGACTTACACAAGAGACACGTATGGTATGCTGAGTTGGATTGTACAAAGACTAGTCCGATCACAAAATTAATCATACAACCTACAGGTCCAAAATATGACAAGCTTACATCATAGGGTTAGTCGAAGTCAAATCACTGAGTCACGGCTTCGGGCGATAGACCATGACAAAAACGAAAAAATTATTAAAAGGGGCCCCGACAAGAAAATCGTTTTCTTTTCCTTCGGCCTACATCAATCTCATTCAAAACATGCAGCAGCTGCTGCTGCTCCTTTCGCCACTAATCTGAAAAGGCAAAGCCCTCTGAATACTTAAAGAAGAAATTTTCTTTCTCTTCAAAGCAATACAGCCTCCTTTTTAAGCTCAAAATTTATTGTTTATTTTCTTCTTGCAGTCACTAGCGCCGAGGCAATCGTGCCTTGAGCCAAAGAAGCCAAATCTGCACTGCAAGAGGCCCCACGTGGTGGCTAGAATTCTCATATATGGTAAGAAAGAATTAAACAAAAATTAATATTCAAAATGAAGGTATCTGAAATTGTATTAGGGCATTGAATATTTTAACCAAACACGGGCATAGTTTAAATCCTGAACAGTATCAATTAATGAAAATATGAGAACTGGCTTTCATGAAAAGCTATGAACTTTCAGACTTGGTATATATAGAAATAAATTCTTCTCAAGTTTATGTTAAGCTATCTTTTATCTTCATTATATGATGCCTATGGGATAATGTTGAATAATCTAATAACTGCCTATGGGATAATGTTGAATAATCTAATAACTGCCATATGCAACTCATGTAACTGTAAATGGTAATATATTCCATGGAAAAGAGACCGTCCAAATCTAAAGACAAAGTTGGGCACACATTGAGAATCGGAGATGGCGAGAATATTCATCAATTGCCTTGTTGCCCAACTTCTTAAAAGAAGGAGAAAACGATACGCAAATCTCACAAATTGGACACTATTATTTCATGAACATCATGATGATAAGAACATTAACATACTATGATGTCCTTGCTCCTATTAAAATAGATTAAAAAAAAAACTAACATCGATTGATTTTCCATATTAATTTCTGAAATCGTAGAGATTTCTAGCCATTTATATTTGAAACGGAGAGTTTAACTGTGTATGCAAATCTTAACATCCGAGTGTACGCCCTTTCAAAATTCAATCTCATCACATTCACGGATTCACCACTTGATGACACGGGATGTGAAGCGCTAGCCAGTATCAGAGCTAACTCTAGGTCTAAAAGGTACTTTTATTTTTATTTTTTTAATTTTAATGGGTAAAAGGGGGGCTAAAATGCGCATGAATGTCACGTCAAAAAAAGAAACAAAATATTGTGATGGCCACGTTCTTATTGCTTTTAAAAATTTATTTACAAAGAATTAAGTAAGATCTCCCATAGGGCCCGGCAACAAGGACGAAGACAGCCGGCTATTAAGTAATCACCCAACAACTCTCTCCTGTTAAAGCCTGTGCTTCATGTCTCCCAAAATCTATTATTATTATTATTGTTTCTTTTTTGTGAATTTATTAGAATTTTAAGGATCTTTAGTCATTAATTCCGCACACCTAAATGTTTTAAGAGGTACATAATAATGAACCTATTATTTTGCCTCCTACATTTGCATTTATTAATGCATGAATAAAAAAGTGCGCATATATAATACCATAATTATTTGAACTTTAATTTAAAGCCCCATTAATAACAGAATACATGGCTACTTTTTTGTCGGAAAAATATTTATAACCGAATCGTCCATCAGACTGTATGACTATGATTAATTCGTTCGATCTTTAAAAAAATATTCTTAAGAGCACACAACTATTACAAGAATAACCCTAGAACTAAAATAATAATAAATTATCTTTGGCCCGTTCTCGTATCTATAAATACCAAGCAAACCTTCCAATCCTTTACTCATCACTCAACGCACTCACCAGCTGAACAGCTCCGAAAGAACAGTTTTCACATTTTCACTTGCTTCCGCTTTCTTAATTTGTTATTACATTAACACACAATCACAATGCAATACCAAACAGAGTCATGGGGCTATTCGTACATGCCGTCGTCGAAAGGCTCTCTCGGCGGGGACCCACTGGAGCACATAGAGAGGCTGGCCTCGGAGAACGCCGTGGTCATCTTCAGCCTGAGCAGTTGCTGCATGTGCCACGCCGTGAAGCGCCTCTTCTGCGGCATGGGCGTTAACCCCACCGTGTACGAGCTGGACGAGGACCCCAAGGGAAAAGATTTGGAGAACGCTCTCATGCGCCTCCTCGGCAGCTCCCCCGCCGTCCCCGTGGTCTTCATTGGCGGCAAGCTCGTCGGCTCCATGGACAGAGTCATGGCTTCCCATATCAATGGCACCCTCGTCCCGCTCCTCAAAGATGCCGGCGCCCTTTGGCTTTGAATTTCATGATCCTCTCCATTTTCTCTTCTTATAACCCCCCCTCCCGCCAACAAAAAAAAAAAAAGAAAAAAAGAAAAAAATCACTTTATTTTTATTACATTAAGAGAAACTAAATGGCAGAGGAAGAGGAGTTTCTGTTGAGTTGTGTCTCCTCCATTTTGAGTTACAATGAGGAGTTACGACTACTAGTATTGTGTTAGCCAGCTTCTGCTTCTTCTTGTCTGTCTTTTAATTGTGGCCGGCTCTTTACTTATGTTTTGTTTGCTTTGTATTTTCTTTCACTGATGTAATGTAATCTAAGCTCCCTCCTCTGTAATATTATTTATAGATAGAAAGCAAAAGCCGGTTTATTTTATCCTTTTTTTTTTCACAGTGTTTTTATTCTTTTTACTGACTTGGGGTGGGGTGAGTGGAGGAAAACTCAAAAAAAAAAAAAGTTTCCGGTTTTGTGCCGGAAAACTCGCCGGGTGCAAACCCCACGCAGAAGATGAACGTTCTTTCGGTGGGGATGTGTTGTGCTTGGTTTGGTTTGGATTGGTTTTGTTGGGTTGGGTTGGGTCGGGGGATAAGGTGCTGCGCAGCACCATAATGTTATCGTACATTTCATTTGATCAACTTAATCCGATAACCGTGCATTTTTTTTCAGCGTGGGCCATCTTTTCATTCTGATCCATTGTTCGCGATCTGAATGGAATTGGACCTGGACCTGTACCTGTACCTGTTCCCTACTCCTATGGGGTGGGGGTGCCGTATCATCTAGTTTTCGAGGAAAATGTAGGGGTTGAAAGAGTGCATGTGTAGAGTGGGGTCTTCAGTCTTTTCACCAGTTCCATTGAACTTCTCTGACCGTGCATCTGGCTCAACCATAACTCTCATTTAAACAGCTCTGCGGCTACGCATATTATCATCAATCTACAGTACCTTCGATATAACTTTTATATATATATTTGTGAGTGTTTGTGTTCGTGTATGTCTGGCCATATGGGAATTGTTTCATTTTAAAGCAACTCTAATAATCCACGACCTGCCGGTCAAAGAGAGTGGCTATGATCGTATGGTTATTAGAGCTGCCCCACCCAACGAAGGCTGGACGTTTAAATATTTTCTCTTTATTTTATGAATTCTCATTTCTATTGCAATTAGTGCCGCTCTCTCATATGATGACATTTGTCATGTTCGAAATGACGTGGTGAACTCTTTCTTGCCACGTAAGACAGGCATCTTTCTCTCGTAGCTGTGGCCGGTGGACTACGGTTTATGCTTTTACATTCGATTGATATTCCCATGGTTTTCCTTTTCTGCTTGATTCGCTCTTTTTCCTTCTTTCTATTCGTTTAAAAACATAAATATGGTTATATAATTCGTTGAATCAATCTCCACTAGTCTATAAAGTGGACTGGAATTCCTCCATATTCAAAAGTAATTTATAACACGATTATTGGGAGGTTTTAGCATCTCTTACGTTCATAAATTGTAACTATTGAAATGCGATGCAATCAATTTGAGCTTACTATATATTTAATGGGGAGTCTGCTATATGTTTAAGATTACATTTCTTTTTCTTTTTTCTTTTTTTTTTCCTTTAAAGATTCTCTTTTGTGATGTCTTTATCTCCAATTCATTTGTTGGAATTTTATTGCCATTTCAAAATATTAATTTCCTACATTAGAAGGAATTGAATCTTACTATGGGAGCGGAATTGGTCTTAAGGACAGTATATTGCGCACGCCTTGACGATTATTATGATTGCTGGCAAGTGATCAGCGCTGTAAATAGTATTGAATGAACAACACCCATGAATAGTGACATGAATAGCGTTCACGAACATTAATATGAATAGTACTGATAGCTATTATTCATAGATTCTGTTCACATGTTGAAAATTGTAATTTCGGCTGGTTTTTGGAATTCAACAAACCAATATTGACTCATATTTCCCACATATTACCTAATACCAATGCGGTTCACAATAGGGGAAAAGAGAAAAATCAATGGCAGCACCCTATTTCATACGCAGGGATGGATCCATAAAATTAATCCCTTGGGGACACTACTATAATAAAAAAAAATAATAAAAATAAATATTCAAGTTTGATATCCATTGATAATTAACTTTAAGGAAGAAATGAATTACCTTAATATACCAAATAATTTTGTTCATAATTTTTAAATTTGTAATTGTGCCTTCTAGTTGATAAAATTAGACAAAGAAAGAGGATGAATATTGATGGCGTAAAAGAGGGCTGTGTTGATTAAGAGTGAGAAAGGAATCAAAGATCTCTGTTTCTTAGATTCACAGAGGTGAGCCATGTACGAGATTTGACAGATCAGAAAATCGTTTGGTTAATATTTTGCGTTGGAAATATTAATTTGCCCCCACTGCAAAAGGCAATTTATAAAATTGATTCATTATTAATTTTTTTTAATAAAATTACCCCACAAAAAAACAATCATCCCGAAAATTAACATGAAGTTTAAACAATTTTTTTTCCCCACTGGGGTCAATTGCCCTCACTGCCCAATAAATAGATCCACCCCTGTCCATAGGCAGCTCATATTCGGAGGTTCCAAAAGACAAATGGAACATTCTCGTGGTTATAATATTATTAATAGATCAAAAAGTTTTTGCATCTTTAACCATTAAAAAATTAATATTGATAAAAAAAAAGTAAAAATTTTGCTTAAAACAAGGTTTTTAGTTGAAAATTGAAAAGTTTGATGGAACATGATCTGCTTTTGAGTCGAGCAATCATCATTTTGATACATTCCTTTAAGATATTGTAAATTTGAATTAATACCCTATCTATTAGGTTACCTTAATCAAATAGGTCGGTACACGGGCATCTTTTATATAGATTCTGTCTGCAGAATCTAAAATTAAAATAGTGAATGAGATGAGCCTTTTCAAGAATCAGGAATATGGAAAAAAGAAAACCTAAAACGATCTTGGAAGCTATTTTGTAAATTTTAATGTACTCATAAACGAATAATTCTACTAAAGTATATATTAAGAATAATGAGGTCAAACTCGTAGGAACTATCAATTTTTAGAAAATAAAATCTAATTTAAATTAATTATGACTCATACCTTAGTTGAAAAGAAAATATTTTATTTGAGAAAATTAAAATTAAAGATGCAAGTAAATTAACATAAGAAGTTAGAGATTGAGGTTACTAAGTTTCAATATCTACCATAGTTCAACTTAACAATAATCTAATTACCAATCGGTTTCCAGTTTTAGAATGTCCACTCATCAATATAATAATTAAGTCTAATTAAAATTAATTTTATGTATATTCTTTTTCTACTTAATAGTGCGATATCTAAATATTCCATATAAATAATATTGAATAATAAAGAGTTAGAGTTTACTAAAGCACTCTATGTAAACTATTTGATGAAAGACACAAAATTCAAGATAATCATGCATAAATTGTATAGATCTAATCATAGATTTGGTTAAATATTAATCTCAACAATCAATAATGCAAGAAAAAATAGGTGAAGATATTTAATAATATTCAACTAAACATATTAAATAAGAATTATACACATTAAAACACACATATAAGAAATTAACTGAATAAAAAAATAATTTATTTCATTACATAAGACATTATCTTTAACATTAGTATGAAAAATTAGAAAGACATGGAGAGATTGGAAACAATAAAACCGATAAAAGCCAAGCCTTCAGCGGCCTTCAATTCCTTTCTGTCTCGCTGAAGGCTTGGCTTTGTATACAGAGTGAAGAAGTTGGCCGCTGCCACATTAACAAACCGTTGTCTTTAAAGAAATTAAAAGTTTTGCACTTGCTCTCCACTTTGATTCCAAATTAAATTATCAAAATACATTTATTTTGCTGTTGCTTCTCACGTGCTTTCCTTACAAATTGAGCAATAGATTTAATTCTAATTCAACCTTAAACCAAATATCAACAAAGTCAATAATGTTTAGTTCCCTACAATTTCAATCCCTTTACTTCCTAACCTTCAATTTATTACCTATTTAATAAAATAATTTAATTAGCTAAAATTATAAATGAAGGAAACTAACAAATATAAGATTATTGGAGAAATATATCAGTAAGGTTGCATTTATTTTTTTATATGAAATCTAAATAGGTATGAATTTAGTTGAAATCTGAATAGGCCTGAATGAAAATATCTTAATAACATGTTTACTTTTTCTTTTTCAATATCTGAAAAGAAAAATTTAAAAACTAGTAATTTGACATAAATATCCTTTTAATTGGTGTATTTATTTATTGTTCACAATTTATAATTTTCACAGGTTGATTAGTTTGGTAGTATTAAAAAATAATACTATCATTGTTGATCTTAATTTAATTTTGTAATAAAAGTTGTAATTATAACATCAATTTTTATTATAAAGTCAATATTGTTATTTTATTTTTGATTCATCACAATGGACATAATTTGATTTGTTCAATATTTCAATTTAGTTAATGTTATCATGTAAGTAAAAATTTAAAGCAATTAAGAAAATAACTTCAAGAATAATACAAAATTATTAAGTTTATATATAATATTAGAAATACATGAATTATTAAGGGTATTTTTGAGATTTGAAATTGAAATTTTTCATTTAGACTTCAGACTTCTGATAAAATTATACCTTTTCTATTTAGATAAAATTGTCTGATAATAAGTGATAAGTTAAAAAAATATACAACATAAAATAAATAAATATCTAAAAAAAATTAAATTCAGACTTTTGACTAAAAAATAAACAATACTTAAATTTTACATATAAGAAATAATAGGAGATTTTATAAAAATACAGCCCAAACCCAAAATAAGGACCAATGGGTTACTAGGCCCGTTTTCAATATGGGAGTTCTTTCATTGATTTCAATGAGTAATCTTTTTGTCATTTATCACAGTAATCCACCTTTTTGCTATATTAATTTTATGGGTGGGCTACCTCGACCAAAAATTTTGACTTAAAAAATGACCTAATTTTCATTGATTTTATCCACTTAATTCAACGGCAAGAAGTTAAAAAATACAAAAAAAAAAGAAAAGTCATATTTATGTCTCCATCAATCTACCATTAAATTAAGTAAATCCAATTGATAGAAAATTAAATTATTTTTTAACTCAAATTTTTATTATTTTTACTTTAAAAACATATTATAGTTTTTTTAAATAATAGTCATTATATTTTAAATCAAGAAATCAATACAACATTAATGCATTAACATATCTATGGTAAATATTTGAATTTTAGAAGTGATTAGGTGCGCGACAGCACCTGTGTCATGATTTGGGATTAGGGATTGTGCTGTGGAACCAAAAGCCCCTTAATTTAGAATTTAATACGTGCATTATCGGGTACAATAAGGTGCGAGATAGCCAAACAGTGCATACATAATTACTTTTGTGTGGATATATTTATAAGGGCACCATTACATTTGGTCAAATCATCACAGTGTCTCTAAAATATGGGGAGAAAAAAAATACATGAAAAAAAAATACATAAATGATATGGAAAGGATTTTTTTTTTTTACAATGTTCTTCTCCAATTGATATGGAATGGAATTTCAACAGAAATGCATACATGATATGAAATTTTTCAATAAAAACTTTATATGTAGTGAAAATTCACCATATTAAACAAAAAACGATAAAGACATATAATAATTAACCTTTACACCCACACACGCATACATATATATCTGAATAATGAAGAAACCTAAAAAACTACCTCCACACTTATAATTTTTGGGAAAATAGAAGGAAAAAAAAGAAAATAGAAGGAAAAAAGATAAAATAGAAAAACAATTTTGTCTTCAAGAGAGCTCCCTTGGCGGGAAGTTTAACGGAAAGAACTTGTTCTTATCTTGAAGATGGCTTTAGAAGAATGGAACGAGACAGACGAATCTTAAAAATAATTTTGCTTAATAGCTATTATATTTTATAAAATATATCGTCCTATATCTTTTATCATTTATCACATTAATCTATCATCAATGTGATAGAATTAATGAATAAAATCTTACTTAAAATCTTAATGGTTCATTTGGAATTGTTTTTACCAAGTTTAAAAGTGATTTTGAAAGCAAAAAGATTTTTATGAATAACTTTTTGGCAAAATTACCACATTCAGTCATCTAATAACAAATTTTGAAAAGTGGGCAAATAGTAGTTTTCAAAATTTGATTTTAAGAATCACTTTGGTATTTAATACAATTTCATATATATCCCCATATATTATAAAAACAAAAAATTATCTTATTAATTAGGAAATAAAATCATTGACTTTTAAAAAATTATTATTATTACTGATTATATTGAGATAAAAAATAAAAAATAAAATTAATAATATAAGATATTTATTTCAGTTATCAATTATTATAGGTACAAAATAAAAACATATTATATATATATATATATATATATATATATATATTTATAAATGTTTAAATAAAATTTATTTAACAATATGTTTAATTCAGTCATTTATATTATCACAACAATTTAATAGTAAGATTTGTTAAATACATGCGATTGCTTTTAAAATGTTTAACTGATTTTCTTAACAACTAATTATTTTTACAGTATAAGTAACAATAATTATCTTAAAAGCTACAACATTATCAAACTGATTCTTAAATCTATGATATAAACTTTTTCATGTATAATCTCACTTTTACAACGGAGAAAATAATAACTTGAAATGACATTAGTTGATAATATCGTTCTAACTACTAAACAACCAAAATCAAATAATTTGGTCACCAATTTTTTTAAGCAATCCCTTAGTTACGAATTAGTGGCATTTATTTTATTGTACGAAACCTAAGTAGACCTAAATTAATCAATTTTAAATATAGTTGATTGTCTAAATCTAAATAACATATTTGTCTTCTTGTCAAATATCTAAAAATATGTATTACATTATTTTTTTTCAACTTTAAAAATCTGAAACCAGCACCTCTACGTTTGTGCCTTTACAAATTTAAATATTAAATAAATAATAAACATCTCAAAAAATATTACTGAGGTGGTATTTTATCATTGCATGAATCATACTTAATTGAATGTAATCCTTTAATATTCTTAATAAAAATATGTTAATTAATTTTGTTGTAGTTTATGATTTTTTATATGAAAAGTATTCATAAAAGATAAAAAATTAAACAATGGTAATTTGAAGACAATAAAAAGATAAAAAAAAAATGATATTCTATTTTTATATTATTAAAAGTTATAAAGATGAATAATTATGTTAATTAGTAAGTTACATTTAGGTAATAATGAAAATAACTAATCAGATAAAGATATTTTAGAGAATATATTTTAATGATATCATTTAAACTTTTTAGATTAAAAAAATAGCTAAAAAGAAAATTGGCGTACCAATTTAATGATAAATTTTTTTTATTAAGTTGAAAAAATAAACAAACTTAACAACTTAACTAATTGAAATTAAGTAATTAAGTTAAAAAATAAATGACCCCAATTTAATAATAAGAAGTACCACACATACCAAAATTTAATCCCATATAATATAATATTTATTCATTAGTTAGTGGGATAATACAATTAATTCACTTAAAATTTATAAAAAATTATTAATCATTTAATCAATGACACTTTAAATGCTGCATCATTTTAGAAGACATTTAGGATAAAAATTTTAAAATGTATATGGTTACTCTTTAATAATTAAAAAGAGGTTATTGCTTTACCTCAAGACAATAATTAAGACAACATTAATCTCAGTGTTAATAAGGAGGTTAAATGAGTGTGATTTAACTAAAGACTTTTCAGATGTCATTTTACACGCGTCGGCGATGCAATTAAACTCCACTCAGAATCCGCGTCACCGACCACTTCAGTTTTCCCTCGCTCCAATTTTTGGTCAAACTTAACCTAACTCTTCTGGCATACAGTATTTCCCGTTTTCAAATTACCTAATCATCAATCACCACGTGGGACTCAGCATTAATGTATTCGCTCACTCAATGTTAAAGCAGTGTGCTCGACAACAGAGTAACAAAACTCAATTGTAAGCTTCGGCCTGGGTATTTTTACTGACAAGATTCGCTCTTAAAATCTGTCCCTCTCTCTCTTTCTAGACTCGTCAAAAAGAATTTTAAAAAATAGAGAAAACAGAAAAACAGAGAAGCAAAAATTATAAAAGAGAAATACAAAAAGAAACCAAGCAAACTTAATCTACTTCTACTAATAGACACTAACACGAAAGCCGAAACACAATTAACTCAAAAAATAAAAAATTAAGCGGCAAGATCGGTGCCTAGTCTAGGGTTTCTTCTAGATTCGACACACAAGAAGCTCGAGATTCAATTTCTCATTCAATCTTTTCTTGTTGAGGTAATTTTTTTTTTTTTTTTGTCTTGTTTTGCTGCTGTATTCTTATCGTTTTATATGTTAATTTGTGTTATATTTTGATGCCTATTGGCTTTACTTGTCATTTTATTGAAGTGTTAAACTGCTGCGTTTCAGGGTGAATTCTAAGACTTAAATTGGCTCTAATTATAGGTTTCCCCCCTTAATTTGGAGATTGTGGTTTCTATTTATTTCATTTTAATTTGCGTACATTAGAGTATAGGGTTTAAGGCACTGTTTTTTTCTTAATTGGTGTGGTCATCAAAATCTGTAAATTGATTAGGTATATTTTTGCTGTGCATTCACTGCTCTTATTTTTTTAACTTTTTTTTTCCTGGAAGGGAAAGGTTTGTGGACACAGTTCTTGTTGAGGGCCTTTGTATTGGTAGTAAAAGAAAAGAAGTGAAATGCCGGAGGAGGAACTGGTGGAGCTGAAGTTTCGATTGTATGATGGATCGGATATTGGTCCATTCCGGTACTCGCCAACCTCAACTGTGGCCATGCTGAAAGAGAGAATCTTTTCCGATTGGCCAAAAGGTTAGGACTTCAACTTCTTGATAGTTTTTGAAACTGTTTGATGGAATTTTTTTCACTCTGCTTGATGAAAATTTCACATGATGGTCATTGATTAATGTATATCCTCCTTTCAGCGTTTATGATTGCATATTTTGGGAGAAAGATACAACTCAAGAACTTTAGTATTGATTTGATTTTTTAATCTGATTTGTGGCTTTGTTTCTTGAGTTTGTTCTGTTAGACTTAGACAAAACATATGGTCCAAAAGAGCGGATTACCAGAATCAGAAGTCCAATGATGAAACATCTGGAAATTCTTGTTATGCTCTCAGTCAACATGCCTTAAAAGAAACATGTGCATGGTTTTTCTTGCGCATCCATGCTTTTTGATTTTTCCTAGTGCCTGGAGAAAGGGAAAATTACTGACCAACTCTTTGTTTGTATATATGTGCTGCTTCAACGTTGATTATATGAGTTAGAAGAAGTTCTGATGTGACAGTTGATGGGATAATTTTGTAACCCTCAGATTTTGTAGTCTAAGAATATGAGTGTATTTGTCCCTGTACTGTCTTTTATATAGATGCAAAATGATGTTTCAGTCTTTTCATTTGTAGAAGTACATTTTTGTTTTACTAAAAGTGCATGTGTACAAGTATTTTTGTTGTATATCCCTCATTTTTTAGTTACCGTGCACATGAGAATTTCTCATTTAATGTTCCTGAATTCCTCTAGACCTTTTGCCAAAATTTAATATATGCCCTGTTTGCAAGTATAATATACAATCCTATTGGAAGCGATACAGACCCTGAAAATTCTGATTTAGATAGAATATAAGAACTTTTTATCTTGATTTTGCTCTATCTAGTGTGGTATTCTTAAAAAGGAAAATGCGTTTCAACTATCAATCTTTTTTGGTCTTGGTGTTTCCTTTTATCCATCCTCTGTTTGAGACATCCGTGCTTCTCATGAATTCAATTGTATCTGGATATTGTTCTTTTGTTTTGCTTACTCATTTGTAAGAACATCCTTTTTTAAACCAGAATCTGTTTGAAATTTATTGAAATTAAATTTTAAGCTTCTTCTTCTCCTTTATCAAAATCTAATGATAATTCTTTTTTATTAAAATCTAGTAATAAATTGTCCAAACAGTCTAAGATTTATTATCATGTGAAGTGCTATAGGTTTCGTTGAAACTGAAAAATAAGCTTCTTGTCAGATGTCTTATTGCAATAAGGATGCCTCGTTTTTGTGTCATCTTATTGTTTGTTATGAGAAATAGATTCTTCATTCTGAGAAGTCCACACTTCTGTTTTCGTGGAGTTTGAAGTAGTACTGGCTGTTTCTCTCTCTCTCTGTCTCTCTCTTTCTCTCTTTCTCCCTCTCTGACAATATTCTCATATGCTTTTCAGATATAGAGTATCCTGATTCATTGGACATCCTAATTATCAGCCAGGTTGATAGGAAGATAATGAAGCGAGTATGAGAGTGGTCAGTTGTCTGGGAAGAGTTTGGTTGTCTGCATAGGGATAATTGATCTTGTTTTTCTTTTTTTTGTAATAGATACTTGTGCACTGTGAGAAAGATATCACATAAATATAAATTAAGCCCCTCCACAACCTTGATGTGAGTGGGATTTGAATTCTAGACCTCTTGAACGAACCACCACCTCACAGATGAAAGGTTCCTTTGAAATCCTGACAAGTTTCTTAACATTATTAGATCTGTAGGAAATGGATTTAAATGAAAAGTATACTTGTAATATATATCTCCTTTCCAATCATAGGAATCTGTTTGATTGTGCTAAAATTTCCTTTATCGTTGTTCTAGTTCACATCAAGAATAGTCAGTTAATTTGATTCATATAGCATCCGAACCAGAACAATCACAAATTTATGAGTAGGCCAGATTCCTAGTTAATTATGTGTTTCTTGGTTGTGGGGCCAGAAATAGTCACAGAGCTATTTGTGGATTTTTTGTGAATGTCTTGGGGTGATCATGGCCTAAGCTTTCCTATGTGCTGTTTGGTCATGCATCATTGTCCACAGGAAAACATTTGGGTTTCGAAACACATATAAGATAATATTCTGTCTTGGATTGTGTTACTTGACAATGCTGATTGAACGTTCTCAGTTAATTATGATGAAAATATGCAATGAATTTTTCTCTGAATTACTGTTATCTTACACTTGACACTGCCAAGTGTTTCAGGAGCGTACTCCTAACAGTATCTACAGGAAACCTATTATCTGGGTAATTCTTGATCTTTTCTACATTGTATTTATATATAGCTTTATTACCAAAGAAAAATACGATCAGTCACCGCTGTTTATGATCAGTCATTGCTCTTTCTCCTATATATTATATCTCCATTACTTTGGCATATACAATCAGATTTCTGATTCCTGTTCCACACCGGGCGTGACATTATACTTTAAGCTTTGAATTACCTTACCCTGTCAAGCAAGAGTGAGATAATGGAATGTGGAGTTATAGTCATATTGACTTCTACTTATCCTCATTTCTGATTGGTTGATATTTATTTACTAATAACTGCTCTAAATTTTATATTTATATTAGATAAGAGAATTGTACCCAAGACAGCCAATGACATCAAACTGATTAGCGCTGGGAAAATTTTGGAAAACAACAAGACTGTTGGCCAATGTAAAGTACCATTTGGTGAGCTTCCAAAAGGGTCTATCACAATGCATGTTGTTGTGCAGCCACCATTAGCAAAAGCAAAAACAGGTAACTTTATGTGCTTTGCGCAAACATAGACCAAGAGCCAGTTCATATTTCAATCATGAGTTCGTGACATGAGATATAGCAAATTCACTGTTACTTTTTCTTATGCATTTGCTGGAAGTTACAATTTTTGTTTGTTTGCCTTCACAGAGAAGAAGCTGGATGAACCACAAAAGAAAAATTTTTGCTCATGTTCCATCTTGTAATAGATTTGGTGTTGATATAAGAAGTTAAAGCTTTTGAGATCCCATGGGGATTTGCTAGGATCTCGTTGGCCACGGAAATGGATAGCTGGAAAGAAAAATAATTTGTAAAACAGTGTCATTCTAGCTGGGTAGGTATGTGTTTGTTGGAGGGCATTCCTATGTAACTCTGGGCATGACGGCAATGATGTATTTGTGTTCTATAAAATGGGTTTTTGATGTATTTGTAGCTGCAATTAGTTATTATTATTATTTGTCAATTTTATACGTGTTTGATATTGAAGGATCCGTGTATGTTTCTGCTGATGCTATTATTTGAAATTGTCATTCTTGAAGTTGTACAAGGTTTTGGAAATATCCATCGCGCTGGTGGTATTGTTTGTTGGATTGAAGTTGAGGGTCGTATGGTTGTGAAGTTACACGTGTATTGTGCAAAGTGTAAATGACTTGTTTTCGGTGCCTTGATGAAGGCACACTATTGATGCGATAACTTGGCTATAAGGTTTTGTTATTTCTGAGTTTGAGCTTAATTTTATAACTTGCGATACATCAGTTTTTGGAGGGCTTTGTTTTTCTCTTACTTAGAATAACTTATAAAGTTTATAAGATAACAGAGTATTCACCTATTTCTCATACGGTGCGTTTGATACACTATATTATATTATGTTGTATTTTATTATTTTAATATTATTATATTATATTATGTTGTATTGTATTAGTACTGTATTATAATAATATTATATAATATTTGGTGTTACATTATACTGTATTAATTTTTAATTATATTATATATTGTGTTATTAATTTTTTGTGAGTAATTTAAATTATATATTTAGAAAATAATATTTATTAGTACTTAGAAAAATACTAAATATAGAGGTTTTAAATTTTATAAATTTAACAAATTTTTTTAGTGTAAATGTTAAAATATATCATAATTTTTCATAAAAATTGGAGCTTATAACATTAAATTTTTAGAAGCATAACATTTATTTTTTAGTATTTTCTAAATATATGACTTGTAAAATAAAGATCGAAGCAAATAATTTAATTAAATAATCTTTAATAATATAACAACATAAATAAATAGTTAAAACATATAAGATTAGTTTAAAAGTCATCTTAGGATAATAGAATAAAAATTTATAAATACCACGAAATAAAAAAATAATAATAAAGTGATATAATTGTCATAACATATTAACTAATAAAATGAATTGTGCTAAATAACCAAAATAAGAGTTCTGTAGTATATGTAATAATATTTTATATAATTATTTAAATTAATAATATTATTAATTATATTAAATAATAATTTAATAATAAATTAAAATGAAAAATTAAAATTATATAATATAATATTAAATTCAAAAGTTATATTTATTTAATATATTATTATTATTATAAAGAAAATAAAAAAAAATAAGAAGAAGCAAGCTAATATGGCAGTAGCACAGCCCATTAATGTAGTGCTTTTATAGCTGCTTTTAGCGCCAAACATGAGCTTGCATAAATTTAATAGAAAACAATGTTTTTATCCTATATAATGTGGGCTACCAAACACACTCTTAGTTAGAATAACTTATAAAGGTTTTTAGGTAATGCTTCACTTTCAAAAAATAAATATTGTTTGGTATCCATTTTTGAAAGTGCATTAAATTTATTTATCATGAGGTATAACTATTAGAACAACTATTAACTTGGTATAAGTGGGTTGGCAAAATTCATATCCGTATTACATTTTTATATTCAGATCCACAAAAAAATATACGAACCTAGATGCGGGTAATATCTACAATGGATGAGGGAGGATATTCTAGATATTCAGATTTGTAAAAATCAAAATTTAATAATTTAATATATAATATAAAAATTCAATGATCTACCTAATAATATCAAATAAAATTCAAATAATAATTCAACAATTAATAATCAACATGAATAACATATAAAAACATCATAAATCCACAAATAAAATTTAATTTTTGATTTTAAATTAAATTTTTAACATTTATTTTAAATTTAATTTTTAATTTAAAATAAAATTTAATTAGATTTGAATATCCGATTTTTTAGATACACTTACATTCGGATCTGAATCCATGCAGATATGAACTTTCTACATCTAGATCAGTATTTTTTTATATGCAGATCTGGATCTTTGTGGAAGCAGGCCGTATCTGGATTTTATTACCATCTCTAGATATAAGTTTCATTATTATATAATTTAGCAAATCTGAATATAGAAGTTATTAAAAAGCTTATTATCATTTCATTACTTCAACAATTGTAAAATATCAAATGACTACAAGAAATATTATTCTATGTTATTTTACTATTATAATTTTATAAAACTTTTCATTGTACTACTTTTCCATTATGATTGTTAGTTGACTAGTAAAATACTAATTTTATCTTTTATGATAAAATACACAAATAGAGATATCAAATAATAGATATAAAATTATTGTTATACCATTAAATTGTTAAATAACAATTTTAACCATGACTTTATGAATAACCTTGAATTTATTATAACTACAAAAGTAATTAATTGGAAAAAATACCCTTATAATTTTTTTTTGTTAAAAAAAGTGCAATCTATTCGGGGAAAAAAAACATGTAAATATGGAAGTATTGATTTGTAGATAAAACTTTTAAGTGTTTTTATTTTTTTAAGAATAGATTGTCTTCTGTTCTAACAAAAATATCTAGGGGTATTTTTATCAATTTACTACTTTTATAGTTATAACAAATTCAAGGTTATTTATAAATTCATGACTAAAACTATTATTTAACAATTTAAGGGCTTAACAATAATTTTATGTAGATTATTGATATCTCTACTTGTGTATTTTATCATAAATGATAAAATTATTATTTTACTAATTAATTAACTAGTTAACTGACTGTCCTAGGAGAAAAGTAGTAAAATAAAAGGTTTTGCAAAGTTAAAATAGTAAAATTATAGGAAACAATACTTCTTATAGTTATTTGATATTTTATAATTTTTAAAGTAGTGAGATAATAATAACTCTTATTAAAATATACAATAAGTGGTTTACTTAGTATGGTTTGTATATTTATATCTAATTAATACAAGAGCTACTTACACTTAAAAAATATTTACAAGAGAGAATAGGTTTTATCCTTCCCATGATTTCGAGGGAGTCTTCACCAATCACCGCCATGCATGATCTAGGTGGCTTTAAGATGTTTTGATAGGTTAGGTTGTTTGTTTTTATATCTAAAGTCTTATTTTAAGACATTTTTATATGAATGAAAAAAGTCAAATTTCCTAACTTGTAATTGAACAATAAAATATCTAAATGGAAAATCAATTTTTTTTCTCACAAATACCATTATTAAATATACTTATTCCTTATCTAGCCATTAGATG
Source organism: Luvunga scandens (assembly GCA_030449905.1). Lineage (NCBI taxonomy): Eukaryota > Viridiplantae > Streptophyta > Magnoliopsida > Sapindales > Rutaceae > Luvunga > Luvunga scandens. Next base: position 1,461,092 of record JASUUG010001122.1, on the reverse strand, counting down.
TTATATTAAAATTTTCCTTGATCTTAAATTTTACTTGATCTTAAATTTTATATTTTTGTACTTGAAAGTAATTAACTTAAAACAAATAAAATATTCTTAATTTACATTTAATCATTTTAATTTAATTTTTTTATACAATTTTTTTTTATTTTATTTTGATTATTTCTAATTAGCAACTTTTTCCATGTATTATTTTATATTTAAAAAAATTTCAATATTATGTTAAATTGTAAAAAATAATGTTATCAAAATTATTCTTCATAAATTATATATCAAATACTTACCTTTTAAATATTTATAACATATAAAAACCAATGTATTAGAAAACAATGTAAATATATACCTATTTAAACTTCAAGTATATATAATAGTTTCAAGGTCATAAGTGTAAAAATATTAGGTTTAAGATATTTTGAGTTTATAAACAAACAACTTACCACTTACACTCAAACATAAAAAAAATTAAAAACAAAGATATTATTCTAACAAATTCATTTAGACCTATTTAAACTTCAGTAATATATTTAGATCCATTTAGATTTCAGATAAAAAAATATTAGTTTAAAAAAATTGTTGGATTCTCTATTAGGCATTTTCTCTCCTAATTCTTTTAAATTTTTAAAGATTCACTGACATATGTCATTAATGAAATTAAATGACTAAAATTTTTTTTAATTAACTTTTACCTAAATTGGACATATGAATTTATGTGTGACTCTAGTCAATTTTTTTTTTTTTGTGTAAATTCTTTCCCTTTTAACTAGGGATGGCAAAAGAATCAAGGTCTGGCTCGCATCTGCAAAGATCCGAAAGATCCGGATCTAGAAAAATCCAAATTTGCTATTAAAAATGCATATTTGAAACCTAAAATCTGTGCAAGTGCGTTCAAAAAATCGGATATCCGGATCCACATTATTTTTCAATTAAATTATTTATTTAATTAAATTTTAATTAAAAATATATAATTTAAATTATTTATTTAATATGAATAAGCATAATTAACTCTATAATCCTCCTTGACTTTAATTTGAAAAATACGTTAAGAAACTAAAATAATAATAATAATAATTAGAGAATATTGCAATGAATTGGTTTATCTTAGATGTTTTCTTTATTTTTTATGTTTGATTTATGTTGTGAAATTTTTAATTGTGGATTTATGGTGTTGTTGTATGTTATTTATGGATTGTTGATTGTTGAATTATAATTACATTTTATTTGTTATTATTAGATAAATTATTGATTTTAAAATTATATTTAAATTTACTATTATGCGGATCCGAATATGCAAAAAATCAGCCCCTAATTTGTGCGGTACCCGCATCTGGATCCATATACCTTTTTGCAAATCCAGATGCGGATCCATATATCAAAACTTTAATACGAATCCAGATCCGTAGGCACCTATATATGGATTTGAATCCAAATTTTGCTATTCCTACTTTCAACACACATCAGACTTATAAAAATACAGTAGCCAGAGAGTTTTTTTTTTATAAGGGAAAGAAGAGTTGTAGAACTTATTTCTCCCTGTTGACTCAATTTTTTAAAGAAAAACCGAGTTAGAAATAATATCAACCTGACTTTTGTTATTGTTATTTTGTTCTAAATAAAACTTATTAAAAAATCCCAAAGAAACTTAAATGGAAACTTGGAATTTTTCATCCTCCAATTTCGTCAATGCAAATCTAGATGGCTGTTGATGAGTTATGGTATGAACTCATATTAGGAAGAGCTGTCACTATAGGGTTGGCAAAACTTGAGTCCAAGTCCAGGTATTGCAATGCCCGAATCCAGCCTAGATGTAAATTTTTTATACCCAGGCCAGGTTTTAATCTGGGTACCCGAATTTTATATTTTTTAATATAATAATATTTTTTTTGTAATTTTATAAGTTTTAAATTTATTTCAATAAAATTTGATATGAAATTATAAACTTTAAGTGTTTAAAAATTTATATTTGTGTAATAGATGAGTCAAATAAATATAAATATTTAAAATAATATATATTTTATAATATTTTTTTAAAAAATATGGGCTTTGAGTTGGGTTTTGGGTTTATCAAGTGATGCCCAAGATTGGCCCGCCTTTATACCAATATCTGGCCCACATAACCCGGGTATAGTGCTGGTTAGGGCCGGGCGGGTATTTTTTGCCACCCCTATGTGACTGAGATCAAATTCAATAATGACAGTAGCTCCTTTGAGAGAGGGAAAGAATTTAGGAAAAAAAAAATTGACAAGGGTGACACGTGAGTTTGGATGTCTATTTAAAAAATTAATGAAAATAAAATATTAACCATTTAATTTCATTAATAACATAGTCATTTAATTTCATTAATGACATATGCTAATGAATCCTTTAAAATTTAAGAGGAGTAGAAGAGAAAATCGTTAAGAGAGGATCGGGATCTATTAATAACATAGTCATTTAATTTTTGAAAACCGTTTCAAGCTAGACACCATCAAATGTGATATGGCCCTAAGCATCAGTCGGAAACACTACCTTCATTTTCAAAAACAATTTCTAAAAATCGCATTTAAAATAAATAATCCCCATAGAGATACTAATCCTATAGTAATTTTTACCTATCAATTCAATGATATATGACTTACGCTTATCTCAACAAAGAGGCCCATTGTATTGAGTCATACATGGATGCTCATCATCGATCAAACGGTCATTATCAAAAATTAATTATTTAATTTTCAGAAAAAATCTCTAATGAACAATTGTAAAACTTCTCGTCTTGCCACCGATTCTTTTTTTTTTTTTTGAAGCCGTTTTTTTTTACTTTTTTTTTGAAGCCTGAAGCCAGTGGTTGCGACATAAAGACGGGACGGGGAATCAGGTCAGTGTGTGATAGAATCTAAATGCGATATAATTAATTAATTAATTAATTAATTAATTAATTGACCTTTATGATATATCCTAAGGTCACTCTCTGCAAAATCAAACAATTTATCCTTTACAGCTTTCCCGTTTTCCATTTTTAGCATTCATCTCGTGGTTTTTGCATGGCATTATTACGGACAAAAAAACAAATTAATATAAAAATTTCTAATAAGCACGAGCCTAATTAATAATTAAGCAAAAGTACACGTACGTGAAAAGTGGAGAATTGCTCATCATCATCAGCATCGCCACGCAGAAGCAGCAAGAAGTGCTCTATCTTGCCAACCCAAAAGCAAGCAACCATTATCTTCAGTCAAGCGATAGCCATCACATGAATATAATCCAAGCAATATCTTCGATTGAGTCACAGCATTTGCACTCAACGGCACCCCTTTGAATCCTTTCCCTTCCATTATCTTTCTCCATTTCTCAAGCCTCTCGTGCCTCGCCGTTCTCTCCGCCCCTTCATATGCCACTATGTTTCTTATCTCCGGTGCAAATATGTACTGCTCCACTTTTGCTCTCTGTGCTGAATCCGGAGGAAACGTTGCGTCTAATGAGTCGAAAATTGCAGAGTAATAGTGCAATGCCTCGAGGAAACGGCCTAAGAAGTATGGTCCGTTATGGCTTGCTTCTTGTTCAACTATGGTTACGATATTTGGTGCTTGGTCACGGATCATTGCTAGTAAATTTCCTAGGCAGTTACCGGGGACACGGTGGAGGCGGTTAACGGCGTTAACGGCAAGAGCCTCACCTACACGTCTGTTGAACATTTGTGGCTTCAGGTCTTCGAGTTGTTCACCTACTGGGTGGAACTCAAACGGTACATGGAGTGAGTGGGCAAGTTCTGATAAGCAGCGTCCGGTTTCCTTCACGGATTCTATCGTAGCCCCAACTCCGGTTATTCGGAGAAACGGAGCTCCTCCGGGTCGAGCAGCTAGGGCTTGCATGAAGGCTGGCCATTGGTAGCCCTGGAGGATGTCTAGGTCGATGACATGGACACGTTCTTCGGCTTCAAAGGCCTCAAAGATTGCTTGATTGGCGGTGAAATGAGCGAACTTAACGTACGGGCAAGCTTGGTACACGATTTGGTAAATCTTCAGGACTTCTAAAGAGTTTGGTGGGAAAGGAGAGAAGGCTTTTGGAGTAGAAGTGCTTGGTTTTGTGGATAGGGTTGCTGCAAGTCTTGCACTTAGAGCTTCAGTGAAGCAGGAAGCGACTCGTTGCATGGAGTCACCGAGAGGCGAGACTACTCGATTGAGGTGATGCAAGTATCTTCTTGCTAACATGAAGTCCTCTTTAGCCACCGCTTCAGCGCAGGCAAGAAGGAGATGCACCAACTGAAGCCCGCTATCTTGTTCCTAAAGAAACAAATGAAAGTTAGCAATAAAAGAAATAAAAATTAAAAAAATAAAGTTTTACATATGAAAATGCTTAGGTGTGGACTTTCACTCCTTATAAAGTTTAGGCTCATTCTTTTATATTTATTCATCTGCGCTTCATAAAATATGGACGTCTGCACCTGAACATGGCTTGTGTTATATATATGCTTTCTTATATATATCGAGAAATATTTTTGCACATCAAAATATGTACACCCAGTTAATAGAATTATGACATGTATACAAAAAGGTACGGATATAGTTAAGGAGAGAAAAGTTTTTAACCTGCTCAGAACTGATAGGGAGAGGGGCCATTAAGCTATGGTTAAGATTCTGCTGCTGTTGTGTTTGTTGCCTCTCCTGCAGTTGCTCTTGTTGGAGTTGTTGATAAATATCCTTGTCATCAGTCAACTGAGAAGCTCCAGCCGTTGATGATGATTCACTCACTGATCCACTAAAACTCGACGGATTATTATTTGGCATTGCTAAGCATTCAAGCATTGCTGGAACCGTCGTAGGTATGTCAATTAACTGAGATGAGCTTCCACTACCACCGCATATCCTCATCGGCGAAAACATCCCGTATCCATCCTTTTGATAATCATCCAAGAAATCTTCAATAGCGGTCGTCAAAGCAAGATTCTCCGGCGGCATATACTGGTTGCCTGGAGAGTTAAACACTTTATGAAGCGGGCTTTGCCCTTTTGCTCTGAGGCTGCTGCTGAATGCTCCAACCTGAGCCGAAAAGCGAGGCGGAGAACATCCTGAAAGGCTCTGTCCTTGCATTGCTTGTGCGTAGTTGTAGTTGTAATTATTATTGTAAGCTGATGTTTGTGGAGAAGGCAAGTTTCTCACCGGAGATGAGATCATGAAGTCACCGTCTAACTGATCGGAGAAGAAGGTTTCCCATATTGAACAATCCGGTGACTGCACTTCGACGTCGCCATCTATTTCAAACTTGAGTGGTGGGAAGTTGAGGCTTGGTGGTGTTAGGCTATTTGGCTGCTCCAAGTCAGAAGATTGAGGTGTTTTTTTGGTCTCTGAAATTGATGACTCGTTTGGAGAAGTTGGATGGATTTTAATGCTTGAAGATGAGTTCTCACTTTTAAGAGTACCCACACTTCCACACACTGAATTAATCATCTTCTCCTCTTGGTATTCTAAGCTTAAAATCTAAATATTCAAAACCCACAAACCCGAATCAAGATAAATGGTATTACAAATTAAGAAGTGTTGATTTAGATAAAAATAATTTGGGTGTTTCAATATTTGCTAGCTAGCTTTTACTAAAAAAGCTAGAGAATGTGCATCGATCTCTCTCTTTTTATTGAGTACTTTAGCAAAGGACTTTGTCACATTGTCCAGAATGGCTTTAGAAAATGAAAGAGATGAATTGACAAGTTTGAAATCTAATAGGCATATGATTGGAGGTTAGTGCTGTTATTCACCTCCAATTTATCACCTCTACGATGTAAGTTGTATTCTAGAGGTGTAAATTTGTCATCTTTAGCTGCCAATTTTAACTCTTTGTTACTCGGCTTTGGAAGGCCTGTGATTGCACTAAATGACAGTTTATTGAATGGGGTCCGCTTTCCTAGAGCCGGCCCATGCTGAAAATAATTTAATTTGAATATTTGGACCTTTTCTTGGTTTATAATATTAGTGATCATCGTTGCCTTCGTATCCAAGATTGACGATTGGTTAATAAAGAATAATACAGAGGAGAAAATTATGAAGGAAATTGTTCTGAATGAGAAAGGACAAAAAAGGGACCCATTTAAAATGTCACTTGTGAAAAGGACTTGAACAATGCAGATTGACATTAGAGAAACAATTGATTTTGCATTAACAAGAAGACTACCGTTACTAATTGCTATTGTCAATGGTTTGTCACCTTATTATGTGGTCAATTGCTTTAGCACTTTTTGCTCGTTCTGAATTATTCCTTTTTAAGTTGAATTACGTTTGGTGAGAATACAAATTAAAGAATGTAAATCAGTTAATATAAATTGAAGAATGTAAATCAGTTAACTATAAAGATGTGTTTGAAATATTTTTGAGTGCTTCTGAAGTCTTATTATTATTATTTTATTCACTTATTATCATTTGGATATTTTGACCAATCATAATAATAATATGTATATACACATGACAAACACTCCTCGTTTGCAAAATAAATGAAATGCGCATGCATAAAATCTTAACATAAGCTTAATTATTGTCATTATTTTTAACAAAAAAATAGTTGGCATTTATTTGTCAACAACCTTTCTTAAGGATATGGGCCGGCACGTGACCTCGGAGCTTGATAGTCCAGCCCGTCCCCTCAGTTTTGCCTACAACACGTATCGACGTGGGACTCTATGCTGGCATGAAAATACTGTCCCCAACTGCCAACTATAGGCTTTTGGCTATTCTTCCGTCAATAAAATCACGATTAATTTTGTATACGTTCAATCATCTCCAAGGCAATAATATATAAGAGTTAAATTCAAAACACAATAGTGATCTTCTCATAATTTCTCTTGTGATTAAATCATCGGTTCTTATTATATAGCTAATATTCTTATCTAACTTTTCTCATCATGTATCAAAATGGTTGTCCCAATGAAATTATATAACAATAAAAGATATTACTTCAAATGTTTAAACTTTGTTTCTCCCAAGAGAGTGAGGTGATTTAGAGGAAAGAGACGAGAAAGTGATAAAAGAAGAAGAAGAAGAAGACAAGAAAGAAGACATAGGCGAGATCGTCGGATTTGGCGTCGGTGGCGCCGCCCTACTCCTTGGACTTGCCAAAGGAATGAAGCTCTTGTCTCTCTTAATTAGTCGGCATTCATTTCTCTCTTCTCTCTTTCTCTTTCATATGGTTAATTATCATTTAGTTACTAATTAATTATTAAATACAGCCATGCACGCGTGCCATGTACCTTCATTCAAATCATTTCTCATGATCAAATTAATTAATCTTGCCCCGTTGCATGGAAACATTTCACATTTCTTCACAAGGACGGAATGAAACTACCTTAATCGTTAATTAATCTTCTACATGAGTCCATTCACAACAATCTAATTTCTCTACATTTCTCTTCTTCTGTTTGTCCGTACTTGAACGATCCTGCATGGAAACTCCATGCTTTCAGCATTATCATCGTATTGGTATTAACTCCGTATTCTCGTACGGGCTAATTATCCTTAAGAACGTCACAGAACTATACTTTTACGCTTGCTTCTGTGTTTGCATGTACACATTATAATCATGTTAGATTCACAAAGTCGAGTGACAAAACTTGTACCATTTAAATAAAATTTGAGAGACAAAATTGATATGTTAAATGGTATGTCATAAAAACCAAGTCTAGCTAGTGCCAGATTGCTTATGTCTCACACTATGATTTATTCTCTAGGGAATTGCTTAATCATTACGTAGTGGGCATACAGGATCATTAATTATCATTAGAGTAACTAAAAGTTGATATTCATCGATCAGTAGTCATCAATCATTTGTATAATTAGTTGTCGCTATAAAACACGCTTTCCCATGAGATCTTATCCAGTATTTGCAACTTCAAGACCAAGTCTTTATTGACTTTTCTCATGGCCACCAAGAGAATGATCAATTCAGGAAATATTAACTTCGAACTAATTAATTTTGCTAGTAGTTGTAACAGCTTTCTGAATGCGAGGACATTAATTGAAGAAAAATCTTACATGAAAACGACACTTTGTGATCATTAAAATTTGTTTTATAGGTTGTTTTCAATTGATAAAAAGAATTAATACTATTGGCTTTATTACCAAATCCAACTATTTCTCTTATACAAGATTAATGGCCACCACGAAATACTAAAAGCTCCATTCAAATGGGAGAAAGCATTGGGCCTTCGAAGTTCAATGCTACATATTTATGATATTTGCTTGTACTATTTGTAGCCGAAATCGTGGCCGGGTCAAAGATTTTATTATACATTGTAATACTAACTGGGAAAATTTGTTTGACCAAGTTATGAATCTCTTAGTCCCGGCAGAAAGAGTAATGAACCTGACAGTTTCTGTTTGTTCTGAACTTCGGTTATTTATTCGCAGTTTCTTCAGTAGGATAAATCAAAAATGCCTTTTTTTAACTTATTAGCCAGCTTTGATGCCATGAACTTCAATATGGTTTCTTCTTTAGAATACCGATATTTTTTTACTATCAGAGCTAACCTATACCTGTGTTTACAATTAGAAATTTGCTGGGATTATAAACTAAATCAATTCAAGTATGACACATCTCATATTTTTATTCTCATTTTAGAATATATCTTTCCCACGAAAAGATATATCAATTCTATCTACATTCATGGGAGAAATTTCCACTCATACCCAATTATGAGAAGGTAATAGAATGTGCGATCTCAAATGCTTCTGTGATGGTTGACAAAAGAAAAAATTTGAAAGGGAAAAAATTATGTAAATTGCAGTTTCAAACTGTGTTAAGACTAAGCAAAGCAAATTAAGGCCTCATTGTCAACAGAATTATAGAGATTAAAAAAGGAAGTAGGTTTGAGATTAGGATTTGGATTCAACGTTGATATTTTTATAAGATGTGACTATTTTTTGTTAGAAACTCTGCTTCAATTAAGAGATTATGAGTTATGCTAGAAATAATCATATGATTATTTTTTGTTAGAAGTTCCTAGCTTATCTTAATTGAAGGAGAAATTTTTAAAAGATGTTCTTTTAAGGATTATGCTAGGAATTATCTTTGAGTAAGGTTGTTATAGATGTAACTAAACCCCTTAAATCAGGATTGTTAGTCCGTTTTCATATGAAAAATATCAATCATATGATTCCATTGGTCTATGAATGATTATCGATTTCTTTTTTATTATGGTTATTTGGATCATTGTATTAGGATTGCTTTGGGTATGAACTTGCTAAAGTTGAGCAAAGGGGTCAGTACCAAATCAGAATATAGGGACTGGTGGCATGCGGTTGGCAATACTAATTGAAGTGACATAACATCGTGGGTGGGAAATGGAGCCCGCCAGAGACGACGTGGAAATTCATAAGCATGGATCAATTGTTTCGAGAGTGCGCATGAGAAAACAGGAAAAATTCAATTAATGTTACTCAGGATAATACTAATATAGGTGACGATGTGGAAGGCTGTGTTCTGGTGCAGGCAGAAACATAAAAAAAAGGGTTGCAGCTATTAATCCTATCTTTCATCACGATGTGGAGAGTTTTAATTCTAATGTTACACGGTCTTTCTAAAATCTATTAAGGAGTTCTCACGTGTCTTAAGTAGTATGGCTGGCTCGTATAAAAAAATGCCACTGCTATTGACTCTCAGTAAATGTTATAAATTGAGATTAATGCGGGTATTGACTATGAAATTTCTGATCACAACTTGTCTGAAATCGGTCGTGATTCTAAGTTTGTTCAAGCACGACAAGGGTGTTAGGCCAGGTTGTCTGGTTAGGTGGTGGAAAATCTCTAGTATTGAAATGTAGGCCAGGTTGTCTGGTTGGGTGGTGGAAAATCTCTAGTATTGAAATGTTCATATAATTCTGATAAGATTCTACAGCCAAGCCGAAACAATATGCTCGTTAATGTGCTAGTAGACATCCTGCTATTGTTTTGTCTGTGTTCTCCAAAAGATTGTTGGATGAGGATGTGTCTGATATAGAGTCTAAGTGCCTTAAGGTGTTGAGGGTTTCATTGGCGAGGCTCTGGCAGCAAGTACAGATGATCAATTGCTTTCATCTGCTTTATCGATGGTGGCTAGTTTCCAATCTCGCCAGTCATCATGAATCTTATTGTATGGAATGTCCGTGGTGTAGGGAGTCCATTGACATTCTAGGCTTTCAAGAAATTTCTCTATATGGATAGGCCGGCCTTAGTTTTTTTTTGGGTGGAACTTAATTAGATGTTAATAAAATGAAGTTAGAGAGTGGGCACTGGGATTTTCGAATTGTTTGGTTGTTTGTAAGCATAGATTTAAGTGTGTGCTTGCTTTGCTATGGAATAATACTATTAATGTCAGTGTTTGCTCTTTATAGTTTACGTCGTGTGGATATTTTTACCAAAATTGATGGGGGTTTGCTGTGGCGAATTACGATGATTTATGGGCATCATGAGAATGTCTCTAAATAGCATACTCGAATTGTTGCAGCGACTCAAATCTTTGTCTTCTGTTCTTTGGATGTATGGTGGGTATTTTAATGAGGTGTTGCATATGAGAGGAAAAACTTAGAGCTAGCCATATGTTAAGGAATGATGTCTGCCTTTCGACATACGAGTCAGTTTTGTGATTTAGTTGATATTAGGGATGGCAAAATGCAGGTTTGGACTGAGATTTTTCAAGCTCAAGTCCAAGCCCATTAAATTATAAACGTGAGGGCTGGGTTGGGCCGGGCTCATTGCGGGCCAGGGTTGGGCTTGGGCTTTTAATTATTTTTTTCAAAAATTTTTAATTATTGTAAACTTGAAATGAATTAATAATAATTAAGTTGTTATAATCAATAATGAATTAAAGAAAATAAATATTTTAAAATAAAATGATAAATAAAGTAAATAAAAGTTTATAGATTTAATTTTTTTAGTATTGAATTCTCGAATTCAAGCACTTAAAAGAGAGTTTAGTATTATAATTTTAATTTTTTTATTTAGTATTGATATAATAACTAAGGAATTAATCTTTCTTTTTTATTTTTTATTATTTTTAAATTTTAATTTATTATTCTAATTTATAATAAATAAAGAAAATAAAACAAATAAAAGTTTAAAGATTTACTTTTTTGTACTGAATTCTTTAATTTAAGCACTTTTTTATTAATTAACACTTAAAAGGGAGTTTGTTATTATAATTTTAAGTTTTTTGATTTAATATTAATATATGAATTAGGGAATTAAGTTTTTTTCTTTATGTTTTAAATTTTAATTTATTATTTTAATTTATAAATTTATTTTTTAAAAAAAATTAAAGGGCTTGGGCTTGGTTCGGACTTTTTTGTTTGAGCCCTTGTCCGGGCCCTCATGTGAAAGCCCGAGCCAAAGCCCTCGAGAATGGGCCAGACCGGGCTTTTTTGCCATCCCTAGTTGATATAGGATTTCGAGGGTATTCCTTTAGTTAGTTGAATCATTGATTTGGGCTTGGTTATATAAAGAAAGGCTTGATCCCTTTTTTTTATCTTCTAGCAGGCTGAATTAGGTTGTGCCTGCTAAGGTTGCACATTTAATAACTTGGATGTCGAATCATTGCCCCTTTTTGTTAGTCTTTCATGAATCTTTATTGAGGTGTCAAATTCGATATGTTAGACCTTGGTTTCACTATGAATTATTTTGTAGAAATTATAAGTGTAAGAATCTTGTGCAGGATTATTGATAATTTGGGAATGTTTTGGAAAAACAGATATGAAATTTTCAAATAAAGAGGCTAATTATGTGTATGGTTTGCAAAAATGTAGTAAGATTGCAATGAAGATTTATAATTGATAAGAAGTTCCAGAGTTATCTCAAATTTATCAACAATATGTTCATTATGAAGGGTAGGGATGGCAATAATACCCGTAAACCCACCCAAATCCACCCACTAAAACTTGCTTGCTGCAGGTAATTTTGCGGGTGAAACTCATACTAGGATGCAGGTGTGTTTGGTATTATCTAAATATCTGGCGGATACTTGCATGGATATCCACCAACCAATACACTTTTTTTCAACTATTTTTAATTTGATTTTAGTTGAAAGAATATTCAAATCTAAAAAATATATAAAGAAAATAATGCAATTATGCAAAGTGCCAAATACCCAAAGTGTAAACGCATGTACTATGTATAACAATGCAAGTAGCAACGTGGCATAGTCATAAGTCATAACCTAACAAAACTAAAGCCTAAAGGGCTTTCTCTTTGAGCTGCACATCCATCTCTAATCTCTATCTTCACTCTTCACTTCTTCAACCGTGCACCCATCACTCATCTCTATCTTCATTCTTCACTTCTTTAATGCCCAACTCCCTTCACTGCTAAGAACGATACGCTGTGCTATTGCAGTTACTACAACCAATTTTATACCATTTCTGTTGCAGCCGATTATGTGGTCTTGGAAGGTATCTCATTAATCTATTATTTTCATCAATCTATTAATTTTGTTGCTTTTGAGTTGATTCTATAAATAGTCAGCCTAAGCATAAATAGTCTAAGTGGGATATTGCCGAATTCCCTAACTAATTTTTCATCTCATCTTTGCTATTCATATATGTCAGCTAATCCAATATCTAGTTCCATCCCAATAGAAATTGGGAACTTGAAAATTTTGATCATAATAGCCATTGAAAAATGTATCCTCATAAGAAGTATACTAATTTTTGTTGTTGTTGCTTTTGAGTTGATTCTGTGGTCATGGAAGGCGTTTGTTCAGAATTAACATGCTACATGCATAGTTTTGTACTTTTAGTTGTTTGATACCATTTAAAATAAGTTAAAATAACATGTTAATATAATTTAATTTAGCTTGTTTAAAATTAACATGCATAATTTTGTACTTTCGGTTAGATTAACTTGTTAATTTGATATGATTTAAAATCATTTTTCTTGTATATTGATTTAAAATTTGTTGAAATTTTGAAGGTAAAATATCGAGCAAGCCTTTGATCTTAATGACAATGATTCGCCTACAACAAGAATAGAATAGAAATTCAGATAACTTCAAACCAATCTCTAATAACATGTGAAGAACTCACAAACATTGATGTAGCTTTAACCCAAACTCCAGTTCTAGTACATGAAAAAGATATTGCTTCTGGTGAGATTGAGCAAAATAGTAAATTGACTAGTGATGTTTGGGAATACTTTAAAAGACAGAAAGTTGGTGGGAAATTAGAATATGTAGACATCTGCAACTACTATAATAAGAAATTAAGTGCGAAGCATAAAAATGGCACCAATTATTTATGCACTCATATAGGGTTGTATTTTATGCAGTCGAACCATATAGTTGAGTCAAGTCAAAAGCAAATGCAAGCTAAGAAAGAGAGTGGAAAATGTAAAGTATCCACATTTTCTTTTAATCATGAAACTTCTAAGAAATAGCTTACAAATATGATAATTATTCATGTATCCATTGAGTATGGTTGAGCATTGGGCTTTTAAAAGGTTTGTTGGTTCTTTCCAGCCAATGTTTAAATGTTTGTCCCGTAACACACTAAAAAGTGACATCTTGAAAATCTATGATTACAAGAGGGCCAAAAAAATGAGCTTGTTGGACTCAAATTGGAGTAGAATTGCTATTACTATTGATATATGGACTTGTAGTAACCAACAAAAGGGATTTATGGCTATAACATCACATTTTATCGATGATAATTAGAAGCTGCAAAGTTGTATCATTAGGTAATTTTTACACTAAATTACTAAGTCTATTTTATTTTTAAATGTTTATACTTATTGCATGATATTAATAATTTTTTTTAATTTAGGCTTTTATATGTGCCATGTCCACATACTACTGAGGTACTCTCTGAAGCTTTGGTGTTATGTTTGCTTAAGTGGAATATTAACAATAAGTTATCTACTTTGACTGTCAATAACTGCATGACAAATGATGCCATGATTGATATCTTGTTGGAAAAGCTTTCTTGTAGTTCATTTTTGTTGAATAAGGATTTATTTCACATGTATTGTGCTACTCATATATTGAATTTCATTGTGAAGAAGGGGATGAGTGTAATTAGGGATAGTATTGAGAGAATTCGTAATAGTATTCTATTTTGGTCTGCCACACCTAGAAGACAAGAAATGTTTTATGGGATTCCTCGTAAATGTAATATTCCTTGTAATAACAATTTGGTTTAGAGATGGAACTCTACATACTTAACGCTTGATAAAGCTTTGGTTTTCAAAGAAATATTTCCTGGTTTGAAACAATGAGAACTGTTATACAAATCTTTACCTACTGAAGAAGATTGGGTTTTTGTTAAAGAAATTCAGGATAGACTTGAATCATTTTATGAAGTGACAACATTATTTTCTGAGACTAGATATCCAACAACTAATATTTACTTTTCAAATATTTTTTAGATTAAATTTTCAATTTGTGAGTGGATGTAATCTAGTTGTGAAAAAATCCAAGCAATGGCTAACTCAATGATTGGAAAGTTTGAAAAATATTGGAGTGTTGTTCATGGACTCATGGCTATGGCAGTTATTTTAGACCCTAGATTTAAGATGAAATTGATTAAGTACTATTTTTACTTGTTGTATGAAGATGGTGCTAAAAAAGAGATTGAGAATGTTTGAAGCTTTTGTTATGATATGTTGAAGGGTTATCAAGCTAGGTGTAAGTCATAGGAAAATTCACAAGTTCGAGTTCAAGCTTTAATTGCTTCATCATCTTGAGCTATGAAAGCTCATTCAAAACTTGGGAAACGTTTGGCATATTTTGATGCTTTTGTAGATCAAAGTGGTGGTGCAACCCATATTAAATCGAAATTGAACTATTATTTGGAAGAATTTGTTGTTCCAAGATCTAAAGATTTTGATATACTTTGTTGGTGGAAAACAAATGGATCAAAATATCCAACTTTGCAAGCAAATGCAAGAGATGTTTTAGCCATTCCGTTACATCCGAGTTGGCATTTAGTACTAATGGTAGATTTCTATCTCCACATTGCAGTAGAATTTATCCAAAGATGTTGGAGGCTCTAATGTTGCTCAAAATTGGTTGTGTACTGAATTTAATGGTATGAAAATGCATTTTTATTTTAATAGAATATAATATCTATTATACATTACAAACTTACAATCATCTATCTTTTTTCTTGATATACTTGTTACTTGTAGATGTAGATTCTTCAAATAAAGTAGGAAATAGCAAATTCTCCAAAGATGAAGATATTGTTGATGAGGTAACGAACTAAGTTTCTTTAACTTAATTCATGGATTATTATAAACTTATTATAATTTTGTATGGACTATTTTTCTTTAATTTAATACATGAATTATTTCATTACTATAATTTTGTTCTTCGGATTAATATTTGAAAAGTATTATTCTTTGAAAAATATTGATCTTAATAATTATTATAGCCATCGTATTGGATGAATGTTAATAGTACTGAATAAAATGAAGATCTTCTCTTAGAGCTTGTGCTAAACGATAATATGAAATATAATTGTTATTTTTATATACTAGTTTGTGGCCTTTTTTTAATGGATTTATGTATTTTATACTTAAATTTGAGAATTTGTGTTAGATTGATGTTAAAATTTTAATTGTTCATTTACATTGGTTAAATTTTAAATTGAGTGTATTAAGTGGAATTTAAGGTTATTATTGTAAATTTATATATTGAACATTTGTGATTTTAAATGTAGAAATCCATAAAAAATCCACCAAGTATCATTTTAGGTGTCGTAATTGTCAAAACTCACAGCAGGTGGATTTTCTTAAAAGAATTAAAACCCACTGCGGGTTGTGAGTGGGTTTGATAATTTAAATTTTGTGCGGGTTTGGGTTTGGTAATGGCAAACCCGTTGCAGGCGGTACTCATTGCCATCCCTAATGAAGGGTTAATTCTATTTGATAGTTTGAAAATGATATTGGTGGATTATTACAAGAAGAAGAATTATATTAAAAACAAAGATCTTAGATAATATGGTTGAAAGAAAGGGATAAGAATACTCATTTTCTTTTTTTTTTTCATTCGTATGTCTTAGCTAAAAAGCAGTAGAATAAGATTTGTAGAATTGTTAAATAATGACGACAGGTAGGTGACTAATATTGTGAGATTGGAATTTATTATTGGCTGTTATTTTGCTGAGCTTTTCTCTTCTAATAGTCCTTTCTCTAATATTTTGCTGAGCTTTTCTCTTCTAATAGTCCTTTCTCTAATATTTTGCTGATCAGGTATTGCATTATGTATTGCCTGGGGCTAAGAATACTTATTTAGAGTTGTTTATTAGTAAAGAAGTTAGATGTGTTCTTATGTAGATGCACACATATAAACACTTTGGTTCGAATAGCTTATCCTTTAGTTTTTTTTAAAGACCATTGGGTTATGGTTGGTGATTAGTTTCTTCATACATATTGTCTTTTCTTAATGACATGGCTTCTATTCAAGACCTGAATCGTATTGTATTGGTTTTGCTTCCAAAGGTTAAATCTCTTATGAAGATATCAGAATAACGACCGATTGTCTCTATAATGTTATCTACCTTATTGTTACTTAGGTGCTTGGAAATAGGCTAAAATGGGCTCTTGATGAAGTGATTTCACTATATCAAAGTGCCTTCATTTCTAATCAGCTGATTATTGATAATGTTATTGTTGGTTATGAGTGTTTGCAGAAACTACGGAGTTGTAAATCTAGGAAGGATGGTTTAGTTGAAATAAGTTAGATATTAGTAAGGCTTTATAAAAAATGGGTATGACTTATTATGGAATATATTTCTACGAATCATTTTTCTTTTATGATAAACGGTGGTGGGGCTATCCATTTTCGCCTTATTTATTTATTATTTGTGTTGAGGCTTTTTCAAGTATCATTCAAGTTGCTGAATGGCTTATTGGGGGCTTTTGGTTTACTTTTGATCTTTTTATTTCTTTTATATTGATGATATTCTTATTTTTTGTAGAGTAAAGATGGTGATTTTTGGCACTTAAGGGTATTTTTAATATTTACTTAATAGCACTTGATCAGGTTTTTAATTATGATAAATCCTTCGTTTCTTTAGTTCGACAATGGTATCCTCTATTTAGGCAGAGACTAAATAATTGTTTGGGTTTTATAACATGATTTGTTATGATCGGTACCTCGGTTTAGCTTCCATAGCGAGAAGACAATAAAGAGCATCATTTCATGAGCTTCATTTTATGCTCAAAAAAGGGTTAATTAACCCTGAGTGACTTAATTTTTGACAAATTTCAAAATGGTGGCATGTTTTTTTAAAATATTTGAAGGGGTGACAAATTGTTAAGTTTTTCTGTTAACATTAATGAAAATTTATAGTTAATTATGAAAGCACCTAAAAAATGTTCTTTATTGCTAAAATATTTACAAGTTTACTAGCCTATGAAAAGACCATTAAGAGCCTAAAAAAAACCGTTATAATGTCAACCCTTACATCCAAAATGAAATGCTTTATAAATGACAAACTCCTTATGTTATTGCACATTTGATATGATCATGCAGAAGTCATCATCTCGACAGCCATTTAAAACACAAACACCCATCTCCACAGTCATTTCAAGCATAAACACACATTTTTAAACTTCAACACTCAACAACGACCTTCAAACTTCAGCACTCAACACACATCTCCATACACATTTCAAGCATAAACATACATCTTCAAAATTTTGCACTCAACAACCAAACTCCTTCTCCCCCCCTGCCATTAACCTCAAACTATTCAAGTAACGTAGAGGCACCTCAAAAAATGATAAAGATGATGGGGGTTGTCACAATTTCCCTATAAAATATACTTTTTTAGCATAAAGAAAACATTAAAATCATCAAAATCAGCAGCCAATCTAAAACATCTATATTATAAGCATACCAAGGAACTTAAAAAGGTGTCACTTTTTTGAATAGTGGACATCGTGCAATGCAGAGATGAGGCTAATTAGAGAGGGTACAAGGGCAAGGTCCTACACTAATCAACATATGAAGGATGAAATTCTAGAGAGGATAAGAAGTATAAGAACTAATCCACTAAGGTCATTTATGAATGAACAGATTGGTACTGAAATTTTAGAAAGGATGAACAAAATGGAAACAAATATACATAATGTTTAATCACTATGAAGTTGTAGACCTTTTATGTTTTTGTATGCATGTTTGTTTGTTATGTAAAAGGTTAAGGCTGCAATACAACTACTCATGACAAAGTGAAATGTAAAATTAGAGATGAAAAAAAAATAGCTCTAAAAGTTGCTGGTTAAAAACATACATTTCATTCATAAATAGAGGTTACATAGTAATTATCTATATAGATTTCATCACACAATGGCAGCAGCACGTTACTTTATCTCCCAAAAAATGAAAAATAATCTAAAAAAGTGTTGGCCTATCAATCATGTATTTATCTAATTCTAAATCCTACAACTTTCAAAATGCCACAAATACCATGGCTTTGCAAACTAATAAATGATCTTCCCTAATCATTTTAAAATCTAGATCAAATAAGTTAACATGTTTCAGATTAAATAAAATAATTCAAAAGTTATAGAGGTGGCCTATCAATATATTAACCTCTGTTATTCTAGTTTTTTATGGCATTGTGGAAGAAGTTTAACATGTAAAAACTTCTATTACATAGTACATACCTTGTTGTTAATGGTGACACTGCTTTAAAGTTGATCACTGCACATCAAGTTTAAAATTTCAAATATAAAAGTTATTTTCCAACCAATTATCAGCCTAATAAATGTATGTATGATTTAAATAAAATAAATATTTTACCTCCATTTATGGGAAAGTAGGAACTTTTCTTTTTTTCTTTGTTGTCAGCCAGATTCTAATCAAAACCTTTCTTTCTTACATCCTAATCCAGCTTTGTCATACTTGCTTGATTCTTTGCTCTTAGTCCAGGGGTTTGTATAGAACTTTTTGCAGTAGTGTGTATACCATTATCATTGATGAAGATATGATTTGGGTGGCTTCCAATAGAAGGAACTACAAATTAAAGGTGGAAAAATTAACGCACACATGTCATTTAGTACACAACACATAAACTATAACTTGTATATATATATATATATATAAAACAATCGGAAGAGCTTTACTATCATGTTTAGAGGATTTATTCCTTCCTGCTGGTTGTAGTTCCTTCAAGTGCTTTTACAAATACAAATTTCATCTAATAATCAATTCACTTCAATCTATAACAAGTTTCTAATACTATGCATAAATACATTACCTTATATATCTTGTTTTCTTGGTCTAATTTGCTGGATTTACTAGGCAAGTCCTTTTGTTATGTCTAAATTTTACACAATAAATACATTGCATCTTGTATCTATTTTTGTATGATGGTACTTCATCAGCCTCTCTTCTTCTAGTAAGCTTTGGCTTCCTAGGTGGTCTTCTAACCAATAGAGACAGAATCTCAGCACCTTATGCTTCGAGCCATAAGGCTCTGTTTAAAATTGGATGAATCATACCACTATAGCACTGAATATATTTTTCTATCTTGAAATAATTTGAAACAAAGTCTTCTTACTTGAGTCGACTTCGAATGGTACATGACATCTCATGTTCACGAGGGTACTCACTTCCCACAAACTGCAACTACATTCTTTCCTTTGAAGGTCAGTGATGTAAGTCATTTGCTCATTATGTATTTTAACTAATGTCTTACTTGCTTACAGCAATGAAAACCTTTTGCTTTTCTTTAAGTTTTCATCCATTTTATTAAAAATTTCTCTATTGATGTTACACTATTACAACTGATCTTTCTTCTTCTTTTGACTAGCCTCTTCATCAATTTCTTTTTAATAAATTTCATAATTGTTATTAATGGTGGTTTTCTTTGCACTTTTAACTAGTCATTAAAACTCTTTGTCTTGTTGTTTGTGCAATGATCTGATTTGCAAGTATTATCAAAAGCATATATAGAACAAAACTTAAGATGAATTCTTTTAAGAGTTTCAAAAGCATCTAAATCAAGGCTTTTAAGTCTCTCTATTGCAGTATCAAAGTCCTTTATATTAGATACCCTCGATGTAGCTCAAAATGCGCCTTAAAATCTGTTTTGGTAAACTTAGCTTTCACATTGGCAAAAATATGTCTAGCACAGTATCTAACATAAGTTATTGGAAATTTAATAGCTAGTGCATTATGTAGTCTATCAACATGAAATTTCACTGCCTTGAGTTGCATGAAAATTTTCTCAAGTGACTAAGAAATGATATCCATGTGCTACTACTTTTAGTTTCACAAACACACCGCAAATTTTTTAATACTATTATTTCCATCAAACGTAACAGTAAATAACAAAACCCCTTTGAATGGACTTTTCAAATGGCACCATCTATGCCTACAAATAGTCTAGATCTCATCTTAAGCCTATCTTTTAAAGCTGGAAAGGAAAGGACAAATCTATCAAAATGTTTTGTAGGTTGTTAATTGTGAACTCTATGGATTTAAACTAATGCTAAAGAATAAGGCATGTGATTTGGAATCACTTGAGCATATGCTCTTATCATTCTATAACTAGATTTAAAATCCTTATTAGCATAAGCTATAGCCTTTATCTTAGTTCTATACACCTGATGTAATTTCACGATTACCCCTCAATCTCTTTTAAGTTCATCTTGTAATAATTCAACATTCATTTTAAAATTCTCTATCTTTGTCTGATGTTGTTTAGCAATCCATGTTGCAGTGCACTATGGGTTTGGTGCCAATCTTTAATATGTATGCATTTATATATTAAACAAATTCTTAATAAAAAAGTATAGTCCTATCTTACCCAACCATGTAGTCAAAGTCTAGGGACAATTATATTTTGCACATCTAAATATTACTCTAGTACGACCATATTTAGTACTTGTGTAAATGAACTTATATTTAATGCAATGCTTCCTCAATTATGCCTTGAACACATCAAAATTTCTAAAACACCTACCAACTCTGAAATTAACAGCCTCTGAATGCTTTGGTTTGTACTTACTCTCCTTTACATCAACATCTAACGACTGTAGAAATGCATTAATATCTTTGTCAAAAATAGCATTATAATCATTGTCATTTGTCTCACAACTAGATAGCTGCCCATTATCTTATTTATCTGATTCAACATTGCTAGCAACACCATTAAACTCATTAGCACCTTCATTTATATGGCTACGCTGAAGTTGTCTTTCATCATCACTTGAAAAAATAAAGAAATACTATCACTATCATCACTATTAAGAGGCCAACCATCATTTAATGGAGATGGGACAAGTTCAATAGACTTAGATGATTCTAAGAGAATTAGGATATAGGTTATTGGGTAAGGATCATGCTAGGTTGCTGATTGTGGTGTGAAGCAATGTTTAGATTATATAAAGGTAGGAGTGGTTCTGGGTTTAAAGGGTGCACTTTATTAAGTTTTGGTGAAAGGTCATTATTAATGAAGAAGTTTTGCTTACGAGGAATAAAATTTTGTGTGTTCATTTTTTGGGTTAGTTTTTGAACTATTTATAATTACAAATATATCTTTACAAGAAAGTGACTTAGAGTAAGTGTCTAAGAAATCATAGCACAAAGAAGTGTTTGATGTTTCACTTATAGCTTTAGTTTTAACAGTGTGACTTAGGTTTGGATTTTGAGTTATAGGGTGGGATTCAGGTTATTGCAAAGTTGAAGAAAGGAGTTTTTGCCTAATGTCATGTGATGTTGAAATAGGGGTTTTAATGAGGCTTTTTTTTTTCCTGAAGATGGTCGACTAAGGAACAATGATCTTTTCATTAAATCTGCCATTTTATTTTTTAGATCAAGCTGGAAATAGAGCTCAAGGAAGCCATTGTCATTATCTATAGATTTTTGTGTAAAAAATCATCATCACTACAAATGTGCACAACCTCATTATTCCAAGGCTGAGTAATAGTCAATTAAAAATTCTCATCACCCTTAATATGCCTATTACAAGTCTTGTTCATCACTTCATTAATAAGCACAATTTCACTCATCATATCAAGATCAACAAGATCAATCTTATTCTTAGTACCCATGAATCAAACATAAATACTTGTAGAATCATCAACCATTTTCACCTATTCACAACATTATTTTAATTTTTTTCCTAATTAGTTTAATCAATACAATAGAAAAAATTGATATGCATTTTATTATGTTTAACTTAACGAACCTAATCAACTAAAATAAATAGCTATACACAACATAGGAAACTATAAACACAAGTTATGAACAATTCTTTTTTTAAAAAAGAAAAACCAGACATTTACTTCCTACAAACATATCTTCTTTAAAAATCACAAATTCACAAAATGTTCCACAAATAAAACAATATCATGGTATAAGTTCTGAAATACAAGATGACTAACACTTATTCAATGATCACAACACATCAAACATTCAAACCCACATGTAAAACCAACCAAACAGAGATATCACAGCTCATGCCTATCATTAGAAAGAAAAAAATCACCATTCAGATTGATAAACAAGAAGCACTTACCTAAAGCACTTTGAAAGCCCTTTGATTTTGTCATTTTTCTTTAGATTTTGTGTGGGTTTGACACAAAATCTCTTTTGTTTCTCTTTTGGAGATGAGGGAAAAAGCAAAAGAAAAGAAAAAAAACACAATGGTTGTGGCACTGTCAGAGGTAGATAGGATGCTTAGCAAATGGCGGGAAGTTATCTAGGCTTTCCCCTAAAAATCAATCTCTTCTTAAGCTTCCTATAGCCGCTAAGAATGTAACGTGCTAGCTTCATCATTTGCAATAGGCTGATGTCATGGCACAAGTTTTAGAGATGGTTTATTATTTTTTTATTCTTCATATCATTATTCTAATTTTACCCTTGATCTGTTAATATTAATAATTAACACTAAAAATAATATATTTAATAAGTTTAAATTTATCAATTTTTCATTTACAGTTTTGACTAATGCACTCATTATTCCTAAATTATCTTAATGCTCCCCTAATAAATTTTTATGTTAAAATTAATTTTAAGCCCTAATAAATTTTTATGTTAAAATTAGTTTTAAGTATGTTAATTTTTTATATTGTAAATATTTCAAGAATAAAGAGGAAATTGAAATTGAAAGCGATAACAAAGAAGAATTGTTGGAGCCATTGAAATGCATTATTGAGGAGATGTAAAAAAATAAAAAAGAAAAAGAAAAAGGAGTAATAATGGTGTGATATAAAAAATAAAATAAACATTAAAATAAAAGCAAAAAAGATTGTTTATTTGTTTTTCTTTCTTTCTTTCTTTCTTTCTTTGTTTATCTTGTCCTCTTGTATAATCAATTTTCTTGTATTCTTGTGTAATCAATTTTCTTATAATATATTTTAGAAGTTTGTTAAATAAAATGGGTGTTTTATTTTTTAATATGAGCAGCTAATTTTCTGAGCTGAGGTGAAATATGATACTCAAGGGTTGAAATTATTGATTAAATTACTTTCTCAAGTAAATTTTAAAATTTATTTTATTTGTTGTATTTTTTTTTGTTACTAGTTTCTTTTATGTCATGTTAATTTATAGATTTAGATATTTTTCAATTTATATAGTATTTTGACATAATGTTGACAATTCAATATAATTGTGGCACATTAGGTACTTAGTTCTATATTTATGACATTAATTGTTAGTCAAGAATTAAATGACATAATAATTAACTAGCAAGATAAATGCAAAATACAAATATGAGAGATTTGTTATAATCATAATTTGAAATCCGAGAGTAAATCCCATAATTTTAGCATATTTTTAGATTGATTCCTGTTAATTTTTTTTTCCCGTAATTAATTTTCTTTGTTATAACAAATTGACTACTAAATTTTAAATTCCTTATGGTTCAACCTTGGATTCATTGGGTTATATTCTAACTAGATATTCTTATACTTGTGAGTAATAACACTTTTAATTCGTGTCAATTAATAGCAAAACTTAATAGTTTGTCACCCCTCGAGTATTTTTATAAAATGTGTCACCTTTTTGAAATTTATCAAAAAATGTATCACTCAGAAGTAATTAACCTATCAAAAAATTATTAGATTTACTGGAACATATTTTTTCTTGTGAAGGTAAAGAGATTTTAAGTAAGCTATTATTTAGGCAGTTGCAGCATATACTGTAAGTGTTTTCAAATCACCTGTGAGTATTTGCGAAGATTTTCAAAGAAAGTTGACTACTTTTTTTGTGGGGTCAATTGCTTTGAAAAAAAAAGAAAATGGTAAATGGTCAACATCACGACAGAAACGATAGCTCGTGCTACCATTTCACGTCATTCTCTTTATCTTGTTTATGGGCCCACAATACTTATTAAAAAAAGGTTAAATATTAAAAAAAGAAAAAAAGTTAAGCTAAACAAAACAAAAAGAAGAAGAATCAAGAACCTTATCTCTTTTTCTACCTTATCTCTTTTTTGAAGTATACCATTTTCTATGACCACCACCACAATACCAACTATATTTTAATCGAAGTAAATGATTTGTTTGTGGTCACCAAGCCAACCTTGCAGGTTTTCTTTTGTTGTCACCACACCAACCAATCTTGTAGATTTTCTTTTGCCGTCAACGCATCACGAAGCCAACATATTACATATTTTCTAACCTTGTAGATTTTCTTTTGCCGTCGACGCATCACGGAGCCAACAGACTGCAAATTTTGTAGGTTTTCTTTTGCCCTCTCCTCTCACTCATACATACTCTCTCCCTCCCACTTTCCTTCCATAGAAGTTTGATTTTGTTTAATATTCTTATTTAATTGAATTTGATTAAAATTCTTGTAAATTTGAAATACAATAGTATAGGAAATTCTTATTTATTTGAATTTGATTAAAATTCCTATAAATTTGAAATACAATAGTATGGAAAATTCTTATTTGTTTGAATTTGATTAAAATTCATGTAATTTTGAAATACAGTAGCATGGAAAATTCTTATTTATTTGAATTTGATTAAAATTTCTATAAATTGGAAATACAGTAGCATGGGAAATTCTTATTTATTTGAATTTGATTAAAATTCATGTAATTTTGAAATACAGTAGCATGGGAAATTCTTATTTATTTGAATTTGATTAAAATTGCTGTAAATTGGAAATACAGTAGCATGGGAAATTCTTATTTATTTGAATTTGATTAAAATTGCTGTAAATTGGAAATACAGTATCATGGGAAATTCTTATTTATTTGAATTTGATTAAAATTCTTGTAAATTTGAAATACAGTATCATGGAAAATTCTTATTTAATTGAATTTGATTAAAATTCCTATGAATTTAAAATGCAGCGGTATATAAGAATTGAGCTAGAGGGTGAATTTGGAAAGTTTGCTTACTATTGTGTTCATTTGTACGGGAATAGTGCTAGGAGACCAGGAGTTGTATACAGATTTATCTACGCCTTAGATATAAATTTTGAAGCTTAAATTGGATGCAGTAGTTATGTATTTCCAGTGGATACTTAATTCTATAGTGTTTTATGATAGTTTAGTTATGTCTTGTGTAATTATATACGCATAAGAAATTTAGAAATTATGAGATAAGCCTTCCTTTTTTAATCACGTGATATGAATATGATTGTGATGTGCTTGGGTAGATCCATAATGATGGTTGATTTAAGTGATATTATTAACTTATTTTTGAAACTTCTACATGTCTTTGGTTAAATTGTTTGCTACTTTAACAATTGTAGTCTTTTTTAGTAAAGATCCATGGCTTCTTACAATGTAATACATCAGTTCTGCATTTTGCATATGTGTTCTTTTGTACTGTTGCCATACTTTATGATTAGGAATGCAAATATCAATTTGGGCTTATAATATCAATTTGATATATTGGATTGTGAAAAAAATCAATTAACATGTCTATTTTGGGTTGTTGCGTATTATTTGATTTGAAATTTTTTCAATGTAGACACTAAATGTCTACTCAAACCTATTATGTTGTTTTTAAATGACGAAAGTAGAGCATATACGATTCTTGGCCTGAATGCTAGAAGCAAGTAAATGGATTCAAAGGTAATGCTTACCAATCTTATAAATCTTTATTGGATGCTGAAACAACATACAATTAGTACAAGGGCATGTTTGAAAAATTACTAGAGACATCTAATACGATAGAAACTATAAAATATATCGTGGAAACATGCGAAAAGGGGTTGCAAACTGAAGTGCCTACATGTGGTAAAGTTGTACAAACTAATAAAACTAGAAATGATTATAGTATTCTATCTATTTTATCCATTGTATATTGTATTTTAGGAATAATTATTGCAATATATATTTTGCATAAATGAAGAGATTGCACCCATTGTTATGTATGAATTGCAATATGTAAATAAAAATATTGTTATTTCCATTGTGATTTGTGTTGTTTGTTATTTAAAATTGCAACTGTATTTATACCCATTAAGCTTTAAAGATTTGCATATTTGTAGCCAATTACAAATAAATATTTAACTACTACAATAGATTCAATAGTACAATAAATTATATTTCCTGCATAAAGAATTTCATGCCTTGGATTGAAAAAGGAACTGATCGTTACAGCAAATTCACTAATTTGTAATAAAAACCAATTGTGAGGCAACGTTGTTTTCATGGCAAAACAAAAGCATCACGTATAGATACATATACATAACTCTAATTAGGTAAAAAGTTGTAGCTGCTTGGCATGATTTTTTTTTTTTTAGATTTTGACAAACCTTCATTTCATTTGCTATTGTTTATCAGGTAACACATCAGAGCTATAAGCAATATAATCCATTAATCCATCACTACAATTTCAAAAGTTTAAAGTCAAGTCTAACCAAAATGGTAGAAAAAAAAGAATGAACAAGATACAAATCAAACATCATGATTGTTTTCTTTACTACACTACTGCTGTAGTAATTGTTGGAAATTTTCATTTTGAGATCCTTGATAGATTGTCGAAGGCGAAGAATAATGTAGCTGCAAAGTGTACGATGGGACTAGTTGCTGTAATACACAAAAATAAACATCATATTATATTTAAGAAACATTAAAATATACATATACATTAACAACTTGTAAACAACAACTTATTGTATGCCAATTATAAGGAAATGACTGATAAATATTGCCTCTACCAAATTGGGATGGGTACATAGGTACATAATCAAATAATAGAATATATGTAGAATCCATGTAAAAATCTTAAAACTAAAATTTAAATAATTTAATTCTCACATTGTAGTAGCCTATAATACCGTATTGGTTTAGATTTCCATGAACAATACCTCCTTCTTGTAATGTCTACATATGTTCAATTTTATACTTAACTACATATTCTTGAAATAAAAGAAAAGTTTAAAATAAAAATTCACAAAACTTACCGTGACCATTTTGTTCTTTTGTGTGGAGATTTCATTAGACACATGATAACACGCTGGAGTATTTTCTTATAAATTTTGCAAAATTATTAAAGAAAATTAAACTAAAACCAAATGAATTAGAAAAGAGATATTTGTATTTAAACAGGCCTTATTTTTTTGTGCAGTCTTGTTCCTTTGAATAGATTTCTTATGAATTGAAGATTCTTTCCTTAGGCAAGGTGGACAACCTTTACGACGTGTCATTACTAAATCATTCAGTATAGGTTGAACATTGTTGCTACTACTACTTCGCCAATAACAATTCTTTCCATACTTTCATTGTGAATTTGCTTGTTGCTTCAACAACTTGCTCCACTAGTTATAGTTTTTTCCATACTTTCACTGCGAATTTGCTTGGGCAGATCCTACATTACTTTCTCAATATAATCTAATACCATTTTATAACTATTTTCATCATCAGAGGCTATGTCTACAACCTCACTAAAAGCGCTATACATTTTTTCATATCTTTCTTGTTGGATGGACAAATTCTGCACACCAAAACTAACTTTCACCTTACTATAGCATCTTTTCACATCTTTCCACATCTTTCCTCCACCTTGATAAAATGTATATTTTCAGACATAATTCAATTGAGTTACATATTAGCATTGCAAGGGCATGTCTGCAAAGAATCCCCTTAAACTGGAATTTTGAACAAATACAATTAACTTCACACTCAACTTCTTCAAAAACAACCTCAAAGATTTTTTTCTTACCTTGCCTATATGATTCACTTATCTTATATATTAATCCCACATAATCCAATATATTACAATACATCAGTGCAATTAATTCTTGTTAGAATTCTTTAAACTTGGAAATTGTGTACATCTCTTGAACTTGCTTTTTCATCTTATATCTTGTTGCACATGGTGTCCTTTTACTTAAACACTTAGCATCTACTTGCCATTCTAATTTAGCTTTCATTCTCAATGCATTTTCATATTGCTTCACAAACTACTTCAGATTTGTTTTTGAGTTAACAAACCCATCAAAAAATACATTCATACTTTCACTTCGTTGAGTAGTTAACATTTCTGCACAAAAACAATCTTTTAAATAGCATGGCACCTAATGATGCCTCTCATTGTATAAACCATTCAACCAATCATTATCCCATAAATCATATTCTGTAATCATTTCATGCTAAGATTCCTCAAACGCAGCAGAACTCAGTGAATTATAAACAACAAAAAGCAGCAAAGAAATAATATCTTCATGTTCTTTAAAGCCCTTAACTTTTCAAGTACATTCTTCATTATATGCCATAAACAACATCAATGCCTAATAGTAGAGAAAGCATTTTCAATTGCCTTTTACATTGTCTTGTCTTGGTCTGTAATGATACTAAAGAGAGGAAAGTCGAACATGCATGATAGCTACACCTCAAATAACGACGTAAATATCTCTGTATCCTCACGTGAAATCAATCCACATCCTAACAAAATAGACTGGCCATGATCATAACTCTGACAAAGGGAGCAAATGCATGTCATACTTGTTGGTTAGATAAGTAATGTTAAATGTGATGACATCTCCAAAATATTTGTATGCTCCCATACTACTCGGATCTGCCCAAAATACATTCTTTAATCGATTCTGCTCATCCAAATCAATGCTAAAAAAAAACAAACCCTTACATCCTGCGTGTTTTTTTGTGAAAGTACTTTAAAAGTACCATAGCATCTCCTTCATCAAGTTATAATCACCTTGTTTTGTCAACAAAATTTTTGTAATCTTTTTTCAATAATGAGACTTTTTCATGCCCACTAGCTTTAACAACAATAGAATTAAAATTTTGGGCAATTCTAATTCCCACACAATCATTCATTTCAATTCGTTTTTTTACACTTGCACTAATTCTGCGATTGCAAGGGAAATACCTAGCTTTGTCTGGACTCAATTCATGGTTGTGTTGAAGATTTAAAATTCTCACAACCCATTTTCCATCTTCATTTAGACAATCTCCCATTTTTGCATCACAATCATTTTTCACATTAGGTTGCGATGTCAATGCATTAGCAGATTTGTTTTCTAATTTGCCACTATGGCCACATGTAAATGTTGCATATTTTATAATCTTATCAGTCCATTTTTTAGTAGTTCGAACCTTCATAGGAAACGCCTTTTGTTTACTATAACCTTTGTAAAATGCAAACATTTTTTCATGACTATCAAATAACATTCCAAGAGTTGGCTCATATTTTTTCGATTGCACAATTTCAACTACATTGTTAGCTTCTGTTTCTTGTAACTCTTCATATCCATACTCATTTTCCAAATTCTCCATTTCTACAAAATAATTAATATTTGTATTAAGAATAAGTCATTAAAATCTTTTATAACATTTTTGTCTAGTAACAAAAAATTCTAATAATTTAAATATATAAAACACATCCACAAATTTGTATATATTTATTCTCTTATTTCCAGCAATTTAAATTAAAAAAAATCCTAACAACTTCAAGTATATAAAACACATCCGCAAATTTGTAGAAATTTATTCCATTATTTCTAGCAATTTAAATTAAAAAAATCCTAACAACTTCAAATATATAAAACACATCCAAAAAATTTTATAAATTTATTCCATTATTTCCAGCAACTTAAATTAAAAAAATCCTAACAATTTAAATATATAAAATACATCCACAAATTTGTATAAATTTATTCCATTATTTCCAACAATTTAAATTAAAAAAATAAACAATTAAAATATATAGAACACAACCAAAAACTAATTTTATTTGAATGTCATGGGTGAGACCAACTTGCCAATTAATCAGCAATAGTTTTATCAAGCTTCCTTTGTTTGCAGATCTATTGCTATTGGTTTTATTTCACTTTTTTTTTTGCTATTGGAACAAATTCATATCTGACTTCCCTCCCTTCTTCCTTATGGCCTTTTGTTTTTTAGTGTTATTGCAATTGAGAAAATGCAGAGCTAGAGCGTCAGTTGCTATGAAAATGCAAATATGATTTCTGCTATTTAGCCAAAATGACGACAATTTTGCCTCCTCACAATGACTTTTGTCTCCCACTTTTATCATTATTTTAAATTTATTTATTTCTTTAAAGTCATCGTGA
This sequence comes from Luvunga scandens, assembly GCA_030449905.1. Taxonomy (NCBI): domain Eukaryota; kingdom Viridiplantae; phylum Streptophyta; class Magnoliopsida; order Sapindales; family Rutaceae; genus Luvunga; species Luvunga scandens. The sequence goes on along the minus strand of JASUUG010001122.1, from coordinate 1,430,663 downwards.
GCCATGAACAGGAGAGAAAGAGAAGGACAAAAACGACAGCATGTGCTACTGTTTTTGTCGTGACTCTATCATCATTTTGGATAAATAGCAGAACTAAAAAAAAAAAAAAACGAATTCATTAGATGGGAAGGCAAACCCTGAATAAACCAAGGAGATAGGGATTGGGTTTTTGTGATCTCTCTTGTTTCAATTAGTCTATATTGGCTAAGCAGGGGTGGAGGCTTTTACTCTATGATGATTTCCTCGTATCATGTATATTGCATGCTCAGTACTTTCAACGTTATTCTTTCCTTAAGGCGGGTTTGGGCAGTAATCCTTCTTTCACCTGGACAAGTATTCTTTAGAGTAGACAGCTTCTTTAACAAAGTATTAGATGGTGCGTGGGGGTAGGTAACCAATTCAAGTGTACCATGGTAATTGGATTCCAGAGCCTTTTCCCTTCAGGCGTATTTCTCCGATGTCTTTGGATATTGATGTGACCGTTGATCAATTATTAATAGATGATGATTGTTCGAATGCTAATCTGTTATGGGAACATTTTCTGGAAATTGATGTTCAGCAGGTATTGAAGATTAAGTTGCACTCTCGTATAACTCCTGACATTATCATTTGGCGTTTTGACAAACAAGGTGAGTATTATGTTAAATGAGGCTACAAATTGGCTGTAACTCTTCGTGATCTGATGTTCGTGTTGTTGGGTCTTCCGTTGGTGATAGCCCTCATACTTGTTAACGTATTTGGAGACTAGAAGTACTCCCAAAATTTAGAATTTTTCTTCGGATAGCATTGGCTAATATTCTTCTAGCTTTGGTTAATTTATTTCAGAAGGGGTATCTGTGAACGTGGAGCGTGCTTTGTGTGGCTTTATTCTTTCATTTATGGATGGAGGCCTCCTCAATTAGTTTGTAATCTTTGAAACTTTATTTCAGAAAATGAAAGGAGTATTTTATTCGAAAGAGACGCTCTGAAGCATAGAATGTTTTCCTTAAGCTTCTCCTAAGGCTCATTTGGAACATTTTTTAAAATATCTAAATTTTTTCATGAATAACCCTGCTTTGTTTAATAAAAGTTATCTTTAATATCATTATTAACTTATCATTATTAACTTTTTATTAAAACTTTCAATTAATAGTTAAACAACCAAAAAGCTTTTATTAAAAAATAACAAGCTGTCTAGAAGCTTCGTTACGATTAGCAAGTGCAAAAAAAAAAAAAATTACAAACATTTTAAGCTAAATCAGTTTGATTATCAACTTCTTCTTTTTTTGAACATTCAAATTTTTATCTTTACTTTTTGTTTTCTTTGCACCTTTTAGAACTGATTCAAACATAAATTAAGGCTTCATTTGGTATAATTTTTCAAATAAAATTTATTCAAATAGAGTTTTATTAATAAAGTTTTTATAAATAGAGTTTTTATCAAAAATATTTTAATTTGGTTGTTAATGAGAGACTTAATAAAATAATTATAAAATTACTTTAATAGCTAAGTTTTTTTAAAATTATGTTATAAAACAAATGAAATAAAATTATTTAAAATTTTTAAAAAATTCTAACCTTAAAAGTTTAAATTTTAAATTTTTACTAATAAAGATAAAATAACTTATTTAATTCTCAAAAACTTTACTTAAAATACAATTAAACAACATAAAACTTTTTAAAAAGAATTTTTTGAATTTTTGTCAAACCTTGGGTAAAGACAGGACTTAAAGCCCATTACAAGTGTCTGCATTTGGGCAGTTGGGCACTCCATAATTGCCTTATAGGCCTTAGCCAAGAGTATTCAAAAGCCCAACAGAGAAGATGGATTTTGTACTTGAATTGATCTGTTTTTCTAAAACAACAAGAAGATTTGCAGTGGTCCAATTATTTAAAAATAAAAATAGAGCATGTTGTCCAATTAAAATGGGACTTAGCATGGTTTGTCCCACAATCCTCAACTTCCAAAACTAGCTATATTGCGTGCCTGGTTCAGTATGAAATGAGATTCGTACACTTATTTAAAGTCTCCTTGTGCTCTTATTTTTAATTCATTTTATTTTAGGGCCACCTTTGCTTTTGACTAGAGTGCTTTTAGAAAGTGTTTTCAGATACAATCTTAGAATCCATTTCACAACGGAAATGGTCCATTCAAGAAGTTGATAATAACAGACGACGAATAAGTGCTTGTGAGTAACATCAATGCCAAATCCCCATACCTCTCAATTCTGCATGACATATCTTCTTCTTCATCAATGCCTCATCAATCCATGCAACCAACAGAACACAAGCATTAAATTCACCGACTCAATCAACTTCATTATACATAAACTTACTCGTCTCCTTTTAATTCATTCACATTGTTCTTGTGTAGTGCAAAAACTTGAGGAGCTATTAAATCAAAGGACCCACAATTAGAGTTGGTCAACCGGTTGTGTCGGCACAAAGAAAGGTCTACGCGTGCTTATAATCATACCGTGTCGTGCTTGTGTAGTGCCTAATTTTTTTATTTTTTTTTTTGGCTTAAGCCCAGGCTAGCACACACGTTATGCCCACACGTGTCATGTCATGTTGGGCCTAAGAAAAAAATTATGATAAGTTTTTTTTAAGAAGATATTCCAAATTGTTGGCGTACTTTTTTTTCAAGCATATTTATCTTTTTGGGCTCATATGCCTTTAGTTAAATTTAATAGAATTAAAATTTCAAAACTTAAATCCATATTCAATAATAATTAATTAATAATAGTGAAAGATGTAATACTAATTACTAAGTTAAATCCTACGGTATTATAATATCTTTTTAATACTTAACAATAATAACAACAATAATAAATTTTTTAAAAAGGTTAACATAATTGTTAACTTACACTTATATAAAGTTATAGATCATATTTCATACATAATAACATCAATATATATTTATAAAATCATGATATCAATTATTAATTTAATAAATTATAAATATCAATCAATTAGAGGTTTTTTTTTTAAAACTAAGAATTAAATTAATTTTAAAAAACTTGTGCTAATATATTAAAAACATTCAATTTCAAGTTATTTGTACAAAAAATGAAACATACTTATTACATACCTTTTCGCGTGTCATATTTCAGCATATATTCTAATCGTACTATGCTTTTAAGACTCATATACCTAAAATTCTAAGCTCAGCCCATTGAAACGTGCTCGTGCCATTTCGTGTTGTATAGACATGTACCGTACCCATACCCATGCCGTGCCACATACTGCATTGCACGTTGGCCATCTCTACTCACAACAGTGAATATAACCCCTTCTCCCTAAAAGAAGAACAATTTCAATTTCATCCTCATAAAAGATATAGATTCTCTCTTTTTTTTTTTCTTCTGGTCTCTTTTCTTGAAGTAAATGGAAATATTGTGATTAAGCTAATTTTTTTTAATTGTTTTTATAATTAAACTAATTTTTTTATTTAAGTTTGAAAGATTAAGAGAGATTAAAAGAAGAAAAAAAAGAAAAAGAAAAAACTTCGAGAAAGAATCAATCCATATCAGCCAAAGTACATTCACATGTCTTTGTTTTATTGTGGAAAAAGATAAATCTCAACAACTTGTTGCCTCCAGTTGGATCTCCACCAACTACTACTTCAACTCTTTATCCACACAACCACAATACTGAGAGTACATATAATGCTTTATTTATAAGCCAAACTCTTTGCAGTGAACTGAACACTCTATGTGGAGTTCATCTCTTTTTATCTCTACAAAATCTTGGTAACATGAATCCCATTTTCAGTTTCTTGGTTATTTCATTTTTGTTTATTAATAACACACACGCTTTGAAAGTTCACCGTCCAAAACCCAATAATAACAATGCTCAAATCACTGTAATGGGTTTTGTGTATTGCGACATTTGCTCCAATAACAGCTTCTCCAGCCACAGCTACTTCTTACCAGGTAAATAACCAAAAAATAAAAGTAAAATTCTCAACAACCCATTAAAAGTTCCAACTGAATTGATTGTTTTAATATGTGCTACATTGTTGTTAAACCAGGTGCGGAAGTCAAAGTCGATTGCAAATTTAGAGCAATTTCACCAAGAATAAGAGAGCAAATATCATTCACAGTGAACAGGACAACAAACAGATATGGAATATATAAGCTGGAGATACCGTCAGTTGAGGGGATAGCATGTGCAGAAGCAGCCATTGCATCTTCATGCCAGGCAAGTTTGATGTGGAGTTCAAGTACTTCATGTAATGTTCCTGGTTACAGAACCACAACAAATCAGATAGCTATCAAATCCAGGAAACCAAATCTCTGTATCTACAGCTTAAATGCATTGACTTTCAGACCATCAAAGAGAGATATCACTCTCTGTGGGAATTAATTAATTTGAAAGAACACTTGCCATCTTTTTCATTTTGTTGTCAATACATCTGATATCTATGCCTGTTTACACAAAATATAAGAATTGATGTCGAAGTAAAATTTGCTTGCTGGATTTTAGGGATCTTGTTATGCTGGATGCAACTCTTGGGTTGATGTAAGTTAGAACATTACGGAACTTCCCCACAACGGAGAGAAACTTAAATTCATTTTGTTATTCAGGTTAAACTGTTGCTCCAATAATAAATGAAATTTATGTAGTACTTGAAGAATTTATGAAGAAAATAAGATGAATCTTTTTAGCATTTTGAGAATTGAATTAATTTTCAGAAACTATACATCAATATCCTGTCTGATTTTTAGGGAGTTCTGTACAGTTCTGTAGTGCAAAAATCTTTTCAGGATGTTTTGACACGGGGATGATTTTTAACTAGCTTTTAAGCTTTTTAAAATTTAATTAGGATATCCTATGAATTCATTAACCCACAAATATGCCATCCATATTTTACATAATTTCAGCCTAAGTTAATTCATGGGTTAAGCATGTTATTAATTTTCACTTCATAAAATTTTAAATGGATCCCTGGTAGCACCGTTATGTTAGTTATATATGATTAGTCCAAGTCTATTTCCAATTGTGTATATTAGAAGACTTTCTGATTGTAAAAATGTCAATGTTTTGATGCCGACAAGGGCATAACCAGAAATTTAATTTCAGTTGGGCAAAAAATCCCAGGGAGAGCATCCTGCTCAAATCATAGTCATTAATGTGAAGGATTAGTGAATTTTGTTTTTGATGCTATGACATTTCAAGTTGTTAAATGAATAACTGATGCAAATAATCTATAAATCATAAATAAGTACACAACAACAATATAACCCATTCACAGTAAATAAATTAATAAATAATGCAGAACATAATTTAAATCACAAGGAAGAAACGGAAAATATTTGCCAGTCATTCACAGTCCAGGTGAACCTTCAGTTCCCATGAAGACCTTTTATGAAGCTCTCTTGTTTTACTGGTTAACCGCTAGATGGCACTAGGCCTTCCATAGTGCTTTTCTTTTCCCACAGCACATAAATAAACGTAATTCACAGAAAATGAAATTGAACCATAACAATGCAACACAATGAAAATAGCATGCAGCGTGATAAAAAAATGATCTTGTGTCTCTAGAGAGCCATAAGTTCCTGGAAGATCTTCATTGCAGGAGCAGGCAACCCCAGAAGCACATTGATGCTTTTCCTCTCTTTGCCATGAGATAGGAACAGACTCACTTCCTTCTCAGGCAGTGCCACCGGCCCTGATAGAACAGGCTCTCCCCATCCAAAGTCAGTAGTGTGGAAAGATAGCCTTGACCAAGTTGTTATCAAAAGAGTTGAAGATAGAGAAGGCCTAGCTCTTGTTACTTCAAAATAATCAATGGCAGATCTCATGTAACTGTCATTGACCATCTTAATGGCATCCTGGACTTGCCCCACAGCAAATGAAAATGGTTTTTCTGTCAGCTCACCAGCTTGGCATATAGAGTTTGTCAACACAATTCCATTGCCAAAGTAGCCTTCTGGCAATGGTGGATTGAATTTAGACCTTCCGTCAACAGCAAAGAGGAGCTTTGTTTGTTGATCAGGCAGAAACTTTAGTGCCTTGGTTCTAGCCTTCCACACAAATGCTGAGAGTGCTTCAAAAGTAGTGCACTTGTCAAGAACTTCATCTTCCATGGCAATCATTTTGATTTTTTCAAGCTTTTCGGAATCAAAACAGAAGGACCTGTAAAGCATTTGATCTTTGTAGAGTTCACTAGTGCCAGACTTGTCTTCTATTTCAGCAAATTCTTGGTGCAGGTCCTCAATCTTTGGAGGATTCCGCGCTTTGAGTATGCTTCTGTCTAGGAATGGAGGAATCTTCAGGGGTAAGCCTCTGGCTGTTTCAGCCCATGAGTTCACAAATTCCATAGCACCAATGCCATCAAACATACAATGATTCATGCACAGCCCAAGAACAAATCCCCCACATTTAAACCTGGTCACCTGAAAAGGTTTCAACCAAAATCATACCTCTATAGCAGGAAAAATGACTATGATACTAACATAACATGAAGAGGGATGCGTTATATTAAATGTAAAAACCTGAGCAGCAAGAGGAGGTATTTCAAGTATGTTCTTTGCACCGGGAATGTCATAAACCAGCTTCCCAAGAGTCTCAGGATCAGGCTTTGTTATGTCTCCAATCTTTTCAAGTGCACAATTTGCTTCAGCTTCAACAAAAACAGCCCCTTCCCCGGTACAATTTATGATAAGCTTCCCCTCCGAACTTATAGTTAGCCTCCCGGCAAGAGGGTAGTAATGAACAAGAACCTTTTTGAGGGCATTCTTGATCACTTCTCCAGCTTTTTCATTGCCTTTCTCATCTGACTTGAAGCAATAAATTGTTCGGACGATCACAGCAATGTTTTGATCAAGGTTTGACAGGAAGTAGAGACCCTTCTCTGTTTCCTCTGCAGGCTTAACCAAAGTTGGTTCACCTTGCTTCACGTTGAGCTCAATTGCATGGCCATTAGAGTTCTTCATCACTACCGTCTCTTCAAGCCCCAAAACCTGAATGCACAAGTTCGAGAAAACAATATCAAATATGCTATATTATAAAATGCACGTTGAACGTACAAGAATTTATAAAATGATTGCAACAAACCATGTGAACAAGCTGAAGAAAGACAAGAGAGTTTTGAAAGTAACGGAAGATAATAATCAGAACTTCAAGGGAGAAATTTCCAAATTGATAATCAAACACACAAGGCTTGCATCCAAACCTGGTGCTTAGATTTATCAGAAATTTTGTAATGGTCTCACAACTGGCCAAAGGAGGGGGGAGATATATATGGAAAGTTTGTGGACCCTTACTTCATATTTCTTTTGCTTATTTAGGTAAATAAAATTTGCATGAGAGGGACAAATGTTAGTGCCTGATTGGATGAGTCCATCGACTCTACTTTTGGTAGTTGAAATTAAATTGTAAAAAGAGAGAGATTGGCTATTTTTTAAATAGTCTTGGACATGGTCTATTTTATTAAGTTTTAGTTTTGGTCATATGGGTGGGATTAGGCCACTGAATAGGACCTAACAAGGAGAGAGAGTCTGTGTTTGTGCAGCCCTGTTTGGTGAGGTTGGCATCCCAATTTGCTTACTTGATTACTGATTACTCTTATCATCCTGGTAATCAAAATTGTTGGCCAAGAGAAAGTCATATGGAACCGAAAAAGTAAGCCTTAAAAAATTACTATGCTTAGAGTGTTATGATTGATTCAAAATCTAGCTACAAGTATGTCTTTTTCCAAAATGATAGAAGGAGCTTTTAACCTTCTTTTTTTTTAAATCTTTTTATTTTTGGGTCTCGGAAAAAAGGGTCTTAATTGAAATTGACACGTTTATATGTAATGCTTTTATCAAAATCCTGATTCCACCACTGTTTAGAAGAGTGGGCAATCTCGAGCATTAGATTACCTCGGAAATTAAATCAAAAAATAAGAGCGAGTTCCTCCTCTTAAGACAAAAGTTATAAGTTAATTGGTTTGAAGACAAGGTTTTGGCAAGAGAAAGGTCATTTGTTATTACGAGGATTGGTGAATATTCTTGTTCAACACGAGGGGCAAATTGTTTAGTATGGTGAGCACCCACCCAGTGGCCGGTGCTGCAAATTTCAGTGCCTGCAAAAAGGAAGAAACGTTAGCTATTCAAGTTTATGATTAGTTGTTCATCTAACCATGATTCACTAACGAAAGCAGTGTGCGTCCATAAACCTGATTGCAACGTCTCAACGAATTTGGTGCACAATTCAAAAATCAAAGTAAAAAAAAAAAAAAAAAAATACAGTTCCGTATACCAAATGAACTAAAAAACATATCTTTAGCTAGGTTGACTGTCTCTTTTGATCCAAGAAACTTCAAAACAGGCTTTAAGTAGCCCCATTGATGCGTCAATATAATGCATACAACTAGAAAGATTTTTTTTTATTTTTTATTTTTGAGAGTTGAGACCTTCAAAAATTTACAATCCTCCACAAGTTTTATTTTAGTTTGTAAAGTTATACGCTCAAAGTTGCATACAAGAACAACCCAACTTTAGCTTCTTTTGCAATTTTTTTTTTCCTAATATCGTGATTTGATAGTTTTTGGTTTTAAAATAATATAATTAAATTTAAATCATACAAATACATTGTTATAGATGGCTTCTGTGGCAGAAGATTATAAACCTAAACTGCACAATTCAGCTCGCCATTAGATAAAAAATCACTTGAGGAATCGAGTTTAGCTTCTTAAATAAATAAAATGTTAGTACATCTTTAGTAATAGAAGTAAATTTGACTACAGGATGGTAAAATGTCAGGCTCGGCTGGGCTTGCAAAGCTAGGGCAAAAAAGGCCTGAATTTTATGTTGTAGATTTTTTTTAAAAAAAAAATTGTTAGATTAAGTTTTAAAATCTGGGCTTAAAGTATTTTTAAACTTCAAATATAAGTTGAGTGGGTTAAATAAATATTTAAATATGTATTTTAATTAAAATAAAATGTATTTTTTAAAAAATTTTATTATTATATATAAGGATTTTGGGCCGGGCTCATATCTTTTAAGTGAAGTTCGAGCTCAGCTAGAAACATCTGGCCGGGCCTGATATTTTGATATCCGTAATGTGACTATTTAAATATGTATTTTAATTAAAATAAAATGTATTTTTTAAAAAATTTTGTTATTATATATAAGGATTTTGGGCCGGGCTCATATCTTTTAAGTGAAGTTCGAGCTCAGCTAAAAACATTTGGCCGGGCTTGATATTTTGATATCCGACTGTTATTGGGCCCAGATGTTCAGATATTGCTCTCGTAAATTTGGAATAGACTTGGAAAAGAAAAAAACACTAGAGCTCCTAACACCCCTATAAAATCCTTATTGAACCCGTTTCTTTTCTTTTTCTTTTTTTTTCCCCAATTTTCTCTATCACTAAATCAGAATGCAGATACAATTTTCGATTACAGTCTTGTTTTCTTACCCTCTGCACCCACAAATTTTCTGTTTATAATAAATATATTTAAGGGTTGTTTTCCTCTCTTACAAATACCAACATCAATACTCGATTAATCTTGCATTGCAACCCAAGCATTGAACTACCAGATTCGGAATGGAGGCAAAACCCAGCCTGACCTAAGCCTGGACGCATATTTTATAAATATTTGAGTTGGGCTTGGACTTCACCCAAAAATTCTGAACCCAGTCTGAATGCCTAAAAATACTTTAAAATTAAAAAAAAAAGTATTTTAATTAAAATACAACTTTTAACATATACTTAACCTACCCATAATACATATTTAAAATTTTAAAAATTTAAGTCAAACTTTTAAAGCCCTAATCTAACAAAAAACTAAACTTTATAAACTATAAATTTATAATGCATAGTAGAAAAAAAATTAAAAAAAGAATACAAAATTCAGGTTTCTGACGCGACCTGACAAAAGAAATGCTAAGACGGCTTCCGCTTTGACAAGCCTGACATTGTGTCATCCCATTTCTGAAACCCACAAACCCATATGTGATCCAGTAAAAACGTTGCAACCCTAACCACCTACATCTACCATCACAAACACAACTTTCTTAGGATTCTTCCCTCCTTTGTAATTTACCCTCATAGCAATGCTATACTTAAACCATGAATCCACTTCTAATTAGAAATTCCCAACTTTAAAATAGTCAAGCTCAAGTTAAAAGACAAAAAAATAAAAATTTCAAACACTACAGAAAAAAAATACTCTACAATATAACATATGTTTTTTTTGTTTTATTGTTTTCCCTAACTTTATTAATCCCTAATTGAAAAATTATTTCTCAAACATTCAACCACAAGGCAATTAAAAAAAAAATCAAATAAACTAGAAAAAATCAAATGCATAGCTGAAGCTGAACATTCATCGTTAATCATGCAATCTTAGACTTGGAATTTACTTTATTTGGAAGAAAATAACTGCAGGAAGCAAAACAATCAGGCAGAAACAGTCATAATCCAGCTGAGAGGCTAGTTCTAACCTCAGCTGATGTATGTTACAACAAGCTTTGGGAATATACAAAATGAGAACCATTCTTTATTTTCAGTTTTTTGGTCACAAGATTACAGCAATGAAGCAATTGCTAATGCCATCATGTTCTGATATCTTTCCAATAGCCTTACAGATGCCAGCAACAGATGCCCCAATCTTGAGTTTCAACATAACTCGTTACAGCTCTTGAAACATCTTTTTGATCTATTGACTTCTCTACCATGTTTTTGCTCATAACGTTATCAGAGGTACTCAAAACAGATAACAGCATGACAAACTACCCCAGAAAGTCAAGACGGACCACACTTGCTAAGACAAGCGATTCCTTCTTCCAAGTAATCATCTCTACTGATCCAGAACTCAGGTGCATCCTGCATGATCATCCATCATATTTACTTCTTAGATTATAAATAGTAGGAAGAGAAGGCTAGAAACACATTAGTTGCAACAAAGCTGTGTAACTTATTTGCCTTCGTGTGTGTGCATGTGTGTGTGTGTGAGAGAGAGAGAGAGAGATGCACCTTCATAATCCCAGCTAAAACCGCTCCTCCAAGATACACCATATGCTTCCTTCTTGGTGGATCCTCAATTCGCAATCTCAACTTCTGTCACAAGGTATAGAAAACGAGTTTAAAGATCAAGTCCTTTTACAAATTCAGCTTCTAATCATTGCCTCATTTTCTCCAGCAGAACGAAAATCTTTAAGATCATTTTACTCCAGGATTGAACAAATGCCCATCAACTTAAGAAAATTAAAAAAGCTATTAATTTCAAAACTGAGTATGATATTCTAACAATTGATCACAGTAGCAACGAATCTTTGATGCAAGAAAATGTTAACTGTAGCACCCTAACAAATGATATCCTTTAAAACAATGGTTAAGGGTTTTATCAGGCATCTAAACATGATTTTTTGTAGCTTAATGCACGAGGGACTCAGATCTTACCTTTAACCCATCTTTATTACCCTTTAGAACCACTTCGAGATATCGATCAAGGATTTCCTTTTCCAAGCTAAAAGGGAAAAAAAAAGTCACTCCATCAAATTCTTACCACATGAAAGCACACCAATGTTAAATGATGTGCCCTTGAGAGATGTCAAACTATTTTCTAGCATATCATTTGCTGGCACAAATGTCAATTAATCATAGAACTAAGAATAGACTGGCTTGCACAACCAGGCCATAAATTGAGAAGAAGAAAAGTGATATATCATTGCCATGTGAGCTAGGTTCTGAAATCATAGAGCGAAGACAGATGAGAACAGTAAACATACATGAAGACCCAAATTTCTAAGAAAGGACAGTGGAATGTCATGTGGTGCAAAGAAAAGTTCAACATAATACCGACTAGGTAGTCCTGGATACATGGTGCTTCCTCCACTTAAGACTATATGCTGGTATAGCTGCATAGATAAATCAAATAATAACTGAGAATTATGGAGCAGTCAGGTCATATGCACTCACACATCAAAGGGAGAAAAAGAAGGAAATACAATGAGGTACACTGCATTTACCTGGGCCTCCCACAAAGCTATATGGGTCAGCTTATCATTCCCATAATATTGCAACAAATAACTTAATTGAAGTTATCAAAAAACACAATACAAACCATTTAAACAATCACATTAGTGAAATCACATTTGTTTCCTTCAATCATATCTGTACCCAACAAATAACTTAACTGAAGTTATCAAGAAAACTCAAAGAAAACAAACAAACTGAAGGTACTAAACATGGCATGGTAAATTGAAATGCAGAATGTGGCCTCCAGTGGAAAAATTGGAACTACAACAGAAAAATTACTTCATACATGACTATAAAAAATGTAATGATAAACCATCCCAACACATTTGTTCATCTAATCACCACCTATCGCATGATCGACACATCCAACTTATAGAAATAAGGCATTATAAACTAAATTCTACCAAAATTTCATATAAATAAGAACGCAAAACAACTGCCAGTATCTGCATATTTTAATCATTTAAAAAAGAAAGAAATTACATAAAGATAAGATATTCTAGCAAATCCTTAGCTTTATTTTCAAATGTGGAGAATAAGTTATCCCATCAACATATACTGACCTATAAGCAGAAATTAAAGTAAAATGTTCAAGGAAAGTAATGTATTTTGGATCCAATCATAATACCATCATACGATTGTCAATATCCATTTCCTGAATGCAGCGGAAAACCATATCAGCCATCCCATCACCTTCAACATCTATAAGTTCCTGAAAAGAGGAAGTATTTTAAATTCAGAAACTTCCGCTGATAAATGTAGACTTGAAATTTCCAGACTTTTTAATTCCCTGGTACAAGTATATAAAAGTTCAAAAATAAAAATTGACCTGCTACTATTACTCTGCAAATAATTAACAGCAAAATGCATAAATCAACTTCTTCATTTAATACACAAAGCACTAGTGCAACAGTTTTCCATTTTATCAGAAAGCATACTAATAAAGTGTTCAAGCCACATGGCCCCACAGGTCCCACCAAAATTTCAAGGTAAAAGAAATAGAGAACTTCTTTATACAATCAGTCCTCTAAATTATGCTTTTATAGCGGGCCCCCCACAGATAATGCTCTTTTAAATCATCAATCACCTCCCTTATATGACAGATGGTTTTACACTAACATAAACAAATAGCATAAACTAATAGTAGTATATAAAATTCAAAAATAAAAATTGACTTGCTACTATTACTCTGCAAAAATTAACAGCAAAATGCATCAATCAAGTTCTTCATTTACTACATAAAGCACTAGTGCAACAGTTTTCCATTTTATCAGAAAGCATAAGAATAAAGTGGTAGAGCCACATGGCCCCACAAGACCCACAAAAATTTCAAGGTAAAACAAATAGAGAATTTCTTTACACAATCAGCCCTCTAAATTTATGCTTTTATAGTCGGGCCCCCACAAATACTGGTCTTTTAAATCATCAATCACCTCCCTATAGTGACAAATGGTTTTATACTAACATAAACTAGTAGCATATCGTATATGATGCATCTGTGTAGTAAACAATCTCAGTAAACTACCAATACTACCAATATAATACCAAATGATCTGGAAGCACGCTAATAATAGCATTTTCAGTTGAACCTGAGCAATTTATAGCATGGGTAAGTTTTAACGAATAAAATACAACAGAAAAGAAGTACAGGCTTACTGGTGTGAATAGAGCTTCAGGGGCCTGAAATCTCTCAGTTCCTACTTTAATGACTCTTCCGTCTGGCAGCTGATAAAAAAATATATAAGGTTAATAATATGTTAAAAAGAGAGCAGAAAAAAAACTACTGAAGTCACAGGATTTAAGGAAATAGAGAAACTCAAGCCAAAAATGCCACTATAGATTTCTTATTTTCTGCATGTTCATTCAGAGTGACCATCACATAACATTACATGAGTGGTTTTAAAAAAAAAATGCAGGTAATGAATGAATGAGGCTTCTATACATACCCCCAAACTGAGATTCTAAAATAAAGCCATCTCAGAGTATCACGAATTGAGCATTTATATGGAAAAACTATAAGATTCATAAAACACAAAGAAAATCAACTTACAGTATAATTCTTAACGAGGATGGTGGTCTCTAGTCCCAACTGATATTCCCTTTTATAGTCATAACTGCAGGAAATAATTTGATGTTACATTATAATGCAATAAATTCTACAAATATCACACAAGAATGTACTTGATCCTCAACCTTATGTAGCACAGCTTCTCTTTGATTTGCCGAACAGTCTCAAAGTCTGCAGTTCTATTCATTGAATACCTACAGGAAACAAAATTTTACATTTAAAAGACAGAAGTATTCTAAATCATGTTCATCTTGCTAACTTATTGACAATGAATTGATCCTCACCCTCTCCGTGAAAGTAAATCAACAAGATAGGATGTTATGTGCCGACCAGCTACATTCATTCGCTTAGTAAGATGTGGGAATGAGTAGCCATCAACAACAGGAACCTGGGGAGAAATGTTGAAATAATTATGGTTCAGAATTACCATGTAGAGTACCAATAAAACACTTTATGTTTTCACATTGATAAAAACTCTCATTATTACTTTTATTTTTGTATCAGATTGACAGATTTTACTTTTATAACAGGTTGACATATTTGTGTTCCATTAAGACAGTTTCCTGTATCTTAAGTGATATGCCCACTATTCTGTGGATCATTACATGATTTAAACAGCAGGATAAAAAGCTATGGAATGCTCAAATTCGAATTCTCCATTTAGAAAAAGTCCCCTTATAAGGGTTATGGTATTTGTTGATTTATTTGAACACAGTCTTCCTCAAATCCTTCAGGAGAAGAAAAAATATCAAGTTCCAGTGTGAAGAATACTCCAAAAAATTTACATGACAGAAGTGGAATGCTCCTTTTTTTTTTAAGAGGAAAAAGAGACACATTTATCATTTAAAATAACTGCGATGTTTATTACTTTTGTATAGGGGAAAATAAGTGCAAATAATTGAAACTGACTAGTTATAAAATTCCCAAATAAAAATTCAAATGCTAACTTAAACAAAATGGATTCACTCCAAAGTGCTCCATGATAAAATGGAATCATATCATATGCAAGCAACACACATGGGAGTTATCAGTCCAATCAAGGAAATGAAGAACTGAAAAAAAAAAAAAAACACAGCAATAATCATTGCAAGAGTCTGAAAATGAAGTTAAATAGGTTCTTGAGTAGTTTACCACATGAGTCACACCATCACCAGAGTCAATAACTAGTCCAGTCAGCAAACCTGTGACAATTAAAGATAATGCTGAAGCAAACAAGCAATGAGATTGAACAAAAAGATAGAACAATTGTAAAAATAGGGTTTTTTTCCCCAAAAAAAGGGGAAAAAAAATCTAGAAAGTCTGCACCAGGTAATATCAGTTTTCATGCCTATAGTTCCAAGGTCTTCAAAAGTGTCAGTAGGAGAAACCATTTAGATATATGTTTGTGCACACATGTGTTCATGTGTTTGCTCGTAAATGTGCCTCAATCAGTTAATGGAATTTAAACCTTCAGGCATCTTCATAAGCACCTTGAGCATACAGAGTTAAAACAGCTTGGATTTGAATGAAGACGCCAGCAAAGTTGTATTTCTCAAACATTGTCTCAACCTGTTGTGCCAAGTCTGGCCAAATTCATGAGATCTAATTTTGATGTGACTGAATGTATTATTTATCACAATATTTAAGTAAAAAGAATTAGATTACACACCATTTTTTCCCGATTTTTAGCTGGATTAAGAGGTGGGTCTGTGAGTAATATCTTACATTCTGGTGGGTCAATCTGTCGATAGAGAACGCAGAGGAGTTAGGGACTATCTAGAGAAACTATATTACCGAAGAGAAGAAGGGAAAAAGAAAAAGATTTAAGCCATATATTATCAACAGAAGCAGCATAAAACTTACTTTTAATTCACTGAAAAAAGCATGATCCCACACTTGACCCATATCCTCCCAGTTTTGCACAATACCATTATTAACAGGATAAGATACGTCCAGTTGATGCCGCAAGTCTAAAGCTGCAGCTCCAACAATAGTATCCTAAATGAATTTGAATCAAAGAATGAGAAATAAGACCTTTCTGAAAAAGTTCTAAGCTGCAAGCATTAAGCATTGTAACAAATGTGGCATGACCTACTACATGTTACAAAAATATACATTATTAAATTTGAGCAAGGACTTGCTTGCCTATCTTCAAAAGAATAATGTAGTTTCATGATAGAAAATTATATAGTGTCTGACCTTGAGCTCTTGTTCCATGAGTGATTCTTCGTAGCGTAACATTGGCCTTCCCACAACACATGGGAACACAGAGGCAGGAAAATTTTCCCCTGCGAATCCGCACTTGACATACTGCAGCAAGTAATCAAATTATACTTTTTCATAACTTAATGAAACAACAGCAATTGACAAATCAATGTACACAAGTAGAGGTTTAGATTTAACATTCAATTTAAATATGCAACTTCATAAAGTCAAATTAGCAGATTCTAACATTTAAGCAGATCTACAAAGTAGCAACCAAGAACAATCAAATTAGAAAATTAAAGCACGTGCTTGTGTTAAAAAAAAAACATTTTTATCGAAATTCTCTGATCATTGATCGATTTAGATAACAAAGCGTACGCGATCAGAGAGGAATGATAAAAGAGAGGTACCCCAGTGCCATTGTCGCAAACGACGACGTTCCTGTTATCCATTACACGGTGGTGCTGTTGCCAAAGCGGAGGAGCATGTGGGAGTGCTGCTAATTAGTAGCTACTTTCTTCATCTAACCGTTTTCTTCACCCAGAGGAGCTTCTAAATGCAGCAAAGTATTCTTTACGCTACGCAAATAATACGAAATACGATACGCCCCGTATGCTGCTTCAGTGCGATGCTTGGTACCGTGGTACGGCTGTGCTTATCTAATCCTAAAGATCATTTTAAATTTTTTCTTGTTTAATTTTATTTTAAGTAATGTTTTTAAAAATTAAATAAGTTAATTTATCTCAAATGATGATATAGGTATAAATTTTAATAAAAAATTATTTAGTAAAAATTTATGTGATAAAAATATAAATAATAAAAATAAATAATATGATAAGAGTCATTTAACTAATCAATTGAATTATATTATATTAGTTTATACGAAATAAATTTGTATAAGAATTTGTAGTTCAATCTTTATATATTTTGTCTCTAAAAAATAAAAGCTCAAATTTTACATTTTTGAGAATAGATGTTGGAGAGCTTGCTTAAAAGGTTAAATGGTCTAAAATGGCTATTATTTCTTTTATATTTTCATTTCATCTATTTTATAATATAACTTATAATACTTGCCTATTAATTTTATAATATTTTATAAAATCTTTTATTGACAACTAAACAACTAATTTTTTTAGATAAAAGCTCTACTTGCATTAAATTGTTTTTAAAGAGGTTATATCAAGTTTTAGTCCTAAGCTTCACTCTTTAAAAAAAATTACGCCCTTTTGATTTGCATCAAGTTAATTTATTCCATTTGAAATGGGGTAATTAAGAATTTGATAGAGAAATCATTCTAAACACTTTTATTTTAATAAATTATTTTTTTACAAGCAACAGAGATTTTTTTTTTATTTTAATAATCTTGATTAGTGAAGTATAAAAGCAACACAGATGAGTAACTCTCTAATCATACTCGATGTCAACCATTACAGAATGTAACTTTTATTTATATAATTACTAGGATTAGTTTACATCAAATCTTATATAACATTGCTTAAATTTAATCTTTTTCAATATTCAAGAAATGTCAACTTTACTTATGAAAGAAAATTGTCTTTTCTTAAATTTTTTTTTTAAAAAAATTTAAATTAAACTCTCCACAATATTTTTGTGAGGGCTCGAATCACTTTCCTTCTACTTACACGGATATTATTAAGATAATAGCATATAACTTTGCAAAAAAGGCACTATCACTGCCAAGGAGCAAAGCGGAGCAACTTTAAAGAAGTTACTCGAGCCCCTATTAAAAAGTAGCACAAGACGAATCATTTGTATTCCATTTTGTCATGGCATTCGTATTAATTGTAATCCAAGATACTGTTGATGAATGCCAAAATACCGTGTTCAAATTTAAAATCTCATAGACAGGGGCATTTCCAATAGCATCACCAGGGCATGCCGTCTTTAAATAAAATGCAGGGTGGTTCGGGTTTGAAGCATAAAGGAAAGAGCTTGTAAGCCATGTCAAGCAAGTTAGCGAGTAAAAGTCCCATGCAGGTGTGAAACACTTAATTGTCTGCCCAATGCCCCATATTCATGGATTAGCCTTCATTCATCATATGAGAAGAAAAGCTTCATTGGGCTTATCTCTCTAAACTCGCCTCTACTTCAATTTATTTATTTATTTATTTTCATACTCAGCAGCATCCTTTATCTCCATATAATCTATTTATATTATTAAATACTTGCTGCAACAATTATAAACAATACATGCATTTTTGTTTCAAGCATGAATAAGGAAATTAGGTTGAGCTATAGGGCATAGACTGAAACGCAACCGTGCATAGACTGAAACGCAACCGTTTAACTTGCGCCTAAAATGTGGCTATTTAACGAGAGGCGAGAGAATTTTAGGGGGTTTTTCCCTTTCTCTTCTTTCACTTTGATGATACCCAGAGGAGCGTAGCAGCGTTAGAACCGGTTCGCAAACCGAGCTGCTCAAAATGGTGAGTAAGAGTTACATCTCTCTCTTTAAGCAACAAGCCCTTTATAATCTCGGTATTTTGTTAAAATGATGATGGTGAGACAATACATTATTTTACACCTCTTGTTTTTGTTAACCTCCAGGCCCCAAAACGAGGCGTAAAAGCACTAGTCGCTGCATCGAAGAAGAAAATGGTACTTAAGTATACTGCTAGTCTTGTCTCTTCTTAATGTTCAGTTTTGCTTTATGAGTTTTTTGGTTTCGTTCTGACGGTGTCGTTTTGGTGCTTTTGTTATTTTGAAGGAGAAGGTAGTAAATCCATTGTTGGAGAAGCGGCCGAAGCAGTTTGGAATCGGAGGTGCATTGCCACCAAAGAAGGACCTGACCCGATTCGTTAGATGGCCGAAACAAGTCAATATTCAGAGGAAGAAGAGGATTCTTAAACTCAGGCTCAAGGTCCCACCTGCTTTGAACCAATTTACCAAGACCCTCGACAAGAACCTTGGTATTAACTCTAATTGCTTTCTGAGTCATATTGTAGATTTTAGTATATTTTATTATTAGTCGGCAATGTTTGTTAATTGTTCTTTTACTGTTGTGTGATGTATGTATATAACACTTCTGAAGCGTGTGGTTTGTCTAACTTGTGTGCTTGGTCCTGTGATTAAGTGACTAAACACATGTTTTTGTAATATGATTTAGTTTTCTGTCTTTTGGCACAATATTTGCATGTTGTTGATGGTGAAAAGAAGTGATGGAAAAAAATGTTCGGTGAATTTATTTGTGAATCTTACCTGCAGCGTCAAACTTGTTGAAGATGCTTCTCAAGTACAGGCCTGAGGATAGAGCAGCAAAGAAGGAGAGACTCTTGAAAAAGGCTCAGGCAGAGGCTGAAGGAAAAACGGTCGAGAGTAAGAAACCCATTTTTGTGAAATATGGGCTTAACCATGTGACCTACCTTATTGAGCAGGTATTATTTTCCTCAAGTGCACTTTAGTTTCACGCTTATGTTGGATTTCTTTTCCCTATCAATTGTCCTATTAAATCTTCCTTGCAGAACAAGGCACAATTGGTGGTTATTGCTCATGATGTGGACCCAGTAGAGTTGGTTGTCTGGCTACCAGCCTTGTGCAGGAAGATGGAGATCCCATACTGCATTGTGAAGGGGAAAGCACGCTTGGGAGCGGTAATTATGTGCATTTTTTATTAGTTTTAAAATTTGTTTTAGCATAAGTTATTCAAGAACTAAATTGTTGTGAATTCTGATAGATTGTCCACAAGAAAACTGCATCTGTTTTGTGCTTGACCACAGTCAAGAATGATGATAAGATGGAGTTCGGCAGAATCTTAGAGGCTATCAAGGTGATATAAAGATTAAATCTTTTATTAGGTGTACAATGTTAGTCTTTCAATGGTTGATTGATTTGTTTGTACATCCTTTTTGTTGTCTCAGGCCAATTTTAATGATAAATATGACGAGCATAGGAAAAAGTGGGGTGGTGGAATTATGGGTTCAAAATCACAAGCCAAGACCAAGGCTAAAGAAAAGCTCCTTGCTAGGGAAGCTGCCCAGAGAATGTCTTAAGAGCCAATCTTTTGCAATTTTGTTATCTAGGTTATGAGCATTGGGGGCCTTTTAGCCTCTGAGATTTTTGGTTATTTTGAAGTTGTTCAGGTTGATTACAGAGGCTTTCTTTCATCATAGGGAAATTAAATTTAATTGAAAGGTAAAGCAGGATATGTTTTGAAATGAATATGCATTCTTGTCATAGGTTTAGTCCCAATTTAATGCAAATGCTTGTTTAGTATAGGTAGATTTTCACCATCATTGGACATTTATGTCAGTGCAATCAGTCTCCTAGTATGTTTGTATCTTGTGAAATTTTCCAGTGAGTTAATTTTGTTTAGAACATGCAATTTTTTTAACTTCGGATGGGTGAGCATGGCCTTTAAGATTTTACAGTTAGTGCAAGTTCTGTAATGGCTGATGTTTATGATCTTTGTGCTACATTTGACTCTTCTTGTTGGAACTGTGTCGGAGCGACAACTGGTACATTTACTATTTAATTCTGAGACAATAGAAAAGATTCTTGAGAACCTTGCTTGTTCTGTGTACTTCTTTCAACATTAGCATAAAAAACTTGCATGCATGAAACAAATTAGTAGGAATTGTTGCCTGACATCTTATTACTTGATCATGCATCTGGAAGAAAAACTCCAATGACATCTTAGACTTCTTTTTTTTTTTCCTACAATGGGTTTTTACCCCATTTTGTCTTTCAACCGCTTTAATCTTTAAAAAAGAGTGATTATCTTATTATTCAATATACATTTGCTAAATGGTAAATTGCAATTACATCACTAGTGGGTATCATTTTCATACTGCCAATCACACGGCCAAACGTCATAATTTATTCCCACAAATATGAATTTTTCAAGGATAAGCGAAGGGTAAATAATAAATTGAATCAATAGTGATGAATAGCATCTCTTGTGTATGTAAACAAATAATATGAATAAAGCAACCCTAGGACATATGACAAAATAAAAAGCAAATTTCACAGATGAAGCACTACAGAGTGCTATTGTTAGCGTTTGGACGTTAAGCAAATTAAAGACCTCACCAATAAATTATTTGAAAAAAAAAAGGGCAATTCATTTTTTGTATTATAAAATAAAAAAAAAAACATAGAGGTATCTATATTATTATATAAATGTTATAGGTTTTGGCAGTTAACACATCTCTTAAAAAGAAATTACACACACACACACTCTCTCTCTCTGTTTCTCTCTCAATCTCTGCAATTCCGCAAACCCTAGCAATCTCTCTGTCTCTTTCTCTCCCTAAGGCTCTCGCCAATTCTCAGGCTTTTAATTTTCCTGCGAATTCCTGTGATGGCTGACGGAAAGCTTGATCTGCTGGACGATCTCCTCTCCACGAAAACGTTCGATCAGCACCGCTCTGTCAAAGGTTCTTTTTATTTTTTATTTTTATATTTTTTCAATCTTAATTTGTATTTATTTAATATCATTGTTACGGAAATAAACCTTCATAGCAATATCTGATCGATCTGCGCCGCATAAATATATATATGTGTTTGCTTATTATCAATTGTGAGCTGTGTAGATTTCTCAAAGGTTGCTTTGAATTTAGGCTTTTAAGTCTGTTTTGTCTTATCATGAATCTGTTATTTTCTGTTTGGGGCGCTCACCTAATTCTAATCGTCTGCAGGTCAATTTTTGAATTGCTTATATTGTTTATTTCTTTACTATGGCTATCAAGTGCAACTATGATATGAATTGTAGTAGTTTTTTGCTTGTAGTCTTCCCAGCTATATTGCTACTTCTGGACATGGTTGATGGATTGACATTCTGTGAACTGAATATTGTATATTAAATTGTCTCTTGTTGCTTTCTCAGTTTATAATTCTTTTATTTGATTTTAAATGAATGATTCAGTTTCATGTGTGGATATATGTATCAATAATTTTAATTTTGTGTTGTGCTAGATGAAGCTTGGGGTGGCAGTGGTGAGGAGAAGTCAGCTCTGGGGTTACTTGATGAGTCAAAAGGTGGACTAATTAATTTTGCTGGAGTTCTGTCAGTGTTGTAACTTGTTTTGACAAGGACACGCATGAATGCTTTCGCTGTGCATTTAATTTCTTTGTTCTACCTTTATTCTGTTTGTGTATGCTTGCCTGGGTTTTCACTGGTTTTATATGGTTGCAATTTTACTCTGGTTGCAGTTGCTGACCAAGCAATTTCAGACAGCAGCATACCTTTGTCTCCGCAGTGGCTTTATGCTAAACCAATTGATGCCAAGACATCAAGTACAGGAACATCAGGGGTATGAAAATCTTGAATAATAATACTATTATAGTTAATTATTTGTGTCTAGCCAGGTAGAGCCTTTTATTACATATGTAAAAGGTGGGCAGGGGCAGGTATGTTTCTAGTTTATTCACTGGTACATCATGGTCAATAGGTTTATAAGGTTTTCAATTTTTTTGCTTGCTGGAGTGATGATTGCTTTTATTTTCATTGTATATTGCTACTGGCATGCTGTGCTTCCAAGATTGCCTGTAGGTAATCTTGATTGATTAATATTTCTGCCATTTGTTGTCTGTTGATCCAAAATCAGTTGATTTTGTCTCTTACCTTGATTATGCATGGGTTGCTACTGAAGAAAACGGGCCTTGATTTGTTGAAAGAAAGATCTTTTTCTTCCTTAACCCAATATGATAATGCTTCTGAATTTGTTCTTCTTAGTATCTCTCGACGGTAAATTTGTATATTCGGCTATTAAGTGACTCTATATCAGCCTTTTATGAATTTTCTCTAAGTGTAAAATGTCTATATTGCTAGGCATTCCCATCACTGCTGAATGTGTTATGATATCTGTAAAGGAGGTTTCGGAGTTGCAGCTTGAAATATCTTATGAGTTGAGATGCTTGATGTCATGTTTGTCGATATCTTTTTAAATGCTATGGTGTAGAATTTTTCACTTCTACAACTGCTGGCCTTCATCTATATTTGTCCCTTCCAGTTGCAGTGGTGTATTGATCCATGCTCATTTAGAGCCTCTGGATAAATTTTGTGTTATGGAGATTGGGGGCAGAAATTGTAAATTTCTTTCTTTACAGATATTCTTGACTGTGTTTTTGGACCAAGTTTATTAGCATATTGCTGCAAAAAGTTCCGTTCAAAGAGAGGTCTAGCTCATTATAGTTTTCTTGCATTTTTTTCTTCTATTTAAATTAGTTTGGTCTTTCTGCTCAAGTCATAATTCCAAAACTGAGTAAGCTAGGTTTTGTTTTGGTTTATGAAAAAAATATATATAGTGTGGGTCAGGATCATAAGTCATCACAACTGAAGTTTCACTACTGCGCTGAAATTTTCTTAGTAGCATGTTTGTTACTCACCTTTATCTCTATCTGTACCCAAAAAATGGCAGGAAATTCGTGCACCAAATTCTTTGCCTCATGGAAGCATCACTGATCCTAATCTAAAAGATAGTTGGCGTTTAGATGGATCTCAGGATAAGAAAGACTGGAGGAAGATTGTGCCTGATGTTGAAAGCAACCGCCGTTGGCGTGAAGAGGAGAGAGAAACGGGCTTACTTGGTAGAAGAGATCGCAGAAAAGAAGATCGCCGTGCTGATGCCTTACCTAAGGATGTGTCTGAAAATAGACCCCTGTCCTCTACAGATCGTTGGCATGATTCCCGGAGAGATAGCAAGTGGACTTCAAGATGGGGTCCTGAAGATAAAGACAAGGATTCTCGAAATGAAAAAAGGACAGATGCTGAGAAGGAAGATATTCAGATTGACAGACAATCTTTTGTCAGTGGGAATCGCCCAGCCTCTGAGCGTGACAATGACTCTCGTGATAAGTGGAGGCCACGCCATCGTATGGAAGCTCATGCTGGTGGTTCGGCTGCATACCGCTCTGCACCAGGATTTGGCCCAGAAAGGAGACGGATGGAAGGCTCAAATTTGCGATTTGCAGCAGGACGTGGAAGGTCTGCTAATAATGGAATCGCTGGCAGATCCTCTTCTGTATCTATTATTGGTTCTGTTCCTGTAGATAGATTTTGCAGCTCCTCTGATGCTAGTACATATTGCTACCCTAGAGGAAAGCTTCTTGACATTTATCGCAAGCATAAGACTGTTTCGAGTTTTGATGCCATACCTGGTGAGATGGCACATGTATCATCGATAACACAAGTGGCAGCCATTGAGCCATTGGCTTTTGTGGCTCCTGATGCAGAGGAAGAGGTATACAGTTTCTTTCAGCAAGTATATATCATTATGGTAATGGCTGCTTCAAATTGGATCTTTGTTTTCTGCAGGCTGTTCTTTGGGACATATGGAAAGGAAAAATCAGAAGTAGTGGTGTGCTGCAGAATTCATTTAGGGACAAAAATGTGCCATCTAGTGATGATATTACAGGTTAGTAGAGTTGCTTTTCATGGGCTGTTGTAGAATAACATATTTTATTTTTCTCTGATGGAGGATTATTTTCTATCCAGGTTTTGATGACACAAGTGAAGGACAAGTGGGTGCTTCTGTGCTATCTGACGACACTATTGAAACTGTTGAAAAGGGTGCTGTACATAATTCTTCTCAAGGTAATGAAGCTGAGGGACTAGATGCATCTGATTCGCTGGCATCTGTTTCCAAGGGTAAGAAAATGTCATTTTAAAGCTATGGCTGTTAGTTTAATTTGAGTATATTGATGATAAATAATTAATTGAGTGCGTGTATATTTGAACTTATTCTCCATTTCAGAAAGGGATGCGTTGATAGAAGGCAAAGGGAAGTTTATGACAGGAACCACTGAAGCAGTTGTATGTGATGGTTCGATAAGTTCTATTTTTAACAACCAAAATATCTGCAGTGCAGGGGAGACTCGTGGTCTGAGTAATAGTGTGAATGATTTGAAATATTCCGAAAGCCAACAACGAGAAGATTTGATTCTGTCAAAGCACTCTAAGTTAGGGGTTATTGAGCCAGTTACTTTAGATGTTGGTGGCCAGCTTCCTGGTGATTCAAGTTCTCTATTTGATTTTACATCCCTCCAGAAAAATTCAAGTAGTGATCAGCTTCATCTACAAGGTGATGACAAGGCACATTCAGTGGATGTCTTACCTCCAGAGCCAGAGGATTTAAGCTTGTTTTATCTTGATCCTCAAGGAGAAATTCAGGGACCATATATGGGAATTGATATCATTATGTGGTTTGAGCAAGGCTATTTTGGAACCGATTTACCTGTTCGGTTGTCAGGTGCTCCTGCTGGATCACCCTTTCAAGAACTTGGTGAAATTATGCCACATCTAAAATTTAAAGCTACGTCTGCCCCTGGTGCTGATCTGACTGCCACATCACAGCTATCTGATGCTGTTGGAGGTACCTTGGAAGACATTTTAGCCCCTAGTGTTTCTGGTTCTGACTTTAAGGGGGCTGTTGTAAATGATCAACACTGGGTTTCAACTGGTTTTGAGGCAACTTCAAGTATTAATTATCATTCAAGAGTGCCTAATAATGAAAATAAGTCCGAGTTGCATTATGCCGACAATAAGAGCTTCCAAAATTTTGTTGCTCAAGATGAAGGTATGTTACATGGCTTAAATTTTCTAATAATATTTATAATGGTAATCTGATTGTCACTTCAAGTGCTTATGTTTATTTGCTACAGAAATTGTCTTCCCTGGGAGGCCTGCAAGTAGCTGTGGAAATCAATTTAGGAAATCTGCTATTGATGTTCACAGTTCAATCTCAAGTCCTGCTAGCCACCATTCCCTTGCTAATGAATTTTCTGAAACTAGCATGCCTAAACATCAGGAAGATGATAAATTGCATCCTTTTGGCCTTTTGATGTCTGAGCTCAAAGACAGCTCTCACTTGAGGCGTACTCAGTCATCAAATATGGCCTCAGGCATAGGTGATCAGGATCAGGTCATGGATTCTTTACTTGAGAGAGAAGCTACATTTGTCAATCAGAGTGGTTTTCGTACGACAGCTGATCAACCCTCTTTTGGGGAGTCCTTGTCTGATGATTATAAGAGAAACACACATTCTAAACAAAACATTCATCAAGGCTCTGTAGATGCTCACCATTTGCTCCGTAGGGAGCAAACAGTGAATGGTTTTGATCTGGGAGAGCACATAAGATCACAAAAGTTGCAAAATGAACTACAACATCACAATCTTTTGTCTCATCATTCTTCGCATGCCACTGGATTGGGAGTAGAGGAAATTCCTGGTTATGCTCTTTCTCAAAGCAAGAACCTAAGTCTGCAACGTTCAGGCCATCCACAATTAGAAATGGAGCAACTATTGGAACTTCAATTTCCACAGCAGCAACATCTTGAGCTTCAGCAACAGCGGCACCTTGAGCTTCAGCAACAATGGCACCTCGAAGAACTCCAACAACAAAGGCAATTTGAAGAACTCAAACAGCGGAGGCGACTTGAAGAACTCCAACAACGGAGGCAATTTGAAGAACTCCTACAACGGAGGCATCTTGAAGAACTTCAACAGAGGCATCTTGAAGAACTCCAACAACAGAGGCATCTTGAAGAACTTCAGCAACTGCGGAATTTTGAACTCCAGCAACAGAGGCATCTTGAACTTCAGCATCAGCAACAGCAGCATCAGCAACAGCAGCAGCAGCAGCAGCAGCTTCTCAACCAAATGAAATTCCTTCAGCAGCAACAGCAACAGCAGTTTCTTTTGGAACAGTTATTTCAGCATCAGATGTCTGATCCTGTTTGTGGACAGTTGAAGGCAGATGCTATGAGAGACAACCCGTTTGATCAGGTTCAGTTAAAGATGCACCTTCCGCATGAACTTCAACAAAACTTTCAAACAAGGCATCTTGATCCATCAATGGAACAGATTATCCAAGCAAAGATTGGTCAGAATGCACACCGAGGACAGCCAGCTGCTTTATTAGACTTCATATCACAGGCAAAGCATCGAAAAATGCTTTCTTCAGAACAGCAGCTTCATTTTCAGCAGGATCCTTTGCAGGGTCGACAAGTATCATTGTCATTGAGGCAGCAGTTGGGGTTGGAGGGGGAAAGGCGCATCAATGGGCCGTGGTCAGTTGATGAAGCTGGTCAATTTTTTAGGAATCCTGATGATCATCTCCATGTTCAGTCTGCAGCCCTTAATTCTTCAGATTTTTACCAGCAACATCGTAGGCTTTCCTCACCTGAGGAGCAATTTGACCCTCGTCATTGGAATCCTGCTATACAAGAACAGCATCAGCTAGGCTTTTTGGAACCTAGCTCTACAGCAATGGATAGGTCAATGAATTTAGATAATGTGAATGCTTGTGGCCAAGGTTTAGATTTCCCAGATCAACATCTGTATATGCATTCCCCTGGCCAGCTTGGTTCTTTGTCTTCGGGTGTCTCTTCTCACTCCTGTCATGTTTCTAATGAGTTTTATGCTTCTTATCCAGGCATGATAGAGCACCACTCCCCAGTGAATTGTGGGCTGCTAGAAAGTAACTGGATTGGAAAACATATTCAACAGTTGAATCTTAAAGCTGAACATCAAAGAAAGGAGTCAGATATTAATATGAATGCTGTGGATTCAAGTATATGGGCATCCGCCACAGGTGATGAGGAGAATTCAAAGCGAGCTCTGATGGACCATTTCCATCAAAACTTGGGTCATAAATCTATGCAGTCATCAGAAGTTGATTATCAACATCTTATATCATCTTCTAAAACTCTGGAAACTGTTTGGCCAGTTTCTGAGACACACTCTTTTAATGTTCCTTTTAGTCATCTACCAGAACAAGAAGTCAGTGAGAGTAGCTCCTTTATTGAAGGCCCCCAAAATTCCAATAACGGTGCAAAATTTAAGCACACGGGAAACAGTGAAAGATTGATCCTAAGATCCAGCTCTGGAGCACCAATGGAACAGTCATTCTTGTCAGGCATTGTAGAACATCCTAACTCTATCAGTATATCACCTGCGGAGTCTGAACTGCAAGGGCTGAAGGGGAAGAGACATGGATCACAAGGCATGAGCTGGTCAGTTTCAGAGATCAAGGATAACTTGGTGGAGGAAACGCAAAATTCCCTGGATTGTGGGGAGCAACCTAATACTGCCCATAGTAGGCAGAGCTCGCTGGGTACTTCTGGTAATTAGTCAAATGTTCTTCTTGGTGGATCTTGTTTTTGTTTAAATGAATGTTGAAAGCACTGAAAACTATGCAGGTGGAAATGGAGGCTATGATATTGGATCAGATAAGTCAGTCAGAGAAGTTTCTAATGACAGGTATGTTCTCCCCCCCCCCCCCCCACCCCCCCCAAAAAAAAAAAAAAGAGATGTGTACGGTGTAAATCACCGTTTTTCATTGAAAAAAAAAAAAGAACTGCTGTTCACTATTGTTGGAATAGTTTTGCTTGGTGATTTTGAAGTAGCTAGTGGCTAGTGCTACATTGTGCAACTGTTTATTCCCTTAGCATGTTGTTAAAGAAGTCATCTTTTGTTGACAGGCTGCCTTCCATGTTACCCAAAGGGCTTGACAATGATTGGAACAAACGCCCACCTGTAACAAGAGTTTCATCTTCCCAGGACGAGCCAACTGCTGCTCCACTTGTCAAGCAGAAAAGTTCAGCTATCCTTGCATCTGATGGTATAAAATGTGTTTCAGTCATGTCCTTTGCTTTTAATTTGTTGGTTATGGACTATTAGTTCATTTATGGCTGTGGTAACTTTCAGAAGGAAAGCGGGAATCTGTTAATAATCCAGTAGGAGCCAGAGTCTCTGAAGCTGGCAAGAAAGATCTGCGATTTAGGAGGACCTCATCTTGCAGTGATGCAGCAATCTCGGAGACATCATTCATAGACATGCTTAAGAAACCAGTTCATCCAGAAGCAGATTCATCAAATGGGGCTGCTTTCGAGTCATCTGATGGTGCGCCAAGTGGGCGGGGTGGCAAAAAGAAGGGAAAGAAAGGAAGGCAGATAGATCCTACACTCCTTGGATTTAAAGTTTCTAGCAACCGGATCATGATGGGTGAAATTCAGCGCCTTGAAGATTGACCAGCTACAAGATGTACATACACTGCTTTGAGAATTTCTGCATTCATTATATAGGAGGATTTTGTACAGTTGAAAAGTATTTCCTTTTGAGTAACTAGATTTTTGTCCCTTTTTGAATTTTTATGTTTGGAGATGCCGTAGCAGATTTTGTTTTCAACACTGCCTTGCCATTTTCAATGTATACACTAAATTGTAAATGAGGTATAGCTTGTGTAGTCGGTATAGAGAAAATTGAAAATTCTTTTGTAGAGTTGCATATACTAATAAAAGAAATAATTATTTCAATTTTTTTACTTATTATTTTTTTATTTTTGGTAAATCCAAGGATGGGGGGCCACTCCTAGGACAGATTCCTGAATATACAAACTTGCTTTCACCCCCAAGAGGTTTCTTACTGCTAAATATATCCGCTTCTTTAGGATTCATGCTTTGCTTCTTTCGTATTGGATTGCAAATAGATTCATGGATAATTAAGAAAATGGACGAAATAGCAGATGCTTTGCGGTACAAATGGCTGCTAAACACCGGCTGTTCTTTAGTCTTGAAGAACTTAATTCATGAGGTGGTAGCGCAGGCAGATTCCATGCTCTCCTTCCTAGTGATAGCTTACTTCCTCAATAAGCTCGTCGAATCATAAACTCTGCTTTATCTTCTTCGTGGTAGGTTTCTTCCGCAGTTTTGTTGTGATAGCAGCTTCGATTCTACTGCATCAATCCTGAATATACAAAATACAAATAGTAATAGTTTTAGCATTCTTGGTTGAAGGTTTGTGCAATCATGCCATGGGCTAACACGTGAACTCGGGAACTCTTATTTTCATTTTATTTATTATCGTCTTCGTACTTTTGAATAATTGTCCATCCCTTGCTATCGTGATTATGAAATATAGACTGACAGCTCCAGGTATTGAAGAATGACAATTATCTAAACGTCTGAAAAGTTGGTTTCCAATTATTATTGCAGGCAGTAGACAACGACTTTTTTGTGATCATGTGCGCTTTCACGCTGCTGCTTGTAACAGGTGCCATCAAACCCTTCATAAGACATCGCCAAGATCCTTCAAGGAGGTATGTTGTTTACACGAGAAGGCCTGTAACGCATTCCAAGCCTGACTCGTCGCCTCGGGTACTACTTTTGCATACACGGCAAAGAGGATATTCCCATTGCTATCAATGTCCTGGATACTTTTAAGTCCCACCTATCAAAGCCCTATTACTATCTATATCCTCCACTTCATTGTGCATGCCGGACGTGCAAACTCATTTTTCACAGGCCAAAGTCCCCCTTTATTTGAACACTTGGTCAATATCTTCATATTCTTTAAAGCAGTCACAGCCAGGTCTCAGTTGTCCCTAAAGCGGGCCATGCCGTGCCGGCCAAAGAAAACCCATGCGTACTCATACTCTTACCATGTCGTGCCTATTATACGTTTTGTGCAGTGCAGTGCTGTGCCGTGCCGTGTTGTATCTTCCCGAGCTTAAGAAAAAAGTCCACTAAATTTTTTTTTTTAAATTTCCTTAAAAGCATATTCTAAGTTATTTGCGTATTTTTTTTCAAACTTATATACTATTTTTAGATTTATGTGTCTTTATTCAAATTTAATGAAATCGAAAATTAAAAACTCAAGTCCATATCCAATAATAATAAGAGAATGTAATTTTAATTACTAAGTTTAACTTTATATTATTAGAATTCTTCTATAATATTTAACAACAACAACAACAACAATAATAAATTTTTTTTAAGAGTTAACTTAATCATTAACTTAAAATTACATAGAATCATATATCATAATTCATAAATAATATTAATACATACTTATAAAATCATGATATTTAAAATTTTATTTATTAAAATCATGATATCAATTATTCATTTAATAAATTATAAACATAAATTAATTATAATTTGTTTGAAACTAAGGATTAAATAAATTTAAAAAACTTGAGCTAAAAAATATATTAAAAGATTTAATTTCAAGTTATTTATAAAATCATAAAAGTTTAAATTTACTTTTATTAAAAGTGAAACGTGGTTATAACGCGTTTTTTCGCGTGCCGTCTTTTGGTCCATCTCTAATTGTGTCGTGTTTTTAAAGCTCACATGCCTAAAATTTTAAGTTTAGCCCAGCCCACGTGCATGCCGTGCTGTGCCGCGTGCTCCATCTAAGCATGCTTCTGTCATGCCGTGTTGTATGAAAATGTGCTCTGCCTATGCCTTGCTTCATGCCATACTGCCCATTGGCCATCTCTAGTTGTCCCGTTTAATACCATATCTCGAAGAAGGAAACTATCGTGTAATATACAGAGAGGGTGGCTGTGGATTGTGTAGGGACTGTGGCTGTTATCAAATCCATGGAGAACAATTATGAACTGGCAATCGTGGGAACGAATTATGATAATCCCACCAATCAGGTCAGGGCTGGCATTTTGGAATGAGTTCAGAGAGTTGGGGACGATAGGTGATGTGTTGGCTTCAGCAAAATTTATGGGCGATACCACAATATTGGCGGTGCAACAACAGACAGAATGTAGGAAGTCACTGTCATGTAAAGGACGAAGACAATTAATAGCCTTGTGTGGGAAGGAGTCCCTTAGAAGTGAGGACAATTAATAGACTTAATTTCCATATATTGTACGCTGTAACTGCAGAAAAATCTGCATTTTAGTTACTGTTTTTAGTCACGCCAATGAGCCAGATACTAAAACATAAAACATAATCACTGACTTGGGAGCATTACTAATCCTGCCGCTAGAATACCCAACTAACACCCAGGGTACGATCTGCTGCATCCCTTACCAGCACCAATTTCAGAATCTAGGCATCTTTCCTGCAATGCATGAAGCAGCAGAAGAATAGGCTCTGGGTATGAAGAAGACGAAAGTGATCCAAATAATTCCGTAGAAATTTCTTGCAACATTGTAGGTGAGCTCTCTCGAATCCATTTTATATGTTCAATGGCCATTTCAACCTCTCTGGCATCAGCTAAAGATTTCAGCAAGACAACATGGGAATCTGAATGTCCTAAATCAGAACTGAGACCACGGAGCAACTTAGTAGCAACGAGAAAATGACCTGCATGAAGCTTAATTGAAGCATGTAAATAGCTTCTCATAAGAAAACAAAACATAAAAGCAAGTTGAATTCATACCTCTTCTACAGAGAGAAATCATGAATGTGCTCAAAATACTACGTGCGAGCATGACATCCTGATTAACAGACTTGTTAAAGACTTCAAAAGCAGCTTGAAGTTTTGTTTCTTGACAAAGCCCTTCAAGGAGGGATGTGTAAGTTGTAGCATCAGGCGCCACTCCTTTCTCCAACATATTGTGGAAGAGTCTCAAAGCGCCTTCAACTTCACCAACTTCTGAAAACTTGCTAATAAGTATATTGTACGTCTTCAGATTTCCACTGCAGCCACTAGCAAACATCTGATCCCACAACCTTTTAGCAGGACGCAGCAAATCTTCTCTACAGCATGCTTCCATGAGAGAATTATAAAGAGAAACATCTGGGCCCAATCCTTTTCTCTTCATCTCCTGAATAACCCCATACGCTTCTCGTAGTCTCCTTGAAGTGCACAAGAATGTAACCATCACATTGTAACTCTCCATATCTGTGAAATAATCATTAGCAGACAAAACCTTAAAAATCTCTACCAATTCATCACTCTTGCTATGCTTACATAAATTCTTACTCAAGTTACTCAGTGTCAATAATGTCGGAACTCTCCCTTTCTCAATCATAAAATTAAAAAACACAATAGCAGAACTAGGATCAATGCTCGATACTGAACCTATTAAGGCATTTAAAACATCATCATCAATGGAAAAATTCCCACTAACAATCACTTCGCCCAATTCTTTTGCTTCACATATCCGTCTCTCCCCAATCAAACCCAAAATAAACTCTCTATAGTCATTAGTTCTTGGAGCAACCCCTAGCTTTCTTTTCTTCTTCAAGACTGCTTCTCTTTCAAACACAGATCCCATTAGTTTAAACTCTTCAGCTACAATTCTATAAGCCATGAAGTCAGGTTTACACTCTCTTATCCTCAACTCATCTAATACCTTAAAAGCCTCTTCTACTCTTTTACCCTTACAAAACCCATGAATTATCAAAACTGCAATTACCGATCCATTAATCATTGAATTCTCTCTCTTTCTAACCTCGTCCAACATGCTTAAAACTTGACCCAGTTTAGCATTTTTACAGAACTTCCAAATAAACACACCAAAACCAATGGTACTAAACTCGACACCTCTATGAGACATTTCATCGAACATTTTTAAAGCATTATCAATGTATCCATCAGAAGCTAATGCAGCCAACAAAGAGTTGCATATCTCAGGCCCAATTTCTTCCCGTTTTAACTTAACTTCATTGAAAACTGAAAAAGCTTTCTGGGTATTCTTTCCTTGGATCAGTGAAGGAATTATAAACCGATAAACTGAAGAATCTAGAGTTATTTTATTGACTTTGACTTGCTTTAAAACGGAGTCAATTGAGTTGATTTGGCGGGAAAGAGAAAGAGATTTGAGGATTGAGTGATAAGAGAGTGGGGAGTGAGTGAAGTTGGGTTGTTGGAAGGCCCAGTTGAAGAAGCCAAGAGCGAGCGAGTGGTCTGTTAAGAGATACGGGTCGATGACTCGGGCAACAAGCGATGGACTCAATGAGTCACGGAGACCGAGTTGGTGGAGAGTTTGTTCGAGTAAGGGGGTCCATTTCCGTGTTGGTCTAGTGTGGTTCGAAGCGGAGATTATTGCTCGGCTGATCCAAGACGCCAAATCAGTTGCCGGTCTCATAGTCATCGGAGTTTAATAACACAGTTGCCGTTGCATAGAGAAAATGGGAGACCGCAAATTAAACGCAGCATTTCACTTTCTGGAAAATAAAAAAGGAAAGAAAAATTTGAAAATAAAAAAATATCCCCGTGGCAACGTCTTTCACGAGCTTGGTTAAGGGTGCTCAAAATCTAATTCAATTTATTTAATTTATCTTATTCGTAAAAATTTAATTTATAAAAATTTAATTTGTGGATTGGTAGATTAAATTACAAATTTAAAAATTCACAATCGATGGATTAGATATGGATTTATTTCTGTAAATTTATAAAAATCTATAAATTCATAAAAAAATAAAAATATATATTTATTTAATTAAAAAATTAAACTTATAAATATATTATTAGTACTTACTAATAAATAAATAAGTTAAAATATAGTTACATTAACACCATATTATATCTTATCCAATAATAATATAAAATAAAAATAATTAAATAAACAAATATAACTTCTTAAAAAGTTAATTTTTACATATTGATCTAAACAAATGAAATTTTTTTCTTTTTGGTGTGTTACACTTTAAAAAACTTTATTTAAATCTTATTTAATTTTGAATTTGATTGGTAGTTTATATTAAATTTTTTTATTTAGTTAGTTCATAGATTGAAAAATAATTAAAAAATTTTAATCCATAAAAAAATCCATCAATTCGTAGATTGAATATGAATTGGGTTAAATCCGCATCCGATCCGTGGAAGTATGAATTGGGTTTGAATTGAGTTTCGCCGATTCGTGGATTGGATTTTATTGAAAATTTATAATCCGCAAAATCATGGATCATATATGAATTGATACCCAATACACAAAATCCAATCCGCAAACACCCCTAAGTTTGGTTCATGCATCAGGTGGTGTGGATTTTTAATAATTTTTTAAAAATAAATTAAAAATAAAAAAATTAAATGAGGTAGAATTTAATTTTGTATTTCTTACCCCACTCTTACCTCAATCTCCATTATATGTAAATATTTTTTTAATTTTTATTTTACCAATTACAATGTCTATTAATAAAAATTTCTTTTTAAAAATAAATAAAAAATAAAAAAATAATTTTTAAATGAGGTAGAATTTGATTTTGTATTTCTTACCCCACTCTCACCTCAATCTCCATTATATATAATATTTTTTAATTTTTATTTAAAAAATTTTATGATATCAATTACAATGTCTATTAATAAATTTTCTTTTTATTTTTACCTAATATAAATAAGATATAATTCAAAGAAAATCCTACAATATAATTCTTATTACAAGTATTTACAAATGGAATATGACAACGTTTTCTTAAAAATATTTGTAGTGAAGTAACAATTGTTAATTTTATCATTTGATATTGTAGGATTAAAGTGTCAATCATAGGCTATATGAATATGACAAATAGAAGATGAAGCTGTTAATAAAGAAGGATTTAAAATTTACCATACATTTTTATTCTTTTAGTTTTTATTATCAAAATATTTTGCAGTTTTGATATGATTTTAAGATATTATTTTAAACTTTTAGAGTTTTTTAATGATTTAAATACTTTATAATATGATGATAATTTTATTTAAGTCTCTAATTTTTAATTTTTTAAAATTATACATTCATATCTATTATAAAATAAGTAAATGGAAAATAATGTGAGAATAGGGAAATTATTCCCTACTTAGGGATTTCTCATCTACACCCCACTAATTTATTAGGGATAATGGATGAAATTTTTAATAGGATAGAAAATAAATAGGTCTCCCCACCTTCGCCTCTCCTTATTGCTTTCCTATCCCTCACCTTCTGATTTTCAACCACCAATCCTTGTACCTCTATAGAACAATTGACTTTCGTATAATCGTAATTTTTTTAAAAAGTTAGAAGAGTGGCAAAAGCCTAAATTGATTTTTTAGTTCTTACTTCTTTAAGGACCCATTTAGACCGCAAGTCAAATAAAACTTCTTGAAAATCACTTAGTTAAGTGCCCCATTGAAGATAACTTTGATACAATGAATTTGAACTTTAAAGAATTTTGATAATAATGGATTTTAATCCTTTTCTAATATGAACTTTTCTTAAGTATAAATTTATGTGCAGATTAATGGTTAATAAATAAAAAAATAAAGAAGTTAAATCATATCCATACACTATTGCTATATACACATGGCACAATTTTTAAAAATTCAAAAGAGATTAGTTTTATTTTCTTAGTGTCTTGTTGTTGTTCAAATATTAGTGTGGTAGAAAGCTTGTAATTCATGAGGTTGAGTTATATTTCATTCGTATCATAAATTAATCCAAAAAATGATTTGTTTCGAAATATTATATTATAATTGACTAATGCCGTCTGTCTATGGGTGTTATTTGTAACATTAATCCAAAACAATTTAGTGGATTAAAATTGACCAAAAATTAATGACATAATTATTAATTCATTCTTTATAAACTACAACATTTAGTCAGACGCCTGGCAGGCTTCGTCACTGTCCAATATATGTCACCCACTTATTAATTTTGTTGGGTTCGAATTTGAAATTCCTAACTTGTATAATTTTTTCATGACCCGATTTAAGTATTTGATTGATTATATTTGTCTTTTTTGTTTTTATCTAATAGACTAAGTTATATTTTTTGTATTTTAAGAATTATTTGATTATATCTACACTAAATAGAGTAACGTTTGACTGTTAGTGCTTAAAGCATTTCAAAAATATATTTAAAATATGTTTAATATTAGTAACGCTATTAGCCAGCAATACCAAATAAAGAAATAACATAAAATAAAGAGTAAAATGAGAAAAAAATTATTATAAAATAATTTTATTCATTTTAAGTGTGTACAAAAAAAAAAGGTGAATTCTCCTTTTATAGATCATAACTCCTTTTGAGATAGTGGAGGTTAATGGGAAAGCAAAGGGTTACTAGAGGGAAGACTAAAAGATATATGTTATAAACATCTACATTTATTTTAATAAATTTATAACACTCCCCTTTGGATGTTCATATTACAAAAAAAAAAAATAGAAATAATTTTGAATGATTTGAAGACATTCTAACTATTGTTTGTTTCATTGACCGCCAAGATATAGCGCTATTACCATAGATAAATAAATAACCCATTTGAGATCGAGCCTTATGTGAATTAAAGAGACATCCAATTAGTGGTGATTTTGATCCATTTGGATAAAATAAACACACATTAACCATTCTACAAAGATAGTGACATACATACTTTATACCATTCAATGCCTATGAGTTGGTGCGGAACTATATTTTACTAATAAATTAACTGAAAATGCAATATCAGGTCGAGTATGATTTGTAAGATACATAAGTGTACCAATTGCATTAAAATATGGTGCATTAGGACCAAGAATTGCTTCACCATCTTCTTTCGGACAAAATGAATATTTTTCCACATCAAGTGATTGTACCATCATTGTAGTACTTAATGGATAGGTTTCATATATAGAAAACGCTTCAAAACCTTTTTAGAATATGTTGAATGACGTAAGAGTATTCCACTTGGCAAGTATTTAATTTGTCAGCGAAAACAAAATTTTATTTTTCCAAGATCTTTTATTTAAAACTTATTTTTTCAACAAGAAGTTATTTTTGAAAATTCTTCAGGAGTTCTAATAAGATTTAAATTATCAACATATACTGCAATTATTGCAAATCCAATTTCAAATTTTTTTAATAAAAGCATAAGGACAAATTTGATTATTTACATATCCTTCTTTTAATAAATAATTGCTTAGGCAATTATACTGCATATGCCGGATTTTTTTACTTCATGCAAGGATCATTGTAGCTTCAAAGAATATAAATTATGAAGTTTACATTTATTTGCTTTTGACATTTTAAATCCTTAGGGGATTTTCTTATAAATATATGTATCGACAAAACCATACAGATAGGCAGCCATAATGTCTATAAAGCGCATATCAAGTCTTTCAGAGGTTGCGAGACTAACTAGAAATTAAAATGTAATTGTGTCCATAACGGGAGAATATATCTCCCATAGTCAATGCTAGGCCTTTGTGAAAAACTTATGTTATTAATCTCACTTTATATCTCACAATCTCATTTTTCTCATTCGGTCTTCTAACAAACGCCCACTTATATCTAATAGATTTGACATTATCAGATGTCAGGACTATTAGTCCAAATACTTTAAATTTTACAGGTGAATTTAGCTCTGCTTAAATAGCACCTTTCTACTTTAACTAATCATTTCTGTGTCGACATTTTTTCATAGTTTTTGGATTCGAATCCTCATCATTATTTATGATATTAAGAGCAACAGTAAATGAAAAAAATCACCAATAATTACTTCATTTTGATCCTAAGATTTTCATATACTAACAAAACCAAGTGTAGTTTTATTATTTTGTATTTCTTGAAGAAAAACTTTTACTTCTTCAGTTTTTGGCAAATTTTTTTCTTCTAGGTCAATGGGACCAAAACTATTGGATTGATCAATTTTTGTTATTTGATTATTAGGTAATGACTCTTCTGTATTGCTAACTTCCTTTTCTAACTTTTCTTGTAACTCATTCTTTCAGAGAATTCTATCTTTTGAGCCAATTAGTCTTCTACATTTTAGAAGTGCTTTACTTTCATTAGTTTTGTCATGTTGTCCTTCAAAGATCTCAACATTTGCTGGGGCATTTTCAGATGAAATATGTAATTTTATTATTTTCTTGAATTAGTAAATGCATTAGGAATTTGATTTGTAATATTTTACAAATGAATGATATTTTGCATTTTAAGTTCAAATTGATTTGTGCAAGGATCACGATGAGATAATGATGATGCATGCCATTAATTTCATGTGTTTCATTTATTTTGTCTTTTCTCTCTTTAACAATGGGAAAACTTGTTCATGAAAATGGCAATTCACGAATCGTACAGTAAAAATGTCTCCAATTAAAGGTTCAAGATGCCTTATTATTGATGGAGATTCAAAATCAACATAAATTTCAAATCTTCATTACAAACCCATTTTATTTCTTTGTGGAGGAGCAATTGAGCCATAAATAGCACATGCAAAAATTTTCAAATGAGAAATATTTTGTTGTTGGCCAAAAACAAGTTATGAAGGTTAATATGTATGATAAGAACTTTGCGAATAAGAATTAATGATGCAGCATTTATTGCATGAGCCAACATGAAAAAAAAGTAAATTTGATCTAAAAATTAATGGTCTTACAATTAATTTTAAGCATTTAATCAAAGATTTAGCTAAACCATTTTGTATATGAGTGTGTCCAACAGAATACTTAGCATCAACTCCAATAGACATGCAACAATCATAAAAAAAAAATAAATATAAATTCGTCATCGTTATCAATTTTTTTTAATAAGAAAATTAGGAAATTGTGCTTTTTTTTAGCAAAAAATATAGCAAATACAATACCACGCTTATAAAGTAAAGAGACATGTGATCATCTAGTTGATGCATTAATCAAGACCATAAAATAATAAAAAAATTCACAACTTGGGTATATAAAGCCACATATATCTCCTTGGATTCATTATAAAAATTTATGATATTCGAGACTTACTTTTATTATAGATGGTTGAATTATTAATTTCCCTTGAAAACGAGTAGTAGATGAACTTTTAGTTAGTAAAAGAATCTTGTAATTATTTAATTGTTGTCAAAGTGAATTTTCTATAATACAAGGCATCATAATTGATCTAGAATTTGTATATATATATATCCCAAGTCAATCATGCCAAAGTTTAAAAATCTTTAGATCAGATAACTTCTGGTTCATTATAAAATGTATTCCAATTGATCTTATAGTTGTATGATACAACTCAGAAGAAAGAAAAAGTAGTTTTTCTAGTACATGCTTTTGGTATAAAATAGTTGAAGTAATGCAAAGAAATTTAAAATTATCTTCTCTAGATATTTTAATGTGGTATCTATTTTTACGAATATCCTTCAAACTAAGCAGATTTTTATTAGATCTACTAGAGTATAAAGTATCATTTATTTATAATTTTGTATTATTTGGTGACATAATACTGGCTCTTCTGAAGCCTTCAATTAGATTAGCAGAACCATATATCATATTAACATTAGCCTTACCTAATATTAAATTAAAGAAATATTTTTTATTCTGTAAAATTGTGTGCATTTTCGCACTATCCACCAAACATCCATATTCATGATTCACTTAGTAATTGTTCAAATTTATTGTTTGTCTTCATACATGGATATAATATAAGGCGAATTAAATATAAAGAATATTAAAAATTTATAAACAAAACATTTCAAAAATTGTTTACACACAAACTCTCACAAAATACTCCAAAAAAAAGGGAAATTAACACTCTTGCAACATAAATTTAAATACACCACCAAACTTTAAACATAGTAGTATTGTTTTAAATTTTAAGTACACCAAACTTCAAAAACACACTTCAAAGTATAGCATTCTTATTCGGTCTTCACATGTCCGTCGCCAATCAAATGATCAATTTTACCATTTAGATCTTTAAAAAAAATTGAAGCGTTCAAATAAGTTATATAAACTAGAGTTTCATGATCAATAAAATTGTCTCAATTTCTTTTAATTTTTCATTTTTTGATGTTTGATAAAGATTAGCTAAATTTTTGGTGTACAACAAACACAACATTAGTATCCTTTAATACCACATCTGAAGCAAACATTTTCATAATCCTTTGAAGATTTTTTTTTAATTTTTGTGGATCTTTTTCTTATTTCTCATTACTGTTATTCCACTTTGAGTGCTTTGAAAGATATTTCTTGTTATTACAACCACTGCCCTAATTATTTTTGTAACTATAGCCTCAGTCACAACCTCGATTAGCACTACAATTATTGGTTGAAGTATCATTTGTTTTAGGGAGAGATACAAATCCAATGGGATGAGACTAATAATTTTTCAACAAAAGCTCATCATTTTTTAGCCACTAAAAAACATGAGTAATTCAGAATACTTTCTAAATCTCTGCTCTTGGTATTGCTGTTACAAGAGCAAATTTCAAAGCATGAAAGTTAGGGAACGTCTTTTCCAATAAATCCACATCAATAACTTCTACTCCACACAATTTCAATTAGGAAACAATTTAAAATTATGCAAAATTATAATGACTGATAGATTTAAAAACTAGATGCAATCATAAGTGCATCTAGTTATAACAAGCTTTTGGAAGTATAACAGTTTTTTGGTGATTAAATTTTTCATTAAGGCAGTCGTAAAGGACATATGATTCTTTGACCGTAAGATACTCAATTTTCAATTGTTCATAAGATGGTGGTGAAAAAAAAACTATTGCTTTGGCACGATCTTGAGTTGATGCATCATTATTTTCTTTAATAATATCTCTAACATTCATTGCATCAAGAGTGATTTGAGCATTCAAGACCCATGATAAATAATTATCGCTAGAGATATCAAGTGCCACAAATTCAAGTTTTTCAAGATTTGATATTTTTAAACAACTAATCAAAATCTCATGCTGATAATATATTAGAAAAGCTATTAGCCAGTAACACCAAATAAAGAAGCACCACAAAATAAAGAGTAAAATGAGAGAATGATATATTATAGAATAATTTTATTCATTTCAAGGGCATGAAAAACAAATAGATGAATTC
This sequence comes from Luvunga scandens, assembly GCA_030449905.1. NCBI lineage: Eukaryota > Viridiplantae > Streptophyta > Magnoliopsida > Sapindales > Rutaceae > Luvunga > Luvunga scandens. The sequence continues at coordinate 1,389,008 of JASUUG010001122.1, read as the reverse complement.
TCTTTTTATAATTACACAAATACTACATGAAATAAATAGAAACATTATAGATCATAACTCCTTGTGAGATAGTAGGAATTGTGGGGAAGCAAAAGGTTAATAGTTGAGAGACTAAAAGATATATGTTATAAATTGGTGAAATTTAAAAATAAAAAAAAAATGTAAAACGGATGATATCCAACAAATATATAACTTTGCTCAAGGGGTAAGGTATCTATATATTTGTTGTTTTATGATCCAACTATTAGATATAAGTTAAAAGTTTTAAAAAGCTTTTTAATAGTGGACATATATTTACTTAGTTATTAACATTGTAGGCTTTAATAGTTCCTAAAAAATAAGAAAAGATAAGGATGTGAAAATTTTGAAACATAGGCTTAAATTTCTTTTAATTTTTATCTTGTTGTCAACAAATTAAAAAAAAATTGCATTCTAAGGATTCATCTTGTAGTAGTCTTTTAGTTAAACAATTATCCTTGTGCTGATTTAATTTCCTCATGTTCATTCTTATAATGAGCAATAAGTCCGAAAAAACAAGAGAAGAATGCATAAGCCACGATCAACTCATGGGGGATGAGATATATTACAGTGACTATCATTCTGCTATTGTGTAGCTTCATTGTAGAGAGGATATTAAAAGTTGATTGATGATCATAAGGTTAACCATAAGCTAATTGTTCTTAGTTTAGGGTCAAGCATTGTGAGGTTTGCATCAAGATGTATCCAATGGTGATTAAACTGTCTAGGCAAATGGTTGATACGGTGATTTTTGCAAAGAATGAAAGATGATGAGAACAATAGCCGCTTGCAATTCGTAAAGGACATGAACGTTGTTGAGGTGTCAACATTTTTTGGTTCACGGTATCACAACAAGTCCATCGTTCCTCCAAATAATACCCACATTGTGGGTAACCAAACATAGTTTTATTGTAACGGAAACTCTTTTTCAACATTTTATAAAACACCTTATGAGCTTAAATTCATGTTGCTATTATTTTACATGTGTTGAGTTTCATAAAAACCTTTTAAATTTACGTCCACATATCAAGTTAATTTTTTTTCATGTTTTCGTTCTTCATGAAATTTCTTAATGAACAATCTCGTGTATTTCAAATTAAAAGATTCTAACACTTTTTTTATAAGTGAAAGGTCATCATTAATTCCAAGATTTCTCCGCAAGTACTATGAAATAATAAATTTCAATGTAAGTGTTGATATAAGGAAGACATAATAAGAATTAAGATTCTCATTTTTTTCTCGTCCAATATAGTAATTTCATTCCAGTGTAAAATAATAATTGAAATGAAACAGGGTTTGAAGAGGTAGTATATGGGGTTTGAGTAGCTTTACTTATTATAAAAAGTTAACTGGTAAAATTAAAACAAATAGGACTTGTGTGTCAAAATTTAAAAATCTTTTTTTTTTATAACAAAGAATAGAAATTAAAATGTAATTGAACAGATAAAGACAAAAGAACGGGCTAAATTATAGCTTAACTCTATGACATAATTAATAAATGAGCTGGATTAGTATTTGAAATGCAAGACAATTCAAATTTTTCATGAGACCAATCCAAAGAATGTCCAAGTTGACTGAAGTAAGTCCCATCGCTAATCATAGCAGAGTCTAGATTTGGGCTAAACCAGTCCTAATCTATTTTCCAATAGTTTTTTTTTAGAAGAAAGTATACTTTAATTAATTAAGGGAAAAGGTACAACAAATGAGGTGTGTTGAGTACTAGAAAGTGTGTATTTATAATGGAGAAAATCATCATTTTACACTCCAAGTCTCACTAACATCCCTATTTTTATGTCTTTACGTCCCTTGTAATTTAATTATGTATGTTTTATTTTAATTAAGTATTTTCTGTATTTTAGGGGATATCATGGTAATTTCACAATAAACGAGAGATCAGATGGAAAAACGGACAGCACTTTTGAACTCAGGACAGTCGAAAACCTTAGGAGGAGCATAAAAAGAAAAATGGTATTGTTCACATATACGGTACGGTTGATATATACAGTACTGTACACGACACTGTTCACGGCACTGTTCACCTATACTGTATGCTGATGTGGCACTATACGATGACGTGGCTGCATTTGATTGGACGAATGATGTGGCATTGACCGCTTATGTGGCATTGACTGATGATGTGGCGTTGACTGATGACGTGTCACGAGCTTACTGGACCAAAAATGTTGACCGGTGACGTGGCAGGATGTTAGTGGACGGAAAAAAAATGTGTGTACGGTACATGCATATACACAGAATAAGAGCCCTGATGATGTGTTCCATCCAATAGGAATTGCCACGTGGCGCAATCATGAGCGTCCAAATTGTTTTAATCCGATGGCCATGATTTACTCAGTGTATCTATAAAAAGGGGGCTCCCCCCCCTAATTTGACACCCCTGAATCCATTTTTGGACTCCATTTTCTGTAATTCCATCTCCATCTTGTATTTTCTATGTATTTTAATAAAATTCCCATTTTACCCCTAGTTCAAATATGAGTGGCTAATTTCCTTTCAAGCTTGGATTGAAGGTGAAGTCTCAACATGCTCCATGGGCTTAATTTGGTAAATTTACTTTTCCTTCCCCTTTAATTTATGTGGTTGTTTTGACTTTTCGTAGACAGATAGTAATAATCTTGTCTGGATATCGGCTGGAATAACCGCCTCCCTAGGCAAGGTTATTACTATTTGGCACGGGAAGCCCTTAGCACCATATCTATTAGAGTGTGGTTCATGATGAGTGGAAATTCCCCCTTCATGATTTAATTGATACTAATAATGAATATTAAGTCGATGGTGCATGTTGAGTACAGATCCAGAAATCCAAGCATTTCATTTTAATAGTTTATTCCAACAACTTTAATTTAAATTAATACATTGCCTACATAATTGTCATTATAAATCCAATCACTCACTAAGAAAATTAATTCTACAAGCAATTAAAATCCACCTCCTCGTGGGATCGACACTCGTCACCATTAATCTATTCTACAATAGATTCGTGCACTTGCGAGTTCAATAAAATTTGCACAACAAGGTGGGCAAGTGCTCACCCACTGGACATGTTCATTAACATTTAGAGCCATCTTGGCCCAGTCATGCACTACACCATTACATGTCCGCGGTATGAATTGCACCGTAACATCTTTAAATCTCTGCATTTGGTTTTGAATTTTTAAGATAATCCATTCGAGTTCTAAGTTGCTTCTAGTCTTTCTGAATATTTGATTGACTATCTCTGTACTATCACTCTCGATTACTAATGATCAGATTGCGGCTACTTATATTCCCAAGTATATTGCTTCAGCTTCTGCATAAGCTATGTTGTCATGGAACTTGGACGTCTTAATAGCAGCAGATACAAAGTCTCTATTTAAGTCTCTAATTATGATTCCAAGCCTTACGTTCTGCTCCTGCATATGCATTATTCTTTGTTGGTCTTTTGTCTACCATTAGCCTGCATCTAGGGAACTTTAATTTTTCTGTAAACTTCAACTGTTGCTTTAGCTTTGGCCACTGGAATTATAAGATCCTCCTTTCTTTTCTCAAATATGAAGAGGTTTCTTGAGTGCCAATTGGCCCAACACAAAGACACAAAAAGCGCCACATCTCTTGTGTTTTTTTTCTCTATTATTGCTTGCATGACAATTAACAAATTTTAGTTCCCCATACCATCTATATCCTTTTTGAAACTAGTCTAATTCCACACCTTTTGGGAGAACTTGCACTTTATGAGTGCATGAAAAACATTCTCTCATTTCTTTCCACATCTTTGCCACCATGGGTGCTATAAAACTTTCTTTTTCCACAAGTTTCCAAGTTTCCAGCCGTAGGTAATAAATAAGTCTTGGGCTACTCTCCATATAAACACCTTCACTTTATTTGGAATTTCCAACTTCCATATTGCATTCCATTCTATTGGACTTGCTATTGAAAAGATTGGTTGGTCTTTAAATTTTAAGTTTATTACAACCTAGTATCCACTTTTAATAGCATACTTGCCTTGCTTGTCATAAGCCCATACCATCTTATCTAATTTTGGGGCTCTTAGGAAAGGGATCTTTAAAATTTTCTCTGCATCTTCAGAATCAAAATGCTGTCTAATTATGCTTTCATTCCATTTATACTCTTTGTCAATCAAAGTTGAGATAGTAAAATCTAGAGGTAAAGTTTCTTTGGAAAGAATTTTGAAATAGGTAGGTTTAGGGATCCATTTACTCTAATAAATCTTCACCTCCTACCCACTTTCAATTTTCCATCTCATCCCATTTTGAAGCACTTGTTTTCCCCCAAAGAATATTTCTCCAAATGAAGAGGGTTTGTACCTAAGTTTAGCTTGCATAAAGTTTGAGTTCTTAAAATATCTTGCTTGCAACACTCTGGCCATTAAAGATTCTAGGAAATAAATCACCTCCACCATTGTTTTGCCACTAAAGTGTAGTTAAAGCATGTCAAATCTCTAAATCCTATACCACCATTTTCCTTTGCTTTACACAATCTATTCCATCTAGCCTAGTGGATGTGTCTGTGGTCTTTCTTAGGTCCTAACCAGAAATCTACAATTGCTTTTTGGATATTTGATAAAGATTTATTGGCAGCCTGAAAACACTCGTAGCATAGGCTAGAATTGCTTGAGCTATGGCTTTAATGAGTATTTCTTCTCCTCCACTTAAGAACAATTTACTATTCTAGTTAAAGATCTTGTTAAGAATCTTAACTTCATGTCATCGAAGAAACTCTTTTTTTTTTCCCCACCATAGATGGCAGCCCAAGATATTTTGCATGCCTGGATACAACATGAAGTTGAACGATATTTTTTTATTATGGCTACTTAAATTGCATGAGTGTTTCCATTAAAAAACAGTGAAGACTTTTTAAAATTAAAAAATGGCTTTTAATTTGGTGCAATCTTCAATGGTGACCCTTGTAAAAATGACACTATCATTTACAAAAAGGAGGTGTGAGATGGATAATTGTCTGCTAAATTTTAAACCATGAATGAATAACTTTGATTCAGCTTGCACCAATAAGTTGGAAAAAGTCTCTGCACATAGAATAAACAAATATAATGACAAAGGTCAGCCTTGTTGTAATCCTCTTTAGGGATAAATCAAACCTTTAACTACACCATTCATCAAAACAGAAAAGGAAGAGATTGATGCACATCTCTTTATTTGGTCCACCCATTTTATTAAAAAGACTAATCTATACATAGTAGTCCTTAGAAAATACCAATCTACCATATTATAGGCCTTGCTAATATCAAGCTTCAAGGCTACTAAACCATGTTTTTTGCCTTTACTCAGCCTTATTTTGTGAAAGCATTCATAACCAATGATAATGTTATCAAAGATAGTGTCCTCAAAATAAAGGCACTTTGAGTAGGTGGGATGATGTAATGCAAGATTTATTTAAACTTATTAGCAATTGTTTTTACTACAATTCTGTAAATAATATTACATAAGCTAATTGGCCTAAATTTAGCTACTTTCCTAGACTTCCTAACTTTTGGAACCAAGGCAGTATAAGATAGTTAAGTGGAACTATAGTACCTCCCTTATTTAAGATGTGAAGGCTAGTTATTAAGACTCCTTTACTTACAAACTACCAATGCTTTTAGGAAAAACTTACTGGGAGGTCATTTGGGCATGATTCTTCGGTGGAACACATTTGAGCTAGGGTTACTGAAACTTCCTCATCCATAAAAGGCTAGTTTAACTCTTTGTTCATCTCCTCTATCACCCTTCTTGGCATATCCTGCAAAGTGGCATCAATTTGTTCTTGTGAAGGCTTCGATGATGTGAACAAGTGTGCAAAGCAATAATAGAAAATTCTCTCAACATCTGTAGCTTCCTCAATCCATTAATCATGTTCATCCAATATCCTCTATATCTTGTTTTTCCTCTTTTTAGAAAAGGCATTTGCATGGAAAAATTTTATATTTTTATCCCTTTTTATTAGCCAATCTACTCTAGACCTTTATTTTTAATAAATTTCCTCATCATAAAGAAAAACATCAATTTATCTTTCAATGTTTTTAATCTTATCCCCATTTATATATTGCTAGCCCTATAACTATATGTTTTTTAGTTCCTTCATTAGCAGCTCTAATTTCTTCCTATGACCTCTAAACTCTTCCTTACTCTAAAGCTTCAAGTACGTCATGGAATCATTCGCTACTTTTTTAAAATTCTCAATTGCTTCTTCACTACACCAGTTTCCTTGGTCTGACCACTATCTTTTCACAATTTGCTTGCATTGGTTATAAGAGCTCTAAGAATCTTCATAATAGATATGTATGGTGGATCTCCTCTCATACTTTGTTGCCTTGCCCTTTTCTTTAAATTCCATCAGAATTAGGTTGTATCTGATGTCCATGTTATCACCATTTCAGCCACATTTTCATGAAAGAAACTACCCCAAAATTTACTACACAAAAATTGATCCAATCATTCTTCGATTAAACCAGTTTCATATCTCTTATTCGACCAGGAAAAAGACAATCCCTTCTAACCCAAATCGATCAAATTATATTCTCTAATTGCCCTCATAAACTCGTGCATCAACTTAATCTCCTTATTATTGCCCCTTTTTTTATTAAAGTTACTAAAACACAACCATGGCAAGAAAGAAAGATTAGTTAACCTCTTCAACAAAGTCCATGTGTGGTGCTTCTGCTCTGTCGCTAGATGTCTGTAAATTCTTATGCACCTCAATCGCTCTCATTTTTAGTATATACCACCAAGTCAATGTGATGCTTGCTGTATAATTATATGTGTAATATAACATTTAAGCTCCACAACAATGCTAAGCCACTCCCTATACCTTTTCTACCAACTTAAAGGTAATTTTCAAAATTCAGATTACCACTAATTCTCTTCATTTGTTTTGGCATCAACTTTGTCTCACAAAAGAAAACTATTTGGGGCTTATATGTTTGGAGAAATTTTTTAACTTCCTAGAACATTTGGTTCTTCTTTAAACCTAAATGTTCCAACTTAGGACTCTCATAGCTGCCAACGGCGCTTGTCACCAGCCTCCGCCATTAGATTTTCAAGATTCTCTATTATTATTTCCATGTCCTCTTCATCTTTTCTTAAATACTTAGCTCCCACCTTAGCATTTGCTTTGCTTTTTGGCAATGTAAATGGTGGTTTTATAAATAAGTTGTCCATTTTCTTTCTATTAGCTTCTGGCCTTGGCCAATTGGCTTCACTTGTTGATCTTTTCGCTACAAAAGGGCTGTGTTTTGGAGTTACTCTTCAGTTGCTAATTCTAGCTTGAGCCTTCCATTTTCTTCCTTTGGGCTTAACTTTATAAATCTTTGGTCCATTTCCAACCTCCTCTATTATGAATTCAATTTGCATTGAAATTTTATCTAAAGCTTAGTGTAGTTTCATGCCTTGCAAATGCCTTAAGTTTTCTATCGTTTCCCGTTCTTTTTTCCTTTTTTTTTTTATTTTCCCCTTCTTGTTTTGCATTGAAATTTTGACTTTCCTTCTATTGTTCTCCCTATTTCTAATTTACCACTTCTAGCTCCTGATGCCTAGTAAATTTGACCTTACTAGTTATTATTTCAAATATTTTCCTTTTTGTTTATAACATTCTCGAGAAGCCCCATTCTTGCATTGAATGCATCTATGTCCCTTTTGATTTTCAGTTCTAGTTCAACCTGTCTTTTTTACCCATTTTGTCTGCACCATTTTGAGATTGCATTTTTTTAGTACCTAGGGAAACTAGATTTGAAGAAGATTCAGCTTTTTGCTCATTTGTAGTTGTATTCCATCGCTCTCTTCCCTTGTTTTGTTTCAATTTGTCCACCATAGTTGTGGCTTTAATCTATAGCCCATACAGTAACTCCTCTTTAGCTAGGCTTATAAACTTTGTGCATTCTCTATATTGATGGCCAATACAGCCACAACAATAATAGAAATCAAGCAACTTTTCATATTGAATTATAATTAGGACATTTTCCTCTTCATGATCTTTTTGTTCGAGTGATAAAAGGGTCATCTGGGGCTTAGTAATATCGATTGATACTTTAAGTCTGATGACTTCCCTGGTGTATTCTTCATTAGCATCTATCCAACCTTCTTTCATTTTTCCTATAGTTACTCCCAACTTTAATATTGTTTCCTTATCCATACACATAATGGATACATTCTTTAGTTGCACCCAAAATGATGCATTGGTAAAAGACTATTTTGACACCTCATTAATACCAATTAGTTCTGTGAATATAATAAGTGTGCCATTAAAATGCCAGAGGCCATTTGCTATTGCTCTCTTTTTATCTGTTTCTATTGCAAATCTAAACATGAATATATTTTCTCCTATAACATCTACCTTCATTTCTCTAATTGTTTGCCATGCTTGTGGCATTACTAGCTTCAATCATTCCTTGTTTACATTTAGACTTGTTAGCATTTTACCCATCAGACATCCAATAACTATCATTTCTCCTTTTGACTTCATTTCACTTTTAAAAGAGACTTTTACTTTCTGCCGCCTTTTAAGGTTATAATTTGTATTTTCAAATCAACTCCTCTGTATTTATTTGGAGCTCAAAGAGGTTTTACGTAATAACCGCCTCCACTCTATTTAATGCAATACCGTTTAAGACAACTACCTTAACTAAGGCAGGAAGATTTTGTTTCCAATAGTTTTTTTTTAAAAGGAAAATAAAACTTCATTCAGAACAAGAACTTAATAGATACAATAACTCTGAGGGGTATGATCTTACCCATGCAGCAGTTTTACCTTTCTTTAATGCTAGCCTAGCTAGAGAATGAGCAAAAGCATTACAAGACCTTGGAGTTTACTAGACTTTAATAGCATTAAAGCCTTTCATCTTGCTTTGCACTTTTGAAATTTCCTATTAGATCTCTGTTCTGTTGCTCTTTCTACTGTTGATGAGATTAGTTACAACTTGAGAGTCTAAATCAACAATTATAGAAGAGAAACCCACATTACTGCTACTTCTATACCCCAATTCACCGCTTTAGCTTCTGCAAAAGCTACATCATTATTGAAGTATGTGACCTTAATTGCAGCCACCATAAGATTTTTGCTTGCATCCTTTATAACAACACCCAACCCAGATTAGTGATCCTCTAAATTAATAGTAGTATCCACATTAACTTTGCACCAATTTATTGGGGAAGGACTCCAACCCATTTGATCTTGTTTTCTCTAATCATGTTTGAAAGCCGAAGTTGAAAATCGAATACTTTTAAAAGAATCCACTACTATTTCAGCTTTAACAACAAGAATGCAAGGGTCTTCCTTTTTTCCTTAAAACAGGGCATGGTTTCTTGCACTCCACGTTCTCTAAAACAAGGCCATCACAAAATCTATATCAACTCTACCTATTTTTTCCTTCAATGCATACATTATGCTGAAGATATCTTCATTCACAATCAGCTTAATTTCCTCTACAACCTGAGTGGTTTTCCAAATTTTTTGAGCTGATTTGCACTCCATTAGAGCATGAAATGTAGTCTCCATACACTTTCTGCAAATTTTGCAAAGAGGTTGGGCTAAAACTTTCTTCATCCACAAGTTTTCAGTTATTGGTAGAAGATTCTTTGCAGCTCTCTAGAGAAAGATTTTAATTTTTTTTGGTAACGACAATGTCCAAATAATAGCCCATTGATTAATTTTCTGATCTGAGCTGCTTGAGAAATCCTGAAAGTTAATCTTCAAAGCCACCTGGTATTCGCTCTTAACAGAATATATTCTTTTTTTTGTCATAATGCCAAAAAACTCGATCGGCCATTGGTTTACTAGGGAGAGGGATCCTCATGATTATATATACATCTTCTTTCACAAAGTGTTGATAAATTAGACTCTCGTCCCACAGGTTGTTTGCATTAATTAGTACTGAAACAGTAGCATCCATAGGCAAAGATGGAGAGGAAACTGGTTTGAAAGAAATTAGTCTTGGCATCCAGTTTCCTTTGTAGATTTGCACCCCCAAACCATTCACAATCCTTTATCTAATCCCTTTGTGAATAACTTGTCTCCCCCAAACTATGTTTCTCCAAATAAAAGAGGGCTTTAAGCCTAATTTTGCATTTAAGAACTGCCCATCCTTAAAGTATTTTGCTTTAACAATTCTGGCCATCAGTGACTCCGGATTCTACAATATTCTCCAGCATTGCTTTACTATCAGTGTCTGATTAAAGCTTGCAAAGTCTTTAAAACCTAACCCTCCTCTTATTTTGGCTTAGCTTAGCTTCTTCCATTTTGCCCAATAGATTCATCTTTTATCCAAGTTGTTATTCCACCAAAATCTAGCAATAACTTGTTGAATACCACTACAGCTGCCCAAAGGAAGCTTAAAAACACTTATTGCATAGGTTGGAACAGCTTGAGTTATTGCCTTAATGAGCATTTCCTTACCTTCACTTAAAAAAAATTTGTGCTGCCAACTAGCAATCTTACTCATCACTCTTAGCTTAATTTCATTAAATAATCCTTTCCTTTTTCTACCAACTATGGATGGCAGTCCCATATGTTTTTCATGTTTGGAGACAACCTTCAACTGGAAAATATTCTTAATTATTGAAATAACTCCAGTGCTTATGTTGTTGCTAAAAAACATTATGGATTTATCATAGTTGAACAATTGGCCTGATGCAGCAGCATAGCAATCAAAAACATTCTTGAGATGTTGACAATCTTCTACTGAGGCTCTTGTAAGTATGAGACTATCATCCGCAAACAAAAGATAAGAAATGGTGATGTCTCCGCTGAATTTTAAGCCATGAATTAAGCATTTTTCTTCTGCCATTAATAGCATGTTTGAAAGGCTTTTTCATAGATAAAAAACAAATAAGGAGAAAGAGGGCATCCTTGTCTTAGACCTTTTTGAGAATAAATTATGCGCTTAGCTACCCTATTGATGATAATAAAGAATGAAGATGTTGTAATGCATCTCATAATAAGATTCACCCAAGAATAAGTAAAGCCTAATTTCATCATTGTTTGCTTCATAAATATCCATTCTACTCTATCATATGCCTTACTAATGTCAAGCTTTAATGTAACAAGACCATTCATTTTTCCCTTACTATGTTTAATCTTATGGAGACACTTATAGTCAATAATTATGTTATCCGTTATGAGTCTATTTGGGATAAAGGCACTCTAAGTTGGGGAAATAATCTAATGTAGAATTTGTTTAAGTCTATTTGCAATGGTTTTTGCAACTATTCTATAAATCATGTTACATAAGCTTATAGGCCTAAAATCAGTCACCTTTCTAGGCTTTCTGGCCTTTGAAATTAAAGCAATGTAGGTTTGGTTAAGAGGAGCCATTGTACGTTGCTCGTTTAAGATATAGAGGCTTGTGGATACTACACCAGTGCTTACTGAGTTCCAATGTTTCTGATAGAAGGCAGCTGCAAAACCATCAGGTCCCGGGGCTTTAGTAGGGCACATTTGAAATAAGTCTTTAAGGATTTCCTCTCTAGTGAAAGGCTGCTGTAGAAGTTCTTTCATCTCCTCAGTAACTTTTGGAACCATTCTTTTTAAAGCTGCATCCACTTGCTTCTGATCTAACCTAAATGTTGAGAACATATTGGCAAAGAATTCATAGAACTCTCTTTCCACTTCCTCACCCTTCTCTGTCCAGTTCCCCTGTCTGTCTTCAATACTCCATATTTTGTTTCTCTTCTTCCTTGAAGATGCTTTTGCATGGAAGTACTTCATATTCTTATCACTTTTCTTTAACCAGTCAGCTCGAGATCTTTGTTTTCAATAGATTTTTTCGTCTATCAAGATATTGTAAATTTGTCTTTTGACAGACTTCATCTCCTTTTCATTATTGTATTGTTGTCCACTAAACCTCAGCTCCTTTAATATGTCTTGTAGCTTTTTTTAATTTGTTCTGTCTGCCCCCAAATTATTCTCTGCTTCACTATTTCAGTTAAGCCACTGAAGCCTTGGTTGTTTGCTTGAATAAGTAAACAGGATTACTGTGACTTTAGTTATTGTGCTTACTCTATTCATCCTCAACTTTATTTTTGCAGGCCTCATAGGCACTCCACATATCCTCATAATGCAATCTTGAAGTGTTTCTTCTTGTATAGCTTAGCTCATCTCCTTTTTCTCGCCCTCTATCAAAACAGGACAGTGATCAGAGGTCCAAGTTTCTAAATTAAAGGCAGCACAATCATCATATTTATCCCTCAACCTCTTATTACACAAGAATCTATCTAATCTCTCCTTAACAAAGTCAACACCATATCTACCATTACCCCAAGTGAAATGGTAACCTTTATAGCCTAAGTCTATTAGATTGCAATCTTGCAAGGCTTCTCTAAATTCATTAATCATGCTCAAGTTTCTGTCATTTTCACCTATTTTCTCATTTGAATGCAAAATTTCATTAAAATCACCAAAAAAAAAAAAGCCATGGAAGATCAAATAAGCTTTCTAACCTCTTCAATAAAGTCCATGTATGCTTCTTTTATCCCATCTTTGGATGTCCATAAATCCCTGTGCATCTCATCCAGTTGCCATTCTCATTCTGCACTTGAGCATCAATATAACGATTACTAAATGAAGTGATACACACGTTAACATCATTATTCCATAACATTGCCAAATCATCTCTCCTACCATTTCTGTTGACTACCAAACAGCTTTCGAACTTTAACTTCTTGCTTACTTCAGACATTTTCATAAACATCAACTTTGTTTCACACAAACAACATTTTCGATCTATGTTGTTAAAGAATTTTTTGTAGAGCTAGGAACGTTCGGGAATTCCCTAAGCCCTACACATTCCAACTGAGGATTTTCATGGTTTTCGACGGGGCTGGCTACCAGCCTCTGCCGATATATTTGTAGTTATTGGCATTACCATCTCCCTCTCCTCTATGGTTAGTGAACTTATTCCAGCTGAAGTTTTGTTGAAGGTAAATGATATTGCATTTGCTTTTAAGCTGGTTCGGGCAGGCTAACCATTTTAATCATTTTGTTATTTGGGCTTGACCCATTTCGCTCCTCTTAAGGCCTTTTCATCAGCAGCTTTCGCTGGATATTTGCTTTTTTCTGCTTTTGAGATCGGGCCTGGCGTTTTCAGTTTTGTTTGTTGGGCTTTAATTGAGATATGTCCAACACTTTTTCCACTCTTTCTTTTTCTTGTCCGCTCGTCTAGGCTTTGGCCTTTGTCTTTAAGCCCACCTTGACCCAATCTTCGTCCATGACAGCATCTTCACTTTCACTCTCTTTTTCAATTTTTTTTCCCACGTTACTGCTTATCTTCTTAGGAACATTTGTTATGACAGTCATAAGTGATTGCTCGTTGCAATCTACTCTCTGCTTCGTTTGACCTTGTAGCCTGTGCATTAATTAGGTTTCATCTCTTCCTTCCTCATTACCTCCTTTATTATTGACCACTTGTCCATCTTTATTGCTTGAGCTTGGTCTTTTTGGAGTTGCATCACCCCTGTTAAATTGAATGGACTGTTAGTATTAGATATTTGAAATACCCTATTGATTTTCGTGCCGCATCTTTAGTTGGGAGTTAACTTTCTGGCTACCAGCCTTATGTTCTCTTTCATTGTTCCATTTTGTTTTGGATCTTCCAATTAGTTGAACTGCTTGCATCCATACCCCATACGCAAGCTTATCCTTCGATTGCCCTTTATACTTATTACATTCCTTATACGAGTGCCCGATCATCCACAAGAGAAGCAAAATTCTGGCAATCTTTCATAGACCACTAGAATAGGAATATCATCTTCACCTTCATGTTGTACATAAATGACTTTTTTAAGTGGTCGAGTAATGTCAATTAAAATTCTCACTCTAGCCTATGGACCAATGCATTTTCCATCTTCATCTACATCAACTTCTTCTACTGTTCCAATTGCTTCTCCTAGAACTCTAATTGTTTCCTATTCCATATAGCCAACCGGGACATTGTGGAATTGCACCCAGAAGGCTAAATGAGTAAAAAACTGTTTTGTTTCCCCTATACCACTTGGTTCCTTAATGACTATTAGCGCACGCTCAAAATGTCAAGGCCCTCCTGCTAGAACTCTCCTTTTATCTACTTTACAGGCGAATTTAAACATGAATATTTTACGTCCCAAACGTTCAATCTTTACCTCCTATGTTGTTCTCCATATCGGCTTTAAAGCTGACTTAAGTCCCTCCTGGTTGACGCCTCTCGGATGTAGAACTCTGCCTAGCAAACATCCTTCAACTAGTTTTCCCCTTGCCTTTCATAATATCACCGATATCAACTTCTACTCTTTGTTTCCTCTTCTAAGGAGATTGCTTTGCATTCACAAACCAGTACTTCAGTTTCCATTTGGTCTTTCTATGCACCTTTCAATTGTAAAGTTTTGATTACCTACCACCTCTCTACTAATAACTATACTTACCCACCCAACTAAAATAAACAGCTTGACCAAATAAAAACGCCCAAGCACTTAAGCGACTTCACTGTCCTACAGACTACTGTAAAAAACTATTCTTTCATTCTAGGTTCTCCTTCAAAGAGAGAGAGAGCCTATGAAGAAAGACTCCTTGTTTCAATAGTTAGTAAATCTTCTAATGGCAGGTTTCACAATATTCAAATAAAAAATTCAGAAGAACTACTGTTTATAAATTTAAGATATCGAAATTCAATTTATTTGCACGCTTAACCAACGGATACAAATGATGCTACATCATACATGATAACCAAAAAAAATTCAACCACAGATCCATAAATATAGTAATAACGTTCACATATATATATTTTTTCCATTAAGCTGAATCTATATACAACCTTCTAAGTTTTTGTACAACCCATATAACTATACACTGTACACAGTATGCACCAATATATACAAAGTGATTTCTTCGAACAGCAGCACCTAAACCAATATGTAGCTAGAGGGCAGCAACAAGGGAGATGTGTATACTAGAGGGGAGCAACAAGGGAGATGTCATATCCATGTACAGTCTCTAACTCCCCAAATGTTTCTGTTTTTGAGTGTTCTTCTGACTTTTATGTACAGCATTTACTGTTTATGAATATACAAGCAACTTACGAATAGGATCTAATCAACTTGAAAGTCTGGAAAGTTCGAGCCTTAAAGAAGTTCCCCAAGAAAAATCCGGTTGTTGTCTCCTTAGGTGGCTTTGGTGCAAGAATCGTGTTGCATTTTACCTGCAGTTTGGTATGTCCAATTTGCCGGCGTATGGAATCAATAATCTTGGGATCAACAGGGTTTCCCATCACATCTGTGACATAGAAAGTGTCTTTAACCTTTCCACCAATTGTCGAAATTTCAGCTCTTTTAATACTCAAGCTGTTTTCGCGGAATATCCTGGTAATGTCCGAAAGGAGTCCAACACGGTCTTCGGTGCACAATTCTAGCTCTAATCCCTGCAAGTCCATGCAAGATTCTTTAGTATACAACTCAATGAGAAAGCCCTTCATGATAAAATATTCACATAAATATTCCTACACCTCAGAAGCTCGCCTCTCAATGGCTGCTTCAAGACACTGTATAACACGTTCTCGCTCTGCTTCTGAGCTTATGGGGAGCCCATCAACATGTCGAATATAAAATTCCTACAAACAAACAGAAGAGCATCTGTTAAGAAAAGAGAAAATTATCATTGCCGCCGACCCTGCACACAAATTTAGATAACTGAACTGTATCCAAATTGAGATTCCATTCCAAGATGGAACACAAAGTCAAGATACGTTTAAAGCACTAACCGTTGTCAAAGACAGCCTACCAGAGATCAATAGCAATCTCCAGGTTATGACTGCTAGATAATAAAAAAATTTCCTCTATAGTTAATAAAAGTGTTTTCACTATCTTACCTGATAAGCTTCTGTCCTTCCTGTGTTGACCATTCCATGAAACACTACATACTGCATGTCTGTTAGAGTGCAAACAATGTCAAACAACAGTTTTGGCCTATCTTTTGATCTCATAGTAATGACGGTGTAATCTTTCTCAATATTTAAGACAGTAACTTGGGGTCTTGAACTTCTATCCTCAACTCTCCCAACTGCTTTCTCAACCCTTTCGTAGTCCCTATCATCGAACATAATCTGATGCAGCCTTCTCTCCCTATTCATAATACCAGGAGGTGAAAGTGACGTCTTTGCTTTTCTGAAGTCATCATAGCCTCTGAGGACATTACATAGCAATTCCTTTATTGTTGAGAGACGTTTTGGGTCTTTGATTGCACACCCTGTGGAATGGTCTGTGACATGGACTACAGCTGCAGCTCTATCATTGTGCGTCCACATCTCAGCATTTACCACATTACAGTGAAGATCTGCAAGAACTGCACATACTTCTGAAAATAAACCAGGTCTGTCAGTGCCGGTCAATTCAATTGAGGTATGCTCTTCGGTAGGCATCACCCCAACAGAGCTTCTTAACGAGGGTGCAAAGCTGGCATCAGTTTCAAGCCTCTGTAAAGAAATAAGTCACCCGATGAGCCTAGTCAACATTTTAGTGAGTCAATTATTAACAATGAATGACAAAAGAAAAGGATAACCGAATTTCTCTTAATGCAATAATGTATTATCATATAAACCAAAATAAACTTATACATCTGAGATGGTTTCAGGTGATCATTTCCTGAGAATGGAAACAATTAAGGTGAGGAAAATTTCTCTCTCTTTGTTTTCTCTGATTTTTGTCAGCAATCAAATGGATGATCAAACAGAAAGATAGCGATCAAGGACAATTTCTTACCCGTTGAATATAATCGATGACTTCCTTATCTCTGATTTTTTTCCCATCACGATCAATCACATTAAACACTGAAATCAAATAATGTGAAAAGGAATAAGATGAGGAACAGAGAAAGACACTCAACTCCTGACAACTGAAGCAGTTGAAGAAGAATAAACTTTACCATCCATAAACCATCCCCCATCAGATGATATGTAAGCTTTCTTTATTACAAGGTTCATATCGTTAAGCACTTGAATAACCTGCAGGAGAATTCCATGCTTGTTGACACTATCTACCTGAACAACAAATCCAATTCTTACGATCAACACAACTTAAGGAAATCATAGACAGATGATATTTTTAACTTAATTTTGCTAAATCCAGGACCAAATCAAACCACAAAATTACCTGTATAACAGTGGCATCCTCACATGTATTGTTGTCAATTACCACTCTGCAATAAACAGGGCACTAATAAAATCACCAAATACAGCAATAAAGCGAGGGGTGGGGGGAAGCATCCCACATAAATTGCAAAATTTTGGAAATTTCTTAAAATTTTGCTCGTTTAATTTCGAGTAGGGGTTTCCATTTCTTTGCTTAGAAAAGCTAGTAAAAGTACAAAGAAAAGCTTCCTTTTTTCTCCCCTTTTATAATCTCCTCTGCTTTCCGAACAAAATTCCCAAATATAAAGAGAAAGATGAAACTTTGCAAATATCATGAACTTCAGAACATAGAGCAAAAAGACAGAAATCTGAACCTGGGTGGATTCATTCTCCTGATCAGCTTAGCATACTCATCATCCATTTTCTCCAAATTAGTTGTTCAATATGGAACGAAACAAACCCAAGTTCTGAAAACTTTGACAAGTCACTACTTTTAAATACAAACCCAGAATCAACGAATGAACCCAAAAACGAAAACGAAAAACCAAAAAGTAAAAGAAGAAACTTTATTCCGCGTTGTGAATTTACTGTACAAATTTCGCAATGATGCGTCTTTCCAATATTCAAGGAGTTACCGCATAGATAGGCAAAAAAAAGAGGGAGGGGTTTTGAGAAATGTTAAGGGGTACACTTTGCACAACTGTTAACGCGATTATGGAAACAAGACTTTGTGTTAGTTTTGAGTTTTGCCTTTTGGGGGGATTTAGTTTCTGAGCGTGTGACGTGGCGAGCTGTTATCGGGTGGATGGGGACGGTTAATCTAAAGCGTGGGGTGTTTTGACGATTTTGGGTCTGTGGAGTTGAGCTGGTCGGCACGAGAAAGAGTAAGAGCGCACGTGGCGGTCCCAGAATGGTCGGGGTTATTGGATTGCCGGTAATTTTGGCGGCAATTCCAGCGTGAGCGAAACAGGTTCTTCGCCCACGTTATTTCAGATTTTCAGTGATTAGATATTTTATTTAACTGCTCACTCTTCTCGTCACTAGTGATTTTAATTTAAAACATTTTATATATTTTTTCTTATTTTTAGAATTTCGTTTCTTAAAATTGGTCAATAAAATATTACAAAAACTGTAGCTAATAAATTTAAAAACTGTAGCTAATAAATTTCTGTAAATATTATTAATTTTGATTAAAAACATCCCGAAACGTAACTTAATTGATTATTAGTAGATTCTAGCTTACATTTTTTTAATTTAAAATTTTGATACAAATATTAAGCTATTAATTTTAAGAAAACTAACGTTAAATGAATAATTATTATTAAATACTATTTTAACTTTCATTATCTCTCATTCAATTGTTTAAAATCAATCCCAAGGTTTATGTCCCAAACCTCCTTTTTTTTTTCGGTGGAATTTCCTAGATTGATTAAATGATGACACATTTTTAATATTTTGTTTTAGAACAACACTAACCAATATTATGTTTATGCCAATTAGTGGAGTAGGCAAAATATGCAAAAGGAGGTTTGGATTCAAATCCACTCACATGGGTGGAAAAAAAATTAGATTATCAATAAATTAAATAAAACATATAAATATTTTAAAAAAAATAAATCCTACCAGTGCACAACGATCCAAAGCCGGACCTATGTGAATGTGGTTTACCAATTACTAATTTAATCATATAGGTAATTTGATTATAAAATTCTTGATATTAGATTCACTAATTACTTGATTCAAAATCTCGAACAATTAGGCAAGACATTCGTTGGTCGAGTTGTAGCGACTCCTCGCCCTCTATTGATTTGAGGTTTCGAGTTGTCTTGTATTGAAGTAGGTCCAATGTATTCTAGTCCCGAATATTTTCAGTGCGTCATTACAAGACTGATTTAAGATATTTTGATGGACAGTAACGCAATTAAAAGTGAACACGAGAAATTAAGGGGAAAAAAACCAATATCAATATCTAACACGAAATTCGGGATGAGATGTTTTTTACAAAAATGTGCTGCTGTGAGTTTCATATTATAATAATAAGTTACCGACATCCAATCAATTTAATGACTATTTAATCAAATGATTAATTAGTTTGTAATGATATCAATATATTTTGTACGGCAGTTTAACTTCTACAGCTTACTCAAAATATTCAAAGATAAAACGTAAGAGTGATACAGAGTCCATAAACGTGGAGTGACACACAAACTCAAATTTCATTTTCGTTTGTGTCGCTTTATTTGCTGACATTAGCTCTCTCTCTCTCTCTCTCTCTCTATATCAATTATTTTGAGAGTGCAGTGCAGCAAATGGCTTTGAATTGGTCTTGTAGTTAACAGTTTGAAAGCAGCTGCTCATCACCTATTATTCATGTTCCCTTGAATAGTTGCAATAACTTTAGTCGGTTAGTGATTAAGTAATGTTGAGTTAGGCCCAACTAATTAATTAGTTGGTTGGTTATCAGCCAGCAGAAATGTTAATAGATTAGTAGCCGCAGCCATTGGGTAACGTTGAAAAGCATGGGCACAATGCAAGTGCATGCCTAGCTAACCAAAAGGTTTGGTAATATATATTGGTGGATCTAATTATTTTTTAAGGGTGGTTAATTGAACTTTGGTCATCTGTAACATGTACGGAAGACGAAATTGGAGATTTTCCCCTCAGTCATTAATCGAATTAATTAATCATTGAGTACTCGAGCCCCTATGAAATTCTTATAGAATTGATCTTGCATAAAGTTATAACTTTACCCCGATTGGAAAGCTTTAAAGTTGGGAGAGAAAAAATAATAATAATAATTTAACCCCTGTATCAAACTGTAAGATGCTCCGGATTTAAAAAACTCTCAAAAGAGTAAGAGCCTAATGGTTTTTATATAATCTCTTAAGCTTCAATCTGATTTTTTTTTCATGAAATGAAGAATCAAATCACTAGTGATAATGCCTCATCTTTTAGTAATTCGTTTAATAATTTTAATTTTTTTTTTTCAAAGAACTTTTGCGTGATTCTTCTTCAGATTTTCTTGTCATCTTTAATTATTATTCTTTATTCAAAACTAAATTACTGGGGCTACAAACGAAGAATAAAGGGGGATGGGATTTATATAGAAAGGAGTAAGATATTTAAATAGAAAGAGAGGTACCATAAGCACTTTATCTTTTCTAGTTAAAAAGAGAAGTACCATTAGCACTTTATCTTTTCTAGTTAATCATTATTTTTGAGAAAATTAAGCTAGTGAAAATTCTGCAAACTCCAACAAGAGATTCTGAGGATTTGTTGACAAATAAAAAAAGAGAAGAGTTATTTGTCGAATTAAAATGAGTGTACTCAAAGTAGTGTGTGGAGTTTTGATGGGTGCTAATAGCACTAGTCTTAATCATTAATCGAGTTGACACTTCAACATTCCACTATTAAATCTACTTGAACATCGGTTAAATTCGGGCACTTGATAGATAATTGCCCTAAAAGTTATTTACAATCAAAATTTAATGTTGGAAGAGTATAATATTGAAGTTGAGTCTATCTCTAAAAGCCCGTACGGCCTCATATTGTTTAAATTTTTTTTTTTTAAATTGCAGTTCAAGATTGTTAAATGATAGTGCTCATTGAGATTTATATTTATATGGAAAAAAAAAAAAGGTAGTTGTAAGTAAAGTAGTGATTTTTATATTTCATACCTCTTCAAATATTCGAACTTGAATCGCTTGGTTGAGGCTTATTGAGAATTATGTTTAATGAAATGATTTCCTTTAATAAACCATAATCGGACTCGAAACTGGGGATGGTTTTTTGGGTGCAATTAATTGAGTTGGTAAAAAATTTTCTGCCAAAATAAGTCTAGAGTTTGACCTTGCTTATATGAGTGAGGAGGGATGAACTGCCAACTAAATGAAAAAAAAAAAAATTAGTGTCTATATAAAGGATTATAAGAATAAAAAATATATTTTATATATATAATGTAGTAATAGATTTAACCTACGAAATCAGTTTTTTACGACCTAATCTCTAACCTCTATAATTTTAACACACACACACGCGCATTTATATAAAACATGCGCATTTATATAAAACTTCTCAAATGTGAATGGCTAAATATGATTTAGTGTAAAGTTCGCAGTTATACCAGATGTCAATACAGTGTTTTAGGTCAATTAACTATTACGCTGTATGATGCAATAATAAATTCGTTCGGAAATTGAAGGCAACTAGAGGCGAAGTATGGGAGTTTTTGAAAGATGACAAAAGCTCAAAACTTTTAAGTCGATAAAATTTTCCATAAAACACGGACCGTTGCATAGTGGCAATAGGAGCCTAAGTTTTAGTTTCCTTCAAAATGATGATAATAATAATAATAATAATAATAATAATAATGATAACATACGCTTGATTATTCATAGCAAAACAAAAGCGTCAAAATGGCCGGCTTTGTAAAGTGCAGAAGCAAATTAAATGCACAAAAGTACCCGTAATTATCAAGAAAAGAACACCATCGGATCACCCATTTGAGCTCTGTAACGTGTAATGTTGTCAATTGCAAAGAAAAATATCTGAATGACTGAATCCACATTCCACAAAGTGTTTGATGTTGGTGTGGTCTGGTGGGAATATAAAGGCTGCAAGCTTTTGCCTCTTGGGATACTTGGAAAGATGATGAATTGACGAAAGCCAACAAAAGAGGAGCCGCCCCTCTCAAAAGGAAAATTAACGGATATCAGACACTTGTTAGCCTAACCAGAGAGAAGGACCAAATTTTGGGTCCCAAAATATTTGATGTGGGAGAACAATTTAGATAGAGGTCCAATTTTGCAAGGGAAGCCAAGTGTGAATGATTTGGTATTTGCAATGTGCAAGATAAGGATTATGTGCAATTTTTTTTAGAACTTTTTTCTTGTTTGGGCGTGCATAGTCCTAAAGACTCCATTAACATTAATGTTATGGACACATGTACAATACAACTACTCTTATGTTAGTAAATCTCAATTTTTTTTATAACTCTTAATCTTTTTTGTTACTAATCACTTAATTTTAGTTCTCGATTATCCTCAAATTTTATACAATGTATAATTCATGAAAATTTAGGCTACATCATTAAAAAAGTTTGAAAGATATAATTGAAAATTTGAAGTGATCAACATATGGTGGAAAAGTCATATGTAATTATTCTCATATGTTAAAAACATAAGAAAGTTTATTTAAATTCTCTACAATTCATTTCTCTCCATATTTCTCGAATTTTCTAACTTAATTACAATCACCAACCAAATCGTGAGATCAAAAAATCAGTCCAATAATACTTCATTTGAGGATTATTTTAACGTGTATCTCAAAACCACATATTAAAAATGTTTTTGATCGTGGAAGATTGTATAAAAATAAAATACGTCAATGGACTTTTCTTAAAATGAAAAAAAAAAAAAAAATAATTCTTTTTACTATAATTAGGGTGAGAGAGCTTACTTGGATCGCACACTTGGCTTGGTGGGTGTGCATGATTATCCCATTAGGTGTCAAATTGCGGAAAGATTTGTTTGACTTGAGAAGTAGGGAATAAGAACTTTGGATACCGATGGTGTTGACATGTTGTGGTTTTGTGAATTGGTTGAAGAATCAAACACACCTTTTGCAGTCCCCAATTACTCGTGTGGTAGTGGTAAGTGGTAGGCCACTAGGCCTTGTGGCTTGTTAAGCCCACGTCAAGTAAATGGAGAATTTGAGATTCTATTATTCATCGAAGTGTTTGGTATGGAGGACTAGGATGAATCCACACGTTTCAGATTATGATTGGGACTTCCAAAAGTATTAGTTTAGTTACTTCTCTTAATGGTAGTTTTATTACTCCACGAAAAGGGCTTAGCTAGGGTTTTGATGAAGAAAAGAAAGAGAAAGACAAAATAGTGGTTAGGTTAAAATCATCTCATCGGGCTTCGATCATGGAGACCTCTCATATGCAATTGGGTTGAGGAGGTAAGTAGAATTTAGATACTAAGTTAAGTATAAACTATTTTTCAAAACAAATGAGGAATATGAGTTTGTAAAAAAAAAAAGAAAAAATTAAGTCTGTGAGAATTACCTGATAATTAAAATAAATTTTGATGAATTTCATAATACTACTGCATTACATTATATATGACATTTTTTGTTATATGATAAAATAAAATAATAAATAGCTTTACGTTAGTTAATCATCCAATAGATTAATCCTGTATTATTAAATTTTTAATGACCAAATCCATGTTAATTATCAAGATTCTTCTAGAATAGTGAACGCGAGGGGGATGATGACGAAATCCTCTAATAATATTATATATCATATTATTCTTTTGTGGTTTAGGTCGGATAGAAATAGAATCACCCCTTATCAAATCAAGTGGTTGAGACCCTAAAAATTTGAAAACCATATAAAATTGGATTGCGTGACTAAGCGGGCATTGACTGAAAAATTCACAAGTCTTCCTTACTAACAATGACTCTATCATATTTTTTCTATATAAGCTTATATGTCCGATTGATATATCCTATCTAATGATTATAAATGACTATTTAATCTCATAAGTTCTTATTAAATTTTTTTTTATTTTTTATTTTTAACTTTTGAAGATTAAATATGCTATTTTATTTATACTAACAAAAACTTAAATTTTAAACTTTTAAGAGTAAAAGTTAAAAATTTTTTATTGTTAAAATATCTAAAATATCTTCTATTTATTTAATAATCTTATTTTATTATTTCATAATAAAACTTAAAAAAAAAACTTGCCTAGTAAAGTAATTTTATAATTTTTAATAAAAATTCTTATTGACAATCAAACAATTATTTTTTTTAAAAAATAAAAAATCTATTAACAAAAGCTTTACTTAAATAAATTCTATTTAAAAAGCCGTATCAATCGGAGTTTAAATACTTATAACTTTACCTATGTAATTACTTGAGGCCTCAAAGGGTATTCTAATTTGAAAGAAGGAGAAAATTGTTTCGAAAAAGATATTTTCTGGTAAATTTTTTCAAAATTTTTTTAAAAAGATGTATAAAATTTTTGTTAATAATCATTCTCTATTGCAGGCGTCTGCATTTTTTATGCTGACACGCAATTAAACTAAAAAGTTTAATAAAGTTATTTTAATTAGCTATTAAACAACATGTTTTAATAACATGTACACATGACAAAACGAGAATACTCACACATGATAATGATTATGTAAACACAATTGTTTAATAGTTATTTATATACGTGGAAAATATCATTTCAATTATTTTTAAATTTTTTGAAATGATTTTGACCCGGACCAATATAGAGAAATCGAACCAATTTTGCTTCTTTTTGTCTCGATTTTGATTCATTTTCTAAAGACTTGAACCCAAAAAAAAAAAAAAAAAATCAATGTCAATTAATAAAATATCCTGAATTGATCCTGAACTAATTCTCAAACTGTACCTTCGATTCAGACAAATCAGTTCGAGAATTTTTTTTGTCATCCTTGTTTATTTTGTTCTCATTCTCTTTGTGTGTAATATGTATATTGTGTCAACATATGATTCTATTCTTTTTTGACGGCTAAAAAAAAAAAAAAAAGGTCAAAGAAATTTTCATGTGTAGTGCATTTAGGTTGGCATAATATGATTTTCCTTTCAATAAAACCAATTTGGAAGAATATCAAGGCAAGAATATAAAAGATTTCCATATCCGAAACTTGATGAATCAAGTTGATCGGTGTGCTGGCCGCCAGCTGTATGTTCAAAAGTTCGATGAGTGCAAGAGCCAACATGTTAGTGTTGAGATTGTTTAATCATGTATGCCGTCCCTCCAATTCATTTTCTATAACACTAAATTTTATTTATTCTATGATGGAGTGATAATCTTTAACGTACCTATTAAAAATATAAAAATTTCAATTTATTTTTATTTTGTTTCAACGAAAAAGATAAATAGAAGACGCATTGATGAATTTTTTTCTTCTTAACAATAAATAAAAATAAATTGATATTTTTATATTTTCAAAAGATAAATTAAAAATTACCATTTTAAATTGAGAATAAATTAGAGTTTACCCTTTTCGAAATTCATAAATTGGATGAGCACAAGTCCTCGTTGGGGACGAAATAATCCCATTTAATGTTTTATTAATTAATGCTAACGGACCAAAAGTATTAGTATGATAATCTTTTCTTTTCTTTTTTTTTTTAATTTGGATCGCTTACTTTGTTGGTGCCTAATGGTTAAGATAATGTTATTAGAAACAATCTTTAATTCGTAGGGCGCTTATATTTTTTGATACTTAAAAGTAATTTTAAAAAGTTAAAATTTAATTTTAATTTTTAGTAAATTTTTTTATAAATTAATCTTCATAAAATTATCCTATCCTAAAATTTTGAAAAGTATAAAAGAAATAGTTTTGTAAGATCTAATTTTGAAAATTAATTTTATACTTAATATAATTTCATATATATCCTCATATATATTGTAAAAGTCTAAAATTATCCTTATTAATTAAGAAATAAAATCAATAACTTTAAAGAGATATTATTATTACTAATTATATTGAGATAATAAAATTAAAAAATAAAATTAATAATATAAAATATTTATTTCAATAATCAATTATTATATATACACAATAAAGAATATATTATACACATGTTTATAAATGTGTAAATAAATTTTATTTAATATTATGTCTAATTTAATTATTTATATTCTTACAGTAATTTAATAATAAAACTTATCAAACACATATGAGTACTTTTAAAATTCAATGCTTTATAAAAAAAAATTTTATTAAATATTTAACTGTTTTTTATCACAGTTACTTATTTTTATAACACAATTGACAATAATTTTTTAAAAAATTATAATTTTACCAAACATACTCTTAATCTGTTTAGGCTATAGATTAAGTTGTTGCATAATTAAATTTAATGAATTCCAAAAGAAAGTATTAGCAAAAAGAATAACTTAAAAGTTAAAACAAAAAAAAAAAAAGCCAAATAAATAAGATAAAATTAAAAGAGTCAAGACGGCGCAAATGTGCTTAGCATGCCATTAATTGTCTGTCGGCAATTAAGTCCATGCTAAATTCAATGGTTGTCGGCAATTAATTAATAAGTCGATGCTACATTCAACGACGGCTGTCTCATTTTCATTGATTTTTTTTTAATTTGGAATTTTAAATTGAATTGTTGGATTTTGGAGTCTAACGTTTCACACTGGGCTTGATTAATTAATTATATCATCAGACAATTAGTAATAACGTTTAACTAAATTTAAACAGATGGAAAATCCACCTTTATTACCCACAAAGGGAGGCAATTAGCTTTTCCTTATATTAAATCCTAACAGTTTGGGAAGGGTTTGGTAATAATCAACTGCGATAAAAATTAATTAAATTTTTGATAAAATTTTATTTTTAAAAGTACTATATGTTAAAAACAGTCGTTTGCGTTTGGTACCAATTATTATTTTAAAAGTTATAGTATTATCAACACTCATTTTATAATATGTGACATTTGAGTTCAATGATTTTCAAAAATTATTTCACTCATTAAACCCATTAAATACTTGATTAATTTTTATGTTTTTAAAGAAAAGAAAGTGACTTTAAATTCACTAACTTGTCTCGTGTGTACAATGACACAAACAGTTAAAACACAATCCATTGCTAGACCTATCCTTAATTATCGATTGGGAATATTTCTCCCACAATTTGTGTAAATCTTTCCTCCCTCGATTGTTAAGTCTAGAGAAAAATTTGAACTTGGCTGGGCTAATTCTAGGCTTTCTCCTAAGTAAGTGTCTATTTGGGCTTTAGTAAGTTAAAATGGAAAGGCCCTTCGGCTTGAGTTTGTAAACACAATCTGTTTACACAAATTATAGTTTTGTTCAGTTTTTAGCCCAACACTTGCAAGCCAGAAATTTGCTTGTGGAATTAAATACAAAATTGTACAGCTACAAGGGGTTGTGATGGAATATAGAAATGGCTCCAAAATTTGATATATAAGACATAACTTTAAATAATATTCTTGATGATACTTAATATTTGAAGATGAGCTAGATATATCTTGTAGTAACTAAAAACGATTTAGTGAGCAACTTCGCACCAATGATGAGCAGCAAGACGCCTGCCATTATTTTATGACTTGTTTTCTCTAATTTAATTAAAATGTTTTGAAAATTGATTTCTGAGAGTGGAGACAATCCTAGAACAATTTAAAATGTTTAGGAGAGTATCAAAATTGTAGATTAACTAGACCATATCATGTGGCCTACAATTATTGATTATATAACCTTGTTTTAGAAAGTAATACATGTTAAAAAAAAATTACATATAATAATAGCAAGTAAATTTCACCCCACCAATGTAATGTGTGTGAAGTTCATATCTCAAATTTCTTTTACGATTGAAGAGTTTTTACTGCAATATATGTACCCACTATAGGTGGGATTGGCAAGGCCATTGGCTTGTTGTAAACTAACTATTATTATTATTACTTTTAAAAGGTAAATATATCATATTTTTTTCCCAACAGAAAAGTGTAGATAATTTAATATTATATCTATTATTGTCATTACAGTATGAGACAACTTTAATAATAAGATTTAATAAATGTATACACTTTACTTTTGAAAATTTAGGGAATATAAAATCTTCAAGAAAATCAATAATATAATTTATCAAATATTAAGTTTTTTTTGTGCTACTTGTAATATTTCCTCCGCAGTGGAAGTAAATTATTTTATAAGGGTGTTTAGAATCTAATTTGATTCACTCAATTTGTTTGATTCGTAAAAATTCGATCCACAAAAATCTAATTTGTGGATTGATGGATTAGATTGGATTTTAGTGAATTGGATTGGATTTTGATAATTTGAAAATTTTCAATCGTTGGATTAGATATGGATTTATTTTTGTAAATCCATAAAAATCTATGCATTTGGAAAAAAAATGAAAAAAATTATTTAATTAAAAAATAAAACTTATAAATGTATTATGACTACTTACTAATAAATAAATAAGTTAAAACATAGTTATATTAACACCATATTTTATCTTATCTAATAATAATATTATAAAATAAAAATAACTAAATAATTGGATAATTAAATAAACAAATATAGTTTCCTAGACCATAAAAATTCTAAAGCAAAGCAAAAAAAACAAAACACCTTAGCACATAACACCAAACCTCTATCCCACCACACGTACAAAGTCATCATCCTTTTGCCTCACCACTTGAGGTAATTAAGCTTAATTTCTTATTTTCTTTTTAAACTTTTCATATATTGATCCAAACAAATGAGATTTTTTTTTATTTCTGTGTGTTATATTTTAAAACTTTAAATTCATTGTTCTAGCTTTATTTAAACAATTAATCTTGAATTTGATTAGTAGTAAATTTATTTTATATTAATTTTTTAATTAATTCTTGAATTGGATAGAATTAAAATTTTTGAATCCACAAAATGATGGATTGTATATAGATTGAATTTAAATTGAATTTACGAATCTGTGAATTGGATTGGATTGAATTTAAAATTTATAATTCATAAATTCATGAATAGGATATATATTGATGTCCAATCTACAAAATCCGATTTGTAGATACCCTTATTCTTTTATAAACCATAATAATTTGGTCCAAAATCTTATAAAGGTGAAATATCTTATTTTACACCTGACCTCTCTCAAAATGCCAAGGTTTAATATAGGAGAAGGTTAATTGGTTCACTTTGTAGGTAATAAGGATGGATTTTCTTCCCGTATTAATATTGTGTTTACTTAGGTAGTATTCACATTTTGGATTGGAGTGGGAATCTTGAAATTTTAAGTGTGGAGTAGGAATAAGAGCAGGTTGTTTACTTACACTGGAATGGGAGTATGGAATTAGAGTCTGAATCTAATTTATGTGTTTATTTTATCTTGAATTGAGAGTAAATTGTTTTAAATTATAATTTTTCTCTTATTTAAAAAATTGTAGTTTTTAATTACGAAATTAATACAAAAATATGTTTGAAAAATAAAACATTTATTTTATTATACTTGCAAATTAATAATAATTATTAATATTCTTAGTTATGTAAATCATATTTTTTTATTAATTTTAATTATGTAAATTAAAAATTATTGAGAAGAGCAACACAAATGAAATATTATTATTAATAATATAGTAAAAAATTAATATTTTTCTTAGAATAAACTGTTTATTATTATTAATTGTAAATAAATGTAATAATATTATATTTTCAAACAAATATAATATATAGTAATATTATTAATTCTCTATCAATATAATAATATTATTTTTAAATAATTTTAACTTAGATTACATAAAATGCTATTTTTGACTAAATATAATAATATTATTTAAATAAATCTAATATTATTATTTTTAAGTAAATGCAATATTATTTTATATTAATAAATATAAATTATATTATATTGATAAAAAAAGGGTAAAAAAGGAAAAGGTAGGAGTGGATTACTACCTCTTCCTTTTTTACTTCCCCATGGGAGTGGGAATCTCACTCACACTTCAAAAGTGAGTGGACTTTATGAAATGAAACTCTCACTTCTTTTTTTAAATAAGTAAACACTAGAATGGGAGGATTCTACACTTCACATTCTATACTCACACCAATAAGTAGTAAACACTACATTATTAGAGTAGAAGTGAAGAGTATGGATTCGTCCTACTATAATATTTGCTTACCAATTTAATAAGAGAAGTGGGAGTACCATTCTATGGGCCCCACTCATATTTGAAGTAAGAATTGAGATTCCCGCTCTCATATTCTTTTTTGTCATTCTTTTATTAAATATAATAGAATTATATTTATTAAAATAAAATAATGATAGATTTACTTAAAAATAATAATATTATATTTATTTAAATGATATTATTATATTATTTAACAACATTACATTTATTAAAAATATAGATTTATGTAATCTAAGATAACATTATTTCAAAATAATATTATTATATTCATAAAGAATTAATAAAATTACTATATACTATCTTTATTTGAAAATATCATATTATTATATTTATTTAATTTTAATAGTATTGTATTTATTTAATAGTAAAAATAAATATTTTAAAATAAGAAAATGTTAATGTTCTAATAATTATTAATAATAATATTTCATTTGTTTTACTCTTATCAATAATATTTATTTTATATAATTAAAATTAAAATTAATAAAAAATTATGATTTATATAATTAATAATATTAATAATTATTAATAATTTATATTTTTAAATTAATAATAAATAAATCGTTTATTATATATATATATATATATATATATATATATATATATATATATATATATATATATATACACACGCGCGCACACACACACATATATGCACATATACATATATACATATATATGTATATATACATATTATTCAGTTTATAATTAAAAACTACTATCCTTTAAATATGTATAAAAGTATAATTTGAAACTATTCACTCTCAATCCAAAACAAAGTAAATATATAAATAAGATTTTGATTTTGATTCAATATTTTCATTTCAGTATAAGCAAACATCTTACTTCTACTCTCACTCCGCATTCTCAGTTCCAAGATTTCCACCTCTCAAAATTTTAAATCCAATCTGAAAAGTAAATGCTATCTAAGAGTAGACACAAATGAACCAAAAGGACTTGCACATCAAAACCACTGCAATTAGATTAATCTAGAAGCTTAGGGATTGTTCGTTATTGTTTCTAAATTTTTATTTTCTGAAAACAAAAATGAGAATGGAAATGATGTTTTGCAGTTGCTATATTTTGAATTAAGTATGCGTTTGGTATCATTTTATGTATCCTGTATTTTGAAACTGAAAACAATAATATGTGTTCAGTAAGCACAATTGAAAATGATAAAAACAGAGAATATATGTTCAGTAATACCATTTTCAAAAATAATTTTTACTAAACATTTAAGTCATATTTATTGTTAGAAAATAATTGTTTAACTAATACATATACAAACATACCATAAATAATTTAAATAAAATAATTATAAAAAATTACACGAGGATAAAGCTTTAGCAATAGCATTAATAAAAAAAAGGTTTACATTGTCATTGTTTTTACATTATAATTAAGATATATATTACAACACATATGATTTAAACAAAATAATTATAAAAAATTACAATGTAGACATTATGCATTATCTATGTAATCATGCCTAATAGAAGTTGTAATTTATAGCATTTATCTCTATGACACTTGCTGGACATAAATCAATATCAGTAAATGGCCTTCTAGTATCTCTTTTTTCATTGGTAATTATATCTTGCACATCAAAGTCCTCAAATAATCTATCACTTGTGTTTTCTCATTGAATAAAATTATGTAAAACGCAACATGAAATTGGGATTAGACGTTAATTACGTAAACTATAATTATGCATATCCCTTAAAATTGAAAATCGCACGCTTTTAAAACATCAAAGCACCGCTCAATTACATTACGCAATGATGAATGTTTATAATTAAATAATTCTTGTGAACCTCTAGGTGCTCGACCCAATCCTCTATAATCATGTAAATGATATCTCTCACTTCTATATGGTGTCAAAATCTCTTTATATTTATGTACCTAGAGTCAACAATGTAGTAATATCTTAAAATATGTAAACAATAAAACATAATTAAACAAAAAGGCTGAAGATACAAACTTATACACACACACACACATACAAAAGTCTCGCAATATTCTTACCTTCTTCTAGACATGGAAACCAACACTCTGGTCTATTTAAGGCATCCATAAATATCCTTAAATCATTGGTAGTACTTTCCCAACTCGTATATACAAATGTGAACATCATATCAAAAGAATATGTACACATAATATTTTGAGTCACCTGAGCCTTTCTATCTCAATATGATGTCTGTTTATGTGCTAGTGACCACGCAGCAATGTGGGTTTTATCAATTGCACCAATGCACTTCTGTAAAAATATATAACAATTATTAATTTATTAATCAAATGTTAATGTCACATAAACATTGAAGTAACATATATTAAAATTTTCTTACCTCAAAATATAGAAAAAAAATTTTGGATTGTTTCTAATCTCTAGTAGTGTCTCCTTTTGAGATTTTACTTTTATAGTATGATTTACCAAATGACAAAGTGCTTTTAACATACCCTTAAAATGTGTGAACACAACATCAACTAAACGTTGAAAATGCTCAGACACGACTCATACAACAGTTCTATGAGACAATATATATAAGCACATTGCCATAACCTCCTTGATGCAAACATGTCTATCGTGCTCTAACAATTGTAAATGTTCAAGTGTGTAACATAATCGAATGAAAACTTCCTTATCCATGCAAAACATGTTATACATCCTATCCGGATGGCCATTTAACAACTCTTGAACAAATTCAATACCAGACAATTATCCTGTATAGCATTGTCTTTTAATAGCACGTTGTTGTTTCTCATATATTTTTATAATAGTGACAACCTCTAAAACTTATTTTTCAATATCCGTTAAGCTTTCAATATCATCATCTTCATTATTGTTGTTGTTCATTTTTCTGCTTTGATTTAAAAAAAACATTCATAAATTATATCTCAAATATATCATAATTGATAAAAAAAAATGAACATACAAATACAAATTCATACACCATCTAATAATATTGTTCTAAATACATAAATAAAAACATTACATAGTTCAACTCGCAAAAATAAAATAAAATTTAACATATAAATTTCAACTCATAAAAATAAAATAAAGTTCAACAAATAAAAGTACTATAAAGTCCAAATCATAAAATGAACATGCACATAATTCAAAACCAACAACATCCAAGTTAAACACATTACATCTTAAAGAACACACGACAAACTAGTTAACCAATATCTTTTCCTATTTTCAGGCATGTTTAAAAAAGCTTTCCTTCATTCAATACCGGGCACTAACTTATCCATCAATTTGTTATATGTATCTTCATCAACATCTCTTAATTTCTCCACAACTTTGATACACTTTTCAATAAACCACTTTTCAACACATTGAGAAGTTGACTCTACACTTTTACATTTAATCATCTCCAATCTAGCATTCATCATTGAACTATACATTTTAAAGTAATTATCAAACTCACTCTTTTTTTTTACTATGCTCAGTTGTAGTTGAAACTGGTCGACAAGACCTTTTTCCTGATCTACTATCGAAAAGAGGATACATTGAATTGACATTATCATCAATATCAACATGAATTCCATGACCAAGAAAATTCTCTTCTAATTCATGATCCTTCTTTGAGGACAATAGAACTTGATTAGAAAAAAAAATGTAAATGGCCCGAATCTGTAGTGGTGTTAAATATCTCCCCTAGAGTTTGGTAGTGCTCTAACAATTTTTTATGATATGGCTTCACTTTAGTCACTCTCGGTGGAAAAAAATAAGTGTATGAAATGAAAAAAAAATTAATTTCATATGAAACTATATAATATACTATGAAGATAGACTTTACCTTAATATATTTAGCCTAAATAGCTATCGATGTTTGTGATTGTATTTGAAATAGAATCCTAACCAAACCCAATATGAGCAATTAAATCCAAAAACTCTTGATGTTTTTTGCACAACCTATTAAACTTAAACTTAAGTTGCTTTACATTAAATCTTTTTTGGGATTGTTCAAATAACTCATTACTTATAGTGGTCCAAATTTTCTTAGTAAAAGTTGATGTTTGTAAATCACCCTTTTTAACATGGTCGTGCACTATATGCATAAAAGCAGTTTCGGTCTGGCTAGACCAGTTAGCCTTATCCTCACCATCATCATCATGTGGATGCATATCTTGTTGCTAAAAAAATTAGAAAAAATAACATATATAAAATATTAATGAAATTAATGAAACTATTTCTAAACATACATAGCTTAAACTTTTCGAATTAATCAAATTCAACATGCTATGAAAGCCATTTCAGAAATGTGTGATAGATTAAAAATTGAACAGATCAAAATCAAATAAATTATACTACAAATTGACTAATTCAAATTAAGGGCAAGCTCTCATCAATTTTTGTAAACTCGTTTTTTTTGGAGCACAACAAAAAATTTACAGTCACTACTATTGTATTATAATCAATTAATCAAATTGGTAAAAGGGGTTTTTATTTTTCGTTCTCACTTTCACAAGCTACAGAATTTAATTAAGTGAATTGTAGCTTTGAAAAATCTTTATTTCTCTCTAATACGAAAAGCCCAATTTGCCTGACTCATTTTCTCTCTACCAAAACAAAATTTTTGGATTGATAGACAACAAAATCAATGTCCTAGTTCGTGCAACAGAAGTATGAACTAATAATGAACATACAAATTTTTGGCATCAAATGAGAGAATCCCCAATATAACATACTTTAAAAAACAATCACTCAAAATTATTCAAATAATTACTCAAAATTTACCGAAATAAAACAAATACCAACAAAAAACAAAGCTGATTAAGAAGCAGCAATCCAGCGATCAAGAGGGAGCAGCAGCAGCTACACAGAGAGGAGGCAACAACGGCTGTGCAGAGACAGAGCAGTAGAGACCACAGTGGAGATGAGCAACAACAGTGGCAAAGACAAAGCTGCAGCAGTGGTAGAGATGAAACTGCAGTAGTGGGCACACCAAGGGAGAGTAGATCGGGAGAGATAAGGAGAAAGAGTGTGTTGTTGGATGAAGATAAAGAAGGGGAGCGCTGTTAGATACAGATTTATCGTGAGATCAAGAAAGATAGGGGGGGTGGAGCTATTGATGAAGAGAAAAAGATGAGAAGATAAGGCCTTCACGAGTTAGGTTTTATTTTTTAATCTATTTTTGAGTTCGGTCTTGTAATATTTAGAAAACATGTTTAACATGTTTTTTAAATTGTAGTTGTAAAAGTGAATTTGAATTTTTTATTTTGTAATTTGTTTTCTAAATTTAATCCACCGAATGTGTATTTCATTTGTATCCTGAAAACAAAAATAAAAACCGAGATTGAAAAACAGTGCTAAATAGGCCGTTAGATTTAGCTTGATAAAAGTATTAAAACACATTTTAGGTTCGGATTTGATGATCTTCAAAAATCGTTTCACCCATTTAAACCCATTAAACACTTTGGTAATTTTTATGTTCTATTGGAAAAAAAAAGTTACTTTAAAATTCATTATCTTACATATGTAATGATATCAGACAGTTAAAATACTACCCACTTGTTAG
The DNA here is from genome assembly GCA_030449905.1 of Luvunga scandens. Taxonomy (NCBI): domain Eukaryota; kingdom Viridiplantae; phylum Streptophyta; class Magnoliopsida; order Sapindales; family Rutaceae; genus Luvunga; species Luvunga scandens. Next base: position 1,353,658 of record JASUUG010001122.1, on the reverse strand, counting down.
ACTTATTTTGATTGCCAGGTGGGAATATTTCTACCACAATTTGTGGAATCACACCTTTCTTGATTGTTAAGTTTAGGAAAAAAAATTTCAAATTGGTTGGGCTAATTTTTGTAGGCTTTGTTCTAGTAGTGCATATCTGGGCTTCCATAGTTTAAAATGAACAGGCCCTTCGGCTTGAATTTATAAACAGAATTTGTTTAACAAATTATATTTTGTTTACTTTTTACACCAAAACTTGCAAGCCACAAATTTGCGTGTGTATTTAAATACGAGATTATACAGCGACATAGGGTTGTGGTGGAATATAGAAACAGTTTCAAAAAAATTGATATTTAAGACATAACTTTCAAGAATATTCTTAATAATATTTAATATTTCACGTTGGGCTTAGATGTATTATGGAGTAATAAAAAAGGATTTAGTGAGCAATGTCATCCACCATATGGTGAGCAGTAAGTGACAGGACACAATTTTATGACTCACTTTGTTTTTTTTTTTTCAAAAGTATGATCAATGATTAATTAATAGTATTACAAGTGCGAATGAACTAGGCCCAATCGCGTGACCTAAAATTATTAATTTTTAAGAAAAAATAATTTTTAATACTTTTTAATTATGAAAAAAAAAATTAATTTTTCAAAATTTTTAAAATGGTTTACGATTGTCTCCGGTATCAAAAATCAGTTTTTAAAACATTCAATGAAAAGTGTAGCTCTTTTTAATTTTTTTAAATTCTTTATAACCTTGTTTTAGAAAGTAATACATGATTATTATTATTATTATTATTATTATTATTATTATTATTATTATTATTATTATTATTATTAAACATTGCCTATAATAATAGAAAGCAAACTTTTGCCTACCAGTATACATGTGAGGCTCAAATCTCAGTTTTTTTTTTGTTTTTTGGTTTAAATCCCAGAAGTTTACCGGTTGAATCGATTATCGATGCAGCCGCCGATCATAGCTTGAGGCCTTGAGTGGATGCCAAAACCCACAAATTTTTTTTTTCCTTTTCCGTATTATTTTGGTTGGCCTTTGCAAACAGAATCATGTAGCTCCAATAAAAAATGAAGGAAGAAAATCTATAGTGAATCGTACGTTAAGGGATTGCATTTGCTTCCCAAGAGATCAATTTCTAATTTGATTCTCAAAAAATCAGCTTTACAAATAATTTAGCAGCATGTTCGATAAATAAAGATTATTTGACAATCACTTTTTAAATAATCTACCATACATGTTTGGTAAAGAATTTTAAAATTACTTTTATATTTGTCCAAGCAGCATCAAATTGATTTAGTTGGAGGCAGAATGGTTACTGGAGTTAGTTTTTCAGTGTCGATTAATAGCGTTAAGAGAAATTTTAGAGCTTCTAGTTAAGTGAAAGAGATTTGTAGTTGATTTTGGATTAAAAATAACATGAGAGGGATAATATCAGAATTTAAATAATTGAGAAGGATATTTTAGACATTTTAATGCTAAACAATCAGAATTTTGAAACCTGGCTCCGGCAACTTTCACTTGATGGTTGTTTACTGGATTCTTAAGAAAGGAGATTTCTAAATAATTTAATTCTTACAATATTAACAAAACATTTTTGGGGTGTAATCACTTATTTAATTATCTAAAGCAATCTCAAGCATGCTCTAAATAGAACTTCATCCCCACGCAATATTCAAGTAACTCATTTTTTGTTTTTTATTTATTTTTTATATAAAATTGAGTGATATCGTGTTCATGAGAATTAAATGCATGACATTTATTCGTGTTCAATAAAACGTTTCATGATATTATTACTCAAAACACTTTTTTGGCGTGCATCAAGATTCATGAATAACTACTGCATGTCCTATTTCATGTCTTCTTTTATGATTATTAATGTTTTACAACAACAATTATAATAATGTGCTTGAACCAACTATGCATCGACGGATATATGCATGCCTTGCAGCATGTTTGCATTGACTAGATGTCCTTCAAAATATTTCCTCTTCAATGAAGAAGTAAATCAAAGTTGATGAAACTTACCATCCTTTATTAACAAATTGAAAGCTTCACTTAAATGGATATACTCTATTTATGTACTCAATTCATCAATTTACAACTCCACAGGGTGCTTCTTTTAATTGAATACATCAAAAGGATTAGATTACAAACAAGAAAACCGGCTCCCCCTATGACTCCCAGGTATGTTTTATTTTACTGCATGTTTTCTTCTGTATCACAAAAGATCAGTAAACAAGAAAATCAAGCATGCAATTTATCACTTGCTTATTTTGTGAATTATATTCCAAAATTTCCATTGAAGGTAATTGAGTCATCAGAATTTAGATTTTCCTGAAATCAACAGACGTGTTGGTTATAGCAAAGAATTTTCATGTTTCGTGTACCTGCAAAGTGCAATCTCCGCTCTGTCCTCAAGAAATTGCTTTTGTTGAGCTAAGACATACTATGATTTGTTTCAATATAGCTTTCTAATATAGATCAACATTCAAAACAAAATGTGGAGTCCCGTACAACTCAGTAAGGAAAAAAATCAAGATCGACAAAATCCAGATTGATCTTAGTACAGTAATCACATAAGACGCTTCCATATGACCTTGGTAGAAGTAGATAGACTGGCTAGGGAACAAACACAAATGAATACAAAAACCAACAATAAGAGATAATATGAATACCACCGATTCACCTTTTATATTTTTTGTGGTTTCATAAATCAAAGGGATGAAGTCATAACAGAGATAATTCTCAAACAATTTAAACTCCCTACTATGTTTATATCAGTTGATGGATTCATCAAAGTCTGGTGCGACTTGTGATGAGAGAAACATCTCAGAATGCAAATAGCAAATTATAAACTTGATGGAATTGAAGCTGTCGAATTTAGCTTTATCATATGGTAGTTACAAACTGACCACATTCTACTGGAAGGAGAAACACCCCAGAGCGAGTAAAATGTGATACCAACAAATGGTTCAATTAAATACACGGAGACAGCCAGGGTGATGTATCATGAAAATTAAGCATGTCTACATTTATAACCTCCAATTATAAAGGTTGCCGACTACAAGTGAGTGACACTGATAGAGGAAGATTAAACACAACAGAAAGAGACTGCACTGAGAAGAACTGTGGAAACAGAGACTTCACGACCAAGCACATGCCTTAAATGACAATTTGTAAACAACCGAGCAGACCTTAAGTACTCAACAATTAAGCACCATAATAATACCACTTTGGCAGGAATTTTTCACAAAAAGCATTTTATTGCTTCTGAGATGGAGTTGAAAATGCAGTCATTGTCTTATTTTCCTATAGCCTTTCCTTCATGCTCGGATACTTGATTATCATTTAATATAATTGGCACATTCAAAACTCTTGGTGATCAATTCATTACCTATGTCAAGTAAGGATGCCCTATGAGCCAGGAAAGTGTTTGATTTGACAAATGAACCTATCAATCATTATACCAAAGATTGACTCCCAACAAAACTAGTAAGAACACTCTATAGGTGGGAGTGGCAAGGCCAACCAATTCATAGACAGAGTTCCTCATACGTAAGGGCACATCAAATATAACATATTTTCCATCTCAATTGATGACATCTGAATGACATGCTGTAACACTTCTAGTACTGTGCAGAGACCGTCCAGACAATGGTGACACTTGATAACTTCCCATCCATGGAGTCACACATAAGATGCACCATCAGTTCACGTATGATAACTTGGAGCACCAGCCCCTGGGCAATGACCTGGGGAATTATAGTTGGGACAGTATCGATTGAATTCGTAGTCGGTAACAAAGCTTTTAAGAATCAGAATTCAAAACTCCAAGTCAAATTATATGAGACGATGGCACCGTTGAGTAACAGACCTATTAAATGCCCAGATCAGTATCTAGTTTAGAACGCAAACTGTGCATTTCCAAGATGTGCCCTAGTGTGAAAGCAGACTCTGCTGGCATTGGGTAGACCACAGAGATAGTTTACTTTGGCAGATTAGATGGATGACAGGAAGCAAGTGGTGCTGAATGAGAAGCATGCACTTGGAAGACCTTGCATTGCATTTACTAGTTCTTCTCAGTTGAACTGGCTATCAGTTAATGCTATTAAGCTCAGAACAAGGCCATTCATAAAGTTTTAAGTTTTTCCAGAGAAAGAGAAAACCAAATTATGATTATCCAAGACAAAGAATTTCTAGAATAGCTTTGTTAAGGGACTAATGCTACTAAGCTCAAAACAAGGCCATTCATCAAAGTTTTAAGTTTTTCTAGAGAAATAGAAAACCAAATTATGATTACCAATAAATAAAGAATTTTACAATAGCGTTGGTATGGGACTGAGAATTCTTTTTGAGGGGGAATCTTCTGTATCATCCTGGCTTTAACAGGCACATAAATAAGAAATCAGACAAAAAACTATGAGACTTCTTTGGTTCCATAATCTGGACTGCTTTTTAACTGGGAAAAAAAATAATAAAACTTTTGTGCTTCTCTCAATATGAAGTCAATGGTGGATATTCATTCCTGATTTAAAGTAATTTTTCTTCAAAAATCCAAAAATAGGCAAAACAAAGAGGTATGATTTTCTAGAGGACTACCTTCAACGAATAGAGCCAAAGTGTTTTCTGTGTCTTCCACAAGTGATGATGGGGAAACTCATCTTCTATAGAGATACATAGCGAAAAATATGCATCAATTAGACATTCTTTTGTCTCGCATAAGTGATAACTCCCACTAGATCCCAAAAGAAACTTGATAGGAGTGAGTGTAAAATTCTATGATTAAATTAGCAAACCAACTGATTGCCACTGCATTCGTACTTACAGAAGAAGAAAAATAATCAAAAGATGACTTACACTATAATCAACACACCTCTGAATTCTGATTATACAAGATGTTAAGCCCAAACCAAACTATATTAGGCTGTTCATAGTTCCACCTGCACATTCCACATCATAACAATTTACACCTCTACAATTTATACAACCAAAAAAAACTTGGAAAAAAAAAAAAATCCAAATGAGCACCTGTATAAGGAGACTTAGGCTGATCAATCATGTAGTGGAGAAGATCAAAAGAAGGGGCAAACCAAATCCAGTCCCTATTGGATTCTCTCTCTCAAGTAGCATTCTTTTCCTTTTTATCCCAATTATACAATAGTTTAAACCATGAAAAAAAAGAAAACACCTCAGGCTCTCAAACAATGCTACTCCTTCACTCTACTGCCCTGACCCTTGTGAATCATCCTTATTAACAGGAGCAGCTTGCTGCTGCTGTTGCTGATGCACCCTAGCATGACCCATCTGCTGATAAATTTGAGTCAAAGTTTGAGGATTCAAAACCCCAATATGACCATCTTGCGACAACCCAAGCTCCAAACCAGGTAACTGCTGATTACTAGCACTACCCAAAATAGAAGTAAAACTCATAGGACCCATGTTAGTAGTAGCAGTTCCTGTACCTGGCAAGTCAAACCCAGGGAACCCCATCTTTTGCAAATAATTAGAATTTTCCGTCCCTAAATTTCCTGTTGATGGACCAGAAGATGATGATGACTGAAACCCAAACCCACTTACCGGTTGGGGCCATAGCCCCGCCGTTGGCATTTGATGAGACCTTCCTACTAAATTGCCACCAACTAAACCCCCCCAGCTGGTCCTACTGGACCCTAAATCATCAATCTTTTGATGCAAACCAGCAGTCAAAGAGGCGCCTTGTTGAGAAACAGAGCCACCAGCAGCTGCCAAAGCTGATGCTGGTATTGTCCCGGTCCCGGTGGCTGCAATTATAGACGGCTCAGCTTGCTGGAGCAACCATTGAATTGTTTCACCATCAGATTTGTGACCCAATTCCCTTGTTAACTGAAAGATTCTTGCGGCGCATAAAGCAGGCATCCTAATTCTCCTCCCTCTGCCTTCAACTTTTGTGTGCCTATCTTTGTTTGAGCTTCTTTTGGGTGCCAACTGTTTCTTGGTTTGTTCCTCTTTATCAGCTATCACAATCTGAAAATCTTTGATCTCGGCTGGCTTGTTCTCACCCATATTCACTTGTTGTAGCTGCTGTTGCTGCTGTTGTTGTTGTGGTATGATTAAGAAGTTGGCTACTTCTTGTTGTGAGGGTCGCTTTGAGGCCTTGGGATCCATGAACAGGTAGGTTTTTTGGGAGTGAGCAAAAATAAGAAAATAAAATTTCCAGATAAAGGTGGGTGGGTACTAATTTGCTCTGATTGAGGAAGGGAGGGTGGGCACTGGGCTGAAAAGTCCTAGGCTTGCATGAGTTTTTCACTGTTTTTGGCAAGGAATGAGACACAAACACACACCATTATAATAATATTGTTGATTTCCCAATTGTACCCATATGGTCTTTTTTTAAAAAAAAAAAATTTCTCTACTTTGGTGTTTACTTGCTTTCATTACACCATGCACCCACAATCCTCTTTCCGTGTCTTCCTCTCACTTTCTCTGTTCAGGAATTTGTTGTACTTCCCATTTCACCTTTATCACTGTAGATTGATTTTGACTTTTGACTGGCATTTTTTATACGCTGAGTGCTTTTATAGGTTAAAGTACTTACTTTAACTGCCAATTTCACCCCTGCACCTAGCTAGCACACATAAATTCAACAGCATACAAAACTCTCTGCATTTTGATACCTCAACATTTTCTCAAAGTTGGAAGTACTCCAATTTCGTCTTTCAAATAGATTGTTTAAGTCATTGATCATGTTAACTAAATATCCATCAAAATAATTGACATTAACTGATCTAGCATGGGATACAGAGTGTATTAAATTGACAAAAATCTTGAGGTTTTCTAGTATAAACTCTATCGTCGTTAGATTTTCGTCTCGCTCATTTACTTCTAATGATTTAATTGAGAGATTCATTTTATAATGATCCAACGGAAAGAATGTGTATATATATTGAGACCCTTAAGTCTTAAATAAAAGACACAAGACTCCAAACCCTTTGAGTATAGTAACAAAAAGTATTTAACTTTAATAACATTTTTTAATAAATAAAAATATAATTTAAACAGTTTAATTTTTTCATTAGACTTATAATTTAAAAAATGTAAACTATTATATTTATTTTAATAATATATTTATATTTATTACAAAAAATCTTAAATAAATCTTTAGGTTAAATAGATTTTTATATTTAATAAAATATACCTCATATATTAATAATATTTAAATTTATTTTATATAATATTGAAAATAATTTCAATTTTAATATTAAGTTTCTATTTGTTATAAAATTTAGTTTAATATAATATTAGATTGTAAGTATTAAAAAAAATTAAATATTGAAATTATTATAATATATGTATGCATACATGTATGTATGTATGATTTTAATATTTTTTTTATTATTAAAAAATATTAGAGTCAAATTCTTTTGAGTTAATAAAATTAAACGGTATTATAATAAAAAAAATAAATCTTGATATCTTTTATTAAAAACTTAAAATTTACATAACTATTTTTTCAAATATTAAAAATATAGGTATCCTTTTTCCATACATACGATTACAAAGAACACCTCTTAAATGCAGCCAATCTCAAATCTTTCAAGTTTAAAGCTTTAGAAAAGTCCAAACCAAATTTTGATGTCAAATTCATGTTGTACCCTTCTATCTTTCTCTGCAGTGATCTCTTACAAGAATTACCTTTTCTGATCTCGCAAGTTGAATGCAATTATAACAAATCATCAGCACCTGCATGCTATGATAGCAGCACCAATCTCTGATGCAATATCTTGGAATAGACTCAACGGTACACGTGGATGCTTGATGTTTACCCACTTGGCACACTAATAATGGCTAGTCGGTTGCTTCAAACCCACTCTCAGCAGGTATTATTAAAAATGAAACTTCATTATTTGAGTTTGGGGAGGGAGTTTCGGCAGCCAGTGAAATGGACCAGCCGAGCAGACGAGCAAGGACTAATAGTACATTCAGTTTCATGGCATTTGCATGTTGAAGAGAGGTGGGGCATCAAGTACGTTACATGTATAACTTAAATTGACCCCTTATCACTTGAATTGAAGCCAAGAGTTTCTCAGTTCTGACCCTTCATAGGCAAGCTCCCATTCTATATATAACTTGAAACATCCCATTTTTAATTTGATAATCAATTCTTCCGAATTATCCATGTGAGTTGTATACTATAATGCTTCGGTTTTATTAATATATCGCAGCAAGTTTTTCATTGTATTTTAAGTGATTGGTTTAATTTATTCTCAGCTAATTTCATTGCGTATCTTAAATTATAAGAGAAACTCGGTGCCCTATTCATGTATATATGTTGCTAAATATGCCAATTCTCTATGGAGCATGAACAATATGTTAGGTTAAACAATCGGTCACACCATTCAATCCTACTAACATCCGGAAAAAAATTTTGCATTCATAGAAAATGCTTGGTTCAATAGATATCCGCATATCAAATAAATTAGAGGTAAGCCAAAAATACCTCTTTTTAACCCTTGCATAACACTCTTTTATCATCGGATTCCACTCTTTCAATTAATCTTTGCAGAGGATTTAAAATGGGGCCATTTATAGTACATGCATGTATTGAATTCATGAAAAAAAAAATTAATAAATATAAAACACCCAATATTAAACATAAAATACATACTATTAAACTTGATATTGGGGACCATTAAACTTAAAATTTGAGACCATTAACTTCAGTTTCAAGTTTAATAATGGGTGTTTCATATTTAATCATGGGTGCTTCATATTTATTGATCAATTTTTTTTATGTATGCAATACATACATATATTGTAGCTTAAGCCATTTAAAATATATGAAACGTTAATAAATTTCATTAATAGGCCAAAATCGATCAACAATAAACTATAGGTCACATCAAAATCAAATACAAATAATTGATGTAAAAGTAGTTTTCATCTCTTAATTATTTGACAAACAGATCATACGAAAAAAAATTAATTTTTTATTAATATTAAATTACGGACGCATACATTACGAAGAACCTAATTAACAATTCTGGTTAGGAGGTTATTACTTTGGGTATGGGGAAACATAAATGTGCATAAAAACAGAATTCATTTATAGATAATGAGGAAAAAGAATTTGTTAAAAGTGTACTAATGCTGAAGAAATGATCAGAAATGTACACTTGTCAAAAGAAATGAAACGCCTTTTGTTTTGATTGGATAAAAGTAAACAGCTCAGGAAAATGACTGCATGTGCTCTTAATTTCCTCTATGGCAAACAACTCAATTTTATACACAGTTAACACATTTTAAAATATGCATTGAAAACGATTTCTTTTGTCCCGTTCTCCAGTTTATTACTTGATAATATATATTAAATGTAGTTATCTCAAACAAGATAGAATAATAATTGATGAGGTGGGTGCATGAGTGTGTGTGACGTGTACTCTTCATGCCATTGTTTTTTTTTTTTAATATATACATTTATTTTTTTCAATTTCGTGTGCTTCCACCATGCATAATTGGAGGGCTTCGAATTCTTAAACGTTTGGTCACCGAAATTGAAATCCCAATGGAACAAGTAATTAAGCATATTAATTCAACGAGATTCACTCCCTTTATAATTGCTACTTCAGTTTTACATTTTCATGTACTAGGGACATATTAATCAAGTGGGTTATTACAACCTGAGGATTTAAATTAAGTTTAAGATATGTGGGGTTTACTATTGGATTTAGAAAATTTTCCCATTAAGAGTTAAAACCCAAGTGAGCTACCATTAGATTAGATTAATTAATAGTGATTTCTTGGAGTATATATTCATGAATTTGAAATATATGAATTCTATCGTGCTGATGCAAAACAAGCTTCTTGTACACGAGAACTATTTATTTTTATGATTTGGAAACCAATCTATAAAGATGAATTAAGTTGGCATAATGGTGCAAAGCAGCTTTAATTTTTCAATAAATTCAAAAGTTGGCAGGTTGGTTGTGATTATTATGTTTTCTTTTTCACTATTTAAACTACAATTAATTGAATCCAAAGACTGAAGGTTTGGATGGAGAACAAACTTATTTTAAGTAGACATTCCGGCGAAAATCACTCCCATGATCGAGACACTCATGCAATCAACACAAAAAATGGACACAAAAATTGTCTACTTAAGTTTGGTTGAATGATTTTTAAAATAGTTTTATTTGTCTCACACTTGAATTTATATTTTAAAAAAGAGTGGGAGTTAAAAATTGATTTAAACTTTTTTTATTATTCTACTTTTAAAGGAAATAAATATTAAACAAATAAAAAATTAATTTCTTGTTCATTTGTACTTACAATTGTAGAACAAATAAAGTTGTTGACAAAAAATATATATCTTAAAAATAAATTCTAAATTTATAACTAATGTATAATGATTTCAATTCACATGTTTCAATCCCAAATAAATCCTCCTTAGGTTATTTGAATTGTAGCACGGTAAGACTTCATTCTTGTGTATGTATTTGTGTAAACTTCTCCCTTTACCTCTATCATTTTATCAACTTTATTGATTGCCAAACAACTTTAGGGTTTAGGCATGAATCACACAAGGGAATGATATTGTAGCATTTTCCCTCCCTTTTTTTTTCTTTTTGAAAAAAAAAATTATAGCTTTGCTTTGATGGGTAGAAGACCAATTGATTTCTTTTTGTTGCGTGGCGATAATAATGGTGGGAATTGCTATGTGCGTGTTGGTGATTGCATTGCTGGTCACATATTGCTTCCCATCAAGGAGACAAAGGAGGCCCCTCTATGAAAGCTAGCTGTTGAAATATCATACCCAAAATCGCATGAATTCAAAGCTCGAATGGGAAAACGATCTTGCTTCTTTATATGTTTTATTTTATTTAAAGACTTATTATTATTTGCCTAAGAGATAAGCTTGGTTCTATCTTTCCTTTTAATCATTTTAGCCTCCAACTCCCATCTTTTTCAAAAGTTTTGTTTAGCCCATTTTGAATGGCAAGGTAAGCTTCAATCAACACAACACGCTCTAGTAATTCCCGTCAATATTCGATTTCATGAATATGGCTTTGAGTGCTCAAATTTTTATTTATTAGTTGTCATGACTCATCGGTTTCTTTTTAATAATGAGATTTGGGCATTTTCTTTTTAATAATGAGATTTGGGTCCCTAGATGGTGATTAGCCGACAGTCTAGTTATGAGAAATTAATGTCTTACTTACAATGACAAAAAGGGCAAGTGGGGATCCCATTTGCCATTAGGCAACACAACATCTTCAGCATTGGAGCTTTTCTTTCTTTCTTTTTCAAAATAATTGAAAATTTAATGCAATACATTTAAATTGATCAATGATCTAATTTAATCAATACATTATATTAAGATATCTAAAATAAAATCGGTTCAAATGGAATGGGAAATTCTACTCACAAAATAACAACATTTATTCCTTATTATTATTACTCGAATTCAAATAATCTTGGATTCCAAATGCATTCAAGACTAGCCAAGCTACATATCAAAAAAGAAAACAAAATCAAAACTTTGGCCACAAAAATATATGTACGTGTGTGTATATATATATATATATATATATATATAGTTCTTTCACTAGGTCCATTTGCGTGAAACTTTTTCATCATTTAGATTTAAGACGATAACTTAATAGATATATAATCAATAATAGATCCTTATAAGTAAATGTAATCACATCTTTTGAAGTGCTGAGGAAGAATTATTTCACAATTCACGATCCAATTTGGGCATGAAAGACCACAGTTCTTGAATCTTTTAGCTTAGCAATTTCGAGAGATTATTAGATTTGTTAGGGAAGCTAAGATTTGAGGTTCAAATCTTTTGTTGATCACCAAATAAAGCTATATCATATGTCCTATTGCATGAACATTGATTGAATATGAATGAGTCAAACCTACTAAGCTTGCAACAAAATCTTTTCATAGTTACTAGAGAATATTTATATTTTTTTTTCAAACATTAATAAAATTATTGATTTGCTTTGTTTATGGTATGTAGACAATTAATAGCGTATGGGTTTTTTTTTAAATAGTATGCCGAAGTTGCTAGAAAATATGATGCAGTGGGGTAGCAAAAGCGAATTAGCTGTAAAATAGTGGAAGTAAATTAATTGTAAAATAAAACCACTCACTCAACATAAAGACATAAATATATGGATCTAAATTTAATGTGGTGATAGTGAATCACTCTACCGAAGGAATTCGATTTCATGATTAACTAGATATCATTATAATCCAAACAATTCAAGTTAAGGATAAAGATAAAGAATCTATGAGAGAACAAAATAAAAGGGGATTTTATTAATAAAAAAAAATCTAATGAAGATAATGACAAGACTACCCTATTTTATAATAGGGTAAACTAATTTCTTCAAGTTATCTTAAACAAAGAAACTAAATCACAATTATTCTGAAAATAAAAGAATTATTAAATAAATAACGTTATTGACTCTAATTAAAGTAAAAAATATCAAAAGAACTAAAAAAATGAAATCCTACAACATCTTAATAAGGTCCTACATCAAAATAACTTCTATCATTTAGTTGTAAATATATCAATCAACTTTGTGTTTTATGATAGTGCAGTATGGATATCTAAACAAAATTAGTTGAATCTATTTTCAAAATAGAAAAGAAAATCAACATTACTTATGCAGATGAGAAAAACTCGAACTCTCACTCACCGATGATGAGGAAAAAAAATAAAATGATTTTTTAGCCAACTATTAGATGGCTAGTTCTCTAAATTATATTTGAGAACTCCTGCTTAACATAATTTAAAAATTATTAGGGATAGCAAATCATGATCTTCTTAACATTACCTAAGCATCTATACATGCCTTTTTGAGTGCTGAATCACATCACTATTAAATCTTTTGAATAATTTGTCTCACTTTCAAGAGTTGTCAACACATTATTTGAGTTCCAAAACCCACTTAAAATACAGTCTTTTTTACACTCCAATTTGCATCGCCAACAATAACAATGCATAATAATTTGAAAAGGTTATTCAGTGAACAATGAATCATAAAGCCCATTTGTACACACTAAGACTACCGTGTCATTTTCTATCTATATTGTAATGATACATCTCCACGAATTGACTTGCAATCTTGAAAAAAAGAAAAAGTAAAAGGAGAAGAAGAAAAAGGTCAGTTCCACCACGTTATATGGGAGACAAATCCACCAATGGCTTAGCTCCAATAAAGCCAGAATCTCTAACCGAATGGTTTCTTTTGATAAGACATAGACCTCACCATTATCCTTATATGTCACATCTAATTCTAATCCAATGCTACAACTATGAGCACCCTTTTCTTCTTTCCTTCTTTGATTTTATATTCTATTTTGATTTGTCAATATAGAAGAATACATAAATTAAGAAAGACTTCTAATATCGACCATCGTAGGAAAAATATAATCAAATCGGATTGAAAATATTTGCATCAAACGTATTAAAACAATTTTCGATGGTAAAAGGGTCTTCACAAACAATAAAAAGATACCATTAAGATCATAGGTTATGTATGTAATATTCAAATGATCATGATTGATTTTTTTTATTTTTAACATGAAACTCAAAAAATACTGTACTACAAAACTAATATCAATCGGCAAATGTGGCGCAATAGTTAGACAAGATAAGCAAACAAACTGAGTGGTTTAAATTGATCAATTTATCAAAATTTCATTTGGATAGATTCGAAACGGTGACGCGAGGCCCACTAAAAATAATGGGTCGAATAATCTGTGCCATGTGCCTCGAGTGCTAAATATTTGTAAGGTGTGATAGGGGCAACTTTGAGAGAGTAAAGAGAATTGTACTGTCCTTTTCGTATATAGAGATTAGAGAATCTATAAATTTGTGGTCGTTTGAAGCCACTCACTTCTCAATCATTTGAAAATACAAAAATGTTGTAATCTTACATTTGCTTTCTCTTTTCTTTGTCATTCAATTGCCGCCAAGTGTTCAAAATTTCTGTTTTGCACCAGTCCTTACGCTCCAAATTCTGCTTCAATGTATCATGAAAACTCCACATGCTTTCTTAAATTTGTTGGTGCTGCCTTATCCCATTTCAGTAATTAAAAATCTTCCTCATTCATCAATTCTATTATGACGCAACTCAAATATATAAATTTAATAAAATGGGTTGGTTCTACTACTTAATATATTTTTTAAAAAAATTCTCATTAAACATGCGAAAATTCAAACCTCTTCTTACCTATGTGAAGTTAAATAAATTTACCACCCAACTAATAGTGTGTGATGCCTAAACTATTGATTAAATTAATTGGATGAAACCTCTTCCAAAGTACAAAATTGTTGGACACTTAAACATTTCTCTAATAGTGAATTTTGAAATTAATACTAACTTGGAAATCTTAGATTATATCTTATAAAACTTAATTATTGCAATAACATCTATTTATTAACCCTGATAAGAGTATTTAATTCACAAAAACATAGATGCTATGAAAGCATTTCTTGGTGCTACAAGATGCTTCATGATGAAGCATCAAGCAAAACAGCTGATCCAATATTTTAAGGTAAGCTTTACAAAAGCAGAAAACATGCCTTCCAATGCCTAGCTTTGACGCTTTCCATTTGCAACTTTAGATATAATGTTTAATTGGCCTTGGAACTGTTTCCTACATTTCCGGAACAAGGCCAAGGGGCTTCAACAACAAGCAAGGAAGGGCATCAGCCAAGTAGGCACGTGCAAAAGAACAAGCTTGACCTCAGGACACTAAAAAAGTTTTGTTTGGGTCCGTTTAAACAAACCTTCAATGCTGCTTCACAATCTGCAGCAACAATCAATTAATAGTGCAGCGATGATGGAAATATGCAGATATCGATCCTATTCATCTGAGCCAGGTTCATCTTTTCTCCAAGTGGCTGGACGGCTGTTATTCATTCTTGCCGTCGCGCACACGCCTTACACATGTATGATAACGAATGAAAGATGTTCTGAAGATCTGTCATCAAGATACACTACAACATACATATCTACATAAATAATCCAGTTCACACAAACTGATAGAACAAGTACAACAACATGGCCTAAAGGGTTTCCCAGTTGCCCTGCTCAGCTACTGACAGCAGGCCCAAAGTACATGCAAATGGGTGGATTGAACCTGAAAATTGAGAGGATTGCAGATGGTACAGTCCAAATACCATCCCCGCATATTAGACCTGACGCAACTGCCCCTGCATAATCCTCAGAATCCTTTCGATTGACTCGCTCCCATATGAATAATATCACCGTCCCAACAAACATGTCAATTGCAAAGTATGCTCCAATGTAAAATGGGACTGCCATTGCCATGGGAACAGGAATGAACTGTGAGATTTTTGTTGGAGTCACATCCCTTAGAAGGTTTATAACCAGAGCAGCCACGAAAAACCCACAACATAAGGCCAGGCAGTGCTTGGGAAGCTCCGAAAATCCTTCGATGCCAAGAATGGCCATTTCTCTGAATATGACAGCATATGGTGCTTTGTATGGACCATCAGGTGACCCAATGTCAAAAGCGGTCCAGTACATCCAGAATGTGAGTGGGGCTATGACACAACCCATGGCTGTTCCTAGCAACTGGCTAACAAACATAGACTTGGCTGATGATAGAGTGAGGTAACCTGTCTTGAAATCCTGCATGAGATCAGCTGCGGTGGAGACAATGGACATCATAACCCCGCAAGCAGCTAACCCAGCAATAACCCCACCATCGGTGCCAACCAGAGACGCAATGATGAAAAGGCCAATCTTTCCATAAGTTGAAGCCAAGTTCCAGTCTGTAAGTCCCGTGCCATAAGAGTTGCAGAAGGCTAGTGCTGGAGCAATAAGGTATGAGCAGAGAACTAAGTACCACTTGAGAGGTGGAAAGATGGTAGGAATTGTTGCTGTTGATATAGCTGCCAGGCCCACATATCCAGAAGCAGCAAACCAGGTAGGTATCCCTTCTTTTAGAAACACAAGCTCTCTTTTTTTTTGCTCCAGAAGCAATTTGGAAGTCTCAGTATCTGCTAAAGCATGTGTAAGAAAAATTATTATCTGTATTAAATTCTGAACAAATATCAACAATGGAAATCTAACAAAATTAAACAATCAAATTGGTTGAATCAGACAGAAGTTTTGTTGAAAAAGAAAAAATTATTACTGGCTGTCAGAAGCTGAAACACTGGGTGCAAATGGTGAGCAGAACTATCTAACAAAATTCGCAGACAGGATTATTTCATCAAGATTTCACAGATAACAAAGGAACATGTATCCTTACCTCGAATGTCATCGACAATTGGAAGTCTGCTATCTTTGGTGCTTCTGTTCCACATTTCCTTAACAGTTACAGCAATTATCTTTATCAGATTGTAAAGTCCATCCCCAAGGATAAGGGAAATAGCTATGAATACCTGCAAAAAAACAATAGCAGAAAAAGTAGCTTTAGAGCAGCCAAACAAGAGGAGACTGCTTCACCAATGCAGAAGTGCAAGAAATAGAGAGATCCAAAACAGAGTAAATGCATAGCTTACAGACAATTAAGAAGCAACCTGGGAAAAAGTAAATACGCATAAACAGTAACAGATTGGCTTGGAGGCAGTGAAAAAGTCTGATTCACCATACCTTATACCCATAAAGACCTTTAAAATCATTGCCATCAAGGTCAGCTGGATACCAGTCACCAGCATGCTGGGAGATGAAGGGCCACAGAACACCCCATGATATGATGGCCCCAAGAAGAACTGAACAGTTGACAATGTGAGGACAGATAAGACCGCATCCAACATAAGTTGGACTGAAGTCAAAATAAAACCTGTTTTTTTTTTTAAAAGCAACAATATTTAGAATCCCAGGACATCACAAATGTAAATAGATAAGATATGCACCAATTTTGACTAATTCACCAGAGAATGAATATTTGAAAGATAATACAAACAACACTTGAGGTAATGCGTACTCTCTCTCTCTCTCTCTCTCTCTTATTTATTTTACGGAAGAACAGTTATTCTTTATTATGGTACCCATATCTGAGTGCAGATATTCCATATGAAAACAAATGGAAATTTAGGCTAGATCACATTGCTACCGTATCACATAATGGAGTGAAAATTGAGTAAAATAGGACAAATAAGAAACAAACAAACATAATATGAATATGCAATAACGGCACAAATGAAAGAGAGAGAGAGAGAGAGAGAGAGAGAGAGAGAGAGAGAGAGAGACGTAACGAAAGTAAACCAAATAGATCCTTACGTGTTTTTAAATAGAGTCAAACCAAAGCTGGGAAAGTTATCAAATCCACATGAATTCCCATCACCACTGAAGAACCACTTAAAGCAGCTCCAGAAAAAACTTATGCTCAAATATTTTCCAAGGCACCTGACTTGCTTCCTAAAATAACAAAGGAGTAGTAATTAGGAAGAAAGCAATCATTTTATTTTTCTCTTTATTTTAAGGTTTGGCAGGTGGTGAGACGAGGCTTCAACTTTCCAATAAACATACAGCATACCGAAGACTATAACAAACACAACTAAGGGGAAAGTGAGAAGCCATCAATAATTAGCGGGGCACTACTTTTTGAAAATTGATAAATATCATGGACTTCCTGTAAGCAAGGATTATGACACACATTAAATATTCTTCTTAACTGGACCCTACAAACTCAGTCAATGATCCTTGCAGCAGGACATAACTATTTTAGTAACCGTCACCCATGGTTTTACATAAATTGGAAGCATGTCAAGACCTAAAAAATAATGAAGAGCATCATGTGAGTAACAAGTACCCTGCAAGCTCTGCTCCAGCATTGGTGTGAAAGCTATTAATTAACATTGCCGTGGCTGTTCCACTGGGATATGTAAGTTTATAATCCAAAATCATAACCTGATACAACACCGATGAAAGGAATGAGAAGTTAATAAGAGAATACAAAGGCCAATCGCGGTGCTGAATCAACATGCTAACACTGTGTAACAACATGTTTAAATGGTACTAATATCAAACTTTCTCAAATTTCAATTTCTTATAATTGTTAAAATCAGCTACAACATTTCTCAGGGTAAAAATCCTTTTCACCCAACAAGTCTAATATCATGAGTATAAACAAAGAAAAGAATAAAATAAACTATATTAAGTCAAACAGAGCAGGAAATAGATATAATTAAATGATTGAAAAAGTATGCATGACTGAGTGTATGACTTCCAGAATACAAATCAGTTGACAAACTGGACTTCCACTTCAATCCAAACTTATCTTTAGCATTTATAAAAAAGCATTTTACCATTGTAAGCACTACTAGCAACACTAATGGTCTTGATAATGAAAATGACAGTGGACACTACCTTACGGAGTGGAACAAGACTGAAAAGTCCAAGGAAACTGACAACTACTAAAAAACCAATCATCCAACCCAACCCTGGGTTCTTGACATCTTCTGTCCGGTTACCAGGGTAATCAGCACCAATTAGTTGATACGTTCTTTCATCCATTGCAAGCAAAGATGAACCGAATCCCCCTGATGGAAGTTGCATATCCATAATCACATCAAACTCAAGAAGTTTAATAACCAAAAATATAAAATGCAAACAAAAAGACATGGGGTCCATTGAGCCATAGCTCTAACGTGTTTAACACTTGAGACTGCAACTTGGAAGTTCAGAATGATTTGACCCTTAGTTGTTTGATAAAAAATTCATTATTTTTACTATTTTTGTTAAAATTATTAATTAAAAATCACATTTACCAAACAATATTGACTCTTATTTCGCAAGTTGAGCTTCTATTTCACAGCAGCTGTGGCTTGTAAGCCACAGAATCAATTCCTCAAATTGGTCAACGAGTAAACACATAGAGAAACTCACGGGTGCATTAAGGAGTACTTTTGGTCCAAAATGTTTGAAGAGGTACAATTCTACGAGAGCATCTAAAGTCGTTTTCCACTATACCACCTTAAAGCTCCATCTCAAGAAGCACCAATCAAAGACCTCATTCTTTTTCCCTTTTATGACTTTTTTGAGAATCAAACGCAAGTAAACACCGATAAATGATTAATTGATTAATAAACAAATATTAATTAACTAATCATTACCGCTAAAAGCGAGGCCATAACAAGCAACCACACAAGTTTGAATAACGGTGTTCTCTTGTCTTGTAAAAGGCTTAATCGAGAACCCTAGCTTGGACAAGAAGCTCGTCCACGATTTCACGAAGAAGAACCCTAACAGTCCCGCGGCAACGTTGAGCGACGGAATGATTCCGACAGTCAAATTGAGTTTGTGCGTGATGATGCAGAAGAGCGTCCCCATTATCGCGCTCACCACCAGCCCTCTGATAGTTATCTGATCCTTCCATTCCGGGATCGGCTGATCCGCCTCCTCCTCCTCGTCATTAACGGTCGGGATTTTCTCAATCAACGGCTCTGATTCTTCTACTTCGGTTCCCATGATTTGAAGATTCCGTTTTGGTTTTCTCCTTCTAAATGTTAAAACCGTTCGAGGGTCTACTACTGGCGGACACACATTCTTTAGACATGCGATGGGATTTGCGTTTTTGCAAATAAGTACATATTTGTCTAGTTTTTAACAAACGGGTCCCTGACCCCTAAATAGTTTGATCCTTTCAGCTTCAGACAGCGGCAGACCAATATCTTCACAGTGCAAAATATGTAAAAATACATACAAATAAGGATTGAAACGTTATTACTCCTGTTTGGATTGGGGCGCGGTGTGTGGACGAGACAAAGATCAAGCTTTGAAGATGATTTCGCCGAGCACTTCGATGTAAAACACCGACTTTTTAGTTAGCTGGCGAGTGAGAGTCTGACACGTGTTACTCGCGCGAAATACAGTTTCCAGTTTTTGTTGTTTTTACAGTTATTAGTTTATGCCCTTATGGGGATGGGTTGCTTCCAAGTAATGGTAAAGTTTTTTTTTTTTTTTTTTAATTTAAATTAGAAATAATTCTGATATTTTTATCTTGAGTAGTAATGTTATCTACTTCAAGAAAAAAAAAGTGTAATAATGTTATCAATTATTGTAAAAAAAATAATATTATCAATTGAAAGAATATCGCTTGTATTTTTTTGTTTTATGTTCAACAGAAAAAAAAAATATTGACATTCTAGGTGATATTACTCACCATGCCGAGCATTTAACAAAATCAAGAGAATTTTCAAGCAAATGGTCCTATCAATTCATCCAAATGAATATTTTGAGAATCATAATATGTCAACATTTATTTCTAGAATTTTGGTTGAGTGTAATTGCATTTATTTTTAATCGATCTGAGGTAGACAATTATTTGTCATTTGCTCACTGGTATTCATGTTGAGGTTATAAATTTGAATTTATATATAGTTCACTTTCTCCCTTTGATAAAGGTAAATTTCTTTTTGTATATTAGTGGGACTAGTTTTTGAAATTCATACTTAGTGCTCGGGATTTGTATCCAAAATCCTTGTAGATTTTAGTTTGACAGTTAGTTGAAAAAAATTGTCTGTGAAAGATGCCGATTCAAAGGGCACTTCCATCAGTTGGGTCTCTAGGATGGTTACCATTGGGCTTAAGTTTAGGTCCAATAATGGGCCTGCCTCCAAGACATCTATCTAGATAATTTCGATTGAGAAAATGAGAACTAAAATAATAAAAAAAATATCACACATACGAAGACAAAAATTCTTTGGGCCATTCGGACTGGATAGAGCATCACTATCTTTCCATTTAGAATCATGTATGCAATTGAATTGACCAGCCAAAATTCTTTGCATTTCCAATTTTCCTGGCGAATATTGAAAATATTTTCAATTACGTCCTGATTTGGGTCCACTAAATTATTACAAAAAAAACATGGCATCAAACATACAACGATGATTGCCGACAAGGCCCTCACATTACTAGTACCGCTGCAGTACAATATGTCCACAGGTTTTCATGCGTGCGTCGTGTCAAAACCATATGGGAAAGCCCAGTCAAATATATCGGTCTCCACGTGAAATTCACGTGTTCTAACCATCCAATTGAGTCACAAAAGACCGCACTCAACGACTCCAAATTTAGCAGGCCATGCGTTTGTCTTGATGTAGATTTTAGCAAGGGGCGAGTGATTCTATTGTCTCTAGACTTCAAAGTTCAAAGAAGGGTAATATCATGTCCTGCGTTTTATAGCTGCTTGTCGGCTAGCTAAAAATGAGGATCCCTAAAACAACTACCTCACCATCTACATTCCAAAGAGAGTTAGTCTAGATGGATTTGGAAAAAAAGCCTCTGTACCACCTTAATCAA
Source organism: Luvunga scandens (assembly GCA_030449905.1). NCBI lineage: Eukaryota > Viridiplantae > Streptophyta > Magnoliopsida > Sapindales > Rutaceae > Luvunga > Luvunga scandens. The sequence continues at coordinate 1,332,371 of JASUUG010001122.1, read as the reverse complement.
AATTCCAACACATGGGAGTAAAGAACATGCTCAAAACAAAATTCCAAACAAAATTTGCTAAAGTAAAAAGTTCTATCAGATCAAAATGGAACTAGATTGTCAGTAGAGTGAAAAACTAGAAGCACAGTCAATCAATGAATGCAAGTTACTGTTTCAGAGAGCGGCAACGATGCAGTTGAACTCTGGAATTTTCATCGAATGTTCGTTTTCAATATACACAGTCCCATAGAATAGAAGACACTGAATAAACTACTTAAAGGCCACGCTAACTGTATCTAACTCCTCGAGTATCATAATTATGCTTTGCTTAAATATAATACCCGGCATGCATGAGCATTATGCTGATGCTGGTTGAGATTTGAGAGATGGAAGAAAGAGTTATTGCCTGCAAACAGTGACCACACATGTTGGAAATATGTATATCTGTTAAAACTACCTTGATGCTCGATCTGCCAGAACTCAATAAAGCAGAGCATATGATTTGTCACGAGTCCTCACGTGTACATCATTGAACAACATCAGATGACGTTGATTGCCTTTATTAATAGCAAATGAAAGTTCACGTAATTTCATTCAGTTACCAAGATTCCAGATTGAGAATGGTAGGTTAATGAGATTACAGTTTTTTTTTTTTTTTTAAAAGAAAAAGGGGTGGGTCAGCCTAAATCAATTTTTACCCTCTCTCCACACCCGAGTCCACATAAATGAGGGACAACATATTGCACTGCCAACCAACTTGACTACACCCTTAGGGGCGTTAATGAGATTACAGTTGCATGATAAGTATTGATAAGCGCAACTCACTAGAATATTGAAACACGGAGCATAAAAGTACACTTACGTTTATCAAAACTACTCACTTTTGCTGTGGCAGTTTGATTGCCTTTGCCCAACTTGAAGAAAGGTTTCTCAAGTTGAAAATGCTTGCGTGGATTTCGTCCCTATGCTTTCAACAGCTTCCTCCTTAGCTTAATGCAACTTCCGTAGATGCTTGTGGGACATGTTATAAATCAGGGCCAACAGCCCAGGTCTAAGTGGGCTCCTCAGTAGAAGAATTCTATACATGGCAATGTCGGTACCTTGAAAAGACAAGCTTCTATTGCTGAAAGACGTCCTAGTCATGCCTGCGACAAGTGTACAATTACATGATGAGTTACAGGACAAATCATGACCTAATGGCTTTCATAGCATCACAACAGGCAAAGCAAAAGCAATTTCGGGAAGTGAAAATAGTGACGTTTATTGTGATGATTGGGGAGAAAAAGAGAAGAAATTAATTGCTTTCATCCCAGAACCTGCATGTCGAGAATATTTCCAATTACTATGCACAAATACTTGTGCATTTGACTTCTGTATTTTCCGCTTCATACTTTGAGATACAAGAACAGATTCAATTGCAGCTCTTTCAGAACAGGAAACAATTAGGACAAATACTTCTGATGAACTCACCTACCGCAGCATGACAGAAAAGACTGACTTAAGGAAATATGACCTTGAAGATATTTCAGAATTGCATTAACTATGAAGACATCAATTTTATTTATTTAAATAAGACACTCAACATAACTACCTACAATGCAATCCACAAAAAAAAAGCAAAAAAATTGCACCAAAACTGTCAGTTAAGAACACCTGAGATTTATCTACTCTTTACTATGTTATGGAGTCTCTAAAGTATGGTCACAAAGATAAGAACACAAACAAAGACGATTAATTCAAGAAAGGAACAGCAACAGAGAAAAATAAGAAATAGCCGAATATCATAAATGCTTAACTCAGCTCCCAAGGCCAGCACTTGCAATGGCTCCCTCATTAACTTGTACAGATAACAGATACTTGGAAGAGGCAGCAAATTGCAATGAATGAGTTACAGCAGAATCTTTTACGTAAAAAGTATCTTACTTGAAACATGACCAGCAAATAAGTTCATAGAATTGAATCCAGTCCCCTTGGGATCCCTCATGAGTAAAATATCTCATTATTTAATAATCATCTGTGTGCCTGACAACATACCAAAATATTTTTGTCCTGCCAGACATGGCGGGCATTTCATTCACACCAGGTACCTCGTAAGATAGTTGTAAATAAAGGGTGATAAGATGTAAAGTTATTTTCACATAGCATAAACTTAATAACAGGTTTCATTATGCTGGCATGTAATAACCCCCTCAATTATGTGTGTTCAATTGCAAATGAATGTTTTACATGCATTAAGATACATGATAATTTCATATCACTGACTGACCGAATAGAAATACTCACATTCTCATGTATTGAGAAGTGGTTAATTGCGATCCATTCTCGTATCTTTGAAACCTACTCCAAATGTCCATACATGCAAGGAAACCGTAGCATTACCAGCTTGTGGGTCTCCAAACCACTAACCAATTTGCATGATTTGATTTTGACAAAGAACAGCCAACCAAAATCTTGTACCTTTCTATTTGTCTCTCCATTCAAACTCAAGTCTATCTCAAGACTCTTCTAGCAATGACTTTCCCTCAGTAATCATGATAAAAGATACTCATTATTTTCGATCTTGAGCAATCTAATCATCATAAGGCCTCTCTCCCCTTGCATGTCTATATCTGTCTTCGTATGTGTTCCTCTGTCAAGCCTTTGAAAGTGAGATCAAAATGAAGGTAAGTCCCTACTCTGCAAATTTTCAAAACATCATAAATGTTACAAATCTTTTAACTTCATCTTTGCCTGAAATTGTAGCAGATACTAGGCTGGAAGCACCAGAGAAAACGGCAAAATAGTGTTGAGCCATTCAAGGATTTCACACTTGGTATTCCAACTACCTCATAAACTGTATTCCAGTTTAGCAATCCCTATGGCATGCAATATCACCCACAAAATAATCACATAACAACTTGCTAAGATAACTTAGCCTGATCAACATCTAATCCAGCACAGCAGTTTAGTTCAAGATTCTATTATTAAGTTAAACTCATCAGGAATTACTTATATTTTGAAACTGATAAACTTCTGCACCTGCACTCTAGGATAAACAAACAGGTGGTTCTCAGAACGCCAAAAAAAAAAAAAAAAAGCGCCTCAGCAGCATAATTTGCTGCCAGGATCATATCATACGTTCAGATTGTCCCAAAATTATCTCCACGAAAACTGGCGGAGACCACCCATCTTCCTTGGGCATCAGTTTTCTCCACAAGGAGTAGTATTAAATAGCCAATCAGCACAAGTATTGTGGCCATTTTTTTTGTACACGTCCTTGATAACTTCAGGGTTATGCAATCAATCGGTCTCCAAGCAACCATGATCAAAAGTCTGAAAGTGTTGCTGCGACTAGAATAGGTCCATATTGTCCTTTCTTGTAGAAAAATAAAATTGGAAAATCGGTGCATCTTTCTCAAACTAACCGATAGGATCTTTCTTCACAGTTGTTGATAATGTCCTAATTCCTTTTGGGATTCAATTTCAGGAAACTACTGCATTTGCCTTTCAGCTCAGTCAACCCTTGACTACCAAGACTATGATTCAAAGCCAAACTTTGGATCAAGATACGGATCAGAATCCTCAAAGCATTCCAGAAGGGAGTATGAAAACTCCACTTCTGAACTTGAGGCGAAGGAAGCGGAAGAAAGTTTCAATGAAGAAACATCTGCAGTTATCTACGAGCCCTTCCACGGCTTCCTTACTATTGGAACTCTTGGTATAGAACCCATCACCAGTGACCCGGCAACACCAACATTCGCTATATCTGGGGAGAACATAATCGACGAAAAAGCAGAGGTCACGGAATATGACTTAAAGCTCATTAACAATCAACTAGAGAAGTTCCTTGAGGCTGAAGCAGAAGAAGAAAATATTGAAACATCGGGAAGAAATAGTTATGTTAGCATTGTTACACTCTGTGACAACCCAATGGAAGGAGCCAATTCTGAAGATTATGGAAAGATGATGGTATGTCCACTCCAAGGATATCTATTTGGGTCTTCAATTGAATTTCCAGAAACAATTATAGAGGTGAAGAAGGAAAAGGCATCACTTATGGAGCTGTTTCATAGAAGAGAGACAACAGACAAAAGTTCCACGGAAAATTATAGTAAAGTGGAGATGCCAGCCAAGCAAAAGCATAAATCTGTCAAAAATGTCATTAAGAAGATGTTTAAAAAGTTTTGTGCATCTTCAAAGAGCCCAACCCCTCCAGACAGTGATCCTGCTTCTGTTTCAACCAAGAAGAAGCTGCATAAGGTATGCCTTCTAGCACTAGATTCTCTAAGAGCTACTATTTACTAATTGTTTTTTGATATAAACCTATTATCAATAATCAGTAGATCATGATGTTGTGGTCTAAAAAACTTAATGCATCAATTCTGCAAACAACCGAGCCAAGACATCCAGGATAGATGGAAGTGAACTACTAGAATCAAAGGGTGTAGATTGTCTGTAACCTTCTTTCCATTTTAACAGAGAAACATTGGGAGTGAGTAATTCAGAGTGGCTTCACATTTTCTACAAGTGTAAGGGCCTGATCAAGGTCATTCATTGAGAGTACACTGCATGGTGTAAACGTCATCTGTGCTTAAAATGTTCAGATCTTACATTTCAAACCATCCATTTCAAAAAGGATCTCATAGCCGGGTCATCATCTCACGATTCTAGCACAAAATAACGCTACCTTATGTAACCATTATTGCAGGATTATAACTCCTGTAATAAAGTAACAAACAAGATTCTTACATAGTGCAAAATTAACTACAGGAGTATACCGGATAACATATTTTCCCATTTTTATTTTATCAATCCTGTAACATGATTGCAGAAGTGTCATCAATCCTTGGCATACAAGAATTGTTACACAATAAAGTTTTTGGTAGGGAAGCTCTGCCAAATAAAGATGATAACTTCAGGCATATACACTGGATAACGTTATTTCTGTTCTAACTATATATAAGTGGCCTGCAGGTGATACAAATGTTCCACAGGAAAATTCACCCTGAAAACTCTATAGCTGAAAAGGAGTTAAAATCCCACGGCAATAAGATCAAGAGCAGTCCTTATGAGGGTGTCCATACTGATGGAGGCCTGGACAACGACAACAGAAGTTCTCTCCCAGGATGTGAGTTGAAGGACCAGACAGAATATCACAAGATCGACAAAATGTTGTCCCAATATCGCCTTAGGGGCAGTACTTCAAGTGGCAATAGGGAGCACTGGATCAAAACAGATGCAGACTGTAAGTATCTTTTTCTTTCTTAACTTTTTTTGTTGCTTCCCCGCCACCCCCCCCCCCCCCCCCAAAAAAAATAATAATAAATAAAAATAAAAGAATAGAAATTATAAAATGCAAGCAGTTTGTTTTTTCCTTCACTTGGCCATGCATGCAAAATAGGCAGTAAAGAATCTGTGACCTTACCCTAGACAAATTCTTGGGAAGAAAAAAATGCCATGATGCCAATAGGCTTTTAGCACACATTCCAGCATGCCAGTTCTACTCCTTGTCCACAGGAGAATAGAATGACAGTTCTACTCAACTTCTAATAACTGCAACATCTAGTTTTGATTATTTGACTTATCACTGCCACCAAATGACAACACAACTAATCTTTCTTCAAATAAGATGCATAAAATGAAATATATCTGATAAATGTTTTCGGTAATTCAAGCATTCAAAAGCATAAATATAATGATAAAAATGTACGAAATCTGTAAAATACAGAACTATGAGTAGAATAAATAACTAATGATATACAAAGGAAATTTTGGAAGATAATAGGAAACTAGATTCAAGCACTTTATAGAAAAACTAGACAAAAAGAGTGGCCAAATACTAGGTAGAAGGTGTACTAATTAGCATGCAGAAATTCTTTTCCTATAAAGTAGCAATCATTTATTTCTTCCATATTCCAACTTTAATACTATACTGCAATAAAAGATCAAAACAAATGAAAAACACAGAAGCTCAGCTTTATTAGTATAAACCAGAGGGTATTCCCATCACCATCTCATCTCCAACCATAAATAAATCATGTCTCATCTGTTTGTACACAAAACTTTCCTTTTTAGCTGGTACTCATCACAACTTACAGATTTAAAAGCGCGAATCTATAAAGAAAGCCTCATATACAAAAAATTCCAAAAAATATGTGTCTTCAGTACATAACCAGAATTGGGACAAATGTGATCAGCAGCACCAAAATGCTGACATATCAACTAATTTTTTCCTTCTATCAGTTAACTAAACCATAGAAACTAATATTTCTTCACTTAAAAAAGACTCCACTCCATACAATATATGAAAACTCATTTGAACTCAATATGCTAACCAAAATAAAAATATGCATTCAAACTTGGTTGAAAATTGACCCTTAAGAACTGTCAAAGCAGTAACGTAATTGAAATAAATTGTTAACATGTTTTTGCCAAAGATTATAAACCATATTTTGTGGCCATAGTTTTACGAAAGACTGTAATGTTTATAAATATGTAGCCTGACCCTTTTCTATTGATTGAAATGTAGACCTGGTGTTGGAGCTGTAGCAGAGAGGCTGAGGGAAATGCTTAGCAGCAGTGGTTTTTTATGAGTTATAAGATGAATAAATGATATGGTTTGTAATATTATCTATGTTCTTGTAGATTCTGGGTAAAATGGTAATGAACTCTGGAGAAGGAGAGAAAAATAAGGAGGATTCCATCTTATCTTCCTCCATGTATTAAAAAGGCTGTGGCACTGAGTTCCTTGTAAGGTTCTTAATTGCATAATGTTGTTTGAGACTTGTGACCTATAAGGCTCTCAATTAGTAAAGGATGAGGTTGATTGTGTCACTTGAATTCTTAAACACCCAAATACTTCCTAGATGCTTGACCTTGAAACCTGTGTTATGCACAGTTCAGTCAGTCAATATCAACTGCGTACAACAATCAAAATCTGGAATTGTTCAATATTAGGTTTCAAATTACAGCTTTTGGAGATTGAACTTTATATACATTAATCTCCCTACCAAACGCATAAATTTGCAGATGTTGATCCCAATCATGCTGCCCGTTAACACAAAAAGGTAGCCTTTTAACCGTCCACCCACAAATTCATTTATCACAACCTTTTTGGAGTAAGTAAATAGGAGAATCATTAAAAAGGTCTCAATATATGAAGTTGGATTTATATTTCTTTTCTATTCTGTGTTGTGGAATTTTATAAAAAATTTCAATTGTCAACAAAACAACTGGAACGATCAAGGCCCCACCTCATAGTAAAATGTATTGGAAAGGTAGGAAGTAGCTGACTCCCAAATTACACCGGTATGCGCTGTTCAATCAGAAATCCACCCATATCCATCCTCCAAGAACGATCAACCAGAGCTGCCATCTCTCTGAGATGAAAAACCAGAGTTCCATGTGAAAGAAGTACACACAAATGCATATGATCAACAAAACACCAGTGAAGCAAACACATCAATGACTGTTACATAATGGGGAAAGGTTAAATTTCTTATCATGGAAGTTCATGGAAACAAATTCTACTTTATACCTAAATAAAACAGATTGTTATGCACTGGATGACATTAGTACTGGTATATATTATGGGTTTTTATGACATTAGTACTGGTATATATTATGGGTTTTTATGACATTAGTACTGGTATATATTATGGGTTTTTATGACATTAGTACTGGTTTAGTTATACTTTTAAGAAATTAGGCATTCAAATATACAATTAGACAACATCACTTCTGCATTTCTTCAGCAGAAGACATGTAACTGCATTAAAAAACTGTAAGAATGTTTTTGTATGTACCAAGAGCATTAGAATTGGATGATATATTAAAGGAAGAAAAAGATTGAGGGATCTCAGTACTTCCCCCTCTCGTGGTTGTCTCCAAGCCCAGGTAGAAGCAACTTGTAATCCACAAAAACTTTAGTCTTTGGTAAGAGGAAAATTGATTTGTGAAGCACATTTTTTGCAACTTAAAATTTTTACCACTTATCATAATTTATTCATCTGTGTTATGCCAACAACTGCCATGGTTAGAGATAATCAAATGCTTATTAGAGATAATTTCTTTTGTTCCCCAAAATGGTGAAGAAAAAATGAACTTATACATCAAGAATGAAACCTGTCCATAGCTATCACTTCTTTCACCATATACTGGCTAAATCTTTTCTGTTCAAATACAGAAATGAAAAAAGGATGTGCCTGTCCTTTCTTTCCCAGAACATAGACAAATAGGTGTTCATAAAAATATGTTCAAATGTCTAATATTTATGGAGTTTCTGAGTCCAAAAATTATTACGATGTCAAATTGGATTTAACATGTCCACGGGACAATCTGATGTGTCTCTGGTTTCAAAACCCTACTTAGACAGCATATTGATAAAAAATACAATAATTTTCTAAGAACAATAAGTTAGAAGAGGGAATTGAAAAAGATAAAACTTACTTGAGGTCATGACTAACAACAAGTATAGTTAATTCTTTCTTCAAATGCTTCAAAAGCTTCACAACATCCGCACGTGCTTTCCAATCTGATTTCCAAAATTTCATTATCAATAATTCGCGCAAAATTGTCTATAGCACTTAGGAAAAGGCAATGCCAGATGAGGTTCTGATTTATATACAGAAATTTCAACTCACATACAAGCATCAATATATTCAACTACCCTGCATTAATTCCTAGCTTTAGATAAACTATAAATTACTAATTGCAAGATTTTTTTTTTCCTTTTCGTGATTTCAGGCTCACATCTCTGTAAACAGTTAAAATGGTAAAAAAAAAATTATATTAAATAGGAAATTTGCAAAGAGAAGAACGAGTAAACAACTCTGCATCCGGCAAATAAAAACAGTCCAAAAAGATAAAATAAATAAACAACAGTATACTAGCGCCATCATGTAGCTACCAAGTATCCACTAGGAATTATCAGTTCATGAAACAAGAATTACTACAGTGCAAATTCTACAAAAATTCCTAAAATTTAGCTACCCCAACCAGAATTGAAAGAAAAGGACTTGTGCAATTAAAAGGGTTGAAAGGTTTTTTGCAAGTATTAACAAAGAGAGAGCCAAAGAGTTACAAGAATCATGCAGCTTAATTGTTGGATCAAGTCTAGATTTGTTAAGTGCCCCTAATTGGAAGACAATCAACAATGCAGGAAAACAGCACTGGATGAGATATCATACCAAGACCAGCAAGAGGCTCGTCCAATATCAATAAATCTGGGACTCGTACCTGAAGGATAAATCTAACCAACAATTAGCCCTCAAAATATTCTGCAGCTATGCGCAATCATTAGTAGCAATTTTTTAACCCATGGCGAAGAAAGAAAGAAAGAAATAAATAAATAAATAAATAAATAAATTTAATATTATAGAAAATTTCATACTATTGAAGCATTTTAGCAAGTGAATGTTTACATGCATTTTTGAGTGCGTTCGGATTTAACTATAAAATGATCTGTAAGTTCTTACCAATTGAATTGCTAATGCAAGCCTACGTTTATAGCCACCGCTTAGAGAATGAGGATCTTTATCCAAAGAAATTCCATCCAATCTGACCTGAGGTTAGCAAATGGATATATGGACATTAGATATGAAATACATAGAGAATTATTGTAAATAATGAAAGGCACATAGATACCCAGTTAATAGCTCTTTGGAGATTCAAAGCAAGGTCCTCCTTCAATTGAATGCTACCACTTTGCCTTGGCCACCCAAATATAACTTCATCAAGTACATTATCTGCCACAAAATACCTGGCTTGCAACAGCATAACTTGTTAGAAATTTTACAGAACAAATGTTATGCACAATAATGAAATGAATAACAATAAGGGCAGCACACGGTTGAAAGTGGGAAATGATAGTCTGGAAAACATTATAAGCAAGAGTCTCCTAGAACTGAAGTATAATGGAAATAAAGTAACGTAAACACAGATGAACCATAGAAAGAAGATTCAGAAAATAAATTTGCTTCGGCTTTGCAGAGTATACTCCAACTAGGAACAAAATAAAACTCACTATATAACAGATTAGAAAAAATAAAAGCCCACAACATCTGAGATCCCTAAAATTCTTTATCATGACAAAAAATGAAAGCGAAAATGTCCGGTTGACTTCTGATACCTTTCTGGGAACTGAAAGACAATTCCCACTTTTTCTGGTGGTAACGGTTCAGGAGAGTTATTTGGTTTGCCATCATTGTTATATCGATGAATGTTAATCGAACCAGATGTGGGTTTGCTCAGCCCTGCAAGAAGCTGAGACAGAAGGAGAAGGTAAACACTCATACATTATAAAAGAAAAGGGGGATGTGCAAAATGCATGGTAAAAACTTCCATGAGGAATACAATAGTGAACACACCAAAGAATTACCTGTAAGAGAGTGGTTTTCCCACTTCCACTACGTCCAAATATTAAACCAAAACTGCAGTAATTAACCACAAACAGTTTAGTCCATGAATACAGCACCCTACGGTTAATCCCCACACAGGACCAATTGGACGAAAACAAGCTCACATTATGAAATCAGATCACAAACACGTACCTTTTCTCAGGAAGGGAAAAGTTAACTCCATTTAAAATGTCAACCTGGGTCCCTGGGGGTCGATAGGAAACATCCCTAACCTTAAAGTAACATATTACATTTTCTCAGTAACTTCCAGAACCATCAGCTTTATATTCAATTATGCAAAGAAGCCGTTAATACTAATACATGAAGCACAAAAACCAAGCAAATTCCAAACAATTAACTACTACTATCTACTCTTAGCAACATTGAAATCCAACCATTTCCATTTTGCAGAACTCACATGCCATTATCATGAATGGTTGTAAATATACGCTCTCCTTGTAAAAATTATCTTCCCACTAAAATGCTAGAAACAAAAGCCAATTAGCAATGCCGGCTACATACAGGGAAAAATGAAAAAATAATAATTAATCACAATTACGTCACAAATCACAACTGTTACAAGCAAATAACAATAAGATTTCACATATTATCATCAGCAAATTATTATAATAACTATTTCAAAACAGAATTACACTTTTGGGAGGTCTCAATCTGATGTATTATATTTTTTACTTGACAGCTAATTAGCTCCCAAAAAATCAAGCTCATTTCGTTCGATACAAATAAAATCGAGTGTCTCGCTCGTTATTTCATAGAAAGCAATGACCTAAAAAGTATATATACGCAGCTTGACAAGTTTAAACTAACAACAATATATTTTGAACAATATTAGAGAAGAAAAAAAAAATCACCTCAAGGCAAGAATAATCACAGGAGATTCCGGCAGCGCGCGTTTTTCTAAGGTTCACTCTGTAAGTAAATAAATGGAAATTGAATTAAAATTAACAGACTCTCAATTAAACAAGTGTTATTGTCGTATTAATTTGCTTACCTGGAGCGTGAATTGCGTGAAATTAAGCTCAATGATTCACATTTCATCCAGTGAAGCGCAGATGAAGGAGCCAGAGTAGAGCTCGCCATTACTTAAAAACAATGAAGAATTTGTTTGTTTGCCGGCCCGCCCCGCTGGCGTTCTTCAGGACCCCTCCCCAAGTCACGTGAGAGGGTTCCAGATGTTTGCCATGTCAGCATCAAAGTCAGGTGACTTTGCTCGTGGGACTCAGTGGTCAAAATGCACATCAATCGGTAGTCTAGTACGGCACTACGGCCTAACCGAAAATTTACTTCTACAATCTCCCTAAATTACGATTCACGTAACCTACTACCATCCTGATTTTTATTTTCAAAGTCCTTATATTTTCTTTATTTAAGAATTTAATCTTATTCTTCCATCATTTTTACATTTGGTTTTTATTCTTTCTAGGGTTTTGACTATTTCTTTAATCAAGTATATATGATTATCAAATTCATATAAATCTATGAAATCAGAGTATATACTTTCTTCTATATTTATTAAAAATTCTCTTTCTTGATTTAATAAATAAATTTTTTGATTTAATAAATTTATGTATGTTCTAATTCTATCTTCCCATCCTAATAACATATTATCTATACAGTTGACTAATTCTTGTATTCTTATTACAGCTTGCTGATTTTGATTATTCATAATGCTTCTTTTTTATACCAGTATATCAAGAATTTTATTAATTCATCTATAAATTTCATCTTTTTTATTACTATAGTTTCATCATAGTGTGTATTAAGATTGAATTTTTCTCTTTGTTCTTGCGTCAGGTCTAGTTCTACACTTCTCATATGATTTTTACTACCTTTAATTTGTTCTATTAAATCTTTTATTTCTTTCTTTTGTTCTACTTTTAGCTCATACAATGCATCAACTATTTTTATTTTAGGGTCCATTTTTATTTCTGTCTAGGTTCTGTGTTATGGCTCTAATACCATTTTCTGTCCAATTTATTTTATTATAGAGATTTACAAAGATTTACAGAGATTATTACTAATATTTTTATAGATCATTATTATTAAAATTATATTTTGAAATAAAGGGTCTATCCATATTTTCATATTCTAAATAACCTTTTATTAGATCAATTGTCTTATCTATTGTTAAAATTATTATTTCATGTTTTAAATTATCCATTTCAATTTTTCTGATAATTAATTTTTTTATTTCAGAGGCTAAACCTATTGATTTTACAGCTAATATATCTTCTCTTCTAACTAAATCATGTTTAGAAAACATATATGAACTTTGTTTATGAGTTCCAAGATTGTAATAAATTATCATGCTATAATTATTATATGTTATTATAGTGTTAGAGTTTATCATGATTTCCTTTGAGTTCCCTAAATGATATTGATTCATGATTGTCTTAAAAATATTTTTTAAATCAAATATCAAGAAAAATTCTCCTCCTCCACATATCATTCATAAAAAACCATCAACAATCTCCACCAATAGATAAGAATTTAGAATTATTACCTATTTAGCACTCCAATTTTACTACTCCTTTTAGTCTGCTTCCAGTGACCTGCAGCTGAAATGTTCTTTTTCCCTTCAATAGCCTCCTGCCTAACAACAGGAATGGCTGACTCAAGTGGCTTTACTATTTGGATTTAGACCTTTAAGATTATTAATTCTAGATTACTTATAGGTTTCCTCTTTCTTTTTGTAGTGTTTATTGTTTTCAGGTTTTAGATTTTTTGAGATGGGATTGGGAGATAGAGAGATTTATTTTTCCATTTGAGAGATAAGAGATTATTTGAAAAAAATGCTCTGGAAGAGAGAATGCCCCCTCTCTCCTTCTTTCTTTTATTTATATATTCTCAAGATTGTCTATTACATCATTCATTACATTATATTATTGAAGGAATCTAAAAAAGATTATCTCTAATAGTTGTATTTTTCTGCCATTGATTAATCTTTTATCACGAGCAGTTGTCTATTGTGAGCATCTTTTGAGCTTTTTCTTTTTATCTTCAACAGTTGTATTTGTCTGCCACAAGTAGGTTGTCTATTGTGAGCATCTCCTGTCTGCTTTAATTTGCCTCCATAAGTTTACAGGCTTCTTGAAGTGTATCTTGACTAGACAGAAACCTCATGGTACTTATCTCGTTTATGAATTCTAGTAGTATTTTTTATGGTGTTTCCCCATTTTCTATAGTGAGGAGGATATAATTATGAACTCTGATTATATTTCTAAAATTTCTTTTGTATAGATCTTTGGCGATACTCCAAACTGCTTTTATTCCTTTGGCCCTTCGAATTGAAATCCATTGTTTATTGATTTGAGGAACTTTGGTATATTCAGTTCTTACTTCCAGTTGTATATCTCTTGTAACATGTCCTACAATAATCATGTAAAAACCCTGATATTCTACATTATCACAATATTATGGCTGATAATATAGAATTTCAAGTATATTGGCTTTTTCTGGGCAAATCGGGATATTTTCTTGACTAATAACTCATCTAGTTTGGATATTTCATTTAATTCTATATTAGGATAAATAAGGTCTAAATATCCATAACGGGCTAGTTTTTCTATGAGAACTGGGTCAGCTCTTTTTATGACAAGCATTCTGGGATATATGTTTTTACCAGGAGATTTATAGATGGTTTCATTATGAAAACTTGTGGAATATACCTAGATGGTGAACTATTTATACTCTTATTCGTTTGGGTTTAAATGTTCTCTTTCTTTAAAAGGATTGCCTAATTTTATGAAGGGAAATTATCCACCGACCACCTGATTTTTTTCACTTTTTCAAAAATACACAATTCTTTTTTTTTTTTTACCTGAATTACACCTGAAGTTATAATTTTTTTCACTTTTCCACTTCCGTCTGTTAACAGTTAAGATTCCGTTAGTTTTTTTAACAAAATGATGATTTTGCCCCTAAATGTAAAATTACAATTTCATCCTATAACATTAATTTTCGGGGGCAAAACAGTCATTTTATTAAAAAACTAACGGAATCTTAACGATCAACAGACGGAAGTGGAAAAATGCAAATAATTGTAACTTCAGGTGTAATTCAGGCAAAAAAAAGGAATTATGTATTTTTTAAAAAATCTGAAACATTAGATAGTTGGTGGATAATTTTCCTTTTATGAATTTCTTGGGTGATGGGTTTTTCGTTGGATTTACATCTATTTTTATAATTTTTCCAGTGTCTATTGGATCGGTGATTGGATCCTAGTTTATTGATGCTTGTTGTGGGAGTGGTCCACTACTGTTTCTGGTGTTTATTGGGCTTGGATATATTGATAGCCCTTTTACAAAGTCATTTAAGTATGACTAGCAAGTTTATTCCCCTTTCATAGGCCTCATATGCTTCCTTCAAATAGTTTATTGCATCTATCATGTTTGATGCTTCAGTCTTAAGCCTGTGTATTTTCGTATATATTACGGATATTTTTTATCTGCTTCTGTATTCATGATCCAAATTCTATATTTCTGCTTAAAAAATTTGCAAGAAAATTGTTAGCTCCCTTTATATGGACAATTTTAAAATTATAATAAGATAAATATGCTTGCCATCTATGCAATCTTCTATACTGAGGTTCATTAGGTAAATTTTTGTATATTAAAGAATTTACCGGAGAATTATCTTTTTCTACTATAAATTTCTTTTAGAGTAAAAATAGAGAAAACTTTTTTATTCCTTTTGTATATGGCTAATAATTCTTTTTCATGAACATGGTAGTTTATTTGAGCTTTATCAAATGTTCCACTACTGCATCTACATATTTCATTTAAATCTGTTTTAAGGATTGTGCCCCAATATAAATCAAACGCATCAGTTTGAATTATTAAATTATCTTTGTTATCGGGTAATCTTAATTTAGGTAAAATTTTACATTCTTCTTTTAGTTTTATTACTGGTTGAGTATGTTCTTCACTCCATCCCTTTGTATTGTTTTTTCTTAATAATTTTTGTAAGATAAGTTTTTTCTTTGACAAGTCTTTTATAAATCCTTCGGCATAATTTAAGCGTCCTAAAAATTTTTGTATTTGTTGTTTATTTTCAAGTTTATCAGGAAAATCTATAATTTTACTACCTATGTGACTTTGTAATTTTATTCCTTCTTTATCTAAAATCATTTCTAAGAATTCTATTCTTTTATGTTCTATGACTGCTTTCTTTTCTAATAAAACTATTCCTTCTTTAATGCATATGTTTACAAATTCCTTTAAATGATTTCTATGTTCTTCTAATGTTTCTGAAGCTATTAATATATCATCTACATATACTATGATATATTTATAATCTCTAAATATTGTATCCATTCTATTTTGGAAAATTTGAGGAGCATTTTTTAATCCAAAAAGCATTATTATCCATTCATAATGTACCTGAGGAGTACTGAATGTTGTATAGGGTATATTTTTTTCTTCCATTTTTATTTGCTAAAATCTAGATTTACAATCGAATTTTGAATAATATGTTTTTTCTTTTACTAGATTTATTAATATTTCTTTATTGGGAAGGAAATAACCATCAAATTTTGTATATTTATTTAATTCTTTATAGTTTATTACCATTCTAGCCTTTCCTCTTACATGTTCTGATCTTTTTCTAACCATGAATGTAGGGCTATTATAGAGACTATTACTCGTTCTGATTAATTGCAGCATTAATAATTCTTTTATTTGTATTTTAAATTCTTTTCTATCTTCTTTTGTATAAATCATAGATTTAACCCTTATTATTCTATTTTCTATTAATTCTATTTTCACTCTAGGGTGTTCTGGTTTCCATAAGGCTAAAGGATTTTCTTTATAGACTTTTTCAAGTTATCGTTTTATTGTTTCTAAATATATACTATATATTTGTCCTTTTTGTAGTAAATAATATTTTTCATATTTATCACCACACTAGGCTGGCTGAACTCTGTATGCTTTAAATTCTCGTGGAATTCTGAGTATATGGTTACAAATTGTTTTTAATGTTATCATAAATGTTGTTTGTTGATAATATTGAAACTGTTGTATAAAGTCATTTCCAAGAAGTATATCACAATCCATTTTATCATATTGGTAAACTTGTTTAATTTTTATTATTTTGTTACCTAAAAGGATTTCATAATCTTGTAAAGACTAATTGATATGTTGGTTTTCTCCTGTGATACCAATTATTTTAAGTTTTCCATTAGTTTTCCATTTATTTGATAAAAAAAGATTTCATTATTGTTATCTCACTTCCTGTATTTATTAATGCACATGTATCTATGTTCTTTTCTATTACATTTATCTAGATATATACAGACATAGGATATTGTATATATGCTTTATTTAACATGATTCACAGATTATTCTTTGTCCTTGTATTTGCATAGTAATTCTATGTTTTTCTATTTTATAATATTCTAAACTATTTAAAAAACTATTTCCTAGTATAATGTGTTTATCAAGAGCTGTATTCATAGATGAGTCTATAAAACAAGGAACCATTATTCTTAATCCTTCTAATATGATAGGTACTTTGACTTTTCTTTTGCAAATATGTTTATTGCCATTGAAATTTATATATTCATAAGGGGTTTCTCTTTCTTTTTCTAATAATCGTTTATTTTTTATATGGTTCATATAGTTATGAATAGTTTCAGTATCTATGAATATAAATATTTCTTTTATATATTCTATTCCATTAAAATATTGTCCTAGAATTTTTACTACATTCTTTTGTAAAGGTTTATCTGTACTTATTCTTTTGGAAGAGCTTCCTCTTTGTAAAGTTTTTTCAATAAAGCTTATGGGAATAATCGCATTTTCATTATCATCTTTATTTATAAATTCATTTTTATCACTTATTGTTAATTCGTAATTCATGAGAATTTTGTAATTATTTATTTGAGGTTCTATTAGACTTACTATGTCTTCATATTCTTTATTTATCTCAATATAGGGTTTATTTCCATATATTTTTCCATAATTCGAATTACAGAAACTGTATAATGAAGAATAATGTATTGTCATTAATCTATTTCCTTCTTTCATTAAATTTTTCTTTAATAATTTAAAATGTAAACTTTGGGTTTCATCTATATTTTTATCCTTTATATGTAAGCAATATCGAGGGTGACATGTAAACATTAGTTTAGTATAACATAGATTTCCTTCTATGGTTCCTAAATGTCCTATTTGGGGTTTATTAAATCTCTGATTATGTAATGATAAAACTATTGGATTATCTATTCCTTCCTTGAAGAGTGATTTTACTAATATTTGAATTTCGGCTAAATATACATATTGTATTTTCTCTCTAATTTCTTATTTCTTTATTTTTCTTAATGCTAAATCTATTGTTCTTTTATTTATCAGACTAAATCTTATATTCCCTTCAGCTAGTGTTACTGTTACTACTTTTTCTTGTTCATAATATTTGTGTAGCACAATTCTTTTTCTTCGAAACATATTTCTTAATTTATAGAGTAACCCGTATTCTGGTTTTTCTATATTGGTGTTTAGGAGTCTGTTATATTTCTCTTTATTAAAGGTTGCTACTAATTTATATCCACCTATATTTTCTTCTTGTTCTATTTCATTTATTTCTTCTATTTCCTCTTCTTTTGGTCTGATAATTTCTTCTTTATTCTGATTCATCTTCGGATGCTTCTATTACCATGTATATTTCTTCACCTTCATAATTAGATAAGTTGTCTATTTCTGATAATTCTTCTTTTATATTTTCATAGTCTTCTTTTAAAAGTTTTACTTTCTTTCTTGTACAATCTATGCTTATATGTCCTATTTCTCCACAATTCCAACACTTACATATGGATTTATCAAAATTTTTCTTTTGGTTTTTATATTTTCTCTTATAATATTTTCCTTTTGGTTTTATATATTTTTTCTTAAAATTATTATATTTTATATATTTTCCTCTCCTTTTATATATTTTCCTTTTTCTTTTATAAGATATATTACATCCCCATTGACTAGGCATTTCAATTTTTCCACAGCATATGTCTCCTATGTTTTTACTTTTCTTTATTAAATTTCATTGAACACAAATTTCACTCAGTCTATTGTTTAGAAATTTAATTCTTAATCCTAATGTATTTGGAACTGGATTAACTGTCTTATATTTATCATATTCATTTATGAAATATGTATTCCAGGGATATAGTAATTTTGAGTAGTATAAGTTTTTATTTACACTTTGATCTTCTTGACTATAAAATTGTGAATAATAATATTTACTAAATTCACAGGTATATTCTTTTACATAACACATATTACATATGGTTAAATTTAATTAGTTTCATCCTTTCGTTTAACTTTTCTTTTGCTGCTTCTCTTTCTCTATTTTCTCCCCAATCTTCTCTTAAAAATTCATTGACTATATATTCTATCATCTTTTCTATTCCATCTTCTCTACTTTTAAAGAATGAAGCTTTGGTTGCATTTTTTATTAGACTTTGTATATCAAGACTTAATCCTCTCCACCAGCTAAATACATTTCCTATAAAATTGCTAATTAAGATGTCAGTAAATATATTCATTTTTTCTTCTTTGGTTTCTACATTCCAATCATCTTTTGATCCATTATATGTAAAAAATAATCTCATTTGTAATCCTCATTCTATAAGAGTTTTTTGTGGATTTATTCTACAGTCTAAGTTTAAAAATACTCTTGAATTGCTTATTGGTTTTAATTCAGTATTTTCTAATTCATATTCTTTGTTTCCTTTATTAAGGATATATTCGTAAAAAGGTCTCCTTTTCTTTTTCCCCAGCATATTCTGGTTACTTGGTTCACTTATATTTGGTTTCATTTCTGGGCCTCCACTTATATTCATTTTTATTTGATATTCTTTTTCAAAATCTTCTAAATCACTTAGGTTTATATCATTAAAATTTTCAGTTAATTCTTCTATGTTATCCATTATTTTGAGTCACTTGTTTCTTTTTCTTTTATTTCTATTTTTTCTTTCCCTTTTTCTTTCTTCTGTTTATTTTCTAATTCTACTTTTAATTCTTCAGCTTTTTTTAGAATTTTTGGATATTTTGTTTCCATAAACCATTCATCATAACTTTCAGGTTGAGGTTTTTGTATTTTAGGAGTCTCTTTTATCCCATATGCTTTTACTATTTCTAATCTTTCTAATTTTTTATGTTTTTTCTGTTCTGCTTGTATTACTATCATTTCAATTTTTATTTTCCTTATTTCTTGTCTTATATCTTTAATTTCTTCTTTTAAACTTAAAAGTATTTCTTTTAATTAAATAAGCATAGTTTCCATTTAATTGGAGGGTGTCTTCAGAT
Organism: Luvunga scandens; assembly: GCA_030449905.1. Taxonomy (NCBI): domain Eukaryota; kingdom Viridiplantae; phylum Streptophyta; class Magnoliopsida; order Sapindales; family Rutaceae; genus Luvunga; species Luvunga scandens. Next base: position 1,312,699 of record JASUUG010001122.1, on the reverse strand, counting down.
ATTTTTATTTTTGATTGTATGTTACATTACTTGTAACTTACAGTTTCCCCTACATCAAACATTGGGAGTGAAATTATTTGTATTTAGTAGTGATGGCAATGTTTTCCATGAGGCCCTATACTCCCGAGACTCTGATTATTTCAGGCCAGGTATAGGTCTCAGAAAAATTTTTAGAATAAAAATTAAAAATAGATTTATAGTAGAGATAAATCCAAACTCTAAATATATTTGAGTTTAGATCAAGTCTCCAAACCCAAACCTAAACCCAAAATATTTTTTGAAAATTAAAACATATTTAATTTAATCAAATAATGAAAAAAGCCCTCAACATAATAAAAAAAATAACAAAACCCTATATCTAAAACTCACGGTCTCTCACAAAACACTATCAGTCCCATAGCACCTCCAAGTCTCCACCGGAGCTTCCTCTTCCCGGCCATCATGTCACCTCCAAGTCTCCATCGAAGCTTCCCTTTCTTGGCCGTCACATCACCTCCAAGCTGATGTCGATTCTCACTGTTAAGCTATTCAATGCCGTTTCTGCTACTTCTTGCCTGGTCACATTTGCAAGAAGTAAATTTTCTAGTTTTATGTTTTATTTTTTTTTTCAGCTAGAATTTCATTAATTAATGGCCTATTCCTTTACTATGTAGAATTTTGAGCTGATAATATTGATTTTTGAAGTGGGTGTGGTATCAAATTTAATTCCCTTGCCTAGGTGTGTTAATAGTTTTAATTTGCTTGTAATTGCAGGCTCCGTTTGCTAAAAAGAAAGGGGGTTTATTTCTTCAAGTCTTCACATCACGTGGCTATTGTAATAGATTGTCTATTATTACCCTCCTATTGGTGAGTTTTATTTGAAACTTAAAAACTTTTGATTGATTTTTTTGGTTAAATGTTTATGGATATTTGCTACTTTTCTATTTTAGTTTCATAGCATTGCGAGTTTTTCTGTTTAAATTCATGAATTTGACTTTTTAAGGCACTGTACTTAAAAGCTTTTGATTAAAATTTAAGGATTTTTAATAATTTGATATTGAAATTTAAGGATTTTTACTAACGCAATTGTGTTTGTTGACTACTTATTATTGATTATTTTTATGTTTTTGTGGTATCAGTACTTGTTGAGTTTATATTTTTGTATTTATTGACTACATATTATCTTATTATAGGTTTACGAAGAATCTTAAAATGAGCATTAATGGTGATGGTTAAGGAGAAGCTATTATAAGTTTATGTTGAAGGCTTAACATTATTTTGATTTGTCTTGTAAATGTTGATCATTTGTAATTTTATTTTTAAATTTGTATGTTCAAAATTATAAATTTTTTGAAAAAAAAACAGAGGCCAGAATATTCAAAAATCATTTATTTTAAAAAAAAGTATTCTTTTTTTTTTGTAATTAAAAATTAAATGGGGATTGATTCCTTATTTTAATCTACACTCAATTCGGAAATATTTGGGACATACCTAAACTATCCCCAATTAAAATTTTTTCGAGTGTTGGGCGGGTTCGAGTATTGCTTCTAAATCGATTTCAGGTTCGAGGATCATAATCCCCACCCCGAACCTGCCCCATTGCCATCACTAGTATTTAAGATTGAGCTGACCTTTTTATTAAGTTTTTAAAAATATATAATTAATAATTATTAGATAAAAATATAAAACTAACTAAATCTTAATTGTATATTGTTATATATACACATATGACTAGAAGATTATGAAGAATTAAATACTGATAAGGTCAGTCATAAATTTAAATGCATGAATCTTATCTTAATTTAATAAACACAATTATATTGCTTTTGGGAGCACCATACTCCTTATTTTGTCTTTTTCACTTTTAAATTTGACGGAAAATTTAATGGTTTGCATATTTTTATTTGATTATTAATGATACAATCCTGTTTACTTGTTAAAAATCAAATTAGTCAAAGATGCTTTTAAAATTTTGATACATGACAGTAAATAGTACTTTTATACTTGAGAGTCAATAGTATTTTTAAATCGTGTTAAGTTTTTGGTACCGTTGCTAAGGAATTTTCTAAATTTGGTATCAATTTGTCTTCATTTTTTTTGTTGTTAGCTTTTATTTTCGTCATTTTATTTTGTTGGGATATTATTCATCGATCACCTTATTTTTCGGGCTTTTTAAAAAATATATAATTCTTTTTCTTTTGCTGAATTCCACCTGAAATTATATTTATTTGTACTTTCCCGCTTTCGTTTGGAAACTATTAAGAGAACTAACAAAACTTAATAAAATGACTATTTTACCCCCCAAATAAAAAATTACAATTTCATCCTAAATAAAATGCCAAAAATAATCAACGATGAAATGTAGACAAATGCAATTAGCAAATGACATCATTTTAGGTTGCACTAGTGAAATGACCAATTTGCCCCTATGACATCAATAATGTTATAACAGTCTTCAGACGGAAGTGGAAAAGTCTAAAAAAATGTAATTTCATGTGGAATTCAGCACAAAAAAGAGAAATTGTGTATTTTTAAAAAAAGTCTGAAAAAAAAAGGTGGTTGATAGATAATTTCTTTATTTTATTTTTTGTGAAACTTTAGTTAGCACTTCTCTTCTCTTGAAATTTTAACATCATCGATAAAATTTGTGAAAGACTTCATTTTAACTTAGAAACTTTGCAAATTAGTCCCTAAACCGAATTGGAACTTGGATTCTTGGACGATGACTTATCCTTTAGACTTTTGGACTTAAAAACTAAATAAACTTGGACATTTGGATTTTACGGACATAATAAATATTGACTTGGACTTTTAAAATTACCATTAAGAACTAGAAATTAAATTAATTTTCTAATCAATTGATAATTCTTAAAAGTTGTTAAAAAAAAGGGGGGGAGTTCCACCTCTTGAGGTAATTATTTTTTTGTTTCTTTCCTTTAATTTTCGTACTTTTTCTTTTTTTTTTATTTTTTTTTATTTTTTATTAATTCATATGGTCAGTTCAACTACCTAAATTGCTATTCAAATTTCAATTAATTTATTTTTAGTTCATATGTTTTTATTATTGTACATTAAATTATGTAACTTTTATTCCACAATTAATTTATGTTTTATTATATGGTTGGTTTTGAAATACCAACTGAATTATTGATATTTTGTTAATGTGTTATTTTATTATTGTCTTTAATTATTTTATTTTTATGGTTGGTTCAACCGCTTAGTATTTTAATTTTAGTTAATTAATTTTCAGTTTATTTATTTTTATTTCGCATTTTTGTACATTTATATTATTTGCTTATTTAATTTTCATTTTGTTTTCAATTGTCCAATTTTTATTTGGTGTTTTATTCATTATTTTGTTTGTGCATTACTTTTTTTTTTAATTTAATTTGACACACACTCGCATATCATTACCATTATATGCAATGTTGGTCTTGTTCATATAGTGGTATATTAATTAGGAAATCAACTCTACCACCCTTAGACATGGTCGACATTAAAGTTAATAACTTTTCAAAGCACGGAGATAACCAAGCCTTGCAAAATTTTCATGAACAGCTTTGGATACTTAGAAATTTCATGCATCCTCCATCATGCATAGTTTTTTCCCCTAATGCATCTCGTTTTAATTTCAAATCTAGTATCATTTAACTTCTGCATACTTTTCATTGTTTTGAGTTTAAAAATCCATACATGCATTTGAGTGAATTTTAGAAAGTTTGTAACACCTATACTTATCAAAATTGTAGTATGAATATAATCAGACTTAAGGTTTTCCTTTTTTTATTAAAAGAAAAAGCTAAAACTTGACTACAATATCTTAAGTTAGGATCTATCAGAATTTAGGATGAAATATAAGCATAATTTTTGAAAAATTACTTTCCACTCCACAGAACAAATTCTTTCAAAAAATAAATCACTATCTACCTTCAAAAGGCAAGAGAAACTCTTTACCAATGTTGGGATAAGTACAAAGAGTTATTTAATATTTGCCCACACCACAGTTTTGAAACATAGAGGTTAATATCTTATTTCTACGAGGGACTAACATCTTAAAGTGGACATGTCATTGAAATGATGTGTGTTGGTGAATTTAAGGACAAAGGTCCTCAAGATGCATTAGATTAACTTGACTATATAACAGAGAATATACAACACTAGGACACAATTCGTATGAGTCATTAAGTAAACCCCAGTCAACTCGATTTAGTAGAGGCATGTATAACCTTAAAGAAGATGATGACCTTCAAGCCAAATTTACATCTTTAGTTAGAAACATCAAAGCATTAGAGTTGAAAAAGAATGATAATGTAAAGTTTGTTTAAAATATTTCATGTTATGTTTGTTATTTTACTAACCATTCTACACAGAACTGTCCAACCTTGCCAGTTTTGAGAGAAAGTTTGCACAAATAGGTAAATATTGTCGATAATTTTAAAAAGCCAAATCCCAATCTATACTCCTAAACCTACAATTCTGGTTAAAGAAACCACCCAAATTTCAGTTGTAGAAATTACAATCATGCAAAACCTTCACAACCAGCTTTTCTATGTCAAAATTTTCAAAACTCTCAAAGTTACCTACCATGTGTCCTATCACCAAGAAAAATTCTAGAAGATACATTGCATTCATTCATTGAAAAATAAGAGTTTATCTATAACCAAACCATACAAACCTTGACCAATTTTATAGAAACCTCAAAAGTTAACAACATCCTTAAATTGATAATAAAGGAGACCAAAATATTAGCTAAGTTATATCGATTATAACCTTTCGTGCTGGTAAAATTGTTGAAAAACACATTCTGGATCCTCGTGAAATTAGTAAAGTTTCAATTTCATAAATAGGGAAGAGTTTGTTGAACCTTTAACCCATGAAAAAATAACCAACTCTCCTCCTGTACCCTAATTTCCTTAGGCACTAATCAAACAAAAGAAATCAAACTACAGTCTAAAAACTTATAAATTCTTTAAATAAATGGAGGTCAACATTCTTTTGTTGGATGTCATTAAATAAATACCTCTTTATGCTAAATTTTTAAAAGATCTGTGCACGATGAAAATGAAACAGAAGGTGCAAAAGAAAGCTTTTCTAGCAGAACAAGCAAATTTCATTCTCTTAACCAATAACGCTTTGAAATACAAGGATCTTGATTATCCAACTATCTCCTGCATTGTTTAAGATCATAAAATTAGACATGCTCTACTTAATCTTGGTGTTAATGTTAATTTACTCTCTTACTTAGTATACAGATAATTCAATCTTAGTAAGTTAAAACCAATCTCTACCACTTTTTTACTTGCTGATGGGTCGATTAAGGTACCGAAAGAAATAATTGAATATGTATTAGTTTGAGTTGATAAATTCATATATCCTGTGGATTTTATTGTTTTGGAAATAGAACCAATTCCTGACATATTAGGTCGATCATTTTTAGGTATTGCTAATACTTTGATTAATTGCAGGAATGGAGTAATGAAATCATCTTTTGGCAATAGAATGTTGGAACTCAATGTGTTCAACATGTATAAACGACTTCGCGATACAAAATATGAAGATAGTGAGAATGAGTATATTGAACTCATTGAATTAATCATTGAGGAACAAATTCAAGATGAGAAATTTAGAAAGTCTATGGACATTTATTTTGTTGATTTTTTTTAATCAAGTAAAGAATTAGAATGTAATACTGTTAACGTATGATAAATGCTTGAATCTTCGTAGGTACCTGAAGATGATAGTGTGGCCAATTGAACTTTGAAGACATGATATACCTTGAAGAGACAAAGGAAGAGGAAGCACCAAAACTGGAATTAAAACCCTTATAGGAAGAATTAAAGTATGAGTACCTCATATATTAGCAAACCGATCTAGTGATAATTTCTTCCCAGCTCACAGGCAACCAAGAAGAGAAAAATGCTAAGAATTACAAGGAACAGATGAAAATCTTTCATGAAAAGCATATTATGAAGAAATCTTTTACACCAAGACAAAAAAATGTTTTTATTCAACTCTCACCTACATCTATTTCTTAGTAAGTTACGTTCTCAATGGTCTGGACTATTTATTATTCATACTATTTTTCCATATAGGCTGTAGAAATTGAGAATCCAAATAACGGTGTCATATTTAAAGTTAATGGAAAAGGATTAAAACAATATCTAAAATACCAACCATGTGAAGCAAACATTGCATTTTAAGTGACCCACCAAATCTTGATTAAGTCTTTTGTCTCAACTTTTTATCATTTCGTTTTACTATTACTTTACCATTTGTATTGTTTAATTTTTTTTTATGTCTTGAATGAAGTGCATTACGTTTTTTTGTTTAAGTATGCTTGTTTGACAATTGTGTTTCATTTTAGCATTTTTTTTTATTTATCATGTGTACCTTCATGAGAATGACCTTTTGAAACATCTAAGAGGATTTTTATAAGAAATTTGCTCTGAATTTGTAAATCACATTTTATTTGAGATCTACAACTATTAATGTTAACATCATACATTAAAGATATAGAAAGATAACTCAAGAAAATAGAGGGTGGTATTTATGAACTATAATTGGAACTTGAGATAAATTCAATAAAATGATGAAGATAAGTTACATTATATTTATTTTGTGTTTTTATTTTGTTGCTTTGTTCTTCTTCATTGCTAACTTGATTTTACAGACTTAATTCCTTTCTTTGATATGTTTTTATTAACTTTCCCAGATAAATGCCGGATAACAGTACTTTATAATTTTTTAAGTTTGTATTTTTAATTTCCAAAAATAACTGAAGCCCAAAAATCAAGCATGAAAGAAATACAATATAAATTACATAAGCATTTTATTTTTCTCCCTCAAAATACTCTTAAAAAGATTTATAAAGCTTGTTATAAACAAATGCATTTATTAATGATCAATGAGATTCTTGCTAATATTTGTTCGTTAATCGAAGCAAATGTCCGATTGGCAGATGAGTTTTCTGATCCATTTGTTTCTTACATGCCTGATTTTAGTAAAAATACATTTGCAAAAAAAAAAAAAAGAGTTAAGCAACTTAGTTCTAAATGTCTTAATTGTGTAAGACTTGCTTGTAATAAACTATGTTGTAAAACTTTAGGAGTGATTTTTGTAAATTGTAAAGATAAAATTAAGTTCGTTAACGATGGCATGAGTAAAGAATTTTTAGAAGATATCTTGCAATCTATTCAAACGCATTTGAGCATATATATGTAACATTAGCTTCATAATTTATGGAAGTTGTTACAAAAAGAAAGTGCACAGTTTAGTCTCAGAAATCTGACATTAAAAGACCATGTTTGCCAGTTTATAAGAAAACTGGATGAGAAACCTATTCTCTACGCATAGAGGGTATTCAAGCCGTTATTAAACGTAAAACCAGAGGAAGATATAAGCTATAATCATAACTACTAATAAATATCATTTTACCTTTTACGTTATTGTTTTTAAAGATGTGATCACTATTTCCTTTTTCTTTTATTGCTTTCTTTTCCTATTTGCTTAGAATTATTAATCCATAAGTTTCACGAGTTATTTAACAAACCCATCACTCCATATACAGTTGTGTATCATTTTCTTCATCTTTGAGACTTTAAATGGTGCTTTATTTAAACATTTACAATTATTTTTAAATTGTTCCGATGGCATCAACCTTAAATAGACAATTTAAGAATATTTGTGTACTCTCTGTGTTTCATTATGAAAAATATAAGGAGTTTGTTTAGGTAGCCGTAGATCTTGATCATGTTATAGAAGAGAGAAAACTACATCTTCTATATGGAGGAGGTGACCAAGGGTTAAAGTTTATCCCAGAAGCTGTTTTTGTTCAAATAAGCCAAAAGATGACATCATTCGAAAAGCCTTAAAACCTTTAAAGAAGGTAACTGAGGGTTATTAAAGCTTATCCTAGAAGCTGTTTTCGTTCGAGGTAGCCAAGTGCTAAGTATCATTCCAAAAGTCTTAAAACCTTTTAGATGTATGCTCGTTCCATCAATGAGAGAAGATTTAGTTGTTACAAGTATACAAGAAAGAATATTCAAAATATTAAATCATGTTGATGCCTTTATTTTCTTGCCTAGAGATCTTATAACTTTAGAGGCGCTAATTATATTTGAATATCCATAAAAAAAACTTATTGATTTGTTAAATATTAATAACTTTTATGATGACTTAATAAAATTCCTTAATCATGCAATCAAGAATCATTTCATTCCATTTTCAGCGAAAAGACTTTTTATTTATGTTACTGTTACTGATAAGTTATTTGATCTTTTGCAAGTTTACAAACCAAAGACAGATCCCATGACTTTGGTATTAGATTGGTCGACTAATGATGATGGCAGTAACCCTCACAAGAAGTATAAATTAGATTTAACTCTTCATTTGCAAATATTTTCTAGCGGTAGTTAAGTAATGTCTTGTAAACTCTACTTCTTTCATCTAAAACATTGATGATAATATCTCCTTCAGGTTAGGGGGTGGGAATAGTTGACAGTTGTGGAATGTCTTAATCTTGGTGATGTTTTTACTAATTTTTATTGTAAAGAATGACTTGGGATAAATTTGGGTCGAAGATGATTGAAAAGAGTGTAATGACTATAGAAACACATCTTCTTAATTTTAAAGTTTTGCTTAAAAAAAAAAATTATTTTCTAACTTTTTTCTTTTTTTCTCTTACACATCTCCTTTAAGTTTTTTCAATCAGTTCAGATGTGATTGCTCTAACTTCTTCTTTTATTATATTTTCTTTAACTTTAAAAAAAAGCAAAAAAAAAATAGAAAAAAAAGGTTTTTGTTTGTGTGGTCTTTTAACATTGGATAACATGATGACTTATAAATTTTGATATTTATATTATCTTTGACCTTGAATTATGTTACACCATAGTTTTTACTTTGTATCTTAAAATATAAATTGAGAAATTTGATGAATGACACTGATTAAGCCGTTTAAAAGAATATACATACTATGGTAAGTTTAAGTGAGAGTTTTTAAACCTATTATCCTTGAAGAATAACCCTATTTGCCTATACAACTTAAAAGTTTATTATACAATATATCTATATTTTCTTTAAAGTCAACAAAAAAAAGTGAATAAATGAAATAAAAAAATTTCTATAGGTGTATTTGAAATTCTATTAAACTAGTAAATATAAAAGATTATTTAGAGTATTAAAAGATAACAGATAGACCATATTTGATCCGTTTGAGCATTTTTATCGATCCTTATCATAAAATATCAATAGTTAGCCTCTTTAAGTATATATATTAAAAACAAAAACCTTTTTTTCTTTAGTAACCATCATCTCGTCTCACTCCAATTTGGAGTACCACCTTATTGTTTTATGTTTTTTGTTTTATGTTTTATGTTTTATGTTTTCCTCCACCCAATTATATTTGACAAATAGGGATGATTACGTATTCGTAAAAATGGTGCCATGGAGAAAAAACAAAACAAATAATATTAAAAAAGAAAACACAAAAAAGAGAAAAAAAAATCTAAATGAAAAGTACTTTCCAATCTCCAAAAGTTGTATATTTTTCTAATATATATTTGGTTTTTTTTATTATTCCTTCTTTGTTAGCCATGTCCCTAGCCTATGTTATGTCCTAGTGAAAATCCTTCTTTATTTTAGGAAATTATAGTCTGATAAAAAAGCTGGTAATATAGACTAAAAGATGTGGTGATATGTAAAAATGAAAACAAATTAGTTTGGCTATTAATTCCCCACACTTGAGATCATTTTATTTTTAAACTGTAAGCATTATGCTTTCATTTTAATGAGAGTGTGTAATATTATTTTACTATTATCTCAAATTACCATTTGTTAGAGTGACTGTTTTTATTTGGTTTATTTTCTTTTGAGAGAATCACTTTTAACCGTGAGATTTTAAGGTTCAACATAATATTCTTAAAAGTGGCTTGATTAATGTAGTTTTGACAATTGATCATTTTGCATGATTTTACTTGACTGATTTGTGCGGTTGTTATTTTCTTTAGGTCAAAGATAATGTTTATATTTTTATTTGATTATTTTCATTAATCTAATTAAAGAAGTAATCACAATTTTCAAAAAAAAAAAAAAGAGATTTCAATTTGGGTTTAAAATTTATTAGATTTTTATCGCTTAAATTGTTAGGCCTAGTAATAAGCTAGTTTGGAAAAGTGTAATAGACACTAAAAAGCATAGATTTAATAAAGATAAAATTATCAGTTTTTCACTTATAATGTTGATTAATGCGCTTATTATTCCTAAATTATCTTAATACTCCTATAACAAATTTTTGTGTTAATTTACAATATGATAATTTTTATATTATAAATATTTCAGGAATAAATAGGGAATTGAAATTGAAAGTGAGAAATAAAGAAAAATTTTCAGAGTTATTTGAAATACATTATTAAGCAGATATAATTAATAAAAAAATTAAAAATTAAGAAAAAGGAAGATGGCATGAATTCTTGCGGAGACCAAAAGTGAGGATGGAGAGAAGAGAGGAAGTTGAGACTGAAACTTAGAAAATGAATATTTTGTAATATATTTTAGAAGTTTGTTAAATAAAAAAAGCATTTTATTTATCAATATAAGTTGCTAGTTTTTTTAGCTGATGTGAAAGGTAAAACCCAAAAATTCAGATTATTGATTAATTACTCTCTCAAATTAGTCTTAAAATTTATTTTATTTAATGTATTTTTTTTCCTTATCAGTTTCTTTTATGTTATGTTAATTTATGAAAGAGTGTTATAACCATAATTTGAAATCCTACAGTAGATTCCGTAACCTTAACATACTTTTAGATTGATTCCTATTAATTTTTTTCCCACATTTAATTTTCTTTATTTAATAATTGACTACTAAATTTTAAATTCTCTATGGTTCAACCTCAGACTTATCGAAATATATTATAACTAGACACTCTCATACTTAAGAATAGACAACACTTTTAAGTCGTGTTAGAAAATGAATAGATAATTAAAAAATGTTAGCATAAAATTATATTCGAATATGCATGTAATCAAAATAAAAATTATTATTTAATTATTCTACTTTGTATTTATTCAAGATTTTTGCTATATTGAATTATGATGATCTTTAAAAAAATGTTAAAATTTATTTATTTACATTTAGAATTGTTCGAGATAATGTGATGAGACAAGGTATTTAATAAGATAAGAATGATAAATTTTTATCTCAAAAAATACAGAGACAAAAATAAGATATTTTTTTATTCCACTTATATATATGGGACAGGACTAAAATTAACAAATCATATCTCATCCCATTCCATTACCAACAAAGAGACTTCTTTCAATCATTAAGCGAACTTAATGATTTCACCTCATTGTATACATATACACTCTCTGTATCTCATAAATCTTGAGCCTCCATCGACAATGAAAATTGGAATTTTTTTTTATCAATGAATATTGGATAAATTAAACTGACTGTGACCATCTTTATTTTAGATAAATTAAACTAACTGAGACCGTCTTTAGGTGCTGTATGTATGTATGTGCAATTGATTTGCTTCAGTAACTCATCTTTCTTCTTAAAACAAATAAATAAACGGCTATATGATGATGCTTACAAACTTTATAACAGCTCCAAAGGATATATTTTACTGTTTGACAAATTCAATAAATCGATTTGCTGCAAGCTCTTCTTATTATCTTTGAAAATTAAAAAACTAAATTTATCTATGAAAACCTAATTATGGAGGAGAAGAAACAGAAGCAAGAGAGCACAGAGGGATTAAAAAGAAGACAGAAAGGATAAAAATTCAAATTTTAATAATTATTATTTATTTTTGGGATTAGATTTTAAAGTTTTTGAAACTTTTTATTTTTTTATTATTTTATGGCCAACAATTAGGACTGTTTGTAATGAAGTCAAAAAATTCCAGTAAGGAAGACCAGAGCAACATAGTTTTGTCTTAATTTATATCTTTATAAAAAGAGAAAAGAGCTACCTTCAACAAGAGATAACATAGTTAGAATTAAGAATTAGTTGTGACTATTTTTTTTTATAAGACGCCACAAATTTGGCAAGAAAATAATAGTTTTGTGTTGTAAAAATTGAGATGATGACTAAATATGTCATGTTTGAGTCACATGTCCAATGATATATTTAATACTAGTGTCGGATTTAGATTCAGCATTTTTGATGAATCATTTTATTAGAATTTGAGCAGCTAGTGCTACAAATGTTTTCGGAAATATATTGAAAATATATGAATAAATAAATATAAATGTAAAAGTTCAAAATATGTTAAAGGGTTCTGTCTATGATACTGGGTTAAATTTAATTAGCACAATTTTTTTTTTCTTTGAAAGGTAAATTAGCACAAATTTTGAAGCTATATAAATTGTCAACTCTCTAAATAGAATTGGCAAAATGTGTACTTGAACCAGACTTTTCTAAGTCTAAACCCATATTATTGATAACAAGCCAATGCTTTAAAAGTCTATGCAATTTGGGCTTGGGCCTGACTTAGAATTTTCATTAAATATTAAATAATTTTTTCATAAAGTAAAAAATATTTAAATTAAAGATAATTGTCCAATACATAATAAAATAATAATATAATATAAAAAATATTAATATCACAATAAAATAAATCACAAATATTAATATAAAAAATATATTAATTTAATATATTAATTTTTTTAATTTTAATTTATTTTTTATTTATAAATTAAAAAGTCTGGCTCTTTTTTCTTAAACGCTTATCGAGGCTCAATTTATATGTGTTTTAAATTATTCAACTCATATTCAAACTCATACCATTTGGGTCTAGCTTCAGGCCCACAGGCCTAGGCCGGACCAACCCAGGCTTTTGGTCAACCTAGCCTCTAAAGTCTAAATGCGCATTCAGGCTAAAAGATCTAGGTTATGGACCTTTCTGCAATTGATTTCGGGCTGTCAGAGAATTCAGCAATGGGTATTTTATTTTGGGGATGATACTGATCTTTAAAAGATCCATGTTATTGTTATGGATCTCGATAGCGAGATATTCTTATTGATTGGAGCGTTTAGCATCCTCAAAAGTCCTTATAACACCCCTCTTCAATTTTATTTACTAAAATATCCTTAGTTTAATTAACAAAATACGAACACATATATTAAAACTAATCATCTCCCTATAAAAATTTTACCCCAAAAAATATATTTTTTTAATAATTTTTTACTTATAAATTACATACAAATTATTTTTATTATTATTCTCATTATTATTATGGTAGATAATAATAATAATATTTAGGATAATAAATAACTAAGGGTATTTTATTAACTTGTTATAGTTTATTCCAATTTCAAGACAAAGTAAACACATTAATGAAAACATAACTTATTTTGATCTTCATTCCTATAACTCGAGTAAATAAATTATTATCATTTTCATTTCAACCCATTCTCATTCTCATTTCATCTAAACACACCATTAACACAATCACAACTCACAAGAAGAAGTACTAACAATCTTATTTTATACCAAGTTTTGTATTTGAACTCCATGTAATTTTGTATTTATGCCAATATGGCAATATATTATTAGCCTTCTTTTATCCTTTTAAAGAAATTTACTAATTTCAAATTAATATTTATAATAAAGTCATAAGTATTTGTACAAATACTCTTATATAAATTGAGTTAACAGCTACGGATGGAAGCATCATAAGGGCCACGTGATATTTTCATAAATGGTTTTCAATTTATATAAACATGCTTATACCCACAACTGTTTACAGATACATTATTATCATTATAATTGTTGTTGTCACTTGATTTTCCTCAAGGAGAACTGTTCACGACTACGAAAATCCACCATGCCATCTTTTGCTACAATTGCCACTGGCGATTGTCTCACAGCCTACATCTGCAATTCATTGAACCTCCTCTTGATAGAAGAGAAGGTGCTAAGGATTTGGAGGAGATTTGTGTTCCTGAATTTTATTATTTTAATTTGTTTAGGAGAAAATAACACTTTAAAATTGACATAAAAATATTTTGATCTTTGTAAATTTAAAAATATCAACTTTTTGTTCATGCACTTAGAGTGAGTTTAGAATTGAGGTTGGATAAGTGTTTGCAAAATACCAACTGCTGTAATTTAAAAATTATGTTGATATAATTTTTTATTTGTATGACCAAAAATCTATTATATCTTTAATAATTTTATGAAAATTATCATTTAAAATTTATATTTACTATATATTATTAACTTTTATTTTATAGTTATAATTTTTTTTTTACCACAGCTATAGTTAATTCCAAACAGGACCTTAGTAATACTGTTGAACTTAACATCAGGTTGATCTTGACTTATAAAAACTATTCACCAAAATAAAACAAAAAACTAAAAAGGATACATTTAAGACTTATCAATAAAAGAAAAAATAATACTTTGATCCTTCTTAGGTATTGTTTTTATCAATTAGGTTTTTAATAAAATTTTTATTACATGTTTCATCTTTGATATTAAAGCACTAACAAAAATATATACTGTCAAATGATAAATGTGGCTTTTTTTATATATAAATTGATTATTTGATATTTCTACAAATGAAAACTATTTAATTTATTTGTTAAAACTTCATATTTACCTTTCAATAGTGGATTTTTTATATTATAGTTTTACTGTTGCTCAGGCGGGGATTTCATCAGGCCATGCGTCACTTCTGGACTGATTAAAAGGTTTCCCTCGATAGGATAGCATTGGGCTGAATTGAAATTTAGGCTTGGTCTATGATCCACCTGATTTTATTGTACGGTTCGAAGTATAAAGTCCGAAAGTATATATCCAAAACGTTGTCGTAGCCAAAATATGCCCCCATTGTCACTTTGAATTCTGGTTTGCTGATTTACAGAGATTAGCCCATTTTGTAATAGAAAAGTTCCTGCTGAGAGTGGTGGTATGGCAGCAAATTAAAGTGAATAACATAGAACCTTGTATTGATATTTTAGGGTTGACATGATTATAAAATACAGCTGTAAACCAATGAAACTTTTAAAGTAGTGTTTGAGGGGTTTTGGTGACTGAAAAGATGCATTAGTAGGACTTTGAATATGTTTTTAGTATTGGACAATATTTTCAAAAGTTTTAGTGGCCGACCTTACCTAATATGGCCGCAGCTATGAACAATGTAGATACGATTTAAGCGTTTTTATAGCTTTAATCAAGAATATAGGCTTGTTCTTAATCAGAGAAGGTGTTATGGTGATAAACGAACAGTAAGGATGATGTCTTGGGTTAATTATGGCTTAAAGTAGGTTTTTTTTCTTTCTTTTTTTTCTTTGGTTCTAATTAACGGAGATTGTAGATTAAAGGATTATTGTTAATGGGGGTTAAGGTTGTTATATGGAATAACTAAAGTTTAGCTGTAGGGTGAATCTTCTCTCGTGTGAATTTGTGAATATAGTCTCTATTTATATACTTTATAGATGACATAACCCTACTAGTCCTATAAGATGAACGAAATCCTCATAGAAGAGGGATAATACCGTGATCTTATTCTGTTTTAATGATAAGAAGATTAGATTTCTTTCTTAGATAGAACTTTACGGATTGGGTTTTTCTATTAATTTATTCTAATTGCTTGATTTGTAAGCATAGGTTGAGTCTGGGACGAAGTTACGATTTCAAGAGGCTCAGTGGGCTTGGGTATAAGTTTGGTGCCACATGTGAGTCAATAATCCTGTCATGAGTTTCGTTTATGATCCTGGGTTCTCCAACAACCAATTATACAAAGCATTTCCATGTTGGTTACTCCCTGAGAGGGCTTCATCAATGATTCAATGAATATTGAGCCTCAAATGCATATATTTGTGCCTTTCAACTCACAACCCCCCCACAGAGGATACCTCGGTAATATATATATATATATATATATATATATATATATATATATATATATAACTTATATTTCGGGCTTGGGCCTCTGGCTTAGTAGCGATTTTTAAGTAATAATAACGACTAAAGATAAAATTAAATGACCAATGGATCTTTGGTCCAATGGGAGAACCCTTGCACTTATAATTGTGAGAGCAAGGGTTCGAGCTTCTATAAAAGTATTATGGAGGTTAAATTCAGTCTCCCTCAATTATCAACTAATTGAGTAGAGGCAGTTTCTCCCTTACGAAATGTGAGTGGAGTAGGCAGCCCTCAAATATTTGAGAAGGTTTAAAAAGTGTTTGGGCTTAAATTCAGTCTCCCTCAATTATCAACTAATTGAGTAGAGGCAGTTTCTCCCTTACGAAATGTGAGTGGAGTAGGCAGCCCTCAAATATTTGAGAAAGTTTAAAAAGTGTTTGGGCTTAAATTCAGTCTCCCTCAATTATCAACTAATTGAGTAGAGGCAGTTTCTCTCTTACGAAATGTGAGTGGAGTAGGCAGCCCTCAAATATTTGAGAAGGTTTAAAAAGTGTTTGGGCATTACTTCGGTGGGTAATTGTGAGTGGAGTAGACAGCCCTCGAATATTTGAGAGGGTTAATTGAGTGGAGGTAGTCTTTCTGGGTAATTGTGAGTGGAGATATTTGAGAAGGTTTAAAAAGTGTTTGGGCAGTACTTCAGTGGGTAATTGTGAGTGGGTAAGTCGAATATTTGAGAGGGTTAATTGAGTGGAGGTAGTCTCTCCGAAGTAGGTAATTGTAGTCTCTCCGAAGTAGGTAATTGTGAGTGGAGTAGGCAGTCCTCGAATATTTGAGAGGGTTAATTGAGTGGAGGTAGTCTCTCCCTTACGAAATGTTCGAGGGTTTAAAAAGTGTCCAATTTGAGAGGGTTAATTGAGTGGAGGTAGTCTCTCCCTTACGAAATATTCGAGGGTTTAAAAAGTGTTTGGACAGTATTTCAGTGGGTAATATATGGTGGGGAGTGTAATATTCGAGGGCTTAAAAAGTGTTTGGACAGTACTTCAGTGGGTAATATATGACGGGGAGTGTCCCAAATGCATAGTTTAATTGTAAATATTAATTGTAACCATCTTTGTATACAAAATTCAAAAAAAAAAAAGATGAAATTAAATGTCAAAAATTTATCGGAGGCCTAAATGATGAAAATAATTTATAAGAGGGATCAAAGTGTCATTCTCCATTTTCAATAAACAAATTATGTAATAATAATCCAACCACACATGAAACAATACAAATATTTAATTTTAGCACATACACATAACAAATTTTAAGATAATGTTAATTAAATTACTATTTTGGATAGGGTGTGATTAGATAAGAAGTCATAAGAATCACGAGCGCACGATCGATGATGGTACGGGATTCACGTTCACCACGCAGCATTTTCCACGCCCAATTAGAGTCCAATTATTTATGTTACTAATTATCATTAATTACAGCACGTTAATTCGTTGTTAATGAGTAAAAAGTTGAATTTGGTTTTAAGGGTTAGATACTGAGATTTCGTCTTTAACTTTTAATTTGATGATGTTCCCTTGTTGCCATGCTGCTGTCAGCGAATCTAAAATCTAAATAAAATCCTAATAATACTTGAAACGTGCGTGATTTAAATATATACGAGCTAGTATTACAAGAAAATGAGAAATGCAAGAGCCGTGATCTCTTGGTCCATCTTCTAACCAAAAGCGTCATGACTTACCAGAGAAAGTCTTGAGATTCTGTCAAATAATACGTTTATGGTAAATTTGCATTTAATAATAAGCGTGTTGGCAGTCGCTACTAGGGGTGGTTATGGTTCAATTTAGTTCGATTTAGCTTCAAATCAAATTGAATCAATCGATTTTTGTACCAATTACAACTCAGTCGATTTGATTCCTAATTTAATTTAGTTTTAAACCATAAATTCTCTTCTATATTGTGAATTTTTTTTTTTATTTTAGATTTTTCTCATGTAAACCAAATCTTTTTTTTTTTTTTTATACCGACTCCTAGTGGCTACTACCATGTTAATGTATACATTATAAAAAATAATCAATTGTATTAATTGATTGTATGTACAATACCAAAAAAAAAAATCTCACATACACATTATAGGCATACCACATCATCTATGCGACCGTTCCATAAAATTTTTGAAATCAATTTATACAAGCATTTTGAACCGAACAAAGCATAAAATAAAAGACAAAAAAAAAAAAGTGATGTAATTTGATTAGAGGGACCGTTTCATCTATGACTTTCTCAACAAGTGTACACTCACGTTAAACATATTATTATTTTTCAAAATTCGATTTTTCTTTTTTACCACTAGTAGGCAGTAGCCAAGAAAAGGGAAGATGCTCTATACACACACACACACACATACATATACACCAGTGTTTAAAAAAATCCCCCTGGAATTTACCAAGAAATCTCAATCAAATGAAATTTGAATAGGGGGAGTATTTTGAACGTTTGAGACTACCTCCAACAACTATTTGGATGACGAAAATGTGCAAGTCAAATTCGCCTCAAGTTGTGAACATGGTCATACACCACCGACTTTGATTTTGATTCACAGGCTTCGGTACCAAAAGCTTTTGCTTTGACTTCAATTCCACTGTCAACAATCCCCCTAAAGTACGCATGCTCCAAATGTTGAACCATCGAAGCCTCGCGCTCCTGGGAAGTTTCTCTTTTCATCCTTGTAGAAGCCGCCGATTTATTAATAATAATAATAATGTAATTTTAATATAAATAAAATATCTGTAAACATGGAATTAGCACTGAAAATTAATTTTAATAAAGCCATCTTTTTTATTAATTACAACTGGAATTCTGATAGACGATCAATAAATTTAAAATTTTAATACAAATTCATAATTCTGTCGTATGTTTAACATTTTTTAATATATAAAAAAGTAGAAAGACACGTGACACAAAATCTTTAAAAATTTATGGTAGCTTAATTCAGGAGAGTATCCTAACTCTAAGTAACTCTAATTTAATCCAACCATTTTTTGTCGGGTGGCTAAACTAGCTTCACTTTAATCTTGTGAATTAAATTAAAAAATAATGAAATTAAAAAAATAAATTTAAAATGTTTGCTAAATTCTTTGCCTTCACGTGTTTGTGTACATAAGAGAAAGAAAGAGAGAAATAAAGATTAAGAAATTAGGAAAGGGACGGTTCTAAAACTAGAAAAGCAAACCTCTAATAAATTATGTGATAATTTTGTAATAATTGAGAAATCAAAGGTAATTGTTTAAGCAATAACCTAAAAAAAGGGGGGGAGGGGGAGGTGAGTATTTTGAAAATAATTTAAATTTATGCTTCAAGTTTGTATATTAATCTATTTACTAGGGGTGTCAGTGGATCAGATTTTGCGGATTGGGCATCAATTCATATATGATTCACGATTTTAAGCATTATAAATTTTAAATCCAATCCAATCTATGGACCAGTGAAATTAAATTCAAATTAAATCCATACGTCTACGGATCAGATATAGATTTAACTCAATCCATATCAAATCCATCATTTTACGGATTAAATTTTTTTATTATTTCCAATCTATGAACTAATTAAATAAAAAAAATTATATACAAATAACTTTACTACCCACCAAATTTTAAATTAAATAAGATTTAAATAAAATAATTGTTTGAATAAAATTAGAAAATACATTCAAGTTTTAGAGTATAACACACCAAAAAGAAAAAATCTCATTTGTTTAGATCAGTATATGAAAATTAACTGGTTAGGAAGTTATATTTATTTATTTATTTTTATTTTATATTATTATCGGATAAGATATAATATGGTATTAATATAATCATATTTTAACTTATTTATGTATTAGTAAGTAATAATGCCATATTTACAAGTTTTATTTTTTAATTAAATAAATTTGTTTTGGCAAATTTGTGGATTTTTACGAATTTATAGAAATAAATCCATATTCAATTTATTGATTGCGGATTTTTAAATTTTCAATCTAATATAATCCATCAATCCACGGATCGAATTTTTATAAATTAGATGAATTAAATAGTTTAGATTGAATTATGAATATCCCTATTATTTACAACAGCAATTTTGTAAAAATATATCACCAGTAATATTTCTAATAACTAATAAGTAATGGGTCTCCTTATGTTACATTTATTGTAACAAACTTTAAATACACATGGGCCATTAGATTTTTATATTTCTTAATCTAATGGATGATAATAGTTTTAACACAAAACAAAGTATTGGTGTAATAATTATTTACAAAAAATTTTATTTTAATCACATATTTATATATTTTTTCAAGTAAGTCCTCATTAATTTTGTATAATTAAATGATTTTGATGTCTATCTCTTCTACATCTATTTTTAAATTTTTTTAAAGTTTTTACTATATTTTTATAAAAATCTAAATGATTATCATATTTATAAGGATTTATAAATTTTGAATATATATTTACATCTACATTTATAATTTCTTATCTCTCTTAAGACATAAACTATATATATATATATATATATATATATATATATATATATATATATATATATATATTAATCTAAATTTAGCATCTTGAATTATAAGAGATGTTATATGTTATAAATATCTTATGAATCTAATGAATTATTAGAAAGATGATACAATGAATAAATTAAGAGAACCTCTAATAATTTCACAAAATATAAAAAATAATAAGTTACCACATTCTATCTATACATAAAGAGGATTTTCTTACAAAAGATTTCAATCATTTGATTTGATCAATAATTTAGACATGCGAAAAAATAATTAATTAAATTAAATTTCACTATATTTATTAAATAAATTAGGAAACCCAAATTTATCATTAAATAATATAGAAAATGCAAATGAAATATTCAAAATTAATAATTTCAATAAAAAATAAAACAAATTAAAAAGTTAGGAGATCAAATGAGTAAAGAATTTAATAAAGTTAAACAATTAATAAAAGACTTTAACCTTGAAGATTATGATATATTAAAGTAAGAAATCATTAATATAATGAATAAAAACTCAATAAATATAAGACTAAATAAGTTGGAGATTCAATTAAATAAAATAGAAATTTAGTATTAAATTTACTATAAATGTAAATGAAAAATTTTAAAAAAAAATTAAAAAATGATTGCAATATAGGCTAGTTGTAGTTTAGGGTTTAAAATAAAATTTTAAAATATTTTCACTTTTTTATAATTATTAATTTTTTTTAGAATTTCAAAAATTATAACTGTAATATACAGTCATTTTAACATAAGGAGACCCATAGGTAATAACCTTAAACAAAACTTTTCAAATCTAAGCAGGGCCCACTAAGCGTGGACCCTGGAGTTGACAAATCGTGTAAGAGATTGTCAACCCAGCAGAAAGATTTGACCCGGAAAATATATATGGTTGGACATTGTCACCAACTGACACACGGATGGCAAAATTCAAATCGTATTTAAATTCGTAAAAAGATATGTCGATCCAGACATGGTTAATGTTAGTTGGAGGTGAATTTTTTAGATATTTGTATCATATAATAATAAATTTAAATATAATTTTACGTTAGATAATTTATTTAATAATATTAAATAAAATATAATTGTAGTTTAATAATCAACAAGTCAACATCAATTTAATATAAATAACTTACAATAATATCATAATTTATAAATAATAATTTCACTACATAAATTAAAAATAAAAAAATTTAAGGTAAACTAATTTATTATAATATTTTCTAATTATTATTATTATTTTTTAGTTTTTAACATATTTTTCATAATCAATAAAGATTATAAAGTTAATTATGCTATACATATTAAATAGATAATTAAATTATATATTTTTCAATTGAACTTTAATTAAATAAATAATTTAATTATAAAATAATACGAATTCTGATATTCGATTTTTTAGATGCACTTATAATCGAATTTGAGTTCGGATATGCTTAGATCTTGATTTTTAAGAGTCGAATCCGTATTTTTTGATATGCGGATGTGAATTTTTTCGGATCTAAATCTTTTAGATCTTTACATATGCAGGTCAGATCTAAATATTTTTGTCATCTCTACCCTAAATTGAATGTCGTACTCAATTATCCCAAAAGTACAAAATGAACATATAAAAAAAAAGGCACATCTTTAAGTTAAGTACCTAACATAGAAGTTTGAAATTTCCAAGAAACCTTCGAGTTTCAATAAAAGAAATGAACCTTCCATCAGCTTGAAGATTTGTTTAGTTTGAACACAAGAGACTTCTCTCCCTCAATCAATCTAATATTTGTGGGGGCAACTCTCAACAGTTTGACGACCAAAATGTGATTCATACACAGAGAAAATTCAATTGAAATATTCGGCATGGACTTCGTGGCAAACGTTTTAGTTTTATTTTGAGTTGAATTCAATTAAACGAACTGACCGGATGTTTTCTTGGCCTTTTGCCTCGTCATTCTAATAATCTTGTTCATCAGTCGAATCGTGGCACGTACATTCAATTAAATCGGTTAATCTGGAATCATATGAATACATGCAATAGTGATAATTTATTGACAAACAGAGACAATTATTTTGTCCAAAATCTACTTCCCTGAAAGATTATTGAACTGAATTTTGTAATCATCTACTTTCTAAAATAATGTTCTTGAATAAATTAAGTAATTTTTTTAATTCAAAAATCTTTTTACCACATAGTTAATAAAATAAAAGCTTCAACTGTTAAATCAATTAATAACATTTTATTATTATTATTAATTTTTTGTAATAATCTTTTTAACACAAATACTGATGTTTCTACTGAAATGAGTACAAAAAATAACACGAAAAGTGTATGACACAGAGAAAATTTTGTTCTGTGGTAGATTGTTTTTTTTTTTTGGTGATATAGAGTGTGTTTGGCACCCCATGACATGAGACTATATTGCATTATTATAATAACATTATATTATTTAATTATATTATAATAACTAGTATATAAAAATTGATTATTTTCTAACAAGTTAATATTACTAATAATTCATTTTTGCATAATATATAAAATTAAAAATATAATATAATATTACATTATTTAATTATATTATAATAATTAATAATAAAAATTAATTTTTGTTTGAAAATTTAATATTGAATGATATATAAAAATATAATAAAATATCACATTATTTAAATATATTACAATAGTTAATATATAAAAATTAATTATTTTAAATAATTTAATATAACTGGTAATAAATACTTTAAATATTAATAAATTTAAATACTATTAATTTCAAATTAATAGTAATATAAATAATGATATAAAATACTATTATATATACTACTGACTGCATTGCACTAAATATGATATTGCACTACAACCTAATACACCTTAATCCAATAGAGCTAATGCAATGCAATATACAATGTGCCAAATGCACCCATAAAGATTTTTTTTTAGTCTTTTGGTTTCAACATGCTCATTATATTGACACACTTTGGTTAACAGATTCAATTTTATGATACTAAATACCTATCAAATGTGTGTTGTACAAATTATAACTAACTTAGGACTAATTATTGATATTGTAGCAAAAGCAGTGCTTATATGATTTGATAAGTTATATCATTACTTCATTATAAAAAATAAATAGTTTCTGATTCTATTTATCATCAATTCTGAACTCTAATAATTAATTTCATCATGAGATAACTTATAATTATGCCCACCTCGTGACTGTATATAATATGATCAATTATAAAAAGGGCGGCCTAATTCAAATATCATTCAATTTTTTTAATGTCCTGAAAATGTATGTTGGTTCGACATTATCATGAATTAAATAATGAAATCCTCAAAATCACTAAATAAAAAAGCCAATAATAATATTTTCACTATTTTCATTTCACTTATCCCTGATATATAAAAACGATGCACAGTGTAAAAACGTTGCATCTTAAACTTAAAGTAAGGTGGCGTTTGTTTTTCTGTCTGAAATCTAAATAGATCTGAATTAGTCTGAATTCTGAATAGATCTGAATGTCTGAATCTGAATAATGTGTTTGTTTTTTTTATCTGAATATCTGAAAATAAGTATTAAGTTGTTTGTTTTTTAAACTTAAAAATTTGAAAATATATATTTTTACATTTGTACCCTTATTAAATTTAAATGTCAAATAAATAATACACTAAATACCATAATATTTTAATATTTATAAGTAAAACTATATTCAAGTGAATACATAATGACTTTGGAATTATAATATATAAAATACCATAAATTTTAAATTTTATCACTAATTCTCAATAATAGTACATAATATAAGAAAAAAAACTAACAAAATGATTGAAATAGTTGATTTGTTATTTCATATCGAAGTTGTCTCATGTAAAGATGATATTATATAGGATAAACGTCTATGGGTGAGTTTTAGAATATGTATGAAAAATAAATTATAAATTAGGGATATTTTTGACATTAGAAATTAATTGACTTAATTCAGATTCTTCTATTCAGCAAAAAGCTAAAAAAATTGGCTTCTTTTATTAAGTCAAAATTATCTGAAAAGTCCTATTAAGTTATAAAAACAAACACCTCTAATTAACTTAATTAATTAAGTTAAGTCACTATAAGTTATTAAGTTAAAAAACAAACGCCACCTAACTCTATAAATAACTTTTTTTTTTTTAACTGATTTCAATCACATATAAGAAAACGACATCAACATTTCACTATCAACAAGTCAAAGGCAAAGTTAGGATTTCTTTCTAGAGTGGGCTAAATCTTTTTTTTAATTGATATTGTATATTACCATTTGAAGATGTTAGGAGTTTAAATAGACTAGGAGCTGATTATAATTTTAGTTTTTCAATTTCTTTGTTGTTGTACTTATCAACATAATTAATAAATAAAATGTGTATTTTATTTTGTGGCTACTAAATTTTCAATCTATTTGAACTATTTTTTTTAACTTTGGTTATAATTTTTATTTTTATAATCAATAAATATTGGGTTTTGGATTCTAAGATTTAAATTAGTTAGTTTAAAATGAGGAAGGGGCATATTCTTAAATTAATAATCACCAAGTGTTCGTTGTAATTTGAGCAGTGATAGGCATGTGAGTGTATTGAGGGAGGCACCACCTGTGGATTGGATGAAACTGAATGTTGATGCAGCATTAGATGCAAATAAGGGTAGTGGGATATGGTGCTGTTGTGGCGAATCCATGGTGGTTTGGTGATGGCTACGGGAATGGCTCAAGAGATTTTCTTTGATGATGTTGATTTGGCTGAGGCTGAGGTCTTTTGTTTTGGATTACGGTTTGCTAGTGACGTTGGTTTATCTCTATTAATAGTTGAGTTAGATTCATTTCATGTGATTCAATTTGTTTCAAATTTACAAACAAATTTACTTAGTATTCAAACTGAGTTACTTTGGCTCATTTCTGAAGTAAAGAACTTACTTTCTCTAAATTTTTTTAGTAATACAACAACGGATGCATTAATAAAATATTCCGTCCGTAGTAGAGATTCTTATATTGGGGTGAAAGACTTTCCGTCACACCTATATTGTTATTTCTAAGAATTGTAATCCTAGTGTAAAGGGATTTTTTTAAAAATTATTTTCAATCTATTTCAATTATTGTTTGAAGTTCGTTAAAATTTTTATTTTTATAATCAATAAGTACTGGGTTTTGGGGTCCAAATATGTTACCCATAGATTTGGTACCCTATTTTTGTCTTTTTTGTTTAAGATATAAATTATTTAGTTTAAAATGAGGTAGGGGCATATTCTTAAATTTAAAAAAAAAAATTGAAGGGAGAAAATAAATTTATATGCCTATTTTTTAATATAAATGGAATTGTAAACTTATGGATTATTAAATTACAGCAGCAACAAATTTTCGTACACATAATAGTAACAATTATGTATATAATGACATTTTTATAAACAGAACTGAATATTTTTCTCAAATTTTGGACCGAATCTAGCCAACATATAGCCTCCCCACAACAAGTGAAAATGAAAAACAGCAAAAGAGCTTTCATTCAAATATATATGTTATTAGATTGGCTCCCCTTACCTAACATAGGTTAGCGGACGTGCCAATAATGCACCTCCTATTTATGGTTTCTTTCTTTTTCTTTTTTTTTTCCCCCTTATTATTGATAACAATTTTTTCCTTTTGTTGGTTATAATATCAGTAACAAAAACTTCTTAACAATAATAAAAAAAAAATTGTGTCGGATGCAAACAGCCATGCCATGGATTAAACAATGGAATGAGCCCCTTTTTTCCCAGTCTAAAACCTGTGTGGATCAACTGTTTGACGACTAAAAATGTGATTGAGATATCCACCAAGAAAATTCATATGAAGAACTCAAGACCAAGCGTTTTACTTTTGACTGGAATTAATTCGAGTGTCAACAACTGCATTACTGCAACAATCAATTAATTGTAGGAGCACAAACCACAAAATGTGAACCAACAAAACCATTTCGGAAGATTCTAATAAAAACTCATTCATCTTTTTTGAAGCCATCGCTGCGTTTTGCAATTGCAAGCCACTTTCCAAGTTCCCACCCTTTAAATTTCGCGACAAAATTACAATAATCTTCTAACTCGTCGCTTTCGCGGCATCTTACTTACCTTTACCTATACAGTGACCAAACTTTTGGCCCTCAGGCCTAGCTTTCGGCTAGCTTAGCATCAAAACTTTTTTTCAACCAATACGAACATGGCACGTAGACTCCAAACATAAATACCAATTTGCGTTCGTTAAACCAAACATGATCGTGTCCGCATTGGAGTAAAATCATGTGGTGGTGAACTCGGTCTCTCGTTGAACCGGTGGGCCCACAAAACGTGGGTAGAGACATAGAGTCAGCCGGAACAGCACTGCTTACAGTTGCTGTCGTGCTGTTTCACGCATTTGTATGATTTGTTTTTCCTATTTAAGAGAAGAATAGATTACATGCAATCTTGTGTGAGTTACAAAATTGTACGACTTTTGTCTTTCAATCTAGTGCCGGATTTTTGTTCAGCTTCTTTTATGGTTCGTTCATGTTATCTCTCATTTCTCACTCTCTTTCAACCATTTCCATTTTTTTTTTGTTCGATTGCATCTGATGGGACTTTGATTTCACGTTTTGCAGCCTGTTTCTGAGAATGGAGAATCAAGCAAAGAGAGTATTGTTGACTTCTGATGGTGATGAGATTTCCAAAAACATTGCTTTCCATTTAGCCAAACGGGGTTGCAGGTTCTATTTATAACTCACGAATCAATGAAAAATCATATTTTGTTTCTGGGTTTTTTTTTGCTGTTTTTGTCCATTTATGTGGGTGGGATTAAAAAGATTAATTTCTTTTTTAAAATCAAGTTTCTGGGTTGTGGCCAGATTGGTTTTGATGGGAAATGAGAGGCGTCTTAGTAGTGTCGCTGAGAAGATGATGGGTTCGTTGAAGGGTGGCCAGCCAGTCGAAGTGGTGGGATTGGACATGGAAGAGGACAGAGAAGGAGCTTTTGATGAGGCAGTCGATAAGTCATGTCAGATTTTGGGGAATTTGGATGCTTTTGTGCATTGTTACACTTATGAAGGTATGTGTGTTCTTTGTGATTTTGTTGAGTGAATTTACCTTTTTATTTTTTTAATACTGAATTTACTGTTATTTAGACTAACGTGTTAACGTCACCTGTGCCTTAGGGAATGTTTATTGTTATTTTAATATTTGGTGGAAAGTTTTGAGACTATGATGGGACGCAAATGATTGGTTGGGGTTAAAAATTTGTGTCATATAAAATGATTAGCTGGGATTTTAGTGGTGGGCATCTGCCCTCAACTTTGATAATGACACAAGTTCAAGTCCCCACAAAATGATTAGCTGCAATTACCATTTTCTGTTGTGATACAATTTTCATTTGATGCATGTTTACCTTGTTCTTCCTATGACTTAGACTTGCTTGGGACTTTCATCGAACACATTGATGCAAATACCTTTACCTTTCTCAACACGTAGAGGCAATTGATTGAGCTTTAAAATTTTGGTGGTGCTTTCAACCTACCGCTCTACAGTTTTAAGGAAGCATTGGTTTTTGTGTTTGGACCTCTAAAGTGACAGTTTTTGGAACACTTTGTAAAGATGAATCACCAAGTACTTGTCAATGGAAGGAATAGGTTATGAAAAAGAAAGATTTGTATAATTCAGATTTCGAGTCTGATGTCTAAAAATGTGCTATCAAGGATCATAACTGATTGTGATTTTTCATCTGTGCTGATTCTATTATTATTAAGTGGGAACATAAAAGATTCAACCTCCCTGATTTATGTTGATGAAATTTATAGAATTAGGAATTTGGCAATATGCAGCATCACCACTTAAACAAGAATAATAACTTCTAACTTCCTGTTTGAAATTCACAGAACTCCAGATTTGCTTGCATTGAAGATAACAAATGATTTGGTAAGAAATTAAGAAGATTATCCATAAGCAACTAACAGTGCGAGATGACTCTTGGACTAGCAATATGATTTGCTTTTCTTAAATTTTTATTTCCACTTGATTTTTCTTTTCATCTTTTCGTATTTGATTATATTGAGGCTGATCCAATGTGCTTTTGAGTAGGCAACTTATGACTTCTGATCTTGTATAACAGGAAAAATGCAAGACCCTCTACAAGTTGCTGAGGGTGAGTTAAAAAAATTAGTGAAAATCAATTTGATGGCTTCGTGGTTCCTGTTAAAGGCTGTTGGCGGAAGAATGAAAGAGTCTAAGGCAGGAGGTTCCATCGTATTCTTAACCTCAATAATTGGAGCTGAGAGAGGACTTTATCCTGGAGCTGCTGCATATGGTGCATGTGCAGCAGGTATCCATCAGTTAGTTAGGGTAAGTACATTCCAAAAGGACCACTTTTCATTTTTGCATATATTGTTTTTACCAAAGCCTCTTGCTATGAATTGAAGCCCATTATATTAAGGATAGCCATCATCTTGAACCCTATGATAAACCTTGGAGTCAGGGTTCGCCTTGGTATTACTCAACATCTCATTTGGAGTAGCTTTTTAGTTGGGAAGTTTTATATGAAGCATGTAATTCTATTTTCTCTAAGAAGTTTTGTATGAAGCATGTGGTTTCAATTTTTTAACATGATCATATTTGGGCCGTCTGACTTGAAAAGTTAATGCACATTTGAGCAGTATATGGTCATAATGAAGGAAATGTGATATTTTAGAATCATTATTATTCTGGAAAATTAGCAACTTTTTTCAATGGAGAAAATGAATTCTTTTAGTTAGTGGACTCGACTTAGTTGGGTGAAGTTGGAGAATGTTAATTTCATCTCATTTCTCTGGTTCATGCCCTCTTGAAAGTACGTGTCACAGGGTTGGTTTGGCTTAGAAGGATAGACTTTTCTGCGTTTTCTGAATTTGGCCTTATGTGCCTAGAATTATAGGTCTCTCACGCTTTTTTCGTAGCACTGTCAGAAAATCTGTTGCTTGTGTCTCCATGTTTCTATTGAATTTGAACTTCAGTATTAAGAACTCTTTTATTTTCTACATGTAATTGGTTCTCCATCGTATAAACATTAAAAAATCTGACTCATTTCTATTTAATCTTTTGTATTACTCTGTTCTAATTTGGTCCATCTTATTTCCAGACGGCCGCCATGGAGATTGGAAAACACAAGATCCGGGTTAATGGTATTGCCCGTGGCTTGCATCTGCAAGACGAATATCCAATTGCAGTGGGCCAGGAGAGGGCAGCGAAGTTGGTCAAGGAGGCGGCACCACTGCGCAGATGGCTGGACGTTAAAACTGATCTGGCTTCGACGGTCATCTACTTAATTAGTGATGGTTCACGCTATATGACTGGTACAACCATATACGTTGACGGGGCACAGTCTATAACCAGGCCGCGGATGCGATCTTACATGTGATCCTCTATAACTTTATTTCATTTATGTTAATGCAACAAGGCATGTTAGTAGAGTAGCATATTATAATTTATTTCTCTAGGAAAAATAACCTTAGCCTTTCCCAGATCTATGTTTAGTTAGCAGAAAGGTGGCTAAATTGTTTTAAATTCAATCATATTTGTCTATATTATAAATTGTAATTGGTGGAATCTTGATGGCATTAATTGTTGAAATTTCAATTTTTTTTTGGAGAATAATGGTTGAAATTCAAAACAATTTTGAAATGAAAACCGTCAAGCTCACCATTGGTGACAGCACCAGATTCCATTCCAATCATGGCAAAGGGTAGCCAATAGAATCGTTTGACGCAACATCCCAGCGTGGTACTTCGAAAAGAAAGTTTGTGCGTACAAAGAAGAAGAGTCGAAATTTTGGATGATAATAAATAATAATAAGATTTAATACACGAAATTCTCTGTGATTAATTATAAAAGTAAAAGTTATTTCAAGAATCAGACACACAAGGCCAAAAATTCTATGGTGGAATTAATTGGCGCCTACTATTTTCATACATAAGATAAAAGGTTGTCTCTCCATAATTGTGGAAGTAAAATAAAAAAAAATGCAACACAAAATTTCCAAGCATGAAATTAACTCAAATTGGGTAAATTTTGAATTACCTTATCCTGAATTGATTATTTTCAAATAAGCTCCCTATTTTTAAGAACCTTAACTTACCATCATTATTTTTTTTCAAAAGCTAAGGGAAAAAATAGGGGTGAGTTGATGATTTTTTTTTAATTTTCTAAAAAAAGGGATTAAATTGAGGTTCTTAAAATTAAGGGTAGTTTGAAGATAGTCAATTCATGAATGGAATAATATGACATTAAACCAAACTAGAATTATAAATATATATTTGATCAGTAGGCACTTCATAGCGGTAAATTGGCCAAAAATGACTAGTTATTGGCCTACTGAAAATATAATTACCATGAAACAAACAGGAAAAAGACATACTTAGTGAGTCATATGACAATCCATATTCTAAAAAAGGGATTAAAGTGAAATGCATCAACTCACATTTATGTGGGTGATATTGTTTTTGGCTCTGCTTCTCTAATGCATGTTTAGGAATTTGTTGGTCAAAAGAAAAATGAATTTGAAATGACCATGGTTAGTGATTTAAGCTATTTCTTAAGTTTACAAGTGAAACAACTTGAAAATGATATCTTCATTTCTCAAAGTAAGTAGGCCAAAAATTTGGATTAAATTAGGCCAAACACATGAGAATACATATGAGCACTCATTTACGATTAGCAAAAGATAATTGTTTTGGTGTTGATCTAAGTCTATATAAAAGTATGATTGGTATCTTACTTTATTTAACCGAAGTAGACTTGATATTTGTTTTAGTGTTGGTGTTTGTGCTAGGTAAGCAAACCCAAAGGAATCTCATTTATATGCTATTAAGCATATAATTCATTTTGTAAACGGGACTATTAATTATAGTATTTGGTATACTAAAGACACTAATCTAAATCTTGCAGGATATAGTGATCTTAATTAGACAGGTAACACTTATGGTAAAAAGAATACAACTAGAGATTATTTTTATCTTGGTAACAATCTTGTATCTTGGCACAATAAGAAATGAAACTCAATTTCTTTATTTGCTATTGAAGCCGAATACATTGCAGCTGGTAGTTTTTATACTCAATTGCTTTGGTTAAACCAAATGCTTGAAGATTATGATATTTTAGGATATTCTTATAGTATGTTGTCATAACACTAGTATTATTAATATTGCAAATATTCCTTTTCAACATTCTAGGACTAAGTATATTGATATTAGATATCATTTCATTCGTGACTTAGTTAATAGTAAGATTGTATCTTTGGAGTGTAATAAAATAAAAAATCAGCTTGTTGATATCTTTATTAGAGCTGTGGATGCATTTAGATTTGATTTCTTAAGAAAAGCTTTAGGTAATGGTTCTATGTAGTCACATTCCACCATATCTTGCATGTCATTAGTTTACATCTCATGACATGCTTATTACATTATTTGCATGTGTTTTTTCATAATGTGTTTTTGTGTTGAATACTATGTGCATAAAAGTCTTGATTTGAAGGTTCAAAAGCTTAAAACAATTTTTGATTGGTTTAATATAAAGTTACCTTTTTGCACTTGTATCTTTGAAGCCTTGATTCTAACTTGATTTTCAATTTTGAGACTTTTAATGTTGAGATTAATGGATTGAACATTGCCTATTAATCTATTTTTGACTCTTATTTAAACTATAGATTTTGAGAAGTGCAAGCATTTTGTTTAGAAATAACTATCTATAACTTTTAAGAGTGAACTATCCTTAAGTAATCTGAGTCTGTATATCACAACTATGAGAGAGAATAAACAATTATGAGAAAAAGTCTACCTTAAGAGTTAGAGTGAAAGCTAGTAATTATCAGCACTTGGAAAAGAAAAAGAAAAGAAAAGTGATCCTAGAATTGAAAAAGAAAAATCTTGAAAACTATAGATGTAGTGGGAAGAAAAATTTTATTATTTGCAATTACTTCACACACTGCTTGTTACATTAAATATATTAAATTGCAGATCAAGGTAGTAAGGTTCATTCAATTTTTTTTATACAAAAGTTTTTCATTTTGTTAGTTTGATTCATTAAAGTTTGATTATCTTGATTTTGTTGTATTGCAATGAGTATTGATGAACATATCATTTTAATTTTTCAAAAAACGTAATGATTTATTTCACAAAATTGCATATTAGTTTGTTTTGTTTAAACAAAAAAAGTGGTGTTTTGTTGCATAAAGATTGCATTTCTATGTGTTTTATTTATCCAAAGGGAATTTTGGTCAGTTTTACACAGGTGAGGTGATTGCATGAATTGTGTATGCATGCATTTTTTTTAGGGTTTTTCTCAATTTAGGGGTTAAATTGATTAAAATCAGTAATTAAAGCAACATACACATTCTACAATCTCCAGGGATGGTTGTGTGATTTTCCTATAATTTTCCAGGCTGACTACGGTTGAGTCCGTAACATTTTTATAATTACACGTTTGCCTAATTTTAACACCATTTACAATTTAATCCGTTGGACGTGTTTTTGCTTTGTTTTTGTGTTTTGTATGATTTTTCTCAGATATTTTGAATATTTATCTTTTCATTTCAGGTGTATATGAGTTATTATTGTCATATGAGGATTCCATGAACGTATTTGAGTTATATTATTATAAGGAGAGCTATGTCTACCTTAATTTATAACTCTAAAAAGAGCGTTCAACTTTCTCGTTTTCTCACTCTCTCTCAAGCACACTTCAATTATCCATTCTCCAGAATATCTTTTGTCTAGTATTTCAATTTCTTATCATGATGAACGATAAGATCAAAGTCGATCATTGTTCTATCACATACAGTGAGAATCTCATCGATGTCAATGGTTCTACTCCAAAGAAGCCTAGATCTGCACCTATTTATTCTTAGTGTCTTGCTCCTATTGAAGGCATTAGCCAAGAGAGTAAATTCACTTCTGAAGATGAAACCGAACTTGTTGCTCACTCCACTCCTCTAGAATTTGTGTCTTTTCTGGATGGCTACGTGGTCTTCATGATCCTTTTGGTTGTATTCGTTTCTTGCAAGAAAATTTCACATATATCAAACTTCTTTTGATAGTATAGATCATTGTTTGAAGAAACTTAAAGACAATCTTACTCTTCTTTTGAAGAATTATTAGTTTCTTTAATATTGTGTTTTGTAATCTTTTGTAAATGGGGAGAGCAATTTATTTTCAATTTCCTTTGTTGGGAGATTAGAGTATTTATTGATTCATGATAGGGAAGGGTAGTTTCTTTCGTTCGGGAGAGTAGTACTTTGAACTAAATTTGAATTTGATTTCGACGATTGGGATAGTTTATTTATATGTACACTGAGTTTATTTATTCTTTCTTAAAGGGGGAAATTGCTTGATTTGCAAATGATCTTTATTGATTTACATATCATATTTTATCTTCTTTTATATGCAAAATTGCTCTCTTAATATATTTGCATGAGATTGTTTATCTTAGAGGGAGAGTTAATTTTAGCAATTAAATCTTAGATATAAGCGTTTATTTATTAGACGAGATTTTTATCTTAAACTAATGGTAACCTATTGATTTTTGTTTTGGATGGTTATTTGTTTGTTTTGTCATCTATATGCAGGTTATTGCTCATGGTCTATCTTGCTTCTACGCACACCATTTGAAGACTAGGAAATTGGCTAGTTTATTTTTTCACTAGAAGGATGCCAAAGTGGGAGATTGTTAAGGCTTTTATTATTGGCATCATTGTATTAATAATATTGTAATTCATTTATTCCTTATATTACAGATATGTCTGGTCTTTATTAGATTAGAATATGTGGAATAATAGAAAATATTTTTTGAGGTATAAAAAAGTGATTACTATATTGGTAAGTTTATAAAATATTTATGGAATATTGAATTATAAAGAAGTATATCCTATTATCCTCTACCAAGGCTTGGGTGAAATACTACTTTTATATAATAGGAAGTATTTCACATATTTAAGATAAGAAAACATCGTATTTTATATCAAAAAATCAGCTAACTCAGAGAAAAAAAGAAAACATATTTCACATATTCATATGAAGTTTTAGTATTCAAATTTTTTTCATATTAAGTCTTTCATTAGACATTTTTTTTATAATTTCTTCGATCTAAGAAAACTGTAACTGAAACTTCGCTTTGTAATACTGGAAGACCAATATCCTAGAATATTTCTGAGGTAAACTTTCCAGCTGCTTCCTTTCACGATAATGTGTTGGATACTATTGCTAGTTATAAATTACCCTTCAGGCATAATCGTGGCCAACCTCTGAATCAATATTGATCACCAGATTATTAGGGAAGAAATTCAAAATACCTGATTGCCAATCATGTATCATCTCAAAGAGTATCAGAACCACTCAAGGCTTTTCTGCACAAACTGTCCTCTAGTCATGTCTCTAATGGAGTATAAAAAGCTTGACCAGATCTAAAGTGGACTCAAGCAATGAAAGAAGAAATGGCAGCACTATAGAAGAATAAGACATGAATGCTTGTTCCTTTGTGAAAAGAAAAGAAGACTGGGATGCAATTGGGTATTTTCCATTAAACACAAACCAGATGGTTCCATTGAGAGATGCAAATCTTGACTTATAGCGAAGGGGTATATGTAAACATCCGTTATGGACTATTAAGAGTTTTTCTGCAGCGGCAAACCTGAATATTGTCAAGGTATTACTATCTTTTACAGCAAACTTAGATTGGCCATTGTATTGGTTTGACGAAAAGAACGCCATTCTCCATGGCGATCTCCAGGAGAAAGTATACATGGACATTCCACCATGGTATATAGCATCTTCAATGACTAGTGTTGTGTGCAAGTTACAGAGGGCATTATATGGCTTAAAACAATCACCTTAGGCTTTTTTGGAGATTTAGTTTGGCTATGAAAAAATTTGATTTCAAGCCGAGCAATTCAAATCATACTCTATTTTCAAAACATTGATAAAAAAGGATAACAGCTCTAATAATTTATGTTGATGATATGATAATCATAGGAGATGACATGGAGTAGATTTCTAGACTCCAGAAGTATTTGGCAACCAAGTTCGAAATGAACGATCTTTGAGGCTTAAAGTATTTTTCAGGGCATTGTAAGCGGCTTGGTCAAAGCAAAGCATATTTTTATCCTAAATAAATTGTGTCTTAGACTTACTTTCAGAGATAAGAATGCTTGACTGTATGCCTGCTGACACTCCAATCGTTCAAGATCACAGTTTAGCTGAGTATCCTGACCTACTAATAAAGAAAGATAATAAAGATAAGTTAAGAAACTAATCTATTTGTCCTATACAAGGCTAGAAATAGCTTAAGCTAAAAGCTTAGTAAGTTAATTCATTCGTTATCCTAATGCAGTTCACATGGATGTAGACATTCGAATTCTTCACTATCTAAAGTCTGCTCTTGGGAAATGTTTGATGTTGTCTAAGAATAACCATCTTAATATTGATAATTATAAGTTTGCAGATTGAGAAGGAAGTGTCACTAATAGGAGATCCAAATCTGGTTACTTCACCTTTGTGGGAGGTAACTTGGTCACTTGGAGGAGTAAGAAGCAGAGGTTAATAGCAGCAAAAGCTGAGTTCAGAGGACTGACCGAAGGGTATATGAACTTTTTTTGTTTAAAACGGTATGTTGATACCAAAATTTGGCACACTAATAACCAAAATTTGGCACACTAATAAGAGTTGAGTGACATGACTAAAAAATGTTATTACTCCCAAGTATAAGAGTGTTTAGTTATAATATAATTCAGTGACTCTGGGGTCGAACCACAGAGAATTTAAAATCTAGTAGTCAATTTATCATAACAAATAAAATTAATTGTGGGAAAAAAATTAACAGGAATCAATATAAAATATGCTAAGGTTACAGGATTCATTCTTGGATTTTAAATTATGATTGCAACAATTCTCTCATATTTGTATTTTACATTTATCTTGTTAGTTAATTGTTATGTCATTTAATTCTTGACTAACTATTTAAAGGTGGCCAACGGGCCATGCTGTGTCGTGCTCGTGCTAGCAAAGGAAAGCCCATGCGTGCTCATGTCGTGTCGTGCCATGCTTACTACACATTTCGTGCTGTGCCTTGCCCACTTGTACTGTGCCCACAGGTACCGTGCTGTGGGCCGTGCCGTGCCGTTTATAAGAAAAAAAGCCTACTAAGCTTTTTCGTTTTTCTTTTTTATTTTCTTAAGAGCCTATATCAAGTTGTTAGCGTATTTTTTTTTAAGTCTATGTACATTTTTTTATCGATGTGATTTTATTCAAATTTAATAAAATAAAAAATTTAAAACTCAAGTCCATATTCAACAATAATAAATTAATAATAATAAGAGAATGTAATTTTAATTATTAAGTTTGACTCTATGGTATTAGAATTCTTTTATAATACTTAACAACAAAAATAATAATAAAATTTTCTTAAGGGTTAACTTAATTGTTAACTTGAAATTACATAGAGTGATATATCATAGTTAATAAATAATATTAATACATATTTATAAAATCATGATATTTAAAATTTTATTTATTAAAATCATGATACCAATTATTTATTTAATAAATTATAAACATAAATCAATTATATTTTTTTTGAAATTAAGGATTAAATAAATTTAAAAAACTTGAGCTAATAAAATATATTAAAAGATTTATTTTCACGTTTTTATAAAATCATAAAATTTTAAATTTATTTTCATCAAAAGTGAAACGTGCTTATTGCGTGCTTTTTCGCTTGCCGTGCTTTGACCCATCTCTAATCATGTCGTGCTTTTAAGGTCTGCGTGCCTAAAATTTGAAGCCTGGCCCGGCTCATGTGCGTGCCGTGTCGCTTGCTCCACCAAAACGTG
Organism: Luvunga scandens; assembly: GCA_030449905.1. Lineage (NCBI taxonomy): Eukaryota > Viridiplantae > Streptophyta > Magnoliopsida > Sapindales > Rutaceae > Luvunga > Luvunga scandens. Next base: position 1,275,438 of record JASUUG010001122.1, on the reverse strand, counting down.
TTCCTGCCATGCCGTGCTGTATGGAAACGTGTTGTGCCTGTGCCTGTGATAAATATGAGACCAAATACCTAATGTGCCACGACTATATTGAAATGTCGACATTATGTCAAAATACCATATAAATCGAAAAAGATCTAGATCTTTAAATTAACATGACATAAAAGAAACTGGTAATGAAGAAAAAATATAACAAATAAAATAAAGTTTATGACTCACTTGAGAGAGTAATGTAATTAGTAATTTGAATCATTAAGCTTCACCTTTCACCTCAACTTAGAAAATTAGCCACTCATATTGAAAAACAAAACACTTATTTTATTTAATAAACTTTTGAAATATATTACAAAAGAATTGATTACAATCACATGATCTAGAATTTATAGACCTTGAGCTAGAAAAGACACTTCAGATATATAGATACATTGCATCATAAAGTAAAATTATGGATAATGTTGAAATGGATTTAGTGCAACAACAACCACAAGCACCACAAGAGAGGCCATTTAAGGAATGCTTTAGTCTATTAGCTAACTTGAGCATGTCATGCATAAGATGCCCAAATGTAACTGTCAAGAATTTTGAGATAGAACTTAATGTACCAAATTGTCTCCAATTATTCTATGACCTAGAAAACGAAGATACATACAATTATTTGAATGATTTTTATGTTGTTTGCTAAAATTTTAAATATGAAAATTTTCAGATGAAAATATTAAGTTCAGATTACTTCCATTTTCTCTAAAAAGTAGAGCTCGTTTTTTATTCAATACATTGCCTATTAATAGTGTCATATAAATAGAGCAAATAGTAACTAAATTTTTAAATAAATACTTCCTTAGTATATAAAACTAATGCTATTATTGGGGAAATTTGAGAGTTTACTAAGAAAGAGGATAAGCAATTTTTTGAAGCATGAAAAGTGCATAAAAAATTTGGAGTTTCTTATAACAACAAGCGAATAATTCCTAAAAGCAAATTCGATCATTTGCGAATGTGAGAAAAATCAAGAGAACAAATGAAGTGCACATTAGAAAATGAAGATTGGATATCAAGAGAGTCAAGGTAATAGTTGAAAGACTTTTTCACTAAATGGCATAATTAATAGCTGCCAAATCAAACGAGCCACATCCATACAATCAATTTGACCATAATTTATGCCCAAGTCAAGCCAATGACATTAATGTGAAGAGAAAGCAGCTGAATTATAACTGTTACTCCAATATTTATAATCTTAAATGAGGAGACCATCCCTAATTTTCATGGTCTCATGGATTCTAACAGAACGAAACATCAGTTCCAGCTCCACTAGCACCAATACAATCAGTTCATTTAGTTTCTCAAATCTCTCAGCTATCATTTGATAGTATAATTAGAATCAGATCTATTTTCAAACCAAACCATGGGAAAAAAGCACTACAAAATTTTAAAAATATGACTCACTTTAGGCTAAAACAGCAAAATTGCACCTTTGACAAACTACGAAATAAGATTAGAGCTAGCATGAATTCAAAAGTCTAATTAGTTTTAAATCTTGAAAAGATAGTGGGTCAACTTGCTTTCTCAGTTCAAGCTTTGGCAATGACTTTTGGGAAAGGCAAATTCTCAAGTAAATCAATGCCCAATTCTAAAGGAGTACATGAAGTTAATACCAATTCGCCCCAACAGCATAAAGAGGTTAAAGTTGTGATGACTTTGCGAAAAGGCAAAGAAGTCAACAAAAAAATAAACATGCGATTGAAAAAGATTACTCAAGTTGTACTTTTAAACTCTTAGTACTCATCACCAAAGGAGAAAGAAGAAAACATCCTATAAGAATACATCCCTAGAGCTCATTTCTTTTAGAGGTTTGTAAAAGCAACGAAGGAAAATTACACATGTAAGATTATGGAAATCATTAAACAGATATGTATTGACATTTTTTTGCTTGACGTTATTAAACAAGTGCCCTTTTATACCAAGTTAGAGACCCACATGTAGTATAGGGAACATTAGTTATATATTCTAACAGAAAATTCTTTTAAAATACAAAAATATTGGTTGATGTACCATCTTATGTAGTATAAGGAATCACATAGTTGACAATGTTTTGTTGGACTTAAGAGCTAGTTTAAATCTTTTGCTTTATTCAATATTTATGAAATATAGATTAAGAGAATTATACCCAACTCCAACTGTGTTGCATTTTACAGATCAATTTATGAAAATACCTTGCGATATCATGAAGGATGTGCTTATCCAAATAAATAAATTTTATTTTCTTGTTAACTTTATTATGATTGATACTCAACCAATGTATGATATGAAGAAGTATATCCCCATTATTCTAGGTCAACCTTTCTTAGCAACTAGCAATGCACACATTCAATGTAGGATTGAAAATATACAGAGTTGAATATCTTTAACATTAGCAAACAATCTCGCGATAAAGATGAAGGAATTGGTGATGTAGATTTAATTTAGGAATTAGTTGATCATACTTTTCCTTTTACTATTAGTGATGACCCTTGACATGCATGTTTAACCCTACTATGGTTTGAGTTTTGATATTGACAGATCAGTTGACAAGATCAATGCCTTACTCAATTCATCACCATATATAGATACTAATAAATGCAGGTCAAGGATAAAGAATTGGCACCATCGGGAAAAAAACATAGCCTATCATTAGAATCACACCAAAGCTTGACCTCAAACTATAACCCAAAACTTTAGATTAAGCATTTTTAGGAGATGAAAAATATTTTGCCAGTAATCACTTCACCTTCTTTTGATAATAAGTAAAAGTATAAGTTCTTGGGTATTTTAAAAGAGCATAAGCCATTATCCAACACTTTAGATTAAGCATTGTTTAGAGATGAAAAATACTTTGCTAGTAATCATTTCACCTTTTTTTGATGACAAGTAAAAGTGTAAGTTGTTCGATATTTTAAAAGAGCACAAAGAGCCATTATGATGGGCCATAGTCAACATAAAAGGTATAAACCCAATAAATTACATGCATTACATTCATCTTATGAAAATTCTAAACCTACTAAGGAAATGCATAATTGGTTAAATCATAATGTAAAAGTAGTTGTTAGAGTTAAAGTTCTTAAACTATTAGATGCACGTATCATTTGCACCATATCTGATAGGTCATGGGTCAGTACTGTACAAGTTACCCTTAAAAAGTTAGAAGTAATACCAACATCGACAATGAATTAATACACACTAGAGTGAGTACATAATGGGTCGCATGCATTATTTATAAAAAATTAAATTCCAACACACGAAAAGACCACTTTCCTTTGCCATTTATTGATCAAATGCTTGGTAGATTAGTTTGTTATGAATTTGATTACTTTCCATATAGTTACAAAGGATATAATCATATTCCCATACCACCAAAATACTAAAGGAAAACTATTTTCACTTGCCTTTTTGACATTTTTGCATATAGGAGAATGCCATTTGAATTATGCAATGCATTTGCCACACATTGTATGGTAAAACAAAGTATTGTATTCGGTCACATTATTTTACATAATGGTGTTGAGGTTGACAAAGCTATGGTCGATCTCATTTCCAAACTTCATGCATCTAAAACAATAAAAGAAAGAAGATTTTTCCTTGGGCATGTTAGTTTTTGTGGACATTTCATTAAAGATTTTAGTAATATTTCTAGATCTTCATATAATTTACTTACTAAAAATGTACCTATCATCTTTGATGATTTGTATCTCGAGGCATTTAAAAAATTAAAGTAGTTGTTAATCTTATAGCCCATCATTCAACCTCTAAATTGGAACTTACTCTTTTAGCTCATGTATAATGCATTTGATTATGCAATAAGATTAGTATTAGGATAAATAGTTGATTGAATTTCCTATATCATTTACTATGCTAGTATGACATTAAATAATGTGCAGTTGAATTACTCAACCATTTAAAAAGAAATGTTAGCCGCAGTTTTTGCATTAGAAACATGTCAAGCTTATCTTATAGAATGTAAAATAATTGTGTTCACAGATCTTCTGGCTTTTAAAAGTCTTCTCATAAAGAAAGATGCAAAGGTCAGATTAATTTGCTGGGTGTTACTTTTGCACTAATTCGATCTTGAGTTCAAAGATAAGAAAAGTATAGATAATGTGGTAGTAGATTATCTTTCTCGTCTCAATTTTAACACAATTTTAGAACTATTATTATTAAATGAATCATTTCCTAATTAACAATTAATAAGTGTGAAAGTACTACCATGGTATGCTGATATAGTTAACTATCTTGTTACTGGGCAACTTCCAGAGCATTAGACTAAACAATACATGACCAAATCTTTTGTGTAAATAAAGACTTTCTTTCGAGTTGATCCTTATCTTTTCAAGCATTGTGCAGATCAAATTATCAGATGATGTGGCCTAGAGAATGAATTTCAAAAAATCATTTATTTTGCCATGAACAAGCTTGTGGAGGCTATTTTATACTAAAAAAACGGCTGCTAAAGTTTTACAATTTAGTTTTAATTGGCTAACTTTATTTGAAGATGCTTACACTTGTTATTTTTTATATGACAAGTGCTAGCTTATGCGAAGCATTATACGAAGAAACATGATGCCAAAAAACCTTATTTTGGTGGCTGAGATTTTTGTTGTATATGGCATTAATTTCATGTGACCTCTTTTTTTCTTTTTTTTTATCATTATACGTGTTGTTTGCTGTTGACTATGTACTAAAGTACATAAAAGTAATTTCGTGTAGAACCAATGATCACAAGATAATGACAAGATTTTTGAGAAGCAATATTATTCCATGTTTTGCATTCATTCGGCAATAATTAATGATGGTGGTACTAATTTTGCAATAGACCATTCAAATTTCTCTTGATAAAGTTCTCTATTACCCATAAAGTAGTTACCCCATATTAGCCACAAACTAATGGCCAAGTCGAGATCTTCAATTAAGAAAAAAAGTACATATTAGAAAAGTCGATGAGCCCAAACACACAAGGTTGGTCATTAAGATTCAATGATGCACTACGGGCATATCAAACAACTTTCAATGCCCCTATTGGGATGCTGTCCTGTAAGCTAATGTATTAGAAAACTTGTCACCTATTAGTAGAACTCGATCATCATGCATGCTGGGTCATTGAGAAATTCAACTTTGATATATAGCAAGCTAGTTTGGAAAGGCAAGTATATAAAGATTCACAATGATGCCTATAAAAATTCCAAGAATTACAAGCAATAGATGAAAGTTAAACAAACATATTATGAGAAAATCTTTTACAACAAGTCAAAAAATACATTTATTCAATTCTCATTTGTATCTATTTCTAGGTAAATTATGTTCTTGATGGTCAGGTCCATTTATTGTTAATAATATTTGTCCAGATGCAGCTATTGAAATTATGGATCTAAAAAATAATGTCACTTTTAAAGTTAGTGGTAAACGATTAAAACCATATATGGAGTCAACCATATGAATGGTCCACAATATCTTGATTAAGTCTTTTCTTTAAGTGATTTAACTTTTGTCATTTTATTTTGCTGACTGAAATTATTTGATTGTTTTTCACTTAAGTGAATTTGGTTAACAATTGTAATTTTTTTATCAATTGTATTATACGTCATGAATACTTCAATTAGATCGGTACTCTTCAACTAACTTAATGAACTTGTAATAGTGAAGAGTCACCTAAACAGTTTACTCTAAATTTGTAAATCACATGTTATTTGATATCTACGACCACCAGTGTTAATATTCCATTTTAAAGAGGTAGAAATACAACTCAGGAAAATAGAGTGTGGTATCTATGATATCCAATTATAACTTGAGGCAAACTCAATTAAGGGACAACAGTGAGTTAACATTCTACTTTTACATTTTTTATTTTTATTTTGTTTTGTTTGCTTTCATGTATGTTTTGTTTTTACTAGTTTGATTCTTTTCTTTAGTGTACCGTCATTTTTTATCCCGATTGAATGGCTGATAATGGTATTACATGACTATTAAAGTTGGTTTCTTTAGTTTTTGAAAATAATGCACATTCTCAAGCCGAAATATAGATAGTAGTGTAATTCTTGTAAAATTTGACTAGCGATTTCACTCATTCCTCGAAAATGCAATTTTTACAATCTATAAAGCTTGGTCCAACTGCTTATGTTTGTTTATGATGAATAACATCACTATTGACATCCATTAGTTAATCGAAGCCAAAGTACGATTGGTAAGAGGGTTACCTCTTGAATTTGCTACCTATATGCCTGGTTGCAGGAAAGAATACTATTTAAGAACGCGGTGAGCTAGACGACTCCAAGTTTCTTGTCATAAATGTGTTCGAACAAACTGTGACAGACATTCTTGTACATCTTTAAGAATGGTGTTCGAAAATAGGAAAGATAAAATTTAATTCTTTGGAAATTGCTTGAATGATGAGTCATTGTATGACATCCTTTCGACTCTTAAAACGCATATTAATGGCTACGTATAGCATGCATTTAAACATTTACGACTATTATTCTGGAAAGAACTTGTATGATATAGTCTTAAGAATCTAACTATAAATGACATTGTTTGCCAGTTTATAAGAAAATTAAATGGTGAGCCTATCCTTAATCCATAAAGGCGTTTAAATCCTTTTTGGAGGTAAAATTAGAAAAAGTTATGAGTTATAGTCACAACTACTAATACATATATATATTTTTATTATTCTTTTATCATTTACATTATTTGTTTTAATGATGTGATTTTATATTTACTTTTTGTTTGTTTTCTTTGTTATTTACTTTTGACTCTTAAGACACAAACTTCACACGTCATTTAACAAATACACTAACCTATTTATAGTTGTGTATCATTATGTCTATCACCAAGATCTTTAAATAGGAGCTTCCTTTTCAAATAATTACAAATTATTTTTTGAAATTACCCTAATGGTAGCAACTTTGAGCAGACAACTCAAAAACATTTTTGTCATTTCTAGGTTTCACTATAACAAATACAAAGAGTTCATTATGGCAGTTATAGATCTTGGTTGAGTCTTAATAGAAAGAAAAATACACCTGATATATGGAAGTGGTGATTGATGATTATCAAAACTTGTTTCAGAAGCCGCTTATACTAGAGAAAGCTATATACTAGGCATCATCTTGAAAGCACTAAAACCTTTGAGATGCTTACCTGGCTTACAAACTAGGAAAAGTTACTCGTTTCTAGCATGTACGACAAAATAATTGAAATGTTAAATTATGCTGACACTTTCATTTTTTTGTTAGAAGATTTTGCAACTTGAAAAACATTAATTAAATTTATTTTTTATACCCATTTGAATTCATCAAAAGCCCATCGATTTGTTAAATGTTAATAACTTTTATGATTGCTTGATGGCATTTTATAACCATATGATTAAGAATTATTTCATTTCATTCATAGTAAAAAAAATCTTTATTTGTGCTCATTTTGCTAATGAGTTACTTGAGCTTTTAAAAGTTTACAAACCTAGATTCCAACACTCTTATGTTAGGTTGATCGATTGATAATGGTAGCAGTAATAGTAAAAGTACAAATTAAATTTAACTTTTCATTTGTAAATATTTTCTGTTGTAGTGTTCAGGTGATGTACAGTAAACTTTGCTTATTTCCTTTAAGACATTGAGCAAATGTCTTATTCTAGTTGAGGAAGGGAATAGTTGACAGTTGTAAAATAATTAATAGTTGTGTTATTGTAATTTTTACAAATATTTTTTAAATTTTTTAGCTGAAAATGGCCAGATATAAAGTTTAGTTACTCTAAAAACATATCTTGCTAGTCTTGGAATTTAGTTACTTAAATAGAAAGATTAACATTTTCTTGTTTTTTGTCATCTTCTTTTAAGCTTCTACATCTAGCTCAAGTGTGACGTCTCTAACTTTTTCTTTTATTACTTATGTTTTTTCTTTTGTCTTTTTCGCATTATTGTATGCATATCTTTAGATGATGAAACATTGAAGTCAATGTTTCATAATCTAATTTTGGGGGTGTGGTGTCAATAATGATAATAATAATAATAATACATTTTGTGTGATCTTTTAATATTTGATGACATGATGACTTCTAATTTTTGGTATTTATATTATCTTTGCCTTTGATTTATTTTACACCATATTTGCAACTTTGGATGTTGATGTTGGTGACAAATGTGAATTGAGAGATTTGATAAGTAAAGTTGATTGAGCTACTTGAAAAGAATGTACGTGTCATAGTAAGTTCCAACTAAATTTTTAAGCCTATTATTCTTCTAGAGTAATCTTGTTGCCTACACAACTTAGTAGTTTATTGTTTATTATACAAGATCTTTATATTTTCTTTTGAGTCAACAAATAAAAAAAATTATGTTACTATACCTAAAAGTTCATTGAACTGGTAAATATAAAAAATTATTTAGAGAGCTAAAATATGACATAAATGTCATCTTTGATACATTTGAGCCTTTTCTAACCATCATTATTGTGAAATATCCATAGTTACTACTTTTAAGCCTATAAATTTTTTTTTAAAAAACTTTTTCTTTATTAAATGATCATTCTATCTCACTCCAATTTGTAGCGTTAGTTTATATTTTATGTTTTCCATCGCCTATTCATATTTGAGAAAAGTATAGATGATTTTTCAAAAAAAATGGTGCATTAAAAAAAATTATTAATGATAAAAAGAGAGAAAAGAAAAAAAAAATAAATAAATGAAAGAAAGTGAAAAGCACCTTATAATTTCCAAATGATCTCTATCTCTTTTTAAACATATATTTTGTTATTACTATTATCCCTTCTTTGTTAACCATGCCCTTAGCATACATTATGTTCTAATAAAAGTCTTTCTTGATTTTAGTAAATTATAGTCTAAATTATAAGTTGTTAATATGTATTAAAAGATGTGTTGATGCATAAAAATAAATACATATAATATTGGTTTGATTAGTAATTCGTTTGACTTGTTTGGTACTATTTTTCTATTATTTTCTCTCAATTATTAATCTTTTGAGTGACTATTTTTATTGTGTTTGTTTTCTTTTAAGAGATTCATTCTTACCCATGAGATTTTTGAATTTAACACGTAATTCTTGAAAGTGACTTGATTAATATAACTTTGATAATTGATCATTTTGCATAAGTTTACTTGACTGATTTATGTGAATGGTTGATGTGAGAGTGACTTCTCAAGGCCAGATATAATTTTTATGCTTTTATTTTATTGTTGTCATTAATACACTTAAAGAAGTAAACACCACTATCCTAAAAAATTCAATTTGGGTTTAAATTTTGCTAGATATTATCTATGAATTTATTATGAACTACATAAGCTAATTGAGGGGTATGTTAAGTGCTAGAGCATGTATGTTTATAAAGTAGAATCATTATTTTACACTACAAGTCTCATTAACATCTATACTTTTATGTAATTAAGTCCCTTAAGCTTTAATTTTGTGTGTTTTGTTATAATTTGAATAATTTATGTATTTTAAGGGTATTTTGGTCTTTTATGGTTAACGAGAAGTCAAACAACAAAACAACAACATTTTTTAGCTCAGCATAGTTAAAACCTTAGAAAGGGTATTAAGGGTAAAATTATAATTTTAGGATTTTGTTTGGGCTCATCTGACATAACATTGATCGATGATGTGGCAGCATTATATTACATTGACTGATGACATTGCAATATTCTACTGGATCAAAAAATGAGCTTACGATATATTCAATACAATGAATTAATGCTAGTTGACTTTTGCATTTACCGATGAGGTTGTAGCATATTATTGGTCCAAAAAATGTGTGTACCTTAAATGCAATTCACTAAATCACAGCCCTGGTAATGTGTTTCAGCCAATTAGAGCTTGTCACGTGGTGCAATCTTAAGTGTATGAGTTGTCTTTTTCCAATGGCCATGATTTATTGTTATATCTATAAATAGTGGAGTCCTCTCTAATTCAAGAGCTCTGAATCCAAATTTGAACTTCATTTTATGTAATTCTCTCTCTATCTTATATTTTCTATCAATTTTAATATAAAATTATATTTTGCCCTTAGTTTAATATAAGTGTTAATTTAGTTTTAAGCTTGAGTTGAATGTGAAGTCTCAACATAATTTATGGGCTTAATTTGGTCAGTATATTAACTCTCTCTCTCTCTGTGTCTGATTTATATGTATTGTTTTGGCTCATTATTAATAGACAATAATAATATTGTCTAGATTTGTACGATATATTAGCTCTATAGTGCACTGTTTCAGACTCGTTTTTATTTTTCTGCAGTCAATTTCCTTCTTTATTTTTCCAAGCCCATTACACAACATTTCTTCTTTTAATTTGCACTTCCAGTTACTTATAATGTAATCATATAATCTAAGCACCCACAATTTACTCCAAAATCACCTAATTTATTGCAAATAACTAAAAATAGATAAATATGCAAAATCAAGCTAAAATGCAACTAAAACACATCATTTACTCCTTAAGTAATCTTGATTTAAGTCCAAAAATACCATTGATAACTTGCATTTCATAGAGTTATCAAGCATACATTTCACTTTGTCAGTCAAGGTCCTATTTATTTTCTCTGCTAGTCTATTCTGCTGAAAAGTATAACTAACTATCTTATGTCTTACAATTCCATTTTTAGCATAATAATTATCAAACCTCTTATTATAGAACTTTAAACAATTGTCAATTTTCAGCATTTTCATCTTTCTTTCTATTTGAGTTTTTACCAAGGTCTTTCAAGTTTTAAATTTCTCAAAAACTTCATCCTTGTTCATTAACACATTTACCTAAACCATCCTAAAATAGTTATTAATTAGAGATATAAAGTATCTAGCTTCACCTAAGGATGTTATCTATGCTGCCCCCCACAAATTAGAGTAAATATATTCTAGAGTAGCTTTACTTCTATGTACTATCGTTCTAAACTTGATTTTTAAAGACTTGTGTAAGATGCACTTTTCACAAAAACCTCAGTATATCTAGTTTATCCATGCCTAAAACCTCCTGTTTACTTTGTTCTTTCAAGTTTTTTTTTTCACTCATATGGCCTAATTGCAAATGCCATAACATTATCTTCTCTTGACTCTGATTTGACACACTAACTTTACCAGTGACAACTATTTCCTTAAGAACATATAATGCATTACTTATTACACCTTTCAATAATACTATTGGCCTTTTAAGCACCCTTAAAGCCTTAGATTCAAGCTTAACTAAGCATCTAATTTTAAATAGCATCCCAAGAGAAATTAGATTTCTTTTTAGCTCACTTGTTTGACATAATCTAATTCCCTAATCATGCCATCAAACATTTTGAGCCTAATCAAGCCATTACTTACAACTCTGTAGTAAGCTTTATTCCCCATCATAACTATCCCACCATCATAGATTTGATAGTTCATGAAAAGGGATTTATTGGGGCATATATAAAATGAACAGCCAGAGTCAAATACCTATTTACCTTTAGATTTGCCATTTGTGGCTATCAGAACACTAGATGAGTCATAACCATTAGAATCTTGAGCTTTTTAATATAATAACAACATCACTACTTCTCTTCTTTCTATCTTCATTCTTGTATTCTTTTTCTAGGCAGTCTTTCTTGAAGTGTCCCTCTTTATGGTATTGGAATCATTTCAAGCTCTTTAGCTTTAATTTGGACATCTTTTTCTTGCCCTTTGAACCATCTCTTTTCTTTGGTCTCCCCCTTACAACTAAGCCTTCTGCCTTTTTCACTTGTTTCTTTATGACTTGTTTTGTTTTGAACTCAAAGTCTCCTCACATTTGCCATTGTGAGTGTTTGTCTATTATACATTAATGCGTAAATTAGATGGTCATAAGAGCTTGGCAAAGAACACAGCAATATCATAGCCTTGCCTTCATCATCAATTTTCACATTTATGTCTTCAAGGTCTAGAATGACCTTGTTGAATACATCAATGTGATTTGAAGTTAATGATCTTTCCTCCATTTACAAGGTACACAACTTCTTGGTAGCCAGCCTTTTTGTCATGGATTTCTGATGCCTTCAAATTTCTTACACAATCCAGCTATTGCCTTTTCACCACCAACCTCTCTCCAAACACCATCACCAAGACTTATGTTAATGGCACTATATGCCCGATCAAGAATATAAGGTAGATCATCATCTGAGACCTTTCTTGGTTTTTTGGATGAAAATGGTTCTCTAAGACCTCTTTTAATCCTTAATGTACCAAAAGTGCTCTTATCTTGAGCCTTTAGAGATGAAAGTCATTTTCCCTATAAATTTGTCCACATCTAGCTTGGGAATTGACATCTTGACGGTCAAAAGCTAAGAAAGAAGCTTTGATGCCAATTTGTTGGGCTTGAACCAACAAGATGCTAATTTTAAGTCACCCCTCAAATCCAATCTTATGCTTTAACCTTCAAATCTAAAACCTAATACCTTATTGATGTGTTTCTAATTTGATCAAAACAAATTAACAAGACTTAAACACAAAGAAGCAATGAGAATCACAGAATCAACACAAAAGATTAGAGTGGTTTGGCTATCAAAACAACCTACATCCATTGTGAAAATCAAAGAAAGATTTCACTATTTTGAGAGAATTCAGGATAAAATGTTATCAAGGAACTGTAAAGGAATTGAATGAATCAAATAACAAGCTCTAAGGCTTTATATACAATCAGATATGGATCTAAAAATATCACTTAGCAATCAGCAAACTGTTTCTGGGTTTTACAACAAACCAAGAAATTTCCCGCCCTTTTTAACAGCTCATAACAACCTCTTGAACAGCCAAGCTCTAATGTCCTATGTGTATATGCCTTAGCCATCAAAATGGTAGCAAACCATGCCGTTTAATTCAAAGTGATTTAAATGATTCACGGGACTAGTCACATGCCTCACTAACGGCATCTAAGGACATGAATACATTGTCATCCAAGCTTGCTAACGATGATCAACGACATGCCAGCGCCTCTATTACTACCAGTAACGACACGTTGGACTACTCTGCATCATCTGATTAGGTTCACTTCCAACAGTTACACTGGTGAAATTCATGATTTATATGATAGGTCATATTCGCTCTGCTTTAGCTCGAGTTTTAACTCCATTGACCCCCCTTCAATAAATGGAACTGTTTTGATATTTCTCAAATTTCTTTGTGCTGCCTGGTTGTACTGTTTATGGCATGCACTTGTAGCTACTGCCAAAGCTCATCGTCTGCTTGATTTAGAAGGATGAAATAGAAATTATGCTGTGTGAATGTGAATTTGTCAATTATATTGTTGCTAGATCGTTATTGATGATGTTTTGCTACTTTGAAATAAGTTACCTTCATGTTGTTATACATAACTGCAAAAATCGTATAGTATTGTATCCAATATCTTTTAACCGTATACAAAACATTTAGATCCAGTAATTATACAGTCACATGACAACCTTCGTCTATTTATTCTTGACCGATCATTTGCCATGCACAATCCTCCCATTCAGATTCCCTTCTATTATTTCTAATCTTAACCGCAAATTCATGCCTTTAATCCTATGGTTCAGATTTATTGGCTCCGCGGTGGAGCGTATCCACTGAAGCAACGGCCTTTTCGTTTGTTGAAAATCTGAAATAGACACTTGAAGCATGGTCAGAATTTTCGTTGCTCTAATGTACTAATTATGACATTTTTGGCACTATAAAACGATGCTTGAGGAGAAAAGACGTGCCCGATGGTTATTGCCAACTAAAATAATTAATTATTTATTATTTCTCGGGAATTTTCCCGAAAATTTCTCCAGCTAGCCAGATAGATGGAGTGTTTTAGAATTCGTCTTGCTTGAAAAATTTATTTATTATTATTTCTTTCTTTCATAGGCATGCTAGTCTTGTGCGTACTTTTCAAAGTACGTTGAAAGTTCCAAGCAAGCCTTTGTGTTTGTCCTCAGGAGGAATCCCACAAAAGCAACAGCTAAGTTAACGTAGAATTGATTCAAAAATAATTTTTCATAACTTTTCTGTTATTTGACAAGTAACAATTGAATCATAGAAAAAAATAAATTTTAGGTAGAGGTAAATTTCATCATATGTAATTTAATAAATTTTAGGTATATGTAAATTTCATCATATGTAGTTTAGTAAATTTTAGGTAGATATAAATTTCATCATATGTAATTAAAGAAGAGCAAGGATGGCCCTTGAACCGGACCTTGCTAATCGACCGGCCTGATTTATCTAATATATTCAAAGAGTGTTACTGCACTTATAAATTTGTATCCAACATAGTAACACTAACATAAATTCATCATTTAGACGAGAAAGTAAAAATTCAAAAATTAATTATCATGTGACCCTTAAGATAATCTCACAGCATGTTCCATATATATATATATATATATATATATAGACATCTTATACATCATCTTTGTATCCCATCTTTATGAACTTGATATTGTTGATATTAAAATCCCCATTTTAATCATATAGGCTGAGGATAGATATCTCGCTCTCTCCAATCGCCAATGGACTAGTGGCCCATTGGCAACTTGTGCCTTGAGTGTAGGTGTTCGAGTCCGAGCAATGAATGGAATTGGATGTCCTTCCCAATAAAATTAGGTGGAGGTCTACTTGTCATTCCTTTATTTGGGGAAAATTAGATATTTCTTTAATATTATGTGAGGATCAAACTTTGGACTGTGACATAATAGAATTATTAAAGAGAATCCCAAACTTCGAGCTATGCCATAATAGAATTATTAAGGAGAGTCCCAATCGATTTCTAATTGTAAATATCAGTAGAGCTCTAGTTATAATATATATATATATATATATATATCTTGCTCTCTCTAATTATTCGTCTAAACATTTTCATAATTAAAAGCTACTGATATTTATAGTAAAAAATTTCCACTGCTTCGACAACAACGTGATAGGACAGTTCAAGTTATAAATTTATAAGATTACTCGATGGCTTAGTGCTTACTTTTATTATTAATTTCAACAATGTGATCGAAATTTAAGTCCTCTCATGTACATGATGATGGTTTATGGACTTAGAAATATGAATTATGTCATTATAAAACTAATCTAAGAGACTAGGTGATCTAAGAGTCAAGAATTTTAGATAAACTTCTAATCGTATTAGTAGATTTTATTATTTTTCTAAAAAAAAAATTATAAGTTCTATATTGTATACTACTTATAAACTTGTTATCACAAGTTTCAAGTTATTTTTCTTATATTTTATATTTTGTTCTTGTTTTTTAACGCCATGTTAAATCTAAATACGCAATCCGATTCACGTTGGAAGTACCACCTTTAACATGATGGTAGTTATGGTAGTTTTAAGCCTTCAATAAAATCTGCGTACCAATATTACGAAAAACTTCATAAAATACCGACTCACCGTACATATGCTGTCAAATTTCATTAATTAGACCTAGAATTCCATAATTTTTTCTATTTTTATACTTTTTCTTTTAATTACAAATTTGGTTTCAAAATGGGGTCCGTCTATGTTGCAACAGTTACATCTTGCAACTGTTTTTATTTTTTGTGATAAAATTACATTAAAGTCCCTTAAATTTTCTGTAAAATACAATAAACAAAAAAGTTTATAAATATTTACATATAAGTCCTTTTTTAGATTTATTTTCATTAATTTAATTTATTATTAATTATATTTAATTATTATTTTATTAGTTATTAATATATAAATATAATATGATATAATAAAATAATGTTCTAATATAATTTATTTTTATATTATAATATTTATATATAAGTCTTTTTTTTAATAAAATGACATTTGAAAAGAATTTTAATTGTTGTTGTTGTTGTTATTATTATTATTATTATTGCTATTAAATTTTTTTTTATTTATTTTAATTATTATTATTAATAAAATTTATTAATTTTATTATTATTAATAAAATTTATTAATTTTATTATTTTAATAAAATTTATTAATTTTAAATTATTTTATTAATTTTATTATTTTAATAAAATAAAATTTTATTAATAATAAAAATTAAAATAATAAAAAATAAAATAAAATTAAATAATAATTTTAATAATAAATAAATTTTAATAATAATAACAATAATTAATAGTAATTAAAATAATACAGTTAATATATTTTAATAATAGAAATATTAATACTAATAATAATAAATTAATTACGGTATAATAACAATTAAAATAATAAAAGTAATAAATTTTATTAATAATAATAATTAAAATAACTAAAAATAACAAAATTTAATAGCAATAATAATAATAATAACAACAACAACAACAATCTAGCTTTTAAAAATTCCAAACATAGGTAAGAGTTTGAATTATAATAAGTTATTTACTTGAGATATAGAAATTGGAATCGAAATGAATAACATTCACATTAATGTGTTTACTTTATTTTATAATTGAAATAGACTATTGCAAATAACTAAAATACCTATGTTAATTATGTCCCTAATATTATTTGTATATATTATAATTAAAATAATAATAATAATACTATTATTATTAGTTAAAAAATTAATAAAATTTAATAATAAGAACAAAATAACAATGAAATTAATGGCAATAATAATATTAATGATGATAATAATTAAAATAATAAAAAATTATTAATAAATTTTAATAATAATAATAATTAATAGTAATTAAAATAATACAGTTAATATATTTTAATAATAGAAATATTAATACTAATAATAATAAACTAATTACGGTATAATAAAAATTAAAATAATGAAAGTAATAAATTTTATTAATAATAATAATAATTAAAATAAAAAAAAAATTTAATAGCAATAATAATAATAATAATAACAACAACAACAACAACAATAATAACAACTATTAAAATTCTTTTCAAATGTCATTTTATAAAAAAAGAACTTATATGTAAATAATATAATATAAAAATAAATTTTAACAGTTTTGATAGACGAAACTTCAGGTCAAATATTAATGTTGCATATTTTTTGTTAATTAGAACTATTATGTAACCCCGTGCATCCAAAACCAAATTGACTTTCATTAGTCTTAAAATTCTGGTGAATTGATTTCGTTTGGATATTGAGAATTCAACTGCTCATTTAGTAGCATATTTCTTCGGTAAAATTTTCTTGATTTGTTTTATTTTTTTTTAATTTTCTAAACATTTTAAAATCTCAAACGTCAATTAAATGTTTGAAATTTCATGGATCAAATGTTTTGTGGTAAAATATGTTGTCTTGGAGTCTAATTATGACCTACTTGACGCATGTTAGTATATTATATTTGTATGAGATGATACAATAAAATCCCTCTATATGATACTTTATATAAGAATAACCTTCATATAGAAATAAAAAATTATGGTCCCAATTTAGGCCACTTATAAATAAGAATAAATTTTATATTGTAATAAATTATAATTTTTCTATATCCCACCTTAATCAAATAGGCTTCACATAGTAATAATTATAATTTTATATTAAAGGATTAAAATGGAATAATATATTTTAAAAAAATTATTTGAGATAATGATTTATTCTTTAAACTCTAAAGATTACTTTGCATAACACCAACACTATATAGTTCTACGCACTAGATTTTTTAAACTATATCTATCTCTTTTATCAACATCTATATCTATTTAATTTGACATACTCTATTAATTAATTATCAATACAATTTGTATTTTACCTCTATATTACTTACAATAAAATAATTAAGTCAAAACAATAATTTTTATAACTACATCTCTATTAAATTATAACTTTCTCACAATAATAAAATTAGTTGATCCTAGTATTATGACTATAGTGAAATTTTAATGTACATGTTTTTGTCCATATTTTATCAAGTACTATATATTTTCAATATCTTATATCTATATACATAGATGTACTTCAATAGAATTTTAATTTATAGCAGTGTAAAACTATAAGTCCACACTTTATATTATGAGAGATATTACCGTGCAACATATATTATAAGAAATATTGATCTGACCTAATGTTGCAACTTTAATATGGGTTATACTTTCATCTTTTTCATTTCAAACAACATACTAATGTGTGTAATATGAAATATGAAATAAAAGAGTTGATTGAAATTGATTAAGAATCGTTGTGACTGACAGCGGTTGTACTCTAGCTTTACCCTTTTGTTGTTGGCTAGCCATCAGCCAGTAACAGAAGAAAGTGAAGAAGCGTTGTTGACAATCAGGGGCCATGTTTAGTAAAGTCATCATATGTGTGAGTATCAATGAGATCATTCCATTTTTGCTTTTAGAACAACTAAGAGAAAAAGAAAGTGGCCAAGTTCATGCATCATGAGGGGAAATATTGATCGACGCTACTTCCTGGAAGGAAACTGAGAAATACGCACTCGCAGACATATCCATAACATAATGTCTGAATAATCGATCAATTATTCATTACAAACCAATAATACATCACAACAGAAAGTCACATCTATCTTTGCTAGATTGTTGTCAAATACTGAGTTTTGATGACATGGGTGATTACGAAGAGCAACGGCCCACGTGAGGAGCTTTCATTGAAAGAGCTCGGCATGTGGGTCCAACAATTTGCCCAGTAAGAGCCCATTACATGAGCCGTTGGTCTTCGTAAATATAACGAAGTCGTCCATGTGATTAAGCCGTGGTATATTTATTCTTTTTATTATACTATTCATTGATCGGAACGTAAGCACGTGATAAAAATTTAACAGAAGCACTACAATACATTCAGAGTACCCAAGATTTTTCAAATTTTATGAGTCAAATTCCACAAAAATGTATACACGTGCGACATGGACAACTGGTGTTAGTCAAAGCTGACAGTAATTCTATGATGGTAATCACCAACTTTTTGCAAATTAACCAAGCGAATTTCGTGCCACAACTTTCTCCTACATCGAATGATTCCATAATACTTCTAAAATGCTACAGTCGTATCTATTTGATAAACTCGGTTAATTTAATTAACATACTAAAGGTCTTGTTTCTAATGATAAAGCCGCCTCCATTTTTCCACCTTTAATTTTTTTTCCTAATTAAAATTCCAATCAATCTATTTTCTTTCCCGTGGAAAATGTTCTTGCCGTCTACGACACCTTTAATTTCATGCGTGTTTTCTTCTATATATAGATGAATGAGGTTTCTTTCTTTCCCAGCTGTAGCCTCTCCTTTAGCCAATTTTCAACATTTTTAGAAACTAAAATTCCTCTTGCTTTTTCCTTTTTTTTTTGGGTAATTAAGTGCTGGCTTGATTGATTGCATGGAAAATTACCAAATGTTTTTCCCTTGTTCATCTACAGGGAAATCGGTTTATCCTGTGACAACAACGAATTATATAGCAAATTCTAGTGATCATGTTTTTAGTCATGGGGATCAAAGCTCAGATGGGTTCTTAGGGTTGAAACAAAATTTTGGACAAAAAATAGATATTGTTCAAAACGATTCTCATAATGGAGCTTTTCATGGGTCTGAAAGTGAAGGGAAATCATGTAAAACGAAGGGAGAAGAGAAGATTAAGAAGCCGAGATTTGCTTTCCAAACAAGAAGCCAAGTTGATATACTCGATGACGGCTATCGATGGAGGAAATACGGTCAGAAAGCTGTTAAGAACAACAAATTCCCCAGGTACATAATTAGTTAAGTTAATTACAACTTCTTCATTTCATAGATTTTGAGTTGGTTTTTGATATTGTTACCTTCATGCATGGTATATTATATTCAAGTACATCTTAGCCTTATTATTGCTTTAAGGCTTCTCCAAAAAGTGAGATCTCATTTGATAAAGAAATCAATTTATCTTGGTTGTGGGGATAAGAGCTTAGTGCAATTGTTCTTTTCAGATTAGGCTTAGCTCTGGATCCATGTAAGATATGTGCAGGAGCCCTTGCTTGGTTGCTACATAAGTAGAGGAATTAGATTTTAATCAGTTCTTATTTAGTTCTAGGGTTTCTCACTCTCCCCGGAGTTTCCTTTCTGTACGAATCCTTTTGGAAGCGAAGAACTTAGACAGGCAAGAGTTCTAGATCACAGATTCAACTCTAGATCACATTTTCAACTCACTGTATCTTTTTTGTGCAACAAAATTAGGGCATATTAGGTTTTCTCGAAATTTACTCTAAAGACTCCAGCAAAAGATGTATTCAAAATAATACATCGACTTTCTTAGATGTCCAAATAAGAAAATCTGCTAATTAGATCTTGGATTTCTATGACACTGCAACATCAATACGCACACAAGCACATATAGAGAAGGCCCAGATATTTGATTTATATATCCAAAAATCAAAACTGAATCAACTGAATTTATCAATATAGATCTCACAGTTATTTCCATGTAACCTAATCCAATTTGATATCCACGTTGAGATAGGTAGGTTCGGAATGAAACATACGGCTCTCTTTCGGATAAATTCCTCCGCTCTCCATTTGCATTTTGATGCATCTAGAAATTGAGGCGGACAATTAGGCCGCAGCCGAGAATTATATTAAGCACATACATCTGTTATAAACATACAATACAGACCATTTAATTATATCATGATCAGTTAATTGTAGTTTTTAGTGAGAGTAATGAAATTCATAATACGATTATTAAATTTGGTATGCAGAAGCTACTACCGTTGTACACATGAAGGGTGCAATGTAAAGAAGCAAGTTCAACGTCTAACAAAGGATGAAGGCATTGTAGTGACTACTTACGAAGGGATGCATAATCATCGAATTGACAAGCCCACTGACAACTTTGAACATATCTTGAATCAGTTGCAGATTTACACTCCATTTTGAAGCCTTATGGTCAATGTGAAACTACACCTGTATGCCTCCACAAAAGATGCATGACATTTGGGATTTACTCTTAAAAGGATGTGGAAATAAAGTTGTGTACTCATCGTAAAATTAATATTGGAAGAAGATCCTACATTATTTAAAGACTCGTAATTAGGTAACATTAAATTGAATGTTACTTTTTGGTTTGGTTTGTGTTTAGAAGATTAATGTAAATTTGTCTTTTAAGTAACGAAAAATCTCTGAATGTATGAGTTAACTAGTGTTTTTTGCCAATCATTATTAGGTGAAAAGATAACATAAGCCTATTTATGCATGAGTTGATCTTGATAACATCATTAAAAGTCCATTAGTCTAATTCATATTCAAAAGTTACCTAATTATGAGTTGAGTGTAGCTTCAAGCTATTATACTTAGCTTTGGGAACAATTCGAGAGAATCTCATCAATGGATATGAGTATTTTGGCTAAACTCTTCAGTATGCTGTAACACTGTAGCAGGTTCGCTCATCCAACAAGCTATATAAGAATGGCTAGTAATGATCTGATTTTATATATATAAGGATCTTCAGAGACTTCGCGACTTAATTGTAAGCATCATGTTGTAGAAATCGTACTGCTAAGTGCTAACAAAAGAATTGAGATGTATGAATAAATTTTAAACATTCAATAGTCGATTTAGTTTTGTGAAACAGACACATAATGCTCTTCAAAATTTTCTACTCGGTTCAAGATCTCCTAGTTCCTAATTAATGTTTTAAATGCTCAAAGTGTGATCATCTCAGTCATCTTTAAATTTTATGATATATTTCTCTAATTTGCAAGTTAGGGGAGCTTTAATATAACGGACTCACTACAATTTAAAAAAAAATTATTATATATATTTAGAGGTTTTATTCTACTTCAATTTTTCAAATCATTTCATATTTAAGAGTCCTATTTAATATTGAGGTGAGACAATTTAAAAGCAATAGTTTCTGTAAAAAAGAAGTTGTAGCTGTAAAAGCAAATTGATAGTTTATAATAAATATGGCTTTTAAATAATAATTTTTACAAAAATAATATAAATTTTTTATCATACAAGTGTGAATAAAATTAGTTAAGTGTCGTAGTTTTAAAGTACAATTGCATAACCATAATACCAAACATGGGCTTAGATGTCACGGCTTAACTCTTGAACATTGAAAAAACTTCATTTTGGAATATTTATGTGATGACTCTAAATCCAAATTTAAGCAAGCAGTTAACATTAATTAATATTTATGGGAGGGGATCTTCCTTGTTAATTTGTTAGTAATACCACGAACATATTAATTAATGCAAAAAAATTCTATGTAACTGAGAAAAAAAAAATTGGACTTAAGTGAAAATCATCAATGTAACTTATAATGTATTCATAGCCCTATCATTATTGATTTTTTAGACTTTTTTTTCCCTTTTATACAATTGGTAAATACTATTATAAATTGAACACAACTTGCAATTACTTCATTGCTAAAGCTTAGATCTCAGGCTTGTATTTTTTGCGTAGTTTGAACAATGAAAACTCCTACTTTCATGTACCCAAAAAGAAAACAATCATGAAGAACGTTTATTCATTACGAATACATGCATGCTGATAGGAAATTTCTCCAAACAACAGGTTCAGGTGGAATATAAAACAGACCAGCTCAAGGAGATGAATTATCTCGGGAGATACGGACTGCCAGTACTAGAGGGAGTCGAACAAGGCCAATTGCACCAGATTAGTGCGATGCACATGACTCTGCAATCACTTAAAATAAAAGAGATGAAGTTACAAGTTACAACCGCCCCCAAGAGCGTAGTCGAGTTGATTGACAGTGTAATCTATCGCTCCTCACTTGTATGGACTCGGGTTCAAGCCTAGGGGGTGAGAAGGGAGGTAAAAATTGATTTGGTCTTGCCCACCCTCCCTTTCCTTTTAAAAAAAAAAGTTACAAGTTACAACCACCGTACACATCCACTGCATACCCATACTTCCAGGAAGTTGATTAAGAGCCAATGACTCCCCACATTCGCCAAGAAGTTATTACCAAACTACTCTAATGACAGAGGTAAGTACATTATAACACTAAAGCCCCGCTTGGAATTGAGATTGGACATAAGTATCTTAAAAGTTATAGCACTAAATTATTTGATAAACACTAGCTGTTATAACTTGAAAATCATATTGATATGATTTTTCACTTATATAATGAAAAATATATTATATTTTTAATAATTTTATCAAAATTATTATTTTAAAATTATATTTTACTGAATATTATGAACTTTGGTTTCATAGTTAACAATTTCTTTTAATAGTAGTTGTAACTTAAAAGATATAATATCTTAATCCTAAACAAAACCTAATATGAATTACTTAAATATTAGAGTAGGATCGTCGGAATCTCTTTCGATTTTATTTTCCGATATGTACAAGTTAGAACTCCATTTTATTGTTCTCACAGGATTTGGAAAGGGGGGAGGAGGGGGGGTGGGGGGTAATCTCAATTCTCAGCATGTCACTGGCATCCTCAATCCGTCAGGAATTTCATCGAAGATTCATCCATTGCAACCCTAAAAATAATATAATGCGTTATGTTGCGATTTTCTAGTTGACTAGAAAAGAGAAAGCTGGAAAATTATGATACTGGTGGTCCCAGTGTGAATGAGTTCCACAAAGTTTTTTGGGCGTCACCCATGGTCTTGAATAAATGTAAAGCTGAATAATCTGGCAGCTAGCAACCTTACTTTGACTCTACTTTCATATTTATTATATATTATGTTAACAACTTCGATTGCCTTATTTTCCTGAGTCATATTGTTCATGAAGATACATGCTTCAGAAAAACTACGGAAATTAACAGTTTACTTGACTCCTCATCAATGCTAAAAGGCCGCGATGAATTTTAATTATTAAGAGAGGAAAAAAAAAAGCATAAATTCAAAAAAAATAAATTGAAAAAAATAGCACCAAAAGTATACTTTTTATTTCTTCTTTTGAAAATCAAAAAGCAAAAATATGGCCATCTTTATCACATTCTTTTAATCTTTTTTCACTTTTGGTATATCAAACGTATCACACATATCCTATAGTCAAAATATTGATCTACTCCTTGTTCAATTAAATATATTTTAAGATGTTGAAAATAAAATTTTTAGGATTAAGCTAGAGGATTATACATTGAACAATGGGTGAGTGTTTAGCATAACTATGTTATATTAGTTTATAATCTACTATCCTTAATAGTAATTAATATTATGGATATTTTTGTAATATATTATTTTATTAAAATAAGTGGATATAGTTGTTTTTTGAAGAAATTTTAGAATACGTTAGAGTGCCATGTCAGTCATATAACAAGCAAATGATATTATTAAATATGCTCATTTGTTTTGAAAACCAACAAATACATATCACACATGCAATAATGAGTTGTTTTATTTTTCATGTGCTATAAATTTTCTCAGTTTTTAGAGTGCAAATAAATTTATGGTGCAAATATAGTAACATCCATAAAGATCACAAGTCCACCATAACGCAGCTAATTCTCATAGGGAGTAGCTGGAGGCCTTACCAAATATGATGAGTGTTAATATGTACACATTTTACTTCGAAGCCGCTCGAAAATTCACTTGCCAACTTCAATGGCTTCCAGCTCTCTTAAAGGAGAGAAAAGCCTACGTGTAGGCCAGTTGATGTTAAATTTCATGATTCATAGTAACCAAGAAATGATGAGTGCGTATAATTGGAAAGGTATGGTGTCTCTAATGCATGAAATGAAGTTTATTTGACGAAAGAATTCAAGTTGCATTTTACTTCTGCAATAACAATTTTTTCATGGATTCTAGAACAAATAATTTAAGACGTATGGAAGTGGCTGGCTGCTTGTCCTTTCCGCCCTGATGCCCTCCTTTTTCTATTTGTACTGTTGTTTGCTTTGTATATGTATATGAGCATACGTATAGGGTTGGTCATGTTTAGAAGAAATTTATAGCTAAGTACCCATATCTTGTATCTTTCTTTCAATGACTTTCTTTGTCATTGTTATTAATTTTGGAGGGCCTACAAATTATTATGAATTGAAGTTTCAAATTAAGAAACTATTTCACAAAAGGGACAGATTAAATTAAAACACTGATTTTGATTTGAGTTGTTTTTCAACTCCCACCTCTAGGCTCTACATGAGCTCAATAAATTAAGATTAATTGAGTCAAACATTCCACCAGAAATTTGACCGGGGCCCCCCACCCCGCGGTCCTCTCTGTTTTCTTTTCTTGTCGATTTGTGCTTCAGAAATAGAAGTTGTGGAAAAAGAGAGAATAAACTAATGGCTGAAGGGAAACATTTGGAAAAAGTTCAATTGGGCAAGGACTTGAGGGGCACACCTTGAAATTCTACTGAAATAGCATCAAATGATGCACCTGTAACAGAACTTTTGGTGGACAGAAGAGGCATGAAGAAATCCTTAACCGGCTAGAATCAGGATTTTAGTTCAGAATGGACCATAATATAGAAGCAAGCAACCTGAGAGGCAAATTACAAAGTTTTCTCTCAACTCGAAGTCCCCCAGGGCGTTACATAGTCCCATTCCTGAATTCAGGGAACTTTTTGTCCAGTAGTTTATACTTGCACTCGTTGCGTTAAGTGTTTCCAAAAATCCAACAGCACCGGCTGTTTCCATTCGCCGGGCATTCTTCATTATGCCGCATCCAGCCAAAAAAAGCCTGAGGGATCAGTGTGAGCCTCTTGATACAAATTCAGTCAATGGAATAGGACATCAACGCACTTTGGACTAGTGAAATAGTCACTTGGACCCCTTTTGGGACACACAGACCCACCCTTTTGACAAACCTGGAGGGTTTATATGACTATTTTTGAAAAAAAAAAAAATTCTGTGTATCCGATAAAAAATTATGTGTAATTATTTTTTAAAATAAGGAGTTCTTTATGACCATTTTACCAAACCACGGGGAGAGTTGCTGTCCTTATATATTCAGTCAATCCAATGCCTTGTTCAATAATTCATTTCCCATGCTCACCTTTTACCTAACTTAGTATAATGGCTTTTGCTATTGCTAGCGATTACACATGTTGCTGCACCGGGACCTTTGTAGCAATAACTTTCCTTCTGCTTGGACAATACAAATACAATGACCAAAATCTTGGCCTAAAATTTGTTAGCATGGGATCCCTTTCGCTTTTGTATCCTTTACGCTTATGCCTGTGCATGGATTAGTACCATGATTGGGCAATGAAGTCAAAAATTTTGACATCAGAAAATTGTTGTTCTTTGTTGACAATGACGCTGCCCACAGACTTCTGTGTTTGGAGCAAAGACCAAACCGCATGATTACTTGTTTGAATCAACTTAAATAACAAAAATTGCTCGTTCTGGCGATTCTATGACATGAAGGTGAGGTAAGGATGATTTTCGCAAGCTAATTATTAATTAAAGACATGATTTGTGAAAGAAATACAAAGAAACATGTGCTCTTCTGTTCCAACATTCTTCAAGGCCGATGCAAGGACTGGTGATGATCATAGCCTGTAAACGAGTTCATAATGGTAATGGCTGAACAAAACACAGATTTGAGTTTGCGTGGGGAGAAACAAGAGCCTTTACATAAGTGGCTTGGTTTGAATACATTTCAGCCAAAAGAATATCAAAATTGACAAACAAGGCACAGAGGGCTTTAGTAATGAACAGCCTCACTTAAAAGCCTCAAAATGATATAATGCTAAAGCTAGAATAAAATATAACTTAATAAATGGTTCTTTTTGGTAATTTACACACATTAGTATAAATAGGAAACAGAATAGGTCCCAGAAAGCATAATCAAGATTTATTCCAAGTAAACCGAAAAAAAAAATTACAAGAAGTTAGAGATCAAACTATAAACTCTTCTTATAAAACACTCAGGTTCCCCTTCCAAAACATTTTAGTGTTTCTCCTTTGGGGTGTCCTTCTCAGGAATCTTTGTCTCCAGCTCCTTGGGCTTTATGTTCTCCGCAGCTCTGAAATAACGTTCATCAAAGTCACATTAATCTCACATACAGAATCAACTTAAACGGCATTTACGGAAATAAATAATAAATAATAAATAAAGACATTCACGAAACGGTAAGCAAAGAAGTAAACTACTGCAACCATTATGCATAATCTAGGAAGGCCATAAAAAAGATAAATTTAGATTTTCTTCACCACAAGACAGTCAGAATCACAACCTGAGTTCAGAGGTTGTTTTTCCTATCATTTAAAGTAATCACAAGAACTCGAAGCAGTATTTTCGTGGCCCAGTTTTGACAGAAGTCTTTCATAATTAGCTGGAATCTAATGCAAATCATCCAACTTAAGCAGAAAAAATGTACAGTTTAGGGCCTTAAAACAGTAGCCCATTACCACTCGCCATGCCGTTCAGTGCAACTTCCAATTATCA
Organism: Luvunga scandens; assembly: GCA_030449905.1. Lineage (NCBI taxonomy): Eukaryota > Viridiplantae > Streptophyta > Magnoliopsida > Sapindales > Rutaceae > Luvunga > Luvunga scandens. The sequence goes on along the minus strand of JASUUG010001122.1, from coordinate 1,248,224 downwards.
CAGCTCACTAAACCAACTCATGAGAACTCTACGAATTCAGTACTAAATGATATAGCAGCTAAATTTGCCAAGAAAGCTTGAAAAAGTAAAAAATGAAAGGAAAATAAAGGATTGCTAAAAGCCATCAAATCAACATCAAGGATGCTTCTATATAAACATCCGGCAGAGGATTGAAGCTATCAGACAGACATGCTGAACTCAACATTGAACCTTCTTCAAACCAGGATTGCTAACTAATTAACTACACTATTCTCGCCTAACAATATGAGGAAACTAAAGAAATTTATATCCTCGTTCTGAACAACACGTCAATATTAGAATAGAAACTAATGCAATAAGAACCTGAAGCAATGGTTAACTTCCGAGGCCCTAGCAATAAATTCTTTAATATATATATATATATATATACTATTTACACATATATTCACAACCTTAGAATGCTACGGTGCTAGACCCAACAAAGCATTTATAACATTTAAAGCATTCTGCAATTCAACTACTAGTTGCTCGTAATCAGATTCTTCTAAAACCATTAATTTCACTCAATCAAGGACCCAATCCTCTGCTACAACAAATTGCAGCACCCGAATATCTAAACTAATGGGACAAAGATGTCAAATTAATCATCTAAAGCATATGTTGAACAGCACATCATTCCCATTCTAACTTAGAGAAGAACCTCTAATTATTTCAACTACAATGGCATTGAGCTGCTAACCAGCAACGATTGACCCTAAATTCATTTATATAAAAATTAAAAAGCAGTATTACTATTATCTTTTCGTAACAACAGTTGGTTACTGATTAATTTTCCCTATTTCATAAAATTTAAGAATAATAAAAAAATTAAAGAATTAGCAACAAATCATATCATATAAAGTAAATTGAAATTAAAAAATGGAAAAAAGAAATTACTTTGAGGCAGCGGTGGATTCTTCTTCAAGCCAATTGCGAATATGTTTAACGTTGCGTCTGAAAATAGCTGCCGATTGTTTGACGTCACTTCTCAGTAGAAGAACCACAGCGCTGACGCCAGCCACTGTCAGAATGAAATTGGTCAAAGCCATCTCTTTTTATCCGTTTGCTTCTTCAATCTTCAAATTACTACTGATGCCAGTTGCGATGCGAGGGTTTTGCTCCTTCGGAGTTTTTCTATTCAAACAAAATTATTGGGCTGCGTTTTGGATCACATGGATCTTAAAATATGAGGCCCAGTCTTCTTTGTTTTTTTTTTTAATTTTTGGTTATTTTCGCTTGTCAAAAATAACACATCTCATGTATGTACATGGTTTCTTGTACAATCTAAAACGTCGACTAAAACGTGATATGAAAAGATTGAGGAAAAAAAATATTAATAATGGTAAATAATTATTTTTAGGTGTATTATAAAGATAATTAATTATGAAAAAAATTAAATTAATATTTGGTAAATTTTATTTTTAAAATTACTGTAAATTTTAAAAGTAATTGTATGTATTTGATAAATCTTCTTTGTATATATTTGATCAATCTTTTTTTTTTAAAGGAAAGGGGGGTGAGTAAGCTCAAATCAATTGTTTTATCCCTCTCTCCACCTCTAAGGCTCAAACCCGAATCCATATAAGTGAGGGGCGACAGATTGCACTGCCAACTAACTCAGATACGCCCTTGGGGGCTTGTATTTGATAAATCTTACTGTTAAACTAGTTTAAAAAAATAAATTATTAAATTGGATGAAATGTTGAATAAAATTTTATTTTTACATTTATAAACATTGTATACAAAATATTTTTTTATTGTGTATATATAATAATTGATAGTTAAAATTAATATTTTATATTATCTTTTTTTATTTTTTTATCTCAATATAATTGATAATAAATAATTTCTTTAAAGTTAATGATCTTATTTTCTAATTAATAAGGACAATTTTAGGTTTTTATAAAATATATAAGAATAGATATAAAATTGTACTAAGTATAAAAGGGATTCTCAAAATCAAAATTTAAAAAGTTATTAATTCTCTACTTTTCAAAATTTACTATATGATGGAATCATTTTACTACAAGGGATTTTTAAAATAATTTTTCAAATACCAAAATTAGCTGTTAACTTTCCAAAATCAATTGAGTTTCCCAAAAATAATTCCAAACAGGTCTTAAATATGTAAGCCCTATGATATTTGCAATTGAATAATTCATTCATGTCACATAAATAGTCCCCTTAAATTATACCCATTTGTCATTTTTTTTTCTATCAGTGTTTACTTATTTTGGAACAAAAAATTATTAGAATTTTTTTTTAAAAAATGAAATATTATGGAAATTAACCCAATTCCTATTTCATTTAAGAGATTTTCCAGTTGAATTAATTGACACCCACAAAAGTTATTTGAATTAAAATAAATAGTGTAACCAATTTTAAAATTATATTAGATGTGTGACAATAAAATGACACATTTGATAACCACATTGGATTTATGCTAGAATTCCTAATAAAATTAATAAATAAGTTGAATTTATGTTGACCTAAATTTAGCACTAACTGAAAAAAACTACTTGCCAAACTAAATTACCATCTTTACAGTTTAGCATGGTAGTACCCATTAGTTAGAAACAAGATGCAACTAGGTTTGTTTATTTAGTGATTAGCAAAATAATTTAGTTTAAGGGTAAGTTTCATCTACCCCTTATTAAATTGACATACTTCAATTTATATTTCAAAAATATAAAAATTTCAATTTATCCTCAACAACCCTTTCTCCCTATTAATTTTAACCATTAAAAGGGTAAAATTATATTTATACATTTTCTTGACAATCAACTCATAGATAAGAAGTCAAAACATACACGTTAATTTTCAGGAAACTCAAATATTTCAACAAATTTCAACACATACCCAAACATTTCAATAAAATTCACTTTGCACCTAAATTAATAATTTTTTTTAATTAGCTAATCTTTTAACTGCAAAAGCATAAAAAATTACTTCTTTTTAAAATAAGAAAATTTAATTCCTTTCTCACTTTTTTCTTTTATTTTTTGTTTTTGGGTTAATTTCTTCATTTTCTTTGGTTCATTTTTCGCTTTTTTTCATTTCCGGCCTTTTTCTCCATGTTCTCCACACTTCATCTTCTTCAAGCATCATAAAGCCACAACATCCACAGCAGTGACTCACGGCGAAGTTTGGAGCGACATGTGATTATGGGCTTATTTAGAATGGTCAAGCGCAGCCATTGGTATTGCTTGGCATGGCCAACTTGCTTGGAATGGCCCGCATAACCATGGGTTTTCCTTGGGATGGCCGCGCACGGCCATTGGTTTGCTTGGCATGGCCGCTTGCGGCCATGGGTTTTGCTGGACTGCTTTAGATTAAAAGTGGTTGTGGAGTTGTTAAGTGTGTGAAAGAGGAAAAGAAAAAAAAAACTGAACAAAGAAGAAGATGAATAGGAAATGGAACGAAGAAGATAAAAAAGAAAGATGAAGATAGAGAAAAGAATTTCATTTTTTATAAATTATGAGTTTTTATTTTAAAACTTATAATTTTTTATTAAATTTGAGAATCTTCATTGATTGAGGGTGAGATTTTATTTGTAACTGTGTGTAGAAGGAGGTTTTCGAGTGATTTTTTATTGGGTTAACATGAAATATTCCTGTTTTATGTATTATTGAGATTTTGTTTTATTGTCTAAAAAGAGATCAAAGGGTGATTTTGTTAGTGATGTACATAAAATTTGAGTTAGCCTTATTTTAGAAACAGTAAGGGCATAAAAGATATATCTGTCCAACACAGATATAACAGTGAGATAACTTATTTTATAATTAATAAAGATATATCGTATTTTAGTGAGTTAAATGTTGTTTAATGGTTAAATTTAACAAATTTTAGAGGGTACATTAAAATTTTCATACTTTTTGGAAAAAAATTAAGGGTGGTGATATTTCCACCCCACAAATTCTGTAAATCCACTCTACTTCTAGAAAATAATTATAAAAATTTCATATTATTTTTAAAAATTTAAAATAAAGAAGACTTCTGAAAAAATAATCAATTAAATTTTTTTAAAATTTTTAATTTATTTTTGATGACTTAAATTTTTTTTGTTATATTTAACTATTAAGATGCTTCAACCTAAATTTAAATTAACTATTTTATCCTTAAAATGTAAAAGTACAAAAAAAAATTACTTTAACTTCAATATTTTTTTATTTTATACAAAATTCGTTGTTTCTAAATGATCAATTCTACTTTATTAGTATGATTATTAACCTTTAACTAACATATTGTCATTATGAGTCAATACTCATGTAAATTATTAGGCTATCAAATTCATGTCATGTACATGTAAAATATTAAAAATTATTAGACTTTATTTAAAAAGTTAAATAATAAGTCACAAAATTAATTACCTAAAATATTAAATACAAAAACACATTATTCTTTAGGTTGGGTTACTTGGGTAATTTTATGCTATAAAGATTACATAATTAAATAAAATTCATATTGTAGCAGTTTTCATAGTAAAAAAAATATAAAAATGATTTAATTGATTAATTATACATATATTTTTGCTGATTTGTATTTATAAAAAAATAATGTGCATTGATTATAAATACTTCTCAAAAGTAGGGTGGATTTACACAAATAATGAGATGAAAATATCCTCACCCTAAATTAAAGTATGCCAATCTAATAATGAAGTAGGATGAAATTAACCCTTAGTTCAATTTTATTTAGCAATAAGGACATAAGGTAATTTGTTAATGCTAGCATTGCATCATGAAATATGATACATGATAAACGTTTAATGGATACTTGATTGACAGCAAAAGGAGAAAATATTAGATTGGACTGCCCAAATCGCCCTTAGTGACACGACATTTTATATTAATTCCTCCAAAGCGTGCGAAATTGATTTTGTGTGAATTGATAGGGAATATGAAGGGGTTGATTTTTGCCTTCACAAATTGAGTTCACCTTTCTCTATTTTGAGCTTGAATAAAAAGTTATGGGTGTGCCGACGTGACAATACCCTATTTATAAACACGAGTTTTTAGATAGATTTTTTTTATCTTCAAGAATTTGTCGATTCATTTATTTTTTTTCTCCCTTAATCCCCATTTTTCTGAGTTATTACCCTCTTTTTCGATTTACTTTGCAAAAACCGCATGCCAATGACCAATTTCCGACTTTGGGCAGGTGCCACATGTGCAACCGGGCGAATCATGCGCATCTTTTTCCATTTTTATCCATGTTTTTGGGATGGATCCGAAGCTCGAATTCGTTTTGGTGGCAAATGACACATGTCATTTACCCATTGGTTCTAGTAAAAGTGTTACACAAGCTATTTTCTATTTGCCGATCTTCTACGTAATCTTCAATAATTTTCTTGGTCTCGACTGTTCATTCACTGAATAACGCAACACAATTAGTCAAATCATCCTTTTGTTTGTTGGTTGATATTTCTCAAGAAAAATGAAAAGCAAAAGGTGGCGCGTTCTTCTCCAACATGCCGGATTTGAAAAAAGTGCACGACAAGGTGAAAAAAACGAAAAAAAAGAGTTAAATGTGACTGTGTTTATGCACTCATTCACTATTTTTATCTTCATAATTCGGCTAATTTTGTAATGTTTATTGAAAATCATACTACGAACCGAAAGTGATTGATTCAGATAGGAACGTGAAGGTTCAAACGTGAAGGTTCAAAACACCAACAGTACCAATATTATACCAATGAAACTTAAAAAATAAGATTTAAATCATATTAAACTTAAAAGAGTTAAATGTGAAACGTGAATCTTTAACTTGAGTAAATAAACGTGAAAAAGATTTAAAATTTTAACTTTTTAGTTGTAAGAGTTGATATTTTATTTTTATTATATAAGAGAGTTAGAGTCTTCCTTAAAGTTGATTATTAAAGTTGATTATTACCTATATGTTATATATGAGAATAAATTTCTTTCACTTGAGTAGACATTAACTCATGAATCATTATATAAGCACCTCACTCATAAAAAAAATATATTAATATTAAAGTCAAAGCTAAAGATCAACTTTAAAATTGTTATACATATTCACACTAATATAGATAGTCCGGGAAAAAAAATGATCAAGAGTAAAAAAACAAAGGACTCTACAGGCTTAAAAAAAGAAGAAGAAGAAGATGAAGATCAAGATTGAATTAAAATTATAAAAAAAAAATGAAAATAAGCAATTGAGTTTCTTGATGATATAGAGAATGAATGTGATATTGGCACGGCTCAATCAGAATAAAGGACTCAGCTGCACTGAGAATTTTGATCCGATTGAGCTATGCCAACATCAAACTTTATTCCTACCACCTCATATCACTGGAAACCCAAAAACATCAATTAGAAAATGAAGCTACAAAAGCCTATTCATCAAACATCTGTCCATTCATTCATGGCATTGATATTCGATAACTAAAATTAAATAAACACACCGAAAGATTAAAAAAAAAATTAGAGAAGAAACTAAGGGCAACGATTAGATTTCATAAGCAAGAAAAAAGAAAGAAAGGATGATATAGTAATGAGCAGAAAACGGAATGGCTGCCATGTCCAAAATCTTTGCTTTATATAGGAAAATAAAAAACTTGTAAGCTGTACGCGTATATAATAATTGGAAGTTTTAATCGGTTTATGTCTTTCTGTTGCAGCTGATGCTATCCAATAAATAATGATTTTAATACATCTTGTTGTGATGTATTTTAAAATTATAATTGTGACCATCAGTATTGTTGTCATCAGAGCGTCATCATGACATGATCCGAGACTACATATTGAACGCCACAACAACATGCGGCGATCGACAATTTCCCATTTGCCGAAGATCTAAAATCAATTTATAATACTTATCTTTTTATTATTTTTTTAATGATTACTAAGTATAATTTTATAATATTATTTTTATTTTTAAATATATTTTTATTTTTATTTATTATAAATTAAATAAATCATATCAATGAAAATTAAAGAAATTAAATACTAAAAATACGAAAATATATATTTCAATGTGAATAAAAAATTAATAATAAATTTTTTTATACTTTTTATTTTTTTTTAAATATTTATATATTTTATATTCTTAAGGTAAATGATCAAGCAAATGACCAATTTAGCCTATTTTCCTTTAAATTTTAATGCCATAGAATTTTTGGATATTATAGAAACTATAAAGGAATAAGTGACATTTATTTACTTTTTTTTTTTTACGGAAAGAAATTTCATTAAGCAAGACAAATTATAGATTGTTTAATGACCATAGAGGTGGAACAACATTCCACTCTTGGGGATCTGACATAGAACCTCCTGCCCTTGCAACAGAGTGAGCAGCAAAGTTCGCAGACCAGCGCACAAAAGAGAATTGCATTTCTCCTATAGATATAGCTAAATCTCGACAATCTTCAATTATTAGACCAAAGCCATTCGAACCTGAAAACTCCTCAACCCAAGCTAGAAACACTTGTAGGTAGTCCATCTCTATACCAACACAAGGAAACTGTAACCCTTTAAGCCAACTAAGAGCCTCTCGGATGCTAAGAGCTTTAGCCTCCCTTACTCAAAAATTTCCTACCATACCAACACATCTTGCTGCCAAGAAAGAGCCCTCTGAATTTCGAAGCACACAACTGAAACCAATCTTTCCCTTAGATGCAAAAATAGCAATGTCTACATTACACTTAACCCAGCCAAACTTAGGCTTCTCCCAACACAGTGCCCCATGACCCAACCTGTGAATAACATCATCAACATAAAACAGTTGCTTCTTTGCTACTTGCCACTGATAAAGAATTTGCCTAGCAAAATTAAGAACCTGATGAGCTGAGCTAGCTTTATTGTTCCAAACTTTGTCATTGCGATTAACCCAAATCCTCTATCAAAGCATCATAGCAACATTGCACTCATCTTTACTACAACATGTAAAGATATGATCAAGCCAATCCAAGAAAGAAGAGCAATGGCCAACAAAACCCACAGGAGACAAAATCCAACAAGACTTAGCAAAACTACACTCAAGCAAGGAATGTAGAACAGTTTTCTCATAAGCATTGCACACAACACAAGTAGAGATAATATCCACCCTTTTAGAAATTCAATTAACTGCAGTAGGCAACACATTTGTTGCAGCTCACCAAATAAAATTCTTAACCTTGCTCGGGACGTTCAAATTCCACAGTTTTCGCCACACACCTACAAAAGAATCAAAGGTAGTAAAATTTAATAACTTATAACAGCTATGAACCAAATAGTAGCCTCGAGGATTAGCCAACCAATACCACACATCATCCTCTCGGCAGGAACTAAGAGGAATTTGAAGAATCAATGCCTTGTCTCTTGAATTGAAAATGTTTGAAATAATATCATAATCCCAGGCTCGTCGGTTAGACACCATTAAGCTACTAACAGGTGTCGTAGCAAGCTCCTCGTTGAGTTCAAATGAAATAAAACCATCATTGAGATCAGGAAGCCAAGCATCTTTACTGATGGAAATCTTATGCCCGCTGCCAATGCAGTCTATTCCCTCGAATCACCACATATAGTTGGGATTGTGCCCCAAAGAAGCTCTTAGTACAGGAGTTCGTAGATAGTAATGAGCTTTGAGAACTTTAGCCATGAGAGAATCAGGACGGGTTAATAATTTCCATACTTGTTTTCCTATCATCGCAATATTGAAAAAGTGAAGTTGTTTAAAGCCAAGGCCACTGATAACTCTATGAAATGAGAGTTATCAATGGTACTTTTGAATTTAAATCAAGATTACTTAGAGAGTAAATGATGTGTTTTAGTTGCATTTTAGCTTGATTTTGCATATTTATCTATTTTCACTTATTTGTAATAAATTAGGTGATTTTGGAGTAAATTGTGTGTGTTTAGATTGTGTGCTTACATTGTAGGTAACTGGAAATACAAATTCAAAGCAGAAATGTTATACAATGGGCTTGGAAAAATAAGAAAGGAAATTGGCTGCAGAAAGGTAGAAATTAGTCTGAAACAGTGCACTGTTATAGTACCATTGTTGTAGCACTATTGCTGTAGCAATCCTAGAACAACAGAGGAGAAAAATTCACGCAAATCATACAAAAAAATAGGCGATATAAAGTTTCTAAATATGAAATATGCATGCCCTAGGCGTCCAATTATCCTAGTTTTCAATTATAAAAGGAAACGCACACAAAAAAGGAGAGTCATCAACCACAAGAAAATAACGAGAAAATAAAAAGAAAATAGCAAAGAGAAGAGAAATTCAAGGACTGATAAGAAGTTGCAGGCGTGAAAAAGAAGAATGAAGAAATATCCAAGGATCACTCGCCTCTATCTATATTCTCTTTGTTTTCTTTGAGTCATGATGATGTATATGATGACTGAATTGGTTTTATTTTCTATTTTAAAACAAATTATGAACTAAAATCTTTGGTAGTTAAGTGAATGATAAGCTTAATGGCTCATTGACTGAAATTATTGTGTTGCTACATGATGGCTATAATACTTTGTTTTGATAGCGCTTAATTTAATTCATTATTTCGGCTGACCACCTATTTCATGATACAAGCTAAGAGAGAGCCACAAAAGAGTCTGTTTTAGTAGAAAATATCAAAGCAATACTTTGTTTTATATTAGGTTTCCCAAGTTAGGTTAACTCAATTTGAATATGACTATGCTTAATTTAAAACTAGTGATGAACTAGACATAGAGATTCACCTTGTAGAGTAATTAGAAACCTTGATTACATAATGTTATATATTGTGTGATTTATCAACTGGTCATTGTTAGATTGCATATAGATATAAGAAATCAAACAAGCGACAACTGAGCATACATTAGGATTCTGCCCAATGCTATATTAATTGTTGTAGCAATGGTTTTGTAACAGAAAAAACAGTCAATACCATCAAGTGAGTTAGTTCACTCAACTATATCATTTTTAGTGATTACATCCTTGCGTGAGACGTGTTGATTTATTTTATTGTACTTTATTTTCTGTCATTTAGATTTCTTAATTTAATTTAGTTGTGAACAAGAATTTGATTTAATTGAAATTACACCATAATTGCTTGTTGTAGTAATTCTTATAGTATCAGTCCCTGTAGAGACGATACTCGAATACTTATCACTTTATTACTTATTGTGTACACTTACGTACTGACACCCATATATTAAGAAATAACCCAACAGCCACCGCACCCCTTTGGTTTACACAAATACTCTTATTTAACCCAATTAATTCCTTTCCCTCTATTTTGATTGCTATGCCATCAGAAAGAATTTATCATCATTTCTAATTCTCTACACAAATCCTTCGGCAGTAAATAAACGCTCATAGCATAATTAGGCATAGCAAGGGCTACTGTCTTTAATAAAATCTCTTTTCCAGCCTGAGAGAGCATCCTCGTACTCCACCCTTAAAGTCTTTGCCAGACCGTGTCCCGAATATATTTGAAAACTTCTTTCTTTTTCCTACCAATGTAAGATGGAAGGCCAAGATAGGCTCTGGGATTAGTGGTAGCGTTAACCGCAAGAATATCACACACCTGCCAAGTAATAGAGGCAAGCACATTAACACTAAACGAGATTGATGACTTATTGAAATTAACCACTTGGCCAGAGGCTTGCCCATACACTACAAGCAAATGCTTAATTAAGGAGGCTTCATTATCATTAGCGTTAAAGAAAAGGAAGCTATCATTGGCAAAAAATAAATGAGACACCATTGGAGCTCCTCTCACAATTCTAACTCCATGAAGTAAGCCATTTCTTTCATGTCTTTGAATTAAAGAGTTTAATCCTTCCGCACAAATAATAAATAAATATGGAGATAGAGGATCACCTTGACAAAGACCCCTACAAGAAATAATCGGGCCAACTTCCTTACCCTCATGGAGCACATTATAGTGGACAATAGATACACAGAGCATAATTAAGTCCACCCACTTGGCATCTAACCCCAGCTTGAGCATCATAGTTTAAAGGAAATGCCACTCAATCCTGTCGTATGCCTTAGACATATCAATTTTCAAGACAGCAACTCCATTTTTTCCTGGTTGCTTTCTTTTCAAGAAATGCATAATTTCAACAGAAATGATTATGTTGTAAGTGATAGCTCGACCCAGGACAAAAGCGCTTTGAGCATCTAAGATAACCAAATCAAGAACTAATTTCATATGGTTAGCTAACATATTGGATATAATCTTATACAAAACATTGCATAAAGCTATTGGTCTCATATCCGATACAAATTCAGGTTTATGTTTCTTCGAAATTAGTAAAATTGAAGTGTCATTCAAACCTACCAGGAAGGAACAATCATTAATAAATTTTAAATAAGCCATAACCACATCCTCATCAACTATATGCCAGAACTTTTGCTAAAAAGTAGGGTTCATCCCGTCAGGTCCTGCAGTCTTATCAGAATGCATATCAAATAGCGCTTCCTTAACTTTAATTGCAGAGAAAGAAGCCAAACGCATTGAATTCTTATCGCTTGCGATTCTAATATCCACACACTAAATAACTTAGGCAGTATGACACCCACTAGATGTAAATAAGTTCTTAAAGTAGTCAACAATCAAAACATCCACCTTATTAAAATTGGAGCACAATTCTCTCTGATTGTTGCGAAGAATCCCAAAGGAATTCTACCTTTTCCGTGCTGAGGCTAAAGCATGAAAGTAGCGAGTAGTCCTGTCACTTTCTTTTAGCCAAATAGACTTTGCTCACTGCTTCCAAAACACTTCATGGCTATACAAAAGCTGATTATAATGATTTCTTATCCCCGTAAACTCAGCCACACCCTCGTCATCTAGACGAACCCATAAAACAGCCATACGGTTTTTAGACTCCATAATACGCTTGTGAAAGTCTTGGGTTAAATGCCCACCCTATTCCATCAACGTAGACCTACAAACTAGCATTTTATGTTGAATAGAATTACCAGTAGAGGAAAGCCAACTATCCCAAATAACATCATTGCAATCACCCTCACGCAACCAAATATTTTCAAAACAAAATCTTCTATGCCTCAACACAGGTTGAGTTGGAATCAGATCCAAGAGAATAGGAAGGTGATCAGAGCAGGCAGATTCTAAGCTATATACTTTCGCCTTGTTAAAACGCTGAAGCCACACCTCAGATGCAAAGGCTCTGTCAAGTCTTTCTTTGACCCAGTTATTAGTTCCTTTAGCCTTCTCCCAAGTAAATTGGTACCCATCGACACCAAGGTCAAACAACTCGTAATCTGAAATGGCGCTATAGAAACCCACCAACTTTCAATTAGGGTGTGCAAATCTATCTTTCTTCTCATTTGTTGCTAGTAAATCATTAAAATCACCTATGCACACCCATAAAAGTGAGGAGAAAGTAGAAAGCAAACGGAACAAGTCCCACAATTCTCTGCGGCTGCAAGACTTAGGGTAGTTGTAAAATTCAGTCAACCTCCATTTTCCTAAGTCAGGCACTTCCACCTCAGCATCTATAAAATTGGTAGCAAACTTCAACAGATTAACAGTATTAGTTGCCTTCTATAAAAGTGCAAGCCCACCACTTTGGCCCACTCTTTCAACAATAAAAAGCCCATCATAGCCCTATTATATCTTAATATTCTCCAATTTACTTCTACCACATAACATTTCTATAAGAAAAATAAATGAAGATTGCTTACTCTTAACCAATTCTGCTAGCATTCAAACTGTTCGTGGCTGGCCCAACCCACGGCAGTTCTAACTCAAAGTACTCATTGATCTTGGTGGGCCTGGAATATAGGTTATACTACTAACTCCTTTTTTGGATCCACCTCCATAGAGTTTATATCCACATCTGATTGCATTAAACCATTTAGCCCAACATCAGTCCGTCTTCTTTTTACTTCCTTTAAAACAATCCATTTCTCGCTATCAATTTCAATTGTTGGATCAAGGCCCAGCCTAAGATCAAATACAGCAACCTTTTTGCCCTTATCAATCCGTTAACTGCCAGTTGCCTTAACAACTGGCAATGTCTTTGAAATCACCATATTTTCCACAAGCTCGCACTCATCACTTCCTATTATTTTAAGAAGTTTCATATTATTAAAAGTTCTAGATTTGGAGGCATTCATCTTTTAACCATTACACCACTTACGGAATCAGTGGAACTACCAAAATTAACCACACATTCTTCTGGTGGTACTGATCGTAGCCATCTTTCACCGAAGGACATGGCATTCCGATGATTTGGAGCTTTCATCTCTAGCCCATATGGCCTAATAATATCGGCAGTTGCAAAATCATACAACTTCGGATGAAGTTTTTTTGTATGCCCAAGAAGACTGCAAATGAAACAAAAGATGTTTAACCTTTTATATTTGAAGTAAACCCAAATCCAATCTACTCCCTCTTTTTTCAAACGCAATCTTCGCTTCAGAGGTTTCCAGACATTAATGAATACCCTTATGCGCATATAGTTCCTCTATACTCCCATGAGATTATTAGGATATGAAGATTAAACTCACCAATATAGTTACCTATGTTAGTCGACACCTTTTCTGAAAGAAATCCAATAGGTAAATTGTACACTTAAATCCAAAATGAAATGTGGAACAAAGAAACCCGATGCGGTTGTTCATTCTCCCCCAACCTTTTTAAGATTAAAAAATGTTAATCAAAGGTCCACAGTCATGAAGCGATGACATGCTTAAGATCAACCTCATGGAAGAATTGAAACAAGAAAAGAGTAGGTGATATGTCTTTAATGCACACTCCCTTCCCTAGACGCCGTAATGCTGCCATTGTATTCTTCATTGCCAAAACGTTAATCACTAGGGATGGCAAAAAAGCCCTTCCCCCGGCCGGACCCCCGTCCGGTGTAAAGCGGGCGGGCATGGGCATGACTTGATAAACCAAAATATTATAAAATATATTTTATTTTAAATATTTAAATTTATTTGACTCTTTATTACAAAAATATAAATTTTTAAACAATTAAAGTTTATAATTTCAGGTCAAATTTCATTAAAATAAATTTAAAACTTATAAAATTACAAATAAAATTAAAAAATATTAAAAAAATATTAAAAAAATATATTATAAAATTAAAAATACCACCCTAGCACTGGCCAGTCGGGTATTGCACCAAATTAATCACCTTATCAGTTAAAAACCACCCTACCAAACAGAATCTAACATCAATCAATCCTTCATTCCTAGTGACAATATCATCACTTTAGAAAACAAGCTCATCCTCATCTTCCTTCCTAATAGATAAATTATTATAGGCAGCATTCATCTCGGGCTCTAACGAATTGTTATTAGACGTCATAGTACTTATAGTGAACAAAAAAAACACCAACTAAACCAAAAAAGCGAAATCTTAACCTATAACAAACAAACTTGTCAAAAGGACAAAATACCCAAACTTGTCAAGAGACAAGAAGGAAAAAAAGTCATTATAATTTGAGCTTTAATTTCTCTCTTTTAACTCTTTTTATTCATCAGAGAAAGTACTTCAACAGAAAAGGTCAAAAAATAACCAAAGGCAGCCATTACCTTAGTGACATTTATTTACTTCAATAAGAGGGAAACTGAAAATCTCTCTATTAACATAACATGACAACAACATTTACATCAATGGTTAGTCGATCAAGGTGGCAAATGGAAATGAAATATATATTTCTTGTAAAAAGAGTTTTAATAATTCTTAATGCAATAAAAATTAGATGTCGCTTTTAACAAAACAACACGATGCCGCAAGGCTGAAGATAAAACTCAACACTATGAAAATTATTAATTTAAAAGATAATATGCAGAACTTTCTGATATGTAGAATTTGTAATATGCAGTAAAGCTAGTTTCACTAAGGCAGAAGAAGAAAGAAGAAAAGAAGTATTGCTACAAGCTTTTATCTTTATATGCTTATTCTATTAATTGCAAACTACATATATAGTCTCTAAGCTTAAGTGTTTAACACACTAAGCAAGAAGCTAGAATAAGAGTAGCAAAAAATGTAGAAAATAACTAATTGGTGCTGAAAATCAACACTCAAAGATTATTCAATGGAAACCACTAAAGGTCCTTAACTAACAAAATATTAACAAACTTGATCAAGTCTTAAAGATGACCAAATCTTCCACTCTCCCTTTCCTGCACTAAAGCTGAAGGCCTACATGCAATCCTCATAAATGTTCATATGTGAATATATTCCTCATGCTGTATGCAATCCTCATGCATATTCATGATGAGCCATATCATTCCCCTCTACTCACAATATCCTTGTCCTTAAAGATGAAATCAAGGTATCTCTTGATAAAGTGCCACTTAGTTTCCCATATGGCATCCTCTATAGATGTAGTTGCCCATTTAACCAATATTTGAGGCTTTGGACGATAATTACCCTTACGTTTCACACATCGATCTTAAATGGCCTCAAGTTTAAAAGAATTGTTGAAACATTTGACACTAAAGGAAGTCAAGGAGAAGCAAGTGGTACTGAACCCAAATGCTTAGGTAGTAAACTAATATGAAAAACATTATGGATTTGGGAGCCAAGCAGAAGAGCTAACTTATAAGCAACTGATCCCACTTTTTCAATGATTTGATATAGATCAAAATATCATACGGTGAGCTTCATGGAGCCACGAAAGGCTATTGATATCTGTCGATATTGTTATAACTTCAAATACACATAAATCCTTACTTTGAAATTTACCTCTCGTCGATTTTGACCCGCTTGAGATTTCGTATGGTCATGAGCCCAGAAAAGATTCTATCATAATCACGCAAAATATAATCCCTGTCTTAAAGGTATTCATCTACTACTTAAACTCATGAAGTACTTAGTACATATGCAAATAAACTCAGGGGCAGAATGCCAAACACAACTTTAAAGGGTGATAATTTGGTGGGAAAATAAGTTGTCATATTGTAATTCAACTCAGCCCAAAGAATCTATTCTAGCCACTTATATGGCTGATCTCTTACAAAAACAACATAGATACTACTCTAAGTTGTGTTGGACCACTTCGATTTGGTGTTTAGATTGTGGGTGATAACTAGAGCTTATGCATAACTTGGGACCTTGCAGATGAAATAGATTACATTAAAAGGAACTAACAAACACTTTGTCTTGGTCGCTAATAACTGAAGTTGGAATACTATGTATGCAAATCATTTTGCTGACAGATGCCTTAAATACGGTTACAATAGTAAAAATGTGCTTTAAAGGCACAAAGTGGGCATATTGCATTAATCGATCCACAACCACCATAATGACAGTGTACCTATTACAATACGGTAACACTTTTATGAAGTCCATCGAAACGTCAGTCAATATTTATTTTGGAATAGGTAATAGTTGTAATAGTCCAGTAGCCACCTATTGTTTGCTTTATATTGCTGGCAGATGTTGCAGTGTTGCAAGAATTCGTTCACCGTACACATCATATTGGGCTATAAGAAACTATGCTTGATGCAGGCAAGAGTTTTGTCGTAACCAAAATGCCCACTTACAAGGGATATAGGACAATCGAAGATTATCTTGGGAATCAATATGACTCAAGTAGGCTTTATATCGTTTGAATCAAATCATTCTAAAATCAATTCTAAAATCAGAGTGTGAATAAATCAAAACTTTATTTCTGCAAAAAAATAATCTTAAATATTCATAAATTGAAATAACTGAAAATGTCGATAACATAAGAGTGTCTAAAATCACAAACTCTCATTAAAGCTGAATATCCTTTAATGACATAACATCTATATGTGTAGAGTGCTTATGAAACATCTTGTGTGGTAATCCCTTAATAAAGGGATTCGCAATCATGGAATTTATGCCCATATATTATATAGACAACTATCTACTTTGAACTCTTTCTTTAATTACTAAGAACTTAATGTCTACATATTTTGATTTTGTTAAGCTCTTTTTGTTATTAGAATACAACACTGCTGACTTATTGTCATAAAATAACTTAAGTAGCCTATTAAAATCATTTAGTATATGCAGCCCTGTGATAAAATTCTATACCCATATTCTATGATTGGATAACTTATAACATGTTATAAACTCTGTTGCCATTGTAGAAGAGGTTATAAAAGATAGTTTAAAACTTTTCTAAGAGACAACATAGTTTAGAACTTTTCTAGAAGACAACACCCCTAACTAATAGATAGATGTAGTCTAACGTGGACTTCATACTATTTTGGCATCTACCAAAATCAGAGTTAGCATTCTCAATGATCTTAAGTCGATCTTATCTTCAATACTATTTTGTTTTTTGTTGTAAATACTATAAAATCTGTTTGATTACTTTCTAATGGTTTACTCTTTGATTACTTAATTACTTGCCTAACATCTAGGTAACGTACACAATATTTGGTCACGTACAAACCTGAGCATACATTTTATTTCTTGCTTCTGACACATATGGAATTATTCTTAGGGTATTGATTGAGATTAAACTTGTCTATTTTAACAATAAAGGTATCACCTAGTTTGTAATCTTGCATGTCATATTTCTTAAGAATTATTTTAATAGAGGTCTTTTATGATAATCTAAGAATATTCTGGGGGATGATCTCAATGTATTTATATGCCTAATATAAAATAGACGTTATCAAGATCTTTCATCTCAAAATTCTTAGATAAAAGTATTATCGACATATAATTGACATATAAAATAAAAAAAAATATACTTGCTCCCACAACTTATAATATATAGTCTTGGCAATTTGATCTGACCTTATTTTTGGCTCAACCCTAATTTTTCAACTTTTGACCTGAATATTCGGGCTAAATTTTTTAAGCCTGATTAAATTTTAGGTCAAGTCGGGCTTACTTTGACCCGATCCGACCTTGCTAAAAAACAAAACTAACACACATGCATACATGACACATCATAGAACAATGCATCACACATTCACACACACACACACCAGTACATCACATACCACATGGATATCACAATTTACAAACTGACAAAAGCAATTAGCCATTCAGCAATTTCAACCCTATACCGCCAAATTCAAAAACCATAGGTCAGCTGCTAACAGCCAACACAATCACTGTCCACCGCACACTTGCCGTGCTGCTCTAATTACTCACCTGTTCCACTTCAATCAGTCACGACATATCTCTATTTGTCTCACCTGCAGCCTGCTTGAATCAGCCATGCAACGCCGTGACATAAACTAACCAACCAGCCATGCATCGTCACTATCTTACTACATCCGCTTGCCAGCCCACGACCATCATTACTTAGTTAGCCACGCATACATTCTATCGCCGACATTAGCTTTAGTAATTTCATAAATTTTAAGGAATTTTTTTCATTTAAACTTATAATTTAATTTATAATTTTAGCTAAATATATTCATGATAATTATGTGGTTACTGTAAATATTATATTGTTGCTAAATATAAGGTTATATATAAGGTTTATTTAATTATTATGTTCTAATTGTAAATTAAGTTTAATCATATTTTAAGTTTATAATTTCATAAATACTTTAAATTATTGAATTATGAAAACAATTTTGGTCGAGTCGGGTTGGGTCATTGCTCCAATATCTAGCTTATATTCTTAGAAAAATACAATGTAGTCGTCTATCATTGCACTTCTCCTTTCTCTAGTGGATCTCCTTAATATTATAGGTTCTTGAGGTGGTAGAGTTTGTTCTTTTAGAATAATTTCTCGTATAAAGAGTTCTCTAACATTATCATAATTTATTGCGTCATGAATAAAGTAAGACAAAGTTGGGAATGAGAACCTGATCTATGCTAATAATACCTGCAGGAATATCAATGTATTCCTCTTCAAAGACAAAGTTTCTAACTGCATTTCCCCTTATAAACTCGACATCATCAAATAATCAAGCATTTCCCAACTCAAAAATTGACTTAGTCATGGGATCATGAAACTTGTACCCTCTGAATCTTTTAAAGTATTCAATAAAATAATAACTAACCGTCCTTAAGTAAAGTTTATTCTCATTAGGCCTATAAGGCCTTGTCTCAGTTGGATATCCCCAAACATGCAAGTGTTTTAAACTAAGCTTCTTGCTTATCCAAAGCTCATAAAGAGTTTTGATAGTTACTTTAGTTGGAATCCTATTAAAAGATATTTGTTGTGGTCTTAAATGCTTCTCCCCATATTGATTTTGGCAAGATAGAATGATAAATCATGCTATTTACCTTATCCTTAAACTTCTTGTTTTATCTTTTAGCAACACTATTCATAAGGGCGAACCCCGCATAATATATTATATGATGATAATGCATTCCTTTAAGAATTTAGTAAATGATCCTAGACTTTGTTCATTTAAACCATCATACCTACTATAGTGTTTACCACTACAGTCAGATTTAACATTTTTTATGCTTTTACTAAGTTGTTTCTTAACTTTAACCTTAAAATTTTTAAACTTATCTAAGGATTATGACTTTTCATAAAGGAGATATATATAATTATATCTAAAAAATTGTCTATGAATATTATAAATTATTATTGATCATTCCAAGCAACTATAAGGAATAGCCCATGAGTATATATCCATATGAGTTTTAAGACATCCAAAGTCTAATTGGTTTCATATCACCTTTTGTTATTTGTGTTCCCTGAATGAAGTTAACACAAATATAAAAAATTGTAAAATCTTAGGGGGTTAAGAATTTTATAGGACATAAGTCTATCTACTCTTTGTTTAGAGATATGACATAATCTTCTGCGGTATAACGCAGCTAAATTCTCATTTGTTAGTCTTCTTTTTAAACCTCATATATTGAATTATAGCGATTCATTAAATGAAGCAATTGTGTCAAGTATATAAAGATTATCATTGCTTAACAAAGATTTGGAAACAACTAATTTTGAATCATGAAACAAGTTGAATTTTCTATTAACAAAAATAACCAAATTTTCCAAAGTAGAAATAGAAATCAAATTCGGTCTAAAAGATAGAATAATAAATGTTTTTCCTAAATCCAAAAATATCCAAATACAATCTAGTCTTTGAAAATAATCTAAATTTTTTAATTGCTACAACTTCAATCGCCTTACTATCGCCTACATAGATGTATCTTTTACCATCATTAAGCTTTTGTCAATTTAAGCAACCTTAAGTAGACACATTGATGTGAGTTGTTACACCAAAATCTATCCACCACAGGCGTCTTGGTATGGAAGTTAAGTTAACCTTAGAATAAATAAAACTTTGCCTTTCAACTTCACAAAAGAAATAATTAGTACATTTTGGATGATCTGGTTTCTTTTGTTGTTTCTTTTGAGGTATTGTATCTGCAACTTTCTTATCATTCTTTCTTTTTTTTCCCTTGTCCTTACCTTATGCCTTATTGAAATTAGATTTGTTAAGAACATACTTGTTTCTGCCTTTTTGTTCTTAACAAATCTCTTTTTAATATTCACAAGGAATTCTTTAACCGTTAATCGTAGTTGTTTTTTTAGACATTAAGCTCCTAAATGCTTATGGAATGACCTTCTTCACAATCATTATACACATGCTATTTGACTTGTCACCTTTTCAAATCCTTCTCATAATTAGAATACTTTCATTCACAAGAGAAGAGAACAATTAACTCTTAAGGCAAGTTTGAGATCCATAACTATGAGAACTTTTAAAAGGTTCTCATGTCATAAGTTGAAGTTAAGGCTATTTAGTATAATAATAAAATTGATGTTGGTAGTAATATTAGCAAAACTCATAATTGAATAGAGAACAATGATCAAACAAAATAGCTCGTATAAGTCTTAAAACAAAATAAATTCAAATAAAGGTAAATTCCATATCCAAATGCTAAATACTCTACTAATATTTTATTTTTGGACAAAATGTTAACTTATAAGTTATATCTTGGTGTAGTAATCAAATACTGATAATAATAACATGTCAAATAATAAATCTTCCTTTAGGCTAAATTATTATTCACAAATAATACCGAATAATCATCACATGTTTATTACCATATGTGCCCATTAATTTTGTCAAATACGGACCTTTCTTTAGGCAAACCGATATTCACAGAAATTACATATAAACATTTGTTTATATTTAAAAACATATTAATTTCTACAAGGGAGGTGACTTTGGTGATATATTGCTTCAATTAATTCATCTCAAAATATACATTATCATATCAATATCTAAATTTAAAATTATACAAAAATTATTATTCCAAAAAATAAAAAAAATTAGGTCAAAGTCTGATCAATAATCAACGGTCAACTATTAACCAATCAACCATTGACTAGGCTAGGGCTAAACCAGTTCTGATTGATCCGAACTAGATCTTAAACCACCCCAAAATTCAAAACCTAACAATTTTTTTCTTCTTGTTTCCTCATGGCTGTCACTTTACCCATTTTGCATGACCTAGTGGTTGCGGCTTTTTGGCTACGCCTTTCCCTCAATCTTTTTTTTTTCTTTTGGTTAAGGCGGTGGCCATGGCCGCCATTTCTTTTGAAATCGACTGGCCTGGCGCCCCTTGCTTTGACCTAAATCAACTCCCTTTTCTTTTTTCTCTTTTTCCTAGTGTGGCTGTTGACAACCCCACAAAATCTTAAAAAATTGATTGCTAAAAGGAAATTTTTTTTTTTCTAAAATTCCAAATTTTCCAAATTTTTCCTTAATTTCGATTTTTCTTAATAATTTTAATGTAGAAAACAATCATAAATTATTCTCAATTATTCAACATGTAGAAGCTCTAATACCACTTGTTCCAATAATAAATCCGTTGGTCCGTTGGTGAAAATTATCACCTATAATGCAGGAGCATTCGTGTTATATCATTAAGAATCAATAACAAAATATGTGAAAACGTACATGAATCTATAATGTATAATTACTTTCTAAATTCGTGTGGTTGGCCTTTTAGATCAACACGCTCTCCTAGAAAATCTTTTAAGTTTTTCTATCCTCTCTCTCTAATAATAGGGTGTCATAAAGAATAAAATAATACGTGTAACCTAAAGATCATAATTACTTATATAGACAACTTTTCCTATTGTTCTTAAATATTCCTATTTCAGTCCATCATATAAATAGAAATTTTCCTTAAGTCTCACTATGTTAAAAGCTCATATCCTATTAAATACATTTAAAGTTTAAATTACTAAATGCCTTAATAGATAACTTTTAATTAGACTTAATTTTATATGATAATTCGTAACAAATAATTATTCATATATAAGTTCAACATTGGATTAAGGATCCAACAATATTTGATTAAAGATCCAACAAGTAGAGCCCAAAAATCCGTCGAAGAAACAATAAGAACCCATGAAATCACAATCTAGGTATTCTTTACATAAATTTATAGGCTTTCTATTCCTTTTATTTCTTTGCCTCAAAAAAATTTCTATAAAAAACTAATAAAAGTTCAATAAGTTCATGAAAATATCAAATAACTGCAAAATGAAGTAATAAAAACTTGCGTGAAATTAAGCACTTATCAATTTGATGGAGCAGCTTTGTATAATGAAAGTTGTTAGTAAATATTGGTGTTATTAACATTATACCTTGTGAATTGATTTGTGTGATGGAAACACAACTCTACTATATGTTTCAAGGGGGGTAAAAAAATCGCTAGTCGTGGTTTCTTTTGCAACTGATGGAACCTGTCTCAAAAATGGTGGACAGAACTAAATCTCACAAGTCATAACAGAACATATCTTTTTCCTTTGGGTTACAAACCATCTCAGCCGCAGAGAACGAATCCCAAAACAGTTTTTCCCTGAACAACTTAAATCCCGAGGCCCAGGAAAAAAAATAGGCCTTGGCAACAGGCCGAGCCTAATTACACGAGATAATGCGATCTCAAAATTTGTTACCTATCGCCAAGAAATAATCCAATTTGAAACTTTGGATTTACTCAACTGCTATATACAATGGGTACTAAAAAATTGCTATTGGTAAAATTCCACATAAAAAGTCTGCAATATTTAATATTGAAAAGTTAAAAAGATGGTTACTTTTATACGGACGAAATAATTGAAGGTAACTGCGGATATTTTCCTTTTTTGGTGTAGTGGAAATAAGAGGTCTACTCGTCGAGCGATCTATTAAACTGTACGAGATGACGAAAATTTCTTTAATTTCTTCGAATACTCTTGCACGGGAATGAAACGCAGTCTACTGATGCACCCAGCATCAAGAAATTATTGATCTGCAAGTCTTTTAAACTTTGATATGTAGAGGTTAATTGAGATGCGAGATGCCTGATTTTAGTTAACCCACCAACGGATTCACGAACCACATTAATTCATCCAATTCTCACGTTACGAGTATGTTATAACTTACGGTTATAATCTCTTCTTTTACAAGATTGATATCAATTCAAAAGCAAAGAATAAGGCGATTATCACTGCAACAACATAGGTAGGGTCGATGGAACCAAACGATAGAGACCAGGCGGCGGCAAGCAGCCATGACATAGTTAGCTAAAGAGATTAAGTTACTCGTAGAACAAATACCATTTGTCTATTTTTTTTTTTTTTAAATTTATCTTAATTTGGGAGTGTAGATATCGTAATTGGCATCCCAATAAGGACATTACACGTGTCATTTGCTACTAATCAAATCTTATTTTGCCACGTATCCAATATCTTTAAATACTCAAATTAAGGGGTGCAGAAAAAAATATTAAAAAAAAAGGTGTGCCCATAACTCTAAAAATAGAGACACTACGTAATAAATGATACGTAATAAGGCTTTAAAAATCAAGAATGACGTTGTATCCAACAACTGAAATGTGAAGAAAAGAAGCTTATCGAGGAGATAAAACTTCATCATAATTTGGAACCAAATTCTACATTCATTTTTTAACCCCAAGATCCAGATATTTTGGATAAAAAGCAAACGCACTTTTGGACCATTATAAATATATTCCGGCATGGCTTTACGCATGAAAAGCATAAATCGAAGAATGAAAGTAATAACAGTACGTACTCGGTCAACAAAATATAAATTCCAAATGGATCAATATCACTTAATTATTAGTCACTTAATTAATTTCATTGAAATAAATCAATATCACTCTAGAGATTAAGAAAATGATTAAAGTTAAAATGCGTTAAACAGCTGGATCTGAATCAACAATAGGAAAATGTATAGATTGAGAAGAAATTTGATATCAAATGATAACTTTAGAATGACCACTAACACTAAGCCGTGAGGTTTTGGATTAATTCAATGAAAATTAATTAAACCCTAATAATAAAAAGGATTGAATTAAGAAGTGAACGGAGCTAGCATCTAATCAAACACGGCCACTTGAGATTGTGCGGTGAACGAGTTGTGTCAATCAGGTGGAATATCTTATCTCCAAGACTACTCAATATCATGCAACTTTTTGGGTGTCTAGCTAGTACATGTCGCATTAAAGCAAATCGTACCCTCTTGCAACACCAATGCACAACAAATATTATGCTTATATATTATATATGTACGCATCTGCCTCCAGCATACACAAAATTAAAGTATATATTATGTAAAATCCAGGTTTTGAATTGAATAATATGAATACTCTCCGTTGGCGTTTTTCTTATCTCCAAGCCTATATTGAATCATAAAATTGACAAGAACTAATCAAATGAGTGAACTAAATTTCACAATCTCGGATGCGCTTAATCATATATCTTTGTAATTAATAATGTTATATGTGTATGGAAAATCTTAAAAAAAAAAGCTTACAAGTCGTAAAGCTAGGCATATAGTAGTAATGCGTGTACGATTGATTAACATCAGATATTTGCATGCTTTTTATTTGTTTGCTAAATTTGCTATATATGCTTGAAAACTTGTAACATGAATAATAGTAATCTTATTCCTGGAGAAATGCGAGAGTTCGATAATGGTGTTGAAAAAGACACTGTTCTTATCCTCAAAGCTTCCGATAAGTTTTTCATTCGATCTAGTCCAACAATTTGATCAGAGACTTCAATTTCACCAGGAACGATACAAGAAAAAGAGTGAGGGAAACAAAAGATTCAAGTGGTGCTAAATCCGAATATGCGCTTTTTGCTTGGACTAGATACCAAGCATTAATTCTATCCTAAAAAAATTTGAAAAAAAAAAGAAGATTCCAAACATTAATTATTTCATTGACTGAACAAAATATCTACTTGATGATTTAAAGATAATTTACCAGTTATTGATCATTTTATGAAGAAGAATTTTTGTAATCTTACATCATATCCTGGATGACCAATAAAGCAATTAAGAGCAGATATAAGCGTATATATGAACCATTGAAAGAATAACATGCAAGATTCTACAGTCTGTCTCTCCTGTATATGTTTATATACCTCTGTTATTTCAGGCCAATTATAGTGTTTGGTGGTCCTGAAAGTGCTTATTTTTTTAGTCCATATTGCGGATTACTAAACTGAAAATTTATGAAGCCCTCACTTCTATTTATTGTAAAGAGTTGATGGTGCCCTACAGTGGGTCATAAATATTCCTGCTTCTCCAAAATGGAGCACATTTGAGGATATGATTTGGCTAGCCCATTTGAACAAGACTGGTCATGAGTGTCGACCTTTTGATGACCTGTACACAAATTGATCGACACATGTTAACTCTTAATTTCTTCGGAGTAAATTTTTGTTGATTTTTTATTGAAGTTTTTCAATTCAATTACATCATGAGATTTTTAAAGAAAGAAACCATTCGGTTCCGGTTATGTCTTATTTTTACTAGAAGAATAAGACGGCCCATGGAATTCATTCAAATTCTTAACTAGTTAACATTCCTTAGTAAAGCTGCTCTTGTTAATTAAAGTCTTAATTACTAGAAGTGTCCACGTGTTAAAATCAAACCAAAAAAAAAAAAGAATCATTTTAATAATATGATTATATTCTGCTTTGTTAGGTTTCAAGTTTCAACACTCTGTTACCTAACCGATAATGGCCAGCCTTACATAAAATATTTTCTTAACAAGACACGCATTTGCTTCCATATATAATATATACAAAATTCACACAAACTTAACTGATTGGTTGTTTTTACAGCATTTATAGCTGTTTAACACATAATTGGAATATAACCCCTAGTTTAAAAGTTGATTATGCTTCCTGATATCTAGTATGTACAGGGACCACAAAGCTATCTAAGATTCATACCTATCTTTAAACTCTTTAAATTCTACAACGAAAAATCACCCCAAGAAATTCTATAAATAGGCCTTCTATATCGAACTGAAGCACTCACTCACAACTCGGTACCAACATCAAATTTCTTTGACAGATTAAATTGCACATATGGAGGCGAGTCGCCAGCGCAGAGGGTTCATCAAGGGCAAATTGATGCCACTGTATCGAGGAGCAAAGCCATCATCCTCCTCGACAGTGCAATACAGCAACAAGGCCATCAAGCCAAGCCAGACTTCTCCGCCGGCGGCAACCGTGGGCTATGTAGTCCACCAGGACTATCTGATTGCTCAGCCTAAGCAAAAGGTTTCGTTATTTGTACCATCCTCTGCTCACGATAACAATGTTAATCGTGATTATCATCAAAAGCTGAGCCATTTTGAAACGTTATTTGGTGATGAAAGTGTTGATATCAAAGCTGCAAGTTACATCTCTTCTGTTCAAGAACGTTTTAAGCTTGAACGTGTTGATTCAGAGCGAATTATGAAGCATCATGAAAGCGCGCAGTAGAAGCAACAATAATAAAATCACTGTCTTTCTAGAGTTAATAGGGGATTTGCCTAATTATGCTTATTTAGTTTCTTTAATAATATTAAATTCCTCATCATGATCTAGAAAGATAGCTAGCTAGCTAGGATTTATAAGGATGTTGCGTAATTGTGTTTTATTTACATTTCTTTTTACATATTTTGATGTATCTCTAAGTTTAATAATTAAGCCTATGTAATGTGATTACTAGGTCAAAGCTTCGAGTAATTACCTCATGCATGTAAGTTGTCGATCATTTGAGTAAATTAATTAAAGTGATCACTCTCAATTATTCCCAATTTGATTTGATCGTTACCTAGCTATTTCAAAACAATAGTTAGATATCATTCTTATTAAGTGCCACATATATGAAATGAGAATGGTTTATATCAAATAGAACGCATGAATCACCAATCCCAAATTTTACCATGCTTTAGAGATATTGTTATTAATTGGATATGATCAGGACCTATGATTCTGGGACATAAACCAGAAAAAAAAACGCAAAATTACTTTCGAAAATAACACTTAGAGATGAATATTGCGAAACCAAAGATTACTACAAGTAATTATAATCATATTACACGTGCATTGGTTAGCCAAACATCCAAAGATTGTAATACTTCCGAATAAATATCAACAGAGAACTTGATCAATTAATTCTTGTTTAGTTAAAGTGTTTAAACGTGTAACATTGAATTGAAAATTTAACCACAATTATAAGTAACTCAAATATATATGTCTAGAACTGAACTGTTGTCCTTCTTCACCACTAATATATATAATTGACATCTTTTTAGCTGTTATTTCAAAACTGCAACATCATTTTTTTTCCCCGAAAACGTACCCGCAATCTTTTGTCTACTGAGTTAATTAATATAAATTGCATGTAAACAATTAATTAATATAAATTGCATGTAACTATTGAGATTAACAACTCGTTTTCATTAGGTTCAATAATTTTCATGTGTTTCCTCTTCAATGAATTAATACTTAATCACCTTTTTAATTTCAATGAATATATACTAGATCCATCTATATATATATATATATATATATATATTATGTAAATTAATGCTCTTCTCTTTGAATAAATCCTCTAGTATATAAAGTTACAGGTAAAAGCAGGTTAGTGCTTAACTATAAATCTATCTGCAAAGCCAAAACATATATATGTAAAGTAACCATACATATATTCGGATAATAGAATATTCCCTTCCTTGAACTGGAATTTCTTCAAGATAATATCAATGGCAGCTGGGCTCCCTTTTCATCAACAGAGATGTGTGTTTTTGGTTAGGGACTTAGGATTATTCCTCGTAAATTGAATATCTTCAAATTAACACTTACTTTTAAAAAACTCAATTTAACCCTCATTTTTTTAAGAATATGAAAAAAAAAATCATCAACCACCCCAACTTTTCCCTTATCTTTTAAACAAAATAGAGTGACTTGAGATTTCTAAAAGTAAGTGGTGTGATCCAAAGATACTTAGTTCACAAAGGGATAATAAAAAAATTTATCCGTTTTTGTTTCTCACATGGCTAGTTTTGAAATAATTATTTAGTTGTTTTTTTTTGTTAAAATTAAATTTAAATTATTCCCTTGTAAATTTATTATCTCAAATCATTTTCTTACTTTTAAAAATCTCAATCTACCTCTCATTTTTATCAAAAAGACAAAAAAAATTTCATTAAACCACCCCTTATTTTTTTCTTTGTCCGTTTTGATTACTATCTTCTCATGTCGCTAGCCCGAAATAATTATTTAATTTAAGGATAGAACCTCTTAGTGCGTGCACGTTCATCCACTAAAGGAACTAAAGAATTTTTTTAAAAAATAAATAAATTTAAAAGTACTCAAAAGTACTAAAAATGGTTCCCATCGAGTTATATGGTAAAAACAATTTGACAGTAATGTTTAATTTGTAATATCCAACGCATGCTGTATTTGTAAATTTCATCACCCTTGGTACAGGAAAAGAGAGAGAGAGAGAGAGAGAGAGAAATGTACACGAACGGTCGTTTTAGAATTACCGTTAGAATTACTATCAATTTTAATTCTTTTAATGGGGTATATTTAGAAAGGGCAGCCACTATCTTACATCTTGTGTAAGTAAGAGCCCGCCTGCATGGATCGTTGGATTTGAGAATCCAATCGATGATATCAAATTAAACGAAAAATAGTTTACAGGTTGCATTAGTCCAAGTTTATTTGAAACAAAAGGTGGGCAACCTGGGGCAAGAGTTAAAAGAAAAAAAAAACCAGTTAATGAAATAACTGCTAATAAAATTTAAAAGGGGAAAAAAATTAAAGTATACATTATTGTTATTATTTCCATCTTAAATTTATTTGTCCTTCGTGGTGTCTCAACGTGCATACTAATTTATAATTTGAATCTATATTAATTCTAATGCTTCCCTAAATATCTAAGAAAATTTCCTTTCCATTAATTAAATATTTATTTCTAATATCCTGTTTATGTAGGATTTGAAAAGAAGGAAAATAGTAGGAATTACAGTGGGAGAAGATAGAGATGTCTATTTTTATATCTAATATTGATGCTATACTTATGTTCTTTTACCCTCACCATTAATTCCCACAATAATTACTTGAGGCAAGGGATGGGTCAAGGGCACTCAATGCCTGATCAGCTGACCATTTTAAAGGGAAAATGTGTTGTAGATGAGAAGAAATGACAGAAAAATTAAGTAGATTTATGTGATTTAGGGGTCAATAAATTATGGCTAAAGTGAATTTAAACTAGCTCGTTAATAGTGAAGAGAAGAAAGCAGAGCCCAAAAACAATGAAGATGATATATAAGATAAAAATTAATATTCATTCATCTTTATTTCTTATTTGTAAGTATCATTATGCTCTTTCTTCTAAGCAAATGATCTAAGGTTCGTGGTTAATGATACGTTGCAAAGTTTTACTTTTTGTTTGAAGCTCTATCTTATATGGTTTTTCATAGAGCTTAGGTAGAACTTATATTAATAAAGTTCACGAGTAGATTTTTTACAAAAAAAAATTAATTAGGGTTGTCAATGATAAATTTTATTAAAAAATTCTAAAAAGTACTTTAATAAATAAGCTTTTAAAGTTATATTTATTACGAAAGAAACGAAATAAGAATTTATAATAAATCAAGAGTATTTTAGCTAATTGAACTTTTTTAAAAAAATACTCGCTAAGTGGTTTAAATTTTGAAATTTAATAGTGGATACAAAATTGTTTATTTAAATCATCGAAAGCTTTACTCAAAATACAACCATATGACACAAAAATATTTAGTAAATTTTTTGGATTAGTTAAATATTTTTTCACATTAAATAAATAATACTAAACATGTATTAAAGTGTTAGGACCATAAATTATATAAATATAACCATAAAATTATATGCCGTTAAATGGATATTTTTTAAATGCGCTTTAGTTTTTTCTTTCTGCTGAGAAATTAAAATGATGGCTACAACTAAAATTATGAATGGAATGGAGTAATCGGAGAATAATGAAATCCATTTAATTTGAATCGTGCATGGCGATGCAAAAGGAAAAAGAAATTATTTTGAAATTATTTGAGAGAACTACACAATGACTTACTGTCTGACAACTTGTGCAACTGGATTACTACCGGTTAATTCAATAATTTTATATACCTATTTAACCACCACGTGCTGCTGTTCTATGGGTCAATTAGTCATGTGATTGCTGTTGCTTACAGCTGCTGTAACATAACGAAACCCAAAAGAAAAGAGTATTATAAAGACTTTCCACTTTTGAGGGCTGTCACAAGGTGCGGAATTATTGTGTTACATCATTAGTTGACTCCGGTGGACTCTTGTTTTACTTTAAATTTTTGTATAGATTTTTTTAAATATTTTATTGAATTTACATAGTTACCCCACTAAACACATCGTTATTAGTTAACATAATTTTCATTAAAATTTTAATTTTATTATCATACTGCTCAACCCCACGTAGACTTCGATTGCGTTGGACAACCAATATGTCTGTAACGTCTCCCTTGATTTTGGGCCTCGTCGGGCTTCGGCCCATTGAGACCTTGAACCGATCTTTCGATATGTATGCATGGAAACTAAATTATTTTCCAGTCCAATTTTTGGTTATTTTCCCATCGTATCTAAAAATAATCTATTTCACGACATTTATATTTGTAGGTTGTTTGTTATTTAAAAAAAATATGACTTATTTAAGCAAGATAATTTTTTTAATCTTAATAAGAAAAGAAAAGGAATTTCTAACTTTTATCTTAAATTTAAAGTATTAAAATGTCATTTAAGTTTAAATTCTCAAATACATATTTTAATTAATCGCTTTGAAGCTTTTAAAATATAAATAATATGATATCGTACCTTATATATTTGTCAAAAAAAATTTATAATTTATGAAACTATTTAGATTGTAGAACTTATAATGATCAAAATATCTTAAATGGCATCAATGTAACGATACTATTTTTCAAATGTTTTAATTTATAAAAACAAAAAAATTAATGCTTATATATTCATGCATAAAAATAAAATGAAAGTACAAAAATGCCATTCAAATGTAAATGTTAATATGATAGATTGAATGAAAACGTCATATGCTCATCATGAGAAAAGGATTTACTCAAGGTGTTGGTGGTAGCTCCGCTCAACAACTACTTTGATTTCAGTAAAAACAATCTTACGAAAGTTGAAATAGCTTTGAAAAAATTCATCCAAAGGACTTCGAAGCCGTATGATTTATTTTTATGATTTTATACTTTTATTCAAATAATCATACCATGTTAATTTATACAAAAATTTGTGGTCTTAATTTTGTTCTTTAGAATTTACATCTAAATTTATTCATATTTATATAAAAAGAAAGTTTAGTTCATACATACCCAAAAAATAAATAAATAAATAAATACTATATTTATTTTTTTTTATCATTCCTAATTTTGCAGGATTAATTTTTAAAAAAAAAATCTAATTCATACCTACTAAAAAGCAGCTGAGCGATGATGGTCCAACTTTTGTTAATTTGGATGATCATCGTTCAAATAATCATATCATATTAATTTGTACAAAAATTTATCTCTGTAATTTTATTCTTTAGAATATGCATCCAAATTTATTCATATTTATATAAAAAAAAAAAAAAAACTAATTCATGCATACCCAAAAAATAAATAAATAAAGACTATACTTATTTTTTTGTTGTCATTTCTGGTTTTGTAGGATTAATTTTAAACCAGAAGAGAAAATAACTGGACTTTGTTTATTAGATTTGCCTACTAAAAATCTGCTTAACGATGATGGCCCAAAGTTTGGATTGTGCATAAGATTCCCCAATATTATAACTGCACGTATTCCAACATATGTCTCTGCGTCATTGATCATCTTCTCCGTTGAACCAGCCGAATCCTTGGGCTCTTCGCTCCAAAAACTTGTCCTCATAGGGAACATCACCAACTGTTGATCTCTTTCAACACCCGCTTCGCAGTTCATTGTCAAAAACGATAACCATGAGAAAAGAACATGAAGAAGAGCAGCAGCTATCGAGCTCGAGCATAAACTACGAGCTCTGCTACATGATCATTCAACTTCTCAAGCCAATCCCAAACTCACTGTTACTTTCCGGACCCTCTTCTTCTTCGAGACAGCGGTCTCCTCCAGCCCTCACACAAGTCTCTCCAGCTGCCTTTGCTTCTCTGTTTCTTGGTGTCTCTCTTGCTTTGATGCTATTTGGTTCCATCACGTTTGTCATTGGCTTCATTTTGATGCCTTGGATTGTTGCCTTTGTTTTCTTGTTTTGTCTTGCTGGGTTTTTTTCCAAGTTATCAGATTTGGCTCAGTCCTTTTGCTCCGGGGATTCCTTGTAAGTAGTAATAAGTAAAGCCTCTCTCTTTATCTTCTGATTTGTTGTTGATGCGACTGGCTGATCAAGTGATAAGATTGTTGATTTTTGCTTACTTTTTGTTTGAATCAACTTGAATTAGAATTCGTTATAGGTTTGCTTTCTATTCTCCTTTGAGATCATGTGGATTTAGAGTTCTTCTTTCTGTAATGGAAATTCTTTTTTTTTTTTTAATGTAATAATACGAAATTCTTTTTAAATGGTTTATTTGGTGAGTCCACTTCATGAGTTCTTATTGCTGGGTTAATTGTATTTGGGAATCAATCAACGTTTAACACTTTGTGCACTTTGTTGTTTTGAGATTTGAGATTTGAGATTTACTTTTGTGAATTTATTTATAAGCACAATCCAATGGAAAATTTCTTCCATATATCATTATTGTTCCTTCTTAGGGTTTTAATTAAATTGTAGAATGCCTGAAGCTCATGCATATACTTGTACCCATTCAGACATCACCAGATTGCGTTGCTGGCTCTTTAGCAATGCTTATGAAACCACCTGCATATACTAAGCCCTCTAAGACCACACCAATTCCCGGTGAATTTCATTTGAAAACATATATTCCTTGATTGGATGAGTTACACACATTGATTTTTCATTCGATATTACCTTCATGTTTTTTTTCCCCTTTTGTTTTTTGCAGTGTGGAATTTTCATGAAGCTAAGCAAGGCTTATTCATAAATGGTTGAAGTTTATAAAGCTAGAAAGATGGAAACATCTAGAGGTTAGCTAGATCATGGACACATAGTTTCAGATGCGCAATATTGATAAATATGTTTCTCTTGTACTCCTGACAATGATTGACTGATTGATCAGGGTTCTGCTATTCTATTTCTGTTATGAACTTCAACGTGTAATTTCCAGCCAGTTCAGTTGCAACAATATTTCCTTTTCTTCATGGCTGTTTGCTTGTATCTTATTCTTTGTTATATTTGTGCTGAATAGCCAAAATAATTTTTTCTTTTTAATAGCTCCATCATTGCTTTAGAAATGTCAATCTACAGATCAGATTGATGCATAAACAACTCTGCTTTAATCAATTACAGAAACCTAGAATTTCCTAGATGATGTAGGTGCAATTGATCTTTGGTACTAAAAACAAAGGTGATCACTTGTACTAAGTATTAGAGAGAAACTACGAAATAGGATTTAATTTGTGTATCACTTAATTAAGTACTCGTAAAAGATTCTGATAACAAAATGATCTTTTGAACCACGCTTTCTTTATGCAACGCTGAAATATCACCTCATGTAATACACTCATCATTTAGTTCATGTAATAAATATAAACTACTCCAAGCAATAAACACTAAGATTTTCATCACCTCTAAACACATCATAAGTTTCAGACAAACTTACAAACATGGCACATATCTAATTCCAATAACAATAAAGAAAAATGGAGACACGACTACTTTTGCAGATTGGTATTCGTAATTAAATGATGTAGCTTTGTTCTGACCGGATAACGTAAACTTGTAAATCCAAGTGGCAAAAACTGAAGATTCTGATCATCAGAGATTACAACACAAGAAACAGGGTAGGGAAGCCGAGGGATGATAATTTTGGTAGATGGGCTGTACTATCCTGTGTAGATATGAACACCGATTGCAATAAGGAAAATGGTGATGAGGCCAAAGTAAATGATGGAGTGGACAAAGATGGAAGCACTACTGGTTTGCATGTTCGCAAACTCCGCAACTCTGCCTTTGGCAGGCAGCTGGAACAACAGCCCTGGCGTCAACAGCACAAACAGCACTGTGGCTATCACTACCGGCCCCCAATCCGCCATGTTCCGATCGAGTGGCTGAGAGTGTGAAGAGTAGATGAGAGGTGTAGCAAAAGTTACAAGAGAAGTTGCCAGATGTGAGAACTAACTGAGCCACTGCAATTATTGGAAAGATAAGAGTTGGCTTCACAAAGACACCAAGGAGAAAGGGGACAGAGAGTGAAATATAGGGCGAAGAAAAAGTCCATGACCGGACGATGTCATTGGATTCTACGTTACTTTGATGGTTACATTCCCTGTGGCATATTGTGGATATATGGTTTGTCATCTGTAGTTCCCTCTTTGGACGGCTGTTACAGCTTATAATGTATTATTTGGACCGAAGCTCATCTAAGCTAAAATTTGGCCCAAAAGATGAAGCTAATACCATACCTCGGCCTACTGATATATATTCTGAGCTAGGCCCACAATCTGATGTTGGAAATAGGCTCCCTCACATGCTCTGACACGTTCCAAGATGGCTCAAATTGTTACTTTGATGGGTTTCAGCATAATTGCTGCAGACATATTTCCGTACTTTGTGTGGTTTCCTATATGTTGTCCCTTCTTCAATAAATAGCTTTTGCCTTGCAGACTGCACGCTGACTTCTTAAATTTAAAGCTATAGCTATGTTTAGATACTTGGATAAGTTGAAGATCAGTATATTGGATTATTGACATGGATCAGGACTCATATGAATGAGAGATTACGTTGTTTTATCTGCAAAGTTTGAAGAAAACTTCCCTGAAACGCTCCAATAACGTGGCAGGGAGCCTCTGAGGAGTCAGGTCTATTAATACTTCATGAGGAATGGGTTCGTGTTTGAAATATATTGTGAACTTTTGTATTCTTCTCTGTACACATTCATCTTCTTTAGCCAAGTATCTCGCATCAAGCTTACTTTCAGGTTAAGCCAAAACATTGCCCACTTTGTTTCGGTTTTTCACTTTTTCCATTGTAGTCATAAGGTGAAGCTGTTAAGTAATTTATAATCTTTCTTTCTACTTTGTTTATCTTCCCTATTAACACAAAAGATTAGTTGTCTCTTAAAGAAGGTAAACAAAAAGGAGAAGCATTACCGAAATGGCTAGCAGCCTAGCACTAACCCCTCCTTTACACAAGCACTTGCTTTTTTGTATTTTGTCTCTAATGATATCTTTACTGAAGACTCCCACCTTGATAAATATCTAAAAAGCACATGAAAAAAGAAGCCTTCAAGTGAACAATTATTGGAAATTTATTAAAAGATTGTGTTTTCTTTCCATCTCACATAAAGCAAAAAACCCACCAGTGTTTACATACCTTTCCTCCCTCTAAACCTACCATCTTCTTCCTCGCTAAGTTTTGCATCCCCATCGCCTTGACCACCAAGAAAATATAGTTTATTTAGTCTTTTTCCTTAAAGGGATGTTCATCTGTTTCTTCTCCAGCACTAAGTTGAAGAGAAATTCCCTATTTTTCATACATCTATTTTGAAAGAGAGGGAGAAAGGGAGGAAAAGAGAAAGAGATGAGTGCAGACTGGGGACCAGTCGTCGTCGCCGTGGCCTTGTTCATTCTCTTGTCACCAGGGCTTCTTTTCCAGCTACCAGCAAGAACCAGGGTGGTGGAGTTTGGCAACATGTGCACCAGTGGAATTGCTATACTGGTTCATGCAATCATCTACTTTTGCATAGTCACTATTTTGATTATAGCAATTGGTATTCACATACATGTTAATTGATGCGCTATCCCATACTTGGGGTTGCTCTTTTTTTTTTTTCCTCCTTATTTTTCCGATATGTTTTCTTTTCAGACAATTCTAATTTCATCTCTCTTTTTAATTTTATTTTTCTTTTCATTTTCATTCTGAGGAATCATTGTTAACTGTTGTATGAATGAGTTTCCTGGTGTATTCGGTTAAACATGAATAGAAATTTATAATGAATGCTCTCTAAAAATGTATGTCATCACCTCTATGCGAAGTTGGACCCGACTAAGATTTCTGTAATTTTTATATGAGTTCTCTAACCTGTAGTGCCATTTTCAGAATTGATGCTTGATGCCTTGACCTAGATTTAATTGGATTATAGCTCAAAGGGTATTATCCCTCCAAATCCTGGATGTTGTAAACAATTAAGAACTTTATTTTTGCTTGCCTATTCCCCAAGAGCGCCACTGGAATCAATAACTATCCCCTTTCATTTGGTGAAGAATAAGAATTAAACTAAAAGCTACTTTTCACGACTTTAATCCCAAGCAAGGTTGCATTGCACCAAAAGGGAATGGATTTATAATATCACTGCCTGTAGTTGTTGATTTTTTTTTTCAATGTCATTATTCTTAGCATAATTATAGGAAAGTTTCCTATTCTAGTGAACCCGGGCACTGACAGGCAGCATTCTTGCCCTGGCAAAAGCAGGCATCAATCTAGCAGTTTCTTAGGCTTAGGCTAAACCAGAAGAGCATAGATCATTTCTTTTACTTTGAATTAATTTATGTTACTTTAATTCAGAACCAAAACCCACTAAGCCATCTGATGACGGGTAACAGGGAATACAACTAGCAGAACCATGTACTTGAACTTGCATACATAAAGCGTGGCAAAGGCTACAATGCCAGTGCACCCAGAAAAATTAAAACTATTCCAAATTCAAAGCGTTTAGCGAGTGAATATAGAAAACTAAAAGAGTCTATTTCAGAATAAATATATTTCACTAATATGGACATATGCTTCAATAATATAAAGTGAATGTAAAAAAACAAGATAAAAATTGAAGCTTCAACGATTAAAGATGGTAAAGTTAATAATCTTGAACTCCCTTTTCAGCTAAAGCTTAAAAAAGCAGTGCCAAAATTTAGAGGTTGTTATGCAAATAATTAAAAACCAAAAACAAATATCCCACATGTTCAGATCTGTGCCTACAAGTTGATCCAAAACAGAACAGTTACAACTTATGACTTACAACCACATGACACTGAATAGAAAGACTCATACCCAGTAAGTAACCGGATCAGCGGGTGTGGTTATGAATGTGGGCGGCCAAGATAAGGATGGCATATAGAGTGAAGATAAGAGTGTGAACAACAACTTCCTCTGCAATTAGTAACCTAATATTATCCCCATATTCAATCTCCATCTCTGCACCTTCCTCTGCAAACAGTAACCTCAAGCTATCTCCATCTTCAATCTCCATCTCCGCAACTTGGTTGCATGCATTTGACCTGCTCCCCAGTGATGGCGGATTAATCACTTGCGGATGCATCACTGGATCACCAATCTCCTCTTGATCATCATTCTGGGGCACATCATTCTCTTGCCGATCAATCCCTTGATCACCATTCTGCGGATGAATCACTTGCGCAGCAATCGCTGGAAGGTCGATGTTACGTTCTTGCTGATTAATTGATGGTGGAAGGAGACTGTTATTTTCTTGCTGATTAGACCATGGTCTAAGGTGGCTGTTATCAACAGAAGACTCTGTAAGGCCTGCTCCTAAAGGACTTAATGGTGGAAGGGGGTTGTTATATGAAAGGCCTGCTCTTAAAGGACTTAATGGTGGAAGGCGGTTGCTATGTTCTTCCACATCAACAACAGACCTTGGAAGGCCTTTGCTTGAAGGTGACTTTAGAGGGATTGGCCTTACAACTCTCCGAATGTCCTCAAAATGATTACGGATGAATATCAAAAAACACACAACTGTATAAAATGGTACTGCAGACCATTTGGAGATGGAATTAAATATGAAGCACGAAGATCCAATACCTATTGCTATATCTAAAAGCCCTGAATCCGTTATTGGGTTATGGATTAAGAATGCCATCAACAAAACTATCACATATACGACCCAACATATTAGTTCTATCCACCATGCATGATCTTTCACATTTGTGGGTGTCCCTATAACTTTCTGTATCCACACCAATACTGAAAAACTAACTACACCATAGTAGCTATTAAGAACTCTAATTTTATAGTCTAGGGGAATTAATCGATGATTGCGGTTCGTATCCCAAGTGAAAAACCAACAAAGTACATAGCTCCCGGCGAATAAAGAAATCACGGTAGCATGAACATAACTAGCGGTGTAATTAGTATTATTGCTAATACTAACTAATTCTCGATGATGGTACAAACTATAATCAGACAAAAGCAGCAATCCAGCACCATGATATAAAATATCACTAAAAGATTGGTCAAGCATACCTTCATCGGAGGTGTCGTCTGTGTCACAAATTGGAACTTCGTGGCTGAAACTCTTGTCCACATACACGTTAATTGGACGAGCAACCAAACTCGCTTTCTTTACCGAAATCCCATGACCCATAAAGAGTGGCGATGGGGTTTCATTAAACTTGGTTTTATCGTTGCAAAAACTTAGCATTGTCGAAAGCATTGCGACGTAAAGGAAAGAGAGCCTCATGCTTATGCTGCTTGTTTAAGTTGAGAGAAAGGGCAGTATGGAAAGTTGAGAGAAAATGAGTAATATCACCATTTATGCTACTGTTTTTGATTAACTAATGAAGTTAACTAATTAATAACTAATTGATGAAAGAGATTGAACTATGCTGAGCTGTCAAAAATTGCCACATCTGCTCAAAATTAGTCAAACACTTTTCTTTGACGAGTCAACATCCTAACATTCTCATTGCCACGTGGCAAAATGACAGTCAAAATAGGAGGAAAAACAAAGGAATTCGACTTTTTTGTTGTTGATCATTTGTTTCGAAAATTGCTTCTGGTTTCTTTTCTTTTCCAGTATTTTCTTGGAAACCAATAGAAATATTTCCTTAATGCTTGCTTTTGTTTATAACTTGTTTTCTTCAAACTCGGTTGTGAGTTTTTTTTTTTTTTTTTAATTACGGTTGTGAGTTTTATAAAATAAAAAATACATTCGGGGGATCCCGACTTCCATTCAGTGTAGTTAATGATGTTAATCTAAATTTACCAAGTAAGTCTGCTATTTTGTTTCTCAAATTTATTTGATTATTATAAAACCTTGTTTGTTCAAGTCAATTGACGTCACTCCTACAATTTTAGAATGTCTCATATTTAACAGGTTTACACTAGCAACAGTAGCTCGTTTTTGCTAAATCAAAGAGCAATCTCACTTGCTCTAAAATTTCAGAGCTTTTATATTCTTGGCTTGCCTAATTCCCTTGTAATATGCGATTTACAAGTATATCAAACTTAACGTATAACATGCGAGGGTCAGCTTGGCTTGATAATACCAGACGATTTTTATAGTTTATTTTATAAAAGAATGGAGTTTGGCTGGTTTGCTCCAAGTAAAACACAAGTGCACAACATGGACTATGGAAGGCTATTTTTTATAGGGTAGGCCTGCGAAATATTCTCAAACTCTTTCATCACTGATTGGAGAGTCAAACGTAAAACTGATTGGGTAATGCAAGAGTTCAGAATAACACAGAAGAGACTGTTCGAGGACAAAAAAGAAGAGGTATTCTGCTTGCCCTGTATACTTATGCATTGTGATGCTTTTATTTCATTGTTATTCAGTGAACTGCGGGTACAAGTTGCTTAGCTAGAAGATCAAGTCAGTAGGGACAAAAATTTTGACCGTCATAAAATAGAAACAAGGAAGAAAATACTAAAATTATATACATTGAGACGGTCAAATCTCTTGTCTTAAAAATAAGAGTGTGTGCAAATATTTGTGCGATTTAATGTATTTAACCAGTCCAACAGGGGCAAATTTATAATTTAACGGAGCTTGAAAAAAAGTAAAAAGCCTTCTGAGATTTTTGGACTAAGCAGGGGCAGCTGCCCCCGCTCGTCCGTTAATGGCTCCGCACTGCAAGTATGATTGGACAATCTGCAGGATTCTAGTTCACTATGTCTTTTTCAGTGGTAAATCAAGTCCTAACCACGAAATGCAGTTTATTTTCGATATTAAAAGTGAAATTCAGAGTCATTCAACGCAATTAAATTTTGAGGAAGCTAAGGATAATACAAGGCAAGCTTCAACAAGGCGGCGAGGTATGTCAGCCTCAGCATTCTGGCCTGCTTTAGCGGATTTTGCATTTAAACTTTGTTTGGTCTTTATTGATGTTCATACAATATTTTTACATTTATCCATTATTGAGGTATTTTCTTTTAATGTTGGCGCCAAACCATCTCTTTTAAGTTACTGGAGGGTAAGTTCTATATTTCACTAGCTAAGATTTAAAAATCAATGCTAATGTAACATATGTTAGGATACTTGTTACTTAAGTTTGTTCACTGCTGAGCTGGATAAGTTGGTTACAATGAT
Organism: Luvunga scandens; assembly: GCA_030449905.1. Lineage (NCBI taxonomy): Eukaryota > Viridiplantae > Streptophyta > Magnoliopsida > Sapindales > Rutaceae > Luvunga > Luvunga scandens. The sequence continues at coordinate 1,207,632 of JASUUG010001122.1, read as the reverse complement.
GAGCTGGATGCTGAGTCAGCAAGAGTTGTTACTTCTGTTAGCTAGATATAGTTTTCCTTTATTCGTTTTTCTTTCATGTAACTGATGTATGTAGATGCTTCTGGATTCTAGTATATAAAGTCTTGTAATTTCATTCATAACAATGAGAGGAAATAATGAATGTTCTGCAGTAAGATGTTCCAGAGTTTTCCTTGATATTTTCTCAACAACCAAACAGCTTTGCATAATAAAACATTCTTAATTTGGTATCAGAGCCATAGTTCAGATCATCACGCTAATGGCTTTCTCAAACTCCAATATCAATGCTTCTTCTTCAATTTCATCTTTTACATTCACAACACCAATTAAACTTGATCGATCAAACTATACAATTTGGAAATCTCAGATCCTTTCCTCTGTTCGAGCTAATGATCTTGAGAGTTTACTTGATGGATCACGAACGTGTCCTGATCAATCTCTGTCAGATGGAGTAGCAGGCACTAGTGAGGTTACATCAGAGAATCTGCTTGTCTTTGTTTGGAAGAAACAAGATCGATGATCTTTGTTGAGTGGCTATTATCATCTATTCATGTTGCGATTTTAAGTCTTGTGGTAAATTCTAAAACTTCTCATGAACTTTGGACCACTTAGAAGCGGCAATTTGGATCTCAAACTCGCAGCTAAGAAAGTTCATTTGAAAATAATGCTAAACAACCTTAAGAAAGGATCCATGTCAATAACGAATACTTTGGAAAGCTTAGATCTTCTTGATGAACTAGCGATGAACTAGCAAGAGTGCAGTAGTCCAGTTAGCTCTCTTGACTTCATTACACACTTGATTTCTGGTTTAGATCAACCTTATTATCCTGTGGTAGTGTATATTGAAGCCAATGTTCTTAAAATGAGCATAAATGAAGCATACTCTATGCTGCTGACTCATGAAGCTAGGTTGGAAAATGCTCAGACTAATGCTAGTAAAGAAGCAAAACTGAACTATATGGCAAATGTAGCTCAAACTGGTAACAATCAAAAGAAACCAGGAAATAATGCTGGATGGAATAGTAATGCTCAGGGAAATTGGAATGGAAATTTTGGTAATAGATCTGGAAATGGTAACTGGAATGGAAATAATAATAGGGGAGCATATGGATCTAATAGAGGTGGCTTTACAGGACAAAATCAAGGTAGAGGTTGGAATGGTAATCAAGGGAGAGGTGGTTTTAATGGAAATTTCTTTGAAGGATTTAACAGTACTGGTGGTGGATTTAATGCTCATGGTCCTGATAATAGGTTTAATGGTAATGATAACTTCTATGGAAATGGATTTAATGGCAATGGTTTTGGTGGTGGACCTAATGGTAACATTGGAGGTTTTGGTAATGGATTTTATGGAAATGATGGTTTTTCTAGTACTGGTGGCAGAGGAAGTGGTCGAGGAAGCATGACTTGTCAAATTTGTTTTAAACAGAATCACTCTGCTGCTGATTGCAGGAATAGGTTTAACAGAAATTTTGTTCCTAATTTTCCAATGCAAAATCAGGTGTCTAAAGCTGCTTATATGATGACTTGGAAGGAGTTCGATCAAGGTTGGTACTTGGATAGTGGGGCTACTCATCATCTTACAAATAATGTTCAAACTTTGACTGAAGGTAAGCCTTATTTGGGATCTCAGTTGTTACTAGTTGGAAATGGTCAAGGACTTACAATTACATACACAGGCTGTACTTGTCTTTATACCTCCCTAGGAACATATCTAAATCTAAACAATGTATTGTGTGTACCTAGCATTACAAAGAATCTTATCAGCATCTCTCAACTTCTGTTAGATAACAACATAACCATTGAGTTTTCTTCTAATATGTGCTTTATCAAGGACAAGATGAAGAGAGCTTTCTTTGCCTGAGGATTGTTGAAGGTGGTCTCTACAAGCTCTAGCACCAAATGACTCTTCCTTCACTTTAAATGCCTATCTTTGCCAAAAAACCAAATTCTATGGTGTCAGTTCTTTTCAATACCAAGAACATCAAATCATTACAAGAGTCAAATGATCAAACATCTGTTAATCAAAGTTGTCATAGTTAACATTTACGCTAGTTTTATTGCTTGAAAAATGAGTCAATAAGGTTGTTACACAAATGATTTGGTCATCCAAATAAACATGCTTTGCAATTAATTCAAAGAAATCTTGTTTCACACAATATTCCCAAGCAATCTATTGATTTTTGTGATGCTTGTCTCAGTATGGTAAAATGCATCAACTTCATTTTGCTGCAACTGAAATCAAGTCTAAATCTCCCCTTGAATTGTTACACACTGATTTATTGGGACCAGCTAATGAATCTTACATGAATGGATATAAATACTATATCTCATTTGTAGATGATTTTACTAGATATTGTTGGATTTTTCCTCTCATGCTCAAATCTGAAGCCTTAGAGACTTTCAAACACTTCAAACTCCTTGTTGAAAAACAATTTTCTTTACCTATCAAATCTCTACAATCGGACATGGGGGTGAATTTTTAGCCTTGATCTTTTCTTCAACAAGAGGGTGTTCTTCTTAGATATAGTTGTCTCATACACATCACCAAAATGGTGTTGTTGAAAGGAAACATAGACACATTGTAGAGACAGGCTTAACACTTTTAGCTCGGTCTCAATTACCTATCTCTTTTTGGTGGGAAGCTTTTCACACGACCTCTTTTCTAATCAATAGAATGCCTACATCGATTAAATAATTTGTCTCCATTTCGAAGTTGCATCATCAACTACCGATTATACATTCCCAAGAGTCTTTGGTTGTTCTTGTTTTCCCTTACTGAGACCTTATAATCAACATAAACTTGATTTCCATACTCAAAAATGTATTCTCATTGGTTATAGTCCTCTTCATAAAGGGTATAAGTGTCTGGACAAATCTGGAAAAATATTTGTTGCTAGACATGTTACCTTTAATGAGTCTGAATTTCCTACAAAAAGAACTATTCTCTAAACAACCTTCTTCACCGTTTGTCTCGAAAATAATAATTCAGCATCACCAAATCAAGTTACTTTCTTTCACAAATTCCTGTCTACTGAGAGTAGCAATGCAGGGCCATCTAACAATACCTCTGCTCCAGTTCTGTCTCCAACATCAGGTTCTAGCTCAGCACAGGTTTCTTCTTCAACACCACCCTTTACTCTTCCTTCTGGTTCTTCTTCAATTCCAAAATCTATTCATCCTATGATTACCAGAGCAAAAGCTGGCATTTTCAAACCCAAAACTTATCGTGATGGCGAGAATGTAGAACTGAACCAACTAATGTCAAAGTCGCTTTGGTTTTTGGCCATGAAAGAAGAATTTGAAGCTTTAAAAAGAAACAATACCTGGACATTGGTTCTGCTTGAGACAAATCAAAAATTGTTGGAAATAAATGGGTTTACGAGTAAAGTATAACTCGATGGTAGCATCTCCAAATACAAAGCTCGTTTGGTAGCAAAAAGGGTATCATCAAACCCAAGGAATTGACTATTTTGAGACCTTTAGTCGATTGTAAAGCCATGCACAATCGAGTGGTTCTCGGTTTAGCGAATGTCAAAGACCGCCTATCGGCAATATAAACAATGCTTTTCTTCATGGAATACTTGAAGAGGATGTTTTCATGCATCGGCCAGAGGGTTTCTTAGATCTTTGAACATTCATCATATGTCCAAACAACTCAACAAAGCTCTATATGGTGGTGCAATCAGAGCTTGGTATGACAGATTGAAGAACTCTTTGATTCACTGGGGATTTCAAACTTCTCAGTCTGATACATCTCTGTTTATTCAACATATTAGTGAACACATTTTGCTTATCCTTATCTATGTTGATGATATTCTAATTACTGGATCCCACTCTAAGCACATTCAGTCTGTTATCAAGCATTTGAGTGCCGAATTTGCACTAAAAGATTTATGGGAGTTTAATTACTTTCTTGGAGTTGAAGTCACTCCTTCTATGGATGGATTGTATTTGTCTCAAACTAAATACATAGGTGATATTCTTAGAAAGGCCAATATGCTTGACAGCAAAGGGTACAACACACCTATGGCTACATCTGATAAACTCCACAAGGAAAACGGCGCTGTTTTTGAAAACCCCTCATTATACAGAAGCATTATAAGTTCTCTTTAGTATGTACTCATAACAAGACCTGACATTGCTTATACTGTCAATAAGCTCAGTCAGTTTTTGGCGCTCAACGTAAAAGAGTTCTTAGGTATCTCCAATGTACAGCACACTTTGGAATACAATTCTTTAACACAGGAGCATTGTCTTTAACTGCATTTTCTGATGCTGATTGGGCTTCTAATCCTGATGATCGAAAATCAATTAGAGGATATTGTGTTTTTCTAGGCAACAATGTGGTTTCTTGGTCTTCCAAAAAGCAGCATATTGTGTCACGTTCATCGGATCCGAATATAGAGCTATGGCATTGGGCCATCGAGTTCTTTGGCTTACCTATCATTACAAGAACTCAAAATATCTCTTACTCGGACTCCCATTTTGTCTTTGTGATAACCAAAGTCTTGAGGCTTTAGCAAGTAATCCGAAATATCATGCTCGAACTAAGCATATTGAATTAGATCTTCATTTTATCGAGAGCACATTGCACAAAAAACATCATTGTGAGTCATGTTTCCAGTTCTGAGCAAATTGCTGACATTCTCACTAAGCCTCTTTCCTTTGATCATTTTGCATACCTTCGAAGCAAGCTTAATGTTATTCCACGACATTAAGCTTGAGGGGGGATGTTAGGATACTTGTTACTTAAGTTTGTTCACTTTATTGGATAAGTTGGTTACAATGATGAGCTGGATCTTTGAGTCGGCAAGAGTTGTTACTTCTGTTAGCTAGATATAGTTTTCCTTTATTCGTTTTTCTTTCATGTAACTGATGTATGTAGATGCTTCTGGATTCTAGTATATAAAGTCTTGTAATTTCATTCATAACAATGAGAGGAAATAATGAATGTTCTGCAGTAAGATGTTCCAGAGTTTTCCTTGATATTTTCTCAACAACCAAACAGCTTTGCATAATAAAACATTCTTAATTACATAAACCTCAGCATTCTGGCCTGCTTTAGCGGATTTTGCATTTAAACTTTGTTTGGTCTTTATTGATGTTCATACAATATTTTTACATTTATCCATTATTGAGGTATTTTCTTTTAATGTTGGCGCCAAACCATCTCTTTTAAGTTACTGGAGGGTAAGTTCTATATTTCACTAGCTAAGATTTAAAAATCAATGCTAATGTAACATAAACCTTTTCTCGGTTGGCAACAACTTAAAATTTTTTACCATTTGGTAATCAAAGGAGAAGAAAAAAATCAGCTTAGCCATGTCAGACGATGACATCGATGATGATGTTTCTCCATTTGAAGGTCTTCCACAGCATGGACATGATAATAATGTAACTGGAAGGCAAGATTGTAGAGATAATCAATCTTTCTGCAATCTTCTATCAGTTGGTTATATGGAAGATTTCATGTTCTCTTTATGGTTTATTCGTTTATTGTATGTTTGTGGATCTGACTAGAACTTTGGCTGTTTCCATTTGGTTCGTGTTGGGGCCAGTAACATTTTGCAGGTTAGTGATGACTGATGACAGCGAGACTAGAACCGTGGCTGTTATGGAGAGACCAACCAATCATCTTGAGTATAATTTGCCTGAAACTGATATTTTCTGTGAAGATGACTTCTTGGAGTTACGTGATCTCGATCAACCATTATCACCTTCTTTGAGTTCTGACAATTCAATTTGCGTGACCTTGTCATCTGATGAATATTTTGATCCATTTGCTTTTCTACGACAAATAGAACCTTGTAAAGAGAATGCAGAATACAAGTATAGTTTTTGTACATCCCTCACACCAAACGAGGTGGTTATGTTTCCAGGTAACTACCGTTTAGTATTTCTTAGAAATACTCATTAACTTGATGAGGTTACTTTGTGGATATAGCAATAAAAGGCAGACTTTATGAAACTTTTATTTTCACTTGTATGTTCATGCCAAATTGGATGTTGTATGTAAGGAAATGAAAGATAATGCAATACTCAAATTTTCAGCAGGATCTCTTATTAGCGTTGAAAGAAGCAAGCTTGAGACCGAAGATATCCTCAAAACTGAATCTGATCCAGGCACGGTGAACAGAGCTCTAGATTCAAGGCTTTGAAGCAAGCAGTCCAAGGCAAGGAAGCAAAGTACAGGGATGAAAGTCCATCAAATTCTCATGATCTGACTCATCGTCTAATGGACAAATAGCACTTCAAAATGGGGAAAAGAAGTCTGTTGTTGGCAGAATGCAGAAGGTTAAAAGGAAGTATTTCTGCTTCATGGCGTTTTCAATGCTCTCTTCATTTCTCGCGTATGGTAATAGGATATGGTTAAATTGCCCACAGTAAGTCAGTGAGCAGTCAAGCTCATGCTGGCCAAAGCCAGGTATCACAGTTCATAGTTTGTAATTGATCAATATAATTGTGATGTCTATTATGTTTGAAGTCCATTGATGTACGTAGAAATATTAAGTGAATGTTATTACTGTCTTAGAGATACAAAGCTAGCAAACTGTTTACTTCATTATATACAAAGATAGACATCGAAGGAAATGAATTGGGCAGTCTTCATATTTTAAACTTCATATTCCTATGTGTGACATTAATTGAAAGAGCTTACTTGGACAGTTTTTAATCTGTTCACTTCCTTTGGGGCTTTACTTGTCCGTACCGAAATCTTATTGTTACTTAAAATCATGGGCCTAAACTGAGGGAGGATTGCAGTTGTTTACTTGTTGGCACCGAGGCTTTGCAGTAACTATGCCTCAATAATCTTCGAGTGCGTTGTCACTACTAGAAAATAGATAATATTTGATAGTTTAAAATTGTCAAGCAAGGATACACTTGATAATTAAAAAAGCGTGAAGTAATCCTGTGTCAAAAGACTCTCAGTTATCTTCGACGATTAAAAGCAATCGATGGTTAATGACAATAAAAAATTATCAAACACGTGTGACGATTAATAATGGTCATCTAAATATAAGTTGCTCAAATATTGTCCATCATATATCATATATGACTACTAAAAGTAATCAAAATATTTTATTTTATTTTTTAATTACAAAAATGTATTTTTTTTAATTACAAAATGGTGCTCCTTGGCTTGGCTTGTACACCTGATGTATTCAATAAAATTCATGTGATGAATTTCAAAAATTTCAACTCCACACAACACACTACAAGAGCAAGCAAATCTGAAATTATTAACGTGAAGTTATATAAGTATCAACTTTTAAAAGTTTGAAACTGTACATTTATCTAAATTAAGTCCAAAACTTCAAATTAAATCAATACCAATCAAATCATTTTCAACACCGAATAATAAAGTTAGCACCAACATTCCTCTAATACAAGTCGGTCAGTAACTGTTTGTTGTGGCTCTCTTTGACTCTAGCAGATGAGGTTTCGGTGATCCACTGCACTCTTTATCAGCCATTCTCAAGACAATCAAGATAATTATCAGATTTTAAATTAAGGAAGCCACGGATGTTGACAAGAAAAATGGAGTCCTTATAGATATTGTCTAGCAAATTATCTCCAAGAAATTTACTTTCAATGGTTAAGATATTTGTCTCATATTCACATTAACAGATGTATAGCTAGCTAGCAACACAAAACTAGATATACAAGAGTGAATTTTAATGATCTCCAACTAAACTTGACTCCAGTTCAAATAGTTCGAAGAAAACAGAGGAAAGACAAAGACAATTAAGATGAACAATATGGAAGAGACAGAGGATCCATACTTGAAAGTGTTGGGCACCCACTCCAACTGCAGTATCAGTAGGCCCTCTGAAGACAATAGGGACCAAAATTTGGCCAGAAGACATGTAATTTGATTTTGCAGCAGAATTAATGATGTAATCAATTGCCTGCAACAAAAGCCACAACAGAGAATAACAAGAATTTTTCATCAAGAAGAGATCTAACTAACAGATTCCTATGATGAAAATCATATTGAGCAAGCGTGATATTCCTAAACTGCCATGGTAAATACTCAAAAATGCAGTGAAATTATGAGGATTCCCACTTCCAATGCTGCAATTATGAGGACAGACCACGACTATGTCAACATAAAAGGATCTGGCGGGACACTTGATATTTTGAATAGATTTCATGACCAACAAGAACAACATCATATAACATTTCCCACCTCTGAATCCAGTAGTTAGACAAACGTCCATATACTTGTATGACCCTCCAGCAACACAAAGAACCAGAGTGAATATCTCCGAAAGGTAAAACCAACCCTTTAAGCCCCCAGATATTCCCCAACCAGCACTCACAAGGCATAGAATGAATGTAAGTTAACCAAAAAACAGGTCTGATATTTTATAAACCTTATGTCTAAGTGTTATAAAACATAAGGGAATGAAATACTAAAAAGAACCAAAGTGTTGATTGAAACCATTTGGTTCTAAGTGTTTTAACTCCTAAATAATTAACTCAAAGGTCCAATTATAGTTCTTGGATATGAGACTACTACACTCACCTCGTTATAAACCTTATGTCTTCTCTGATTGTAAATGTGTCTTGGTTAGTAGGATCTGAATATAAATCAAAATAAAGGGTTTGCCCCCACGCAGCTCTACACACCAAGAAACTAAAGATGCTGCCATATACTGTTGTTATCGTTTAAGGAAGAGGCTGAAAAAGCAAGTCATGGTTACCAGCGGGGCATTGAAAATTCTGATTGAATTAACTGAGAGCTTTTTTAAATTACTCCAATGTCTGCTTACTGCATGAACTGATAAAAAGTAATAGTATTTCACAATGCAGTAAATCAATCTGAACATGTGCATAAAGAAACATTAGTCAGACATTGTTCAAAAACTTACTATATCAAGTAACTTCAGAGAGAGAACAATCTCACTGAAGGGGCATCCTTTGCAACAATAAGCCTGAAAGGTGAACCACATGATTTTGTACCAAAATGCAAAGAGGCATTTCATCATGATCAAAAGAAAAGCCACAACATCCAGAAAACCTGAACTTTCAAATTTCAAGTGAAAAATTAACAATAAAAAGAGAAAGAATCAAAGAAACGGTCATGCAATGCTAAAAGCACCAAAGTTGCTGAATTAATAAATTAAGGTCATTTTCAGTATATGTAAGCAGGAGCTTCACACTCATTTTTGAGTAATTTGATGAGAGAAGATAACTTACCATCTCACAAGGCACATCTGAATACCACTAGATATGGGGCGCATGAAGGATGGATATCTTTGAGCATAGAACAAACCAACCTAGGAAATTACAGAATGAAAAAATATGAATTTAAAATATCACAGTTATGAAGTCTGAAGAATTCAGATGTTGATGGAATACTAAGTCTATTAGTTTAAACAGATAATATAAGTTCAAGAACTGTACCCCAAATTTACTAGCCTTCTCTTCCATGCCCCTACATTTTAATGAAAATCAAGGTCATTAATGAACAGAAGCCACTGCATTAGTTTTGAATGAATACGTAACTTGATTACAAAAGGACAGAAAGAATATTATATCTCAGAGCATACCACTCATTGCACCACAAATATGTTGATTTAATAGAGAATTACCGCTCTAGTTATTGTTAGATCCTAGGAATGGGGGTTAGAGTTCCAGGCAATCTAAATATTGTTGGATAAATAAAAAACAAAGTTATGAACGCTGCAAATTTTTCACCACCTGGTTCATAAAATCTGAAAATCAACAGAAAAATGATTCTGTACAGGTAGTAAAGTTATCAACTGGGGGGCAAATTTGGTTCCAATACCGGCCCAAGTTGAGCAGTAACAAAGGCAGATTCACCAGGTGGTCAAACGTAACGAAGCTGCTTAGTAGTCCGGTGAATGTTTGACATAGAAAAACAACACAACATCAATTTTTTTTTTTTGGTACTCGTCATTACTTCCCTCAAATGTAAGCAATAAAAAAGCTTAACAAACAGATTCAGCTTCTAAGACAAGTTAATATGCAAAACAAAATTTTTAAAAACTATTTGAGCAACCAACCGGATAAAAGCGCTTTTAGTCCTATAGTATAGTTTGATCAAAGAGCACATTTGACCCTTATATTTTAAGAACTAACTCCAAACACCCCGTGGTTATCTCCTATTAGAGTTAAAAGTTACTCTTTAAGGATAAAAGAGTCCTTTTGAACTACAATAATTTCAAATGAAAAAAAATTCACTACAACTAAAAAAATGACATTAAGAATTATACAAATAAATTCAAGGCAAATTAAAAAACAAAAACAAATTGCTACCTAAAATCTACCCTTTCTCTTCTGCGACCGCCCACCACATTCTAAATCAAACTTAATAACTTATCACAAAATCAGTTCATAACTTTTAAGTTTACAAATCACCATTAAAACATTCTAAAGTTGTTCTTGAAACATGGAGAGAACCTCTACAAGTATAAACAAAAGAGGAAATAAGGTAATTTATTAAGAAAAGCTCAACAAATGCCTCTTCAGAAAGCACAAGGAAAATACCCAGAGCTTCTATGTTGCTCCTCTTCATGCCATCACTATCTCAAGGCTTTGTTATGTTGCCGCTAATCTCGCTCCAATGGCACACAATGATAGACTACTGACATGAAGTTGAGATAGAGAAAAGAGTGGTGATAAGGAAAAATTCAAAGAAGTTCTGTGTGGGTGATTGACAGCACATGTCGACAACTTTAAGAAATTCTTTGTTTGATTAAATTTTGTTGGTGGGACTAAAATTGCTTACTTGAAAATTATGTTTGAAACTTCAATTTTTTGTTTCCAGCAAATATCAATGAAATTGATTTTTTTATTATTTTTCATTTATTTGTACATATAATGAAAATTATTCCGTACCTGAGATGATTTTGCTCCATTTTATTCATTTGTATATGTAAATATTAATTTTTTTCAATAATTATTCCTTTTAAGGCTTTTTTTTTGGAAAGGGTCCTTTTTAGGCATCTAATGTGCCTTTAGGGGATTCATTTGTTACATTAGTCAACATTTTTTAAAGGGTAAAAAAGTAGCAGCACTATAAAATTAACTGAAAACGGTAAGGGTGTTTTGAGGGCTTTTTATAAGGACTAAACGGTTAAACTAAAAGAGCTTTTACACCAGCCAAACTCCCACCACAAAAGCACAAATGGAAAAAAGAGGGAGCGAGAATATATAAGCTTATGAAAAAAAAAAAAAATAGAAGTAAGAATTATCCGATTACGTTTGTTGATTCCGTCGATCCGAGGTTTTTTATTTAATTATTTAGTGCCAGTTTGATATATGTTATTTAATGGTTATAAGTATTTATTTTATTTTATAGTTATTTTAAAAAATTTTATTGATGTTTAATTTTTTTTAATAGAGTTTTTTAAACATAAATAAATTACTTTATATCTACTAACAAAAATTAAAATTTGAATTTTTAAAAGTATATGTTGGAGTATTTTTTTTAAAATAAATTTAGTTATTTAAATTTATTAGAATACTCACTAGACCCATTTTTGAATGAACCTTTTTATAATTAATTAATTCTCCAATGTATATTATAATTATGAACAAGGTAATACGGCTACATAGAAAAAAAAAATTCTCCCATCTCGATCTCCTCTGAATTGTTCTCTCACTTCGGTCGATGGGGATTCAAACAATTGGGATCTAAGAGCATGACTTCATCAATTTAAGGGATGTCCTTTTTACCAAGGACAGGACAATGCAAGAGGACCTGAAGTTATTTGCACGATGGCCTTGATTTTTAGTTTAAACGTGAAACAACTTCATTTTTGTCTCCTCTGCACTGTTAATAGAATAAAGATTGAAGTCCTATTTGACCAAAAAAGTTTGGCCGGAAAAGATCTTCCTAGCCAACTTTCATGGGATTTCAGTGGTGGATTCTCTATTCTTGGTCAAGAATTTTATATACAGAGAAAAATAGTTGGTGGGGTAGAGATTTTGCTATTCACTACCGTTTACCTAATCTTAGGTTTATGAAAATACATATAAAATTTAATGGAAGCAAAAAACAATTAATTCACATATGGTGGAGATAAATATCGGTTTAATGAGTCTTTTGATGGTTTTAAATAACTTCAATCTTTTTAAAATATATGTATTATCAAAAATACCCTAAAAACATTTCATTAATTACATAATACTCTTATTTATATACAAAATCTACACAATAAAAATTACTGCCCTCATTTGATAGAAAACTAATTGCCGCCACATTATTATTATTATTATTATTTTGTTTTATTGAGATTGTCGCCACTTTACTTATTGAATACAAAACCCTACACAATATAAATTATTGTCATCATTTGATAGAAAACTCACAGCTACCACTTTGGTGAGAAAAGACTTTGGTGAGGAGGGTAGTAGGTATGAATGTTTCTTTCATGGAAAATTATCATTTCACCACCTCTGTTTTGTTTTATATCATCCAACCACCACAAAGTTTAATATATTCTCTGCATCATCTTTCTTTTTAAATTTGTATCAATTAGCTACTTTTTACACTAACACCGTTAAATAATTTAAACAAAATGACAATTTTTCTCCTAAATAAATTAAAAGATAATTTTATCTTATAAAAGCTTTGAAAAATAAAAAAATTATAATTATAAAAATACCCCTAAATTTAATAAAAAAAATAAATCTCAAATAGAGGTGCTCAGTTGATTTTTATTAAATTTAGATTTTGTAAAATTTTAATAATTATTTGTGTTAAAAAATTATAATTTTGAAAATTTTTAATAAAAAATAACTGAATTTATTTATTAGAAATTATAATTTTTCAAAATTTTATTAAAATAACTGAATTTATTTATTAAAAAGTAAATCCTAAAATTTTAATAATTTAGGGGATTTTTATTAAATCCCAAATTTTTTCAGTTATTTTTATAGTTATAATTTTTTATTAAAAATAAAAATTATAATTTTTGGATTTATTTTTATTAAATTTAGGGATATTTTTATAATTATAATTTTTTTTATTTTTCAAATATTTTATCAGATAAAATGGTCTTTTAATTTATTTAGGGTAAAATTGTTATTTCATTCAAATTATTTAACAATGTTAGTGTAAAAGTGACTAATTAATACAAATTTAAAAAGAAAAGTGGTGCAAAGAACATATTATAATTTTGTAATAGTTGAATAAACATAAGGCAAAATAAAGGTGGTGAAGTGATAATTTCTCTTCTTTCATCATTGTTAAAAATATATGGTTTATTAAAAATATGATGAACACGTTCCAGTATGCCACTATTTGATATTAGATACTTGCTACTATTTCCTTTTCCTTTTATTATCTTATTCAACAATACATGCAAATTATTAATGCGTGTTTGAAATTCATTTCATCTTTATTTTATTTGAGCATTAATTTTTTTAATGTAATAATATTAGATATCCTTTGTCTAGAATGGCAACTATTGTGGAGGAAAAAAAAATAAAGGCAAATTGGGATGAAGTTGCCACTAATGCTTTTGTTAAGATTTGCGCGGATAAAATACTAGTTGAGAATCAAATAAATAGTCACTTAAATAAGATTAGGTGGACAAATGTTATTGCTAAGTTTTATTCTATGCATGGTAAACATTATGAACAAAAACAGTTGAAAAACAAGTGGGACATCCTAACAAAAGATTGGCATTTGGGACAAATTTTTTGAGAAATGAAACTAGGTTAGGATGTGATCCTCTAAAACAACTAATTATTGCTGGCAAGAACTGGTGGAAGAGAAAATTAAAGGTGCAAATTTCTTACCTTTTATTTTACAATGCAATAGAAAATTATTTTAGGAGTAATTTAGACATATTTTTAACATACAATCCTTTTGCATTATTGTAGGAGATTCCTAAAGTAATTAAATTTCTTATAAAGGATTGAGAAATGTCGACAACTACAAATTTTGTTCAAAGATGTTGTTACTATAGGAGAAGGATCATGGGTGCTATTTATAGGTTTTGTAATAAATGATGGTAAGGATGGATCATTTAATGAATATGTTGATAAGGATAATAATACATATATTCAAGAGGAGAATGTCAATATTGAATCAAATAATTTTGATGGGCTAGAGAATATTGAGATTGAGATTGACATTGATAATGGTACTTCTATAGCACCAATGCAAGATATTGAAAGAAAAAAGAAAATTAGCAATTCGAAAGTGAGATGGAACATCAGTTAAATTGTCTAAACAATTAGATCACTTATGTTAGGCAATAGATACTAGACTGTCTATAACTATAAGAAATGATGAAAATGGTTGTAGCATTGCAAAAGTAATGAAAATGGTACATAACATGCCTACAATTTGAGATAAAAAGTGAGTTGTATCTAAATACAACTAAAGTTTTTCTTATGAAAAAGAATACGAAGATGCTTGTTGCAATTAAGAATTGTGATGTTCAAATTGAGTGGTTGAAGTTCATGAAATAATTTTTCTATCTTTGTTTTATAGTTTGTTCTTATATTAGAGACTATTGTTTGCTTTAGCTTATTTTATTATGTTCTTGTATTGAGTTTCATACTTTGAATTAATTGGGATATTTTTGTTTATTTAGTTTTGAGTTCTAGTACGGTTATTATGAATTTAAATCTATTGTTTTCTTTTCTTTTCTTTTCAAATAATAATAAAATTTATTATATATGTCAAATATGGAATTCTCATAAAATGACAATGATAGTGAGTATAATTACATTGATGAAAGTGATATGAATACAAATTGTTATAAATAGTACAAACTGGAGTTGCATTGTATGACAATTATTTTATTGAGCATAAGTTAAAGCAACCAAGTAGAACATCCCTCATTCAGGACATTCTTTTGTATTAGAGGTCCTAAATGGGCATAAAGATAGATGCCATTAATAACTTAATTAGAATGGAAAAATATGTAGTTATGAAATTATTTGAAGCTTTGAGTGAATCATATTGCGTTGAAAGAGGTAAGGATGTATCTATAATTGTGTCAATAGCTATTTTTTTTTTTTTTGTTTAATCACATTAGGTTATGGGCTTGGGAATAGAATGGTTTAAGAAACATTTCAACATTCTGGTGAAACTATATTGAGATGGTTTGGAATAATGTTAGATGTTATTTATCATATGGTTATTGATTTTTTTGAAACCATCATACTCATAAATTTGAAAGAATTCCCAAAAAAACAAAAATTAGGGATGATGAACAATATTATCATATTTTAAAGATTGTATTGGGGCAAGTAATAGGACATATACTAATTAAAATGCCTACATTGAAGCAAATGCTATATATTAAAAGAAAATGGATTGCTATCCAAAATATGATGCCTGCATATGATTTTAAAAAGTGTTTTAGAGGCTTTAGTAGAAAAAATTACACTTTCCTTATCTTCTTGGAAGTTAGTTAGAATATATTATTTATGTACATTTCTACATAAATTTTTTTTTTTAGTTGTAAAATTATCAATTTTATAGGTAAATCTACCTAATAGATGCTAGATATCCTCACATGAATGGTTATTTAGGCCCCTTTGAAGGTGAAGGATTCCATCTTTTATATTTTCAACGTGAAAATCAATTAAGAGGAAAAAAAGAAATGCTTAATCATGCCCAAATTTTCTCGAGATGCACAATTGAGAGAACTTTTGGTGTTTGAAAAAAGAGATGGAAATTTTTATGCCAAATGTCTAGTTTCCATTTTAGTAAGCTATTGAAAGTGATTGCTTTAATGGTTCTTGACAATTTATAAGAAAACCTTCAGATAATGATCAAGAATTTCTAGAGATGGGCAAAACTGAACCGAAACCGAAAAAATCAAGTTTTGTTCAGTTTTTTAGTTTTGGTTTGATTTTTTTAAGCTAAAAAACTGAATATATAAATACTGAATTGAATCATCCTTCGATTTAGTTTTCTAATCAAAAGTTACAAAAACCAAACCAAACCTATAATATTGGTTGGATCCTTGTCCTTTATAAAATTTTAATATGGTCCAATGTCTAGGAAATGTTTACATATAGAAATTCTATTATGGCCTAATATTTTTGCAAACTTTTTAAAAAGTTCCTTGACCGAAAGTCAACAAGGTAAGCTATCATTCTAGTCCCTAGATTTGGGTAAATTGTGTTATGGCATAGAAAGTTATTTTGTTTTATTTACAATTTGGGCCAAAAGTTTGATATTAAAAACACTGATGATAATTCCAAAAATTATTCATTTTAGTCTAAAATTCTTGTAATTTTTATGCAAATACAAATTTGTAAATTATTTTATTTTATTTTATTATACATTGATTATAGTAGGCCTTGTGTGTAGATTAAGCTAAACTGAAAAATTGATGTTGAATTGGACCGAAGCGAACTGAACAACTAGTTCTTGTTCGGTTTTTATTTTTCTTAAAGACCAAACGGTTTTTTTGAATTTTGAGCCCAAATCAAATTGAACTAAATCGAAAGTTTATCCCGAAATTGAATTGAACCGAATTGATGCCCACCCCTAAGAATTTCAACCTTTTAATGGCGATGAGGAATTGCTTCCAACAAGTGAAAATAAGAATCAGAGGGAAAAGAACAATGAAGAACAAAGTAGAAGTTCATTCAATGTAAGTTAAATGGACCAAGAACGAGATCAAATTGCAACACTTCTCATGGACTGCTAACATTTTAGTTTTATTATTGATTAACTTTTTATCGTAGATACTATCATTTGTTTGGAATAATATACCATTGATGTGTTTTTAATTTTGACTATTGAAGAAATGGTTGAACTAATTTTTTTCTTTTTAATTGTAGCTTGTATGCATTTTGTTACAAGTTAAATAATTATGAGATAATTTTTTTGCATATCTTTTTTGATAATCTAATTATACAAAAACACTTTTAATTCTACAAAATCAAACAGTATAATGTCTGAAAGGAATTTTTCTAATTAACAGCCAAACACCCAATAACTTTTTGTCAAATGTGCTACTCTTACAAGCTAAATGGTACCTGAGTTTGGTTATATCTTCGGTCTAGAACATTCAACTTTGTAAGTGCCAAATCTTTTGTAAGTTATATAATTTTGTAAACAGCGCGTCCTTTTGACTCATACTCGACTACTAGTTCATATTGTGAGGCAAATTGAGTTTACAATCGATGCGATAGGTGTTGAAAAGAAGAAGACAAAAATTTCTTTAACTATTTTGATGTGTAAATTTAAAAATTACGAGGGAGGATAACCAAAAATACAAGGTTTCTTATAATTTCGCACGGTAACGGTAGCTGTAGAAGATGATCATATCAATTCATTAGGAATTATTTTTGTCTTTTTTTTTTAAGTTCCTTAGTGGAAAATTTCTTGTGGTTTCTTTTCTTTTTCAGCGTTTTGTTGGAAACCAAACAGAAATAACTCCTTGACGCTTATGTTTGTCTATAACTTGTTTACTTCAAACTTGATGGCGTGGGGTAAAATTTTTAAAATTCTATCCCGTTTGTTATGTCTCTTTTATGCTTTAATGGCAGCCACGATTTTATAGATCTCTGATCCGTTAACATCTTGATTTACTTCTCTTTTACCACTGATTGGAAACTGGATTGGGTTGCAACATCAATTCCCTCCTTGAATTGGCATGTTATGTGTCCTCCAGCAGCTCCCATACCCATCGTTGTTGATTGGCTTGTTAGAATCTCTTTTATTCTTTGGGGTGAATGATCAGGGGATCCCCTCTTCCATGCAATGTAATTAATGACGTTAATCCGCAAAACCATCTGCCCTCAAATTTACCCGCGCTAAGTCTTCTCTTTTGGTTCTCGAGTTTATTAGATTATAAAACCTTGTTTGTTCCAATCAGTTTACATCAATCCACGTGTTACAACTTTAGCCCTCTTCTATTTGGACTAGGGTTCTAATCCCTTCTATTTAATAAGCTAAGTGAGTTTTCGCTAACAACAATAGCTCTTGTTTGCTAGATCAAAGGAATTCTCATTTAATTTGCACCATTTAGTGTCGAATTTCAGAGCTTTTAGCAGGATGATCAAAAGTAGTGCTTTGTTTCTTATGATTCAACTTATGAATTTTTTAACAAATGAGAACATGTGATCTTAGTTTAGGCAGCACTCAAGATAAACGCCTTCTATATGAATTCTTCACTGATTCTTTTTCATTTCACATCACCCAACAAAAAAGAAGGTTGCAAGCCTAAATGCTCTGATTCTAAGCTTGCACAATACGGTATTTAAACATATACCCAACTTTACTTATGACATGAAACATGCAAGGGTCCGCTTGACTTTACAATTTACTTTTTAAAAGACTAGCAATATGCCAGATGGAGTTTGTTACCTGGTTTGCTCCAGGGAGAATTCAAGTGCATAGCATGGACGATGGAAGGCTAAAGGGGAGGCTCGCGAAGTATTCTCAAAATCTTGCGTCATTGGTTGGAGAACTACTCTTGAATTTTACGAAGGTCAAGTTCCTCGTGAACATAAAACTGAAATATAATAGTACAGTGCGGTTGGTTGAGGGCTTGTGATTCGGTGTTTAGCTGTATCGAGGCTTTAGATTCGATCTTTTTGGTAAGCTCTAAAACTTTCATTTTGATTTGATTTGTGAAATTTGATCATCTCACTATATTTTACCGCCCTCCCCCAATTACTTTACCATAACACATATTTTATTCTTATATGAGATGATTTAAAAGGATAAATACCTTTTAAATGCACCTACATAATAATTTCTATTAATATCTAATTTAATTAATATAATTTCTTAAACCTTAATTTATTTTAACTTTTTAAATTATTATCTTTTCTCAGACATTGTATACTTTACTTTTGTAATTATGTAAGAAATTAATTTATAGTACTCAACACAAGATGATGAAAAAGTATTAAATTTTGTTTTTTTAATGGTTATGGCAATGATAGATAAAACATGTAAAATGAAAGAGAGAGACTATAGTAATTATGAATTTTTTTTTAGATTTTTTAAATTTAATATGAAGGTGTTTGAAAAAAGATAAAAATTATAATAAAAGTAAATTCAGAATTACATAGAGTATGTTAAAAAATAAAGATTAATTTAAAATTTTTAATAGAGTTAACTTAAAAAGTGAGGACTAATAAAATATAATAAGAAATTAAATATCACTATTCTTTCACTTTTTTTTTTTGTTATATAAGTCATGGGATTGTGATCCCTGACTAGATAAGGCGGACCCACGCAGGGTGCGGGCTTGGGTTATAAACAAACAAAAAATTCGGATGAGATTTCAAATGTGTATCAAATAAAGAATATAAAGCGTATAAAAATTTCGTAAAATTTGAAAGGAGCTACAACTCGAGTTACTAATTGTAAAAAGAATTCCGTAAATGGTGAAGTTCTAAAAGTAACTAGAATTTCGCCTAAAACCAAGTACTACTCCTATATATATATATATCAAAAAAATAAAAATATCAGCATAAGAGAAGGATTATATATAATTGACACGCTCTCAGTCTGCCTCCATATCTTGTGATTAGTTTTCTCTCTTTCACTCAGCCAACAAGTTCTTCCAATATATCCAGAGAAGAATCACGAGAATCATCCAAAAAAAAAGAGCACACTAGGGTTTAGTTTGGAAGTGCATTAATTTACTTACATTGTTAATCAATCATGTATTGTTGCTAAATCGATAGAATGCTGTTTTACTCTATTTAAATTGTTCAAAATATTCAATTTAATTTCACTTTAGGAATTGTCTAAACTGAAAGAACAATTTGCTCATGATCGAACAAATTTTATTCGTTCAATATTTTGTACTGTCAACCTCATGCATTTAAATAAATAGAAGTTCGAACACGGGTTTTTATATTATGCAGACTTCCAAAATTATCTGCAATCAATCGAATCGAGTACCGACGATTAAAAACGTGAAAATTAAAACATGCAATCCATTATATTTCATATTGCTCGGCATCATTCATTACATGATGGATGAGAACGAAGAAATAGTACTTCCCTACGACCCTTTTTTTTTTTAAAAAAAAAAAATTGAGGTGGGCAAGCCTAAATCAATTTTTACCCCCTCCTCACCCATTGAATTGGTTTCAATTATTTTCCACAAACAATAGTGGTGAACTGAGTTTTACAATTGAAAATAATCATATTTTTGGCTAAAATTTTTCCTGCAATTAAGAAAGCCGGTTAAAAAAGAATATTTTTCTTGCAGGGAATTTAATCTTTGAAGCTTCAAATTTTATCTTCTTTTTGCGCATTCACTTTATGTTACTGAAGCATAATAGCATATGTCCATATTAGTGAAATGTATTCATTCTGAAATACGTTCTTTTAGTTTTATACATTCACTTGCTATAGGCTTTGAACTTGCAATTGTTTTAATTTTTCTGGGTTGCACTGGCGCTGGAGACTTGACCACCCTTGATGTATGCAAATTCAAGCATATTGGTTCTGTCACGTGAAAAAAAAAATATTCAATCCTTTTTCTTAATGATTAATATATTGAAGAGTTAACATATGAAAAGATATCAAATCGTATTCGAACTCCTTGGCAAGTAAAATTCGAACACTTAATGCCGAAGAAATTAATAATTCTGGAACGGGTAGAACTCAACTACTGCTAAACTAAATCCCGTAAATCAAGCCAAGTCCAGTCCCATGCTAACTCCGATTAATGTTTATTCCGAATAAAATTATGCCAAGTACCCAAAGTATTAATATATACACCCAAAAACAGACTCTTTAATTTATTCGTTTCTATCAATTCTTGTTATTTCTCCTTTGCCGCATATTTGCAGTTGATTTTTTTTCTTCTTCGTCCCTTAACCTCAATGGGTGCAGATATTGAGAAGACGGCAGATACTGAGGACATGGAAGATGACCGTGCCTGCAGAATAGCAATCCTTGTCATGTTTTTTGGTGGCCCGACAATGGTACTGATTATGACGGTGTGTGCTGTTATTTTTGGTCCCGCGAAACCCCCAGAATTTGAGGTAATATCGGTTTCTGTCAGTCCCTTTAGTGTTTCAACATCAACCTCCCACTCTGAAATAACCGCAAATTGGAAGATTGTTTTGTCTGTACGAAACCCTGAGAAACAGAAAACAATGGCTTATGAGCAGTTTGATGTAGATGTATCGTATGGAAATGAGTTTCTAGCAGCCGCAGCAATTAAACCCTTTGAGCAGAACGAACAACAACGAAGTTTGGTCAAGGCAAACATCAGTGCCACGTCAGCACATGTTTCTAATCAGACTGCACAGGCTATCGAATATGACTTGAACGCAAGCGGAGCTCTGAACTTTGATGTGACAATTAGAATCAAAGCATATATTTATGAAGACAAGCCTGACGTTTTCAAACCCTGCTCTCGGGTAGAAAATCAAGTCTGGGCCTCGTGTGACAATTTGCAGGTCAGATTTTTGTCGAATAACAATACCGTTGGAGCAATGTCGAAGAATCCCTCTCCCATACCTTGCAAAATAACTAAGGGCCATAGTTTATGGTAGTGCCCGATACCCATGGGATAACCTAAATTTGTTTATTTCTACTTGCTTTTGCTTATACTCTTTGTGAAGTTTGTGCAACTTATCAGCATAATTCATAAATTTGAAATTTCTTTAGTGGATTAGTTTTTTTATTAGCATTGAGCAAATCATGGATTTTTCTTTTCATTTGAAGTTTTTTTCTTTTTTCTTTTTTGATTTAGTAGTTAATTCAAGGTTAAAGGATTTAAATATGCATAATTTCTCAAACATTTAAACATGTGAAACTACAAAACAATTCGGGAGATCAATTCTTGCTTTGTGGGAGATGTTGTGAGAAGATTGAAAATATATGTCCATCTAAAAAGCCAGAGAATAAAGGAGGAAAAGTAGAAACCCATCCAAACACCTCTAGTGCTAATTTAATTCATCATTTTGCTGTTATAGAGCTTAAATATTTTAAGAATATGAATCAAATAAAATAACTTATATACTCTTAAGGATCTAAGTAACTTAATAATAAAATACAAATTACCCCAGTTGTTTGTGAGCTTTATGGCCACAAATTAATTAAACTATAATAAAATAAATATTAACAATGGCATCAATAAATAGAATTTCTATTTTTTTTCATTTGTTATCTTGTCCATTATTTTATTAAAGTAAGAAATTCCCTTATTGTAATTTGTAAAGGAACTCTTATTATTAAAATATATTTTAATACTAAATACTAGCTTAATGATTAAAAGCTTTTATTAATTCAATTATAAAAATATATCAACATTATTTGAGCCCTATGCATATTACAAATTTTCTCCATGACTCTTATAACGAAACTTCCTCGTGTCACCATAAATTCAACTTAATTCGCGTCTTATATAGATTACAAATTTTACATTTGAGAAGAATAAATTAAATGATTGAAAGTAGAGGAAGTTCTTACTCTTTCGGTTGATAACTTAGTGACTATTTGGTAATGGTATAAGGCTTTTGTAATCCAATAAGTTATTTTCAAATTTATTTTTGGTTGTTTGAATTTTTTTCAGTTGAGCTTTTACAAATTAAATAAATTATTTTTTTTTTATTAGTGAAAGATTAAATTTTAGATTTTTGAGAGTAGATGTTGAAACACTTTTTAAAACTAAAATATCGTTTACTTATTGATATCTTATTTCATTCACTTCATAATATAATTTTTTTTAAAAAATTGTCTATTAGAATAATTTTTCAAAATTTTTAATAAAAACTATCATCGATAACCATACAACTAAAGTTTTTTTGGTAAAAGTCCTGCTAACAAAATTTCTGCTTAAATAAGCTTTAATTTAAAAACCTTAAGGGGTTTGCAAATTGAAAGTTAAAAAATTATTAACTTAGTTAGCGATGAAGTATCATATAATTTAATCTTGTAATTGGTTTTTTAAAAGTTAAGGAGAGACCACGATAGAAAAATATGGAAGGATCTGGATCCTCTCCTAGGCTGCTTCTCTCCTAGTCCTCCTAAGCTTTTAAGGATCTGCTGACATGTGTTATTAATAAAATTAAATGGCTATGATTTTATTTTAATTAATTTTTATTTAAAAATGGATTGAAACTCACTTGATTGTTACCAAATTCTTTCCCGTAATTTTTTTCCCTCTCATCTCTTTTGACAAGCACTCATCTCCAGCAAATTGTAAAAAAAAAATGGTAGAAGAGAAATCGAAAATAATGTTTGTTTTAATTAATTTCATTCTTTCCCTCTCTTCTCTTTGTACATTGACCACGATCTCCAGCAAATTGAAAATAAGAAAAATTCAGAATAAAGATGGTTAAGAACTTAGGTACGGGAGGCTGGGGACGACAACGATGATTACGGGTCCAGGATACATAGGATAAAATGGCTTTTGTTCGATTGAGGAGTAGAGATAGATATGAGTTGATAGCTTATGTTTCATAGTATTTTATTTTGGGTGAGATGTACACTGAAAGGAATTGAAGTGTTCGATGGAAAAAGCGGTTAAAAAAGTATCAGGAAAGTTGAGAAGTTAAGTTTGTTGGAGACTGCCCTCAACGTATTCGACGAAATGACTGAACGAAATTGTTTGTGGATGTTGAGAAGATTTGCTAGAGGGGGAATGCACAATTCAAATATTCCAGTTCTTAACTGCTACACCTGTTACTATCAGAAAACATTATGGTGCTGAAAGCTATCAATGTATTTGCCAAAGGTGCTGCTGGAGTTGGCCAATAGCAGTGTATGGAAAATGCATTTGGAGAGGTTTGTAAGGATTATTGCTCATTTGTATTAGTCTGATATATAATGCTAATTCTTTCATTGTAAATTTTACTAGGATTGGTGTCAAGTGTTGTGATGTACGTTGTTATTGTAATTGTTCGAGAGGGGTTTTGGATGTCCTTTGAAATGAATATGTCCTCTTTTCCAATTGATATTTGCTGTTATATCTTCCTTTATTTAGTTTAACTTTTATTTTATTTAGTTACATAGTTGTTATTTGGGGTATCATATTTTTCAAAACAGAGTAGTAAAAATACAGCAACTAAAGAATTCAAAACACCAATTATAAAACTCAGAAAAGCAACAAACAGCAGCTGCAGCAACTATCGAACCTAGAAAACAGCAAATAACATAAAAACAGCAAATAACATAAAAACAGCAAACAACAGAAAAAAAGCAAACAGCAGTTGCAACATATATAAAACCCAAAAAAACAGCAAACAGTTAAAAAAAGCAAACAGCAGCTGCAGCATATATAAAACCCAGAAAAATAGCAAACAACAACTACAGCAACTAGCAAACAGCAGAAAAACAGCAAACAGCAGAAAAACAGCAAACAACAAAATCAGCAAACAGTAAACAAATAGCAAACAGCAGCTGCAGCAGCTATAGAACCCAGAAAAACAGCAAACAGCAGCTGCAGACCCAAAAAAACAGCAAAATAGCAACTATAAACCCAGAAAAATAACTAAACAGAAGTAAAATTGTAACAGCATAATTATATGCACAGTAGCAACAAATTGTGAAGTAGTAATACTAGTTTAGTTCATTGAATTGTGATTGAGAGTGAAAACTCGTGCTATTTTGTTGAAGCAATTCCAGAAAACTTCCTCGTTGAAATTCTTCATGATGCATCCATGGTGTTGGATTGGACATTGAATTAGATAAATAGCAACTTTGAAATTCCAACTGCATATAGTCATTGTGACACAATTTAACAATTTATCACGCTAAATTATTTAATAGATATTACTTCTTTTCACAAAGAATTAATTAGATTAGATTTGCTTACCGAGTAAGGATGATATCCAATTGATGAACAAGGAGTGTTGTTTATCATATGAACCAAATATGTAGGTGCCTGCATGTGATATACAAGTTAAATTAAACACTTACTAACATCAGTAACTTGTAATGAGCTAGAAATATAAACTAATTTTATTAACAATATTACCGGACAACTTTGAGAGATAGATGGACGATTATTGGACCTTTTTTTTTTAGTCAAGGCCTTCTCCAAGCTACTTTTAATTCTACGTCTTCCGCGAGATGACTCTTTCTGCTTTAATCTAGTTGCTTTAACAATATTAGCATCTTGTACACATTCCTTATCAGCACTATTTTGATGCTCTTCAAAAGGCAATTCATGACCTTTCTCATTCATATTACCATCGATTTCTGAACATAAAATGCCTTCAACTAATTTTGACAACTTACTTGCATGTTCACTCACTAGATTATAAGCTTTTTCACTCTCTGAAGCTCTACTTGCTATTTTGGTGAAGGCATAACATAAAACTCTATATCGACATGCTTGTTGCAACTTAGGATCTGCTTGGATTTCATAACCATGAATGTCCTGCACACGTTCTGCCCTTGCATACTTTGTCCACCTCTTCAAGATATATTGGTCGGGAATTTCTTTGATATCCAAGGTATCTTTGAGAACCTTGATTATATGACTATATATTATTCCTTCCATCTCAAACAACCTACAGCTGCAAGATAATGTGTCGTTACCTTCCTTTTTCACATACCGCTCCTTGGAGTTATCATCCATAATAACAGTATAAAAAAAATTCTCACCATCTTGAACACATTTTTTCATAGACAAATCAATAGCCTCTACAAACTGATCTTGGAAATCTTCAAATATTGTCTTCGTGTAAATTTCTCTTGCTTGAGTTAACATTTTAGTAGAAACCTTTGGATTGACCATTCGGTAGCACATATTATATTCAGCTTCCAATTCCTTATACCGTTTATCATTGACTATTCTTTCAAAATGCATAAAAAATTAATCCACATTAAGGTCTGACTTCAAATAGCCTTTCAAACTAGCATTAAAGCTTTCACTAAGTTGGGTACTTTTCATTTTAGCAGACCATGCTCGTCTAACATAGGTATAAGCCCATTTCTCTCGCAACTCAAATATGCTTTTAAGCCAATTATTGTCATGCACATCATACACATCAAGCATATTATTCCAAGCAGTTAGAAATTCATTTTCTTCTTCAATAGAATTCATAAACATTGATAAAACACTCTTCACCCCACCAGGACCTTTGAAAACAAAGTTTACATGCTTTAAGGTGTTCTGCATCATATGCCAAGTACAAAGCCTATGGTATGTGCTAGGCATTACTTGTAAAATAGCCTTAGCCATTGCAGCATCTTGATCTGTAAAGATAGTTTTTGGAGCTTTTCCAGACATCGCCTGCAAAAATGTTTCAAACAACCACACAAATGAATCAACTGTCTCATCATACATCAAAGCTGCCCCAAACACTACAGTTTCTCGATGATGATTAAATCCCACAAATACAGCAAATGGTCAATTTGCTTTATTAACCTTATAAGTTGTATCAAAGCTAACAACATCCCCAAATTGACCATAATCAATTATCATTCTAGCATCTGCCCAAAACATACTTGTAATTTTTTCCTCATTGTCCAGCTATACAGAAGAAAAAAATGATGGATTTTTCAGTCTCTGCTCAGAGAAATACTTCAACACACATCTCGCTTCTCCATATGCCATTTTTTTTCGTCTTGTCGATCTCATATAATTCTTTTGATCTTGTTTCGTGTACCCAAGACATTCTCTTCCACCTACTTGTTTACCCATTAACTCAAATGACGACTTAAGTGAGATTCCAGATGCTTCAGCCAAGTCTATTTCAATTGCATGAGATGCTGATATTTTTCGTTGAGACGGTAACATATGGGCACATTCTTCACTTACAAGAGGATGATTATGAATTTCTACAAAATGATAAACATAATAATTTTGTTTCTTCCTATTCAACTTAATACACAATTGAGCATTACAACCTGTCCTTATTTCTGCTCTAGGTTTTTTTGAAAGTAAATCTCTCTTATCCTTTTTACGAAATCCCTCCTTAGAACAAACAAATGTCCTTGAGGTCATTTCACCTGTTTTCTTATTCTTAGAAAATGCCTCTTTTCTAATACTAAATCCCATTTTCAGTGCATACTTATTGTAGAAATCATAAGCTAATTGCTCATATTCAAATTCCATTTCAAGCTTAGGCTTTCCATCCAAATCTTTCAAGCATTCTAAAGCCATAATAATAAGCCTGTAACAATACAAAAGATAAATAAAGAAGACAATTGTTTTAATTGTAGAAATCTGGATCCATAAAAAAGCCAAACATCAAGAAAAAAAAAACAAATGAAAAAATTAAAATTAGGATGCAAACATGTCGATTTATTTTCTCCAATGTGTGTTTTTTTTTTTTTTTACAATTTGCTGGAGATGAATGTTTGTCAAAAGAGATGAGAGGGAAAAAAATTGCGGGAAAGAATTTGGTAACAATCACGTGAGTTTCAATCCCTTTTTAAATAAAAATTAATTAAAACAAAATCTTAACCATTTAATTTTATTAATAACACATGTCAGCGGATCCTTAAAAGTTTAGGAGGACTAGGAGAGAAGCAGCCTCGGAGAGGATCTGGATCCAATATGGAAATGATGCAAGTACAATTTTAATACCACCACATTAAAATATAAAATTAAAAAAAAATCAATGTAATCAATGAAGTGAACTCATGTCAAAATCATCCGATAATAATAACGTACAAAAAAACTTTTGAGAAGAATGTTAGATCATAAACTTGATTGAACATAAACAAATTCAAGCTCAAATACATAGAAGTTTCTTGTGGTAGATGTGGTTGGTGAAGTAGGTGACTATTAGGTTTTGATGAATGGTTAGGATTTGTTTTGTATTTGAATAAATGAATAGTTGTGATTGATTTATAATATGTATAAATACCCCCTTATGTATTTAGTTGAAGCATCAAGTGAGGCAACAAAGTCTTTAAATTGTAGAGAGTGAAAAATAAGAGTTGTAGTTGAGGAGTGTTGTTGAATAAATAAAATAGTGCTTTTTGAGTGTTTAATTTTCAAAATTCTCTAACAAAGTGGTATCAAAGCTAGTGTTTGATGTTACATACAGTCGTGTAGCATATCAAATCGAAGATATCGATGAGAGGAACACGACGCCGCAAAAATCAACCTGATCGGAGTTCGAATGCTCCTGCAATCACAGGCGGAAGTTTGTTGTCCAGAATTTGAGTCAACTCACCAAGTTAAACTGAGTTGAATCAAGCCAAACCGGTCAAAGCCGAATCAACCGAAACCAAAAAAAATTCGAGTCAAGTTAGCTGAGCTGAACCGTTAACTGTTGATCGCCATTGACCCGAGTTCCTTCTAAGGTTTTTCAACATTTGGGATTCATCTATACGGTCAGAATTTTCAAATTCTCACTCAATTTGTGAGTCATGGAAAAAGGTGGTATGATGTCATTCTAATTTCCACAATTAAAGACAAGTTTGATAGCTGGAGTATTAAAATGAAGACTTTATTAGGCGCAGATGATATATGGGAAGTCATGGAGAAAAGTTTTACTCTACTAGAAAATTGAACTACTTTAATTATGGCATAAAAGGAGAATTTGAAGAACCTAAACAAGAAAGAGAATAAGGGAAAGTATCTCATCTATCAATCATTAGATGAAGATGCTTTTGAAAAGATTGTTGGTGCAACCTCCTCAAAGGAAGTGTGGGATAAGCTAGAGACCTCTTATAAAGAAATATAGCAAGTTAAGAAGGTTTATCTCCAAACATTAAGAGGAGAATTTGAATTATTGCATATGGAAGTATCTAAATCTATTTCAGATTATTTTACTTGAGTTGTGACTGTTGCTAATGAATTTCAAAGAAATGGTGAAAAGCTAAATGAAGTAAGGATCATTGAAAAGATACTTTGTTCGGTGGATTCAAAATTTGACCATATTGCTGTGATTATTGAGAAAACAAAAGATTTGGAGGCTATGACGATCGAGCAACTTTAAAGAAGATTGCAAGCCTATGTAAAAAAACAAAACAAGAAGCGTGGGATCGAAGAACAACTCCTTAAAATGGAAGTCAATTCAAAGAAGAGAGAAAAAAGCTCTGACAACGAAAGAAAGCATTATGTCTAAGGTAGAGGTCGTGGTCATAGACGAGGTTGGAATTTCAACAACAACAACCCCCAATTATGGAAAAGAAGAAAGCTCTACCAGAGGACGAGGCAAAGGGAATTAAAGATCAAGGTACAACAAATCCCAAGTAGAGTGCTACAACTGTCAAAAGTTTGAGCACTATGCTTCATAGTGTAGAGTTCTAAGTACTAGAATTGATGAGAGAGTGAATCATGTTGAAGAGAAGAATGGTAAAGAAATAACATTTTTGCTAGGACACAATGACATAAGTGGAGGTCAAGAAAATACATGATATCTTAACACAAGTGCTAATAATCACATGAACGAAAAAAAAAAAAAATACACTATATTAGTGAAGAGCAAAGGTAACATTTTTTTTTGTGCAAAAGATGATAGCTGTTGTGCAAATTTTATTGAACTCGCAAGTGCACGAATCTATTGTAGAATAGATCAATGGTGACGAGTGTCGATCCCACGAGGAGGTGGATTTTAATTGCTTGTAGAATTAATTTTCTAAGTGGGTGATTGGATTTATAATGACTATTATGTAGGCAATGTTTTAATTTAACGTTGTTGGAATAAACTATTAAAATGAAATACTTGGATATCTGGATCTGTACTCAACATGCACCATCGGCTTAATATTCATTATTAGTACCAATTAAATCATAAAGGGGGAACTTCCACTCATCATGAACTACACTCTAATAGATATGGTCTTTGGGACTTCCCGTGCAAATAAGAATAACCTTGCTTTTAGGAGGCGGTTATTCCAAATAGATATCCAGACAAGATTATTACTATCTGTCTACGAAAAGTCAAAACAACCACATAAACTAAAGGGGAAGGAAAAGTAAATTTACCAAATTAAGCCCATGGAGCATGTTGAGACTTCACCTTCAACCCAAGCTTGAAAGGAAATTAGCCACTCATATTTGAACTAGGGGTAAAATGGAAATTTTATTAAAATACGTAGAAAATACAAGATGGAGATGGAATTACAGAAAATGGAGTTCAAAAATGGATTCAGGGGTGTCAAATTAGGGGGGGAGCCCCCTTTTTATAGATACACTGAGTAAATCATGGCCATCGGATTAAAACAATTTGGACGCTCAGGATTGCGCCACGTGGCAAGTTCCTATTGGATAGAACACATCATCAAGGCTGTTATTCTGTGTATATGCATATACCGTACACACGTTTTTTCCGTCCACTAACATTCTGCCACGTCACCGGTCAACATTTTTGGTCCAATAAGCTCGTGACACATCATCAGTCAACACCACATCATCAGTCAATGCCACATAAGCGGTCAATGCCACATCATTCGTCCAATCAAATGCCGCCACGTCATCGTATAGTGCCACGTCATCGCATGCGTGCTAGTCCAAAGATACAAGACATGTAAACGATCTGAAGCGAATGTCGTGTATACGAACGTATATATCAACCGTACCGTATATATGAACAGTACCATTTTTCTTTTTATGCTCCTCCTAAGGTTTTCGACTGTCCTGAGTTCAAAAGTACTGTCCGTTTTTCCATATGATCTCTCGTTTATTGTGAAATGATCATGATATCCCCTAAAATACATAAAATACTTAATTAAAATAAAACATACATAATTAAATTACAAGGGGTTTAAAGACATAAAAATAGGGATGTTAGTGAGACTTGGAGTGTAAAATGATGATTTTCTCCATTATAAATACACACTTTCTAGTACTCAACAATAGCCACCAAATAATTTCTAATGTTTACTATGTGCCCAATATGAAAAGCAACATTCTCGATTTGGGTCAACTCTTGGAAAAGGGTTATAATGTTCACTTAAAAGATTATAGTTTTTTTTCTAATAGATGACAAATGAAACCTAATTACAAGGGTGAGAATGTCGATGAATAGAATGCTTCATTTAAATATTCAAAATGATGTTGTAAAATGCCTCAAGACTTGTCAAAAAGATCCAACCTAGATTTGGCATCTTCGATTTGGGCATCTTAACTTTGGTGGAGTAGAGCTACTATCAAAGAAGAACATGATGAAAGGCTTACTTTTAATCAACCATCTCAATCAACTTTGTGAAGGATGTTTACTTGGCAAACAATTGAAAAGGAGCTTTCCAAAGGAGTTAAACTCAAGAGTTTGGAAGCCACTCAAGTTTATTCATATCGATGTGTGTTGTCCTTTTAAGTCAAGCTCCCTTGGTAAAAGTAACTACTTCCTTCTCTTTATAGATGATTTTTCAAGAAAAACTTAAGTTTATTTTTTAACGCAAAAGTCAGAAGTTTTTGAAGCTTTTAAAAAAGAAAGTAGATATTAAATTAAAGCCATGAGATCTGATCGAGGCGGAGAGTTAACCTCCAAAGAGTTCATAGAGTTTTATAAAGTTAGCTGAATTTGACGCCCTTTAACAGTTTCAAGATCTACCTAACAAAATGGTGTTATAGAAAGGAAGAACATAATCATTCTCGACATGGCAAGAAACATGTTCAAAATTAAAAGACTACCCAAAGAATTTTGGGCTAAAACTGTTGCATGTACAATCTATTTATCCGACCAATCTTTAACAAGAAGTGTGTGAGGTAAGACGCCACAAGAAGCATGGAGTGGAAGAAAGCTTGGCATCGCCCATATGAGAGTTTTTATAAGCATTACCCATGTACATGTATAATAACTCTATGAAATGAGAGTTATCACAACACTTTTAGACTTAAACTAATATTACTTAAAGAGTAAATGATGTGTTTTCATTGAATTATTACTGTATTTTGCATAAGCATTTAGTTAAGTTTAATTTTTAATAAAGTAATCTTATTTTAGATCATCCGATGCTCTAATTGTGTGATTTTAGGTAACCAAGAAAGTCCAAATTTTATGGATAGAATGCCGCTGCAATGGACTTGCAAAGATGATAAAATAACCTGGCTACAGGGAAATGGAAACAAATCAGAAATGGTAAAGATGCTATAATCGATGTTACAACAGCCCTACAGCAACCGCAGATGAGATTTCACACGTGTTAACTAAAAGATTGTTATCTGAGATTTCCAAAAATAGAAGATACTATACGCTTCTGGTTACCTTAATTTGTAAATATAAAAGGAGCATGCATGAAAAGAAAAGGGAGAAGCCATCATTAAGAAAAATACAGAGAAAAACAAAAAGAAAATAGATAAGAAGAGAGATTTGAGGGGTTACAACCAAGGATTCAAGGAGAAAAAGAAATAGCAATCATAAGATCAAAGAGAACCTAGGCTTTTATCTTTATTTTAATATTTTCTTCTAAGCATGAATATATTGGCATTGTTTTTTTTTCTGTCTTCATTAATACAAGCGCACCTTTAAAAATCTTTATGATCCCATTTTTTACCTGAGTTTTACAGCCAAGATTATCTATTTATCCCAAAGACAATAGACTTTTCTTTATACCTTTGACATATCGTTCCTCTTAGATAATGTGAATTATACTATTAAACATTTTTATTTTGATAGTACCAACACCAACGATCTTCAAGGCATGATCATCACCCATATATACAAATTCTCCTTAAATAGGTTTATATTTGTGAAACCATTCTCTCTGAGAGGTCATATGCCAAATAGCTCTTGAGTTTATAAGTAAGTCGTCAGATAGCTATTTTCTTCCTTTTGCAACCATTGTTGCCTCACTGTATAAAACTTCAACATCATCTGAGGTATTTGCTATACACTCCTGAACATTTGATGACTCAAGATCTTTACTTTCTATTCTCTTCTAGTTACTCCAACGTTCTTTCTTGATATGCCCTATTTTGCCACATCTGTAGCATTTAATTTTCTTTTTACTTCTTGACTTTGATCTACCATGATTGTGACTCCCATTAAGACTACATTCTGTTGATTTCCCTCTCACCATTATTAGCGCTTTCACTTGCTGTGAACTTGCTTACCTGTTTTCCTTGCTCTTGTGCCTACTCCTCTCTTCTAATATAGAGGCTACAACATCATTGAAGACGAGGTACTCTATAAGGATATTGTTCATCAAGTTGATGATTAGTTGATCATACGAATCAGGTAGACTTTGAAATAGAAGCTCTGCACATTCAGTTTTTTTTATTTTATGCCCCAACGTCGTAAGTTATGAAAATAGAGTTTTCAGAGTGTTAATATGGTCAGTTACCGATATGTTTTCTGCCATTCAAAAAGTATAGAGTCTCATTTTCAAGAAGATTTTGTTGTGTAGTGACTTCACCTCGTACAGTTTTGTGAGAGTATCTCAAATACCCTTCGCTATATTTTCTTTTACCACATTGGATAACACCCTATTTGTAAGTGCTAAGTGTAGATCAGCAATTGTGTTACCGCCCATCTCATTCCATTTGTCATCAGTGATTGTTGTAGGCCTTTCCCCAACTGCTTCCAAACAATTATTTTTCCTCAAGATTGTCATTATCTTCATTTTCCACAACGAGAAATTTCTCCAATTGAACTTCTCAATTTTAAACTTTGTTGTCATTTTATTAATACCGTCTACAAGTTAGTGTACTTCCTTAAATAGTTATGAGTGATCACACTTGTGAAATTGAGAAATAATAATCACATAAAGGCACTAGAATTTACTAGTGAAAAGGAGTTACAAGTATTGTAGTGTTTTGTCTCACAACACAAATCCCCAATACACATAAACTCTCAAAAAGCACAAGAATTAGAGCTCAAAATTCGCAGAACTCTCAACTTACACTTTTTGGCACTTTCACTTGAATTAAAGAAAAATTGGATGAATGAAGAGAGTAATTGAAGCCTCTATATATAGAGCTAGGAAATACCCAAAAAATCAATAATGGTGGGCTTTAAAAAAATATTTATTTTCACTCTACTTTCCACTTTAGTACTAAAGTCAAAAGTTATGTGCCTCCAACTTACTTATGTTTCCCATTTACTTAACAATGTTATGTCAAGAGTCAAAAGTTACATGCTAATCATATACAATTTTTTGCCTCATACGTACACATGTTCAACACCTGATATTGCTAGAAACATGCATTGAGAATGTTTTATTTTTAAAATTTAACTGTTTGCAAGAAAAAAAAAAATATTTGTCTTTATTAGAGCATCCACAATTGTGTTCACCTGTTGAGTAATTTTGGGTTTATAAAGATTGTGCTTCCATTATGAAATTTTTTATCATAAAGAAGAAAAGAGCAGTTTCAATATTTCAAGGGTAAAAGAAGTTATTCTGGTAATATCTCTTTATTGACTTCAGCCCTATTATTTATTTGAATCTTTGTAATCGTCCTAACTACTGATTGTACAAGTTCACAATTTTATTCTTTCATGTTTGCAGCATTTACTTGATAAAGAAGGAAAAAATGGCTCTCCCAAAAACCTATTTGAAAGCATCAGCCTTGAATGCAACTCAGAGGACTATAGCAGTAAGTTATTTCTAACTTTGTCTACACATGTCCATAATCAATCCATTCCTGTGATATTGTGTTTGTCCTTGATATTTTTGCCAAAAAATTGATAGCCTACCCATAATTTTGCAATCATTATTATAAACTAGGTTTGGAAATATGATAAACTAAAGAGTGATGTTTTTTTGCTGACATAGAGGGCTGACATCGAGGGGGAAGTGTTGAGGGCCGCTTTTTTTTTTTTTTGTTATTAAAGCGGATATATCTTTTGCAAAGCATATATTGTTTTTATATTTTGCACAACTTCTTGTTGTAGTAATGATGATGATAATAGTGTAACCAAATTACAATAATTTAGCATCAATATAAATGGCAAGAATATTTGTGTTTGTGGGATGGTTGCATAAATGGATTAATTACTCAATTGTGATGGTTGTTAAGAATTATGCAGTCAATTATAGTTTTATAGAGTGCAATCTATTAATGTAGCAGCACTATATACATGATAAGAGAAAATTCAAAATTCCAACCATTATAATTGCATTATTATATTCTCCAAGTTGGTTGCTCAGTCCACTGTGTGAGGCAAACAACTTGGGCAATTGAAATTTTTGATTTGGTGTTAGGCCTTTGATGGTTTTGCATTGTTTTTGCATTGTTTTTGCTTTTGATGTTGTAGTTTCTGGGATTTGCTTCATTTGTTTGCAGGGAGCACGGTTGATAAAAAAAATAGATGAAACAAGCCCAACTCCATAAGCTGAAAATGAAATAACAGGGGTGAGACTGAGATGGCTGGATGGTTTCTTGCTCTAGTAATAGATTTATTCACAAATGAATATGTGAATTTGTAGATTTTTGAAGTTATCAATAATTTATTTAATTGTCACATTGGTTCTCAATTGTCTGAGATTTGTGAAGAAGCCCAGCTCGTTTCTTTGAACATATTTATTCCCCCCATTCTCGTAACGGAAGCAACAATGATCTTTACAAGCAATTAATGAGAAATATAAATGTTCATCCAATAAATAAGTCATTTTTCACAATAATTGCCAAACTTATCAATTAAAAATCAACATTTTCTAGAAATAATTTATTCGGCCCAGATGTGCATGATTTGCGGACCTAAGCTAATAGACACCTATCCCTTACAAATTTAATTACAAATTTGCGAAATTCCAAGAATTGAGGGGTCTTTCCATATTTTCTATTAACCATGGAATTTATGTACAATATTTGCATTGGCTCACAACAATTGACAGGTATGACTACTAGGAAACACAGAGTTACTAGAGAATACTCATTTCAAAAAGAGAAAATTTTAAAACCACTATCAAGTCTTCAAATAATCATTAAGCTAATTTAACGCAATCTTAAATCATTACCGATGGAATCCAACTTCGACATTGTAGCTACCTTCTGATACATAATAGATAGATTGTTAAATTGATAAAATATGCAAACTTTGATTTCACCGCTCTGTGAATCAGCAAAGACTGAAACTGATTGCTTTGGAGGTTTCACGATGTGTTCTGCTACAAAATAAGGCTCTATCATGAACATCCTGCAGTCAACTTGGTTTTTAGTAGATACTTCTCACACACACAGGCAACTTCAATTACTTGAATAAGCTAATTTAATGTTAAACAATTTGAGGAAAAACAAAAAGGAAAAAAAAACACCTGATGAAAATCAGTTAGACCCGCAGCAAAAGCAACTCCCAAGGCTTTCTAAGTCTCAGATGGCCTCTTTAAAAACACTTCATTACAACAGTGGAAGATGTAAACAAGCCTGTCCAATTAACATATAAATAATCTATATATCAGCCAATAAGGCTGAAGTGCAATTGAACTTCCAGCAGAGTACCAAAATTTAAGTCCTATCCTAATGAAGGATGGAGTCTCTTTCTCACTATTCAAGCATCAAAGCGAGTGGGTCTAGAGTAGAAAAACTGTTAGCTGTTCAAAAGCCCTACAGAATGATAAGAGGAGCAACAAAAAGCAAACTAAGCAGCCTCTATAGATGCAAGACCAATAACCAATGACCATTGCACTTGGTATTAAGTAAATTGGTTTCAAAGATATACAACACCTTCTTGACTACCAAAAACATACATAATTGAAAACATATTGACTATGCAGGATGAGATCATATTGACTATGCAGGATGAGAATGACAATAAGTTTTGGTCAAAAAGACAATATCCATCCAACAATACTATCTACAGGCTGGAACAGGGAGTATCCACTACTTTGTACTTCTGTACATGTGTGCATGCAATGTATGACATCCCAGTCAAAGCATACATGAGACAGAGGGAGAGTGCTGAACTACTAACTTCATGTGCAACAATATCAAAAAGGCTGGAACGTCCTTTTTTGCTAGACACGTTGCTCTACCTGAAAAATTATTTCTTGGCGTGGCTGGTAACTTTAATAGGAGTTCTAGATATAGCATAATTGTGAGCAATTCCATGTCAATCAACTTTGCCCCACTTATGCAAACCAAGTAAAGACATCTGATGTTCCTCTTCAGTCCATGGAACACCTATATAAGAAAATTATATGGTATTTAGAAATAAAACAGGACATCTAAATCAGATAATATAAAGTTGTACAATTGGGATCTTGCAATACCTCTGGAATTTAAAAGGAATTCAGAGAATTGTGCTCCACTCATAAACAATCGTTGTGCGGAACAATGAGTTCTCTAATTTCATTCCTTCATCTTAGAAACCAAATCAGAAACTTGCTCTAAATTAACATATAAGAGATAAATAGACAATAAACCTAAATTGGGAAAGCTCGATAAATTGACATTCTTATCAATATTTGACATAATAACAAGATCATTTCACTCACAGTTCAGACATTGAGTAAAAGAGTTTGAGGTAAGAGAATCAATAACCACTGGCATAATTCAAATAAAATGAGACAAAAGCTTGGGACTAATATTCAAGCCAAAATCATTGAAGGTAAAACCAACAAATAAATACTTTTTATGTTCTCCAAAACTAACCTTCATCATAAGCAGTGTGGAATATAGGAGGAACATTCATTGAACTATCATCCATATGGCTAAAACTGCCAAAGGACACACCACATAGTTTTCAATAGAAAAACCAATATTGTTAATCTCGCAGGACTTACAAATGTCACAACTTACACAATGATAAGTATGTTCTCCATATCATCTAAAATTGCAAAACTAGCTTTGTTCAGACTTTTTTTCACTAGGAATTCTTATTCTATATAAATGCATACTTTCATACAACATTCAGCCACATTGAGTAACAGTAAATTGCATGAGGCAAGAACGCTGCCACAAATCAAAACTTATTCATGATATTCTCTAGTTATAGAAACAATGATTTATCAACAACTTAACATTTAAGGCAAAGTCAAAAATATTCCCACTAGAACTGGGGTTGCAGACATTTAAGCTACCTTAGAAGTTATAGTGGACCTCCTAAGACTGAGAAAGACAACTACACCTATCTACATATTTGCATTATCGTCAAACATTATTACGTCTCTTCTTCATACTACAAACCAAGTCAGTAACTTGGTTTTGGTGTTAGTGTTACTCCTGTTTCTAGATGAATAAGTCTTGTTGCACATAAGTCACTCTCTTGCTATTTCCTATGTGGTTAACCAAACTGAAAGACAGCAACATTTGAAACCAATTCCTTCTTTTAAACCCAACGTCATCTGTCACTAGTACTAACTCCAGTTTCTATATCACTTTAACATTGAAAATAATAATTTCCCTAGCTCCTTCATCACATAAGACTAGTAATCTGTGTGCTATACTTCAGCCTATAACTTATTCAGCAGCCAAAACTTTACTCAATGTAAGAGTGATTCGGTTTACAAGCCCAATCGCAACATCTCTCCATAAACCCAAGAAAATATACATGGACAAGTATTGATTGCAGTTAGCTTTAGTCTATAAGAAAAAAAGGTGTCCTATATAAGATAACAGGCATACAAATAACTATAGGAATAAACAATCCCAGCTAGAATATTAAGACCTTAACTACTGCAATCAGTGTAAAAGTTAAGGCTCTTGTTGGTAATTATTGAAAAAATGTTCCAAATGAAAAACGAGAAATAGAATTTGTACTTCCAAATATTAAAAATTCTATCATTAATGTATTTAAAAATCAGTATTTTTGAGGAAAAACCAATGAAAATGCACAAGTAAGAAGAAAAAAGACTTGCTCCCGCCCCCTCCCCCCAAAATTCTGCCATCCAAAAACATATAAAACGACAAGTTTTGACCTTCATAACAGTCGTTAGAAAAAAAAAATTACGAATTTGCATTTCCCCGCACATAATAGCTTCCATTTTGTTAACAAAAAAAATGAAGTAAAAAATGTTCCTGAGAAAAAAGAAAAAACACGCAATAAAAAGCATAGAACTAAAATCGAAACCCTAGAAATTTACCTTTCTCTTAAGAATCTGAGCAGCAAAAAACTCGACTTCGAAATCAGCGAGGAAGGACCAGCGATCGGGGTGAGGATAGAAATAGCGACCTCCCAAGCAGCGTCGGTTTGTTGAAACTAAACGAGCCACTAATTCGCTGCCACCTGGTTGCATGATTCGGTCTTGTGATTGAAGACGTGAACAGCTTGCACCACCTTGATTTGTAAGTCCATTTGCATCAAATGACGCCTGGCTTGTAGAAAATTCGGTGGTTGATTTTGAGGAGGAAGGTCTTGGAGGAGATCGAGCTTCTCGCTTAACTTTTTGGGTCTGCTCAACTTAATATTTGAATTTTTTTTTTTAATAATGTCTATATTTTATCTGATATGCATTTATGCATTAAAGTTTTTTTGGAGAAAAAATTAAACTCTCTTAAATATTTTAGAGAAAGATTATTTTTATTTAAATAATTAATAATTAAAAAAATTAAAATTAATTTTTATAATATTTTAATAAAAACTTCAATTTTTACTCTTATTATTATAAATGTAATAATTCTCTCAGTAAATTAAAGACTCATTGATCCTTAATATTTAAAAATTTAATTGGGAAACGAGGTGTTTTTTCTTTATGCCAACCAGCTATATAAGGGGGACTTTGGGGTCGACATTTTTGGCCACTGCCTCCAACCGTTTTCAATCGGTTATATTTTTTTAACTGTTATGCACATATGGCACAATTTCACTGGTTAATTGGTCAAATCAGGGCTGTAGACGGATTGAGTTCTGGGCTTCCCACGATGCATCCCAAGTTTGACCGAGCAGCACAAGTCCTCTGACTCATCTCATTCTCATCCCAGTCCTTTACTTCGCAGTTAATTTTTGTTTCTAGATTACTCTTGCGGGCGCTCCTTGACAAGCCATTCTTGACCGTAAATGCCTTGATATTCGGTAATTATCGTGGCGAATCTTCTGATTTAATCATAACGCCTCTCCACACCTATCTATGCTTCCCCCTATTATTAATTCCAGAAACTTATGTTATGTTTGGGAGAGAAGATTAAATGTAGAATTAAATTAATTTTAAGATTAATTCTTTATTTTATGTTTGGTAAGTTTCATTTTGGATTAAATCATAGAACTAAATTAAAATTTAATTTTAAGATCATGAGATTAACAATCCCAATTAAAACATAAGTT
The DNA here is from genome assembly GCA_030449905.1 of Luvunga scandens. Taxonomy (NCBI): domain Eukaryota; kingdom Viridiplantae; phylum Streptophyta; class Magnoliopsida; order Sapindales; family Rutaceae; genus Luvunga; species Luvunga scandens. Next base: position 1,167,624 of record JASUUG010001122.1, on the reverse strand, counting down.
TAGTTAAAATTAACTTAAAAATAATTGTCTATTTAATTAATTATTACTTGAAAATATAATTAATATTTAATTTAATAATCACTATATTAATATTAATCATGAAAAGTAATAATACCAGTAATTGATTGCTTTTACATAATTTTTTAACTTTTTGATAAAATAAAATATATTTAAAATATTTAATAAAAATTAAATCAAATGTTTAAATAATTTTTAAACTTACTTTAACATAATCTAATTTATATTTGTTTATTATAATTATGATTACTCAATATCTATTTTTCTACATATTTAATCTTAATTAATTATCTTTTAAATTAATGGTAATAATTATTTTATTATTAAATATTCACAAATAGTTCATATTTATATTTAAATGTCAACTTAAAGACTATTTAATTTTATTCAAAATAATTTAATATAATCTAATCTAATATTGTCCCAAACATAAAACAGTATTATATAATCAAATCTAATCTAATTAAATCTAATTCAGTCCAATCCTAATAATTGATCCAATATAATCCTACGTGCCAAACCTAACTTTAGGAGAATTTCAAACAATTTTGCCTTAACCCCAATTGATTCTTTCTTCTATATTATTATTATTATTATTATTATTATTATTATTATAAACTTACACGTTCTCAGTTGAAACTCGAGCCCTAGACCTGAATCCTAAAAATGCCACTCCTTATAGGAACTAAGCTTGAAATAAAGTAATGATGAAATCTCTTCCGGTTGATTTATCTGAGATACTTGCGTCTTTTTGGCGTACCGAGTCTGCCAGTCCAGATGGCAATAAGCAATCATCTGCTACTAAGAAGCGACTTGAGTGCTTGCTTAAAGACATCCGTTACCTAAGAGACATCCATCAGATGTCATATTATATATTTATGCAGCATTATGCTTTCTTTTATGAAGAACTATCATTATTATTGCATGGATTCCTCTTTATTTGATCAGTTAATGATCAAGATGCTCTAGTTGAGCTTGTGAAAATATGCAATTAGTAACTCTGAAGATTCCTTAAGGTGATGCTTAGTTAGAATAAATGACAGGAGAGGGGAGGAATGGAAAAGAAAGAATAGGAGAGAAAATAAATATAAAAAAGAGTTAATATCACATTTTCAGTGTTAGGCTGGAAATGGAATCTATTTTTTCCCCCTCTCCTCCTTTCCTCTCCTGTTCTCTCCTTATATATATTCAAACCAAACATGCCATAAAAGTTAGTTACTTGAAATGTTGCCCCAACAACAGTAGCAGTACTCTCTACTTGCCTTTGGCAACATTATTAAGTTGAAAACTACTAATTATATAATCCACCCCAGCTTAAAATCTTCTACCACTACAAAATAATGAGATGAAATGTGGACACATGAACCACATAACAAACGGGAAAAAACTATGAGATGAAATGTGCATGCTAAATGCTAAATGTGGACCCACCTACAACAGGGAAAGCTTATTCCTGTTAGTGTAGACCCTTCCTGATGAATAACTTACATGTGTGTCAAAAACAAATTATTAATTAAGAATAAATTATAAATTATTATTAAAACAAGGATCCACAAGCCTAAATGTTTAAAAGCAAAAACACATGGATAACTGTAAGGAAGAATAAAGCTCAAAAGCTTTTGAATTATCTTCTTAAAAAAAAATATTAAACTAGCCTCCTTTTATATTATATTATTATCATTATTATTATTAAATTTTTCTATATGATTTCTTAGCAACCAAACATTAAAACAAAGATGAGAAGAATATGAAAAATAGGAATCATTTCAGCTCTTTTATGTAAACAGAGAAAGGCGGCCAGAAAATAGAAAACAAGTATAAGAAAAAATATGCTCTAATACTCCACTTCCCCCCTCAGTTACATAATTAACAAGGCAAGGCACTCAATGTTAAAGCATTCAATATTCATCTTCATTTGTCAAAATTTAAATATTCATCAAATCTACAAGAAGCACCACATACTCCACCATTAGGAATAATACATAATTTTCATTTAATTAGAGAATATACCGTCCAAAGTGGTTCCTGGTTTGGCATTCCTGTATGCAAATTTGCATTTTCATTAGCAGACCAGCAAAATGAGAAGCAATCCAATGATGTATACTGATTCCAATTACTTGTAACAAATACATGGAATTTTAGCTTGTGACAGGAGAGGAGTCAGGAACCAGGGACGCTTCAATTTCAAAGTCCCAAAGACACAAGAAACTAAAAGGATCTCTGCATAAGCTACATATGTAGCAATGATCTTACAACTTTACCTTAACATTTGATACATCTGGTGTATCAGAAGTTTTTAACAGGATATTACTCGTAAATTCCATACTCTTAAAAGCCAATTAGTCTCCTCACTCATTTCCTCAATGGCCTTTCTCCAGGCCTCCCTTGCCTATAAAAACATGAAATTTGTAAGACTATTGGATAAATTAAGAAAATGTTTCTAACACAAGAATAAGGATAAGCAATAAAATACCTCTCGATTGGCTTTCTTTGCTTCCCAAACTTTCTCTTTATGAAATCCTAAGAACAAAAATACAATAGAAAAATCATCGGTTGCTCCGGAGTATAAAAAACATCTATGATACTTCTCAAACCATCAGTATAGTTGCCTTGAAATAATCCTTTTGTATAAATGAACTCCTACAGTTCATACGTGTGTTTACCAATCGGTTTTCTTTTTCACTTTTCAAGGGAGGGGGAGGAGGGTAACAACACATAAATAATTCAGCAATATCATTATGCCTAACCCCATCCTCCACATTAACCAAATAGTGAAAACAACTGAAGGTTGTACTGAGCACAAAACCATAAAGTATAACTCACATCAACTTAGTCGAATTCCAAATCAAACCTGCAGGAATAAAAAGAGATAAAGAAACAAGTCAATATTGCAAAAGTTTTGGAGTTAGTTAGCTTCATTCATTCCAATAAAGGTAAGCATGACAGTTTGTTCAAATATATACTTATGATTCTTCAAAATCCAAAAGTTGATGTCTATCCATAATACAGCCCATTTGAAAATCATCTGCGATCCTAGAAACATAGTTGAGATTTAAAACCACTTTGTGAGGCCATTATAAGCCAAGGAAAAGCAGAGCGCAAAAGAAAACTGTGATAATTTTCGAAGAATGAAATCAGGTTATGATCAGTGTGATTAACGGAAACACTCAAGATAGATTATGGAATTTGTTTTCCCTAATGGATTGATATCCTTGAACACCTGATCCACACCACAACGACCTATTTTGACACACACCACATGGACAAATTATAACATTGTTGGCATTGTTTTCTTTCAAACACAATCTTTGGAACTTCATTTTATTTATGCAGTTCATCATTATCTTGAACTTTAGTAACCTCATTTTGAACTGAGATTCTTGACTTACCTGGGCATGTTAATCATTAATAATAGTTGAAGAAATCTTTAAAAGGCGAAGAAACATACAGATTAAGACTAATAACCATTACCGTGCGCTCCCATTTGACATCACCATAAAAAAAATCTAATTTTGGCCAAAAAAAAAAAATAATTTTTCACTCTTTCAGAAATAAAATGAACAGATTTCGGTATTCATAAGTTCTACCATTCGTTCTAGCTAACAATGCACTTAATCACCCACAAAGCCAATGGGCCGAAATTTACATAGTTTGTACATTATGAAACCTAAAAAAATGATAGTTCATGCAGGTATTTCATCAAACACCGTCAAGATATTCTTTAACCACATGAAAAATTACAAATCCACCCAAAAAATGATCCTTCTTTAAGACAACTTGTCTGATCTAGTACATGTATCCACTAAATGAATTGAAGATAATACCAAAGTTTCTTCATCGTCTTTTGATTATCACCTTTCCCTTCATTTGAAACAGATCATTAAGTGTTTAAGAGCTAAATTAAAGAATTAAAGAATAACAAAAAATAGAGAGTGAAATGAAACGAATGCGAATCAAAGCTAGATGATACATACGTATTCCAGTTATTCTCGGTCTGAGCAAAACAAAATTGGAGACACATCCATTGAAGGTTGACTCGGTCCAAATCGGCTAATTAGAACAAATTGAATCTCTCTACAACTAAGTGTAAAAAATGCATTTCTCTTCGAAAATGAAAATGCGAAAAAAAAATTGTTTCAAATAAACCTAAATCATCAAGAATTAACATGTTAAAGAGAAAAGAAATTGTGATAAATCGAGGGTGGAAAGAATGCGGACGTGTTGCACTCGCGGAAATTACCGATTTGTTGTAGCCGTTCACCAGCACCGTTGCCGGATTTCTCTTGATAATGCAGTCGGCGAAGCGTGATTGACGTCGTTTACGAGTTACGTTTAGATTTAGGACAAGTTTAGGTCTTTCCTGATCTCGGACAAAGATGATTTTGAATTTTTAAGTAAGGCATAGTTTAGACTCTAGCCCGTCTTCATTTAGTGTCAATTTCGACCGCCATTTTGGCCGTCCATCCAAGCATCGCATTTAATGACCATACGTTGCTCTATGTTAAGCATCATTATGATTTTTTTTTTTTATTTGTTTGTTAACTATTATATTTTTTAATTTTTTTGATAAAATTCTATGTTAAATTATTTATGCAGCATTATGCTTTAATCCGTGAAGAACCATGCAATACCGTTTCCAAGATTCCTCTTTATTTGAAAAATGTGTGTTTTTAATTGATAGTAGTATTAAATACATTTTCCACCAACCAGAAAATAACGACAACAAAAGGAAGAGTATAACTATGATTAACTATGATGTTCAATAATAAGAAAATAACAAACAAAAGCAACCTAAATACAAATTACTGATCTCTTTGAGGATAACAAACAACAACATTAGATCAAAAAAAAAAAAAAACAACAACAATATAAATAGAAACTATTGATCTCTTCGTGGGAAAACATAATTGAAATTAACCTTGATGATAATTGAAGCAACTGCACAAACAAACGCAGCAAAAAATGCTCCACTTTTGTCGCCCCCTCTCATTGATAATTGTATCGCAAATTGTTGTGCCATGCACGTGAAGAAATCCAACAGCCCATGGTCAAATTCGGGTCTAAAAATGTAAAAAAGTACGAAAACCCCAAAAAATAGCAGAAACAAGAGAGTGTATTCTAGAGTGCTAGATTTATCAAACTTATACTGGATAAAGCAGGCAATGTAGTTAAAAGCCATACAGCAGAAATCATTCAAAAGCTGGCCAAGCACGTTCTTCACAGGCTGCTCAAAGAAATTAACCGGATTAACTGGTTGCGCTTGATTCCTTCCCAAAGCAGCAGTCAGATTGAGTGCACAGACGAAATGAAAGAAAAAAAGAACTGGAACTAAGACTACAAATGCATAAACTGCCATTGTAGGACTCGAGGTATTAAACCTACAGTAAATGACAGGTGATTATTTAAATTTGAACACTCGAAAATATGATTTTAACATAAAAATCATAAGACCACCCACTACAGAATGTAAATAAAAAAAAAAATCACTTACCACATAAGACCACCCACTACAATATGTAAATGAAAAAAAAAATCACTTACCACAAATTTATAATAATAACAATAAATAAAAATAGCGAAAACATTAACAATATGTAAATTTTAAAAAAAGTAAAATAAAAAAAACTATACTAAAAAAGATAATGTCCTTAAAACGGACTTGAATAGTGTTGGCAGCTCAATCTCATTGTTCCCTTCCTGTGAAGTCTAAAGTTGGAGAGAATTTGCTTAAGAGAGAAGAGGAGAAAATCTCTTGGAATTTTGGTGTGTTTTGTAATTGAACATGTAAGCCAATGTATACTGGTTTCCAGGGGACATTAGTTAGTTAAAATCCCATGTGGGATTTTTCCTCATTTTTTTCACGCCAATGTAGCTAAAATTTCATGTGGGATTTTCTCATTTTTTTCATACCAATTGGTACTCTTTAAGATACAATTTCTCATTTCATCTAAGTATCAATTTCAACGTTTTATGATTCGTTGTGAAGAGCTCACTGAGTCGATTCGAATCATCCATGCATGTATATTTTTCCAATAATTATCTTGCTCAAAATTAGCCTCAAAATAGCCACTTTATGCAGAACCAATATACTTGAATTTGCATACATCAAGGATGGTAAAGGCACCAGTGCCAATGCAACCCAGAAAAATTAAAACAATTCCAAGTTCAAAGCCTTTAGCAAGTGAATGTAGAAGACTAAAAGCGGCTATTTCAGAATAAATACATGTAGCTAATATGTCCATATGCTGCAATAATACAAAGTGAATGTGAAAAAACAAGATAAAAATTGAAGCTTCAAAGATTAAAGATGGTACAGTTAATTAATCTTGAATTCCCTTTTCAACTAAAGCTTACAAGAGCAGTGACAAAATCTACAGGCTTTTAAAATAACTAAGAACCGAAAACAAATATCCCACATGTTCAGATCTGTGCTTAAAAGTTAATTCAAAACAGAACAGCTACAACTTACGACTTACAACCACAGGACACTGAATAGAAAGACTCATACCCAGTAAGCAACCATATCAGCCGGCGTAGATGTGAACGTGGACGGCCAAGATGAGGATGGCATAGAGAACGAAGAAGATAAGAGTGTGAACAGCAATAGCCTTGCCGTTGGTCTTCATGCTACCAAACTCCAGCAGCCTGTTGTGTCCCGGTAGCTGAAACAGAAGCCCCGGTTGCAGCAACACAAACAGCAACACCCCAATTACCACTGGCCCCCAGTCAGCCATTCTTTCTTGAAAAGCTTTTGATTTTGAAGCAGTTAACAAAGTGAGGTATCAAACGAGCAGATTAAAATACTGGCTTTGCCTTTACCTTTTAAGAGTGAGAGTGATAGTTGTTGTTTTGGGGATAATAAAATTTGGCAAGCACAAGAAAGACATTTTGAGTCATTTGCGGGGCGTGGATTGTCCGCTTATGGTGCATGTGAACACTTGGAAGTGTCGATTGACACGTGCCACCACCCAGCTTCTTTATTTTTGATGAAGTGGGACATATTTTCTGATTCAAATTACTACGGAAAATAATGATGCTTGGGAATGGTTTATGACGAAGTTGCATGAAGTGATTGGCGATAGGTCAAAGTTAGTAATTATCTCTGATCGATGCACTGCCATCAAAAGAGCCGTTCTCAGAGTATTTCACACTGCTGTTCATGGTGTTTGTTTCTACCATGTCAAAGGTAACATTAAGGCAAAATTCAGGATGTCCAAAGCTCTTTGGGATGAATTTGAGCCTGCTTTTATTAATGCAGCAAAAACATATGGACATGAAGAATTTAAACAACAACTTGAAGGGTTGTGGATGCTCCACTCGGGGGCAGCAGATTACTTGGAGAATAATGTGAGTACGTGTAATTGGGCAGGGTCTGAGTTTGAAGGTAGGAGATACAATATACTTATTACCAATATCGCGGAGAGTATGAATTCTTTTATAAGGGAACCCTTAAAATTTCCTGTTACTCATCTTGTCGATCACTTTAGGAAAACATTGCAGCAATGGTTTTATGATAGGAAAATTGTGGCTGAATCAATGGTTACTCGACTAACAACATGGGCAGACGAGATAGTCAGTGCGAGGAGAATTATGACTGAAAGAATGACTGTTCGTCCTGTGTCTCAATATCGATTCCATGTTTTGGGTGGTAGTCTAAAGGAAGGGATAGTTGACATACAGAATAAGACTTGCTCCTGTAGAGTTTTCCAACTCGATCAGCTTGTATGTGCACATGCAATTGCTGCTTGTTTGACAGTCCGAGTGGATTACATAAGTCTTTGTTCTAATTATTACTTTAAAGAATCATTGGTCATGGCATATACACAACCAGTAGAGCTGGTTGGTGACATGGTTGATTGGGACATTCCAGCCGAAATTCAGGGAATGAAAGTTCACCCACCGATCGAAACAACACCACCTAGCCGTCGTCGAGAGATCAGAATACCTTATATCAGTGAGGATGTTGATTGGAGGACTGTGAGATGCGGCAGGTGCAACGAACCAGGCCATAATAGCAAGAGATGCAAGAATCCCATTGCGTCAAATCGAAACTAATTGTATCGTTTCGTTTGAAGTATTTATGTTTTTTTAACTTTAATTTTTGGTGTGTTTAACAATTATATGTAATGGAAAGCTTTTTTGTGTACAATGGCATAGTAATAAATAAAATATAGGGTATTCATACATATGCTTACAATCAAATGTCGTCGTTAAATATATCTACAGCAATTTTCTTTCTAAAGTATTGGCCGTGGTTACTATCAAAATTAAGTTTGCGGCCAAACATCAAATACAATGTAAACATCAACATAAAAACTCCGCAATCACCAATTCCAAACTCTTGTTGTGGCACATCCTTAACAACTCTTACTTTCCAAGGGTTGTCGCTTCGTAGCTCTGGTTGGATGTTGTAGAATCCAACATCTTCAAGCCATTGAGGGAAGACGACTTTAAGTGGCTTGAATTGACCCAAGTACGTTTTGTCGTTGCGACAAGTCAGTAACGAGTCGTAAATCCGTACCCTCTTCGTGCAAAGGTCTGCTCGAGCTAGTACCCAATGATCACCGCCCAAAATCACGGGAATGAGTATCTGCAAACAAAAAGTCATAAATTAATCTAATGGTACGTCCTCAAATTGTTACCAAAATACAATGCACAGGAATGAGTAGTAAAACGAACCACATCGATGTCCGTGAACCGTTTAGACATGATCTCTTCTCGCCCGTCAATATAGCTGTTAAAGTTGTTGATATAGTGTAATGAATGGACATCACAGTCTCCATTGTTCCATAACTGCTTTACGAACACCTAGTATAAAATATTACACAACGATTAACGAATTAAAAAGATTTCAACATTACAAAATATAAGAAATTATAATCAGTAATTACTCAGAAATACGTGTCCGTATGTGTGATCCGCTGAGGTAAAACATTTGGATATTGTCGTTGCTTCATACTAATCAAGCAGAAATATGCGTGGATATGCTGTGTATGAATAGAAACATGTGAATTTGCATTGCTTTACATACAGAAAGTAATATGAACATGATTTCGCCATTTTCACCACTAAGAACACATACCTCATCACCAAGCCACCCCATTGAAGTATTGCCCAAGAGTATTTCGAAAAATTGTTTGGATCGTTGGACAGGACGATGCATACTTATCCTGCCAGCAAACCATTGATCAAACTGCTCAAATAACCTTGGATCTTCAAGGGCCCTTAGTGGATTTATGTCCACACTCTTATTTTCATCAATCTCACAGTTCGTTATTTGGAGTGTAGGTAGAGGCCTAACGTTCCTAACTTTATTGGAAGGAGGAACGAAGAAAAGACTGTTAAAAACATAGGACGGTATATACGGACGTCCAAATTTGCTAACGCCAGCAGGTGCCTCCGTGAGGATTTGCAAACTGTCACCACTTACATCCTTATAAAGACTATACAATGACCTGGGCGTGTGATCATCACGGTTCGCACCATCAATGTACGGACTATAGTCATCGGGGGCCTGTCGAATCGTCTATTTTAGATTTTTAAACTCACATAGAATTTAAAAGTAACAGAACATTACTGGATCATGTGAAACTTTCTTACCCTGTACGAGCGTCCCATCGGAGAATCACTGTACGTGCGCTTAGAAGAACCATTAGTAAACGAAGCCATAAATTTCATGACAGCGTCTCGATATTGTTGTTGTTCTATGCGTTCTGCCTGAAATTCCGACTTCAGTTCATTAATGGAACATTCGATCCTGTCCATCCGTTGAATGAAATCATCATTGCGGAACTTTGTCCTTAACTGATATCATGAAACATGAAAGTATTACGAACACGCACAACTCATTTATGAATGCTGGGACAGGATGATGTCTTAAATCAGAAAATAACCTCTTAATCATGTGTCTCAGCATCATCTTGTGCAGATTCGTAATGCTCGTCGGCAGCAAAGTCATCCTCAACGGGATTGTCATGATCTTTTGGTTGGCTCGTAGTGTCATCATCCGCCTCTTTTGTCCCTCTAACAGATGGTGCGTTGATTGAAGGTTGGTGCTACACAAAGTTAAACAGAGAATTAGTAAATACCACGGAAAACATTTTTGCTTTTTCATTATCTTTTAAATGATGCAATAAAGGATACTCACATTACGGACCCAAGTAGGGATATATGGCACGTACTTCTCGACACTCTTCCAAAATTTTTTGCCTTTCTCCTTTGCATTGGGTTCGATGGTTTGTAAAATGTTTTCCTGCTGTAAAAAATACCAAATATTCAATTAATATAATCATCTAGTATTTGATAACTATATACACACATAGATATATATTACTTACAATTTTAGAATCGTCATTGAGATATGAATACACTTTACCATAGTTTATCTTGAAAGAAGACATGGGCTTCCACTGCACAATCTGAGGAATCTTCCTTTTAATTTTCACGACCCACTCTGATGGTAGTTCTCCAATCGCTTAAAAAATTCATGCCTTCAACAATGAGAGAAATAAGGTCATTAAATGTGTCATGGGCCTATTCATTATAACAAAACTAAGTTATAAAAAAAAAATCTTAACACACCTGCTGCCCATTCCGCAATGTAACTTATTTAACTTTTAATTGCCATTGTTGGTACTATCATCACGAATTTTTCGTTTACACATAAAATATATATATATATATATAAAAAAGAATACTTGATCATTTTAAGAGAGAATAAGATAAAATGGACCCGTGCTCTTTTTTCTAGAGCTTTTTGTTTGACTAGTGGCTCTTAATTCCTATAAATAATGAACCTCTTTAAGAAAAGCATTATTCTAGTAATCAAAGACTAGTTAGAAAGTGGTGATAATGAAGCATTAAGCCACCAACCAATGGTTGCCAAATGGTACTGCATTTGATGATCATTTAATACAATTATGCTGGACAGATGATCCATAGAAAATGATGCCCTGCCTTATCCCAACACAACAACAAGATTATTGAAAGAAGCATAAAGTTGACAACTAATGGCTCATTTTATAGCTTTATGGGATTCCTATTTTTTACCTTGTGGACTCCAGCACTTGCTAATGAGTTAGGCCATTTGTTATACTTATTACATATCCCCTGCTTTCGTTATTCTTCATTTGAAGAGCTGAACAACTGGGAAGTTTCTGGGACAATTTTTCAAGCTTAGGATGAATGATTGGGCTGCACCGCTTATAGCTGCGGCGCTCTTCGCGTTTCTGTCACCGGGGTTGGTGTTGCAGATGCCTGCGAAGAATCGACCGGTTGATTTTTTGAACATGAAGACTAGTATTGCTGCCATATTTGTGCATACCGTTCTCTACGGTTTGTTTCTTATTTTGTTTCTTGTTATTCTACATGTTCATCTCTTTGTCTAGGAAGCAGATAAATGGTATCTCATAATTCGATGAAATAAAAAAATTTTATTTTTGTCGTATCTTCCATTCTACTGCTATCACTAGCTAGCTCGATGTGAGTTCAAATGAAATGAAATGAAGTTTTTGCCTATCAAAGGGTTGTGTGATTTGCTATACAGTTCCATGGTAATCTTCTTATATGATGATCTTTAGTCTGTCTGAGCTTGATGCTGATTGTTTTCGACACGCGAAAATTTTATTAATTTGCTATCAATCCATCAACTTGACGTTCAGATATCATCCTGAAGAGTGAAGAGTGTATTAATTTGATTAACCATACATCTGAGTCGCACAGACAATACGTCAATACGCAGGAGGAAGAACAAGCACCCTTCTCTTCTTGTTCAAACATTTTTTAATTTAATCATACTAACCAAGGTCACATCTATAATGTATTGTTATATGCCACAACGTCTCTCAATCTATTTTGAAGCTTCCATATCTCCATTTCACTAGACAGCTGAGCTGCCGCTAAACTCTCAAAATAGTTTGGTACAACGCCTCTCAATCTCTTTTGAAGCTTCCACTTCTTCATTTCACTCTTTAGTGTGTGTTTGGGATATAGCTGCGCTGCTGCTAATCTCTCAAAATCTTATAATAATGTACATGACAAATCACAGGTTGTGGTAGCAACAAAAACTAAGTAGAGTCAGCAAAATAAAACTTCAAACATTTGAGATTTTTTTCAACAAGTGACCCGGTCGAAGCGCTGTACCAGACATACAAAAACTCTCTAAGCTAATGAACACCATAAATGGTTTTATAATTGCAATATCCGCCACACAATTATCGTGCTTGTTTGCAGGAGTTACACAGATTCTGATCAACGTGCTAGTGTTACAACTGTTAGAGAAATCAACTCTTTGAGTGCACTTGCTAAGCAGGACATAAAATTCTTTGATTGTTGTATCTTTTTTATCTTGCAACGAGCATCCCAGTCAGAAAAATCTGACGCATCAACCCGAAAGTAAAGCCAGAAATGAACATCAAATCTGCAGCGTACAGAGTAACTCGGATCCAGATTTACAAACGAATAATAATTAATCAAATTACAAAATCATAGTCCACCGAACAGGTGGTAAAATTAATTAATGGAAAGTGTACAATTGTCATTTACTATCCAATGAACATTTGATTCATAATCACAAATCTGATCCAAAAAATTTAAAGATACAGAAAAGATGAAAACGAACCATGAAGTAATCTCACATACCAATACCAATTTCACTAATAATTCATTCTTTTAAGGGCAATTATATATAAATATATAAAACTAGCTAGCCCAAGTACATGTGGACACCAATAGCTAACAAGAAGATACACATGAGAGCAAAATACAAGATCGAATGAACCAGAATAGAAGCACCACTGGTCTGAAAGTTGCCAAACTCAAAAAACCTGTTCCGGCCCGGCACCTGAATGAGCAAGCCTGGTGTTAGCAATATGAACAGCACAACACCCACGAAAACGGGGCCCCAGTCTGACATCTTTCTAATTCCAATGCTATCACTCTTTCAGATGGCAAAATTATTTCTCTGTTAAATCTCGAGCGTTTGGAAGTGGAGGTGAGAGGAGAAAGAGGGCACTATAAAGGGGAGAGGTATTTCGCTTTTGCTTTGAGAAGATGAGACGAAGATTGATGACTAGGAAAGTCAAGGTTGGAGAATCAAGCAATATTCGGATTCACATTTAATTTTTTACATCGTCACATGCACTACGGTCCTAAGGAAACTTCATTGCAAGTAAAAAGAATCCAGTACAATATTCAGTGATGATTTTGATGTGTTGTGTTAAATGACCTTAAGGGTTTATTGATTTTTCAATGATCATCATCTTAAAATATAATGCACATATATATAGCTTAAACAAAGGTGAGGAACTGCTCAACTTTCTTACATCGGATATTCAACAAATAGTAAAGCCATTAGTTACAACATAAGTAGTACGTCCACGACCACTTCCTATCTTAATAGTTGTTTGTAACTAAATGGTGCATCTAGAGGGAAATGTTAAAAATAATAGCTTCACCATTTGTTGAGACAAAAGTCTCACGTTTGAAAATTTATCACTTCCTCCCCTTGTTTGTTTAACCTGTACGCAAGTGTATAATGTCTATAAGAGGATGATCATAAAAAAATCAATAAATCTTAGTACTTTTTTTTTAATATTACACATCCAAGCAGACAACATTGAATTCTATTAAGTATTTTATCTGAATAAATAGATAAATAATCCCATAAATGAGAAATGTCTCTACTTTACTCGTATTTTACAAGAAAGAAAAGCTTGTAATTTAACTTAATATAATTATACTTTAATTAATAGAGGTCGAGTTTATGATTTACCACTCAGCCAAAAGCGGAGAGATAATAAATCTTAGTATTTTAGATTAAAACAAAGATGTCATATCCATGTCTTGCCTTGTAAAATGGCTTATCTAAATAAAGCATTAAGATTTGTTGATTTTTTTTTCTTTTTCTTATAAAGCTATTATTTACAAATATGGGACCCATAAACTAATTATAGATGGTTAATCTTTTTCAAAATGGTGGTGGCATGTTGATCAAGTAATTAAGATCGAGTGTGCACTATTTTTTTTTGTGCTTAAAAGCACTTTATAAGAATCTGATTGCGTATGACTTCAGCATTCTGGAAAAAAATTAATGGATGTCGCTCCAATCACAAGCTACTGCAAATTCTAAAGCAGATTCAATTCCATAATTTTGCCGGAGACTGCTGGCCACACGTAAATTAAAGTACTTATAAAATTGGAGGTAACTAGCGTTTCACAACGTTTGTGGACTTGTGGTTATTTATAATGTTGATCTGGATTCTGGATTATTGGGTTCGTGTGGGCTGGCCTAACCGAAATTACTCAATTACTTCAAGTCAAACCCGCTAATAATTAAATTTATCAATGTATTACCAGCTGTTATCGATTTAGAAAAATGATGAACAAATAAAAATATGACAAATTTATGATAAAAACATTTGTTGTTTTGAGAATTTTTTAGATTAAAATCTTGTTATTACTTTGTCATGATTTATTCATTTAGCATTGCTCGTAGATTTACCATCCAAATTCTTTAAGAAAATAATTACTGCCCATTTTGAACCATGCGGACACTATCAAAATGGTGATAAATTTGACATTGGGAAGAACTCCCACTAGACTACATTAGCTGAGAAGCACTTCTCAATGTCCATTCACTGTATTATCATGATTGGTTGAAGCAGAAACATGATCAATCAAATAGAAGTGATATATTTAACAAAAATAGGTCTTGTGGGGAGTTTCATAATTTTATTTTATTTCATTTTTTTTTTAATTTGGTGAGTCTCATTACATTAAAGTGAATGATCATTAATTGTTAACTCCTATTATTATTTTAACTTGGATAATTGTGGATGTATACTACATTCACAATAAGTTAAGTTGCACCCAGCGGCACATCCACTATCTTTTAACATTATAGTTATTTAATTAAAAACACTAAATCAAGCAGCAAAAAAAAAAAACTTATGACGGACTCTTATATACAAAATGTAAAAAATAAATACGACCCCAAACATGCAATTATGTCTTAAAAATATATACATTAAACACATTTTAGTTTTTTTAATTTTATTATTCAAATGGAAGAGTTGGTGTGGGATAGGCAAGTTCGAATAATTTTTTAACCTCAACCTTTTTTACGATTTGAACTCAAGTGGCCAGCATAACTGAAAAAAAAAATTAAAAACTACTCAATTAAATTTTTAGAGCTAATTGGAGGCACATTTGTCAAACTATGGAATACAAAGTCAAAATAGAGCCGGAGGGTTTCATTGTGTGGTTTGCATCTTTCTCCCCTAACTTTGTAGGAGGAGGTTCAATCCCAACAGTGCCATCTCGTGGACTAGACATGGGCCGGTGAAGCCCAACATACATCGGCCTCGTTGTTCTGCAAACGTGGTTGGATCCTCCCAAATTATCCACAACCCATGTAGGAAAGCATTCGAGATACACTTCAATTTACTTCTTAAATATAATGACAATTTTTAATGTCTCTAAAAGTATAAAAACTTCAATTTACCCCTCATTTTTGTCAGAAAATGATGACAAATGGGGGATGCATTGATGATTTTTTTCAAAAATTTTATTAATATTAGATAGTGGTAAATTGAAAGTTTTATACTTTTTGAGGAATCAATTAAAAATTGTCATTTTAAGCAGACAGTAAACTTCAGTTCACTCTTCTAATAAATAAATAAACTTATCAAGGACAGTATTTTGGGTGTGAAAGATAATATTAACGAAAAAAGACTTCGATACGTGCTTTCTTTATGTTGTATAAGCTATTCACTTCTAAGATCCGACATCAATCGATTAATAATTTAATTTTGGACCAAGTGGATGAGCTTTGGTGTGGATTTAGATAAGGTAAAATCTAAGGTTTGGCCATGCATTTAATCCAACGAATCAACCCAAATCGAAGATTAGAATTTGATTTGGCTACTTGTTGCTTTCAAAATGACACTTTCATATTATTTTATTCTATGAAATAAAATTAATATTCAATTGATGGCCTTGTCGCATTGCCCATCACACACTTGATTATTGGTAATGAAGACTTGTTTGGCAACATTAGCTATCGTCTTTACTCGATCCACTACATTAAGAAAAACATGTATTCCTCTCATCACATATTTTTCTTTATCAGCTGGGCAAGGACGAGGACATGCCGCTTGATCAAACTAGGAATATAAAGATTGCTTAGCTGATATGTACCCAAAAACTTCCCTACTAAATTCTATTAAGAGTCTCTATATATATATATAGTATTGAAGAAGTCGTTTTTCACCTTCACAATGCCAAAGCGTGGCGGGTGTGCCTGCAAAGACACGCTAATGCTCAAATAAAAGGGGGCTTTTTGTGAGATGAGAAAAAACAGAAGAAGGATAAAGTTAATAGAATAGTAATTCTTGTGTTCGTAAGCATTTGAAAACGTGATAATACGCCTCTATTTAATCAACTTTGGGTCAATTCAGGAGCGAACGTCGTGTGCTATTCTCTCATTAGCGTGCCAATTACGATATCTACATGTACATTAAAAAATTAAAATAGTCTATCATAAACTAACTCCAAAATTTACTCATACATGTTGGGAAGATGGGAAGATAGACAAAGTGAATTTACCATTGGGTAACTAAAGTTACGAAAATTATATGTTCAATAGTTTTGTAATAATCAAAGTAGTACACGAAAAAGTACACATTTTGCTAGATTAGGAAAGCGTACATTTTGGTAGATTAGGAGTGAAAGATTAACATATTAAAAAAGGATAATAATGAAATATTTAACCTATAATCTGCAATGCTCTTAATTTCAAGTTGCGAGTTTCATGTGGTTGATCAACGGTGACTTGGGGGCACGCAATTGTTTCATTTGTTTGTTGCCAGAAAGGGCACTTGTTGCCACTTGCCGGTGTGTTTTTTTTTTTTTTTTTGCCTCCTCCCCCCTTCGTTTCCAGCAAACAAAATCGACTTTTACGGTCCACCATGCCAGCCGGGTAGGGTCGGATACCCACTTGAATTGCCCCACGTGATATTTTATAAAACATATCCGTGGGCCCTTTTTTATTTTTTAATTTATTTTTTCGGGAAGTTTTCAAGTGTGGCCCTTGTCTGCCGCATCGTGCAAATCTATTTTATTGTTACTTTACTTTAGTCCCCTTTTAATGATAAGATCAAACAACGTGTTACCATGTTAGCCCCAGCTCAACCAAATTTTTTTTTTAATTAATTATTATGAACCGACAAAACATTCGACGCTGCTCCAGCTTTTTATTTTGTATTAAAATAGTTTGGCATTTTAATCCGTCAACGACAATATCTTTGCATTTTTATATGGTTTTATAAATTGAAAAGAAAGTGGGAAATTACAGAATTCATCCTTCATGGGACCTTTTCTTATCGATGGTCCGATTCTTGGGTACTTTTTAATCATCACCCAGGCACATTTATACTTATTTACAATACGAGTTTAGTTATTTTACATTATAATATAAGATAAATAATTTTTTCATAATAAAAATTAATTGTTGTAAAAATATAAAATAATAAAATCTTGATATTTTCTCGTTTATTAGATTTTTATCAAATAATTATTGAAGAGTAACGTACCTTATATTATTATGTAAAGTTATAAACTCCTTATAATATTTAGTTGTAGAGATGCCAGTTTTATGACAACTAAAAACAAAGTTTTTTGTTAATTTTCACCTGTGCCTCAATTCATAGTTGTTAGTCTTTTTATTGAGTTTGACATTTTTTTTGTTTGAAATATTACATAAATCTGTAAATTTTTCATTTATATTAGAAATTTATCGAAACTTATCAACTCTGTATCTGTTGTAGCATAATTTGAAAATTCAAACTCGAAAATATTGGGAATAAAAAATCTTCCCCTAATAGTGGATATGGATGATTCAAAGTTGAAGCCACTTTTTACAAAAGTCATTTAATTACCTGCTAGTTGAAGTTATCCTAGACGATTATTCATTTGTTTTTTTGCGCCCAAAGTTAGGAAATCGTCAGTGTATGCGGGCAAAAATAGTATTTATATAAGTTCACCCGAATGAGAACCACATGGTACGTTATTGCTACTGCCATGTGCCGGGCCAAAGAGTGAAGAAGAGTGCATGTTCATTTCAAGTTTTTCCTCTGTGTTTTTTTAAGTGGAATTTGATGGGTAGATTTTCTAATAAAGGTAGGTCTTTGGTAGTGCGGCTTTTTTGAGGCTGGAAATAAATTATGTTAAGAAGTATGAAGCAGGTTTATTAATGTCATTTTGAACCTCAAGATCATGTGTTTTTTTTGGGATTTTGTCGATTTTGGATCCAAAAATAGAATTATATCTTCTTCTTCTTTTTAAGGATTTTGCTGATTTTGGATCCAAAAATAGAATATTATCTTCTTCTTCTTCTTGTTAAAATATGTGAAAAAAATTCTAAAATTTTATTTTTAATTTATAAATTTAAGGGTATTGTTGTCTTTTTATTTATATTAGTGTTTTCTGTTGATTAATATGTCTTGATGTAAACAAATAAATACTTTAATACCTATAAAACATAATAAATAAAAAGAGTGGGAGGCCCTAAATAGAATTTTGTTAGTGCATTTGAGTAGAAAATACTGTAATATTTCTTTGTATCTTATGAATAAAAAGGGGAGTATAAGGTGCTCAGTGAAATTTAACATTAGTTAAATCAGAAAAAAAACAACCGGGGTATGGTACAACGTTGCAACGTAGGTGAATCCCATTTTGTTATGCAAGTAGCATTTTTACATCAAGTCATCCAGAAAAATATCATTTGATTTGAGATGACATATTTAGAATATTACTTAAAAGAATATAGTGTTATACTTGGGTTGCGTCGTCGCTCATTACTTAAAAAAAAGTTGATATGTTTGTGTTGATATGTGAGATCAATCTCTCATTAGTAAACGCAAATTTTGAGTTCAATATTTAAATGTATTTAGTCTATCACTGTATACCATTAGTAACCTTTTTCCTTTTTTAAAAAAGAAAATTATCATAAATTCTTAACTGCATACAATTGCATAATAAATTTTTATTTTTTTCTTTTAAAAAATTGAATTAATCTTTTTATTTTTTAATAGTATTTCTTATTCTAAAAGCAAAAAATAATGTTATTTTCCCAAAATTAATGAATAAATAGACGAATACGAGCAGTTTTTTTATATTTGTATTTTGTAACTACAATTGAAGTAATCTTTTGAATATGAGTGGCCTCTAAAGGCGTGGTCGAGCTGGTTGGCAGTGTAGTTGTCGTCCTTTATACTCGTGTGGACTCGGGTTTGATCATTGAGGGTGGTAAGAGAGGTAAAAATTAATTTGGGCTTGCTCACCTCCCCTTACCTTTTAAAAAAATATATTTTGAATATAAGTGGTAATATATGACCCCATCATTTTATCTCACTATCCCCTGCTTTTTAATTTGTCTCAGTTATTTTCCAAATTATCCTTATAAAAAAATTATTATTTTTGTTATATTTTCTTTTTCTGTCAAACATCACCACCATCCCTTCCACCAATCATCATCACCAATTCACCATTGCCACCAAGAAAATATAATTACCGACACAATATTTTTAGTTGAAAAAAATATCAAATAATCAAATTAAGATTACTAAATATTTAAATCCACAGAAACCAAATTTGACAATTATAATAATACTAAAACCCATATATTCGAAATCATAACCCATGATGCAAGCAAGGCTGGCTTTAACCAATTGGGGTCTTAGGCGAAATTTTATTTTAGGCATTCTAATATTAAAATATCAACTCTCACAATAATATTAAATTACTCAAAAAAAACTCTCACAACAACATTAAGTATCTCAAAATTCAACCATATTTAATGATATCTTGAATTACAATAATTTTTAACAAGATCCCAAAATAATAATAATAATAATAATAATGGAAAGGCATCTATTTATTTGTACAAGAATATTAACTAGCTTTGTCTTCCACAAATTCTATCTTGTTAAGATACTCTAAAACTTCATCAACTATAACCATAATCTTCCTATAAACTTTAATTTTCATCTTTTGGGAAAGTTATATCATTATCTCTAATTGGGTCTTTTTCTACTAAAAGATCTCTTAAATTTGTATCAACATTTTCCTATCTTCCGGGATCATAAATATTACTTGGAACAAATAAATTTCCTACATCAACTTTGTCCGCATTTAAGGTAAAGATTATCAAATAAGATAGATAATTATAAATAAGAGTAATAATAGGGTAAAGCTTAAAAATTAAGCTTTTTTATTGTAGAAAAAAATATATATGTAACTTAATTTTTTTTTATCTTAAAAAATATTAATTATACTACTTAATCAATTGTTGTCTTGCATTTAGATTGTGCTAAGATGAAGTTCTTTTTGACTTTGTCTGTGGACAATCAAAATGGCAATAGCCATCTAATTGAATTTAAAATAGTCTCATTGCAAAGTAAAATATTTACAGGAATAAATTAATTTTTAAAAAACACTGTACAAGTGGACAATTGTTTCAAAAATATTGAGTTTTGCAATTCTAATTGACAGTAATAAGGAAAATAGGTGGTGATGTTTTATAGATAAGAGAGAGAGAGTGCAGATGATAGAGAAAAATAAAATAAAAAACTTTTTTTAAAATTTTTTTTATAAGGATAAATTTAAAAATAAGTGCAATTAGTTAAAAAATGGGGACTCATGAGACAAACTAAAGAGTTCAAATATCACTACTCTTCGAATGTTAATAAGATTTTTTTTAAAAAAAAGTATAGTGCACTTTTCGATAAGAATAATAAACGTGATTGTTGAATTTGTAGCTAAATGGTCAAATTGATTAGGTTCAATGACTCACAAGTGAATCATGAAAAATCTTCACATGCGTAGCTTGCGAAGAATATAAAAGTTAGACTGCATAGTTTGCTAAAATATGCTTTTCTTACTAATAGAAATAATAAAATAACACCACTTCATAGCTTTAAGATTAACAATTTGCGAAAAGGATGCATATACTCACATGATTTGGTTATATGTATATACAAACTCCTGAACTTTAAAAAATGGTCACACATATCTGTTTTGAGAATTATACCTTTCGATTATATTAACAAAAAAAATTTCCCTAAATACAAACTCAATATTAAATAAATAAAGTAATATACATTTTCAAATTATTTTGAACTTTTAAAAAGATTCAATGTTAGTAATCTCTCATAAATAACACACATTTATATGTCATACAGATTTTGTTAATATCTAGCTCTTAACCCAACAATTATTTAATTTTTTTTTTTGCTAAATACAATTATAATATTAAAATAAATATAAGGTACAAAGTAATTTACATTAGGAGATTTATTTTAAATAATGAAAATTTATTTTAATATTTTTTAGTTTGATAAACGAATTTATTAAGATCACTATTAATTAATTAATATTATTATTACTGTTGTTGTTGATGCATTTATTTGAGGTTAATATTTTGTGACTACTATTGAATGATATAATAGTCATAAAAGAGATCTTTATAACTATTTTTTAAATCTTGACTGATCTTTGTGTATGTTTAAGTAAATTGTGGTAGTTTAGGTAGTATTTTCCCTAATGGTTTGATCTTTTCTTCTTGTTTTGTCTTTGCAATGCATGTGTCAATATAATGAAGATACTTGATAAAGACAACGTTGAAAATGATTCCCGCAAAAACAATCAAAGAAGAAAAAGATGGATAATAATAATGTCGCGTTCACCAAATTATTGCGTTTGTTAAAGGAAGTGAAAAAGAAGATTTTTCTTTTTCTTTTTCTTTTTTGTTTGCATTGAGAAAATGAAAAAGATTTTGAGAAAACTTGAAAGTTTTGGAATTTTCCACATGCTTCTAGGCTAAATTTTGAGAGCTTCAATGATTTTGACCATAAGTGATGCTATGCCTACAGATACAAATAAGCAATTACACATTAAAAATAAATATCCACCTTAATACATCATATTTAAATTGAGATTTGGAAGTTATACCTTAAAAATTACAGTATAAAATATTTAATACACATTAGTTATTATAGTTTAAAAGTAAAGTTGATTTAAATATTTAATACACATTAGTTATTATAGTTTAAATATTTAATACACATTAGTTTTTTTTATATTTATATAATAAAAAAATTATTATATCTTTACTAATTTTATTAAAATTATTAATTAAAAAATTATGTTACTGTATATTATTAATTTTATTTTATAATTGTAATTATTTTTTTCATAATATCTCAATACTAAACAAGACTAAAATACAATGTTGTAATTAAGGGCATGTTCGAGGTGTTGTTTTATAACACCTATTTTCACATTCGTGTCGAAAATTCTAATGTGATACACGTTCGGTGACCAATTTCCAGAATATGAATTGTAGAATATGTAAAACGGAGACCACTTGATAATTATGATTGAGAAAACAAGTTAAACATGTTTTGGGTGTTCTACGGAATAAATTATAAAATATTTTATAAAATAAATTGATACACATTTTCGAAGAAATAATTGCGCTGTCTACTTTCTTCCTCCTCTCGCCGGCTTTTTCTTCTTCATTTACCATTTAGTTCTCCCACTCGTCTCTCATTCTTCCTCGTCTCTCGTTCCACTATCAAAATCTGCAAGCAATTTTTCTTTTTTTAAAATTTTCACTCTTTTGTTCTTTCCATCCGTAGCTTTTTTTTTTTCTTTTTGGTTCATCTAACATTTTCTCTCATCTCTCAATACAGAAAATATTGCATTTGAGCACTTTCCAAATAATTTTTTTTCTTATTTTTCGTGTATTATTTTTTTTTCTTACCCATCACTTGTGTTTTCTTTTAATCTTAAAAAAGTAATGAAATCGTTGTTTATGTAGATTTGAACTACTATTTATAGATCCACATAAAGTTATTGATTTTTGTATTTTTTATTCTCCTGAAATTTTTTCCTAGTCGGAAAATTGAATCTGGATCTCAAGTCTAACATATTGTCTGCATATTTGTATTTTATTTTCTTAAGAGCATGTGGGTGAGTGCTGTGGGGTGTTTTTGTTTGAAAGTACGCCTAACCATATTTGTGTTACAAATTAGAAGAATAGTGTATGATCAATGTTAAAAATAGTGACTTACAAATATTAATTTAAACAATTACAAGTGATGAGTTATTTGGATGAATCTGAAAAAGATTTAATGTAGGGCATGTAAATTTTTTTTATTAATATATATCTTAATTATAGTGTAAAATTAATGATAATATAAAACTTTTCTTTTTATTAATTTTAATGCTAACATTTTATCATCGTGTAATTTTTTATAAGTATTTTGTTTAAATAATTTATGGTATGTTTGTATATATATATTAATTAAATAATTTTTTTTAATTATACATATGATTTAAATATTTAATAAAAATTATTTTTAAAAAATAATATCACCGAAAATATGTTCACTGTTTTTATAATTTTTAATTGTGTTTATCAAACACATATTACTTTTTTTTGTTTTAAAATATAAGTTACAAAAAATGATACAAGATATATACTTAAATTTAAAATATAACAATTCGAAAACATCATTTTTATTCTCAGTTTTATTTTTAAAAAATATTAATTTAAAAACAATACCAAGGCCCTAAAATTTTCCCTCTATAAAATTAGGTGAATTTTGTTATGTTTGCTGGTGTAAGCTGTAAAGGCTGTGTTAATGGTTATGCCAACTATACTTCCACAAAAGGGAACTAAATAAAAGTCTTTCAAAATATTTTTAATATCTTTATTTCTGTTTTGTATTCCTAACTAATTTACCAAAATTAAAAAAAAAAAACACAATTTAAAAACACCACTATCTGCTTCAAAATAATTAGTAATTATATTTTAAAAATAATAATAATAATTAGTAATTACCATGGCGTCTAAGCTGAATGTCAATTCTCCTTCTCCTGCGGTACAGACGAAGAAGACAGCCACAGCTATCATTTCCCAATAGTATTTGAACACACACAATAAACAAGTGTAGTGGCACCTTTGTAAATGCTCAAAGCACCACGAGGCTATTTTACCGACAGAACATATCTCATCGACACCGTCATCAATTGTGTTTTCTTTTGTTGTTTTGTAAATAAAAACCCGTCAAAACTCAAAAAGCTTAAACTGAGCACAACTATATAAGTACTTGTGGAAAAGATTCTGTCTATCTTGTACGTTGCTACACATACCCAAATCAGTTTCCAATCAAAAGAAACATTAAGCTTCAACATTTTTAATTTTGCGATATTGAGCATCGAGTGAGCGAGTTGAATGAATGATGGGTAAGTTTCAAGAGAGATTTGTATCGTTTATCAACAACAGATGGCTGGTGTTTGTGGCAGCAATGTGGATTCAATCGTGTGCTGGGATAGGGTACTTGTTTGGGAGCATATCGCCTGTGATCAAGAGTTCTTTGAACTATAATCAGAAGCAGATAGCGAGGCTTGGTGTGGCTAAGGATCTTGGTGACAGTGTTGGCTTTTTGGCTGGAAGCTTGTGCGAGGTCTTGCCCTTGTGGGGTGCTCTTCTTGTTGGTGCTTTGCAGAATTTTATTGGTTATGGTTGGGTTTGGTTGATTGTCGCTGGTAGAGCTCCTGTTTTGCCTTTGTGGGCTGTGAGTATCAATCTCAAAAATTCCTGTTTTTTTGTTTTTGTTCATCATTTGATTTTAGTTATCAAATGATGATCTTGGTTTTGTTTGATCTGAAAAATTAGTAATCTTGTATTGGTTGTATAATTTATGCTCTTTGGTCATGACTCATGATGCTAAAGCAAGGATTACAATTGCTTTTCCTTCTTTAGATTTTCTATAATTGATTGCAAATTGTTTGATTTGTATGTTTTGTTCTCTCAATTTCTTAAAATTTAGGGATTTTGGATGTTTTTGTGTTTCTAGGATCCGGAAAGGCTAAGGCGAAACATTTTTACTTTATAAACAGTATTCAAATTCTTCAAATGATACTCTTTCCTTTTTAGTATTACTAGTGTCTAAGCCAATTTTGCTTTTCCCATTCTGTGGACAAAATTGATTGTCCTTTTTAGTTTGCCGGCGATTCTGATTTCCTTTCTTTTCGGTTCTTAAATGGGTAACTCTGTTCGGAGATCTTACAATTCCGGTGGTTAATTCCATCTTTCTTAATGTTTTTGCTGGATTTTTTGGTGTGATTATGATTGAATTGGGAGAATCAAATTAATATGGTCCTTATCATTTAACCTACAAGTTCTGGTTGACAAGATAAAATTGTAGACCAGTCAAAAGGCCTCCAGATTTAGGAGAAGAACATTGTGCATCTTAGTTGCATCTAGTGGATTTATTTAAGAGTTTGGCTGAAAGTTTGCCCAAAAAGGAACTGAAGTGTCCAGTCCTCATTTGTCATTCCTCTGGTGGAAGGCACCTGCCAAACTTGTGATATCTTGGTGCTTTTCGGTATATGTGATGTTTTTAAGAAACTTTACGCAGACATTTTAGTAAATTTAGTTGCTAGTTTGGGCATATATTTTATATATTATAAATATAGGTAAATGAAATTAATGTCAATATCATATTAACTTATATTCCAAGTGTTGTACATTTTCTAGTTCATATCAGACATCAGTCAATAATCACATAATCCTGAGAAAGTGAACCTTTGATTTTATTTTGATGAGGTGAATTTTTATGTTCTAGTAAGCTTTTTCCATGTTCCATATAGGCTTGAGTTGAGTATTTTCTAAAGTTACTAGATGTGATTTTGTTGCGAGAATCATTTTCTACTGTTCCAGTTGAACTATAAAAGTTATTCCTTGAATAAATTATTCTACTTCATCAGCTAAGTCCAATAGAATAAGGAAACATTTCTGAACTTATTTATCATCTTCCCTTGATCAAATTGCTGACCCACATCAGTATGCAGATGTGCATTCTTATTTTCGTGGGAAACAACGGTGAAACCTACTTCAACACAGCTGCTTTGGTTTCTTGTGTGCAAAACTTCCCTAAAAGCAGGGGTCCCGTGGTGGGAATACTGAAGGGCTTTGCTGGGTTAGGTGGTGCAATCTTGACTCAAGTATATACTATGATCCATGCCCCTGATCATGCAAGTCTGATATTCATGGTTGCTGTTGGACCGGCAATGGTTGTTATTGCTCTAATGTTCATTATCAGACCTGTTGGAGGTCACAGACAAGTTCGGCCTTCAGACAGCTCAAGTTTCACCTTTATTTATAGTGTGTGTCTTCTGTTGGCAGCTTATCTAATGGGAGTCATGCTTGTTGAAGATCTAGTTGATTTGAACCACACTGTGATAATAATTTTCACGGTGATTTTGTTTGTTCTTCTTTTTATTCCCATTGTGATTCCCATAATATTAAGTTTCTTTCTAGAGCCTACAGATCCAGCAGAAGAGGCCCTTCTATCAAAACCAGAAAACATGGAACCTGGCAAATCCAATCAGGAGACTCATGAGGTAATTCTCAGTGAGGTGGAAGACGAGAAACCTAAGGAAGTAGACTTGCTTCCGGCATTAGAAAGGCAAAAAAGAATTGCTCAGTTACAAGCAAGACTATTCCACGCAGCAGCAGAAGGAGCAGTGAGGGTCAAGAGGAGGAGGGGACCACATAGAGGGGAGGACTTCACCTTGATGCAAGCTTTAATCAAGGCAGATTTTTGGCTTATTTTTTTCTCACTTCTATTGGGGTCTGGATCTGGGCTGACAGTCATTGATAATCTGGGTCAGATGAGCCAGTCTTTGGGATATGATAACACTCACATCTTTGTATCCATGATCAGCATTTGGAACTTCCTTGGTCGTGTTGGTGGGGGTTACTTCTCTGAGATTATTGTCAGGTAATCTTACTACATGTTTATTAAATTTAGTTATAGATAATGCATCAGATTTAGTCTTTCTACTGATCCTAATGGTATATTTGTATAGGGACTATGCTTATCCAAGACCAGTGGCAATGGCTGTTGCGCAACTCGTGATGGCAGTTGGTCATGTCTTCTTGGGGATGGGTTGGCCTGGGGCCTTGCATGTTGGCACTTTGTTGATTGGGCTTGGCTATGGATCTCACTGGGCAATTGTTCCGGCAGCTGCTTCCGAGTTGTTTGGCTTAAAAAAGTTTGGGGCTCTGTACAACTTTCTTACACTGGCTAATCCTGCAGGTTCACTTGTTTTCTCTGGTCTAATTGCCAGCTATATCTATGATCGTGAAGCAGAGAAGCAACATCAGCCCCATCACCATGTGCTAAATGCAGGGTCAATTTTTGCTAGCTTGCCTCGTGTTGATGAACCCCTGAAATGTGAAGGTTCCATATGCTACTTTCTTACTTCCATGATAATGTCAGGACTTTGCATTGTCGCAGTCATCTTAAGCATGATTCTTGTTCATCGGACTACAAATGTCTATTCCCACCTTTATGGAAAATCCCGCTCTTCAAATTTGGGGTAATTAAAAATTTAGCAATTAGAATATTCCAATGATTTTATTGCGGTACTTGCGTGCTCTGAATGAGGTTGTGTGGAATTCTCGAGTTTGCCATGGCTGCTTACGGTGGAGAGGAAGATGGCAGGATCAAAGATACTGTATAAGATTAGAAATTTTGTTCTGCTTCCTGTTGTCCTGTGATTGGAAGCTGCCACGTAGTTTTGAAAGATTATAATTTGATTGCTCTTGTACACTCCCCACCCTTCTTAGTTCTTATCAGGACAATTCATTGTGTTATATTTGTTCATTATTTTCTGTTGAAGATTAATTAGCCACGCATTTGTTATGATGTAAGGCTTGATAAGTAATACATGAATTTTGCCGGGTTATTAGTTTACAACTGTACTGGGTTCTTCTTCTGGGTTCTAGTCTTCCACCAAAGCTGATGATCATTTAAAAAAGAAAAGAAAAAAGGGGTTCTGAATCTGATGATTGTTGGCAGGGGAGATGGACAAGCACAATCCTCGGTTTCAGAACCATTAACAAGAGCAAACCTCCCAAGACCTTCTTTTCAATTCTCTCTTTGTGTCTTGTGTAGAGACTATAGAGCCATTGTGCCTTGTATATAGTAAAGATCTCGAGCAGTGCTATATCATCAAGCTAAGTATTATTAACAGGCCTAATGTGAACTTAGGAAAATATTTGAATTGCTTCCAGATGTGGTTCAATAACATTTTCTAGAGAAACAAATTAGTAATGAACTTGGATGACAAGAAACAAATAATTCTACCACTTCACAAAGTGAGTTACTATAAACTAGCAAGCATGGTTTCTGAAACAGGTAAATCCTAAATTGAATGGCAACAGATATCCAGATAAACAAATTAGGCATGAAAATTCACCCGCTTGCTTGCAAAATAAAAATGAAAATGCCACAGAAACAAATTTAATTTTCTGTGCTTTTCAAAGCTGATAGTTTTGATATGATTGTTGTTAGTTTGTGTAATTTGTATTTCTTTCTCATGTTGTCCAATCAATGATATTTCAATCAGCTGAAAAGATGGAAAATTGTTTGACTTTGCATATTCTGATGAATTTTCGACCCTTTTTTTGGTTGCTAGTTTTGCATTTCACAACCTGGAAAGTCTTTATTTTTCCCCTTTTTCAACAGGATTCAAATTCTTCAAATGATGCCATATTTTCTTTCTTACCGTCTATGTTAATTTTATGATTTGAGTCTTGATAATACAATATTTTTGTTGGTCTCGGACTTTCAGTCACTTTTAGCCACAAGTAGTTACTCGTTAATTTACTGCTGTACTGGGTTCTTTTACCAATGCTGAAGATCATGATCATTCGCAAATGAAATAAAACAATTGTGGTTGTTGACTTGTTTCACAGTAGACGAGCTAAATGTTTGGAGAGTATTGTTTAATATGCTATTTAGAGAAGCATCTACATTAGGGTATATCCATTAGTAAAGTGGGTGCAATTAGATACGGCTATAATGTGTGCTCCTGAGAGGCAATCACGTTGAATTGTGTAAGGTTTTTTCTGGCGAAATTCGAATGAAGTTGGTGAGATCGAAGGAAGTATCTGGGATATTCTCAGGAACATGAGGTCCATCGGAGTTCAGCCATCACAACATCCCAATTCTAAATTGAATGAAGGTCCAGTAGCCTGAAATCAAACACAACATGAAATGTTAGTTCTTGCTTGAAAACTGAAGAGCATTTCGGTTTCTGAAAATCTTACCAGAACTACAGCATCTCTGGCAGCATAGCCAATTTGTCTGCACATGTGACTATGCCAGGGCATGCAGCTTCCACTGCTTGCTTTGTTTTGATTATAATGCCAAAACAAAATGGTGGAAGCGAGAGGTTCTCCTGAGCAAACCTCTCTGCTTCTTTTTGATTAATCATTATTGAGGTGTAGCACCCTGCAATTAGAGCAAGGCGAACCATTAGAGCAATTCTAGAGAAACAAATCATTTGAAGACCTTGGAAATGGGGTTCCTGTGACATTGGCTTAATTTGAAAGCTTAGCGAAATTTAAGGCATACTGAACTAACTCTGATAAAAGAACAATCTGTTACACTAGGACACATCAAATTACATGCAAAGTCATTGGAAATATTAATCAATCTACTTTAAGAAACTAGCCATGGAAAAGCATTTAGCCATCATATATATACCTCAACGAAGCAGTCGTCGAAAAATATCCAAAATGATTGCAGGGATTATAGAAGTGTTTTGGCTGACAACCTGCTTTACCATGGCTTCCACATTTGGACAAGAGGTGGTGTAGAAAATTTTCTACTATTTTCCCATCTCCCATGCCAACAATTATCAGATTCAGAACAATTAGCAAAATCAAACCTCTCAATTTACTGCTGTGCGGTGTGTTTGTGAACGTAGATACTATAAAGCCTGATTGTGCCTTATAAATAGAAAGAGCTGGATGGAAATGACACAAGAAACAAATTAGAAATTACCTTGGATGGAACCAAATAAGCGTATCATTTCACGAAATAAGTTACTATAGCGAACACGGTTTCAATGGGGAGACATAGAAGCCACCGTGCACTTTCACACCTAATAGTAGGCAGTATTCACAAATTGGCCAAGATTTCAACACTAATAGCAACGAGCAAGAATCACAAAACAATTCAATTACAGAAATTCTGTCCATTCTATTCTTTTATATCTGACAAAGACCCGTGTCCAGTTCAATGAAGATGGGAATGTTACATTTTTTTCCTAAACAAATGAGATTTGCTTTGACATAACCGCAAAGATAACAGAAAGCTTGAATGTCTGCAAAAAGAAATCAGTTATTCTCCTTTGAAGGAAATTATTTCACCACCAAATGCTTCTTATTCAGACCATTTAACTTAGTAGATTAATCAATTAAAGGCTGTGCAATCTCTTCTTATTCTTCCTTGGTTACTGGTTTCAGCCACATATTTGAAGATCTGAAGGGCTTACTTCCGAATTCCAATAGAAAAATTGCCATTCACTAAGTTGTTGGTGTATAAATTGAATAGAAGAAGATGACGTTAATGATCATTCACTACAATGTGCTGAAATTCAAAGACCCTTTGCTATGATCTACATAAATTTATCTAGAATTGATTGGCCTGTTATTCATTTTAATGATGAAAATGACAAGAATAACAAATTTTGGAATCCAATTGTTGAATCGTTTCATAAGATTACTTATCATCCATTAGCAAACATGGTTTCTGAAACAGCTAAATCCAATACAGTTTGGCAACAGAAAGCCATAAGAAATTTACTTTTCAATGGTGGGACATTGAAGCCACCGCACAATGAGAAAGAATCACAAAAAAGAATGTCATTACCGAAATTTTTTTCATTCAAGTAATTAATGTCCGACAGAGAAGCGTAATATCTTTCAAGGAAGATTGGAATATTACATTTTTTTTCAAAATAAATGAGCTTCGACACAATCACAAAGATGACAAAGACCTTGAATGGGTAAAAGAAATCAATTATTTTCCTTTAAAGAAAATTATTCCACAACCAAATCCTTATTATTTATTCACACCTTGTAACTTATGCAGATTAACTAATTAAATGTTGTGCAGTCCCTCCTTATTTCTCCTTGGTTACGGGTTTTAACCCCAACTCTACCAAGTTTTCTCATAGCTGTGGCAAATGCTGCATTAAAGTCAAGAGGGTTTCTAGCAAAGTCATTCACAGTAGGCTGAGATGATTCATCAGTGAATAGCACTTGATCCGAAGTAAACAAGCCCTTCCCTGCCACTAGATTCTGGTAGTAAATATTGTCAAATGTTCGTGGGGTGACAGGATCCATGTTGATGGCAATTTGGGGGTCAACATTTCGCGGACAGGATTGCATTAGCTGCTGGGCATAAGCTGGATCAAATGAAGGATCAACAGGAGATGATCGAGAGAATGAGTAGATGCGGTCTGCAAAGCGGTCGCAATGAGAGAAGCCTACGGTGTGAGCTCCTGAGAGTGCAATCATGTCAATTTGGCTAAGGTTGTGTTTGCCAAACATTTGGTTGAGCTCACCAAGATTGAATGTTGGTTCTGGCAAATTTCCCTTCACACTTGAGGCTCTAGATACAAGGCCATCGCGTCTTCCCAATTCTACGTTGAATGAAGTACCCCCAGCCTGCATATTGATCGGACTAAATTTAACTTCACAGAGTGGGAAACATTGTGGTTGCTAGTTAATAATGACGCTTATTACCAGGACTACAACATCCCTTGCAGCGATAGCTAAGATGTCTGCACAAGAGACTACGCCGGGGCACTGTGCTTCCACAGCTTGCTTAGCCTTAACAACAGTATCAAATCCGTCTCCTGCAAGGGAAAGGTTGTCTGGGGCATCCTTCTCCGCATCTCCATTTGGCGATTGAATCAGGACCGAGGCATCACATCCCTGTTAAAGAAACAACTCAGTTGCCACTTATTATAATCCACGCAATTTATTAGGGTAGCCTAAGCCATAAGAGATGCCACCATAGTCAAACACGTGCGTGCATCTTTTTGTTCTTCTTTCCATGCCACCACTTTATATTGTACTATGAGTTGTCAAACGATACAGACCGATCTTGTCGTACTTGAATCTGTTAACTCCATGTTAAGTCATTCGCTATTATGTTCCTAAGTCAAATGGTTTGGTAATTGTTCTTGTCTAAGTTATACCGTGTGATAGCCTCCGACAATGACCCGTCTACTAAAAATTAAGTGCTGGAAAAAAAAAAAAAAACAACAACAACATCGCTTCTGCTATAAACCAGAAAATATAACCTTATGATCATCTAGTATTTGACAACGCTGGTTATAATGAGTTACCTCGACGAAGCAGTCATGGAAAAAGAGCCGGAGAGTTGCCGGAATGGTGACGAACGTTTGGCTAAACTTTGTTGACACCACTCTATTCACAATGGATTCAACATTAGGACAAGTTGACGAGTAGAAATTTTCTACCAATTGCCCATCACTGCTCTGTATAATCAAAAGAATTGTAAACAAAAACACCATCATCTCTCTCATTACTCCCATTTCCTTCTCTAGCTATTGGCATGCAACTTCATTAGTTTCTTCTTTGTGCATCTTTGGTTAGGCTACTAATGAGTCTTACTTATATAGAGAAGAAAATAAATAAAGGTGGAAAAAAACAGAAACGTGACCAGCTTGACAAAGATAATATTTATAATATGCTATACAGGCTGGTTTATTTGCTTGGTCTATATGAACGCAATACTTTTGGTATCAACTTAAACCCACTGAATCTTGAATACTCCCCCAATGCACACGTCCACATTTTTCTGTCCATTAAACAGTTAATAACATTTTTTGCCAAAAAATTGATCACCCCCACTTGAGAATGACTAGTCACAGCTTTTAGGTTTTATCTTATTATTGTGAATTAGTAGTCGTTGTCTTTCAAAATCGACCATCCACTAAGATATAGCCATATGCTATTGATAATATATCTCAGCTTGTAATAATTAACTTGTGATTATGCTATTTACATACGTATGGGTTTCTGTTTATGTTCTGTGAAAACAAGTTGGAGGAGGTGATAATTAATTTTCCCTATTCTATGGCATGCAAATAGCCATAATTAATAACCCGACAAGTTTATCTGATTGAATCTCGCAAGTCAAATTTAAAGACCATTTCTTGATTTGCATTAGCAAGTGCAAGGAAAATCAACGTTATTAGTCCGTTGAAATGGTGGTTATATATATTAAGCGCATTTTCTAGATGGATTGGGCATCCAAATTCACCTGATTGCTTGCATACGAGGAAATGAAAATGGCAATAAAACAAATTTAAATCAAGTTCTGGACGTTTCACGTTGGAATATGCTTAGCAACCATTGCTAATTTAATCTTTTTTTTACGGCCAAAAATGCATTGGGCGTGCAAAGATAATGTTTTCCTATATGGTAATTGCAATTATGGGAAATAAGCAAAACCTACTTGTGTAATTTGATAGACTGAGCCAATATTGCCAGTTCTTGTGAAAATTAATTAGAAATATGGTGTCAATATCCCCTAATTAGACTTTGGTAATCTTGATTATTATAATTGTATTTGTAGCCGTTAGAACGAAGCTTTCATCTTCACTACACGTATGAAACGTGATGCAATTTCGTTTGATTTTGCTGTTGACACAGAGCCAATCACCTTGGCCAACAACTCTCGCCAATCACAATTATGTTCAAAAAAACTGTTTCTTTTAGGTATTGAAAATTTTATAGGCGTTCGAAATCTATCTGTTTTAATATTTTTTTTATACTTGTTTATAACGATTAGTTAGGAGAGTGAAGTAAGATCAGCATTGCGTGGCCAGATATATGTGCATACCCAGATAGATACATACATACTTGCATCTTGCTTTTATTTTATTTG
This sequence comes from Luvunga scandens, assembly GCA_030449905.1. Classification (NCBI taxonomy): domain Eukaryota; kingdom Viridiplantae; phylum Streptophyta; class Magnoliopsida; order Sapindales; family Rutaceae; genus Luvunga; species Luvunga scandens. Next base: position 1,133,755 of record JASUUG010001122.1, on the reverse strand, counting down.
GGATACCTTTCATGAAACGATAATATTAAAAAATAACCTCAACTTATTGTAAATTTTAACTTTCACCTACTTTTGTGTACAAAATAAAGATAAAAATAGAGTCAAGTGATGAACTTTTTTTTTTTAATCTTCTTAATAAAATGGAAATAAGTTAAAGTTTACAATAATTTAAAATATATTTTAAAGATTGTTATTTTATTAGATTTGTTATTTTACAATTTGAATGATGAATCGAATAAAACTGATTAAAAATGATTGGGCCAAATCTCTTAGTGAATCAGAAGAATAGTGGAGATTTACAAAATAGCCCTTGTGACAAAATATGATACACATGCACATCTTCTTTTTTTTTAATTTCTTTTTCCTTTCAATGACATGCACGCCCAATCTCATGCCACCCACAAATTAAATTTATTCTCTTTCAATAGCGGTCGCATCTGTAATATCTAATCTAGCTTTTTGCTGATCTGGTCCAGCCCCATAACGCGGAATCATGTAGAATATCCCACCACCATAAGAGCATGATCTATAGAATAAATATGAGGCCAAAGTGAAAAGTTTTGCACCCCTTGACAAGTTTGGTATAGAAATAGTTACCTATGACCCCCTTTTTTTTTCCTTATTGCAAAAGGCCAAATCATCGCACCACTATTTGCTCTAAATTTTCAACCTTTTTTATTGTGCTTGTTAAGCTTTAATTTACAGATTTTAAATGGTACCCTTTTATGTTAATCTGGATTATGTTTAAATAATTAAGAATCAAAGTTGGATTTTATATATATTAAAAAAGAATTAAATATATTGAACAATCGTCATATTGGATGATCATATGATATGACTTTTAAAATTTTTTAAAAGTTACAATTGTAAACTACCCATTAAAAAAATTAACCTTCGCTTCACTCTAAAAAGAAGTTGAATCATTCACTTTTAAATTTGGATATTTAACAGCATAGCATAATCTTTGAATAAAAAATGTTTCTTACAGGGAAAGGAAATTAATATGAACTTTAGTGGTAATTGCATACTATATTTTGGGCGATTGAATTTGCCCGAACAAACCTCAGCTGCCCACGTCTATGATTAAAATCATCAACAACGAAATTCAGTCTCCAATACCACATGCTTCACACATCCGACGGCGGTGTTTGGTAGGCCGCACAAACCTGGACCACACTGCATAGCAAAAACAATCAATGCTTGCACAAGCCAAACTCAGCAATAAATTTGACCATGACCATTCTGTACTCCACTCGCCCGCCCTAGGGTTGGTAACATGACGAGACGGGTCAAGATTTGTTAATCCAAATTATATTGAGAACAGTAAATCAAATCTAAATTGAGTAAAAATATATTTGAATTTTGTTTCGATCGAGATCCCAAATGATCTCAGATGACACTAAGTGTTTTGTTATATATTATAAATTTTATCACAAACAACATATCATATGTTTATAACTGGCATGTCTTGTGATGACATATATATATATATATACACACACATATGATCAACGTATCAAACATATTAAATATATAGTACATTAAACTAACTTGTCATACAATTCTAGAAACTTAAATTTCAGGTCATTTAAGATCTAGATTAAGATTTTCAAACATCTAAATTTTGACATGTATAGTCAATTGGAATAAAATTTTGTCCTAATTCTTGTCTCAAACAATCTAGGACCTCAAATCCCAATTGAAATTTAGAAAAGTTTGAGTGGGCAAATTATAGTTCTAATCAACATGATTAGGTTCTAGGCTAATCGAGTTTGGGAAAAAAAGAATTTAAACTTGTAATTCGATTCGATCCAATTTAGATAGGATTAGAAATTTATGTCATAGATGATTTATGTATGCATGGTGTTTCCGATTAGATTGAGTTTGACCTAATCCGATTGCAATTCAATTTGATTGGGTTGGAGTCTTCATTCACATATGATGCGAACCTAAATTTTCCAAATCGGGTCAGTTATTTGTACACCCATTACTTAAATGAAAATGATAAATTACTTGCAGCGACTAACACCATAGTGGGCGACGATGGTGATTTTAATTTTTATCAATAAAATCAAAAGAAAAATATAATATTATAAACAAAAAATAAATATCAAAGACAATTATAGGTGAAAAAAATACTTTTCTGGTCTAGACTTAGACCACATCCTACTGGTCCTAGAAATCACTGGGTAGATAAAGCCGAGACCCATCCCAAAACCGAGATTTTATTAAAAAAATATTATAAAATATATATTATTTTAAATATTATATTTATTTGATTTATCAATTATACATATGTAAAATTTTAAACAATTAAAGTTCATATTTTTTGTATCAAACCTGATCCGAGTGTCTAAAAATTTAATCCGAACAGAGTTTAGGGCATTGCGATATCAGGATCTGGACGCGTGTTTTGCCAATTTGCCAACCCTAAACACAACAAGAAACTTACTTGAAAGACCCAAACAACCGACGACATGGTTTGGGGCCCAAACTTTGGGCCATAAATCCAGTATTCTGCCCGGAAAGGACACAATAGCAAAACCCAAGCTTCATTTTCCGATTCAAACCCAAACTGCTCACCGAATCGACAGTATTCCTTTCCTCGCTTCCAGTCTATTCTCTACAACCGCTAGAAAGGTTCAAAATTAAATTCACCAGAAACAACGAAACGAAACAAACCGAAAGTAGAAAGCTCAAATCAAAATCGATAATTCATGGCGATGGTTCTAGACTCGAACTTCGATTCAGAGTTCCCGTACTGGGCCTCGGTTCGTCGTCATTTTCGCCCCGATTCTCCCTTCTTTGCTTCCGGCAACATCGAACGCGAACTTCTAGCTAAACAGGTCCTTTTTTCCCCTCTTTTTTCTTTTTTTGCCTTTGAGGCATTTTTTCTAATCTTTCTTTTTCTAAGCAATAATCATTTGATGTTATTTTTTTTTTCCTAATTTACAGGTTGCATTGGATTTCAGTGAAGATGAAAAGTACCAACTTGAGAATATGGTAACTGAGGATGGCAGGTATTATTACATACATTTAATGGTTTAATTTTTTTTATTTTTTTTGGTTTCTTGTGTTGGGTTATGTCAGTGATGTTATCATGCATTATTATCGAGAAATTGTATGTTTGATTAACAATTTAAGGTTTATAAGTGTGCCTTTACGAGTTTATTCAAATTGTGTTTAATTGATGTTTGAGCAGGGGAGTCTGCTGTCCTATCGTCAGTTGTAATGCACGATTGAGATCTTTAGAGGAGTTTGAAGATCATTACAATGCTCGGCATACTGCATCCTGTTCTGTGTGTTGCATGGTTTACCCAACATCTCGTTTGCTAAGCATACATGTATCCGAAGCTCATGATTCTTTCTTCCAGGCAAAGGTTGCACGTGGCTATCCCATGGTAATTTTTTGTCCGCTTAAGTTTGTGTCGTGAAGCAATGACTAAATTGTGTATGGTTCTTTTTTGTTGTGGTTTTAACATGGTGTAATCTTTTTGGTTGCTAAGATATGGTACTTAGGGCAGTTTCAAGTCTCTATAACAATGGCATTTCCTTTTTATCCTGCATCAATTGACATTTCTGACTTGAACTTCTTTGTGCGTTACTTGAGAAATTCCCCGGATATGACCATCTATTTTACTGATAGCTTTTGCTAGATATATTGTTAATAACATGCTTGCTGTTTCTTAGAACCCGAATCAGTGACCTTAATTGGCAAGATCTATGAATAGTATGCACTTTGTAGTTTGACTGTGTCCGTATCTGCTTGAGTTTTGTCACCTTGATTTTATTTGAGATGCAACATATTGCTGCATGTTTGTGTGTAACAGTATGAATGCTTGGTTGAAGGCTGTGGGTTTAAGTTCAAGAACTACAAAAGTCGGCAACAGCATCTGGTGGACAAGCACAAGTTCCCCACTTCATTTGAGTTCTTCAAAAAGGCGCACCCATCCAAGAAACAGAGACAGAAGAACCAACGCAAACAAGCTTTACAAAAAAAGGAAGCTTCAAATACCATGGAAGTAGAAGATGAAACCATCGATGGTCTGGTTTCTGCTGTCTCTAAATTAGACACTTCAGACTCCACTCCTTCGTCTGTCAGCTTTGGTCGTCGCCACACTCGTGGCTTGACCTTTGTCCCTCGAGCTGTTCATCGCGAAAGAAAACCAGACTCCACGTCAATGGAAACAAAAAGATAGCCAGCAGGCATTTGCTGATTGAATCTGGATTGCTATACATGCTTCAGTATTTCCCTGCAGTACCAATTTTCATGTCTTGTGCAGACTGCAATGAGCTTTGAACAAATTTTCTTAGTTGCCGAAAGAAGGTGCATCCTGTTGAAATTTCCCATCTACACCCGGAGTTGAATCACTTCTGACTAGCTGACAACTTATTTGTTTCTAAGCCCACTTTTCTTATTTTATTGATCATAAATTATTACCTATGAATTAAAAATGTTTAATGTACTGATGATCATTTTATTAATTTATTTCTATGTTTTTCTTTGAAAGAAATCTTGTCTTTCGCTTGATGTTAGTTCTTCCTTTCGATCCTGCCACATGATCTGGGATATAATTTCAAATGATATTGCTTGAATTTTTTAATTCACTAAATAAATATTGCTCATACGCCACATGATCTGGGATATAATGCTCTATCATTGCAAAGTTTTGAAATCATATCACAGGTCTGATTGCACATGATGCTAAACAAGGAAGGTTTCAAATTGGTTGTCTTGAATTGCATCCACCAAAAAGTGAAAAACCAAAAAGAAGAGTAAGAGAAAACAGTCAAACAGTTGACGAAACGCTACCGTTCTGATTAAGGGTATTTTGGTCAAATAATAGGGAAAGAAAGTTAAAATCATCCTTGCCAGCTTATTTAACAACCGACGGTTTCGCTACATTCATAAGATCTGAAAATTCGCCTCATCAAAGGAGAAAACGAAAATGGACGCCATCGACAACGTCTTCGATCCGCTCAGAGATTTCGCAAAAGACAGCGTGCGTCTCGTCAAGAGGTGTCACAAGCCCGATCGCAAAGGTACACGTCATAACAATTTCGATTTGTTGTTTTATTTTATTTTTCTGATTTAATCTGCCGGTATATTGACTTGTGATTTATCTTGAAATATCGCAGAATTCACGAAGGTTGCGTTCCGTACGGCGATCGGATTCGTTGTGATGGGATTCGTAGGTTTCTTTGTCAAGTTGATCTTCATCCCTATCAACAATATTATTGTTGGATCTGGATAAGGTGTGAGTACATTGTTTTAATTTATGATTGAAATATTATCTTGCCTTGTGTGCATGTTTATAATTTGATGCCAAGTCAAGCTTTAGGTTTAGTTTGGACATGAAATTCATATTGAATTAGTTGTTAAGGTGTTCAATCTTTATCATCAATGTATAATTCACTAATCTTATGTATGCAGTCAAATCTTATTAATAGGAGCCATTGACTGCAGACTCCAATTTTTTCCAAATGATTTGTGAATTTTCAGTTTATGGAATTTTTATTTTTATAAGGATACAATCTTAGATGACAAAATCAGTCAGAATTGTGAAATCTTTGATTGCATGTTTAAATGGTTCAAGATGTATAGATTATTCTGGTACTATTGTGGTTTTTTGAGCTGGTGTTGCAACAAAACAGAGGGTTCTTGTTTTTCTCATCTGGGACAGTATTCAAACTGGGAGGTTGTTGTTCTCTGATTGAAAATGCAAGCAACTTGTGTTGTAGTCCTATAATGAGCATCCACTTATTTGCAAAACATGTTGAACGACAACCAATAAAATGTGAGCAAACTATATACAACATGTAGGCTTGATGTCTCACGAAGATGTGTGGGTTCTTTCTTTCAAATTTGTTTGTCCTATTGCTGAATTTTGGCATATTTGGTGTATATTTTAAAAATTTCTTTTATACTTTTGTATGTGCTTAAGTTGCCTACAAAATTTAGCAATAGTTGTGCATTGATGTTGAAATTTCTGAGCACCCTCCCTGCGTCTGCTGTTGCTGAGGTCCTTGTGAGATTGCTTATTGTTGGATGTTGAATGACTACAGTTTTGAAGCTTATGTGCACTTTGAGAAATTATATCAATAGTTTTTTCTTCATAGACACACTACTGAAGAATATTCATTCATTAAGAGATTGAGGACCATTATCAAATTCAATTTTTTTTCTGGTTATTGACTATGGATTTATGTGCTTTTGGAATGCAATACTAACTGTTATCGTACACGCATCAAAGAATGATGAATTCCTTGTGAAATTGTAGGCTGCGGAGGTTCTGGCTTTGATGATGGAAGTTATCAGCAGATTGATACACACCCTTCAAGCAGGAAATGAGTTAACCCCTTTAGGATTTTATTAGACAGTGCCTCAAACATGTCTTGAATTTTTTTGAGTTGGACTTTGTATTTGCTTTAAGTTGATTTATTCCGGAAATATTTTACTTTTATTGAACATTAGTTTGTTCTTACAGATCGGAACTTGTTATCTTAAATCATTTTTTTCATTTTAGGTCCCTTTGGCGCTTGCAAATGCTCCGCTTAAAAGTGCTGCAATTTTTGTTCCAACTAACGATGAACTCAGTTAAAGTAATAAGGGGTCAATTCAAGGCCTCGGAGAGGAGCGTTGTGTTCGAAAATCGTTAAGGAAATACATCACCGCAGTCCGCAGTCAACTTTGTTAATTTAGAATGCAAACCACCAGATTCTAATTCTATGATACCAGAAGTAGTCATGAAATTGAAACGTCGTGCAACGTTTACCCAAAAATTCAAAATCACCAGTGATTTTTGAATCAGAAAAGCCATTAATTAAAGAAAATCTATTTCCACGGTGTAATACTGTAACGATAGTGAAAAAAAAAATAATCAAAAGATACAAGAACTAACAAGTCCAAAAACAATGGCTACCTTCCAGACTTAGCAATTGGTAACGCCATCAGCAGCATCGTCGATAAGCACCAGCTGAGGTCGAGCCAAATAAGCTTCCTTTCTAGCCTTTTTTTTCTCCCGCTGTAACCTGAAGTACTCTCGCTTCCTTGCTCTGTAACTGTTGGGATTCTCAGGCTGCACTTCTCTTGGGTAAACACTTACCTACAAATCACACAAATCCGTAATCAATTCTACTACTAGTACAATTCAAGATGGCGTTCACTTGAGCATTTTCACAAACAGTTTGTGATTGCAAAATATTTCACCTGCTTCCTGTCAGGCCCAAACTTCTCAAATTTGACTAGTCCATCAATCAAAGAGAATATGGTATGGTCCTTGCCAAGCCCCACATTTTTCCCTGGATGGAACTGAAAATTTCACATCAAGTTAAAATCACAGTCACTAAAACGCCCAAATTCAAATTTTTTTTTTAATCTTTCCTATAAGAAAAGGAATGTAGGGTGAAACCTTGGTGCCACGCTGGCGGACGATAATTGCGCCGGGCTTGGCGACCTGGTCACCGAAAATCTTGACGCCGAGCCGCTTGCCCCGCGAATCACGGCCGTTCTTTGTGCTACCGGCTCCCTTCTTGTGGGCAGATTCGATAGTTAACGGTAACACCGACGTTGGTGGGAGGGCAACGGTGACGGATTTGGGACACACGGTGAAATTGCCGTTGAGGAATGAGGAAGAAGAGCTTGAAGTTAAAGAGAGACCCTTAAACAAGCCGATTAGGTTTACACTCATTGAAACTGTCGCCATTTTTACTTCTCCCTGTTTAATGGTTGAAATGAAAATATTTCGAAGAAGGTGGATGATGGGGTGAAGACTGAGGCCCTTATCTTAAAGGTCGTCGTTTCAGTTTCACCACTGCCCACGTCAACAATCAAGTCAAGTCATTCGGAATGGTTGGCTCTGCCTACGTGGAAGTAGAATTACATCATTCAAAAATTTCATTTATTAGCTGGTGGATTAGTGTATCTAAATTTATGTTGAATTTTCGAAAAAATTATTGACTGCTTAAATGACATATTAACAATGTGATTTTACATATAGCGTTATTTAGAGTAAATTTTTAAATAAAATTTTGAAGGTCTATTATTACTTATTATATTTTTTTCCAATTGTTCAAATAATAATTTTTATCTCGATTGTTAATTGGTACTCACCTGATAGATGATAAATTTTATTATAAATAAAATTAATTTTTATTTTTATATTTTATGAAGTGTCGACGCACACTTTTAAATTGTTGGAAAGGTATTTTTTTTTTAAGTTTTTATAAATATTGTTTTATATATTTTATCTCACACTTGAAATAATTTTGGTTGGATGTAGAAATCTTGGCTGATAAATAAAAATAAAACTATAATGCTTTTCTGTCGCAATTCTATGTACCAAGAAATGAATTCTTAAAAAAGAAATCGGTATTGCTATTAAATTTTTTTTATAAAGATGTTAAATTCTATATAATTTAACAGACTTGTGTATTGTTTGATTCCATTTAGCATGTGTTGTTGCTTTTATGTTTAAAAAATTTGAAACATTAGATGATTGCCATTGTGAATATTAATTTTACTGTGAAATTTTTTTACCTACTAGAAATAGAGGGCAATAACTATTGGCACAATTATTTTCTATATTTAGTTCTAACTATCACATGTACATGATCTATATTTAGTTCTAACTGTAACATGATTATGATTTTTTTTTTAATAAAAACATGTATATGAAATTCAATTATAGATGGCTGAAAAATATTGGAGTTTGTAGAGTAAATTAAATTGATCATTTCCAAAGAAAGCAATTAATTGATTTATCTAATAATGGATTTAGTCTTTATATATCTCTTTCTCTTCTCTAGATAATTAGCTAATGAGCAAGAAGGATCAATCATCGATGGGGATGACAACAAGAATCAAAATGGTTCCATCAAAATTCCTTTGAAAGTTTTTCTTTCAACGCACTTATTGGAATATTCTAACCGAGGTAGATGACATGAGGTCCTATAATGGCTTATAAACAATCCGTAAATAATGTGATGGATGTCCATTTAAATGGGTTCAAACGAAATTTACCCTTCAAATGATATGCATGTACTAGTGTGTGATGTCAACCTGAAGCAAATTACAAAATCAGTTTCAGCTCGCCACATTACTTTTTAAAACTTCCGATTCTCTTTCCTTTAACTATTAATTCTCTCTCTATTTTTCAACCTCAAACTGTTCATAAACACACACAAAAATAGCCCAAAGAATAAACTTCTCTTCAATTCACAACCAAAAGAAACCTTTCGCATTTCTATTCATCCTCCCAAGCTTTTATTTCCAAATTTTGTCACAAGAAAGAAAGAGGGGGAAAAAAAAAAAAACAAAGAAACCACATCTTCATGCTCCAAAAACAGACGTAGAATTAATTGATCACAAAAAATATAAAATAAAAACATGAAGCCTCCTAATCGGCGATTTGTTCTGGAGCGTCCGCTAATCCTCGGCGCGCTTCTGACCTTCGCAGTGACAGCCGCATTTCTCATAACCGGCTTGAGCCGAACCATGACGGCTTCGATTCCGCGCATTTACACGATTGATTCAACCCCCGCGGCGATGCAAACACAACTCCTCGCCATCATTCACTACGCCACGTCACGAGACATCCCCCAATTGACCCTCCCGGAGATACGCGTCCCTTTCGACGCGCTCCTCGGCCTCGCGCCGTGCAACCTCCTCGTCTTTGGCTTGGGCCACGACTCCCTCATGTGGGCCTCACTGAATCCACGTGGCACCACAATCTTCCTCGAAGAAGATTCCAAGCTGGTCCACACAATCCTCGCACGTGCCCCCGCCCTGCGCGTTCACACGGTGACGTACCGGACGCACCTCTACGAGGCTGACCACCTCATGAGCTCTTACAGGTACGAGAAATATTGCCTGCCCCCTCACGTGCACCTCAAAGGTAACACCAGGTGCAAGCTAGTGCTGAACGAGTTGCCTGATGACGTGTACAACAGAGAGTGGGATGTGATATTCATAGACGGGCCACGTGGGTATTACGCGGAGGCGCCAGGTAGGATGGCGACAATATTTACGGCAGCGGTGATGGCGCGTGCGAGGAAGAGCAGGGGTGTGACGCACGTGTTCTTGCATGACGTGGACAGGAAAGTGGAGAAGGCATATGCAGAGGAGTTTTTGTGCAGGAAATATTTCGTTAAGGTCGTGGGGAAGCTCTGGCATTTTCGGATACCGCCTGGTGCTTACGCGAACCCGGGGAAGGGGGAGAGAGGCATTTCGGTTTTCTGTTAAAAAAGAGGCCAAAAAAAAAAAACAGAAAAAGAAAAAAACAATGTGGAGAGTGGGATTTAAACCCACGCCCTTTCGAACCAGAACCTTAATCTGGCGCCTCAGACCAACTCGGTCATCTCCACCCCTCCATGTTTTCTTAGACTTAATTAAACTAGTAATTAACCTTCAAGTTTGAAATATCTTTTTATTCTCAACGCTTTCGAATCCTATGATTGTCACAAATCCCATCTACAATTTTGTTCCAATTGTTGAAAGAAATGGAGATAGAAAGTAATAGCATGAAAAAATGCGGGGACATTGTTAGTGTCAAAATCGAGACAATCTTCTTCACAGGAATCCATGGAATGAATTGAGATCATGGGATGGAACTCGTCAAATTGTTTTGCATATAACTTGTCTCAGTTCATTGCTCAATTCACCATCAAATTGGTCTTATATCTATGTAGGAAAATCAAGATGAAAATGACAGAAGATGCATTCATTTACTTGGTTAGATATAATTGAAACATAATTGTGCAATTCCGAAGTGTAACTTGAGCAACACCTTAACTACATTAATGTAACACCACTGGAACATACAAAATACAAATCGGCCAAAAATGAAACTAGATTGCAGGGAGAACCAGTCCCCAACTACCTTGGCCTAAATACTGGTGACACCCTCCTTTGAACAATCTCCTGAATTTGCTCTGAAGACAAAACTGACACTGCACTTTCAAAGTTGGCATCTTCCATCTGGTGGTGCAACTGTAAATACAGAAGAGTAACTTCAGAGAGGGAAAGAGTCGTTATTTCCAACGGCATTTATAGAGATCACATAATAATTTGAATTTCAAAGTCCGACATAACATAGAGATCTGAGTTGCTTTCAGGATAAATCAATCATCTATTTGAATGCCGGTCTGAATTTCTTTCTATCCTGTCCCAGGTAAGTCAAACATAGATAAATAAAGCAGCATGTACCTTCTCGAGAATTGCAGACTGGTCATCCAGGTGAAATCTACGCATGTAATTTAGCATCTCCAGTTGCTACAAAAGAAGTTATCTTTAGATTCAGCAATACTACATTACAACTAATTGTCTTTTCCAAAATTTTGGTCTCAAAGTACCTGTTCTTGTAGTTTTTGTTGACTATGCATTCTTTCAGCAAATTCATCTGGTCCATGCTCAGCTTCATCACAGACCATCTCTTCCCTAGCACAAGATAGAGTGAGTAACATTATTGAAAGAGAAAAATTAGATATAGATCCTTAGTTAAAGAGAAAATTAGAAAAATTACATAGATCCTTAATTAAAGAGAAAAATCAGATATAGCTCCTTTAAAAAATTTTGAACCCCCCAGTAATCATGTGCAAGAAGTTCATCTATCAACAGAAGCTAAGAGATAAAGAGGGTAAAAAATATGGATAAATGCAATTCTCTAACTAAGTAAAACAGACGCTAAAATAAGCAACGGCCCATCTCAAAAATACATAATGCTTGCATGAAGGAATTCTACCTTGTGACCAAGACAATTTGTCTTCATCAAAATAGAAGGCCAAGCGAACTAAAGAAATTTTTTACTGATGATGTCAAAGAGCTACACCAAACCAGCCAAGGATAAGTTCATGTTCCGTTTGCTTATGCAAGCCATCTAAACTGTCAACAAGCCCATCGTCTTTCATAGGACAAACAAGTGGTCTATTTCTAATTCTTATACCAAATTTTGAAATGTTGGAAAGAAAACAGATGCTTCAGCATTTGAAAGACGACAATTCCAAAGTTCACACAAATCACAGAGCTTAAGAGATAATATGCAACCAAAAGCAGAAGAACTGGACAATGTCCTTCATGTCTTGAAGGGAGTGAGTGAAAGGTCTCTGTTCTGTGCACTAAAAGAATAAGTTCACATAGTGGAAACATGATACTTTTCCACTTCACAGATCAAAGAAGAATGATGATGGTTTCTATAAGTCAAAATAGTACAGATAAAAGTGAGAGATAAAGAGAGCTTACGTTGCCACAAATTTGTAGAATTGTATCATCAAATCCTGATCATTCTCATAAGTCATATTCACCTTCCCCAGGCAAGCGAGACCAAAACTTGGATCTACAACAGAAAAACTGGCATACTTTGAATAATGTTACACCATGTGTGCATCTTATTACAATGTCATCTATGTGTAGAATCTTTCAAACTATACAATCTATTTGATTTCCAAGTGAAAAATTATAATTGGTAAAGAATAAAACTGGTGCTAGCCGTCCAATATTACAGCTTTGAACCAGAATCCTCATGATTTTTAACTGGCATTCTATTACCTGGAAGTATCATTGCATGCGGTTTATGGCTATCTTATGCAGTTTTGGGGATAATTATTATATATAATATCAAAGAGGGGCTCATACAATCTTATCCATAAATGTATAAGCTTGTCAACATTTTCAAGCCCTACTGCAAGCCAAATCAGTGATGAAATGTCTTCTGAAATCCTAATTCCAGTTCGATTATGATCAAAATAAAGGATGAAGTGGGAATATAAGTAACAAAGTGTAAATAGATTCATGATAAATTATGTTACTCACTGAGGCAGGGTGAAGTGCTACATATTGCATTTTATTCACAAGGCTCTAACAAAATTTACTAGTAGATAAAAATTTTCACAACTAATATTACAATCAAATCAACCCTGGAAAAATACTGCCACCTGGACTAAGGTTGAGAGTGCATACTCTTGCATGTACACAATGATAAATGTTCTTCTAGTATTGAACAGTAAATGATATAGTCAATCACTGCACAAACTTGATTGCTTCTGAAGCAACAATGAAATTTAAACAGAAACTAACACAAGTAGAAATCTACAGTGTCAACTATGACAAACTTACCGACACCCATTTCCCGAAATATCTCTTCCTGTATTTCAGTGGTAACAGCAATGGCTTCCTGTATAAAATCTAACTTCATTTTCAAGGAAAAAAAAAAGAAAAAAATGCAACAAGTAGATGGACTATTTACAGACTCCTAATGCAGAAACACCACTTTATTAAGTGCAAACGCTTAAATCAACAAGCAGATTACATCAACAGAAATCTTACAAGCCACCAAAAACATAGTTCTTACTTTTGCATCCATAAGTTAAATTGAAGGGGCTCTGTGGTATGCGGTCTAATATATTCAATGACAGCTAAAATTGAGATCTTTATACACAGACACGTGTTCATTTTTTATGCAATGAAAGCAAGCACTTCTGATATCCAAACAAAACTACCATTCCAACATCAGCAAAATGGAATAACACTATGCCCTCCAATTTGGATAAATACACATCAGGGAGAAAGCAGAAGACGAACAATTTTTAGATTATATCACTTCTGTTTGTTAATGATAGAAATCTCACTAAGACACCTAAGACTTGCATTAAGCAAAATTGATATAAAGGTCCTATTTTCACGTGTCTTCAAGTTCAGAGACTCAGTCTTTTCCCTGTTCTTTCAGGTCTAAAGCTAGAGAAAGGAACTATGAAATGGCGGTGAGTACCGCATATATTAAAATAAGCTACATGAAAATGGACTACAATAAAGAGTCTGCTGCATATCAATTCAATCAATTCCTCGAAAACCGATTACATAAGCACTCATCAACAAAGAAATGAAACATTATCGAATTTTCTACCAGTCAAGTAACGCATATGAATTAACCAGAACCCAGAAACCAACATGAAGACAGAATGACATTTCACAATGTAACACATTTCAGAAAAGAATGAATATAAAAAACATAATACAATGAACAATGAATGGAATAGTGAAAGAGAAAGAATTTGCCTTTTTGTCTTCCACAGCATCAGCAACCCTTTTCTTTACATCTAACAAAAGCAAAAAGGGAAAAATTACTCTGACAAGAAAATAAGGGGCAATAAAAAAAATAAATAAAAGGAAAATGGAAGGGAAAACGTACCAGGCTGAGAGGTGAGGGAAGAAAAGCGGTTGAAGAGATGAAGTAACTGTTCTTTAGAAAGCATTCCAGAGGTTTGAAAGTGGGGAGTAGGCATTGATGAAGATGCCATTGCACAGATTCCTATCAATAGAATGCTTTTCGTTTTGGAAGTGCAAAAATATTCAATATCCACCTCTCTTTTTTCTTTTTCTTTTTCTCTTTTTAAGAGAAAATAGAAGCCTATAAATTATTATTTTTTTGGAGGTCAAAAATAAAGATGGTACTCAATGAAAGATATGTTTTTAATGTAAAAAAGAAGAAGAAGAAGAAGAAGACTTATATATGATCCTATAAAAGAGAATACGAACTTGTTTCTTAAACATGCGAAATCTTAAGTTTTAAAAATAAAATATTTTTTTAAAAAATATTTTATTTTTTATAAATTATGTCTTATTTTTAAATTTTTATATCTGAATAGAAAAAGTTCACCTCTCTTCTATATTTTTTCTTTTTATTTTCTCTTAAAAAAGAGAAAATAAAAGCCTATAAATAAATTTTTTATTTGAGGCCAAAAATAAAGACGTCACTCAATGAAAAATATATTTTTAATTAAAAGAAGAAGAAGACTTATATATGATCCTATAAAAGAGAATACAGGCTTGTTTCTTAAACATGCGAATCTTAAATTTTATTAATTTTAATTTTTTTTAAAAAATATTTATTTTTTTAAATTATGTTTGATTTTCAAATTTTTATATTTAAATAGAAAAAGTAAATTTTTGTAACTGTTATCGAAATGAAAAAAAAGATTTAAATAAAAAGTAAATACTATATTTTAAAAATATTTTTACAAAATTTATTTATTTCCTAAATTATAAAATCTATTTTCTTTTTTGTTTTGATTTGCAGAACATAAAATTAAATGATAATGTTTAAGATATTTTTTATTTATAAAAAATAAATAAGATGTCACTTATATTTATATATTAAAAAAAGAAAAACAAACATATCATTTATATATTTCTATTTAGAACCATTTAGACTTCAAGAAAAATTCAGACCATTCATATTTTGGACCCATAAAAAAAAATTATCTAAGTGAACATTGGCAAATATGTTAGTAAAAAAAATGGCAAAGCATATATAAAATAGTATTTATTATCAAATATTTAACTTTAGTTTCTTTTAATAATTTGATAAGATCTTATAATCTCAAATTTCAGATTTTGTTTGGTATAAATTTTCAAACAAAAGTTATTTAAGTGGAGTTTTTATCAAAAAAATTTAATTGCTTGGTTAACAATGAGAGTTTTTTTAAAAATATATATATAATTTTTTAATAGACAAGTATTTTAAAATTATATTATGAAGAGAATGAAATATGATTATTAAATAAGTAATGCATATTTTAAACATTTCAACATTTTAAAAAAAAATCAAATTCTACTCTCAAAAGTCAAAATTTAAATTTTTTTGAGTTGAAACAAAATAGCTTATTTAATCCTTAAAAACTCTATTAAAAAAATAACCAAACAACAATAAAAAATTTAAAAGAAACTTATGAGATTAAACAAACATTAGATAAGGCTTTGTTTAGTATAGTTTTTTAAGTAGAACTTATTTAAGTAAAATGTTTTTTTAGTAGAGCCTTTATACGAAGAGCTTTTACTTAAAAAGTTTTAATTATTTGGTTGTCAGTGAAAATTTTTATTAAAAATTATAAAATTAACTTAATAAGTAATTTTTAAAAAAAGTTATGTTATAAAAAGAATAAAATAAAATTGTCAAATGAGTAAAAAATATTTTCAATATTTAAAAAAAATTCAATATCTACTCCTAAAAATCCTAAATTTAAATTTTTATTAATATAGATAAAATAACATATTTAATCTTCAAAAACTCTATTGAAAACACAACCATACAACAACATAAATTCTAATAAGAACTTATAAAATTAAATAAATAATTATGACTATTAGATAAGCCATACTAAATGGATAAAAAGTCATACTCAACAAACATTGATTCTAATTTTGTCATGTATATCATATAGAATAGATCATCAATTTTTTTAAATGTCACATAACATGTTAAATTATTATCTAAAATAATACTTCGCTAAATGTAAATATCTCAAAACTTATTAATGAACACTCAATCTCGAGTCCAGTCACACATAACCGATGACAAATTCTTATAATCATGCAACGTGTACATGCCCCGAGTCCGTACATCAAGCGATTCCATTTGATGCCCGTCTGATTTCTCTTCTGCTCGGCTGTGCTTTTCTTATTATGGACTAATTTTCCAACGTGTAAATATAGACGGACGTCATGATTGTCCAATATATTTTCATTTTTATGGACTAATTTTCTTATTATGTTTGTTGATGATATCATTGTATAAACTCTTGTTTAAAAAATATAAACAGGTTAAATATTAAAAAATTGAGGGAAGGTTTTTTCTTTTTTTCCAATGCTTAGATTTACCAATAAATTGATTTAATTTAGATTATATTTTACATTACTTTATAATTTTTTATTTTTTGCTATGTTCAATGATGCAAAACTTTAATGTTTCAACTTTATAATATATGTTTATGGAGGAGAAAAAAGTCAGTGATATGCCCTAAAAGCCAATCGAGTGGCACTTGCTTTTAGGTAATTACTGTATTTGATTAATATTTTGATATTAATAAAATGGTAAAGTTATCAATATTCATATATTATATCAATGAATATAGTTCAAGAAATAAAATAATTAAGCAACACATTCTCGAGATCGTCAAGAATACGAAATGTGTATTCTTTGTACTATATTTCTAAAATAATTTATAATGGTGGATTCATGGTTGGACGTCAAACATTCCTATAAATACTAGTATGCGTTATGACTCTGATAGTAAAGTGGATGGTTAGTTTTATATCATTGACATGAGATGCCAAGTCAAACACATAGGTACTTGTTGCAAGAATAAGTTTACTTAATTTAACCAAATAAAAATAAGCCATATGGTTTTGAGTGTTAATGGCTTATTATACATTATAACAGACACTATGTTTACTAATGGCCTTTAGACTTGAGGCATTACAGATGTCTTATACATAGACATTTATGTTATGTGAAAGTATAGGGATTGAATTCTAATCAAGGAAAAGATCCAATAATAGCTATCATGGTTGGTTGTGTATGGAAACAAGTGTATGGCTAATATGAAATTCATCACTTTGTAATAAACAAAAAGAATGTACCCTATAAGTTAATATGGATTGGCATGAGAAACCCTTGGCCAAGATGAAATATATTTGAAGGAGTTGAAATTATATTTTTCTTTCCAAGTTCATTTTGAGGTAAAACATAAGTACTTAACACACTAAACCATAAACTATGCTTTTTCTAGACTTGGATGATGAAAAGACCAAGGCATAGGGAAACAATGAAATAGGTTCTACAGATTTAGCGATTCTTCTTATTTGGATGGTCATAAAATACTGGTAGATGTTACTCATGATTTCTAGGAGCCTTAAGATCATTATTGCTAAAGGGTATTAGCTGCATCTTAAGGTCATTAAAAAAGTTCCAATTGATGATTAAAGAATTTAGTATCTTTTAATGAATAAAGAGTTATCACGAAAATAGTTCTACTACTTTATAACAAAGAACTTCAAAAGTCACACACATAATAGAAATAAAAAATAAGCTGCTAGAAAATAAGAAGTTAAATTTTTTAATTTTAAGAAAATCGATATTTATGTTATAATTCATTAAAGAATAAATATGTATCTTTAATATGATTTAAGATAGAAAATGATGTTCCATAAATAGTTTAAGAAACAAAATAAATTTAAAAAATCCTTAATTAAACATTAGGTTTAAGATTGAGCATGTAAAATAACCATATTGGACATGTTTCAGTTCATAAATGATTATGGACTTCTAGACTAATTTGGGTATAGAATTTTGGGCTTTTATTGGACCTAATATGGATTAGGAAAAATCATAAAAATATGTCACAAAAAATAAGCCCACAATTAGCCATTTGACTAGATCAAAATGAGCTTAATTTGTTAAAGACAAAATTAAATAACTAGGCTGTTTATTTATTTAAAATTATGTTTGATTAAATTATTAGATAAATGACTTAGTGGGTGGGTCTAACTCATAATAATGTTTGGTATTATTATTGAAAAGATAGTAGTGGTTTTACTTGGTGGAAGGATGATCATGAACTAGCATTCATGTTTCTTAATTATCTCTCTCATTTCAAAATGAAATTTGGTGATTCCAAATCCTATGAGCTCTTATAATATTTCTAAGTGTAGACTGATTAGAGGTATCACAATTGAGGTCTTTTAAGGATCTCAAATCACATAAAAACATAAGTTGTTTGTGCAGTGGTGTGTTTCCTAGACAGTGTTCATAACCTTCTATTTTTTCTCCAACCCCATGGAGTTGTTTCTAAAGCTACGAGTGAGAAAATTAAACTTCAATCTTTCCTCTTAATTTTTGTTTTTGAATAAAGCCGATTTGAAGTTTTAAGAGCTTCCACCGTTCATTTTAGTTTTACCGCACAAAAGTTGCATTTTCAAGAACCTCATGGACAAGTGTTGTCCTTCAAAAAGACATCTACACACACCCAAGGTTTGGGGAAACGGTGATATAGATTTCTAAGTTTTCAATAAAAAAATCAAGACTTCCTTTTAATTGTAATACCCTTCGTAGATAGTAACTAAAAAAGTTGATTTTAAATTTTTTTATAAATAAAAATATAATTTAAATAGTTTAATTTGTCTAGTAGATTAATAATATTAGAATATTTTTAAATATATAAAATAATTTTTGTTATATTTATTTTAAGTATTTATTATAGGAATTTTAAACAAATCTTTAAGTTAAATAGATTTTACAATTAATAAAATGCATCTCCTGTAATAATAATATTAAATATATATATATAACATCAAAAGTAATTTAAATTTTTATATGTTTATTTTAATATTATATTTCTATTTATTATATGTTTATTTTAATATTATATTTCTATTTATTATAACATTTATTTTAATATATAGCGCAAGATTGTATAGTATAACAATATTTTTTAAATATTGAAATTATTTTAAAATGAATATATTGCTACATTTATTTAAAGTTATATTTCTATTTATTTTAAAACATTGGAATCAATGTTTTTTACTTAAATATAGCCAAATGGTATTATAGTCAAAAGAGATCTTGATGTCCTATACTAAAAATTTAAAGGCCTATATGACTATTTTCTCGAACTTTTGGAGTGTAGTTCTTCTTTCCCGTTTATGGAGAGCAAATTTATTTTCAAATTGTAAAGTAACAATTAATTTAAGATAATTTGATTAAATAAATATATAAAATATATTAGTGACTATCCAATTTGATGGCCTGCCAAATGCAATACAAGATTATTTATAGTCCAATCCTAAACTACACTAAACACTATAATATTATATCTAATCCAATCATATCTCATTCAATACTATCTGATCATATCTTGTCCTGTCCTGCACATCAAACGAACTTTAGTCATTTAGGGTTTTTCCTTTTTCTTTATTCAATGTAAACCGATTGAATCTGTTGTTTGATTCATTTTTAACCTTAACTAGATGCAAATTCAATCGATTTTCTATTTTCAAACTAATTAGTTTTTGGGATCAAATCAAATGGAACTGACGTCGAAATAGAATTTGGGTTTGATTCAATTTGGTTAACCCCGAGTCAAATGCTGGTCGTTACCTGAATTGTAAAATCATGAACCTAATATATACATAATATGGTATTATACACTAAGGCCATGTTTGGGAGCAGGACAAAGTTTGGGAGTGGACTAATTTTTTAGATAAATATCTAATCTCATGTTTGGCAAACTCATTTAGATTAGATTAAGTGGACTAAATTCAAATTTAGTCTTACAATTATAGGATTAGTTATCCTAATTTTGACATGTGTTTAAGGAGGATTACATTAAGTATGTTTGTCATTTTATGATTTCTTTTTATTTGTTTATTTATTTATGTATTGTTATTAATTAATTTTTACTGATTTTATTTTTATCCATGATTCCATAAAAATTAAGTAATTTATTTATTTTTATTTTACCTATGACATCTTCTTTCATTTATTTATTTGTATTAATATTTAATATTAAAATAATTAATTAATAGTATATTATATGTATTAAGAAAATTATTATTAACAAACATCCCATTTATCATTTGAATGTTATGTAAAACATTAACATTTGATATATAAATAATTTTATATTTAATTGTTTTAATAATACTTTATTTAATTGACAAAATATACATCATACATAAAAACATATAATTTAAAAATATTTAGTTATTCTAATTAAATATTATTTAACTTCACTTATATTTAATTTAACATAGTCTAATTCGATATTAATCCTATATCATATAACACTATATATAATATAGCGTAATCCAATCCAATCTAATCCAATCCTGTTCCTATAGTCAATTTAATTTAATCTCGTGTGCTAAACGTAACCTAACCTTAGAATATTACTACTAAGGTGCATTTGCTTAGAGGATTAAAAAGGGTATTGGACTATTTTTATCCTAATCACATTTTTGGTGCCATTCAAGAGTATTGGAATTAACTTATCCAGGCCTACAGAGTAATCTCAATTTTGTAAAGGAAGTTATCCTACCGGGGCCATGGGATTAGTTAGATTAGAATTATGTTGTTAACTCATTTAAACATACTAATTTATAAATATTAAAATTACATTAATATGTTATAAATGTAATAAAAATATTGGTTTTAATAATGTAAATAATAAATTATGCTAAATATCATTATTAATTTTACATTAGATTATAATACTATTTAATTTAGATAATTATTAAATATTTTCATAATTTCAAATTAAAATTTTAAAATAATTATTAAATATAAAAAATAATTTATTTAAATTATGATTTATTATAATTCATGTTTAATTAATATCATTGAGGTTGATTGGTATAATTAATAATACAAAATTTTTAGTTTATAACAACAACAACAACAACAACTTGTAAATTGTAGTATTATAATGTAAATTATTAGAAATAAAAATATTAAGATATTTTAAAATATCTTTTTAAATTTTTTATTAAATGAATTTTCATTTGTAATTAGATGTAAACATTTGAAAATCAAACATAAAATACAAAAAATAAATAAATTATTAAAAAAATATAAAATTATAAAATTTCATACTTCAGAGATTTAACAAATAAATCCTTATTTATCAACCAAATAAATATAGGAGAATGACTTATAGCATAGAAGTACATTCTTTTATCCATGAAAGATATCAAATCAAATGCACTTAACAGTCAAATTTATGTCACTAAGTGGCATGCACATATAACGATTGCAACTTCGATTAAGATGACTCTTTTAAAGTAAATTTTGAGATTTTTTTAGCATTATGCACAAATATTTTAGATGTGAAATGATACATGAATTTTTATTTAACATTTCTTTTAGTTTCATAACTTAGTATTGAGCTAAAATATATACTTAATATTTGTTCATTAGCAACGAACGGTTACATTATTTTCTCCCAAAATTTTGTATATTAAGCCTTAGAACTTGATCCATTATTTAGCCAAAAGAATTTTATAGAGCAGTGACAGAATCAAGGTTAAAACCTTGCGAGGTAATCGTTAATTAAAAAAATAATAAAAAGAAAATAATAAAATTAAAAAAATTAATGGGAAAAAAAAAACACATTGAACACTTTACAACCTTCTGGTTAAATATCTTTTTTTTTTCCCCTAAAATTTTTTCTTTAAAAATCTTGGTCAAATTGAAGAACGTATATGGGACCCCACCAATCGCATCTCATTGGATGGGATTAGACATTATGAAGATCTTCTGATATATCTAGGCGGCTGGCACTAGTCCTATCAAATAACTACCTTTAACCAAAAAGGCGTCAGCTTCTTCTTCCTTTCCCGCCCTTGAAAGTTCTTCTTCAAACCCTCAACAAATCGAAAACCAACCCAAGAACCAACTCTTCAATGGCTACTACCCTCTTCTTCTCTCTTATCATCTTCTCTCTCATCTCCATTGCTGTTGCTGTCTCTCCTAGAACCCTATCAAATGCTGTGGAAACACTCTCAAACTCAGGCTACTTATCAATGGCACTCACCCTTCAAATCACTTTCAAGACACTGAATCTTGAATCAAAAACACTCACCATTTTCTCCCCATCAGATTTTTCCTTTTCTCAATCAGGTCAACTTTCTCTTTCTCAGCTTCAATATCACATATCACCTTCAGGACTCTCCCAAGATAGCCTCAAGACTCTTGCTTCTGGCTCAAGATTACCGACACTGTTGTCAAATCACTCACTGATTGTCACTGCTTCAGATTTTAACAATACCCATTTGTCCATTAATGGGGTTTTGATTCAAGAATCACCCATGTTTGATCAAGAAGAACTGGTTGTGTATGGCATTGATGAGTTCTTTAATTCTTCATTTGGGGTCATGATTAACCCTTCTTCTCACTCAGCTCCTGCACCGAATCCTGTTCCTTCTCCAATGCAGCCAATTGGGTTTGATGTTGATGTTTTTGGTGAGGCATCAAATTTGTTGAATTCAAGAGGCTATACCTTAATGGCCACCTTTCTTGATATGCAGTTGGCGGGGATTACAAATCAGGCAAGATTGACTATCTTTGCACCAGTTGATGCAGCAATGGAGCCATATGTGAAGAACATTACTGGTTGTGTTTCGATTTTTAAGCAACATGTGGTTCTCAGGTTGCTTCGTTGGCAGGATCTGATTAGGCTCGATGAAGGGACAATGCTGCCAACTTCTTCAGAAGGATTTAAGATTAATGTGGCTTATTCTGGTGATGTGATTTTGCTTAATGGTGTCCCAGTTGTCTTTCCAGATATGTATAGCAGCAATTGGCTTGTTATGCACGGCCTCAACAGTTTGCTTGCGGTGTCTCCATTGGATGAAAAGATAATTGGAGACTCTTTCTCAGAACTTAGTGGGGATGATTATCAGAGTCAACCTGATTACGGAAGATGAATTTGGGTAGCCATTGGAAACTTTTGGTTCACTTCTCTGCAGCATTTCTTCTTCTTTGTTTTCCCCACATTAAACTTTGGATGGATGATTTGGTGATTGTATGCTAACAGCAATGCTTCTGTTTTTAAGTTGTACTTTTAATTCATTAGCCTAGTTGAGTTTCATTCAATCAATGCTGTTAATAATAAAGATCAGCTTCAGAGCAATATCTCAGATGTCTGTTTTTAGGCTAGTGATTACTTCATATTTGCAACATTTATAGAGTATACTGTAGTCTAAATTTCAATTTTCTTTCAATATCTGTTAGATATTAAGCTAGTTTATCTGTTTCCTACTAGGTAAACATAGTGCTGAAATAACAAGGCAGCATCCTGGGAACTTTGTACATTCATAAATTTCAAAATTTCAGTTACTTTATCCAACTATAACGAATCTGCATTTCCTGTTTTCGGTAAGCAATAAAAATTATACAGAAGATCTATCTTACAGGTCATTTAAATACAAAAACTAGCTTACAGATTTGACAAAAAAATGGTTAAACCTTAGCTTTCTGTCCCTTTTTGTTAGCCTCATTGTGTTTAACATCATTGTTTGAATTTGGAAGTGGAGGCTTGAGAATTTTCCACAGAGGTTTCAGGAGAAACAGATTGCTGCCTAAATCCGTAACTGGTACTAGTTCCCTCACCCTTTGAATCCCCAGAAAAACTAGCTCTTGCCAACTCTCTTAGCTTCTTCAGCTCACTCTTTGGCTCCAACTTCAGTCCCCTTGCCTGCTTGCCTTCTCTGGCTCTCTGCCGGGCTAGGGTTGTGTCTGTAGGTGTTGAACCAGCTGCTTGAGCAACATTAAGGCCTGGGGAGCCAGGAATCGACACAGGGACTACTGTTGCTGTCATGGCACTAAAGGGGTCAGCATTAGATCCTCTTGGACCTCCTCTTCCACATTCAGTTTCCAGGCTTTGAGGAAGGACTGGAGCTAGGCCTGTTATTGGTTGCGATGAACCAGGCATGACTCTTGACCAGTGCTTCCTTGGTAGGAAAGGCAACACAAGGCCTTTAGCAACAAACTTCAATCCGAGTCTGAAAGAGTTTTTCTGGGGCTGAGAGAGTCCTAAAATGCCTTTTATCATAGCATACCACTCATTAAGCATCTGAGCAACAAACATAAGGAAGAGGAGAGCCAGCATTAAAAAACCCATAGTTTTTGCTCCAGTTGGATTCGAGTCATTCAATCTGATGCATAAAGCAAAGATGCCCACCTCACATAGAAGAGAAATGCTTTCCACTGTGTGGACTCCTCTTTGGATGTATGGTTTGAGAGTAAATAAACTTATGAACTGTATAAGCGTGATGGCCAAAGCAAGAAGGCTTTGGCTTAACTTATTTGATGTGTATGCCCCAGATATTATCCCTATACTGATTCTTCTCAAAAGGTCAAGAATAATATAGGAGGACCTAGCACACCCCAATAGCCTGACAGATGTGCGAATTCTGACTTCTTCATTGCTGTCATCTGAGCTGACAGCTCTCATTCTTCCAATCCCACTTCTTCCACTTTCAGCCCACTTGGCTATGCTGTTAGGATCATTCTCTGCAGCAAAAACTAACAATGGAGGCCCCTTTCGATTCTCAAACAGAATCCCAAAAATTGGGAAGAAAATTGAAGGCAGCCCTTCCCTGTAAAACCATTTTCCAGTAGCAGGCCTTCCCACGAAGAAAAACCATAGTTTTGCATGCCACTTTTCACTTGTAGCCACATGCCTGATTTCTTTATATTGCACAAAACTGCCTAAAAAGATTGCAATTATGTCAAATAGAAACACCGACAAAATAAGTGCTGCTGGGATGGCCAACAATAAAGCCCCAGTGATTATTCCCTCTGTGGTGCCACCTGAAAAATTGATGTAGCCTTCAGTTCATAACATCCAAGAGGACGTTTAATCGAAATGAAAATCATTGTTCTGATTTTCTTACCTCTGATTACAAAAGCTGAAGACTGAGAGATACAAGGCAGCATGAGAATTACAAAAAGGAGCTCAAACCTCGGAACTGAAAGCATCCCCTTCACTGAAGTCCCCATCCTCCACCTTAGGAAGAGTAGTGTTAGAAAATGGACTATAAGTAAGCTGCCCCCTCCCACACCAAGCCAGAACAAGTTCATCTCCAAGTCTTGCCATCTGTCAAGGGAACAACTCTAATGAGAATTTCAAACCACTACCGATACATAACTCTTACTTGTAGTTAATGTAAAATTTGAAATTATCCAAATGCGGATTATATTAGCAGCTGATTGTAAAGTTACCCAGTATAGTTATCCAATTTTTTGACCACACTGCTAGCAGATATTGGCTCTCCTCTCTGCATGACCATTTGTATAATCATTAACATACAAAATCAATGCACTCGTTAATGCAATTGTCTTTAAAGTACAAAATTTATAGAATTAGTGATACTAACCAGGAAATAAGTGAAATATTCACTGGAATTGAGAAATTGTCCATAAGGAGCATTTTCAATGCTTACGTTGCACCGTCCATCAGGCCAGCTAAACTTCTGGTTAGTCACAGTTGGAAAAAGTTGCTCACACCATGTGCAAGATGAGCTGGTTAAATTTAAGCCAATCTGATGATAAGATCCTTCATGAAAAGGTCCAATTGGCAGATATCGGAACTGCTCTGTGAGACTCTCTTTAGCCAAATAAACATGGTTAGGCCAAACTGAAGCACTATCCTTTCTCCAGGGAAGTTTTTGACGAGGTATGAGCCACGTAAGACCTTTAGTTGTCTCAGAATATTCAATAGGTTGGTTAGCTAAGAACCAGTCTGAGAGGGCAAAAACTTGTAGATGTCCAACCATTCCCTGTGATGAAAATGTTTGAGATTTTTAACCAAAGTAAAATGATTGCAAAGAGAATACATAACGTGTGAGCAAGAATCTAAATTTTCAAAAGTTAATTGCATGGAAATTTTGGTACTATAACCTGCAGGTTCATTGATGGATTAGAGGCAACAAAATCAGTACTCCCGGAGTTGAGAGTGTCTATTACTCCAAGGTTTGCAGAGGAAATTGAGAGCATAGCAGTTGCTAGTGATGTTGCTAACATACCCGCAGTCATAAACGAGTGTAGTGCGGTTGATATTGCAGGGGTTGAATCTGAGTAAAAAGTCTTAAGTAGAGAATAGTATTGAAAGCATAGATACCAAATATCTATAGAAAGAAAACGTGTTTGAAAGAAAACTTTTCTTCGAAGACTTGCTTGCTGCATTAAGTAAAAATCCAAAGAATTTTCAATCCAAAATATCTACATATATCTGATTAAATGCAAAGGATAAGTAACAACAAGCATAGAAATATCAGGAGAGTTATTCTTACAATGCTTCACTTCAAGTATGTTAGATGCCAAATTTAGGTTTCCTGAAATGTCATGGACTTTATTCTCAGGAACAGAAATTGTAACTACATGCTGAGTTAATGCCCGGACAGTCAAAGAGTATAGAGCCCTTGAAAGTTCCTTAAAACTGCATGGAGCAAAAGGTAAAATGTCATGTATTTTCCATTAACGTTCTATGTACTCCTAAATTTACAACATAAGTAGCTACGACATGATTCACTGTGAATACATGAGATCAATAGTTTAGTAGTCATTTTATGCACCTGCCTTTTAAGACTCCCACCGTCCACTTCCACCATAGAAGACTCAAAGCCAAAAACTGGCTTAGAAAACTCAACTATCACTTTGATGTTCGGATCTTTTGTAATGCTCGGTGAGCTGGTACTCAGCCCTACCCCAGGCTTAGTGGAATCTTAGAGGAAAATCCATCATTTAGCTCCATGGTAAGCATCAAAAAAGGAATCACAGGAACTGTTCTGAAGAGGAAAGAGTGCTGATTAGCATACCGTAGAGAAATGTAAGCAAGGGAACAGGCGAGACAGGGGTTCCTGTTATGCCTAAAAGAAAGCCCGCTTGTAATGCAACTGTGATAATTTCAGTTTGCGGTATATCTTTGAGCTACAAAACGCGAAGAATTTGTATTACATTCTTCATCTGACTCTCAGTAAGTGGCACCCATAAGTAAAATTACATAAAAAGGAAAAAAATGGCTACAAGAGAAAATAATAATTATAATTTAGCGCTTACTTTAAATACAAACCGGCGATTCACATGCCTCCTATCATGAACAGCTATCAAGTTACCAGAATTCGAGCGAAAAATATTTAGGATCTGTTCTGTTGAATTCATGATGGGAATGCTGAAGTCCAGGAAAATTTCCACGTCCTCCAATTTATTAGAGGCAAGGGCAGTTCTGGGGACACCATTGAATTCCATCTCGTATGCTGGAATGGACACCCATAAATCAACCAGCACGGGTCTTCTGTCTGTGTCAAAGATTCAAGCACGGGTAATACAATGAACCAAATCATATCGGATACAGGATTTTGTAAATTATAAATTTTTAATGCAATCTAATTTATGAATGGTTATCAATTCAAATTTAATTCATTCGACTGTAATCGTATACAAATTTAAGCTATTTCTTATTTAATCTATTATTTTTTGGATTGGTTTAAATATTAAAAAAAAATATTTCTATTTAATCTAAGATTTATTAAATAAAAAATATTTAATATAAAAATAATGTTATTATCAATCAAATTTAAAATTGAATAAAATTAAAGTAAATTAATTATTTAAATAAAGTTAAAATTATATATTGTTTCAAAATATAACACATGGAATAAGAAAAATCTCATTTATTTAAATCTATACACAAAAATTAACTAAAATTATGAATTTAAATATCTACAAAAGTCGATACTTGATAACTTGGATGATCTATATTTATTTATTTAATTATCTAATTATTTTTTTATTCTGTATTATTATCGCATATGAAATAATATGGTGTTAATATAAAATACTTTAATTTTCTTATTTATTATTAAGTAGTAATTCGCATTTACAAGTTTTATTTTTTTAATTAAATAAACAATTTTTTTTCGATTTGTGAATTTTTATTGATTTACAGACATAACCCCATATTTTAATCCATCGATGGTGAATTCTCAAATTTCAATCCAATCTCATTTACCAATTCAAAGATTAAATTTTTACAAATCAAACAGTTTAAGTAGATTGAATTGAATTTTGAACACCCTTAAATTTAATAAACCGATTTTATATTCTCAACAGATTAAAATGGTGTCCAATGCCTTACCAAAGCGAATGGCTATGATGGAACCATTTGTCCTTGTAAAAGCATTCCCTGCTATATCTGTACAAAACTTATCTGCCATTCTAATTACCACGCGCCCATATATACTTCCCGTTGAAAGAATTATATCAAGGCTATATCTGATATCGGGTTCAGTGATTTGAAGTGAAGATTCCTGTACATGTGCTGGGCCGTCTATAATGACCTACAAAAGAAAATGGTTATAATAAAAATAAACATCAGAGTTCATGTAATCTTTATACTACATATAGGAACTGATTCGTAGATACAGAACACTCAGCTGGGAACTTGCATGATTTATTGTGAAATACAAGTTCTGATCATAAGAACTACTCACATTACAGTTGGACGAATTGACACATTTGAAACCACCTTTTCCTGTGCAAGGTTCACTGAATTTAATGTCAATTGTTATTTTCTCCGCATTCGTGTAATTCTGTTTGCTTAAAATTGTTGCAGTCGGGGGAAGAGTATCTTGTGGGAAAATATGACAACCAACAAGAAGTAAGAACTTAAACATAAAATTTCAGAATCAAAATTCCAAGTCTATAGTTGTCTTTGCATGCTCTCAGATTAATCACCTGCTGCATCAACAGACGCATTGAAGTTGTTTCATGGACCCAGAGACTGTAAACTAGTCATCCAATGGAAAAAATTACAATGTGGACAGGTATACTTACCAATGAACCATGAATAAGATGACGAGTTTCGTTCTCCGCTGCTGGTTGTCACATTGAGAAGAAAATTATGTTGACCATTTACTGTTAAGTTTTTTAATACAACAACATCAGTAGGACAAGGCCTCAAAATTTGGTCATCAAGCTGCACAATTTAGTTACATATCTGAAGTCAAAACAGTCGACCTAAATAAATTGAATATATCTCATAACAGCTGATCGTTTCACTGACATTTGCTGACTAGGGAACTCTTAGGGGACAATAAAGAACTTGATGACAATTGTCTCTAAAAAATTTTAGCTCCGGATTCACAAATAAAACACTTTAAGATTACCCACATTGCTAAATATTCTACAATAGAGCATGTCAAGAAAAGGGAAAAGGTGAACGATGAAGAAAACTGATACCTGATAATGAACAGAACACTCATTGTTTTCGCAAGCATCAGAACCATCTGGCCTTTTAACTGAGTACTGAAAAACAGCAGTAGAGAACCTTGACCGTGCCGGGGGAGCTCGATCAAAATGAATTATAACTGTTGAATCAGCTGAGTTCAATGCACCAACCACCACCATCATTGCAAGACAACCACTTAGTTTAAGAAACTTGAACCACCCCATTGCAGGAACCTAAAAATACTTCACATTTAAGCAGAAACCAGGAACATGAACTTTGAAATGCTTTGCTGCAAACCACGAGAAGTGAAGCTTGAAAGGGTTTGTATCTAATATTGCTCTTCTCCATGGCTTTTAAGTCCATCAACTGCAAAAAGAGCTAATACCAACTACCTCCGCGGCAATTGTTGTCCGTGTCATAACTCCTTGTTTAAAGAAGTTCACGTCCCTTATTAACTACCACTGGCCAGCTCTAGATCTTTATCATTTATTGTGATGTTTTCTTGTCTTTATTTATTTATTCCAAAAAATAGGAAGCTGAAGGAGAAGTCTTGCCGTTGCTGCATTATTGCTCAACTTCTTGCAAAAATTTCCAAACATGATGAATCCCCGCAGGTGATTTCAGATTTACGGTCTTTGCATTAAAGACTCGCTGTCAATGCTATGAACAAAACATCGAAATATATTAATTTTTTTTGCTCCGAATGTAGCGATCTCATTATATTAATTTGGTTTCTTGATGTTGTAATCTTAATTAGAAAAAATTAAATTATATTCTGCTTTTGTGCACTCTGTATTTCACAGCAACTCAGTGTATAAAATGCAACTTGATATGCCTTTCGCAAGATTATTCAACAATATGCGGCCCTTGCTGATTAATTTCTTAATTTATTATGTATGACTTTAATTGCTAAAATCTGCGGCAACATAATTCTAACAGTTAGGAAAATTTATTGCTTCCCACGTACTCCAGGGATAGTCAATTTGATGAGGAGAGGACAAAAATGGGTGCCCTGTGCCCTTTGGTAATTCAACTACACATAGGTCCTTAAATACCACCAAGGCCTATCAGCTTTGGATAAATTTTAGAATGTATAAAAAATATCATGTGAACAATACATAAGCAAATAATATTATGACCAGTGTATATCAATTTTCAAAAATTATCATACAAGTGTTAATTATAATAAATTTAATTACACATATTACACATGCATCAATTGATTACAATTCCTCTTATGTATTTTAAAATTTCCCTTTTCTACATTACCGTTCACCTGAATCGGTAACAAGTGACAACTATGAAATCAATTTGATTATGGGTGAAACAAGTGGTCCTCTCAAGATTCAGTCTCTTTCTGGCGTTTGTCTTCTAATTTATTAAACGGGTCTCCATCTGGACATGGCGTTGGTACTTGCAAGCTCGTCGGCAGAAAACAAAACGAGTTAGTTAATAGCCACCAATGATATTCATCAACTTAACAAAAACGTCACGGTCTAATTTGATTGGCCATGAGGCCTTTTTATCCAAGCACCAGAGTACATGAGCAGGTCTACACAACATTTACCGTAAGCTCTGACCTAGGTACTTTAGCATTTACCTAAACTTTCTCCAATGTAGCATTTCTTGACCAGACATTTACAAAACATGCAAATTTGTATTCGGTATGCAGGGTGATGGAAGTTCTCCAACCCAAAACCAGAATGTCAACGTAAGCAAAAGTAGCAATTCAACTTGAAAGCAGATGAACTACAATTATGTCCAGGGTTATGTCAAGATGCAAGGCAGATTTTTAGGTAGCCGAAGGGATTAGATCTTCAATTGCAGTTGAATTAGCATCTTCCTCTTCCATCCAGTACAGTTTAGGTCCCTGAATTCCCCAATGCACAGAGAAAACATAAGTATCAACACATTCCTAACTCAGTATTGTTTTCCGATAATTCACAAAAGTTGATCCACTTAGATCAAATGAAACAATGAATACCTTTCCTTGCCGTATGATTTTTGGAGAAGTCCCAGTCATGTTAACTACAGTGGAAGGTTCAGCCACTCTTACACCACCATCAACAACAAAATCAAGGCCCTAAAAGGAGAAAAATAAGCTATTAAAAGCAAGACCAAGACAGATAGATTCCTGGGATCGTACATATGCTGGTCTTGAGCTAGCTATAATAAAATATCCTTGAACAGAAATCTGGTAAATTTTTTATTTGAGAAATACGAATTAATTCTCATTGATCAAAACCATACCTCTGGTCCATATGTATCAGCTATCACAACTGGATCTACCATCCATTCATTATCCTTTAACCACTTCACACTGGTACAAAAATCAAAAGTTCAGTCTAGGACCATAATTATAGCAAAGACACAAAAGCAGCATCTACAGAGTGTTTAACCAGCAAAGTTGTCACTTATGGAAAAGGAGTTGTCTCATCAGAGTTGTTTGCATCAGTAACTAAAAGAATGAGAAGGAGGGAAGGAAAAAATATATATGGTAAACCTGTTTTCCTGTAACTGTTACATTCCTATGGCAAAGTTAGTATATATAAACCAAACCAACCTTGTGGAGATTAATGGAGCATCCATCTTTTGTAGTATTGCTTGGCATAAGGCATCATTAGGGATGCGGACACCCACATGTTTTCTCAAAGAATATTTGGCTGTTGTAGTCCCATATCTTACACACTTTTTAGGCAATTCTTTGCTGGCAGTTAAAATAAAAGTATACTGTTCCATAGACACTTTGTCAGGATAAATTCCATCTAAAAAGGAGACCATGGTAACCACAAAAGCACAGTACAAATGAATTTCAATTAACAATAGGATCATAAATTTGACACAACATGTGAAGACAAGAAACTCTGAACAGAGTTAGCCGAGAAACAAAACTGTCCTTGGCCAAAAAATTCTCAAGATGATCAATTGATCATGGAAATTCATTTTTTAAACCTTTTTCTCCCTTTAAATATCCACTATGAAGTCTCAATCCATCAACATAATGTTATGATGAAAATATCATAAACAGTGGAAGCAATGCATTTGAAAAGGCATTGTATGGTGGCTCCTACTTCAGCCTCCCTTATATTCTCCACATACAACAATGCATAGCTGTTAAACAAGCTCATCAATGACATTGATGGAGACCTTAGAGTTTGTTGCTAGCCATAACAATGGGTAAAGGAGATATTCTTACAGGCCCAGGTAAGCAATGCTTAACAGCTCGAAAAATATTTGCATGCCCTTGGCCATCACCACGAGGGAACCCAGTTGTAAAGGTGTCTATATCACGGAGAGACCGGCATAAGATACTTAAAGGCTGCAAAAATTGGGAGAAGACATCAAAATTGTAAAGGATAGTTAAAAAATTGAATATAAAGGAGATTAGGGTAAACAAATTCCCCTTTTTTTTTTTTATAGGAAACAGAAAAACTTTTAAAGAATATTAGGAGGGAATAAATATTACAAAAGTGAACCAGAGGTCCAAACTAAAACCTTTTCTACAGTGTAGAACACCAAAAGCTATACCAAACTTTGAAAAAAGAAACCCTTGAAACTCAAGACACAGGAAAATCCAAGCTAACAAAATTAACCCAAAATTTCATCCCAATCGAACAAGTTTGTCATGCTATGCTTTCTGCATCAACCTCCAGATAAATCAAATTGAAAAAATATCTTAACATTTCATAAAGGGAGTAGAGATTAAACTAATAAGGTAACAGACAAGAAGCAATCTTCCTTACCTTAGAAGGTTCTACATTCTTTATCCTGCAATTGGAAAAAATAAGAGAGGTGGTCACCAAGCAAGATAGAAATGAAGTTTGTACAAGAAAAACAACATCAATTACCTGCGAAGACGTTCAATTGCTGAATGTCTCTTCAAATCACAAACTATTGCATACCTGAGAGCATAGGAACAATTGACATCCTGTCAGAGTTGGAAAAAAAAAAGGACCACAATTGAATATTTCAATCCAGTAATGTTATTGCACAGTGAAAGACTGATTTAATATCTTAATTCACAACATATCGAAGTTATGAGGGATGGCAATTCATTATTTTGAACCAAGGAACACAAAAACCTCTGAACGAGCCAAACGACATAGGGATGTAAAATTGAAGAACTACTTTCTTTTATCTCCTTTCCTCTAATACACCCACTAAGTAGGGGATAGTGTAATTTCCGGTAGGAACCACGATGAATTTATAACAGGAGTTTAATAATTTCAGGATTCAAAAAAGTCAATTTTCATTCTTTCTGACAGTATGCAATCCTCTTTATAAATCAACAACTAGCCTATAAGCTCATCATGATGCATGTAACTTGCTCAAAAGTCAAAATAACCCGCAATTGCAGCATTCGGAAATATAAATTTACAACTATAGCTTCCCAACCTTCAGCAGTGACTACCCTGATAAAGATACAAAGTACATTGATAACAAATACAGCCTTAAAGTAACTAACACAGTTGATGAGGCAAATGGCAGTGACATACAGAGTGTCAGTAGGAATGACCCCCACTGCTCCTTCTTTCAAAAGTTCAACAACTGGTTCCAATTTCCAACTGTCAGCTCCCGATGGGTCAGCTTCAACATACATCAATCCGCCTTCCTAATATTATTATGAAAGAAAAAACATCATTCAACGCTCAAGTCAATAAAAAGTCATACTGAACTCCTATACAGAACCTATTAATTATGGAAGCAGAAATAATTTCATTAATCCGCCCAGTGTTCTAGCTGTAATCATTACCCACACAAGAAACCTCTAAAAATCAAAGGGTTTAGTAACAAAAAATTTTACAAGGATTGTACCATACAGGTGCATGTAATAAGGCAGTCTCTACTATTTCTCAGTAGACAGTACAACAACAACACCACACTAGGGTTTTAGTTTTACACGTTTATTCACTCATGCAAGCAATGACGTGGCACATTACAGTCCACACGCTTATTTTTAGACTAATAATGATAATAAATTAATAAAAGAAGCTAAAAAGAGAAACGCGCGAGAGAGAAGAGAGAGAAGACGACCTTGGTGAAGCGTGGAGCGGAGTATTTAAGGCGCTTAGGGCTTCTTTTAACAGTCATGGCTAAGATTCGGAAACGAGAGGGTCTGGGCTTAGGAAAGAAGGAGCAGACTCGGCTTGGGAACGGCGCGGCTCGGCGTGTTGCTGCTTCAACTGAGTGTGAGTGCAAGTGCGAGCGTAGCAGGAATGCTGTATCGCCACTGCACAACTTGCTTCCTGCCATTTTCTTCAGCTCTCTAGTCTCAACGAAAGAGAGACTGCGAGAAAGAGCGAGCTCCCTTTGCTTTTCAGTTTTTCAGTTTTTTGTTTTTAGTGCCACGTCACCCTCACCCAGCGATCAACGTGAACCTTCGTGTTGCCTCTTTCTAGTCGCTCCGCCTCCTCCAGTGTTACTTGTGACCTGTCAATGCCTAAACGACGTCGCATGCCAATTAGGAGAAATTTACAGAGTTTATTTT
Source organism: Luvunga scandens (assembly GCA_030449905.1). Classification (NCBI taxonomy): domain Eukaryota; kingdom Viridiplantae; phylum Streptophyta; class Magnoliopsida; order Sapindales; family Rutaceae; genus Luvunga; species Luvunga scandens. The sequence continues at coordinate 1,098,705 of JASUUG010001122.1, read as the reverse complement.
TTAATAACAAGAGATGCTTCTATTATTACTTTTTTACTATTTTCAATCGATTAAAAAAAAACTCAATTTTCCAGAAGGGAATCCATCAAATGCATTTTTCTATTTTATTATTCTTCAAAAATAAACAATTGCATTCAAATGAATAATAATAATAATAATACGGAGGTAAACAATAACCTTAAACATTTTAACACTCAAAATAGTGGATGGATGCCGAAGAAAAAAATGCAGTCGATATTTAAAATAAATACAGCTTTTCGGAAATAACTAAGAACATTTCAATGATTTCCATATAAGAGATAGATATAGATATAGCGCTAACACTTATTCATAACGGTTTACACAGGGAAAATCAATACCGACCAAAATAACAACTAAAAGGATCGGTACAGGCATACAGCACAGAAAATTCTCAATTCTCCTAGAATCAGACAGCTCAATGGGACTGTGGACACTGAAAACCCAAAGTGCCTGCTGCACGAACGAAACCATGTTCCTCCCCCTTATCGAGGAGGGGTTGGGGAAGGGGGAGGCATATGGGATTTTGCAAATCCAACCCATGCAACAATGCCAACAGCCAGGATTACCCATCCAAATATGTCATATTTGAGATCACTGCTTTTCTTCTTCTTTGAAGTCTGAGAACGAGAAAAAAGAAGTAATCAGCCAACTTACTTAAGGACAAAGAATGCATTAAATGATCAAGCAAGTTCTGAAGCAATGATCTTCATCTTTGATGACAACCACACGAACGGAATGCACTAACCGATACAGAACTGTCAATGCAGACCTTAACAAACAAAAACAGTAAAAGTAATTACAATTTGCATGTCCCTCACTATGGTATAAATTTTAGGCCAAACATGCAGTCTTCCCCCCCCCCCCCCCCCCAACATGTATATGCACAATGCACTTCTGTACACACATCAGCATGTGCACTAGGCATGGTGAAATGTAAAAGGGCCAGGAAATAGTAGAGTCAAAGCACCAATCCCAGCAATTAGGATGATACAGCATCCCATATGTTAAACCATGGTATTCCTACAACCTATTAATTATCGAACAACATTCAACGTTGCATATGCAACACAGAAGACGCATGCATGTCAACAGAGATACAAGACAAAAATACATCTTACCTCTTTATCCTCCAAAACTCTCGAGCAAAAGTTGTCATTAAAAAATTTCTATCAATTTACAAACATAATGCCGAATAGACAAAATAAGAAGACTTATGATAGAAGGATGCATTGCAATACACATCACGAATAGCAGGAAAAAAACCACAGCACAAGTAAAAAGCAAAAAATAAAAAAGCTTTAGGTTATCACCTTTGCACCCGAAGAAGTAGAGGAAGGTCCAGTAGATGCCCCCATTGTTTGTTGACCTAAACCATGCTTGTGGATTTCCATGTGCAGTTCCGGAGCCTACAGACACAAACAGATGGCAATAAGGTATCAGTATAGCTCAGAAAACTCAAAATTAATAAATACTCAGATATGGTATACAGAATGAATCTTTGTGGAGCCAGTAGCAAAAAGCATTTTCTACTGACATTTCAATGACAATGGACAAGGACATTGTAGATGTGATAAATAGAGATGGCAAATGGCCATTTCTTTTTCAAAGAATATTGAAACACTCAAATTTAATACAAGCTTAAGTCAATTAGTTCTGTAACCAGCAAACGTAATTGAAACTCAAACAACTCAGGAAGGTGAAACAGCCAGCTGAAGATGATCAAGCCCTTGAACCACCTGAGTGCATCCAGACACTTCTATCCAATAATTCCACATGATTGTGACACAGTCACTTTAATTCTTCCAACAGAACAAGCATTATACTCATTTACATCAAGAACTTGACAAAAGACAACAAATTATATGTTTTATTCAGACAAATCAAAACAATGGGAAATGCAGCTATAGTTATGTAGCGCAAAGCAATCTCTAGCAGAATTCAAAAACCAATTCATTTGCAATCTCCTATCAGCATTTCAGACTACTCTAGTATCTATTTCTCACCTTACTCACCCAAAACTCGTAAGGGAAAGATGCCATATATTTAAATGGCAACCACCCATCCACTTCCATAAAGCATATTGCAATTTGAAAAGTCCTCCTTAAGATTTTCCTAGAAGACAAATTTATCCAACCTAACATCCAATCAATATCCACAATCACCCCTGCTCTTGCACAAGCAGCATTTTTATCAGAGTATGGGATCAAAATTCATATTTCCTCACTAAATGTAGAACCCAAAATCATAATTGAATTATGTACTATAATTGAAAATTGAAGTCAGACCAAATTTAAGAACAAAACATATGAGAGCAACTACAAGATCAACCACATAAAACATAAGCATCTTGGGCAAACATTAATTGACAAAAGAAATGATAAAGGAGTACCTTTGCAGCCACCTCTAAAGACTTCTGATAAAGCTCATTCGAGGGTTCCTACCAAAACAAAATACCAAATCTATTATTTCACACGTATCATACTGTCTAATATTTACGTGTCACTGCAAATAGAAAAAACAATACCTCATCAACCGCTTGCTGAAAGTACTGAGTTGCCTTATTGAAATACTCCTTGGCCTCATCCTGGTCAGGAGTCAAAAAAGCATGAGAAGTATGAGCATTTCCCAAACACCACAATGTGTCGTGTCTATTCGGGGAAACCATCAATGCCTCCTCCAGCTTTGAAATTGCATCTGGCACATCATTATATGACAATTCCATATTAACAAACTTAGCATTCCAATAACCAGTAGCCCATTAATCAAATAGTTGTCAGTTATTCAAACAAAAACGCATGACTTCAAAAAAAAAATTAAATATAAATTTGTATAAGCACCTAAAATCATCTTCTTTGAATCTGGAACAGTTTGAAACTGAGACAACTCCAGAAGAGCACCGCCCCATCTCGTTAAATTCTACACCAATAAGCCACAAAAACAATTGAAAAAAAAAACTTTATACTGTTTTCCCAGAATTCTCAAAAACCAAACAAGCCCAGATAATGAAATTAAAATAGGAGGAGAAAAAAAAAGGGACGGATTAAATAAAAGAATATGAACGAACATCGGCATCGAGAGGGTCCTTGGCGTAGGCAGCTTCGGCGGTTTTGCGAGCGTGTTCAAAGAAGAGCAATCTATCGAAGTCGCTTTGCATGTCCATGGCGTATCTCTCTCTCTCTCTCTCGCGCGCGCGCGCGGCCCTCTCTTTATTGCTTTGTACTGACAGACGAACGAGATTAGAGTCTCTCTGCGTGTGTGTGTTGAAAGTTTGCTGAAACCCTAACTCGGAGCGAAAGTGGTGTGACTTTAGTGAAGGCGAAGCTTCGGGCGGTTTGGGACTTTGGTTTAATGGTCAAATTGACTCAAATTTCGGATCCATAATTGAAATTTCAAAACTAGCTTTATTTCTTAAGAATGAATACTAGATTTTTAAATGTAAGCAATTTAATCTTTTTCTTTTTAAGATGATAGAATAATGATGATTTACAAAATGTGACAATTTTCTAATTTTTCTTATTTAACGTGCATATTTTGTCAAAAATAGTGGGCGGACTTATATTTAAAAATTTACAATAATATATCATCACATTATTCAATATAATGATTATTAAGGATTTAATGAAGCATATATATTTTATTTACATTATAATATTTACCATCAGAATTATGGTAATCTCCCAAAAAAAATTATGCTGGTGCAATTCACATAATTAGATTTAGAATGGCCGGATCTACTTTCAAATATTTGAAAAAAAAAAATCAACCTCATCAATACACATGGATGTACTCCAACTGTCAACTTAAATTTTGAGATAAAAAGATGTCCAATGCTCACCACTAGACCCTATTTTTTTTTCTCCCTCTTCCAAGCACATCTCTCTTAAGTCTTCAAACATCGTGCAACGCGCCATCAGTTAAGACGGATGATTTGTCTAATGGTAGTCAAAGGCTTTCGAGACATCTTGCGAGGCGAGGGTTTAAGGTTGTATTTGGTACGCGGGTTTGATTGAACTAAATATTATGATTGGATTGGATTGGATTAAGTTAGAGTATACAATACTATATTATGTTTGGACAATGTTAAATTATATTTAAATATAAAAAATATTTATAAATATTTAAGAGTAATAATTAAAATTAATTTAAAGGTAATTAATAAGAACATTAAATGTATAGTAAATGAGTTATTGGATAGTCATAATTATAATAAATAAATATAAATTAATAAAATTATTTAATTAATTTTTATTAGATATTGTAGTTATAGTTTATTTTATCAAAAAGTTAACAAATAATATATATAAAATCAATTAATTACTTGCATTACTAATTTTCATGATTATTTTTAACATTACATTAGTGATTACTAAATTTGATACAATCAATTATTAAATAGTTAATTTTATTGGAGTAAAACTACCAATTTAATTAGACTAGAAAAGCAAAATAAAAAATAAATTTTGAAGTAAATAATGAATGAAATAATTAAATAAATAAATAAATTTTAAGTCATAAATAAAAAATGGTGTTATATAAGAAAGAAATATTGCAAATGAATACATTTTTGCTCTTATTCTAATCACATTTATAACCCACTTATAAATTGGGATTATTAATCACATGATTTAAGGACTAAATTTAAATCTAGCCCTCCCTAATTCAATCCAAGCAAAGTTGCCAAACATAAAATAAAATATTTAATCGCAAAACTAATCTAATGCCACACTTAATCCTAACTCCCAAACATAACCTAACGGTACTTTTCAATTTGGATCTAGGCTATCAAAAATCATTTTATGCTGTGCATGCCATTATTACAACGATTGACGTTGCTTATCCCATGAAGAGGCATTCAATTTGGAGGAACACTGATTCAACTTCTGCTCTTGTTTGTTTTCAAAGTTCTCACTTTAAGCCACCATTGTAGCTCCTTATTTAATGGTTGAACTAGAAGAAGAAGAATAGCGGTATGAATTTTTATTGCAGTCGCATTTACTGAAACTCTGAGAGATAATTTAATTGCAGATTATTTGGCAAACATAGGAGTTGCCTGCTCATCATAAGTTTAGTAGGATGCTCTGCTTGCAGATTCTTAGGGATTACCCAAATATTGTTTTATTTAGCTGTTTTGTAATTTAAAATTATTATCTCCCTTCTTTTAAATAAATTTTGCCATTATTCACTGAAAAGGAAAAACAATACTTAAACCATATGTCTTGAAATAAGACGAGAATATATTCTCAACATTGAAATTAAGGATGCATGTAGAATTCTATTATGATTCTGAAATTTCTTCTCCCAAATATATATTAGTGAAATGGTAGAAACCTGTCACAAAAATTTAGGTAAAATTAAGTTAATATGTATTTCAATATTAAAGAAAGTAGATATATCTGGATCATGCCATAAGAATATTAATTTAAGTTAGTCTTAGAAATTTTAATTTTATTGTAAATACTATTAAAATTCTAATCATAAATATTAGTTTCTAAAAAAATAATGTAATTTTAAGAAAGTTATGCGAGGACAGCGAGGTATGTTACTTGTGCGGTAGCACCACCCAAATAATAAACAAACTTCGAGATAAAAGCTTGGAATTTTTTTTTAAAAAAAAAGAGCACTATTTTTGTGTGATTATTTATTATGGCATTGAAAAAACAATTACAAAAAAAAAATGATTAGTGCATGGTACTGACAACGCAATGGTTTTGAAATAATCAAGTATTTAAATACCATGTACTGACAAGTTATTATTGGTAGTGAGAATTGTTACTTTATTAATAGTGAGATTAACCGATGTTTCAATCTAAATCCAAGCCCCTGGTTTGGATTGGGTAAACAATGAAATTACGTTGTGTTTGGATTTTATTATACAAACCATTTAAATTTGATTTAGATTTGGGTTAACCCATTTAACCCAAAGATCTATCCAAAACTCGAATTTCTAATTTCAATTTCGCATATTCCCATTCAAAATTAAACACAGTCATGGCCTCCTTTCTCTTTCACCAGCCCAACATCGCTCCGCCGCACCAAGCCGCCATTCGTCTATTCGGATAACATTTGCTTATCTTATTTGTTTTCTTAATTTATAAATTTTGTAATTTGTGCATAATTTTAAACATGCTACTAATATGTTTGCGAACTCATTTTGTTTTACTATCGATCATACTCATTTTGTTTTACTATTGATCGACCAACCTGTTTTGCCACTATTGGATCTAAATCATTCTTTGCCTGTATCATCATACAATCTCTAGATTGGTATCTTGTAAACTTGAGAGTTGTCTCATAAGGTGATGTTTTCAATGATATATGATGACTTAGTGCTTTTTAAATTTTAATATGAGCAGAACTATTGGCATCTAAGGTTAGCAAAATCTGAATTCGAACGTAGGTGCATTCGAATCCGGATCAACATTTACATCTCTCCATTCGGATTCGCAAAAAAATATGTGAATTAGAATACAAGTAATATCTGTAACGGATGAGGGCGGATGCGGATAATATCTGCAACGAATGCGAGTGGTTATTGCGATATCTAGATCCTCAAAAATTAAAATTCAATAATTTAATATATAATTTAAAATTTTAATAATTTACCTAAAATATCTAAATAAAATTCAATCATAATTTAATAATTGTTAATTCAACATGAGTAACATACAATAACATCATAAATCTACAAATACAATTTAATTTTCAATTTTTAACTTAATTTTTAATATAAGTTAAAATTCAATAATTTACCTAATAATATCAAATAAAATTCAATCATAATTCAACAATTAATAATTTAACATGAATAACATACAACAACATCATTAATCCACAAATAAAATTTAATTTTCAATTTTTAATTTAATTTTTAATATATATTTTTAATATAATTTTTAATCTAAGTTAAAATTCAATAATTTACCTAATAGTATCAAACAAAATTCAATTATAATTCAACAATTAATAATTCAACACAAACAACATACAACATCATTATAAATCCACAAATAAAATTTAATTTTTAATTTAGTTTTAATATATATTTTTAATTTAAAATAAAATTTAACCAAATCCATATATCTAGTTTTCCTAATGCACTTGTATTCGGATTCTGATCCGTGCGGATCTCCTTTTCTTACATTCGGATCCACATTTCATAATATGCGGATTCAAATTTTTCTGGATTCGGATTTGGAAATTGTCATCCCTCTAAAACCCTCTTAAAACCTTCTTTCGATTATAATTCACTTAATTTCAAAAATATCTTTTTTTAATAAACACAATTTTCATTTTAAATCATTCAAACTCTCTAAAAAACTAAAAAACACTAGCTTTTGAAAAAAATATAATAATCAATACGAATAAATAAGAAAAAAAGAAAAGATACGACAAGGATTTAAAAAAGTAAATATAGGTCTCACACAAGTGAAGTTAATTCTATTGGTATTTATCCTTAAATGTCATCGTACATAATAAGAGTTTTATGAGATTAATAAAGGGGTGCGAATAGTCCCACTTTTTTATTTCTATAATGCATCAATAAAGTTTTAGCATAATTTTTGTATTGATCTTAATTTTTGACGTAATTTTAGTATTGATATTAATTTGATCGGTTTGGAATAGGACCTGCAAAACGAATCATGTTGAAATCGTTAATACTATTGAGTTTGATGTGATTTATTTAGTTGAATCCACCCATTAAAGGAGGAATTACATGCTGCATGTTAACCAAATAATGCGTTACCCATTTTCCATTGCCACAGTAAATTGATGATTGTGGTTGTAAATAAAATACATACACGTATTTCACCTAAACCTTTAGCAAAAATGCGCAAGTCTTGGATATGAAGCATTACTTTTCTAAGTAAATCATGGCAAGTTGGCAACGCATAAATTTAGAAGTGGGCCAATTTTGGTTCGGTTTGGTTTTTGCATAACTGATCTGAACCGAACCGGTTTGGTTTAACTACGTTTTAAATTTTTTAAAATCGTGGATCACGTCGTTTCAGTTTAAATTGATCCATCAATACTTGAAACTTCTAGTGAATTAATTTTTTTTAAAAAGTTACTTAAAAAATTAAAGTACAAGTCATTAACTAAAATACTTGGACGCAATCCTCCATAAACAAAATACACAAAATAATATCCACTAATAAGAATAAATTACTATAAATTAAAATAAAATCTTCCAATCTATTACTTTCTTATTTCCTTCTTTCTTAAAAGCTCCCAATCTGCATAGGTGATAAATTCAATGATGTAAGTGCAAATTTCTCAAGTTCTGCAAAAAAAAAAAAAAGAAATATATATATATATATATATATATATATAAATTAATTTAACAAATAATTTATTATGCAGCATAATAATTAATAATTAATATAATTTTCATATTATTGATTTTATCAAAAGAAAATATATTTTGATTATAGAATTCAAAGGAAACCCAAATGGGTTGGTTTTGGTTGGACTAAAATAATGTTTGAACGGGTTTCGATTAGGGCAAAATTTTTTTGGGTAGGTTTGGATTGACCTAAAACTCAACCTAAATCAACACGTGCCAGTAGTAATTAATTACTCATTATGGCTATTAAAGCAATTTAAATACTTTTTAATGGATTGCAATAATTTAAATACTCTCTTATTAACTGACAATTTTTTAGTTTCCAATTGATGCTTAAATATACTGATTTGGTCACTTATGACAAGTTGTTCATTCTAAAAAAGAAAAAAAAAACTCGTAAACTACATATGTCAACAAGATATTTCACAATAAAATTATACAACAAAAGAAAAAGAATCACTTTTACATATTTCTTCTCAATTTTATATGACTTTAAATTTCTAAATTCTTTTAGCGTTCTTGTTATATTAGTGTGTACGTGTATATATACAATTTTTTTTTTTAATTTGTATGGTTACAACTTACAACTAATGCAGCCTACTTAGACGAAATTTATTTTGTTTATAACATCATAAAAATATTCCTTTCCTTGTGATTTCTTTAAATTTTGTAACTTGTCACTTTTTTGATCTAGTGAATCTAATTATAGATTACCGATTTAAATTAATGATGTGTTTATTAAATAAAAATGAGAATATAAATTAAAGAATAAAAATGATTGATAAGTTTAATAGCTAAAATCTAGATAAGAATAAGAACCAAATTAATAAAAAAAATGAGAGTATGATTGCGTATGGGGGTTGGGCATCAAATTCTCATTTATGAGACTAATGAAAATACGCACCCCCAAATTCCTAACTTTTTAATTTGTCCTATTTAAATCACAAAATTTAAAATAAACGGATAAAAGAAAAATCATCACATCACCTATTGAACTAGCAGCTGTGGGCAGCAACACCCCAAAATTGTTGAACCAACACTACCACACCTACCGTCGCCAATTGCTCAATAGCCGATAAGTCGCCAGCCGTCGATCTCGCACCGCAGCGACGATGCTTGTCGTTGACCTAGCACTGAAGCAGCAGCACGCCGGCACGTACAATCAATCTCGCACGCGTTGATTGATGTTGCCGCTCATCGTCACGCCAGTGCTGTTGTTGTTATTATGTTTATTTTTATTGTTATTTTGATTATTATTATTCAACGTGATGATGATGATAATGATAAACTAATAATATTTTAATAATTTAAAATAATTTATTCTAATTTGAAGATAAAATAAAATAATTTATTCTAACTCAATTAGAACAGTTGGAGTAAAAAAATTATTCTCATTCTCAATTTTTTTTATTTTAATTTATTTATATTATCAATTAGTAAAAACAATATTGATTCTATTTATCCTAAATAGTAAGTAATGTAATTTTAAAAAAATCTCAGTTATGTTATTTATAATTATTATAATAGGAGAATTTCTTATTTTATTAAAATAACAGACAAACCTCGATATAATTTATTTTATCGTATAATTTATAATAAGAATACACATCTTTTATCTTTTAATTTGTCTTTATTTTATTAAAGTAAAATAAATAATATATAAACGTTCAAATCACCACATGTTTTAAAAGGATGGCAGTCGGCCGCTCACGAGACAGAACAAGGAGCCTGTGATATTTATTTATTAAAAAGAACAATTTGGATGACTAAAATTATTGGCTTGTGCCCTCATGAATCAGCGAATGTAGACTGAATAGCTCATAAGAAAATGATTTGCCAGCTAAATTCACTAAGAATGCATGAATTTTGTTTTGGTTAATATGTAAATAAATGCGAGTACAGTATTGCCTAAGAATGCTCCAACAATGAGAAGTCAAAACTATCTATGTGGATTTGGATCTGGATGTAAATACATTTGGAAAATTAGGTATTTGGATTTATATTTTTTTAATTAAATTATTTATTAAATTAAAATTAAATAAAAAAAATATAAAAGTTAAATAAAAAATATAATAGGATTAATTAAAAAATATATAAATTAAATTAAATTAAGAAATATATTGGGATAAGTATATTTTTTAATCAAATTATTTATTAAATAAAAATATAATGAAAAATATATATAAGTTAATTGAAAAAATATAATAGGATTATTAAAAAATATAGAAGTTAAATAAAATTAAGAAATATATTGGGATTCGCATTATTTGATGCAGATTTGTGGTGTTCTTATAATATTATTTGTAGAATTGTGATGATGTTAGACATGGATTTACGTTATTCTTGATATTTGATTTATATTGTAGTATTTTTATTTGTGATTTTTTGGTGTTATATGTTATTCTAAGTATTAAATTATTAATTGTTAAATTATAATTGGATTTTATTTGATATTATTATATAAATTGTTGAATTTTAAATTAATAAATTTTAATTTTTGCTGATCCGAATATCTGGGAATATCTGCCCTCAATCTGTGTGGATATTACCCACATCCAAATAAACAAAAATATATCCGAATCTAGATACAGATCCAGATATAAGAATATCAATCCGGATTCAGATTTTGCTATCCCTAATGACAACTATGTTTCCTTTGTTTTTATAAACATTATTTATTCTTAATTGTCTAATTTATAAAAATTCAAGATATTTTTTGAATAGTGCAATTCAAGGTTATATTGATAATAAAATAAATAATTTGAGACCAACATTAATTATCTGTGGTTATGTATCGTTTCTTTTTCACTTACTCATTGTTACGTACATATTTTAACTAAACGTAATAATAATTATAATTTCGGAAGCGCCAAAAACTCTCACTACAACAAAAAACTGTATTACCAACCAAATATTTCCGAGAGCATTGTTTACCCTCAATAATAAGCACTTTTTACAAGGGCATAAAGGAGTTGTTGGAAAATCATTAAAAAAATGATAAAATTTTCTAAGGGTAATTTGTCCTTGATAATAATGAATTTTTAGTAGGAAATATAATGTTAAATTAAAGTACAATTTTTAAACCACCTAAAAAAATCGTCTTTAAATTTTTGGTTACAACCATATTTGTTGTATTTAAGAAGTTCTTTTGTTTTTAAAATAAATCCTATAAATATAAAAAAATTATAAATAAAATAAAAATAAGATATTATTAGTTTATTCAAAAGTAACAAAACCAAATAAAAGAAAGCCCAACCCTCTCGTAGTAAACAAAGCCCATAAACAAAATATGACATTTTAATTTATACAAATTAATTCAAACGAACAAATATTGACGCAACTCTCATCTTAGCATCTGCCGCTCTCTCACCCTCTGTATCTTATTCGCGTAGAAGCAACTCAAGGTAAATTTACTTCTCAGAATTATTAGCTTGTAAATTTTTAATTCCTTTTATCTTTTCCCACAATTTCTCGAATCCATCTCCCTCTTCATGATTTTGCTTTAATTTCATAAATTTTCTAGGGTTTAAGAGTTGTAGATTCACAATTTTGTGCATCTTTCGTGTCTTTTCGAGTCAACTCATCAATTCTTTGAAGGCATCTCTTGATCTCGATTCGATACCTGTAATTTTCGTTCTTCTTTCCCATCTCAAATCTGTCCTCAATTTTGGCATTTAAGCCCAAATATCGAAGCATTCGATTGTTTACTTGGTACTGGTTTTTTTTTCTTTACTGAATCTTAGCTAGATTTTCTTAATTTTATTTTTTCAATTTATTCGGTTTTGTAGCTTACATGTCTTGTTGGGTGTTGATTTTGGCATTCTATGTTTTTTTTTTTTTTTGAGTTTATTAGTTCATAGTAGAGCAAAAAGGGTTGACCATGAGTTTTCACTTTTTTGTTTTTTACAATTTGTTGTTGTGTTGTGTATTTATTATCACATGTGAAGAGTATTGCCCTGAATTGTGTAATTTTTTTTCCGATTTGGTTGATTTGCATTTAGATTTAAATGATGATCTTTTGTATTTAAGTTGCTTAGTTTGTTTTGTAGTAAATCGAATAAACTAATTTGGGCCTGTTTGGCTTTGTTAATAACAAGCTGAAATCTCTTGTTGAAGTATTTGTCTGGTATTGCTTTTACTAGATGCCTTCCCACTCTAAATTTGTTTCTGTTTTGTTTCCGGGTTATTTGATATTTGCTTTATTAAATTTCAGAGATTTTGGGTTTCTTTTACTCTTAAAATTGTTGGAAATTGCTTTCAACTATAATTGTGAATACATCTGGTATTTTTTTTCCGTCTCTCGTTATTATGAGGGGGGGAGAAATGTTCAAGGGGTTTTTTTTTTATTACATGAGACCATTGCTCAAATTACAACATATTACATGAGAATATAATTTATATTTACAGTCACACAATTACTGGGATTAGTTTACATCAAATTTTATATAGCACTGCTAAGATTTTAATTCTCTCTAATATTCGAAGTACATCAACTCGACTTACATTTCGAGAGGGAGAGGACTGCCTTCTCTCAAATTTTTGAGGAAGGAAATTAAATTAAATTAAACCCCCACAATGCTTTTGTGGGGGTTCGAACCATTTCTCTCACACTTGTGAGGGAGTGGCTCAAGGCCGAGTGGTTGAGAAATGTTAAAGGTTAAGAATTGTTTTTTATATCAAATCCTGACTTTAATTTGTGAGTTATTCATTACTGGTTTTTTTTTTCTTGAGATGATTATTCCATTTGTAGAACATTTGGTCTGTCATATGCTCAAATAAGTCCCATTTACATAATATATTATGCTTAATGATAGGAATTTTTTTTTGGGGGCGGGGGGTTGTGATTGGGTTATTGGGATTGACATGCTATGTTTCCTTCCATGCTTACTCTGTGCTATAATTGTTTGCATGGATCTATTCATTCGTCGGACAAAGCTATTTTGCATCCGTGATACCTTATCCCCCAATTTTGTCTTTAACAAACTAACCGTTGGATATTAATCGAACGGCTGAAAAATATAGATATAAAGTAGTGAGAGTTACCCGATAAATAGGTTAGAAGGCCGTGATCAAAAAGTTAATAATTGTGTGGTACACAATTGCAAGTAAATGGTTAGAAACAAATAACACGTTCTTGAATACAACAACTCGTTACATGCAAGTGGATGTTGCAAACAACTATTTGGATCGATGCCAATTTCCATTGGACTAAAATTGAGATGTGAAATTATAAAATAAAATAATTGCTTGAAGTAGATCAATTTATTTACCGGCTAAAGGTAAAGAACTCCATTTGTTGTGGGGAAAAAAAGAAAGAAAAAAGAGGATCAATATCATCGCCCCGCCAGCAGCATCTGCTCTTGCTTGGTCCCAATCCAACATCACTTTGGCTAATGGCCCTTTAAACATCTCCCTTTCTGTCTTGCTACTTTTCAATTTGGCCAATGTCAATTGTCCAAATACCCTAGTGAGGAGCAGGAGTGGATGGAGATGAGTTTGCTTTTGCTCCTCCTCGTGCCAAGGCTAAGGAATGACAATCCCAGGACGACCTCTGCTGGCTTCGACCTGGAGCCATTAGAGTGGGCCGTGAAGCTTGTGAGGGAGATCAGTGAATCTCGTAATGTGAAGAAGGATTTGAATTTGAGTTAATTTTTTGTACACAGGATTTGTTTGCTTAATTTTGGTGATTTAACTGATGAAATAAAAACTAAAAAAATACACAAAAATTCCAAATTCCAATAGATAAATAAAATCAAACTTGACTGGAAATGAAGTATATCAGCGTAAAGCTTTTGTTCCCATTTTGAATCGAGAATAGCATATACCCATTGATGATTGATTGCTCTGCTGCCGTTGAATTACAGAATGGCCATGAAAGCCAAAGAAGAGGAGAAGAGTGGGAGGGGGATGCTATTACAAGGGTACAAAGTAGAAGGATTGTCGATAGCAGGCCACGAGACTTGCATTATTTTCCCCTCTCTCGATTTAGCATTCGATATTGGACGATGCCCTTCTCGAGCTATCTCTCAAAATTTCCTCTTTATCTCCCATGCCCACATGGATCACATTGTTAGTTCTTCTTCTCCTGCCTTTTTCTTTTTCTTTATTTTAAATTCTTTTAACTAATTTTGTTTGCTCAATAAATTATTTCATGCAAGTAAAGTAATAGCTCTTGAATGTTTTAGATTACTTGTTCTCAGATTGATTAATAGGTAGTGTTAAAATATTATTAGCTTTAAGATAGTCAGTCAATGGAAGTTCACTGCTAAGTGACATTCTTTTGTGTGCATTTGAGTAGTTATGCATGGAATTTTTCTTTTTATCAATTGTTTAATTTTTTTTTTTTTGGTTTTATTTTTAACTTGCTGGAACTGCCTTCTTAATTATTATTGAATAATTCATTTAATGCTTACATTTACAGGGAGGATTGCCAATGTATGTTGCTACCAGAGGCCTATACTGCATGAAGCCCCCCACAATTATTGTTCCCTCTTGTATTAAAGAAGATGTGGAACAACTCTTTGAGATTCATAGAAGGATGGATCATTCGGAGCTGAACCATACACTGGTTGGCTTGGATGTGGGTAATATTTAACCTTTACTTCAGATAAAAATTATGTGACCTTGTTGGATACTTTTGCTTCTATTTTGTTTAATTCAACTTCTACATTTTTGCAGGGGAAGAGTTTTGCTTGAGAAAGGGCCTTTTTGTAAAAGCTTTCAAAACTTACCATGTTATACAAAGCCAGGTAAACTTCATTCTGCATATATTTTTTATGTTGGTTTCCCTTGAAGACTTATTTGATTTAATTATATGGCTTCATTAGAATCTACTTTGAGCTGGGTTATGCTTTCCTGAAACATTGCAGGGTTATGTAGTTTACTCTGTGAAGCAGAAACTTAAGCAAGAGTACCTTGGCCTTCCTGGGGATGAGATTAAGAAATTGAAGTCATCAGGCACGGAGGTCTTTTATTTTGTCTGCAAATCATTTATGTTTTTATACTCACAGTTTCATCCTTGATGCATAATTCATTCTTTGCCCTTTTTTAAAAATTTTATTTCAATCTGCTTCCTTTTCTATGTCATCTGGAGGATGTTTGTTGGTTTAAAATGACATTATATTTTAGATTGTATCTGGAAAGTTCTTTGGTTTTTGATTTAAATTTTAACTTTGCATCTTTTAAATTTGATTTTATTGCTTCCTCAAGGTTGAGTTTTCGTGTTGGCAGGTTACGTATACTGTGACAACACCTGAAGTTGCTTTTACTGGAGACACAATGTCTGATTTTATCATTGATGAAGCTAATATTGATGTTTTGAGGGCAAGGATTCTAGTTATGGAGGTGAAAACCTCATTTTGTTGGAAACTACAACTTTTAAGGAAATGGTTATGTTGGTTTTTTATGTTCAATGCAATGCTATCAAATCTAGATATTATGACTGGTTAACATATTATACACTGGTTATCTTGTCTGTTCTCATGCAGAGCACCTATGTTGATGACTCAACAACCGTGGATCAGGCAAGAGATTATGGACACACTCATCTATCTGAGGTATTATCTCTCACATTTTCACTAAACCCTCTTTATGTTGCATGCATGAAGCGATGTATCTTTCTAACTTCCTTCTTTCTATTTTTTGTTGATGAACATCCAGATAGTTGAGTATGCAGAAAAGTTTGAGAACAAAGCAATTCTCCTCATTCACTTTTCTGCTCGCCATAAAGTAGATGTAAGTTTGTGGCCATCTTCTTTGATCATTCCAGTGTTATAACATCACTGTCTACCAGCCCATGGATAATAAGTAGAAGATGACAATAAGCAGAATGTCCTATAAACCATATTGCTTATGATTGTTCGATCAAATGCTTACTACTTGAGCAACAGTGTGGTTCAGGAATTAACCTCAAGCTTCTAAATTTATTAGCTTTTTAGTCTGAGTTTCGCTAAGTATTAGCAATGCCACATCATGTTATATTCAATCTCCAGTCCTTTGTTGTCTGTCATAAGCCCGTTCCACATTCGAAATTTTGTTATATTTTGAAGGACAAGGCCAATGTGATACTGAGGTTTTTGAATTATTTTAGATTTTGGGTTTTTATATGCTATAGTACCAGATTTTGTTTTCAATGCTTCCTTGAATTTTTATAAATCCTTTTTGTGATTCCATGACTAAATTGTGAATATGCGCTGATTCTGTATCAGGAAATACAAAGAGCTGTAGATGCAGTGCCTCCGCCTTTGGCTGGCCGGGTTTTTGCCCTTACAGAAGGTTTCTGATGACTGACAGGAAGTGGCTTGAGAACTTGTGTTCAGCCATCCCAGCTGCTACTAAGTCTTCATGTAATGTTAAAATTAATGCTGCAAACTAACAACAATGGGTAGAAAAATCAAATAGAATGAGTTGGTAGGCAGTCGTTTGTTCTTCCTCAGTTGAGATAATTAGATGCAGGAAAATATGTTGGGAAATCATCTATTCTTCACATTGATAAAATTACTTATGTTATGTTCATGTTCACCAGAATGGTTATATATTTTAAAAGATTGAATATTATGCACCCGCCAATGATAAAACTGAAGAAGACTGAGGAAGAAACTTGTTGAAGACTAATGTAGTTGTGGGCATTTCCTAATGCCGATGCTGAAGAACATACCTATATGAATTGACTAAAATGCATATTATCAAGTAAATTTGATGGGCATGCAAGTTTCTGGACATGCTTCTCTTGCCACGAGCTGAAAATATATAAATTTATTATTCCCGATAATAAGGATATGAATATCAAGAGATCATCTGCCCATCCACAGTTTTCAGACCCCAAGGCAATTGTAACTCGTGAAATTGATAAATGTTCAGGCGTAAGAGCTGCTGTTTAACAAGTTCATGCTTTGAGTGGTTTGATTTGATAACGGTTTGATCTATAAATGCTTATGGATCTGTTTCTACGCATTCGAATGGCTGCAATGTCTTCTTCGGACCTTATTTAGATGGTATAACTGTTTAACAGCTTCAAACCCATTCCAAACATAATATATATATATATATATCCAAATTACAATGACATCATAAAAATTAGGCAAAACTGTGCAACATTGATATGTGTCACTGCACGCCTTCATCATCAATTCCCAATTTTTTTTAACTACGTTGGCTAACAAGCAACGATATCTCGCTTCTGAGGCTGGGTAATAACCACTCCCTCAATAGATCCAGCTCCTCCTGAAACTCTGGGATCAGCACCAGTGAAGAAAAGTTCTCATCAAGAACCAACCAAGACATTGCACAATAACTTCAAGCTTAGGAACCTAATCACAAGCCTTCAAACCCAACCCAAATGATGCTTCAGGACATGGACCAGCCTGGGGAAACCTCTCAAATTTCTTCAACCATTTCCCCAAGTACCGAATCAAGCGCATCAACTCCTTACCATTCAACTTACTTATTGAGGAGGAAAGTATCACACCTCATCAATGTTTGAAGATGCTAACAAATAATGCAGACAAAGTTCAGAAACTGAAAATCCATCATGTGCAGCCATCAATAGAATTGAAGCTTCCTTTGCCAAACGCAATTTCTTCCTAGAGAGATTTTCATCGCTTGCCTTCTCAATAGCTAACAAGGCTTGGCTCTCCCATTCCATCTTCACCCTACCCATGCTACCATAATCATCATTAGGTGGACAAAGAAAGTACTTCAAAATGGCAAAGTAACTCAGATGATCCAAGATCTGGAGAATATTTAACACAAAGACAAAGCAAATCTGACCTCTTTTCTGTTGCAAGTCCCATAATCAAATTCGGGTAGGAGGAATGATCAACAAGCCCATCAACTATCAAAGTCTCCACCAATTCCCAAATCCTCAGACTAATGCATGCTTCAAACACCAAAGATGCCACATCACGACCCATTAAAAAGCCAACCTTTTCAATCAAACCCCGAGTATATCCACTATCGGATGTATTAATCCTGGTAGAAATTCCAACTTTCTCCCCATTTTTCTCGAGATATGGGTTCCAAATCCCAATAAATTCATCCTTATCAAAGTTGTTAGTATCTTTGAGCTTTCGCTTTAGCTATATCGAGAGAGGGGAAAATAATGCAAGTGTCGTGGCCTGCTATCGACAATCCTTCTACTTTGTACCCTTGTAATTGCATCCCCCTCCCACTCTTCTCCTCTTCTTTGGCTTTCGTGGCCATTCTGTAATTCAACGGCAGCAGAGCAATCAATCATCAATGGGTATATGCTAGTCTCGATTCAAAATGGGAACAAAAGCTTTACGCTGATATACTTCATTTCCAGTCAAGTTTGATTTTATTTATCGAATTTGGAATTTTTATTTCATCAGTTAATATCAAAACAAATATAACACCCTCAAGTTTGCATTTCTTACGAAAAACCTACCTCAATCTTCACTTCAATCACCAGCATTTGAATCTCCACCGACAATTTGATCTTCATGAAATCCCCTTCAATATGACTCCTGCACGAGTTCTCTTCTCCTCTATTACCCCAGCGTCTGGATACAAAAAGCCTAGTTAACTACTTAACACCAGAAACCCCTCAACGACGCGTCGCCGACGATTTTTCTAACCTTAGTCTTTTTTTTTTAAAAGCATTGGTGATGCCGGTAACCAGTTACGCTCTCTTCATTACCGTATGTTAGTTCATAACCGTTGGATTTTTCTCTTTCCAATCTAACGGCCAGTTAAGTAAAAGACAAAAATCGGTGATTTCAAATAACATATGTACAGTAACGGGACCCTTAATAACCTAGCATAATCTTTGAATCAGAAATGCTTCTTACACGAAAGGAAATTAATATAAACTTTGGTGATAATTGCATACTATATTCTGGGCGATTGAATTTGCCCGAACAAACCTCAGCTCTCCAACGTCTAGGATTAAAAACATCAACAACCAAATTCAGTCTCCAATACCACATGCTTCACATATCCCGTGGCGGTGTTTGGTAGGCTGCACAAACCTGGACCACATTGCATAGTAAAAACAATCAATGCTTGTTGCACAAGCCAAACTCAGCAATAAATTTGACCCCGATCATTCTGTACTCCACTCGTTCGCCCTATGGATTGGTAATAGGATGAGCTGGGTCATCTGTTAATCTTAATTTTATTACGAACATTAAATTAAATTTAAATCAAGATAAAAATGTATTTAAATTTTGTTTTGATTAGGATTTCAGATGATCTCAGATAACATGAGTTTTTTTTATTATACATTATAAATTTTATCATAAACAATCTATTATGTGCTTATAACTCAAATGTCATATGTTTATAATGATATATATATAAAACAACTTGTTATACACATATCATCGACTATTTTGGTATGATTATTTGTTATGGCATTGAAAAAAAAAATTACAAAGCAAATGATTAGTGCATGTTACAAACAATGTAATGGTTTTGATATGATCAAAGTCTTTAAATACCATATACTGACAAGTTATTATTGGTGGTGAAATGTTACTTTGTTAATAGTGAGATACAACGATACATAAATTCAATAGTTTTCAATTTAATCGGTGAAGATATTGGAGCAAGCCATATTTTATAATATAATGATTCATGAGATAATATATATGATTAGGGATGGGTATAAAACTCCCTAACCGATACCTCATTTTAAATCCAAGCCCCTGGTTTGGATTGAGTAAACAGTGAAATTACGTTGTGTTTGGATTTTATTATATAAACCATTTAAATTTGATTTAGATGGTGATTTTGCAACGTGTAAGGAGAATTTAATATATAGGGTTGGCAATAAACTCTGGATTCGGCTCGGATTCGTAAAGATCCAGAAGATCCGGATCTGGATCTTAACTTTTAAGGTCCGTATGAATTCGGATCTGGATCCGGATCCAAGTGCATCTAGAAAACCGGATATCCGGATCTGCATTATTATATAATTAAATTATTCATTTAATTAAATTTTAATTGAAAAATATATAAATTAAAATATTTATAAGCATAATTAATTCTATAATCTTCATTGACTATGAAAAGTCTGTTAAAAAACTAATAACAACAACAACAACAACAACAACAACAACAACAACAACAACAACAACAACAACAACAACAACAACAACAACAACAACAACAACAACAACAATAATAATAATAATAATAATAATAATTAGAGAATAGTGTAATGAATGGGTTTACCTTAGATTTTTTTATTTTTGATTTATGTTGTGAAATTGTCATTTGTGAATTTATAATGGTATTATACATTATTTATATTGAATTGATGTTAAATTGTTAATTGGTAAATTATAATTGAATTTTATTTGATATTATTAAGTAAATTATTAAATTTAAAATTATATTTAAATTTAAAAATATATGAATCCATATATCCGAAAAATTCACCCGCAATCCATGCGGATCTTACCTGCATCCGAATCTGCATATTTTTTTTCTGGATCTAGATGTGAATTCGGAATTTGCCTTCCCTATTAACATATTTACTCGTTTATCATTTTAAAGATAAGATATTGACTAATTTTGACAAACATTTTTATTAGGTAGATATGACAATGCATTTCAATTGATTTGATCAACTAGTTATCAATTAGTTAATTATTTAACTTTATTGGCTAATCAAAACCAATAGAAAAATTGTGACTTTACTCATTTTCTCTCAAGTTTCAATATTACCCTTTTCTTCAATGTAGACGAATAGTATGATGATCTTTTCTTTTACGTCATAATTTTTTTTATAACACTAGGTTTTTACAACAATGCAACAAGGTTTCGTTGCCTATCTTTATGGGTTATGGGAATTCTGTAAGAAATGTGAGTTTACTGGTTCAACCAATTAACATGTATGTTGATAAGAGTTCAATCATGAAGTTTTAATTTTTGTCTTAGATCACACCTTTAATAAGGGCAAGCTTGTCGATTCTTCTATTGATTTTATTTTTTGTAGTATTTGTAGATTGCTAGTTTTATCTGATTTAGGTCTGTACTATCATTAACAATTGTGAGTGTTGCCAATAATACTAATTACACTGCCAATAATGTCTACGCTATTGTGATTTCTCTATTTGCTGGGAGCTATGCACTTTTTTTGTTTTGCACTTGAGATATGAATTACAATCATCAATTAATACTAGAAAATAAAAAATTAGAATTCTGAATAGCTAATATGGTGAAGTAAGTTTTTTAATATTGGTGTAGATATAGAAATTGAAAAGTTGTAGTTATACTCAATAATGCAAAAGATCCTATATGATGGATAGAAATAATTTGTTGGACTGTGTATACGATAATTTTAGGATTGAAATTCGTAATCCATAAAGCAATATCAAACAAGTCCTTAACGACAAATAAGAACTCAACACGCACACATCCACGCATGTCAATTGTAAGTGTTATTGAAGCCTTAGAGGCTTACTTAGTGGAATCCTCAAGTCCGGTGAGCTTAGAGGTGTGGACGTAGATACGGTTGGCCGAACCACGTAAAAATCTCGTGTTTGATCTCTCTTCCCTTATCTTTTTAAATTCGGACATTGTTAAATTTATTATTTTTAATTTTATTAAGACATTAGTTTTATTTGTTGTGTGGTTTTATTTACTTAATTTTTAAAGAACCCAATTCACTCTCCTCTTGGGTAGTCTAGTTAGTATTTCACTATTCACTTTTTTGGTTTTGCACTTCACATATGAATTGCAATCACCAATTAATACAAGAGAATATAAAATTAGAATTCTTAATAGGAAATATGATGTAATGAATTTTTTAATATTGGTGTAGATATAGAAATTGAAAATTTGTAGTTATACTCAATAATGCAAAAGATCATATATGATGGATAGAAATAATTTGTTGGACTGTGTATACAATAGTTTTGGGATTGACATTTGTAATCCATAAAGCAATATCAAATGGGTCATTAACGACAAATAAGAACTCAACACGCATACATCCACACATGTCCACACATGTCTGCAAACACAAGTTCACCCATGTCCGCACACACACGTCCACACATGTCTACACACCCATGTCCACACATGTCCGCACACATGTCTGCATTTGTAAATGCATGCTCACTCACACGTGGGAAAAAATTTACACGTGAGTGAAAAAAAGAACACACATATTAACAAATTACTTGCATTAATAATCAATTTTTTTCTTTTTAATTATTTAATTTTTAGCCTGTTACTTATATTTAACTAAAATAAAATGTAGAGATTTGGAATAACCTATTACTTTTTTTCCTATTTTCTTATTGATAAAATATTTTATAGGAGCAAGTCAAACATATGCAAACAATTTGTGAAGATAAAGATTGAATATGGAGATAGTATGAGGTTACTGTTTGCAAAGCAAGTTACAAAGATGGATATTGAATATGGAGATAGTATGAGATTATTTTTCTCAGACATAGAGAATTTTTAATAAAGGTTCTTTAGCAAATAAGGCCTAAATAATATAATGTTATAATTTCCAAATGGTTTATGTACTCATTTACACATTTGTATGTGTTTTAATATTTATTCTTATTCATTTCAGATACTTCTTGAGGGTTATAAGGCCAATCCTTCTAAAGTCATCTTCAGAGAAAACCTTTTCGAGTCTGTTGTTGATTTAGAAGAACATAACAAATGTCTTTCACCATTAAGTCCTTTAAGAGTAGACGTTTTAGAGTATATTGTTGATAACAACCACTTTCTACCATTAAATCCTTTAAGAGCAGACCTTTCAAAGTATGTTGTTAATAATAATTGCTTTACACTATAGGCTAATTAGTAAGAAAGTAACAATCACATTCCACCATTGATTAATTAGCAAGAAAGTAACATTGACCTTCTAGTAATTAATAAGAATGGGCTAGAGAATGAGTAAGAAAATAGCAACCATAATTAGATTTCATCACCAATTAATCCGTAGGAAAATCTACAAGAAAACAACCACCACCTTGTAGAGCCACAATGTGGGGATTAAGAGATTAACCAAAAACACATTAATAGGCCACAAAACAATAATCAAGTGACTAATGAAACAACACATTAATGAGCCATAAAGTGGTGATCAAGTGATTGATGGACAACCCATTAATAGGTCATAGAATTTCAATTATAAAGTTTTAATTTGTGTTAGATATCACACCTTAAATAAGGATAAACTTGTTGATTCTTTTATTGATTTTATTTTTTGTAGTATTGGTGGATTGTTAGTTTTATCTAATTTAGGTCCGTACTATCATTAATAATTAATGAGTGTTATCAATAATAATAATGACATTGCCAATAATGTCTATGTTATTGTGATTTCTTTTTTTATTAGGAGCTATGCACTTTTTTGGTCTTGCCCTTGAGATATGAACTGCAATCATCAATTAATATTAGAGATTATAAGATTATAGTTCTTAATAGCTAATATGGTGTAGTAAGTTTTTTAATATTGGTGTAGATATAGAAATTGAAAAGTTATAGTTATACTCAATAATGTGAAAGATTGTGTATGATGGATAGATATAATTTGTTCGGTAGGGTATACGATAGTTTTTGGATTAACATTCGTAATCTATAAAGACATCGCAAACGGGTCCTTAACGACAAATAAAAACTTAACGAGTACACGTGAACACATAGACATGAACGCACATGCACACGCATACGCACACACACATGTCCACGCACGCGTGCGCATATGTACATACACGCACACGCATACGTACACACACATGTCCACGCACGCGTGCATATGTAAATGCACACACACGCACACACACATTTCCACACACGAGTGTGCATATATACACGTGCACACACACATGTCGATGCACGCGCGCGCATATGTACATGTACACACACACACACATACATGCACACACACGTCCACATGCGCGCTCGCATATGTACACACACATATTCACCCAAAATTAAATGGGAAATTTACAAACCTAACCATAAAATTTTAACAAATTTCAAAACTAGCCAAGCATTAAGGTTTTGTCCCAAACTACCCTCGTTATTTAAGAAATATTTCAAACCCTCGTTAATACTCTCTCTTCACAAATTTGAAACTGTGGTAACAATTCTCTCTGGACCATACCCGAAAATTGAACTCTTCTCACCAAACCAAATCGTAAGTTGCTTTCTCTCTAGACTCATCATCGATGATGGTAATCGGCAACGACCAGCGACAACAGAAACAGTAATTCCGACCAAATACACCCAAATTCAAGTTTAATCCAAAACCTAGGTAAAATAATTGAACTAGTGTACATTAGTTCAAAAAATATTTCTTAGATTGTTTGTTTATGCTTTATTTTTTAATAATCAAGTGTTTATAAGGCGTGTTTTAACTTAAAAATGTGTTTGTAGTTTGCTTTGGTACGCCAATTCTATTATTGGCGCCATTGGTGGTTGCTGCAACAGGTGCTACAGGTGCGACAGGCAGTCTGTCACCCAAAATTTTGCGACAGACTGCCTGTCGCACCAACTATGGGTGACAGGTAGCTTGTCGCACTAAAAAATAGTTTCAATTTCTGAAAATTTTTAAAAATATTATGTCATTTAATATAATAATATTATATAAAATGTGATTCATATTCTTCTCTTTTTAATGTTTTATAGTATTTAATTATAATATTTGTTTTTATAATTTCAGGCTTAATGGATTATGTTGTGCTTCAATTGTTTTATGATGGTTGTTGGGATACTTTGGCTGATGACAGTATGGAGTATGTGAATGCTAAGAATACAGCTTTTTTTGTTCTAAAAAATTGCTTGTTTGATCAGTTTTTGGCAAGGGTGTACGATGTGTTGCAAATAAATCCTCATGAATATAGTATCACGATGAAAACAACTTTAAGGTCTAGTAACACACTGTATCGTGCATGTTCACTGCCCATGGACATATTTAATGATGAAATGGTGAAGGTTGTATTACATATGGCCTCTGATGTGGCCAACTATGGATGTGTTCCTATATTTGTGAACAAATCTCCTCGAGTTCAGAGTCAAGATGTTGAGCCACCAGTTGAAACTGAAACTTCCTTCCGAGCAAACATGTATATCCCTGATATTGAAGAAGAGGTGTTCCCAAGGACGATGTCGTTGCAACAACATTACTCTCTATTCAATTTCAACATTGACGATAACGGCATTACGTTAGCGGATGTTGGACACGAGGTGTTACCACAAACGACGTCATTAGACCAACGTTACTCTCCATATCACAATAATGAGTTCCGTGACAATTATGATCCTATTAATCACATTAGCAACACAGAAGGCAATAATATTTTTATGGAACCGTCTGGTAGTACAAGGGGCACTCACTTCAATAGTAATGTTGATGACGGGGGCATTGGTCATTCCAATATTCTGATTAATGATGTTGACGAGCGTGAAGATGATATTCTTATCAATAATAAAGACAATCGATCTATTCCTGCAATGACTCAATTCAGAAGGACAATTGACCTTCTCACAATTGTCGCTCTAATTTTGGCCTCAGATATAGTTGCTCTAAATTTTGTTAGCAATTGTCACTCAAATGATATTAGTGTAGGTAAGCTTTTTGTTAAGAAGAATGAGTTAATATTAGAACTGCGCAAGGTTGCCTTAAGGGATAGGTTTGATTTCAAGATTGTACGGTCTACAACGACACATTTCGAGTCCCACTGTTGTTCGGAATCATGTAAATGGTGTCTTTGCGCAACGAGATGTTCGAATGAGCAAAATATTCCTTGGGTGGTAAGGCATATCGACAATGTGTACACTTGTCATAACGAGGTATTGTTAGATGATCGTCGTCAAGTAAGGAGCCGAGTTGTTGGTCACCTTATCGCGGACAAATATATTCAAGATAAAATGATGTACACTCCGAATGACATTCGAGCAGATATGCAGCAAGAATACGGTGTTCACTTAACATACCAGCAAGCATATCGTGCCAGAGAAGTTGGTCTTAAAATTATTCGAGGGAATCCTGCAGAATCATACAACTTGCTTCCAAAGTACTCTCATGTTTTGACCACAGCAAATGATGGTACAGTTACCCATCTTGAATTGGATACAAATGGTAATTTCTTATACTACTTTGTAGCTCTTGGATCTTCCATCAAGGGTCTCAAGCAGTTTATCAGGCCAGTTATTGCTGTTGATGGCACTCATCTAAAGGGACTATATCGGGGAAGCATGTTTGTGGCAACATGTTTGGACGGAAACAATCAATTGTATCTGTTGGCCATTGGGATCGTGGATTCGAAAAATAATGAAGCTTGGGAATGATTTATGACGAAGTTACATGGACTGATTGATAATAGACCAGACTTAGTAATTATCTCCGACCGATGTACCGCTATAAAGAGAGTTGTTTATAAAGTTTTTCGGAATGCTGCCTATGGGGTTTGTTTTTACCATGTAAAAGGCAACGTCAAGTCAAAGTTTAAGATGTCTAAAGCTGTTTGGGATGACTTTGAGCCTATCTTCATAAACACAGCAAAAGCATATGGGCACGAAGAATTTAAAAAACAACTAGAGGGGTTGTGGATGCTACATTCAGGCACGGCTGATTACTTAGAGAATCATGTTGGTACATGTAATTGGGCAAGGTCTGAGTTCGAAGGTAGGAGATATAGTATTCTTACCACCAACATTGCGGAGAGTGTGAATTCTTTTATGAGGGAACCACAAAAATTCCCAATAACTCATTTTGTGGATCACTTTAGAAAAACACTGCAGCAATGGTTTTATGATAGGAAAATTGTGACTGAATTGATGAGTACTCGTCTAACGACGTGGGCAGATGAAATAGTCACCGAGAGAAAAACTTTAGCTGAAAGAATGATTATTCGTCCTGTGTCTAGGCATCGATTCCAAGTATTAGAAGGTGGTATTAAGGAAGGGTTAGTTGACATAGACAACAAGACTTGCTCTTGCAGAGTATTCCAACTTCATCAGCTTGTTTGTGCTCATGTAGTTGCTGCTTGTTTTACTGTCCGAGTGGATTACATAAGCCTTTGTTCTAATTTCTACACCAAGGAAGCATTGCTGAGGGCTTATGCACAACCAGTAGAGCCGGTTGGCAATGTGGCCAATTGGAAAGTTCTAATTGAAATTCGAGAGATGAACATTTATCCACCTATAGAAGCACGACAACCAGGTCGTCGTAAGAAGCTAATAATACCTTCTGCCGGTGAAGATGTCAATAGGAGGACTGTAAGATGCGGGCGATGCAATGAATTGGGACATAACCGTAAGCTATGTAAAAATCTCATCACATCCGATCGAAGCTAGTTGTATTGTTAATGAAGTTTACTGAATTGTTATTTTTTGTAGTGTATTAGACAATTTTATTTCATTAAGTTTTATTCATTTTTATTTCATTTTCAAATGTGAGAAGTAAAATATGTCAATTGACAAAATGTGTCCATATTCACTGAAACCATAACATTGATGCAATTGTCGCACCAATGTTGTATATATACAGATTCAGTGTTTAAGGTAATATTGTGCGACTGGTTGCCTGTCACCCAAATTGGTACGACAGGCTGTCTGTTGCACAAAGAGACAGATTCACACTCACTGTATCCTCGGGCGACAGGCAGCCTGTCGCACCAAGTCACAGATTCACCCTCACCGAAATCTGGTGCGACAGGCTGTCTGTCGCCAAAATTTGGGCTACAGGCAGCCTGTCGCACCAAGTCACAGATTCACACTCACTGTAATTTGGTGTGACAGACAGCCTGTCGCACCAAGTTATAGATTTACCCTCACTATATCCTGGTGCGACAGGCAGCCTATCGCACCAAGTCACAGATTCACCCTCACTATATCCTGGTGCGACAAGTTGCCTATCGCACCAAGTGACAGATTGACTGTTTAACCAAATTCTATCTACCAGGTTGCCTATCGCCCAAATCCGTGCGACAGGGTGCCTGTCGAACGAATTAGGCAGACAGCACTCTGACGAACCAAATTCCCGTTTCCCCGATTGCATGAAAATTTGGTGTTACTGCCACGCTATAGTGGCCGTCGAGCCAAATACACTGTCAAATGCGACCTCTGTAATGAACTACCAATAATCGTAAATGATATAAAAATTATATCGCGTTGAACCGAAGCGTGTTGTTACGATCAATTTTATAATTATGTACAATGAATTGTACTTATTTTTATTAGGCATTTATATATAATGAAGTTTTAAATACTAGAGATATGTCATATGAAAAAGTATGTAATAAAACTGTACATCCATCACAAAATTTATCCATACATCAAAATTGTAACGGGTACAATGGCTTACAGTCCAATATCGCCATTAAATATATCCACTGCAATCTTCTTCCTAAAGTATTCTGCATGACTACCGTCAAAATCAAATTTATGACCAAACATTAAATACATAATAAACATCAACATCAAAACTACGCAATCGCCACTACCAGGAGTTTGTTGCGACACACCTTTTACTGTTATGACTTTTCATGGGTCAGCACTCTACAGCTCATGTCGGATGTTATAGAATCCGACAAATTCCAGCCAACTAGGGAATATAACTTCGAATGGCCTGAATTGATGCTTGTAGGTTTTATTGTCGCGAATCGACATTAAGGAGTCATAAATCCAGTTTTTTTTTGTTCGAAAGTCCGCTCGGGCTAAAACCCAGTGATTGCTGCCCAGATTAACAGGAATGAATAACTGTATATAAAAATGGTGGGAAATTTGTCATGAGTGATGTGTATAACACTGGCCTAAATTACCAAACAAAACTATTTATAAACAACAGCATTATGTATACCATATTGACCTCCGTGAATGGCTTTGACTGGATGTGCTGCTGCCCACCAATATAGCTATTCAAGCTATCGTTATATGCTAATGAATCGAGCGCACAATTCCCGAGGTTCCACAACTGATTCAAGAACACCTAGTCCACAAATAATATGAAAGTATTAAATTTATAAATGATTTAATACATTAGCAAAAAATAAATTAAAATTATAATTATAAGTTCTATAAACATCAACATTACCCAAAAAAAGGTGTCTGTATGTGTGACCCGCTGGAATAAGGCATTGGGATACTGCCGTTGCTTCACGCTAATCAGACGAAGATACTCATGAATATGCTGTGCGAGAACAAAAATATGTCAATTGACTATATATATATATATGTAAAGATATTAACAATATTGCGTGAAAAAGGTCGAAATTACCTCGTCATCTAGCCACCTCAGCGAAGCATGGCCCAAAAGTGTTTGGAAGAACGAATGAGACTGTCGGACAATTCGATCCACTATGATATCGCCAGCGAACCATCGGTCGAACTCAGCATATACTGTTGGATCGTTCAATCCTCTAAGTGGATTTATGTCCACACTTGTTCGTCGGTCAATGTCATGATCGATTATTTGTGGTGCAGGCAGAGGTATGACATTCTTTCCTCGCTTGAATGGAGGAATCAAGTATGGACTATTCAAAACATATGATTGTTTGTATGGTCATCCAAACTTACTAATGCCCGGAGGCGCCTCAGTGAAGACCTGCACGCTTTCCCCGCTTGCATCCTCATAAAATGTATACAATGACATAAGAGTAGAAACATTCTGATTGGCAACATCAGGATATACTTCATAGTCATCCGGGACCTGTTAATTTAATAGGATGAACATGTTAAACAAATATTAGGAAAAAATATAAAAGAATGCAATTGTTAAATTTTATATTTGCTTACCGTATATGATCATCCGCTCGGAGATTTGCCGAAGGAGTGTTTAGTAAATGAACCCATAAATCACATCACTACTTCTCTAAATTCTTTATGTTCTCTCTGTTCTGCCTCAAACGCCGTCTTCAATTCAAGGATGTTACGATCAATCTTATCCATCTGTCGTCTAACGTAATCATGATGATGTTTTGTCCTCGACTATTACAAAAAAAAATTATTTCACAACCAATGAGAGACTATATAATGATTTATATACGAGGAAATTAAATTATTTATAACCTCTGAATAACGTGTGTCAGTGGATTCCGGTGTCTGCTCCTCACATTCGGCTGCAGGTATCTGGTCCTCATAATCATCTGCAGGTATCTGATCCTCATTCCCATCTGCAGGTATCTGCTCCTCAACATTTTGCTGTTCAATTGTTGGGCTCGGTGTGTTGTGAGACTTCTTTGTTTGTCTTGTAACGGGTGGCTCGTTGATTGAAGGTTGATGCTGTAGAAAGTAACAATGAAATTGAGAAAATAATAAGTTTAACTATTTCAGAGTTTCCATTAACAAATAAATAATTGTGGTTTAATGCACTATTGGATACTCACATTACGGACCCATCTTGGAATATGCGGCACGTAATCCTTCACAGTCTACCAATATTTTTTCCCTTTCTCAATCTTATCTAGTTCAAGGGTTTGACGAATGTTCCCTTCCTATAAATTCAGCCAAAAATTTTAAGTTAGTCTGATGATAGTCTTTAATAATATGAAAAGTAATAATATACATCCACCAATAAATAATATTTACAAGACGAGAATTGTCATTAAGAAATGAATAAACTTCTGAAAAGTTTATTTTAGAAGAAGCCATGGGTTTCCATTGGACGATTCGAGGAATCTTTTTTTTCGTTTTGACAACCCATGCAAACGGAAGGCCTCCAATCGCTTGGAAAATCTAAGCCTGCAACAACCGAAGTAAGAAATCCATAAAATTTATAGTTAAATATTCAATATTATAAAACTAATTCATTTAAAAAACTAATTCATCAACAAAAATTTGGCAACTCACTTGAACCGCAGACGTAAAACCATACATATTGTACTTTTCAATTTTGTGGCTTGGATTTGTCATGCGATTCTCCTTAAATTTCTCGTCCTTGCCGCCTAATGCATTGTCGAGACTCTCGTATATCGTTTACCACGACAAATAACCCCATGGATGCTTTCAAAAGTGATCTATGTCGTCTACTTCATTAAGCAACGAGAAATTTATTTGACAGTGGTCTTTTCGACCATCCAGAACTCTGTCCGCAAAATAAAAGAATACGATCTTAACTGCATCAATGTCGTCTATTGCCTCGAAATCCAACTCTTCAAATCTTGCGTCGAATTCCTTAAGATTAATGTTGTGAAACAAATTGTCAAAGTACGTATTAAGTAGCCGATGAACTGTTTTTGACTTTTTGAGCACCGCATCTACACTATAGGGAAAGTCCAGTAACTAAGCACCACTCTCCAACTGATAATCGTATCAGATGTTCACCAATTTGAAATCATAATTGATTATTCTCCTTGCGTTCCTCATCGACCACTTGCCTAAGCAACAAGTTGTGTAAAATTACGCTACTGAATGGAAAGCTCTAACACTTCAAGAAATGCCCAAATATGTCATTCTTAAATAGTTGCAACTGCCGTTTTGTCAATTTTTTGTGAATGGCTTTCACCACTTTATTTAATTTACACATACTAGAGATACGACCGGGAAAGTGATCAATATAAGCAAACTTCAAAATGTCCGGTTCATTTCTACATTCTGTTGACTGATCACTCGCCATGTATCTGTTACATTTATAACATTATCATGTTAAATTAAATTTATAACAATTTAATAACATAAAAGAAAAAAATTAAAAATCTGTAATTTAGTGTGATAGGCGAGCCTGTCGCACTTTTTTTGTGCGACAGGCTCGGGCCTGTCGCACTTTTTTTGTGCGACAGGCTCGGGCCTGTCGCACGGCCTCCTGTCGCAAGATCTGGCGTAGGGTTGGCAAAAAAGCCCGGGCCAGCCCAAGTCCGGCCCGGCCCGGCCCGGGCCCACGGGCTTTAAGCCCAGCCCGTTGATTATAATTATGGGTAAGGGCTTAAAATTTATAAAGCCCGTATATATTGGGCTTAGTCATGGGCTTTATTTAAAAGTCCGGGTTTAAGCCCGGGCTTTATAATATATAATATATAAATTTTTTTTTTAAAAAAATATAATATACCGTATGTAAAAAAATTAAAAAAAATTACAAAATAAAAAAAATTTAAAACAGCCGGCTGGAAATCTGGAATCTAGAATTTGAATTGACCATTTGACTTGACCTTACCCTTATTTCCATTTGCCTTCTTTTCAAAAATCCCTAATTTCCTGTTCTTGCCGCCGGCACTCAAAAGCGACCCGACCACCACCTCTCACACGGACAACAAGAGTAGCTCAACGGCAAAGAACCTTCGCGCGCCGCCGGCTCCAACACCCTTTGTGCGGCGCTTGGCGACTCCCACCTCCAAAGCGGCCTTCGCGAGAGCCCAAAGAACTCCAAAGAACCTTCGTGCGACGCCAAAGACTCCACCTCCAAAGACCTTCCGAGAAGCCAGCCCGGCAAAGAACCTTCGTGCGACACCAAAGCTCGACCTCCAAAGAACCTTCGCGCGCGACGCTAGCGACCCACCACCACCTCTCGCGTGGCCACGCCCAAAGATCAACTTCGGTAGTTCCTCCTGTTTCCACTTGTTTCATATAATCTTCAAGCACATTAATAAAGTGTTATGGTATGAGTTAAAAACATTCATAAAAAAAGGCGAAGGAACCCAAAAAATGAAACATACCATGAGAGAATTCCAGGGCATGGTGGGAAGGAGTTGATTGAACAAATCGGTAGCACCCAATTCATCAACAACAAAGTTGTCGCTATCGCAGTCGATGATGGTCTTGTCGAAGTCGAAAATCACAACAATTCCAGCCATTTTTTCTTTCTTTTATGTTGCTAAAATGAAAGCTTGAAATTCTTGATTACTTACACTCCTGTTTGTATGGATGTCTCCCGATGTTTGGTGCAAAGAGTTACAGGGGGCGGACACCTATTTATATTGAGAAAAAAAGTGACCAGTTTGGGAGGAATAATAGATTAATAGATTCATTTAATTGGTTGCTTTGAAAATAACATATTACAACTCAAATGTTATGCTAATTTTTGGAAATTAAATGATCTTTAGCTTCATTCTATTTCTTTTGTTGTTGATTATTTGTTGGTTTGTTTTTAATAATTATTATGCTGTGTTATGTTGGTAGAAATTTTCTGCATTCTTAATTATATGAAATTTATTAATTAATTAATTTAATATATTATCTTTATTTATTTTGTATAGGTTTATACTTTATAATGGAAAATGCTTCCGAATCTTCTAATTTGCCGTCAAATCCATCTATGGAATCAGAAAATATTCAAGAAGAAATACGAAGTGATAAAAAAAGAAAAATGAGGCTTGTCTCGAATTGTTGGGATCATTTCACCAAGATAAATGTCGGTGGTGTAGGGAAGGCAAAGTGCAATCATTGTGCAACAATTCTTTCTTGTGGATCGGGAACTAGTCACTTGAATAGACATGTTAGACAAATTCACGGTTTTAATCAACCGACAATTGAAGAAGCTCTTGAGAATAAGCAACACTTGGTGAAAAAAGAAAGTGGTGAGCTTGGAATTCAGAAATTTGATCCATTGGTTGCTCGTCAAAAACTTACAACGGTGGTTGTAAAGCATGAGCTTCCTCTTAGGTTTGTGGAATATGAGGCGTTTAGAGATTTTGTTGATTATTGCAACCCATTGGTGAAGTCTATGTCTAGGAACACTTTAAAGAGTGAGATCTTTAAAATATATAATTTTGAAAAGGCGAAGGCAATGAATTTGTTGGAGATCAATAATAGTCGAGTGGCAATTACTACAGATATGTGGACTGCTTGTAATCAAAAGAAAGGTTATATGGTTGTTACGGGACATTTTATTGACAACTCTTGGCGTTTGCAAAGTCGAATCTTAAGGTATTTTTACTTTATTAAATTTTAAAATTCTTTATTTAATGTTTGTATAACTTCGCATAATTTTTATTATTGTATTCAATGAATAGGTTTATATATGTGCAAGCCCCACATACAGCTGATTGCCTTTCGCAAATTTTGGTTAAGTGTTTGTTGGATTGGAATTTGGATAGAAAGCTATCCACGGTTACTTTGGATAATTGTTCTACTAATGACGCAATGGTTGAAAAATTGAAGGGATTGTTGTCAACTGAGTCGATGATAATGGATGGTGATTTTTTCCATATGAGGTGTGCGGCTCATATTTTGAATTTAATTGTAAAGGATGGGTTGTCGGTGATTGAAAGTAGTATTGCACGTGTTAGAGACAGTGTGTCTTATTGGAGTTCATCGCCAAAACGGGTTGAAAAGTTTGAGCTGGCATGTCGTCAAATGCAGATGGATGTGAAAAAGTTGGGGCTTGATTGTCCAATTAGATGGAATTCTACTTTTGCTATGCTTGAACTTGCTGTGAATTACAAAAATGTTTTTTCTCGATTACAGACACTTGAGTCGCAATACAAGTGTTTGCCTAATAATGAAGAGTGGGAGTTGGCTAAGCAAATGTTGGATTATTTGAGGCCTTTTTCAAGGTTGACTGAGATGTTTTCATGTACAACATATCCCACTGCAAATTTATTTTTTCCATTAGTTTGTAAAATGAGGATTTCATTGAAGGGTTGGCAAACATCGGATGTTCCTGCAGTTAAGAACATGGCGGATAACATGATTGAAAAATTTTTGAAGTATTGGGATGAGATTAGTGGGATATTGGTCATGGCTGTTATTCTTGATCCGAGGTACAAAATGATGTTGGTTAATTATTATTATCCAAAGATTTATGCAGTTGGTCTTGAAAATCAGCTTAAGAGAGTGCGAGAGCTTTGTGATGAAATGATGAATTATTATGAGGCCAAATCTGCAACTGCGAGATACGGTGTTGTTGGTGAGTCTTCTACCTCACTTGTTGTTCCTTCCGACCAATCTCATATTGATTTTGATGATATAGATGATATGGGTGATTTCGATGCATATGCAACCCAAAATTGTCAACCTACTAGTTCGAAGTCCGACTTACATAGGTATTTGGAGGATCCTTTAGTCAAAAGAACTCCGGACTTTGATGTTTTACAATGGTGGAAGGTGAACAAAGGAAAATATCCTATTTTGGCTGAGATGGCAAAGGATTTGTTAGCTATACCTGTGACAATTGTTGCCTCAGAGTCGACTTTTAGTACGGGAGGTAGAACATTGAGTCCACATCGGAGTAGACTACATCCAGACACATTGGAAGCGATCATGTGCTCTCAGCATTGGTTATGGGCTACTAGTGGTCGAGGTATAAAAATATTCTTTACAAAATCAATTATTAATTATTTTTGCTTTACTATTTATTTTAACACATTTTTTGTTAGGCGGAGTTCCTGAAGAAGAGCTTTTTACCGGAGAAGAATTGAAGGATGAGGAAGAAGATGGCCCGCAAATATTAGATTAATTTGTTTTTTATATCAATAATTGTGGTTTTATTATGTTGTGTACTTGTATTGTATTAGTATTTTGTGTGTTGGATAATTATATATTGGATATTTATTTTTAAGGTTTTTAATTTATTGTAGTACTATGTCTTTGATAATTATTTTTTTTAATTTATAACTTTATTTAAAAAAAATAATTTAAATTTTGTAAAAAGCCCAGGCTTTTAATTTATTGTAGTACTATCTCTTTGATAATTATTTTTTTAATTTATAACTTTATTTAAAAAAAATAATTTAAATTTTGTAAAAAGCCCAGGCCCGGCCCAGGCCCGTTCAGGCCCGAGCCCGGCCCGAGCCCTTCCAAGTTGGACGGGCTTTGAGAGGGCCTGGGCTTTTTTAAAAAAATATGGGCTTGGGCCTGGGCTTGAAAAAGCCCGGCCCAAGCCCTTAAATTGCCAAGCCTAATCTGGCGTGCAACGGGCGCTCGCCTGTCGCACGCAAGATCGTCCAACGGGCGCGCCTGTCGCGCACTCTTGCAGGCGACAGGCGCGCTCCTATTGCACGCAAGATGCACTTTGCCGTGCCACCTAATTCCTAAACCCTCTCCCACACATTCCACCCTCACCCACACCATCATCCCACGAGCAACATCACCCACTCCACAATTACAATCATTTCCATCACCAACACAAAAATATAACAAACATAATCCACAACAATTTTTTCTAATAATTTAGGATTTTGAAACTAATATTGGATTTGTTTATTTTAATCGTAATGTGGGTGATGTTGGCCGCCGTTGATGGACTCCGACGTGATGGGAAGCCGCCAACGATGACAATTTCACTTAGAGGAGAGAAATCGTTTGAGCATGAGAGGAGAGGAAGTTGGGAGAATGAGAAGGGTAAAAATAAAATTTTTTCAATTCTTAATTAATTATTATAGAAATAAAGTTGGAAGGTTAATTATGAAAATTATTAAAATTATATAATTAATTTTATAAATTTCCCAAATTAAACACCATCGTGCCTCCTTTCTCTCTCACCAGCCCCGATATCGCTTCACTGCAACAAGCCGCCATTTGTCCATTCATAAAACCACAAATACAATTACGTTATTTTATTCTTAAAATAATAAAAACAGATAACTCAGTCTCTCAAATCCCTAATCAACTCCGTTGCAGCAGCTTCTTCGGTTTTCTACTACTTTCTACTGCCGCGCGTGAATCGACGCCGCTGCTGTTCGTATTCGCTGATTGTTTCGCACGCGTCCGCCGCCTTCACCTGTTGCTTGAGGAGTTGGGGTAATAAGCGCCATTAGATCTAAGTCTTGGTCAATATTTATCGGAAAAATTTGAAAGGTGATGGCAATAGCAAAAGACTTAAATCTGATTCTTTTAGGACGAAAGTTTTGTATTGTTTTAGAGGATTGTCTCAGTAGCTTTGTGGTACTTTTGCAGTTAATGGATCTGATTTTTCTTTTTCACTTGCTGCTGTGTTGGTAATTTGAAGTACTTGAATTACTTGTTTTGCTGCGTTGTCTTTCAGATTTAAAGCGTTTTCTGTTGTAAGCTGGAAATTTACGCGGTTTCATCTTCTATTTTCTTATGTATTTATTTTACATATTTGCTTATCGACAAACTAATGGCTTCGCAGCTTCAAGTTTAATTTAATGCCGAGGAAGAGTAGTTCTTTTAAGGCACCTGAAAAAACGCCAGAAAACCCAGTCGTAGAAGATGAAAATCCCTCTTCAAAGCCGAAAAAGTCGGGTAACGAGATTGATGAAATCTTTGCCGGCAAAAAGAGGAAGAAATCTGAGAGTAAAAAAACCAAGAAGTTGAATAAAAATGAAACTGTGGAACCAAAATTGGTCAAGAAAAAGAAAGAAAAGAAGAGGAGTAACGGAGATACAGAGGATGGGGTTGCTGACCCTCCTGCTCGGCCTACAAAGCGGACAGAGGATGGACTTACTATCTACACAGAAGATGAGTTGGGTATCAATAACGCTGATGCTGGAAACACGCCACATTGTCCATTTGATTGTTCTTGTTGCTTTTAGTTGGGCTGGCAGATTGTTAAACTATCATTTAGAATTTTGCAATTTTGATTTGCTGATTTTAATTATGGTTTTTGTTGTTCTAGTTTGTAGATTATTGCGCAAAGTTTTTGTTTTGCTGGTTGTAGACAATGAATTTGATCTAAGGAACAAGTGTTATTTACTTCATCCCGTAATGAATAAGTTTTGTGTTCTTGAGAAAGTGCTGAGGAGCAAATGTATCTGCAAGTGTAATTAAGTATAGTTCCATCGTTAAATATCCTACCTATAACGAGTTGAATTTTTGAAGGAGAACTTTTCATGCAGCAAGGGGTATGAAATGTTCTTTATTTAGTTGATTTTATCTGCTAGTTTGTGTTGTGTGTGCTATTAAGTAAATTGACAATGGGGATAGTATTTTTGCAGAAACATGGCTTATTGCAGTTTTGGTTAATATAATCTCTGGTAATGAACAGTAAGTGCAAGTACTGAGTTTGTTCTAACCTCTTTATGTTTTCAGATGGTTCTCATTTCCTTTTTTCTACACATAATAAATTTCATTTTCTGCTTGTCTCAAGGAAGGTGAGCTTGATTACCTTGATTAATATTCCCTTTCTCTATTCTCTTATACGAATAACATTATTAGTCTTTGTATGTAACTTCGCATGAATTACTCTTAAGCATTTTAGTATTATTTATTATTAGTTGTTATATATACCCCAGCAACTTTTTTTCTATATTTCATTCGAGATCACTGTGTTTCTACCCGTGATTTTAGTTTTTTGGAGTGGTTCTTTTTTCTTTTCTTTTCTTTCTCTCTTTTTTTTTCAATTGTAGCAAGTAACAAACATTTGATTTCATTTATTAGAATAACAATGCAAATCACGATAAAACGCTTATAGGATACGCGTATGTACCAATGGATCATATGTTGAGTACGAGAAAAACTTATGTAGGATCAGCTCTTTATACTTTGTCATTTGGCTGAGCGGTGGACTGATCCCACCATGGCTTCCACCAAAATTAAAAAATAAAAAATAGTGGTCTCGTAGGAGGATGCACTTGTTCCGCCAAAAGGGAGGCTTGAGTTAGGTTGGTAAAATATGAGTCCACGTTTGAGTATCACAGTGTCTAAACTCTGTCTGAGTACACGGTAATTGTCACGTAATAGCCATATGAGTACACGGTAATTGCCTTATTGTTTGTTATCTACTAAAGTTTGAGTTTAGTAATAAAAAAAATTAATTATTTTTAAAATATTGGAAGAAATTAAAATTGGAGATCACCTGCAACTTTATTCACAACATTTGAAGCTCCAGGACATGAAAATAGCAACCCAAGCTCCGCATGATTTTTTGTTCTCATTGATCGAGCTGATTAATTAGATGGTTAAATCAAAATCATTTTAAAAATCAACTGAATCAATTCTGAGAATGACAAAATTTTGTTCACTTCTTTTTTTTTTTAATTATATGAATCGAACTTGTTTCAATTTTTCAATTTTTAACATGATCTTTGATAAGATTAACTCTATAAAATCAAGTGACTGATCAATATGCATCCTATATTTTAGTTTGTTGTAATGCCCCCTATGAAAACAAGTGATTGATTGATTGATATACATTTTGTATTTAACTCTCCATGAAAATAAGTGACTGATCGATGTATATTTTGTACTTTAGGATGTTGGAATAGGCCTCAACACGACATGCCGTAAAAGATAATTTGAAGTTGCAATTGGACCAAATGGAAGACTTAAACAATTAAAGCCGACCTGCATGTAACCTTTGATAGTTAACCTATACACGTGTATGTCGGGAGCACAGGACATAAGGATACAAATGAGACGATGCTATGGCTCATTTCCCATCATTGCGGTGTGTGGAGAAGCTTAAGAAATAATGAATTAATGCACGAGAGAAAATTTTAATTTTGTCTTCTAATCATGTGACATGAAGAAATCTCTAATTTCACGTTTCACCGCACAAACTTTAAAATACAAATTTTTAATAATTGTATGAGGTCTACAAGCATTTAGAGCCTACATAGATTGAGATACATTTTTAATCCGTTATGATAAATTTAAATAAAAAAGAAAATAATATTTCATTCGAGCCTATTTTAAAATATCTTTAAAGGGTTTGGACATATAAAAATAAATATAACCCAAAATATTTATACCAAATTTCTTAAAAATTTATAGGGTAAATTTTAGGTTATGTTCTGGCGAATTCACTATTTTTAAGACAACACTTACTTTTGAAAATGGTATTTTTGTAATTTCCTGACAGCCAACAAACTGTACAAGTCAAACTTATGGTTGTTTTAGTAGAATGACCATTATCCCCCATTTGTTTCTCATACTTCAACATGTATTTTAACATCATCAGAATTTTTTTTTAGAAGAACATCATTAAAATTAAAATTAAAATGAGCAAAATCTAATTA
The DNA here is from genome assembly GCA_030449905.1 of Luvunga scandens. NCBI lineage: Eukaryota > Viridiplantae > Streptophyta > Magnoliopsida > Sapindales > Rutaceae > Luvunga > Luvunga scandens. The sequence goes on along the minus strand of JASUUG010001122.1, from coordinate 1,058,553 downwards.
TCATCACTAACAAAAATTCAGGAGTGACGTTCATCATACTCCTTAAATCAAAATATTACTTCTAATTATTTATTAATTTTCTTATACACCCCATTTTATCCCAAAACTAATTCATCTTCTTCCATTAAAGCTCCTTCCTTCACAAACAAATGCAACATAGCTGTAACATTACCTCTGTCCCAAATTCTTCTTTAATAAATCAATTTAAATCCCAACTTGTAATCAAACTTGTTCATTCTTAACCGATTTTAACAAAAGCAACAAGAAGCAAGAAAAAAATTGTGATTAATTTGTTCTGCAATCAAACCCGCAAGACAATACCCTAATAAGCAAACTCACTTAAATAAAATCCCTTACGGTTATTCTTTACGTTGGATTTGTGGTTAGGTTAGGCATGTACTTCCGAAAGTTACTTTTATGGCCGATTTTTTGGCTAATTGGGCAACTCAGGTTCATCGGCGTTTCTTGAGTTCTTAGGGTATTCTTACTGGCTTAGCTAGAATTCTTCATTTGGATGTGCAGATGATTCCTCATATAAGGCGTTAGGCTTATTTGTTCTTATTATTCTTCTTGATTTATGTTGTTTTCCTATGCTTTTCATCTATTTTCTTTTGTTGTAGAAGGTTTTGATTCATATTTCCCTCCTATGTATTGTTCGTTATTTGATCTATATTATAATTAAGGATCTCGCCTAACCTCTCACCATCTGGGTGGTTTCTAATTTTTTTTTTTTAAAAAAAACTCACTTAAATTAAACATAACAAACCCTAACCAGCAATTCCTCAGATCCAAACTTATGGGCCGCTTGCTCCCAAACAATAGAAACCCCTTGGTAGTGCACCCAAGTCATTCATAAAGAGAGGCCGTACGTGGGCAAGCGAATTGAGCTTTGATTGGGTGTTTATGTATTAAGGGTTACGGTGTTTATGAATTAGGTTTGATCGTTTGTGGAAAAATTGAGAAGGCAAATGTTGGAATTGAAGACATTAGGGGTGTTTGACTTCAAAAAGTTAGGATTTTATTTTTAAAATGAAAGTGAAAATTTGGTAATCTAATTAAATAAGGAAGAAGAAGCGAAAATAAACAAGAACGAAGAAGAAGAAAAAGAAATTAAGAAAAATATAAAATTAAGAAGTGTGTTTAGCCTTAAAATCGTTAATTTATAGATTTAGCTAATGCTAAATCTACTTCTATACTTTATTTAGTCGACATTAGCTATTGTTAAAATAACGAATTTTAAAGAGTAATTTAATATTTTTAAAAAAATTAATTCACGATGACGTTATTCAAAATTTATCCAAATTTATGTATAATACTATCTATAACTTGAGAAGAAAAAGAATCAAGGGGACTGAAGAGGCAAAACACTAGTAAATAGAAGTTGCAAAACAAATAGGAGGACAGGGCAATTTGCAAAGAAAAGGAGGGGGTTGCCATAAGAAGAAGATCACGGTTCAATTTCCTTTCAACAGACTTCTAGCCCTAGATAATCTACTGCTCAAGCAGCCATCACGTAATAGCAATATTCAGATCAAGATGATTGTTGTCCTCTTATTAACCTTGGTTGGTAACACCGTTACATATGAAAAATATGTGAAAACAATTTTCAACAATAAAATCAACGTTTGTTAGTTGACAAATTCATATGTTGAACAAAATAACAACTCGGCTTTGATATCGTTAACAACTAATTTTACAACAAAATAAAATTATTATTTAACCCATAATACTAACTTACATTTTACTTTATCCAACTTTACGGAGAATAGGTAAAACTTTTTGAATGTTTGAATCACACCAGATTTAAGAAATGTACCAAAAAACAAAAAATTATATTGTCTAATTTATGAAGATAATATTACCTCTTATCTAGATGAAAGCTTATCTAATTTTTCTAATATTACTGCTCATCCAAAATAGAGACTGTAATTTAGGGTGTTATAAAATTGGCACAAATCTTGTGAAACAATCAAGCATCACACATTTTTCCTTAAAACTAGGTAGCCTTCAACTCAACAAAAAAAGCCAAACTACAAATAGAGTAATTTTCACTAAAAAAACTATTTTTTTAACATTAATCATTACATTGATTGTAAATCTTGAAGGGTTTCTCTTTTTAAGAAACCATCAAACATCTTCATAACCATTGTTAACTATCTTTATTCAAAGACTCATTTATTTTTCTTGTAGCCAAAGGCAACATAAATATAGATAATCTTATAATTTCTATTTCAAGACCAATCTAATATTGTTCTTAGTCCCATAAAATCCATTAGAGAAAAATTGGAATAATCTTAATTTTACATTTTCATAACAGATAAAAGGTCTATACTTCCCATCTATATAAATAATAAGCGATGGCACTCTTAAACTCACTTCTCTATCTTTTTTTTTTGGGGGGGTGGGAATCCAATCTCTTTGGCTTCAATAATGATCCTATATCTGCAATAATTTTTACAACATTAAATCTATACTCTTGCATATATCCAAACTCTTGAAACAGAGGCAAAGCTCATACCTTGAGTTGCAATTTTATTATTGCTAAAGGCAAAGCCCATACCTTGAGTTGCAATTTTATCATTGCTAAACTCCTAAAATGTTGCTGAAATGATAGCTTTGTCCGAGCTTGATCTCTTAAGAATGCTACTTTAGAATAGCTTTTCAAATAAAATTTGTTCAAGTAGAACTTTTAAAAAAAATTAGTTGTCAATAGAATTTTTTGTTAAAAAGTATAAAATTACTTTCTAGTAAATTTTTTTATATTATACTATAACAGAAATGAAATATGATAGTGAAATAAATAACGAGTATTTTAGATAATTTTATTTTTTAAAAATACTTTCTAACCTCTACTAAAAAATATAAAAAATTAGAGCTTTTGTTAATAAAGGCTAAATAGCTTAATTAATTCTCAAAAGCTCTACTTCAAGTACAGCCAAACAATATCAAAATTTCTGAAAAACTCGCATTTTTTGGCTATCAAATAAGCGGGGAGCTTGAGAAATCAAAATATGAAGCTATAAAAGACACGAAGAAAATGAGAAAGTTGAAAACACAAACTTTCATCATGTTTCCTTAATTTTTTTACGACATTTCCAATTTTAAGCTAGTTCATCATAACAAATGAAACCAACCACAAGTTGATCAAATTGTCATGCTTAAAAATATTAAGCTCATGCCAACTAATGCCAACCACTCAAGTGCCAATTGTTCATAGTTTATTTTGTATTTTTCCTCTTTCAAACCTATTTCACTATTTGCTCATTTGAGAGGAAAAAAAATTAGTGGGGGGTAGAGAGTGAAGGCTACGAGAAGTTGGCAACTTTTGTAAGCTCTTTATTTATTTATTTTATGCTCTCTTTTTTTCCCCTTTTACTAAGGTTTGGATGAAATTCTTATAATAAAATAAATTCCAATTTTTATGTATTAATTTCTCCTTTTATGTTTTTAATGCTTATAATTATGGCTTCACATGATTTATAAAAATAAAACTCTTTTCACCGTTAATATTCTGTACTCTTAATAGTTAGGAATAACTTTTAATAAATGTAAGCTTAGTTACATACTTTCTCTTTATTAACTCTTTGATTTTACGTTTTTTTTCAAATAAATATCTAGAATGTTTAGTGTTAATAATTTTGAAGCAAAATAGAATTTACTTTAAAAATTTCACATGTGTGTCAAAATATACACTTTTGGGTAAACAACAAATTGATTTTTAAAATTGTTATTCTAATTTAGGTGAATTAATAAACAAATAATTGGAATTTATGAAATCAATAATGATTGATTCCAAAAGCCTAGTATTATATCACTTTCATTTTCAACTCACTTTTAATTATTTTTTAGTTAAGTGAAATATAAATTTCTTTCTTAAAACAGTCTTTGTTGACCCTGTTAGAATTAAGTGAAATATAGGTTTGATTTGGTTTTCCATTCTAATCGACAATCTCTAAAATATGAAATTGACCTTTAAAAGCATGACAACTTGATTCTCATGTATTCGGTTCCCCATTTGTATTTTGTAATGAAGTTTAGGCTAATAATTGGAAGTGCCATGAAATATGAACATGGTGGAAACTTTTGTTTTTAGTTGTCATTTGTTAGATATGTGTTGTCATTGAGTTTGGCAAGGTGCCATTGTGTGATGGGCTCAACAATAAATGGACACGAATATGAAGCTTCATGAACAATGGGCTACATTTGTGGGCTGTATATATCTATCTGGATCTGCACATGGTTTTGCAGGCATTAATCTGACGTGAGCAGACTAATGTGCCCATGACATGCGGTACTGGATTCGAGCTTCGTGCGTCAGCTAATAATTAATGTAAGAGAGATGGCGTACTGAATTCGAACTCAGATTTACGTGATAATGAAAAAAAACGTTCCAATGATCCTCTTAATAAAAAGAGAAGAAAAAAAAAAAAATTATCTCCTGTCTAAAAGGAAATATCTCTAATTATCTAATTTTTTTTATAAATTTGAATGAATAGTGCGATAAAAATTTGTAAGTAAATCCTTTAGAATTAGATAAGAAACTTTATAACAAAGTTTTATTTATGTTATCACTGTATTACAAAGCTTTTTAAAGAAGAAAAATAGATAAAGGTACGCTAACTTTAAGTCACACATTTTGTTCTAGCTACAAGTATATATAGTTGGTGTCTTAGTGGAGTGAGTGGCAAAATATGTTATAAAAACCAAAGTGATAATTCAACTTTCAAAGTAGTGAGTCCATTATTAATTACAAGTGGTGCTTCTATTTGCTTGGTGGATTCCATAATAATTCATAATACTCTTCCTTAGATATCCACCACTTATTTGATCATATGGTGATGTTGGATGCGCTTTTAAACTAGCTCGTTAAAAACCTTTGCTAGTAAAAACTTATTGGGAAAACTTGGTCAAAGAGGAAAAAAAAAAGAGTACAGTGCACATATATCTACATTCTACTTCTCTTGATGAGTGTTCCTCCTAATGGCAACAAGTGTTAATCTAATAATTTGTTGAAGCAACAAATGCTCATGCCAATGCCATATATTATTTTTCTCAAATGTAGATATAGGTAGAGCTTTTGTAAATATTTCGGCTAAATTATATGTGGAATGTATTTGTTTGATATCAATCTTCTTGTTTTATTAGAGTTCATGAGTGCAGAAAAATTTTGGCAAAATATGTTTTGTTTTATACCCTTTAATGTATCCTTCTATGAGTTGAGCTATACATGTACATTATCTTCATGTATTACTATTGGGATATCTGAACTTGAAGATATTCTATTGGCACTTTTAATATGATGAATTATAGATCGCAATCATAGACATTCTTGACTAACTTCATGAAATGTAAGAAGTTCAAAGTGGTTGGAGGATGCTGCATTGAGAGTTTGTTTCATAGACTTCGAAGAAGTTGTTGTACCATTAAAACTAAAAACACTTCATGTTTGTGAACGAGCTTTTTAGGAATCAAATAAATAACCTGCATCAGCATAACTAATAAGACTTAAATTTTTTTGTTAGTTTGTTAAAATAAAATAAACTCAAATCAATTGCTCCTAAAAAATAATGAAAAATGTGTTTAACACTAGTCCAATATCTTCTAGTTGGTTCAGAACTAAATCAAGCTAACAAATTAACAAAAAATGCAATATTCAATCTAGTACATTATGCTAAATACATCATAGCTCCAATTGTATTCAAATATGATACTTTAGGACCAAGTATCTATTCATCATCCTCTTTAGGATGAAATAGATCTTTTTTAGAATTAAGAGATTGGTTACTATTGGGGTACTCAATGCATAAGTTTTGTCCTTATTGAAACGTTTCAAAATTTTCTCAGTATAATTTTACTAATATAAAGAGATACCATTATGTTTGTGCCCGGTCTGCAGCTCGAGACAATACTTAATTTTTTTTCTAAATCTTTTATTTAAATTCAATTTTTAAATAGTCAGTAGTTTTTTTGGAACTCTTTAAGAGTTTTTATTAAATTCAAATCATTAACATAAACTATGACAATAGTAATATCATATTTTGATTGCTTTATGAAAATAGATGGACAGATAGAATCATTAATATATCTTTCTAATATCAAATAATCACTGAGGCAATTATAATAGATGGACATGTTCTCTTAGAGAGTCCTTTAGTTCTTTATGCGCTCTCTCTCTAAAGATGGGATATCACAAAGAAAAAAATTACGTGTGACCTGGGGACCATGACCACTTATATAGAAAACTGTTTCCTATTGTCACTGTGTATTCTTAATTTTGCCAATCATAGAATTATAATACTATTAAGTCTTTACATATTAAAGACTCACATCCTATTAAATACATTAAAGTTCATAATACTGTAAACCTTAATAGATCACTTTTAATTGGGCTTAATCTTATATGACAGTCCGCAATGCATAATTATTCACATATAAGTCTAACATTTGATTAAAGATCCAATAATATTGGATTAAAAAATTCAACATGAAAAACCAATGTGTTTCATGCTATCTTCTTCTGGCAGCTTTATATTGGCTCCAAGTGGCAGTCAAGGCACCATGCTTTGGCACTTGCTGTTGACTCAAATATGGAGCCTAGACAGTCTGGTCCACTTGCAGTAAGAGCTCCTGAGAAAATTGCTTAATCATTAAAAACTACAATACACAATCTTCCTCACATCTAACACAGTAAATCCCCGAAACGAAGAATCTACATCAAGTGTTGAGATAGAAAGATTTACAACTCTCATTCTAACTTGGATTCAGCATTTAACTTTAATTCAACATTCAGTTGGTATACAAACTGGAATATAAAAAATAATCAATGCATGAGTGTATAATATTTTTGGTTTAAGAAAATAACAAATTATTTGCATAATTTCAGTAGGAAAAAAAAAATATGTATAGTTAAAATGTCACCGGCTATTGTATTTTAAAACAACAATGGGTTTCAAGGATCTTCTTCAGGTCGATTTATACTGACACTCCAAGTAGCCTTCACTATGCCCCTGCTGTTGACTCAGATAAGGAGCCCCACAATGTGTATGCTTTCACAGATAATCAAAGCAAAAACACTGTTAAACACATTAGAAGATGCTTCCGTGAAAGTGAACAATGCCTGTGTGAGTAGAAGTAATCACCAGGTGGTGATACATTTCTTGAAAGAGAATTATATTCTCCGGCTTTGTTACACCAGGTACAATTATTGTGATGGGTAATGGTAATTTTGTAATAGGCCTTTTGAACATTTAATTTAAAAAATATAGCATCACGCATAAAACTTTTAATTCATATCACGCAAACAAATGGCTGTTGGCATTTCCAATAGGGAGAATGGTTATGCCCGGGACTTCGCTTTAAAAACTTATCACAAAACCTTTGTTTTAAATCTTTTATTTGTCATAGCTACTTGGAAAATTGACATGTTGAGCCACAAACTAACTTGATGTCGTAATTTTTGGCTTTGTTGGCGACTTGCACAATTTTTAGGCTTCAATTATTCTCAACACAAGATGAATTAGCATAATTGTTAATTGACAATTTGATAAATAAATGATCAATTTTGCTAAAATATGTTTAAAAACTTGCTGAAAATGAGGGGGGGAAAATTAGCCTAAGTGGGGTTCATGTGTGACTTAACGACGGGTCAATGTCATTACTCATTACTGTGAAATAAACAAAATCTTCAACTGGGTAGTACACAAGTTTATACATATTTCAGTTGAAGACGACTGGTGGGAAGAGTCATTGATGGTAAAGACTTTATAGCTACTGAGCAATCACACGCTCATTGAAGGAAACACTATAATTTCCTTGTCATCTAACATTATAGATCCTCTAAACTAAAATGATCAACTTGAAGATTTAAAGAAGGTTTACTAACTTCAATTTATCATTCAGCTTGTATATAAATTGGGATTTACAAAATCCTCTATAAAGTAATAGGCAAGTATATATTAGTTCCAGATAATTAGCATGAAAAGCCACAAATAGTAAAGAATTTAGCTCCTTTAAATTTGAAGGAAACCATGAAGAAGCAGTCCCCTCCAATCGTGTAAAGTAGCACACATTGGGCACCATGCAAAAGGTAGCTTGTTTTACATTGAGAAACAATCACCCGTGTCTGACTGAGTGCCCATTTAATACTCATCATACTCTTCATATCAATGATTTCTACTTTATTTTTTACGCCAAAAAAAAAAAACAAACTAACAAACAGACTGGAAGCCAAGTGCAACTGTAACCATGTATTGTGTCTTAAAACAACAATGAGTTTCAAGGATCTTCTTCTGGTAAATTTATATTGGCTCCAAGCGGCAGTCAGATGACAGCTTCTTCTGTTTATTTTTAATTTATTATCCAATATTGATAATAAATCCACAAATAAAATTTAATCTTTAATTTATTTTTAATATATATTTTTAATTTAAAATAAAATTTTGTCAGATCCAGATATTTGGTTTTCCTGATACACTTACAACCAAATTTAAATCCATGCAGATCTCCTTTTCTTACATTACAAAATGCAGATCCGGAAATTGCTATTCCTATTAGCGGCCTTCTAAAACGGTAAAACCTTCTTAATTCACTTAATTTCAAAAATACCTTTTTTAAAAAAAAAAAAATAAACACCGTTTTCATTTTAAATCATTCAAACTCTCTAAAAAACTCAAAAGCACTAACTTTTCAAAAAATATAATAATCAATATGAATAAATAAGAACAGAAAAAAAAGGAAAAATACGACATGGATTTTAAAAAAGTAAATATGATTCTCACATACGTGAAGTTAATTTTATTGGTATTTATCTTTAAATGTCACTGTAACATAATAAGAATTTTATAAGATTAATAAGGGAGTGCTAATTGTCTCACTCTATTTCTAGAGTTTGTCAATAAAGTCTCAGTATAATTTTAGTATTGATATGAATTTGATGGATTTAGGATAGGTGCTGCCAAACGAATCATGTTGATTTATTTGGTTGAATCCACCCATAAAAGGAGGAATTTCATGCTGCATGTTAGCCAAATAATGCGTTACCCATTTTCCATTGCCGCTGTAAATTGACGATTGTAGACTTGTAGTTGTAAATAAAATACATACATGTATTTCACCTAAACCTTAAGCCAAAATGCACAAGTCTCGGACATGAAGCATTACTTTTCTAAGTCAATCATGGCAACGAATAAATTTAGAAGTGGGCTAGTTTCGGTTCGGCTTGGTTTTTTGTATAACTGATCCGAACCGAACCGGTTTGGTTTAACTACGTTTTAAATTTTTTAAAATCTGTTTGGGTCAGGTCGTTTCCGTCAAAATTGATCTATAGTACTTGAATCTCCCAGTGAATTAATTTTTTTTTTTCAAAAGTTACTTAAAAAATTAAAGTACAAGTCATTAACTAAAAAACTTGGACGCAATCCTCCGTAACCAAAATAGACAAAATAATATCTACTACCAAGAATAATTTACTATAAATTAAAATCAAATCTTTCAATCTATTACTTTCTTACTTCTTTCTTAAAAGCTCTCAATCTCCATAGTTGATAAATCCAATGATGTAAGTGCAAAATTCTCAAGTTCTGCAATAAAAATAAAAATAAAAATAATTAATTAATTTAACAATAATTCATTATGTGGCATAATAATTAATAATTATTATAATTTTGATGTAATTGATTTTATCAAAAGAAAATATATTTTGATTATAGGGAAACTCAAAGGGGTCAGTTTTGGTTGGATTAAAAAATGTTTGAACTAGTTTGGATTGACCTAAAACTCAACCTAAATCAACACATGCCGGTAGTAATTAATTACTTGTTAATGGATATTAAAGTAATTTAAATACTTGTTAATGGATTACAATAATTTAAGTACTCACTCATTAACTAATAGTTTTTGAGTTTCCGATTGATGCTTGAATATACTGATTTAGTTGCTTCTGACAAGTTGTCCATTCTCAAAAATAATAAAAAAAACTCATAAACTACGGATGTCAACAAGATACTTCACAATAAAATTATGCAACAAAAGTAAAAGAATCACTTGTACATATTTCTTCTCAATTTTATATGACTTTACATTTCTAAACTTTTTTAGGGTTCTTGTTATTAGTGTGTATGCGTATATATACTTTTTTTTTTTATTTGTATGGTTACAACTTACAACTAATGTAGCCTACTTGGACCAAATTTATTTTGTTTATAACATTGTAACAATATTCCTTTCCTTATGATTTCTGTAAATTTTGTAACTCGTCACTTTTTTGATATAGTGAATCTAATTGTAGATTACTTATTTAAATTGATAATGTATTTACTAAATGAAAATAGGAATAAAAATTAAGGAATTAAAATGATTAATGAGTTTACTAGCTACAATATGAATAAAAATAAGAATCAAATTAGTAGAAAGAGTTGGAGTATGAAATATAGGGAGTAGGAATCAAATTCCCATTTCTGAGACTAATGAAAATGCGCATCCCCAAATTCCTAACTTTTTATTTGTCCTAATTAAATCACAAAACGTAAAATAAACAGATAAAAGAAAAATCATCACATCCCCTATTGAACTAGCAGCTGCAGGCAGCAACGCCCCAAAATTGTTGAACGAGCACTATAACACGTACCGTCGCCAATTGCTTAAATAGTCGATAAGTCGCCAGCCGTCGATCTCGCACCGCCGCAACAATACTTGTCTTTGACCTAGCACTGAAGCAGCAGCACGTCGGCGCGTACAATCAATCTCGCACACATTGATTGATGCAGCCGCTCATCGTCACGCCAGTGCTGTTGTTGTTATTATGCTTATTTTTATTGTTATTATTATTGTTATTTTGATTATTATTATTCAACATGATGACGATAATGATAAATTAAAAATATTTTAGTAATTTATAATAAATTATTCTGATTTAAAGATAAAGTGAAACAATTTATTCTAACTTCAATTACTGTCATTAGAGTAAAAAAAATTTATTTCCATTCTCATTTTTTATTTCGATTTTAATTCATTTCAATTATCAATTAATAAACACTGAATTAGATTCTATTTATCTTAAATAGTAATGAATGCAATTTTAAAAAATTCCCAATGTTTTATTTATAATTATTATAATAGAAAATTTCTTATTTTATTAAAAAAGAGACAAACTTCGATATAATTTATTTTATCGTATAATTTGTGGAAATACACATATTTTATCTTTTAATTTATCTTTATTTTATTAAAGTAAAATAAATAATAAATAAACGTTCAAATCGTCACATGTTTTAAAAGGTTGGCGGTCGGCCGCTCACGAGACATAACAAGGAGCCTGTGATATTTATTTATTAAAAAGAACAATTTGTATGACTAAAATTATTGGCTTGTGCCCTCATGAATCAGCGAATGTAGACTGAATAGCTCATAAGAAAATGATTTGCCAGCTAAATTCACTAAGAATGCATGAATTTGTGTTTTGGTTAATATGTAAATAAATGCGAGTACAGTATTGCCCTAGAATGTTCCAACAATGACAACTATGTTTCCTTTGTTTTTATAAACATTATTTATTCTTAATTGTCTAATTCATCAAAATTCAAGATATTTTTTGAATGGTGCAGTTCAAGCTTATATTGATAATACAATAAATAATTTCAGACCAACATTAATTATCAGTTGTTAATTCTTATGCATCGTTTCTTTTTCACTTACTCATTGTTATGTACATATTTCAACTAAACGTAATAATAGTAATAATTTCGGAAGCGCCAAAAACTCTCTCCAATTATAATGAATCCTAATTTATGAATTATGTTTAAATCTAATCTAAAAATGTTGGTTGAGATTATCAATTTATATGCACCATTTCACTAAAAATGAAATAAGGATCATTATAAATTTATCATCCAATATTGATAGTATACATGTTGCAGTATATTTCAAATTAAACGTAATTCAAACAGAGTTTCTATTAATTATATAGCTTTCAAAAATTTATTTTAAGTTTGTGTAATTCAAATAAAGTTTCATAATATGATCCAAAACATGCATTTTCATAATACAAATATCAATAATTATAGTTTAATATTCACGGGCTTAATTCAATACCTATCTTGCCATATTAAAGTTGAAGACTAGCCAAAAAATTTGAAACTTAATAACAAGTGTCATGAATCCTATTATTGGAATTTAAAACTAGGGATGGCAATAGAGGAGAGAGGGGATCGACATTCCCATACTCATTCTTGATACTCTATTTATATTCTTGTACTCTCCTTATTCTTGTCATATTTGTTTGAGATAATTGACGAGATCACAGATAACAAAAGATGATCTTTTGAGAATACTTGATTCTTAAATAATTGATACTTTATTTTTTGAATTTGATCTAATTTAATCATATTAAAATTGAAGTATAAAATTGTATTACGAACACAAAAATAACAAAATAAACTAAAGTAATTAAAATCACTTCCATCAAACTAAATCAATTTCATCAACATTACAAGATAATCTATAAAACTAAGCAAAAATAAAGCTTCAAATTAAAAAACATCTACATTGGTGATAATATCTTTTGAATTAGGGAAAATGATATCTACATCTTTAACGTTTGAGAAAATGGTCATGTAGACTCTCAAGTTCTAAAAAATAGACATTAATACTCTTTTTTAATTATAATATCCTTTAAATATATTAACTTAAAAATTGGCTTTAAAATTTTAATAAATACTAATAATATATAAATAATATAATCTATCTACTCGACTAATAATTTTAAAATGCTTTAACATTTATATAAATTTAAATATGTAAATTATTATATTTATTTTAATACTATGTTTGTATTTATTGTAGAGACTTTAAATAAATTTTTGTGTTGAATACATTTTACAATTAAAAAGAATCTCACTTACTAATAAAGTTAAAATTTTTATTTTATATACTATTTAAAATAATTTAAATTTGAATACATTCATTTTAATATTTTGATTCTATTTATTATAAAATTTATTTTAATATAATGAAATATATCTAATAGATTGTAAATATTAAAATGTATATATTATTACATTTATTTTTATATTATATTTCTATTTATTATAAAACATTAAAGTCATTTTTTTTAAAATAATAGAAGTAAAATGTATTATAGTCAAAAGGAAATCTCGATGTCTCTTTTTTAAAACTTGGAGGTATTAATGACCATTTTCCTAATATTTAAGAGTGTAGATGCCTTTTCCCCCTTACATTAACATTAATCCATCACACAAATAGAATTATTTGTTGTTTATGAATAAAATAATTATGGCATATTCCATTTAAGTCTTAATTCTAGTTCTTATCTATATTATTTTTTTAAAATAGTATGATATTTTTTTATTTACATTTAGAATTTAAATTTTAAATATACTCACTACAAATTTTAAAAATAAAATAAAATAAAAGTAGAAAAGAGTAATGGGGAGGATGGGATGACGAATTAATGAATCCCATCTCTTCCTCAAATAAAATGTTAAATTATTAATGTCTTTTCTCTCAAATAAGAAATTAAATATAAAATTACTTTCATAAATTATACCCTGTCTAAATATAAAAAATTCCTAAAGACACTCATTAGTGAAAATTTCTGTCGTCCTATTTAAAAGTGGATTTATAAATTAAAACACACACCCCAACACACATTTTGATTTTTGAACTTGAAAACTGTTCATTCGCAACAAAAAATCAAAACCCAGAAACAAAAATTCAAAATTCAAAGAAACCAAAAAAACAGTGGATGGTGGGCCTTATAAAAAAAAGAAAAGTGGTCGAAAATCGCAAAAATACATCACCACAAGGGGTATTTTCGACATATAGAAATATAAGCACAATAAATATCCTTGGCTTGCCTCTCACAAACACACTCTCTCTATCTGGCTCGTGCGAATAGAAGGGAGGTATCATCACACACTTGACGGTGTTGGCTGGCAGAGAAAAAAGGTACTCTCACCCTCTTCTTTTATGGATCCCCAAATCTAGGGTTCCTTTTTCATTTTGACTTCAATTTCCATCTCAAATCTGTCCTCAATTTTGGCATTTAAGCCCAAATATCGAAGCATTCAACTGCTTACTTGGTACTGGGTTTTTGTTTCTTTACTGAATCTTAGCTAGATTTTATTAATTTTATTTTTTCAATTTATTCGGTTTTGTAGCTTAAATGTCTTCTTCGGTGTTGATTTTGGAAATCTGTGGTATTTTTTTTTTTTGGGTTTATTAGTTCGTAGCAGAGCTAAATTTCCTGAAATGTTTATTTGGAGTCAAAAAGGGTTGACCATGAGTTTTCAGTTTTTGTTTTTTACAATTTGTTGTTATGTTGTGTATTTATTACCACATGTGAAGAGTATTGCCCTGGACTGGGTAATTTTTTCTTCCGATTTGGTTGATTTGCGTTTAGATTTAAATGATGATCTTTCGTATTTAAGTTGCTTAGTTTGTTCTGTAGGAAATTGAATAAACTAATCTGGGTCTGTTTGGCTCTGTTAATAACAAGCTGAAATCTCTTATTGAAGTATTTGTCTGTTATTACTTTTTCTAGATCCCTTCCCACTCTAAATTTGTTTCTGAAAGTTTCTGTTTTGTTTACGGGTTATTTGATATTTGCTTTATCAAATTTCTGAGATTTTGGGTTTCTTTTACTCTTAAAATTGTTGGAAATTGCTTTCAACTATGATTGTGAATACATCGGGTATTTTCTTTCCCTCTCTCATTATTCAGAGGTGTGGAGCAATGTTCAAGGTTTTTTTTTAATTACATGAGACTATTGCTCAAATTAACATATTACATGAGACTATAACTTATATTTTCACACAATTACTGAGACTAATTTATATTAAATTTTATATAGTACTGTCCAGATTTTAATCCTCTTTAATATTTAAAGAACGTCAACTCTACTCACATTTCAAGAGGGAGAGAACTGCCTTCACTCAAATTTTTGAGGAAGGAAATTTAATTAAATTAAACACCCACAATGCTTTTGTGGGGGGTTCAAACCACTTTCCTCACACTTGTGAGGCTCTTGGCCGAGTGGTTGAGAAATATGCAAGGTTAAGAATTGTTTTTGATATCAAATACTGACTTTAATTTGTGAGTTATTCATTACCGCTATTTTGTTTTCTTGAGATGATTATTCCATTTGTAGAACATTTGGTCTGTCATACGCTCGCATAAGTCCCATTTATGTAATATATTATGCTTAATGATAGGACTCTTTTTTTGGGGGGATGGTTGTGATTGGGTTATTGGGATTGACATGCTATGTTTCCTTCCATGCTTACTCTGTGCTATAATTGTTTGCATGGATCTAGTTATTTGTCTACTAATTATGATCACTTTGCTTCTTTATCAATGCTTTTTTGCTTTTCTAAAGGCAAAAAATTAAATAAGATTTGTTCTGTGTTACCATATTAGGATTTGCAAGATGGACAACATGCATAGCTTTTGGCAATTAGGTGATGAACTTCGAGGGCAATCAAGAACCTCTGAAGATCAATCATGGCTACGGGCTGCCTCAAGGCTGGCCGAGCAGACAAGGTTTAAGGGTGAACGCATGAACAATCTTGATCTTTCAAAGGGTATGACAGAAATAAGGCCAAGGGATAAAATCATGTATCATGAAGATAATAATTTTGAGAGCTTTAACTTCAACTTCAACATGATGAATCTGGACAACAAAGTTGTTGAAAATGTTTCGAAAAGTTCCTTCAGGAACAGTGTTTACAATATGAATGCGGTGTACCAGAAAAACAGTGGGCACAATATGGGAAACCTGATGGTTAATAAGTATGGGGGTAATAATCTCAGTGTTAAGGAGGCTGAAAACAACAGCAATAACAACAACAACAATAACAACAATGATAGCAACGCAAACAGTGCACTTGACAAAAGGTTCAAGACTTTGCCTGCAACAGAGACACTTCCGAGAAATGAGGTGCTTGGAGGGTACATCTTTGTCTGCAACAATGACACAATGCAGGAAGATTTAAAACGCCAGCTTTTTGGTAATTGTTGTTTTCTCATTTTCCTTTGGTCATAACTTGAGGAATGTACCCCTGTAAAGATTTTTATTAATTTTCCACCATTTCTCAGATGGAAATTCATAATTAAGGTCATATGACTCATTTGTGATGGGCAAATTATTTATTGATTTTATTGTGACATCAAGTTGTGAATGCCATAGTCATTGTGTTGATATCTTTAGCAACATAGTTTTTTAGCAATCAGTTTGCATGTGTTTTGTCTAAGAATTTAGCTTACTTTGTTGACAGTATTAGTATGATTCTTATGTGCTGATTTCTGTATTATTTTGATAGGTTTACCTCCAAGATATAGGGATTCTGTCCGTGCTATAACACCAGGCTTACCTCTTTTTCTCTACAACTATACCACTCACCAACTGCATGGAATATTTGAGGTTTGTTCTTAACTTTGAGCCTTTTTAATATATTAACAGCCATTAATTCAGAAAACTTCAATCACATCAGGGATTAAATGGAACTGTGATTCCTTTTTAGCTGATGTTTTTGACCAGAGGTTTCTACTTTGCCCCTACCTTGTACACAGTTAACTTTTGTGAAACACTTGAGCTTCACAAATTGATTTAATACAGGCAACTGGTTTTGGAGGTTCCAACATTGACCCAACAGCCTGGGAGGACAAGAAGTGTAAAGGGGAATCAAGGTTTCCTGCTCAGGTGAAATCTGCATTGATGAAATCTGGACTTTGTTTTATTCAATGCATCTTACAGTTTTTACTTGCCACAAATCACTTTTACTCACTGCTTTCTGAAATCATAAACAGGTAAGGATCCGAGTAAGAAAACTGTGCAAGGCATTGGAAGAAGATGCTTTTAGGCCTGTCTTGCATCACTACGATGGTCCTAAATTTCGTCTGGAGCTCTCTGTTCCTGAGGTATCATAACCATATCTTTCCTTTCCAGTTATTTCTCACTTTTTTATTTCCTGAAAGTTTCTCTGTGTACTGACTTTTTGACCAATATTTATGAATTTAATGATGGTCATGCAGACTCTTGATCTAATGGATCTTTGTGAACAAGCGGGCTCTGCCGCATAAGCATAATATTTTAGCAGAATTGGCAAATGTGGTCGGATGTGGTGGATGTGAGCTGCCTGCTTTTGACCAACTTTCCTTAAGAGCGCAAGCTATGGTTAAAGTCTGGTTGTATGAATCTTCCTGGAAAAGTAGGAAATGTTGTGCGAGTCAGCTAAATAAAAATATTTTGTCTCATGAGGCTACTTCTTGAGCATTTGCAGTATGTATTACATCTGATAGTAATGTAGTCTTAAAGACAGACTTGAAAGATGTGAAAGAGAAAGAATGTGCGCCTTTAAACGTGAAGGCTATGATATCTCTGTCCTGTGTATGCAACCTGAGTTTCCGATGATTGTCTTGTGTTTTATGATGTTTGGATAATTTGAAAGGATTGAGACCGTGTTTAACTCTCTGGACACTTAGTGTTCTGCTATCTAGCCATATAGGTTACAATCGGCCAAACTTGAAACCGACTACCGTGGTTTCAGATAAATACTGCATGTTTGGAAGACCGGGCGAGTTGAGCGCTTGATTGCTAAGTGTGCTCTTCTTTGCTGTGTTTGGAAAGCTCCGCCTAAGCTGCGCTATCCATTCTGTGCTAGTGCCGTTATTTTTTATCATATCATCGGCACAAGGCTGCCCAAAACGCATACATTCAAATGAAAACATTGCCTTTCTTCCGCGTGAATACTTGGGCAAAGGTAACACCTGGATTGAGGTTTAGTATTGACTCAAAATACTATTACTAACCCTGTCTTTAGTTTTCGACTCAAAAGCATTGGTCAGGCGTACAGAACTCTTGCTTATAACAAATTGGTTGTGTCCTTTCCTGCAAACTTAAACTTTGAATAGCAAAATTAAATGAAAGAAAATTTTGCTTGAATCTGAACACTTGTTAAATTATCGAACTTAAATTATTCAGAAGACTATACCCCACGGTTTCATTTTAAACCCGGCAACTTAATACTACAGAATGAACAATCGACAGCCAGACATTTGAACACCAAATATGAAAACATCAAAACATTTGTCACAAAGTATGAAAACATCAAATCGATTTTCAGACCCTATGTTAACATCATTGTATGATAAAACCTTCCTCTTGCTTCATTGTGTAACATTGTATTTCCTCAATTTTGCAGCATTCTGCTATTCCTAAGTGAATCATAGCTGCCTCCACCACACAGAAATTATAAGTATCTAAATATGAAGGCTACACAGAATTTTTCCCAAAACCACTGGACAATAGCTTTATGACTTCACACAAGTCAAACAATTCTGGTGCATTAAAGTGCAGCCGATGCAAGGAAAGCACGAATTCTTTGCAACAGCTCAGTCTTTATGGAATCAGGAATTGAAGCTGCATGGTAAAAAGTGACAAGATTAGCATCTGATATACCGATTCTTTACACCCAAAAAGAGGGGGAAAAAGTAAGAGAAAGTATATCAATATCATAAAATTACAAAATTAAAAGATTTGCATTGATTTTTCTTAAAGTGTGATAGTTCATCACAAAAAAGGCCAAACCTGATAAAGCATATCGATGCTAGTATGGGTTTACCAAATTAACTTGGGGAAACCACATTCCTCTTCATTGATTATTGGTTATTAAAACCCTAAATTGATAACTAACCTTAAGCAACATATGGGTGTGCTAAATGCTATAACTAGTAGAGAAAATTTCCAGGCAGATGATCATTAATTTTTATTTTTTTAAAACGAAATTTGGAAAAGAAAGAAATCCTTACCTCTGCCCTTTGGGGTGATTACATGTACAAGATCATCCACAGTAACATTATTTGTACCTTTCTTCTTTATATATGCCCTAATGAATCGAAAGAGATTTTCAAATGTTGAAACAAAGCACACTAGAATCAGAATCATGCAAAGCTTCATCTAATAAAGTTATAGGAAAAGAAAATGCTATTCACTGCTTCTTTTCAGCAAGTCATATCTGTTGGATGCAATAAGGAGAAAAATGTCCATGTTTGTGGGAAGTATTATAGTCAACAAAACTGGTAGTTCTAAACTGTCTTGAGAAAAGGCAAATGATCAACCACAATTCAGCTGTAACACCTTCCTAAATCCTAAGAATGATTCAGGAGCTGCAACATAGAGCATATGTTTTCACAACATTGGATTTAAACTTTTGGACCGTCCAAACCAAAACAGTAAATATCAACAAGAAGAAAATGCAATGGCAAATTGGAGACACTGCATTAAGTGGAAATTCACAATCATTCATTACACATCATCCTTCACTGCATCCTAGCAGTTCTTATACCCATCTAGCTCCCTCATTTGCATCTTAATCCTAATCCATGCCTGAACCAAATATGTATTATATAGTGCGTTTTGGTTGAATTTCACTTGGTGTCCTAAAATTTTTTCTCCTCCTAAGATGTATTAGAATTGCATAGGCTTCTAACACATCTTATTCAATTCATCCAATCTCATTGGCTACCCTAACTACCATTACCGCTTCTCACCAATCAACCATACCTTATCTTGGACACTACTCCCTTAAAACTATCAAATTTTCCATTTATATTTTCGTGTTAAAACACCCCACAAACAAAAGTCATGTAAAGAATAAAATAATTAATAGCTAAATGAAGTAGCTAAAACCTGCAAAGTGCTTTCATTTCATCTTTCCATCCGCACTCTACAAGCCTTTCCCGCAAAAGCTCCATTAACTTCTCTTTTTCTCCACTCTCAATCATCTATCAATCAAAACAAATGATACCCATTTAAAAAAAATTCCACTTAAAAGTAATCAAAATATCCATTCTAATACCAATAATTACTGCTGAGTAACACAATATTAAAAAGAAAAAAGTTAAAAAAAAACAAACCTTGATGTTGATAATTTCTTGAAGAGTAGGTTCTTTTTCTTGGTCCTCCACTACATCAGGCGTTGGGGGCCGATTCACCGAATTTCTCCTTTTACCCGCAAGATAAAACGACATTAAATACAAAAGAAACGACACTTGTTATTTGTAAATCCGTTAATTTTCATTTTCACGATTGACAAAAAAAATTCCTGGAAAAGCTGAAAGTTTTTGTTTTTCAGACAGTAGGAATTGAAGAATTTTAGAGAATAACTTACATGCGTTAATGGCTAAAGGCAAAGACCCAAATTAAGAAATCTAGAACTCTCTTGAGATTTTGCCTAACTTCAGAAGAAGAGATGAGAGATGAAATTTATACCTCAATTAAGACGCTAAACGTACCGTTTTTATACCTCTGCTCTGCCGAACTGTTTATCTGTTGTGTTATTTTTATGAAATAAGGATTTGCACAAACTCATTTTTTACAAATTGACATCGTATAAACAATACTAATAATGGAGTTACAAATAATTTTATACAAATTAGATATATAAATCCATGTGTCATAAAGAAATTCATTAAAAATAATAACAGTTATTTTTTAAAATTATGTGAGCCCATAATAATTTTATACCACTGATCTTCTCATACTATATTAATTTATACATATTTATTTATATAAATTAATTGTGGCTCTATCACTACTCTTATATAGATACATTTGTTAAAACAAATTATGTGTGTCACAAAGCATTTTTATCTAATAAATATAATTCTGACATTTAAGTTTTTACATAATAAATTTATATAAGAATATTTGACTCAGATATTATTGTTTTTATCTTTCAAGAATGAATCAAATATTTATACCAAACATAAATATAATTGTGACTAATAAGATACTGAGAAACCCTGTGCCCACAGCACGGAAATCATCAAATGATAAGATTTTATTGATTTCTGTTAATATACGAGTATGGTACCCAACAAAGATATAGTTGTGTAGTAGTCATATTACATGGATCTAGTTGAAATTCATAATATGCAATACAAATGATGTTATATTTGTCGTGTGTTTATGTCACCAAAATTAAAATGGGTTAAAATTAGAATAAAGAATGAAAATTAAAATTATTGTTTATTTAAGTTGCACGGATCGAAATTAAAATGAGATGTATTTCTATTGATATGTATACTTTATTTTCTAATTGGAATGAATTATTGCTAATTATTAAAATGGCCTTAGTTACAATTATGTATTTGTTCATTAGCAAAATGTCAATTCATTCTTTATTTTCATTTCAATGAAATTCTCATTTCTCATTCCTAAATTTATGGGCTCCACCCAAAATCTATTCACATTTCTTTATATTTGTGATAAATAAACACTATTAATGAGGAATATGTATCATTCCCATTTTTTAATTCAAGAAATAAGCACACCACTGTTGTATGATTCAATAATTATAAAAGAAGATAATGTTACATAATTCCTTATTTATTACTGCATAAGAAATTTGTTTTATATCCTATTTTGTTACAGATAAAATAGGAAATATTTCAATAATTTTATAATTTTCAATATTTATGTCTTTTTTTTTAAATTAAGATTTAAGGTCAAGGGAACTGGCGTTTTCATCAAATGAATATCCTTTATTTATTTATTTTTTAGAATTTTAAGGATTTGACCACTTTATAAAAAGATTGTACTTTAATTTTTCTTAAAATATCAACTAGCATTTTATACAAAAATGCACCTAAAATTTAATGCAAATAAACCTCACACTATAAGAAAAACAACTTATAATGATAGTCCTCTGTGCTATATAGTTTTGGATCGAGAGACTTGCAATAAATTTTATTTATATCATGAAGTTATGAAATAATAGTGAGTCTACGGTAGACTCCCGATAGATTTTTTGATTATCAAGAATTTGCGACAGATATTGGACTTTGACTTTAATTACACGGATTCCGTTGCATTTTTTAAAATTATTTTACTGCCAAAAATTAATATTAAAAGGGAACTCCGTCGTTTCTTTTGCAATTGAAATTCATCATTATTTCATTGTTATGAAGTTCGTCATTAACTTTATTTATTTATTTTTTAAAAATTTAACACTTGTTGATGAACCTGCCATTGACGTGTGCTTTCCACTTGACTAGGTTGAGGTAGTGTTCTTTTTTTCTTTTTATTATTACTATAGTGATTTAACTTTAATTTATTCTTTTGATGAACTATAAATTCAAACTTTATGCATATTTACTCTTTTGCTAGTAATTTATCTGCTGGATGATGTGTACAAGTTTTATGTTCATGACGGCTTTATTTGTCCATTGAATGTAGGTATCCAGGTCCCTAAGCTTCGATAATCAGGACTGGTGATGTTGCTGAGTCTGAGATTGTAGAAATTCGGTCCTATCCTTCTTCCTTTAAGGTATAAAATTTCTCCTCTATTTTGTCTTTGAGTTTGAATGTTTGGTTTTTTTTAGCTGTGTTTGCACCATTAAATATTTTATAGATTGTTTCCGTAAGAAACAAGAGGTTTTCGTTCTATCATATTTTTGTGTGCTTAGCAATCACATATATATGTGTATATGACAAATAGAACGTATAAATGATTTACCTATGGTGCGTAATCACATACAGTTGATGGTTATGCAATTGATTGTTATTGTTTTGAAGGAAAAGGATGACTTGTTTCTGTGATTTAATCAGTTTAGTTTTTTTAAAATTATGAAGCTAGGAATAGTAATAGAACGTGAGAAAGTTTCTAATATGTCTTTGGGGACAAAAGTAGAATAAAATCCTCGTGTTTTCTCTAAAATAAGTTGGCATTTCACTAAAAAGAGAAATGGAGGTCCAGTGATGTAATTCATTCAAGTGACAATGAATAGCATGGTAATTCTATGAAGTTGGGCAAAAGTTTAAGCTCATTTGCATCCTTCAATGTTTCAAATGCTCTTAATTCAACTTACATATCTCTAAAGGCCAAAATTTCTAATGAACTGTGGTTCATAATTGCAGGTAAATCATAGCATGTGCATAGAACTTAGGAAATTTAAAGAAAGAATTGCAAAGGTATTTCCAAAAATAGAAGCAGCTCGACCTCGATGCTCATCTGATGTTCGGGCGCTGTGCTTGTTGAGCAATGTAATTGGAAAGGCCAAGTCACTTCTTCAGCATTGCAGCCGGTTTAGTAAACTTTATCTGTTGCGCATACGAGTTTGATTTGATATGAAGAATGTGTGGGCAATACGAACACATTTATGCTTTTGATTTATTATAAAGAATGTGAGGGAGATAAGAACTTGTCTATTCTAAATGTCACCAGAATGATAATTGTCGCTCAAGTAGACCCATAAAAGAAAGAAAGCTCAATGAAAAAAATCTCTCCACTTGTTTTATCGAACATAAAGCAAATGTTTTCTGAAATATTAATGCCATGTAATCAATGTACGGTGATTTAATGGCTGGAACTTTTGCATGTAATTGGTGTTTGCAGTCCATTCCAGCTTTCCAGGTGGAATGTTAAATACTCTGCAATATCTTCCGAAAATCTATTATTGATTCAAGTCATCTATAAAGAATTGCCCCTTGTTTAACTTTATGTTGTGCGAAAACTATTCAAAACTTAATGGGACGACTCCAGTTTTTCTCATCTAGTTATCTATAAATTAATCTTTGGTAATTGCATATTTCAGCGATAAATATGGGTGTAATGGTCTCAAAGTGTAAGAGACTAAA
This sequence comes from Luvunga scandens, assembly GCA_030449905.1. NCBI lineage: Eukaryota > Viridiplantae > Streptophyta > Magnoliopsida > Sapindales > Rutaceae > Luvunga > Luvunga scandens. Next base: position 1,034,900 of record JASUUG010001122.1, on the reverse strand, counting down.
AAACATGATGGAGTAGAGTTTAAGTCAAATTGAAGGCATGGTTTCGGTACAGCTAGCAGTTGAGGTTAGCTTTTTTTTTTTTTTTTTTTTTGAGAAGTGAGGTTAGTTAACCCTGTATGCTTTAAAACATTTTTTTTTTTTGTTTTCTTTCATCTATGGTGGATAATGGACATTTTTTTGGTAACTGTAGCATGGTGTAGGATGAGTTGGTTGGTTTTAGCCTGACACGACTTAATAATGTTTAATTTATTGCTAAGTATAATAATGTCTAATTATAATATAGTCTGGTGAGTTCGAAATCAATCTATAGAGTAAAAATTTATTTTGTTTATTTTAATTTATCTAAAAAATAAAAATTAAATTTAAATATATGCAACTTAATTTAAGTGAAACTACTAAATTAAATTAGTTAGGGTTATGGATCCACTCTTATTACTAAATACAACTCAATAAATTCTTTTAATTTTTATTTTATTACCCAAAAGATTAATCTAATAAATTACAATTATTTTTTCATTAATTTTATTATGCATTAATTACTTAATGTGCCAAAATTAAACTTGTTTATAATAAGTCAAAATACCATTTTACCATACTTAATATGAAGATATTAAGAATTTATTGTCCCAAAATTTCACGTTTGTTTATAATAAATCAAAATTTTAAAATATAAAATATGGATAAAATTAGATAGAAAATAATTTAATTTATATAATTAAAAATAGAATTTGATTAAATCATATTTTTTTCCTAAGAGTTTCACCTTACCCTAACTATTAGGATTTAGCTAAACATAATTGAAAGAAAGGTAATTATTAAAATTAATTTGTACATAATTAAAAAATGGTCTTGGAAAATTAGAAATAAAACTAATTTTATTTATTGAAAATATATTACAAAATATTAAAGCATAATTAAGACTAAGAGAAGAGGAGAAGAATTTAGAGAGAAAAAAGTGAAGTAAGGTAGGTAGAGAGTTGTGTTCCCCTCTCTTTATTTATACTAATTTATGATCAATCCACACCATTCATATAAATAAAGTCAATTACATCATGATCATATATTTGTTCTACTATCCAAACATAAACTTAATTCAATCCATTCAAGCACACCTAATATATTAAAAACTTATAATTTTACAATTATCATATTTAATGTGGTAAAAACTTATAATTAAACAACAAAAGTTGCTGATCATTCTCGACAATGACCTAACTTCTTGGGCCTTAGGAATCCAAATTTGATGTCTGTACTTTTTTTTTTGAGCCTTAAATTGTATGGAATTGTTATTTTTACCTAATAAACACACAAAAATACACGAGATCAAATGTTTAGAAACATAATTAGAAATTCACAATATGTTATATTAATACAAATGTAAATTATAATGTAAGTACAAAATAACATTTTTATCCCTTAATGAACATCTAATATTTAACCTTTTGTTAATTTTTATATATTTAATCGACTTAACTTTTTTTTCTAAAAAATATGAACTATGCAATTGATTGTTATCAGGTCTCACAGCAATCAATAGGTTTAGTTGTGTGTGTATACTATGTCAATATGTTCTTGAGAGACTTGATTAATGACTTTTCTTTAACAATGAACTATATAAGTTCCTCGCAAAATTAATTTAACAAAAAGAGGTCTTGTTTTAAAAGTTTCACCATATTATTTGGTTAATTAACAATTCAATAAAAAGAAGACATACATTGAGGTTAAGGTAGGTGAAGTTTGTATTAAGTGGGCAAACCATGTTTTTGGAATACTTGCTGCTATTAGAGATAAGTCTTAGCCGATATTCTATTTCTATGGGTTCATTGATGAAGGAAATTTACAAACTTTGTTAGCTATTATTCTGATGGCTAGTATTGTAATTTATATATGTCATCATGGACTTAGAATTTGATGAAGTTATATTTTACTTGTGTAGTTACTTAGCTTGTTACATTAGCGGTGGTAGAATCTAATAAAGTTAGTGCATATTGCTATTGGAAATGACTACTTTTTACTTGGAATATGATGATGCAAAATTATACATTCTGCTTGTTTTTGGGTTGGTCTTTTTTTGTTTACTTCACCAAACCTCTTAGAGTAGTTTTATTATGTTGCTAGATTTGGTTTTTATGTTGATGGAATTTGATAAAGGAAATGAACTGGTCATAGTTCATTAATTTGATTAGTGTTTAGTCTTGTGTGGTTGGAATTTGGTTTATATGTTGCTAAATTAGTCTACTATTTATGTTGGACTTGTTACTTTGATAGAAAATGGCATTGCATTTGGATAAATTATTTTTTTCATTGTTATTCATTTGTTTCTTTTTTTTCAGTGATCTTATAATGTCAATATTCAGTTGACGAATCTAATTAATTTGTGGATTTTTGAAATTTTAAATATGAAAATAAATTGCAGACTTTTTTATTATAACGATAATAATTTCATGATAGAAACAAATCATTCATTATAAATAATGGTTCTAATTAGATTTCGCACCAAAATTAGCAGTCAATTTACTTACTAAAATATGTGATTTTCATTTTTTCATATTTAAAATTTCCAGCCAAAATTGTAAAAAAAATATGATTTTTTTTTTAAAAAAAGAGCCATATTGAAAATTGTTCTGCTTTATTCCAAAAAATGTTATAACATACGTGTGATTAGTAATATCTATCACAAACCTGACAGAGATATTATTTAGTCCTCTTTCATTGACGCTAGCTACAATAATGGTAAAGACAACTATAATGCACCTTCTCGTAGGTCCTTTTTCTTGTAATGTCAAAACCTCAAACTAGCACAAAGTGATAGCCTACTTCGTCCAATCCTACTTAAGCAACACCTTCAAATTCAATTGGAGCTTCTTTTACTTTCAACAGTGATTTCGTGTGATTTACACATTTGACGACGTCCTTTCTTCGACGACAGTTGTACTTCCTTCGATGTTTTTGCTCAACTTTATTTTGAGTTCGCATAAATCCAATCGAGTAGGACCTCCTTTGATGTCGGCATCCTTTATTCGATGGCCGCTTTACTTTCTTTAAGAGTTTTGTGAACTTCAAATCATGATTTTATTCCTCTTAATTTAAGATTTTGCTTGGCTTTACTTCGCGATATTATTTTGTTCATTAAATATTGTGTAAGTTTTTTGTTTAATTAATATTGTTGATAGTTAAGTAGTATGACATGTATTAGACATGAAAATGGAAATCCTCTTAAGATTAAGGTTTGTAAAATGCTTTTAAGAAAATTTTACTTAAAACGTTTGTTAAAATGAGTTTGAAGAGAAGATTGATATGCCAATCTCTCAGGATATGATCATGTGGCTTATGTTACCCACAAATGGTATGGGCATTTGCCCATGCCAAGCTTGGGCAACGCGAGCAGAATGTCTACATTGACCAGTTTGTATGTGCATTTTGCTCATGCCAAGCTTTGATGGCTTGGGCATTTCGTGCATTCCTAACTTGGGCAATGACGTCATGACGTTGGTGTTGCCCAAATGGCATGGGCATGCCATTTGCCCATAGGCAATTGCATGCCGATGCCCATTGTAATATAGGTGACAATATGCCATCTACCATTACTTTTGAACGTTTTAGAATTATAAAATGAAAAAAGATATAGTAAAAATGGAAAAGTTGTAGCAAAAATGAATCAAGTACTAAAATCAAGTGAGACAACAAAAATTGAGCGATGAGGACGTTGCTCAAGAAATTCTTGCTCATAATATTTTTCTCTTGCAAGATGTTGTACTGGAAAAAATTAGGCAACATGCTTATTGCCTAGGAGACATTTGCTGTCACCTAAGCAACAGGCACTAGTCATTTAGATCATAGGCACCTGTAAGTCTGGGAGATGCATTTATTTCCCAAATTGTGAATTTTGTATTTAAGATCATGAAACACCTAATTTTGTTAGATTTTTACCATAATTTTACTAATTTATAAATCTATTAACTCACATTAATCGTTTAATGTTAAAATAAAAGCTTAAAATCGCTTATAGGCTTCTATATGGAAATAAAGAAATTAATCAAAATTTCTTTTACAGATCTAGAAAATATTACTCAACTAATGAAATATCTAATACAAACGCTATTTATTGTATTAGTTTTACATAAAATAAAATCTATTTCTAATTAAATCTTATTAAAGCATGTGATGGAAATGCATAACAGAATGTCCTAAACTAGCACTAATGAGCTATCACTGCTGGGAAGCTAAGCGTCCACATTTGACTACTGCTAACTTTCCTCCTTTAGTTGTATAATAAGCTCTCTTAACAGCTTCCCTCAAATTTAATAGGTAGGGTTGCACATTAAGTTTGGATTTTAAGAAATTAAATTGGATAAAAGTAAGTGCCTTAGTTAAGATGTTTGCAATTTGCTCTTCAGCTAGTATATAGTTGATTTCAAGCTGTGTTACAAGTACTTTGTCTCTAATGAAGTGTATATACAACTCAATATATTTAGTTCTTGAGTGATAGACTAGATTATTGACCAACTTAGTGGCACTCTTATTACCACACCAAATAAATGAAACTGATGTGCATTGCATTCCCATTTCACTGAACAATTATTGCAGCCATGTCAACTACTCATTCTCTGTGCTAGATCTAACTACTATTGATTGTTTCTTTGATGAATAGAAGATTAAATTGTTTCCCAAATATATACAGTAGGCCCAATAGATTTTTTATCATTTAAGTCACATGGCTAGTCTACATCTATAAATCAATCAATTTCATTTCTCATTTTTAACTAAACTTTAAACCATAATATTGTCCCCTTTAAGTATCTTAATACTCGTTTATTAGCTATTCGATGCTGAAGTGTAGGACTAGTAATTAGTGTTAAAAATTGTATATTTATTAAGGGATAAAAATGTTATTTTGTACATATATTATAATTTATATTTGTATTTATGTAATATATTAAGAATTATTAATTATGTTTTAATTATATTTAATTTTAAGTTTTTTTTATCTATTTATTAGATAAAATATTAATTTCACATAATTCGAGGCTCTAAACAGGAAAATGAAGGTCAAAATTGGATTTTAGAGGTCCAAAAACCTTAGGATGGGTTAAGATCGGCTTAAAATTCAGTTTTTAGAAGAAAGGTTGACTTTTTCAGTTAACCAAGCATTGATTGAATGATAAAATGAGCTTACAATAGATATGGATACACTGGATAGCTGTCAATTTTGACTAAATCTCAGCCATTCATTATTCAATGGCCAAGATTGTTTCACGTTGCAGTGGTTAGTGAAGTAAGTTGAAGGATCCGAATCTTTGTATTTGGGTCGACCCGGTCCACCCATTAACCCGCCAAATCTCAACCGTTCTTTGATTAAATCGGACGTTTCATATTGCCCCACATGTGAGGTTGACTTTTGAAGTTTGATTAACCATTGGATCTTGATCCGATGGTTGTGTGAAGTGCATGCATCAAGCTTATCATAAACCACAAAACACTGGATTATGAATATATTTCTCTATAAATAGACCCTCATTTTTATATTTTTAATCATCCCTCTTCTTCTCAAATTCTCTCAATCCCATTGTAATCCTCTTTGTCAGGTGTGTTTTAATATTTTGTATAATTATTTTCATAAATAAATATTAGTTTTATTTTCACTTTTAGCTGTTTTATTTCTTTTTAATTATGAGTAATTTAATTTTAAGAATTATTTTTATTTCAATCATTCTTAGTTAAATAATAATAGTTAGGGTAAGGTGAAACTCTTGAGAAATAAATATGATTTAATCAAATTCTATTTTTAATTATATAAATTAAATTATTTTATAATTAATTTTATACATATTTTATATTTTGAAATTTTGATTTATTGTAGACAAAAAAATAGATTTTGGCAAAATAAATTCTTAATATCTTAATATAAGATATGGTAACATGGTATTTTGATTTATTGTAGACAAATTAAATTTTGGCACAATAAATACTTAATCCATAATAAAATTAATAGGAAAATAATAATAATTTATATAATTAATCTTTTGGGCAATAAATCTAAATTAAAATGGCAAAAAGAATTTGTTAAATTTTATTTACAATTAAAAGTGAATCCATAGCCCTAACTAATTCAATTTCATAGTTTCACTTAAATTAAGTTTCATATATTCAAATTTTATTTTTATTTTAAGAAAAAATAAAATAAACAAATTAAATCTTTTGTTTGTGGATCGACCTAAGACTTATCGAGCTATAATACAACAAGACACTCTTATACTTAGGAGTTGAAAGTTACTTTTAATTCGTGTCAACTAGAAACATATTGACTTAGCTTATGCACAACAAATGATATTTCTGGTCTAGTTAGAATGAGTATTACTAGCCACCAACTAATCTTCTATACTGTCTTGCATCTTCAACGTATTGTCCTAATAGTCCTTTTACTTCTCTCTAAAGCTCAAGCACTGTATTCATTGGTGTTTCAATTCCTTTACAGTTTAACATTTTTGCCTTCATACGTAAGTCTTTGATGTATTTCTTTTGAGACAAAGAATTTCTCCACTTGTATACAAAACTTCTATACCAAGAAAATAAGATAGAATAGCCAAATCTTTCAAAACAAATATAGTGTTAAACTTTGATATAAACTCTTTAAAAACAGCATTACTAGGGCCTATACTAAGAATACCATCAACATATATCAATATCATGATCATAGAGTCTTTGTTTGTTATCAGCCCTTGAGTTTTGAAACCTCATTGTATTAAACAACTCTTGAATTTTTCATACCAAGCTCTAAGGATTTGTTTTAAGTCATACAGAGCCTTTTGTAGCTTGCAAACATATTCAAGATGTTGTGAATCTTTAAACCTTTCAGGCTGATGCATGTAAACTTCCTCAACAAGCTCTCTATTAAAAAATGCATTGTTAACATCCACTGGTCTTATCTTCTCGTTGTACATCACTAGTAAACTCAAGACAACTCTCATTGTTGATGGCTTAACTACAAGACTGAATGTTTCAAAGTAATTTACTACTTTAATTTATTGGAAGCCTTTGGCAACTAGTCGTGCTTTGTATTTAGTTACACTGCCATCTGTTTTGTACTTAATTTTAAATACCCATTTGTTATCAACAATTCAATAAAGAGAAATATTGGAAACCATGATCCATGTATCATTCTTCATCAAAGCATCATATTCATCTTTCACGACTTGTAACCATTTTTTTATAAACCATTGCTTCTTTCATCGTATATGGTTTAGAGTTCTCAACCACAACTTTATAAACCTTTGGTTTAAATACACCTGCTTTGTTTTTGGTAATCATTTTATGTGTGTTTTGAGGATGATTTAGTTGAGTAGTGTTTGAAGGAAGTGAATCATTTGGTGGTTCTTGATTAGGTGGATCAAATATATCAATGTTAGATTGTGTTTCTTTTGATTGGTTTATAGGTGAAGACTATTGTTGATTTCCTTGATCATTTGTGTGTGTAGTTCTTACTGAGTTTTCAATATCTCTACTACTAGAACTTGCAAAGGGACTAAGATTAAAGCTATCATCAAAATAATATTGAAGAGTACACAAGTTATTAATTTCTTGTTATGTATATATGTAAGATAAAGAAGATATAGGACTATGTAATGACTAAAAAGTATAATCAGTAGTTGAAAAAAAACACATATTCTTATAAGATACAAACATGTATCTCTAATATGAGTAATAGACAAACATTGTCCATTTCTTGCAATAAGCTGATCTTTACCTTTTAAACTTCTTCGAATCTGCATATTAGCAATGTTATTAGTATGATGGTAAATGCTACTATCAAGATACTATCCATCATCAGTAGCTCCTTCAAAATTTGCAACAAAAGCTTCTTCAACTCCAAGCATGTATATTGAGTTTGGTATGCAGGTAGATGTAGGCATATAAGCATAAGGTCTAGGTGTGTAAGCATAACAACTATGATAGAATCGAGGACTATTTTTATAGTTGGTTGTAAAGTAGTCAAAGGAACTCTTAAAATTAAAACTAGGATTATAGTTGGCCATATAAGCTGATCTTATGCTTTTACCTTTTTCAAAATGTCTTGGTGGTATAGGTACAAAGTTCTTATTATATTTATTCCGACAAGCATTAACTGTATGATTTAGCTTAAACCAAATCTAACAGAGTGTAATAGCCATTGATTCATTAGGAGCATAATGGAAACATATATTAGCAAAGGAACACATGGTATAAGTTTTGTAGTATACCTATTCTGGCAAGTATTAACTGCATGATTTAGCTTAAACCAAATATGATAGAGTGTAATAGCCATTGATTCATTAAGAGCATAATGGAAACATATATTGGCAAAAGAACACATGGTATAAGTTTTGTTAGCGTATATTGTCCTTTACCAAAACTATTACCAAATGGACCATGATTAGAAAGGAAACCTCTGAGATAAGTATTGTGAAACATTCCTCTGCTATCAACATTGCGTTGACCACCAAAACTAACATAAAAATGGCTCTAGTGTCCACCTCTATAACCTTCTCTTTTGGCATTTCCTCTTATTTGAGCATAATTGGCATTAAACACACTACTAACATTCTGATCCTTTTGAACTTGTTCTAATCTAGATTTATACATTAACAATAATGCGTAGGCATCGTTAAAGCCCATATTAGTAACTAGTAATCAAAGTAGCAACATCAAGATGACGAGGCCCTAAACCATTTAAGGTTAGTGAGATCAAATCTTTTTCTGATAATGGACGACCACAACAAGCTAATCTATCAGCCATAACTTTCATTTTCAAGCAATAATCCTCCAGACTTAAAAAATCTTTCCTAAGCAAACTCATCTTATATTTCCGTTGAAGAACTTTAGCTTGTGATTGAACTCCAAACTACTTTTAAATTACTTTCCAAACAGCAAATGAAGAATACAGGTTAAGAACAAGGCTAATAATACCTTCACTAAGAAAAGAGAGTAATCAACCAAAAAGCTATTGATCCTAAGCTCGCCAATTGAAATAGGCAGGATTTTCAGTTTGCTGAGTAGATCTATCAGCTTTACAATGAGAAATAAATTGTTTTGGTGCTGATGTATCTATATTGATGTATCACTCAAGCCGATTACCTCTCATGGAAGAAAGAACTTGAGATTTCCAAATCATGCAATTCAATCAATCAAGCTTTGTCGGAGTAATAAAAGCAAAAGAGATTTGTGAATGTTGACTTGAATTTTGTGTGTTTTGATTACTTGAGTTGGCCATGCTTGGTTCTGATACCATGAAAGAAAAGTTTAAAATTGTTTATAGACTTTTGTTTGGAAGCAAAGAAAATGTTATTGTTTATAGACTTTTGTTTGGAAGCAAAGAAAATGATACAATTTTTTTTTCAATTCTAGAAAAAATTATTCAACTAACAAAATATCTAGTACAATCATTATTTATAGCATTAGTTTTACATAAAACAAAATTTGTTATTAACGAAGTCTTATTAAAGCGATGATGAAAATGCATAATAGAATGTGCTAAACTGGCACTATTGAGCTGTCGCGGCTGGGCAGCTGTACTTCCATGTTGATTGCTGCTGACTTTCCTCCTTTGGCTACATTATGACCTCTCTTAAAAAATATATACCTGTATTGTATTACAAAGAACAAAAGCATCCTTTATACTAAACCCACTCAAAAAATTAAAAATTGAACAAACACTAATCTTAACTTTTTATAGCTCTTGAAATTGTTGATGATTTTATCGCCATGCTCGAATAAAAATTATTATTTGATGAATATGAAGGGTTAAAATGGAGAGTACTTTCTTTAGAGTGTGAAGATTGGGTTTGGCTATTGCACGGAAGTTTGGTGCTGGTTATTTTAAAGTTTTAAGAGTATCTTAATCCAAATGACTTATAAGTAGTTGATATTGTTAAAAAAAAAAAAAGGTTGAGGCTATTTAAACTAAGTTTTTTATTTTAAAATAATTTTTGATAAAATTACTTAATTAGCCTCATTTCTTTTTTCTTTCATTTTTCAATTTCACAATAAGTAATTGAAACTTTTTTTTTTTTCAATATAAAATAAACTTTGATGTTTGATTTTTTACTTTTCAAAATCAATTTCACAGTGGCTATTACAAACTATTTTAAAAACCTACCATAAAAGAAAGAATATTGATCAATTTTTACCAACCATGAAGATTATAAAAGTTTCTTCGTATTTCACATTTATCCTTGAAATAATAAAATTTAAGATAAACAAGGAAAAAAATGGTAATAGAAAGAAAGAAATAGAGTTTGATTTATTAAGAAAGAAAAAAAACAATGGGAAAATGAATGAAACTGAGATTTTAAGATGTAATAATAGAGAGAAAAAAATCAAAATAGTAAAGTAGAGGGAGAAAATGAGTGTTTTGATATTTTTTATTTTGATTATTGTAGGTTTTTTTTTTTATAAATGGGTATTGCGAGAAATTTAATGGGTTCGTTTAGAAAAAAAATCAGCACGTGTGCATGGCTGATCACTAACGACTTTCACACGCGTGCCGTAAGTCAACCAACGGAAAACGAAATGGCGCCAAGCAGTCACCATAGGTACGGCTGCGGACGCAAAGCTACATGCGCACAAAAATATCCAAAAAATAGAAAAATCATTAGCATTATTTATTAAAATTAAACAAACACCAACAAATTAAAACTCTCCTTGGATTGATCATCAAATCCCTAATCTCACTTCCTTTGTCTTTTAATCAGTTCTTCAATGGCCACCGTAACTCTATCGTCCTCTTTTTTCTCGTCTCAAAAGCCCATGACTGTCAGTTTCAGCTATGGGGTCTCATCTGATAAACTAAACCATACCTTGTTTAGTAGGAATTTCAAGTTCGGTTCAATGAAACAGAGTCGAAGAACAAGATTGGTTCCTGTTTGTGCTGCTTCTGTTGTGTTTCGTGATCTTGATGCTGATGATTTTCGGCACCCACTTGACAAGCAGGTATAATTTTATGAAATTCCTCTTCTTTGAACTACAGTTGGTGATGGGTTGTATTTTTTTCTTGAGAAAAATCTTTTAATTACTGCCGTCATGTTGTGTGTTTTTGGATGGTATTTTCCTTTCTTGAAAATCAAAAGCAGTACGGCGCTTGGAATTTTAAGAGTTTATTTTTGGTGTTCTTCATTTGTGATTTCTTTTATTTTCCTTTTCTTTTTCCTTATTGGCCAGAACACGCTACTATTGAGGGCAATTCCTGGATTAAACGATTTGGGACGGGCTCTACTTGGTAATATCTTTTAACTATTTAATCAATGCCATGTTTTACTATTATGTTGTCGTAATGTAATTGCATCATTGTCTCATCGTGCACAATCATTTATATATGATACTGCCCTTCATTTGCTAGTTTCAAGTTGAAGTTCCAACACTAGCAATGTAACATGACTATGATACTGCTCTTCTTGCAGTTCTATGTAAATTTGATGCACTTTATTTACTTGAATTTGATGTTATTGGGTTGTTATATGGATACATAGACATATGAAGACATTAATTTTTGGAATGTTAGAATAATTTGTCATGTGGAGCAGTTTAACTCATTTATCCATGTTAGAAATGCCTTTTTAGTACACCTCCTTGCTTTAGAGGAATAATGGCTGGACGATGACTGTTATTCTGGTGACATTTCAATATTAAGCAGTTTCTTTGAATTTATTATTGCAGGAACTGTGACGGAGCAAATCATGCTTCTAGAGAATATAGGAACTTCAGTTCTTGTTTCGAAAAATCAGGTTTACATCCAATGAACACCATGCCTGAGTCAGATAGATATATTGGTTGATATATTTATCTTTATTAGTTGCCTACACGAACTTTTTGTGAAGTTTCAGATCTTGAACTGGATTTCTATTATTTTTCCCTTTGATATTTAGTTATGTGTGAGATGTGACTATAGAAAAGACAATCTTATTTGTGGGATTTTGAACTTATGATCTCCAATCAAGTATTTCTTATATCAAACTCTTGTCAAATGGTGTCTTATTATGAATTCTTACTTTCGCTCAGGGAAAAATATACAGCAATTATACTTCTTGGGCCTTTTCCTATGTAGCAAGGACTATGGTGGAACTGGAGCAGTTCTTGCATGAATATGCAAAAGAAAATTCAGAATTTCCTAAAAGTATAGACAATTTTTATTGTTACTTAAGTCTTTAGGAGGAGTGGTTTACAACAGATTTTGATAGATTAAAGTAGCTAATCTCTTCTGGGAACTTGCATGCTGCATATATATCAACTAGAATTCAGAAGCCATGGCTTAGCATCCTGTAACTGCGCGTATTTATTTGTCATGTTATGTCAGACGTGGTTACTTCACATGTTTGGAGTTGTCCTAGCATATTGCATACAATTTCCTTTTGTACATGTTTGTACATTCCTTGTTTAATTTTTATTGTGATAGTATTGATTTACTCTGATATTCTTACTAAACTTTTAATTGTCCTTTCGTTAATTTTTATTGGGATAGTATTGATTTACTCTGATATTATTAATAGAATTTTAGTTGTCCTTTAGTTTATTTTCAGATTATGTTAGTCAAATGAGGCTAGAAAACTCACATGAGTCAGCTCATACAACTGATTTAAGTTGTTATTTGTATTAGCTTCCTGAACTTCATCAGTTAATGACTGAGGCTGCTGAAATTCTGAACCTTGAGGCACCAGATCTATATGTCCGTCAAAGCCCTGTTCCAAATGCATACACGTTGGCTGTAAGTGGTAAGAAGCCATTTGTTGTGGTTCATACAAGCCTTGTGGAGCTACTGACAAGAAAGGAGTTGCAGGTTTTTTCTTGTTTCTTTGTTACAATTATACATATAATTTCGTAACTTCATGGTTTTAATCAATCCTTTTCTGCACCTTAGAATCGCTATATTTTCTGACTGGTCTCATAATAAATCTGCTTTGGATATTTGACTCTAAGAAATATCTGTTACTCGACTTTGTTTCTATTTATAATCTTCTTTTAACCAAAAGTGAAATTATAATATGCACATACTTATAGAAAGGCAGACTAACATTTTTATACTTCTTATTTCTTTAAAATTATTCCATCTTTCAAATGAAGAAATGCTACTGACTTTCTGCTTTTTGATTTTCAAAAATAGGCCGTTCTGGCTCATGAGCTGGGCCATCTGAAATGCGACCATGGTGTGTGGCTCACATTTGCAAATATTCTTACCCTTGGGGCGCATACCATACCTGGTAGTTTTTATTTTTCAGTTTCTTTTATTGGTTGACATTACATGGCTTCATCTGTTATCTTCTTGTTGTTCCATAAAAATCATGTTAAACATATTGGAACAAAGGTAGCCAGAACTTTTGGCTGGGCTTGAGATAAAACCTTACATTCTAGGGTTAAGTGGTTTTTAATTAACAGGGAATAACTTTTTTCCCTTGTTTTAATAGGTATTATAAAAGTTATAATATACCATTTGGTTGAAACATTATAAATGGAGCATTGTTCATACAATCTCCTTATGGCTTCATTTGTGATGACATTGTACGTACAATAATTTGTTGTTTTCATGTCATTTCCCCCATTTAATGAAGAGACAAGAGTAGTTTCTATGTTCAGGAGTTTTATCACCACCAGTTGCAAACTAAAATAGAAAATTCCAAACCTTTGTGACAGTTAGTAATAGTTAGACCCGAGGCTTTAAATTACTGGTGTGCGTGCATGTGGATCCTTATTCTGCACTTCAGTTAAAGCTCACTGTTAATTATAGTTGGATTATAGATCCACTGATCAACAGGCATTATTAGTGGTCTGAATACCTGTGTTTTGCTCAGGAATTGGAGGAATAATAGCTCAGTCTTTGGAAGAACAGTTATTTCGTTGGCTGCGAGCAGCAGAATTAACATGCGATCGTGCAGCCCTTCTTGTTTCCCAGGACCCTAAGGTTTATAAAATAGACATCTTAAATCCAGAAAATATGTAATATCTTGTGCCTTTCAGTTATTTTTGTTATCTGATTCTATTTTATATTCCTACAAGAGGTGGTCATATCTGTTTTAATGAAATTAGCTGGGGGCTGTCCATCTTTGGCTGATCAATTGAATGTGGATGCATTTTTGGAGCAAGCTCGCTCTTATGACAAAGCTTCTTCAAGTCCAGTAGGATGGTACATAAGGTGTGCAATAACATGAGTGGAGCTCCAATAAGTTGTGTTAATCTGTTTTCTTTTGGTTGTCTGACTTTTTGTTGTTCAGAAATGCTCAAACAAGGCAACTCTCACATCCACTGCCTGTTTTACGTGCCCGAGAAATTGATGCATGGTCAAGAAGTCAGGACTACGCTTCTCTTCTGAAACGTGCGATGAAGATGAGCAAAGTACAAGCGGTTTAGCATTGCCCTGGAGATAGTATGGTCGGTTTTGAGTTACATGGTTAGTTGCCCATTCTTATTTGCCTTTTGATTCCAGAAACATCAGCATTCTGGTAGATGAAAAGATATAAAATGGCTTAGCTTTGAATTTTATTATTAGTTAACAATCAATAGTTGTTTTAACTTAATTTCCAAAAGCACTTTCATCCACAAATTGTGTTGTCCTATTCAAAATATGTTGGTTATGAAGTCATTAAATAAAACCTTTTAAAGTTGTCTATATGGCGCAACTAGATTGATGCAATTAAATTACATCTAGGAGCTATAATCCAAATATCTATGCTTCAAAAGTCAAACCATTTTTATCTAACTATTACTTCTATGCACATTCTGCTGGCATAAATTGTAGGATAGGTTGCTCATAAGTCACAACTAATTTATAGCTGTCCTATTGGCCAGCCCATGAAATGACAGGTCGTGATGCAACATCTAATGTATGCACACGATTTATACTGCTTTTTTTATTTTGATTTTCTTCAGATGGTTATTCAGGCTTTCTTTTTCGCTTGCATGGCATGGTTCTTCACATTGCTAACTATTGAAGGGAGCAGAGTTCGTTGGAGATTTAGAAAGTATTAGCTAAACATCTTCACTTAGATACTGTAAATTTACAATTAGGAAATCTTATGCTGGCTTGGAAGTATAGCAAATGCATATGTATGAAAAGTCATTATCATATTTGGTGTTCCATAGAAGCAGATTTTGTTCAATTTTGGTTTACATCATCAAACATATTGTGCATTTTAAACTTCTAGACTTTGATGGGATAAAAATGTTAATTATTATTCTAATACTTTTGAAATCTTACTCTATGTTGAGTGTTATTTCAACTGCATATATAATCATGTTGTTTTTTTAATGTCAAATACAAAAAAAATAATTGGCAGCTGAACGAGCGCTATTTCAGCAATGTGATTATGGAAGGGCAAATATCATAACATGTTGTCAAATTTTTGGTTCTTAACTGTTACCTAGATTATTTGCTGCAAAAGAGCAAAATGTCCTAGCATAGTAATCATCTGGGAGAATTTTAGAGGCTAACCGGGTTTCCATCATATGGTAAACAATGCTTGCAATAAAGCATATTATCTGCAAATTCAGTACACCACAGTGCATGTTGCTTAATAAAAAGAGTCGTTACCAGCCACACTGTTTGTTGTGATTTTTTCAAAATAATGAACAAAGCTGTAGATATCTACTGAAAAGTAGTAGAAATCTCAACAATGGTAGGATTTAACGAATGATGCTAAAACAAAGGCTGCTAAACTTATAGATTAACAAATGTTTAATAGTATCTCGCACTTATCACAAAATTGCTACCAGAACTAAAGCATAAATCAGAATTTCTAGCCTCAATTGTAATTTAAATCCATGAGAGGCACGCAGAACCACATCATCAATCACAGGACCACAAGACACACCATCTTTTGTTTGGTTTATGTTCTGGCTTATAAAACTGATTGGTGTTGAACCCGAACCTGCCTTGAATGTAACTGAATGTTTGGTGGCAGAACCTGTCCCTAAACTTTGCACTGTAAAGTTTTGAACTAATGGTCCTGCTTGAACCCGTACTACAAACATTCCCTCACATGCATCCTTGGCATCGCCAAGTGTAAAATCTAAATTGTATGCAGAACCCTCAGTGAGCATTGTAGTAGCCGTCTCTATGCCAGCTGAAACTGAGACAATCTCTATCGCAGCATTGCCTTTTGGGACATAAAAATGGTTAGAGTCGATATATTTGACTGTTCCTATCACAGACCACTGTTGTAGTGCAGATTGAATAGGGCTTGGTGCTGACTCTAGTAGAACTCCCTCTGTAGAATTACTCAGGAAATCTGGTCCAAATTCAAATCCTCCATTCAGCAATAAATTATCTGTGTCCAAGCCAAAATTATAAAACATAACTTTAGTATGACTGCATATATAAACCAAATACACAATTGAATGCCATTACTGTATATATATGCAAAATATACAATTGAATGTCTCAAGACTGTAACTGTTCAAAAAATTTGGCGACTTGTTACTAAATAAGACAGCTATTTCAAGGGACTCAAACAACAAGGGTTAAATGGTGTACCATATCAAAACAATGGAAGCTCTGTTGTCAACTGGAATCAGTGGAAGCATTAATTCACTTTCCTTGGTAGGTTTTTGGGGTGAATCTTCGCAGTCAGAACCCATCCAATATATAATCAAGATTTAAGATTTTGAATAATAATAAATAATGAAGTATGGCCTATAGCTATATGTTTAGTAGATATAGAAATGCCATTACCATTGCCTTGAACAAGTGTTTTGCTGGTTTTGAGGAGCAGCATGTCGGTCACTGGCCAACATGTGGAATTGTCATCTGATTCTGTTGATTGGCTTTCAATCACAAGGTTAATGGGCTCATCCTGACCCCATCTACCCAAGTAATGACCATAGCTCTCCCAAGTTTCCTTCCCATAATGCTGCTTCGAAGAGAAGACTCCATGGCTGTCCGGTGCTGACACCACAAGATTTGCATTAGCTGAACAATTCTGACCACCTGGGGCAAGCGTCAATGTGAGTATATAAGTCATGTCATCGCCATTGGCAGTGAAAGTCTGATTGATCCTGCCATCTTGAACCAGTTGTATGGCATGTCCATTATCCGGAAGTCTTATGGTTTGACTAGCTGTAACATATTGAACAGTCCCTTCAAAAGTCCACCCTGGAATTGTATTGTTTCCATTCAACAGCACAAATGGGGTGCTGCGATTTGATGTTAAGTTTGTTGGTAGAGATTCAAAATCTGGGTTCTGCAGAATATCTGTGGATAAACGAAAAGAAAAAATAGTAAAGAATAAAAAATAAAGAATGGGTTGTCTTTATATGAACTTGAAGTGTATTACTGCTTTTACCTGCCGCAGATGCTAATCCTGCAAAGAGAAGCTGGAGGAGAAGTGTTTCAAACTGCATTTTCATGCTTAGAGAAGAAGAGAAATGCCAAAATGTTACATATGTCAATTCTTCTTATTGGAACAGATTATGCAACATGTGCTCAAGGCGTTGACTTTGAATTAGAGTCTTCCATATGTAGTTATATTCTGGGTTTCAGACAGCACATGGGAACTTTTTCGTATGAGTTGCAACTTGCAATGTGGGGTCTTAATTATTGAATATATGTAATAATTTCATTGTTGTAATTTGTTGCGGACTTCAGGCCCTCCCAGTATGTGTGGCATAGGATGGCTCTGGGATCTGTTAAGTTAAACTGTCCAAGATAAGTATTAATTAATGCATGGGAAATGCTAGAAATACAGCTTTATCTGTTGCTAAATTGGAATAATCTTTTGGCTCCTCAGCTTTGATGAATAACAACAAACCACCGCGCTTCCAAGCCAACATCCTTGTTGCCCAAACTGCCCACCACTCAGTCTAACAAAGAGGCCCCTCTGGGGTCTCATAATCCGATCAGGGGAACGCCCATTGGAGATATCCGATGCATATGTTCCCAAAAATTTCAGTGATGATCATTACCTGAAATTGGCAGATACTGATCTTAGACAGCAAAAATCAGTGGCGTAATAGTTTTCCCTGATGCACACGTTCCCAAGAATTTTAGGGATCATTTATCACCATCCACAAGACTCCACCCAGGTGTTTTCTTCAACTTCCCTTGTTTCATCACACTCCTTAGCCTTGTAACATCTTCCCACCTCTCAGCCTCTGCATACATATTAGACAAAACGACATAAACGCCGTGATTGTTGGGTTCCAAAGCAATAATCTCTTTCACTGCTCTTTCAGCAACCTCTATATTCCCATGATTTTTGCAAGCTGCCAACAAAGCTCCCCACGTCACAACATCAGGTTTCCACACCATCCGTTTTATCAATTCCTCAGCCTCTAACACCTTCCCACCTCGACCTAGTAGATCAACCATACACCCGTAATGTTCAATCTTGGGCTCAATGCCATACACTCTCTTCAGTGAACCAAAAATCTTGCGACCGGCATCAATGAAGCCAGCGTGGCAACAAGCAGATAGAACCCCTACAAATGTTATATCATTTGGCACAATTTGCTCCTCCTCTAGCTTCCTAAAAAGATCAAGTGCTTCCTCGGCATGTCCGTGACTAGCCAGGCCAGAAATCATTGCATTCCACGTGGCAATATTTCTCTCAGGCATGGAATCAAACAATATTTTGGCCTTTGCAAGTGATCCATTCTTTGTATACATATGCACCAATGCAGTGCCAAGAATCACTCCCATTTCAGGCCCTCTCTTTTTAATAAAAGCATAAACTTTTTCACCTAATTCCAAACAACCGGACTGCGCACACGCAGACAAAACAGAAGCCAAAGTCACACTATTGGGCACAAACCCTTCTAAAAGCATTTGATCAAACAGCATCAACGCTTCATTAGCACGAAAACTTTGCGCGTACCCAGAAATCATCGTAGTCCATACGTTCAAAGTCCTGTTTCTAATTTCATCAAACACCTGACGTGCATTGTTTAAATCACTCGAGACAGAGTAACTCCTTACCAAACAATTAACAACATGCAAATCTAAATCCAACCCAGATTTTGAAACGTGGGTATGAATCTGTTTACAGCAATTCAAAGAGCGAATGTTCGAACAAGCCTTGAGAACAAAAGTAAAAGTATGTTGATTCGGAGCAAAACCAGTCCTTCTCATGTTCATATAAAGGAATATTGCTTTGTCTGGGTATTGGCTACTCGCTTGAGCTCTAATGAGAGTGTTCCACATGAAATGATTTGGGTCTTGAATGCTGTTGAAGAGTCTTGTGGCGTATGAGAGATCACCGGAGGAAGATAGAGCACAAAAGGCGAGTAACCGACTGGCTGCGAAGTGGTCCTGAATGCGAGAAGAGATTATCATTTGAGAATGTAGTTGTTTGAGTTCGTGCATTGACTTGCATTTTTCGGCGAGAAGAGAGAGCGGCGGCATTGGTAGTGGTGCTCGGCGAACAACAGACGTACGTTTGCGAGACATGGTTATGAAAGTCATGAATTTCGGATTTGGATCCCATGCTTTTGCTAAGCACTGTAGGATCTCATGGCACGTGGCATAATTGTTTCTGAGATTTATTTTCTTTCTCGTTAAATGCATTTTATTAAAAAGCCTCAAAAACTCTACGTAATTAACTCAAAGAATTTTTTTTTAAAAAAAAATTACTAACTCAAACCCATTTTATTTATTATCTTTTAAATCTCATTTCCCTTGTTCACTCATTTTTTTTAACAAATTCATAATAATTGTATTCAAATTTGAAGTTTCAACCACAATGACGAATATAAAGAAATAAAAACAAGATGTAGACATGTAAACAAATTTTTTATTTCAATTCTTGGAACTGATTCATGAAGATGTTAAATTTGATATATATGCAAGAAATCTGATTTACATTTGTTGGATTTGATTTTTATAGTGAAATCTTGATTTAATTTTATATTTTCCTCTCTTTTTTCTAATTTTTTTTTATTGTTGTCAGGAGAATTTTATTTTCCTCAAATAAATCAAGGTTTGGAATGGTCATATGTTCATGAGAATGGAGGAAGAAGAAGAAGAAAGAAATTGCCTGCCCAGAATATTTTAAATAAAAAAAAAAAAAAACGAAAAGAAAGAAACGTAAGAACAAGAAGGGGAAGAGTTCTATGAGGTTGGGACAGGTTCAGCCAATCATTACCAAATAAAAAATTAAAGGGAATAATAGAGCCTTTTTAATGAGAAAAAAAATAAATAAATCTCTCTCATCGGAAATAATTATAACACATGTTATAAGATCTCATAGAACTTAGTAAAAGCTCAGCTGAGTACGAGACCCAAATCCGTTTCATTTTGTATTTCGTGGAAACACAAAAGTGGAAGTCGGTGCCAGGGGCATGAAGGTTTGAAAAAAAAATTTAATAGCCCTGAAAATTTTATCCATATCAGCTTTAAGAGGATCAAAAATTTGCTATTGACATTTATATTTAAATTAAATCACACCTCTGTTTTGCAAATTATACTGGCTCAATCGATGATCATCAATAAATTTATTCTATCTCATTATGGGCATTCTTGTTTAAAGAATCAATTAAATGAAATAAACATATAACGGAAAATTCTATACTTAGTAACTTAATCATCTTTGCTTCTATCCGTATGATAAAAGATTCGAAAATTATTATAAAATTAATTGATAATTTAGAGCTCTATATTCTTTTTCAAAATTAACAATACAACAAATTTGTCTCTCTTGTTTTTGTTTGGATATGATTTAAATCCTTACTTTATTTGCATAACCAAAATGCACCCACAGAAAAAATGTGGTCCCAGGAGGTGGTGGATGCCGTCCACAGATCCGTGTACCACAGCCTTTGACACATTTTACAATTTTAACCAATTTAATATTCCACAAAACTTATTTAAAAAAAAAGGGGGAAAAGCATCTCCAAAACGACGTCACACAACACCGCAGAAACAGATCACCTTCGCGAAAATCGCCGGTCGTCAGCATCGAGGAGATTCGGTCGCGCTATCAACGAAATTGGGGCCCACTGCGATCTCCCATGTCAGCATCGGCATCTTTCCTTAATCACCATAACCATTGATCGCCACTGGTGAGAAGTCACAATCGCGCTTCACAAAAACGCAAACTTAAGAAAGCTTTCGACTCCAGCGAAGGAGAGAAGGAGAAGTTTTGTGGATGCCGGGACTAACAGCACCATCAAGTTACTCTCAAGAGCCGCCTCGTCATCCTATCCTTCAAATTAATTCCAAGGCAACCTTTTTATTTTTATTATTATTATTTTCACTGTGTCTCGTATTTTCGTTAATGTTATTTAATCTTTCATGTTGGAGAAGTTTTGGTCTCTATGGAAATTTAACTAAGTTGTAATTCTTGTGCTTTTGAGATTTTGACAGTAGGAAACTAGAAATTATACCACATGAGCATGCTTTTGTTTTAATTTGTTTTTTGTTTGAGTGTGCTGCCACTGGTTGGTGCAGGAACCATTCAATGCGGAGCCGCCACGGTCGGCCTTGATTTCATCTTATGTGACGCCTGTTGATTTTTTCTACAAGAGAAATCATGGCCCAATTCCGATAGTTGATGATATTGAAAGGTAATGTTTTTCTTTCCCGGTTTTCTTCTAAACACGGTTTAATCACTTTCAATCTTGTTTGACAAAATGGCAAGAAAGAAAAAGGGAAAAAAGAAAAAGTGTAGGAAAAAGGCTTAAATGATGATTGAAAAGTAGAGGGAAAGTGGGCGATTGTTACTTTACACTCCTTTGGATTTTTTAAAGAGGGAAGAGTTCAAGAGAGGAGAAATTGCTATATGTTAATTTGACCATTGTGTTCTTAAATTTTGGTGTTTATGCTTGTCCACATTGTAATATTTAGGTTGATGAAATATAAAACAGAAAAAAGAAAAAAAGAGAAGAAAAGAAAAAATTATGAAGGTATTAGAAATATTTATTATCTCCACCTCTCTTATGTCTACTTATGTATCCAACAAATTTTTGAGTTCAGAGAGATTGTATGTCTGTCTCCCATTTTTCCCCTTATTTTTTTCTTTCTAGTAATTCAGGGGAAACAGTCTCTCTATATCATTTTACTTTCCTCCCCACTTCACTGTCTCCTACCAATCTAGGCCTTGAATTTTTTATTTATTAATTGTTTTATTGATTTTGTTACTTGTTTGGTATTGCAGCTATTATGTCTCAATACGTGGTTTAATAGAAAATTCCAAAGACCTGTTTATGAGGGATATTCGGTAAGCCAAATGCTTGTTCCAGAATGTTTGTTGGTTTCCTCAGCGAGTTAAAACTCTTTTGATCGTCTTTTGGAAAATTTACATTGTTGCTTTAACAACAAAGTTGACTTTGCTGTCAAATAACAGGATGCTCCCAAAATACAATATCACTGCCACTTTGCAGGTATGACTTTCTGTATGACTGCTCTCCTTGTAATAAGATATAACTGAAGTATTGGTTTGGCTTTTGTGTGTTATGCATGGACAGTGTGCTGGTAACCGAAGGACAGCGATGAGCAAGGTCAGAACGGTGAAGGGAGTTGGCTGGGACGTTTCTGCTATAGGAACTGGTTTGTTTCTTTAATACTGGATTTGTAATAACTCTAACTTTTCCTTTCTATTTATGTATACAGTATATAAGGAGTAAGAATGCAAAAGCCCCTTGGACAGGGTGTTAATTGATTACACACACGCTTGCTCACGCACACGCACGCACACACATATATGAATCTGTGATTAATTAGGTGCAAAAAATGAAGAATAGAGGGGTTTGGAGAAATTCCTTTGTAGTGAACTTAGTGATTGCCTTGTCGAATGCTCAGAAACAAACTCCATCCCAAGGAAACTGCCTTGTTTCTACCTTGTCTTAAAAAATATCTGGCTCTTTTCCCAGCTTACTACTCATAAAATGTCCACAATTCATTCTTCCATAGCAGCGTACCCGTCTTTTTTCTTGAGTACATCAGATATGCTTCTCAATGTACGAAGAGGACATAACAGGCCGACCCTTGCAAGCAACTTGAGATAGAATTTGCTACATGTTAAAGTCAACTTTTGCTTAGGAGAAAAAGATGATCATGCTTTCCCCAGGCCTTACATCTTACAAAATGCAGCTATTGGGTCTTTCCTTCAAATCAAATCATATTTGTTAATCGTACCATGAGAAGCCATCCCAACAAAACCTGGAACTGATGGGCTCGTTTACTCTCCAAATCTTCAAAGATGGGTCTAGAGAATTGAGGGAAGAGTCATCTTCAGGCATTAGAAAAATGTCGATAGAAAACAGCCTCAATTTATCAAGAAGTTAGGGTCATTTATCCTCGATAACTCCGAACATTTTTCCACTAAAGACAGCAAACATAGAGGTTTGGTGATTTCTGTACTTGAGGGATCACATATTTGTTCTTGTCATCCATTCTTTACGCGATAGCTGTTCCATGTAAACAAAAGAATAGCAAAGTAGAGAGAGATTAATTGCATTCGTATTAACCGAAAAAAGCAGCATGGTTGGAATTATATCTCTATTAGAATTAGCTTTTAAATTTGCATGTGTTGTCTGTACTTGAATAACCTGAAAGAATTTATCAACTTGTTCTTGCTCTTCTGTGCAGTTAGAACTAATTTATCTTTGTTTATTATTTCCTTTCAGCTGTCTGGAGTGGTGTCAAATTGGCTGATGTTCTTGAACTGGTTGGGATACCAAAATTGACAAGTGTCACTAGGTCAGGTGGAAAACATGTTGAATTTGTAAGCATTGACAAGTGTAAGGTACATGTTGGCCTTTGAATGTCATTCTGAAAATTTTGTGCATGTTGGTGGGAATGGATTTTATTTGAGAAATTGTGCTATTTTGTAGGAGGAGAATGGGGGTCCATATAAAGCATCAATTCCACTTAGTCAAGCTACAAACCCAGAAGCTGATGTTTTACTTGCGTATGAGATGAATGGAGAGGTTGGTATACTTGTTTTTGTACAATTTTGTGCTTGTGTAGTGAAATATTGTACCTTAAACAGCACAAGTACCGCATTTTGAAACATAAAAATGGATTGGGAGCTGGTGGTAGTATTTCTGTTGGTAGAAAATACTTCTTTAGTTACACTTCTTCATATTCTTCTACTGACAGAAACTCATGTTTCCCACAATGTGCATCCCTGCTCCTGCGGGCTCAGTATCCTGTTGTTGCTTTGTTTCTTGTGTTCTGGGCCACCTCTTCCTTGAATCCTGTTGAGTTAACCTCTTTGTTGACATTTAATTCAAATGCTTACAAGTCAATGAAAGCTAATGCATTTTTATGCAGACTTAAATGGCATCCAATGCATGTGATTGCTTGGATGATTAACACATTTCGCTCAAATGATATCTCTTGTTATTGCATTAGCTAATCTGAGTATATTATTTTTGTTTTTTCTGTGGTAAAAGCATCTTTGAGAAACGTAATATTTTACAGTTTTGTTCTAACAGTAAGCTTTCTTTCAATTATAATGCCAAAGCCTCTTAATAGAGATCATGGTTATCCGCTTCGGGTAGTTGTACCGGGTGTTATAGGTGCTCGTTCTGTCAAATGGTTGGATACCATCAACATCCTTGCAGAGGAATGCCAGGTTTGAAAAAGTTCACTTTGTTCTTAATTCATAGTCTGTTTACATATTTCTATATGCATATGTTTGAGTTGCTGTTACTACCTTGCAGGGCTTCTTTATGCAAAAGGACTACAAAATGTTTCCACCATCTGTGGATTGGGATAACATTATTTGGAATTCCAGGAGGCCACTAATGGATTTTCCTGTCCAGGTATTTACTTGATGGTGCTTCTATTTGGGAGAGTGTTGGGTGCTCATACATAGACACATGAACAATAGCTGTAAAACCTGTGTTTTTCTTTTAGTTGATAAGATTTGGACTAGCCAACAACCAATCCATCTCTTAGCTACTCAAGCTAATAGCCAGGGGCAAATATGACAGCATTCTAAAATTAGATTGTCAATATAGGCTTTTTGTTGAACTTGCAATCTTTTAAGTCCTGCTGTTGTAGAGGTTGGTGAGAATGAAGATTGTTTGACCTGTTACTGCATCTAGTTGATTTTTCAATGAGAAACATCCAATATAAACCACTTTTTATTGCAAAAAAGCACTATACTGAAAATTGTTGGTTGACAGTGCGTAATTTGTTCGCTGGAGGACGTGAATGTGATGAAGCCCGGAAAGGTTGGTCTTTTTTTTTTTAACATTTACAAACTGTTTTTTTTTTTTCTGTTTATGCATATTGGTATGAAGATTGGATGCGCAAAACCATCTTTTTTGTGGCAGTGTGTCAATCTTCTGAAATCAATTTTCATATTTTGTGCGTTTAGATTTTTTTCCTTAATTTTTCATTAGTTTAAGGTTTATCAATTGTCTGGCAAAGCATGTTTGAAATATGCATGAATTTCTTGGGTTATCAGAATAATTTGAGAATAAAACTGCTTAGCGAACTTTTTGAGTGTGGTATAATGTATACAGGGGTTTCTGGCATTTTTTCAAATTATCCAAATGCTTCACTTCTGATTATGACAGTATGGATGCTCCCCCTTTGAACCTAGAGTTGGACAAGATCCATCTTTCCCCCACCCCTCACTATCTCCCTCCCATCTCTCACTCCCTCAGACAATCACTGCATCTTTCTTCACATTGATGCAGCAGATCCTCAACTATTGTACAACTTGCAGGCAAAAGTTAGTGGATATGCGGCATCAGGAGGTGGCCGTGGAATTGAGAGGGTAGATATATCTGTTGATGGTGGCAAGAACTGGGTAGAAGCCTCCAGATACCAGAAGGCTGGTATCCCATATATTGCAGATCACATGAGCAGTGATAAATGGGCATGGGTATTTTTTGAAGTCATTGTTGATATTCCACGTAGCACTCAAATAGTTGCCAAAGCGGTATGTCATCTATTTATTGATAAACCAAATTATCCACAATCATAGTGTCCGTAGCTCCAGATATGTTGATTCGTATTTAGTAATCAGATATAATGTTATTTTAAAAGAAGCATGCTCCCAAGTGCCAGTATCAGAACTCAGAAGGGATAGACTAGTAAGCGGCAGATTTGTCTCTGTATTGCATCCGTTAATGAAATCAACCAAAATTGTGTCATATGTCAACTGGTTAGTCATTTGTCACCCAATAAATGAACTTTGAGCCCTTGGATGAACCAAAATGCAAGTTGTAACTCCAGATAAAACCCAAGGAATTGAATGCTGCAGCTGATCATTTGATCGAAATTGCTGTCCTAGAGTTGAGGTTGTGGATATATTTCCCCTTGTTCTGCGAGATTTTTTTGTTGGTTGGCTCATAGTTACACTGAAAGATGCTCTCTTAAAAAACTGCTTCTCTTGTTCAAGAATTTACATTTAACAAATTTAGTTTCATGTCTGAGCAGGTTGACACAGCTGCAAATGTCCAACCTGACAGCGTGGAAACCATCTGGAACTTGAGAGGCGTACTTAACACCTCATGGCACCGGGTTGAGGTTCGAGTTGGACACTCAAATATGTAGACTTAGCAGAAACAAAAATAAAGAAGTTGAATAGTTTCTTGACATACTGTAATAAGTAGTTGGCTCTTCGTGATGTGCTGTCCACAAAAATAATGTGTATAGCTTGATGATAAAATTCATTGGGTTGTTGAAACTTCTTTGATGAGGCCATTTTCTTTTAGTGCTGCATTTATGCTGAGTCCATGTTTTGAATTATTGCGCTATTGCCATTTCTGGGCCAATGATGTGACTAATGAAAAAAATTGACAGCGTCCGAGAGTTGGGTGACTTTGCTGTGGTTTGGAATGCAAAATTGTGCAATGGCCTTAAAATTGTCTATCATGGTAGCTTTATTGGGTCTTAGGTGAGAGAGACTCTATTATTTGATCAGGTGGCTTTATGTGCCAAGCAGAAATCTAGGCTATTGGCAAAATAAAAGTTGTTGCCTTTGGCAAAGTGTCGGTGATCATTCAGTTATGTACTTAAGCGGTGGAGGAATTGCCTTAATCATTTCATTGACTGATTCGAATCACGCCGAAATTATAATGGACATTTCATCACATGGGCATATGTCTACAACACGTTTAAATTTGGAACATAAATATATTATGCTTTTCATGTAGACAAAACACGTAGTACAACTGCGCAGGTCTACAATGGAATCAAAGTACTATATATTATTTATTATAGCTGGTTATGGAAACCGAAAAAGGGGGGTCTGCAGAAGCAGAAACTGAAACCTCCTTGGGTGCTATTTTTATTATGCTTTTTTCCTTGGGTTCATGTTGCTAATGTTGGGGATTGGCAACACAGAAGACAAGTGGGCATCAACCGAAAGCAGCTTGGTTAAAGGAACATTTAATCACTAATTGACAGACATTCTGTGTGTGAACTGGTGTGAACAGAGCATTTAATAAACAGATTATGCTTAGTCTCCTTTTCACTTTAATTTAATCATGCCCTATTGTCCTTTTCTCCTTCAACTTGTTGCGGTAAGTTTCCACAAGTTCATATGAAATAATCTTGGGTCATCGTCTTCTTTATGTACTTTCAAGCTGCTATGCTTGGCTGCATCTGCAATGACATTCACAATTGCACGCTACCGTGTCTTTATGCAATGACTAATGACGTATTAAACAACACTTGGATTTGCACTGTTGGCAAATTATTGGAACCTTTAGATCTTGCCCTTTCCGAAACCTAAAAAGCTATTAAATATAATGCACTTAATATTTTCCATTTTGGTGGCCTTAAATGGAAATGTCGTCCCCATGGCATTTATTTTTTATTTATTTATTCTTTTGGCTGGCATGGATACGTACGAATGAAACGAAGCGCTAAACGATGTCAAGTATAATTTTTTTTTTTTTTCCGTTAAACGGTGTCACATATAAAATTCAAATTTATTTGCAGGGTATAAAATATATAAATGGCGTCACATTTTGGCTTGGCGGGGAGCTTGCATTATTAAAATACCACCAGCCTACCGCCAATCCACCTTGTTGCCAATTATTCCGAAGCTGAATCATTATTTTGATACTACTTTATTGGTGGAGGGTCATTAAATGGGCAAGTAAATGAAACTCATGTGAATTTAGTCACGTTTCTAAAGATGAGGAGCCCATATGTGCTGTCGGCCACCGAAATTACAAGGAGTGAAGGAGATTTTTCCACTCGAATATTTCTAGGACCTCCAGATTTTCTTTTCTTTTCTTTTCTTTTTTTTTTTACTTTTTTTCTTTTTCTCAATGGACATATAGATCCCTGAAATTTAATATACAGTTAGATACTTATTTTAGAAATAGTCTTCTGTAGTTCTGCTAACAAATTTCATCTATTTAAAAGGAGATTAGAGCATATACATCAAAATTAATGTATTATATAATATTCAAAATCATTGTCTCTTTTTAAATAAGTTAAAGAATATGATAATACCGAGCCATAACGAAACTAAGAGGATTCTTTACTGTAGTTTTTATATTTTATATTTTATTTTTAAAAAAAGGTTAATAAATTAAGAATAAAAATAATTGTAGGAGGCGCCGTTTTTGTCGTCCTCACTTATCAATGCTCATAGTTAAAATTTACGACAAAAGAGTTCAGGACAAATACATTATTCATTTTTGAAATTAGGGGGAGGTTTGGTCATTTAGATAAATCATAATGTTACAAGTGTCTTCTTATTTTATATTTTGAGTAATAATGTGGATAGTTGTGAGAGGAATTTTTTTGTATCAATGGGACGTGTCAACAAATAGGGTAAGATTTTAATAGAGGTATCAATTATATATTTATTTCTAGAACGCTCCATCCTCCAGCCCCTACATTTTATTCTTATCTATAGCCTTTCCACTACATTTTGTCTTGCTTAATAGAATTAATTATTAGCCTTAGAAATTTTCATTTAACCCTAGCCTTAGATTGGTTGCTCAGTCATTCATGTCTCAAATTATCTTCTTCTAAAGATCTGTGGATTTTTCAGCATGATGGATAATTAAATATGGATGCTGGCCACTGTAAATTCAATTTCGTCACATGGTATTCTTTTGTTCAATAAAAAGAAGATACAAAATTGAAGGAATCAGGCTATTCCCTCATCTAGGATTCTACTTTGCTTTCTAGGGATGTTAAGACTCGACATGGGTTACATTTTTATTATTTTCTATTTAATGTTCCACGTTATACCATATAACGTGGGATTCTATCTTCTCCCTTTCTTTTCCTTTCCCTTATATGAAACTTTACTTTGAAGTTGATTTTACTTTATATATCATAGTATTCGATAAAAACATCCATATTACCAAACACTCATCCACTTTGACTTGATATCCAGAGCTTTCATTTCACAATCTTTGTAGCCTTAAAGCCGCGACACCACAATTGCATGCAACCAGAACAGTGCTAGATCAGCTGCTTTTGATTCTGAGAATTCTTTAGCAGCATGCAGCTTGCTGCAATAGCTTCCCACGTTGCGATGTTTACAATAGTAGTATCAAAATGAAAGCATGAACAACGGATAGCAGCTTTACTACCGCATATGTCAAATCAACTTGGAGATTCTTCTGACTTGATATCAATAGCAAAAGACTGGCCAGTAAAATAGGGGAGCAGCAAAAAAACCCCTTTATGTTACTTTAGTTAGTGACATGAACTGTAAGAGAAGTAAGTCAGACTTTCAGGGATGCGACTTAACTGCCCTTTTTAACTAATTCTGTACAATCGATTCTATACATGAGAGCATTACAAAGGGAAAAAATGATAAAGAGGAAAAAAAAAAAATAGAGAAACATTGTCTTAGCACGTTTCTCCATAATTCAACCGAACCATTTCGTTATTGCGGTGTCCCTGTTATTAAAATAAATAAATAAATAAAGATGGAACATCTCCCTCTATAATAATAAATGAAACGTGTCAATTAATGAGGCAGAGCATTACACTATATACAAAACAGTCTTGCCATATTGTTAATGAAGTTTTACATAGTCATCATACACCCTCAACCCATTCATCTGATCAGTTGACTGCACTGCATGCCCACAGATGAGCTTATTGATCATGTCTCTGCAGCAGTGGTTTCTTGCTTTGCTATGGATGATTCTTTACATTTTCTACGTAATTTTAAGTGAGTTCAAGAGAGTTTCTAAGCTGTCAGGCCCGCCTACGTTTCCTGTAATCGGATGCTTGATATCCTTCTACAGAAACCGGCACCGTTTGCTGGATTGGTACACTGAACTCCTTGCAAAATCGGCCACCAACACGATTGTTGTCAGCCGGTTTGGTGCAAGAAGAACCATTGTGACGGCAAACCCAGAAAACGTTGAGTACATACTCAAGACCAACTTCAACAACTTCCCCAAGGGCAAGCCTTTCACCGAAATTCTGGGTGACTTTCTTGGCTACGGGATATTCAATGTGGACGGAGAGCTGTGGCGCTCTCAGCGCAAGATGGCAAGCCACGAGTTCAGCGCCAGCTCGTTGAAACAGTTTGTGATGAATACACTCAAGGATGAAGTTGAGAACCGGCTGTTGCCCTTGTTGGATTCATTAGCAAAGTCATCCGAAGAAGTTGACTTGCAGGAGTTGCTAACAAGGCTTGCTTTCAATATGATATGCAAAGTTTCGATGGGGACAGATCGCTGTTGCCTGGATCCTTCTTCGCCCGTGCCACCTCTTGCCAAAGCTTTTGATATGGCATCAGAGATATCCGCCCGGAGGGGAGCTGCTCCTTTGTTTATAGTTTGGAAGATTAAGAAGTGGCTTGGAATTGGATCAGAAAGGCAGCTCAAAGATGCCGTTGAACTAGTCCGCGAATACCTTGAGGAGATTATCCATAACAAGAAGATGACTGTACTCAAGGGAGAAAATGACAGCCAGGATCTGTTATCTCGGTTGATAGCAGCTGGCCAGGAGGAGGAGGTAATAAGAGACATGGCGATAAGTCTCATCATGGCAGGAAGAGACACAACTTCGGCAGCAATGGTGTGGCTATTCTGGTTGATTTCAAGTCACCAGGATATTGAACAAGAACTGGTTAAGGAGACAGGACTCGTGAGTGAAGAAATAGACTATGAATCATTGAAGGAGTTGAGATTGTTGAAGGCTTGCATTTGTGAGTCAATGCGACTATACCCTCCCGTGGCCTGGGACTCAAAGCATGCAGCCGCCGACGATTTGTTGCCGGACGGGACAGCAGTTCAGGCCGGAGACAGAGTGACATATTTCCCATATGGAATGGGGAGAATGGAGGCATTATGGGGCAATGATTGGTTTGAATTCAAGCCACAAAGATGGCTTTCCCAAGGAGAACCTGACAGGGTCTGTCCGTACAAGTTCCCAGTTTTTCAGGCAGGTCCACGAGTTTGCCTCGGAAAGGAGATGGCTTTCATTCAGATGAAATACGTGGTGGCTTCAATAATCAGGCGGTACCAAATCAGGCCGGTCAGGTCCGATCAACCGGTGTTCGTGCCACGCCTTACAGCCCACATGGCCGGCGGATTGAAAGTATTTGTTCGAAGGAGAGAACAATTAAGTTAAGGCTTCCAATTAAATTTAGTTGAAAGTCAATGGTTTTAGTTTTAAATTTGATGGGCAATGTAACATGCCGTTGCCTCTCTAGTATTATAGTTAGGAGAATTGTCAAATGCGAACAATCATATAATGAAACCTCTGGATACCTTAATCACCATCGCTGATCACAACAGACTAGAATGATTGATCATGAATGTCGGCATTCATTTTAAAATCAGGTCAGCATATTAGATTAGATGTCTTTTATTATGATAGCGGTTAATCAATACGAGCCGAGACTAATTAGTTAATGATTACGAATAAACATTGAACAAACAAATTAAAATACATAACTCTATTTTATTTTATTGGGGAACAATATGATAATCTTTTGCTTTATATTAAACACATATAATTCTTTAATCTAATTAATCTATGTAAATAAATTAGTGTAATTGGGAAATAATAATTGAAATTTGAACTCGAAGCACATGCGTGCTTGGAATGATTATTTGAAATTGTATTTGTTTACGTAGAAAAAGATGGAGGCTGGCTATAATTATATATGTGGTATTAGTCACAGCACACAGTCTTTCCTTCGGGCTTTAATTTAATTTTATTACGCGTGCTTGGAATGATTATTTGAACTTGTATAATTGTTTACGGAGAAAAGGTCAGAGGCTGGCTATAATTAGAGGTAGGCAACGGACTAGACGGCACAAGACACGGCACGAGTACGTTTCGATAGGGTACACGGCACAATATGCACGCGGGTCAGGCCGGGTTCAGAATTTTAGGCATGCGAATTTTAAAAACACGGCACAATTAGCGGTGGACTAAAGTACGGTATGAGAAAAAATACATAATAAGCACGCTTCATTAATGAGTTAACACGCAGCCCGTGAGCCATTAATAATACTTGGAATAAAGTATATCAAGATAATTTTTTTTAATAAAATAGAATAATAAAATATTATGAACTTATGATTTTACAAATATTTTAAAATTAAATTTTTTAATATATTTTATTAAATTAATTTAAGTCTTAGTTTTAAAAAAAAATCTAATTGTTTTATATTCATCATTTCTCATTTATTTTTAATAAATTTTAACTGTGAAATTAAATATTTAAATATATATTTATGAAATTATAATAAATTGATAATAAAATATTAATTGTTCCTTTAATATTTAATAAAAATTATTGTTGTTGTTATTATTATTATTATTATTATTCTTATTATTATTATTATTATTATTATTATTATTATTATTATTATTATTATTATTATTATATGGGTGGATGAGCTTAAAAAAATATATAAACTTGAGAGAAAAAAAAGTTAATGAACCTTGTTTGAGCATAGCCCATGGCACAACGCAAGTAGAGTGGGCTTGTGCCGTGAGCCGTACTAGACTTAAAAAAAAAAATTAGGTATAACATAATGACTATCATTAATTATAATTATACTATCGCACCATACATGTGCAATTTTATAATAAGCCCTAAACAAATTAGAAAATGAAAAAAATGCACTGTCTAATGTATTTGTTGTATTAACTTGTCCCATTCTTATTAAATTACTGCATAGTTTATATAATATTTCTTTAGAGCTTTTATTTAACTTTGTTATTATATTTTTTAAATGGTAGAAGAATGGATAAAATCGAAATTAATTTTTTATCCTTAGTTCTCTCAAAATTCGAATTCCAATGGCTAGTTAAATAAAATCACTCATCACTCCCCTTCAGATTTTTATTTAATTCTTTTCCACCATATAATGCACAGAGATTGATGGAACATTAAAAATTTATGTTTCAAGCCGTAATAGCGTCACTAGTGACTCAAATTGAACCAGCCACTTGCAGATAAAAAGGACAGTGAGAACCGCTATTTTATGCCGTGGAGATTAGTGACACATTTTAGAATCTTAGAAGTCAACGTACATTTATGCACACTGGCGGAAAATGACAATTAGGGATTATATATATTTTTTACTGGGCAGCAATCTCTAAAGAGATAAGCTTCCAAATTGCGTATTCCATTCTTCATAGGTACCAAGTTCATTCAGAGAAACAGAAGCCCGCACCTGTTGCAATGCATTCTCGAAGTCCTGTGTAAAAAGATAACGAGATGGGCCTCCGTCAATCAACCCGATAAAACTATGCATTCCCGTGCACATTTAATTTAATTGATTTCTGCCTATAATTACCTGAAGAGTTACTGGTTGCATATCATCCTTCTGCAGCCTTGTAATCTCTATTCCCTGTTTCAGGGCCTCTCTCAGTGGACCCATTGATGCTTCCTTCACTAAGTTTTTCATGTCCGATCCTGAATACCCTAGAAACACATGCCAAGCCAGGAAAATTTGAAACAAAAACTAAAATATCAACATAAAGAACCACAGAGCTAATAAATACGGTTCTGAATAATTCAAAGTAAACACCTTCAGTTAATTTGCATATGGTATTAACATCTTCATCAGAAAGCTTGAATAATCCATCCTTCTCTAAAAGATTACGTATGATCCAGGCTCTCGCTTCTTTATCCCCGATACCGGCAGGTTAGTGACACATCAATTGCAATAAAAGTAGTTATCTAAATAAATGTGAAATACATCTTGCACCTGATGAAGGAAGGGGAATATAAAGCCTCTTAGTAAGCCTCCTTCGTGCCGCTTCATCAAGTTCTTGAGGTCTATTTGTTGCTCCTGAA
The DNA here is from genome assembly GCA_030449905.1 of Luvunga scandens. Classification (NCBI taxonomy): domain Eukaryota; kingdom Viridiplantae; phylum Streptophyta; class Magnoliopsida; order Sapindales; family Rutaceae; genus Luvunga; species Luvunga scandens. The sequence goes on along the minus strand of JASUUG010001122.1, from coordinate 1,000,731 downwards.
TAATTTTAAGTGAATGCAACTGCTAAGTAAACTAAGCTACTGAAAATCAAGAGTAAAGACATTTAAAGGAGATTGAGGCAAAACAAATGCAAATTGAAACATAGTCTGTTTTTATTTTTTATTTTTATTTTTTTATTTAATAACTGCCCCAAAATTCGGTACAAGCATAGGCTTTTATAACCCAAATTTATTGCTTAAAACTTTTGAAAGTAATTAACTACTTTACTTTCTTATACAATTTTTTCCTTTTTAATTGTGCACAAGATTATAGCAAAGTACATTTTGAGTTAACCATGCAATTGTGAACCAATACTCAGATTGTCTATTCACTTGCAGAAAGCACATTAAATATTGAGTTAAACATCCAAGGGTCAACCATGATCATTTCCTAACAGATATTGCCAGGCAAAGAGTGAGAATATGAACGAAAATGAAGAGAAACTCAAGAGTTCACAAAATATACCACTCTGAAATGTAAATGCAACACATTTGGATATTTGGGATCATGGATATCTGGAAGTTAAATCTAAGGAGAGCCAGAGAGAATCTCACCACAAGAGTTTCTACCAGACCCAAAATCTTGATAGGTGCTATGATATAGCTGCTTAATACTATTCATATTCAGCTTTTAGGTTTTCTTTTATTTATGTGGATGCAGATAACTCTTAACCTGTCAAGACCCACTTAGTATTCTGTAGAGTGCAGATACAATTAAGACTTCTGAAGCTAAAGCAATGTACATACTAATCTTTTGCCTTTTCTTTCTCAGGAACCAGAAAAATATGTAATTAGAAAATTCTCCCAAACAGTTTTCCAGTAGCCATTGCAAAAGAGGAATGCACAGTAAGCTTAAAGAACCTTAATTATAGCTAAAATATGCAGGATTATGCTCTCTTTTTGGTAACAAACCACTGGCAGTGGCAGTCAAAACCTTTCTCCTAAATCGGATACAATATACATAAACTAAATAATTGAATTTAGGGATTCAAAATTTACCTACAAGGAGAATTTGCTCACTGCCACTGTCAAAGCCCTCCATTTCAATCAGGAACTGTGTTTTAAGTCTTCTACTTGACTCATGTTCACCATCTGACTTGCGCTGAAAACAAAATCTTTTTAAGCAGAACAGTTTGTTCACCAGCAAGACTAGCATTAATATGATGAACATACATGTAAGGCAGCATCTAGACAAAAACAAGCATAGTCCCCATTCCCTATGGACCAAGTAGAATCCAAGCTGAAAGAAACCTATCTAAATCATTAACCTGCCTCACAGAAACCAGTCTTCCTGTACAAGGGACTGATACAGCAACAATAAGGCAACCTGAACCAACACTGCAGGTTTGTCGTTAACAGCCATTAAGTTTACCAACCTGAGAAAGAAGCGAATCAATTTCATCAACAAAAATTACAGCTGGTTGACGGCAACTGGCAACTCCAAAAAGGGCCCTCACTAGCTTTTCACCCTCACCAATCTACAGATATCAATTCAATTGAAATTCATTTTAACATATGATACAATCCGGGAGAAAGTTTTAAAATGATTCAGTACTAAGCTGTTAAAAGATTAAGAGACAATTTGGGAAGTTTTATCTATCATTGCAATTCAATTCTGCGTGATATAATGTGTATCCCAAGTTACAATATAAAAAATTGATAATCGTTCAAAATTTTCCTGGGGAATCAGAAACTAACTCTATGAACAATCACACAAATAAAACCAAAAAAAAAATACTTACCCACTTGCTTGTCAGTGAACTTGCAGATATAGAGAAGAAGGTTGCTTTTGCTTCTCCAGCTATAGCTTTCCCAATCATTGTTTTTCCTGTTCCCTAATACATAATAGGAAATAGGTACATCATATACAAGTGGTGTTTGTATCTTCCATATGTCAGAGGATTTAGTACTTACAGGAGGACCAAAGAGAAGAAGACCTTTTCCTGGGGAACGACAGCCTTTAAATATGTCAGGACGCAGTAAAGGCCATATAACCATCTCCATCACACATTTTTTAGCATGCTCCAAACCAGCTACAACATTATCAAGCAGTAATGGTAAATTACAAAAACTTCATAGATAAACAGATTGCTAAGAGAAAAACTGAAAAATGTAAGGAATCACTTAGTACCAATGTCATCCCATCGGACATTGGGATCACGATCCATAATCTCATTACTAACATGCTCAATCAAACGAGGTTCCAAATTCCTTAATTTTTCAGGAAGCTCTCCATCTGGACCACATAGCATCTCCAGACTATAATTGAAGCACCAAAAAGGCATTAGGACTTGCACATGTTCATAATTGTGTGCACGTGTATGATAGATAGAAAAACATTATTGTCAAAACATAAACTGAAATTCTGAATGAACAAGATGGACAGTAAAAATTGCATGCCTCTTTCAAATATGAAGAAAATACTTCCCTAAGAAACTATATGTAAGTCAGGTACAGAAGTTTACAGTTTTTTTAAAAGTGCAATATTGTTTGATTCGTTTTAAGGCAAATGAAGCAAACTGATTCCCAGCAAGCAGTATTTGTGCAGTGAAATTATCATCAAAATACAGAAGATAAGCTTCTGATTTGTCAAAACATCTGGGTATACTTGGGCTGTTTGTGCATTAAAAAACTGGAACATCCTTATTTCCCAAAAGCAATTTGCAGTCAAAACTTTTTAAAAGTTCCTCTAGTTAATTTCACAAAAAGTGGTTTTATTCAAAAGTACTTTCTACAAAAGCCAATCAAATACACCCTACATAGAAGAAACATAATCTCATGGTTGAAGATCCTTAGTAAGTTTTCCAAACTTGAAACAATACTGATGACTGTCAGCCTGTCACGTGTGAACAAAGATATGATTTAAGGTATTCTGTCTATATTTAATGATATGAATTTACATAACTCACCATGCCTTAGTAGAGTCCTCTAGTGCATCATTACTCTTTCCTGTGCACCTTGAAGTCATGTTTCCAACATTGCTCCCATTAGATCTAATAGGAGGAACAAAACTACCACGAACTCCACGACGTGAAATGCCATACGATTTTGCACCATAAGCCCTAATGTTTGGATTGTTATCACTCTGAGGGGAAACTGAAGCACCCGACGATCCCACCAGCCCCCCTTGTTGCCTAACATCCCTTTCCTATGTCAGATAAGGTTGTTATTAACAATGATTCTTGTGGAAAAAACATAAGCTGGAGAGAAACTGATTTAGCTTCCATAAAATATTTCGAATAAATTACAATCCTTTTCAAGCTGTGATCTTATTATTCAATCTACTCTCTCTCTTTCCATCTCCAAAGGACTATGTATATCAGATATATATGATTTAGTGACATGCTTTTACTTAAATTCATATGTTCTGCAATGAAAATATTAATCCTGTCCGGTGTAACAAAAAATGGTGTCTAACTCCATGTGGACACAACATTAAGCCATTAGGTAAAAAATGAACATAGAGAAAAGAAGGGGAAAATAAACTACCTCAAGGCCAAATAATGTCACAACCAAAAACTGAGAAAAAGGGTTCCATAGTAAAATAAGTACCAATTTTGCTTTTGCAGTAACAAATCCATTGGCAGAAACATTGTTGTCGATGTCAGTGCCTGATGGTGACTTGGAAATCCAGTTTGTAGGGCTACTAATTTCAACATGTGCACGTTTCATCCCCGAACTATTTCTATAACCTCTTTCTTCCTCTTCAGCTTTAAAAAATTTGGAGACACTATGACCCTTCGGAAGGTTGGAAAACAAGGATGACTTTTCTACAATCACGCAATCTTCAGAGCCGTTGCTTTTGGAGTTCAACATACTCCTGAAGGAGCCAGTATTTGTCTTCATGATGCTATTCCCATACAAGGATGCCAACTTTCCTTGTGTCATAACTTTTAATCCACTGCTAAACAAATTGCTCTGTCTGTCCAAGCTGCGTTCCTGAGAGAATTTGAGATTTCAATTTGTTAACCTCACCAGTGGGCAGCAGATATTCTTCTAATGCTTGTGGGAGCAAAATACTAAACACCATGATACAAAAAGGAAGGTTCCTAAACAACTTATCATAAAATCAGTTAGAGAATCCTATTAGAAAAAGAAAATTCATGAATAGGGCCTGTCAAACTGTCATTAAAAGAGAAAAATTCGTGTTCTATACCAATTCACTTGTAGCCCGTTCATTATATTGCTGTAGATTTGCTTGAAAATACCTTGATTGCTTAATCTTCTCAATATCTATTCCTCCTTTCAAGCTAAAAGCACAGCCAGGAGCTCTGCCTGCCTGTTCAAATGCTCGGCTGAGAGTGCATTGAACAAATTATCAAAATTGAAAATCAGATAGTATATCTAAGCAAGTGAAAAGAGAAATTTGACATAAATGCATAGTCATAGTCAATGGACCCAAATCAAAATTAATTAAATTGAAAAAAAAAAATCAAAGTTCAAATGTTTAAGGAGGACTCTATTAACTCCGGGCATTCTTCACAGTCAACATCCACCTTTATGCAGAGAGACAATGGACATAAGCTCCATGGAATGCCAAGTCATCTACAGTTCATTAAATAGGTAAAAGTGACTAACCCTCATTTTGTTACTTCACCATTAATCAGGTTCTAACAACAAACATATCAGAAAAGAAAATCACACTAAATTGCAAAATTCAAATAATAAAAAACTTTTCAGAGTTAAAATTCCAAAAAGAAAAACGAATATCCAGCTTAAGCTCCAATCTCAATCATGCCATTCACAATAAAATCCAGAACACTAAAGCTCAATATCTTAAATTATAGAACTAAAATTAATATAATTTAAGTAAAGATACACAAATAAATGCGTAGCCTTATATCAATCAAGATCTAATCACAAAAAAATCTTTACAGAACTACAAAGTAATAAACGTATTTCTACCGATCGGAGTCCGGAACGAGAGCGCGCCGAGCCTCTTCGAGTTTGGCGATGGCTTCGCGGCGGATAGGGCGAGTAAGGATCTCGTCGGTTTCTGACTGAGTGTGGGAGTCGAGGAAGCCGAGGAGACGGAGACTGAGGAGCCGAGCCGAGGAGAAGTCGCGCTTGTCGAGGAAGTAATCGGCGCCGAATTTCAGGGAGTGGAGCCGCTTCAGGTTGTCGTCGACTTGCTTTCTCCAACACGCCGTCGTTTTAGGAACCTCTCCGCACTGTTCTTCTGCTTCCATTTCTCTTTCTCGCGGTTTCAACAGCGGAGAAGAGAACGCTGGTTTTTTATTTTCCTTTCCCGCCATCCTCTTTTTGGTTTTGGGCGCTACTGGCTTGTTTGGACTGGGGACTGCGTTTTGAATTTTGGCCTTGGGTCAGGTGAGTGGGAATTTGGGATACAGGCATATGGCCCTACTTTTAAGGTAAATTACGACATGGCCACTGAATCAATTTATCACATGGGAAATAAAAGAAAAACCTTCAACAATCGCCAATTAGACATTTGGCCAAGTCTTAGTGGGTCCTAATAATGAGATTTATAATATTATAAAAAATATATTATAGATTGCACGCGGGAAATGCTACTTGCCCCTGGTCAAACCCCGGGTCAAGCCCCGAAACGGCAAAACATTTGTCGTTTCATCTGTTATTTTTTTTGTTTTCTTTTCACATGAAACGACGTCGTTTCATGTGCGAGGTGTTTCCGTTTGGACAGGCTGAATTTCAAGGTTAGCATTCGTAGAACCGGGCTGCAGGTTAGCATTTCAAAGCTGAATTTCACCATCTTTATCATCCTCATTCAACCCCAACATCTTTCTCGCTTCCATCATTTTTCTCTTGTTTCATGTGTTGCTATTGCACAAAAAAAATCAGGCTACAGCTTGATTTCAGCTGCTATTATTGGCATGAGATCGACTGCAGCTTGATTTCGACTAAGGAAGCTTGGCATGAAACGATCTCTTCCCCTTTTCGTTCTCTTGATTTGAGCAAAAACCCAACCGTCGGCACCCTCTTGATCCTCAACATCATGAAATTTCCCAAAAAAACAAAAGAAACAAAGAACAAGAACAACGAAGGCTTTTTCTTTTTCTTTTTTTCTCTTGAGATCTAATTAATGCTTGAAGCAGCTTAATTCTAAAATACTTGTTTTAAACTTATGTATATATAATTTACGGAGCTAGGCTAGTAATACAGAGAAAAAGAAGAAGAAGCGAACCGCCGCCTAAGAAGAAGGAGGAGATCAGAAGGGCTGTCAAATAAGCGAACAAACCAACCAAACCCACTTTCAAAACTTAAAATCTTTCAATGGAAGTCGAAGGGCAGCGAGAATTAATTCTTCGTGGGCAAGTTGGAGATGAGGCGGAAGCTTGGGGTTTAATTATTAAATAGCAGGATGGATAAGGGGCGAGTGAAGGAGAGGCCAAGGAGAGGAGACGCCAAAAAATTTTACAACAGAAAGCCACGCACATGAAAGAATCTACGAATGCTAACCAAGAGGACAAGCCACGCACATGAAACGACGTCGTTTCCTTGCAAAAGAAAACAAAAAAAATAACAGACGAAACGACGCAAACGCTTTGCCGTTTCAGGGCATGACCCGGGGTTTGACCCGGGGAAAGTAGCATTTCCGAACGCACAAGGGACCTATCAAATAATTTATCATCTCAAACCTATTAAAAAATCGATAATCCATCATATCTGGTCAAGAATATCACTTTAACATGCCAAGGTGTTTCACATGTCCTACATAATTTTTTCTTCAAATATAAAATAGGTTATAAGGCTTTTTTTCTTTTTTTCTTTTTTTTTTTCTCTGGTGTAATGCGAAGTATAAAAAGAATAAACCCAACTTGTACACAATAACTTAACTAACATCTATTGCAAAGAATGTGTTTTTTAAGTTCCAATTATAGGTACGGCAGTTAACCATACTACATTAGGTAGTTGTATGGTGAACTATTAAATAATACAAACTTTATATCCCAAATTTATATGTATTTGAATCTCAGATAAAATTTAATCAATATAATACCAGATATTATCCTAGTAGTATACAATTTCCATTTCTGCTGTCACTTGAATTTGTGTTACACATTCCTCCTATACTAAGCCTTTTGATCTTAACTTCAAAATTAATCTTGTAATACATTTTTACTATAGGCAACATTATTAAAATCTATTTAGCTGATTCTCTTCGTAACCATCAATCATGATACTAAATTGTGGGCATGCTTTCTGTTAGTTCCCACCAACCTAAGCACAATCATTTACTAGGTGATCTTCTGCAGTTAGTCAAAAGATAAAAAGAGCTAAAAAGGTAAACAAAAACCTGAAAAATAAACCCCATGTTAACATCAATATTTAGCAGCAAACTCTTGCTGCATAAAGATCATCTTGACATTCATAACACATTGGATCCACGATATGATCCCCCCACAGAGTCCATAGCATTTTAAGTATCTCCCTTCTGTAAATTAAGAACTGAGTAAAACACAACTACTGTAACAAGCCTGTTTGTTGAATATGATGAGTAAAACCACGACAAATACACCTAAACAAAGCTACAGAGCAAATTTTTCTGGTTCTACAAGCACATAGCATTCCTTTTGCGGTCAACTACAACAGTCATCAGATACAGCTGTGCTACTTACATAAGACAAAACTAAGATGATCTATAGACACTGAGCAAAAGCAATCACACAATGGCCCACCAACAGCTCTAGATTACACCCAACTATGTGCTTCCAGGAGCATCACTTCCTGCAGCTGGCTTGCGGTTCAAATAACGAATCACAGCATCTTCAACCCTGTTAGGATCACCAAAACCAAACCAAATATTTTAAGACCTGCTTAATGATTCTTTTCTTTCTTAATTTGGAACAATATCCACAGAAAGTATGTAAAATCTTAATTTCAGATATTGAAAGCACCTGCCGACATATCTTTATTATTTGACTAGTGGGAAATATAAAACAAAATATTAGCAATTAAATCATAAAATGTCACAGGCATATGCATTAATTATAAAATGAGCCTTGCGATGCCAAAGACGAAGTAAGTAGGTTTCTGCATGCGTGGTCACAAATAGTTCCATTGAACCATTCAATACATTTAACAATGCCAATATATTTAAGTAGGCACAAGCTGCAGCTGAAAATTAAATGGTGAATACCATAACTAGCCGTCATCGAGTCAACAACAGACTAAAGATATTGTTTGAATAAATAAGAGTGACTAAAATGGTAGGGCAAAGTATTAAAACAAAGAAGAGAAACTCAATAGTAATAGATAGTAAATGACTTACCATGGTTGGTTGAAGAAATCTGATCGGCGCTCTTTCTCAGCACTTCGACTACCTTCTCCAGCCACAAGCTTCAAATCCTTGCTTTGAGACTCAATCAATGTGTTAATAAATTCCACAGGAGATTGACTGAACCCCAGAAAGAATGCTCTCCTTCTTCGGTGTTCATGGATTTTCCTTATAGCAGAGCATATTGCTTCATCACACTGATCAATCTCTTTGCTCTTCTCAGCATTGGCCAATAGAGTAGACAATTCCCTCTGTATTGGGAATGGCACATCAACCAACACATCATAGCATGCTGTTCCAACTGGACTATTACCTGAAAGCTTGATCTTGTGCTCCAAATGTATGGGTTGTGGAGGAGATAGATGTTGCGATATCTTCTGTGAAACCATAGTGAATTTCATCTTTTCTTCCCCAAATACTTTCTGAAGAGGGGGATCACAAGTAAAGATAGAAGGATCATTTGGGTACTGCAATTTTCTAGCCTTCACATAATGCCAAATTGCCGCTATAATTCTTGGCCGTGTATCAACCTCAATACCAAGAACCTCCATCAAGGCAGGAGAAAGCTTAAATTTCTCCGGCACGTAATTCATTTCCAACCGAATGTTTACAGTAAACTCTTTATCTCCTTTTCTCTTTACCTCAAAACCCTCATGAGGTGCTGGGGATCGGGAATTCTCCCATACAATGATATGATTATCAGGGTAGAGTCTCTGGTCCAGGGAAATGGTAACTCTCTTGAAGAAAGATGAGAACTTCGGGTACAAGGGATTAGATTTCTGAACCACTCCAGGCTGGTCCGGATCTACACCATCTTCCAAGATCCTCCCAATTATCTTCAGTGCCCAGGTAGGAGGCTCGGCATTCGGTTTCTTTGGAATAGTTTTAATCTGATTAGCAAATGTATTGAAAACATAAATCCGAAGGGTTTTCTGCAAACAAGGGGGATTCTTAAGTGCCTCCTGGATATCAACTTTCTTTCTAGTCAAGGCAGCATCAACACGAGCCTCAAACTCAAGGAGCTGGGTATACAAGGCAGATTCGGGCAAAATTGCAGCCACTCTTTCTTGTAACTGTTTCTCCGGAAGTTTTTGCTTCTTTCTTCGTGCAGCAGATGTAAGTTCCATTGCTTTTAAAGGAGAAACCATGTTTGACATTGGAACCATAGGTGGACGAACAGGGGGCTTTTGAGGCATCCTTTTCAGACTTGCACCACCAGGAGTCAAATTAGAAGGTGACGATGAACCTAGGTTTCCAATACCAGCATTCTGGAATTGGTTAATGGAAAGCCCTTGAGCTTGTAAATGAGCTTGGAACTGGGCATGAGCTGCTTGGGCTTGCGCTACCTGAGCATGCATTTTTGACTGATGTGCCTGCGCTAGAGCCTGAGCTTGAGATAACTGAAACTGGCTTGGAAAGCCAGCACCCATTTGCGCCTGAGCTTGTGATTGTGGAAAACCAGGGTTCGTGGGCATAGGTGGATTACCCATTCCAGCATTACCAAAGGGTGATGAAGTTTGCCCAAGACTCTTAGCCGGGTTATTGTTGTTTGCAGACATTTTTATCTAACTAATTATATCCCCGAAATTAAAAAAAAAACAAAACTAAAACGCAACACTTTATCCACGCATAGGCTCTAAAACACAAACCCAAGTTATATTTTTCACCAAATCTCCAACACCCAACAGCAGCAGACAAATCAAAACCCTAAAAACTTGAAACTTTAAAACCTAAATTCCAGCACTGGCTACCTAATTTCCAGTAATAAGCCAGACGGGTGAGAAATGGAAACCCCAGAGAAGAAAATAATTTGGTTACAGAAGTAGATTAGTGTGGGTTTAACAATACCCTAATTGGCATAGTTAATGAACTTTAAAAAAAAATGCTTCTTTTCTGCAAGGAGCTGAGCATAAATGTAAATAATAATATGATAATTAATTTCTTACGAAAGGGGTAGCAGCCAAAGCTTGTTTGCTTCGCTCTGCCTCCTCCGCTTAAGTTAAGCCCCAGCAGCAGCAGCAACTGAGAGAGGAAGACTTTTGCATACTTTTGTCTGCTAGCCTTGATTTTCTCTCTCTGTAAGAAATGCGAATAATTTTTAAGGCACTCAATTCGATAACCCGGTCCATATTTTCTGGTTCGGGTTCCATCCCAACCCATGTTTTTTTATCTTTTTCTTTTTTTTTTACTATAGTAACATCTTTTACTGAAAGTCATAATATTATTTAATGTTTTTTCTTTCTATTAAAATTTTATTAAAGGTTAAACAAAGCAAGACCGAGCTTATTGGTGTTAGCGAGGTATGATTGAATCTCAAACATTTTTTTATTATAGATTATTAGTTGAACTAATTAGAACCTACAATAATAAAATTTAAAATTTTACTTCCTTTTGTTTATTTATTAAAAACTTTTTAACGATAGCATATTTTTATCCCATGAACAAAATAATCTTTTAAGTCTCATTATTCATTTTATATTATATTATATATTATATATATATATATTTTAGGTTGAAAAATCCTTTTCGCCAAATTTTTCTTTTTATAATCAAATATACAGTATAGTTCTTTTTTAAAAAAAGTTCAATGCTGTCGAGTTAAAAATCATCTTTAAAAAAGCTCGATGGAAAACTTTATATTTTACCGTGAATTGAGAATATGACAAATGAGCCTTTATATAGGCATTACAACTAAAGCAAACATTCTACACAAATCATAGTGATTATAAAATCCTTATCTTGATTTTTGTAAAATTGTAATCTCAGTAATTGTGGAGAGCAGGAGAGGATCCTAATTGTTTCATGTAGAATCTCAAGCATCCTGCATTCCTGCTCATAAAGGTGCTCTTGAATAGAATGAGTGTGATCTGAGCTTGAAAACACAAACTTCAAAACCAAGTAAAAAATGTATGGTAAAAAAGTGCATTGTTTTTGTTTAATTGCATAACACTGAAGAGAGATCTGCTAAATTCTCTACAACACAATCACACCTTCTGCTCAAATCACCTAACCAATAAGCATATTAAATGTGGCTGCTAGGACTACATGTTACATATCGAAATTCTTCCCGGAAAATTAAAAAACTAACTGGGGAAGCAGGAGACGAAGAAGAAGGTAAGCAAGTTCCTTGAATTACCCAATTATCATCAGGAAGTTTTGAGGGACACTTCATGTAGCACACAACAAGATAATAGAAATGTTGCACAATAACTCCCTAGCTAGCTATCTTTCAGAAACTGAATGTTTATTCAGAAACTCTCTATATGGTTACTTCTCAGGGAACACAATTGATTCAAGCTACCATAACAGAACAGTTAAGAATAAAGTGACTAAGTGGTCTCTCGCCACAGTCAAGAAGTCTCCATTGCAATTCCCCTGCATCAGAACTGGGACAGCAAGTGTATATGGCCATACTTTCATGAGAAGATGTAGAGGATGCACCTATTACTAGCAGTTCGTTGCCTAGTGATTTGAATGCTACGCCCCATCCTCTGTTAAAATCAGCTCTTACTGGGACCAATCCTAAATTCTTCCATGAGTTGCTGTTCTTTAAGTATGCCCTTAACTCGTTGGAAGAAGTTTCCAGCGAGTAGAGCTCATTGTTCACTACAGCAATAAGAGGAGGCGACTGGAAAGTCTCAGCTGGGAAATCTTTCAACATGTTTGGGATATGGTACCAAGTTCCTGTATACTCATCATAGGCCTCTGCACAAGTGAGAGATTTATCATTCTCATTTCGTCCCCCAATCACATAGAACTTATTGTCCATGTAACAACCTGAGCAAAGCTTCCTCCTTTGCCGCATCCCGGGAAGGGAATCCCATGATTTAGTCTCCGGATTGTATCTCTCAGCAGAATTCAAGACACCGCTGCCATCCATCCCATGCCCACCAGCTACAAATGCAAAGGCGCCACAGGTGGCAGACGCAAACAAACACCTAGGCCTTCTCATGGAAGGGCCTTTAAACCAGTTGTTTGTTTCTAGTTCATACCTCCAAATAGCACCACCTTCTATCTCATTACCAGAGACAATTAGATGAGTCCCTGCACAAAGAGACTCCTTATCTCCTAATTTAAAACAAGGGTCTGAGGGTAACTCTGGAAGCTTTCTACGAGTCTGAAAATGCCTATCAAATGCCCACCAACTACTATCCCCACTTGCCAACATAAACACAGATGGTTCCCTAAACCCATTTTCCCTTCTAACCTTGAAGAGCTCACCGCTCTTCAAAAGCGATAAGAACCGCTTGTTTAACAAATAAAACTTCCAGTATTCTGCTCTAGGAACCCGGGCCACAATCAGAACCTCTAACTCATCACTGAGAGAGGGAACAAAGGAATAATCTGCATCCTGAGGTTCTACACCTGCAGAAGCCGAACCGCCATGCCTACCTTCACTGGAAGAAAATCCATCAACCCAGTTCGGGTTTGCTCGCTGACTAGCCTCAGCAAACCTCAACTTTCTTGGTGGCAAATGATCAGAACTTACAATAAAGTTATCACCACAATTCCCTACTAGCACCCATTGCTCATAGAGATCATCATCGGTTATGTGCAGGTCCTCTCTTTCTTCTTGTCCCTCGGTTTCCTTTTCCGTTGACATCGAGCAGAAACCTTCTGAGCCCCAAAAATTCTGTCATTTTGACAAATGAAAAACAGCCAACAGTCAGCAATCAATAGCCAGCATGGACAAATTTAATAGTTAGCATAGTTTGTGCCATCAAGTAACAATTCTTAGAAAGAAAAAAATGGACATAAATGACAGGATAATCAGAAAAATAGAGGAGCTATAGGTCTATAACCCAGGAGAAAATTGTCACAGATTGATCAAAATGTCAATAGCCGCAGGGAAAAAAATGCCCCAGATGAAAAATTGAGACCAAACACAACGTTGCAAAACCCCCCGAAAAAGGGGGAGTAAGAAAGAACGACAGACCACTGAGAGAGGGAGCAAAAGAGATCATCTGATGACAAAAATATGCTTTTGAACAATTTTTCACATCCAGACCCACAGAAAATTTTTTACTAATATATATAGAAACAAAATGGGAAATTGAGACCAACTGATCAATTCCATACCTTGGATTGATCAAGATTCAAGAATTAGAGATTATCAAACAGGGATATAAACTAAGCAAAATTTATTATCATCCAAAACCATTTTTTGTCATGCATCAAAAAGAATCTTTTCAAAGAAGTGAACTCTAATGAGATTTGATAATATTAACAAAGAGAGAGAGAGAGAGAGAGAGAGAGCCATGGGTTAAATGAACAATCAAGTGATAAAGACATAGATGACAGACTTGTTCTCGCAGAGCAAACAAGAACCCATTGGAGGATATTGACACAGAAGATAAACGGTTTCATAATATTATCGTTAACAGTTAACAACAAAGGGACGCTGATCAAAATATATATGAAAAGTTAATTGATACACATAAACTACTTACATGCACAGCAACAGAAACCCAGGCAAAATAGAACAGAGAGCACCAAGAAATGAACACTAGGCAAGCAATACAGCACTTATAAATCCATACAGAGACATGCATGTACAAAGTTAATGCATAAAATGAGAAAAAGACTAAAGAGGAGAGAAAGAATGAGTCATGTATGTACCAGCTGGAGAAGTCAAGTCAAACAAAAGTAAAAGAAGGGACGGTTATGGTCTTCAACTCGATACTTGTTTTTGTTTATTCCATGAGAAAGAGAAAGAGAGAAGCTAGCTTAGCTAGCCCTAAATTTTGGCGCAAAGGAAGAGAGGAAGAAGATCAAAAACAAGAAGAAAGAAAGAAAGGAAAATGAAAATGTGTAGTGTTTATTCAAGATATATACGAATAGAAGCCAGAGAGTGAAAGTGAGAGTGAGAGACCATTGGAGACTGAAAGAAAGTTCAATATCAAGGCACCCCATTTGCTGGAGATTTATGCTTTATTTGGTATACGGGGGTGACAAAGTTTCAATTTCAATATATTATTATTGTTATTTATTCTTATTCTCACTGTTATCATCACCAAAACCAACAATTTTTAATAAATAATGAATTTGGTTATTTATATTTTACTAAGATGTTATCTATGGCTCTAGAAAGAAGAAATTTGTACTAAATAAAATCATCTTTAGAACGTTTTTTCCTTCATTTGTCATATTGGGGGTTAAGGAAGGATGTGGGGATCCAGCTCATTCTACATTATAATTTACCAAATCCTTTGGTGGGTTTTGAGATGAAATTTAATTTTTAATTTTCTTGGCATGTAAGCAATGACAATGAAGAAGGTTAATTTAAAAAAGAAAAGAAAAGAAGCGTAACAAGTGAAGATCAAAAACAAAAAAAAGGAAAAACAAAATCTACACAGTCTATAATTGATGAAACTACCAAATTTAGCATTTGCCAAAACCATATATAGATGCACCAACTAGCATACTACTTTCCCTATTTTCATTGTAAAATTCAATGAATATGTTAGAGGCTTGAGATTTTTTTTTTTAATTTTTTATATTATTAATTAAAGACACAAGCACATTAAATGAGATTTACCCAAAACTTAGGTATTGGGAAAGGTACCCACTAACTTGTAGATAGTTAGAATTATATAATAATACGATGATAAATCATTTCTCATCTCTTTTATTACGAGAATTAATTTAAGATCATTTTAAGTTTACTTTAATATTCGGGCTACTGGTATCACATAATTGATTCAAGAGATTCTAATGAAATTCTGATATATGTAAAATTGAAAGAAAATTTTATCTACCAAACTTATAAATAGGCAGCTACAGCAAAGTTCGATGAAATTTACATGAAAATTTAAAATGATATTGGACTCCACTTTCTAAACTAGTCTTCTGATGAACGAAATAAATTCTTTGCCTTGAATTGAAAAGAAAGTGACATGAAATGAATACGTAACAGGCAAAAAACAAAAAATTGTCATTGCCTGTGTTAGACAAAGATCTTACTATCAAAAACTATAAAAACATAAAACATGTTCGTGTACTTCTGTTTCCATTTTCCTCAATAGAGACACTGAGCGAGCTGGTGATTTTCTATTTTCTCCACACCCAATAAAGCAAAGAGTGTTTTGCAAACGCCATGAAAGAAAGTTATATTTGGTTTGCTTTAATTAATTAATTAATTTCTTTTTTTTTTTTTACAATATCAGTTTTGGAGTTTTTGTAAAGTACAGATAATTTGGCAAAGCGACCTTTGAGGGATAATATTATAGTGTGTATTAAATAATTCTTTAAGGGAAACTTATGGTGTGATGTTTTTATGTAAATTTACGGTAATTTTGCAAATATAAGGTCATGTTATAGGAAGTCTGAACTCTCATAAATTTTTTAAAATATTGTGTGTGTTGCAAGGGTATTTTGTAAAATGTGTTATTACTATTTAGATATTCTTATGTAATAAATATTAATCATATTCTCGTGTAGCAGAAATTCATCTTACAACAGAATTTTGATTTTATTTCATTTTTTTAACGATTCTTACGTCAATGCTAATTAACTGCTCTAAGCATAAATCACTGATGTACTCAGTATCTCAAATGAATATGAAACTATATGATTGAAAAATAAAATAAAATTAGGAAGGTTCAATTTGGTTGATAAAGATTGGCCATGTACTTTAAAATCTAATTGTAAATACTACTTCATTCTAGTCATAATTTAAACGGTTCAAAGTTCGAATTCGCTCACCTTCAAATCGAAGAACAATTTAATTTATAACCATGTGATAGAAAAAAAAAAGAATTTATTGAAATAATTCATTAGGGAATTGAATCACCCATGTGAGCACTGAGTTTAGAAGCTCGCAACTATGTCACACTGACACAAGAAAAGGTGCAATTTTGGATTCAATTCCCAATTCTGATTCAATGAAATAAAGGAGGTATCCAACTATACCAACCAACCTCAGTTATTCGAGGGCTTGAGCCATCAATTAACGCCTAGTAATTTTCACAAAATCGAATCAAAATGTGCAGAGGGGTCTAGCCTCTGTACCAAAATGATACAAGAGCCTAGAAGCTGTATTGTTAATTAATTACACAAATAAAATAACCAAATATAAACGTTAATCTGGCCTCTAAAGTCCATCATCTGATGCGCTGTCCATGATCTACACATTCTTTCATTCTTTCTCAGATTATTCTAATGGAAGCTTTAATCTTTTGGATACTTGTGAATGAAAGGTGGCACAACAAGTGGGCAGTTGGTCTAGATCAAAGAGCAAGAAAATAAAGAATCCAATTACTACTAACCCAAGAAGAACATTATGATATAAAATTAACAAAATTTCAAGAGGCCAATACATCTGTTCCATTTTCATATTGTACTAATCAATAATATAACTAAAAGTTAATTAATTAACAATTAACGGTTAGATTAATTTAATCAAAGAGCAATGGCAGAGAAGATGCCACACCCAAACCCTAGAAAGTGGAAGCCCATTGGATAAGGCTTTCCTCTCCAAGTGTTCGTTTCTTCTTCCTAGGCTTCAATATCTTTTTTTTTTCAACTTATTTAAAGTTTATGCATGCGTTGGCTCTCCACTTGACTAGTGTGGCGGATTTGCCTTTAATATTTAATTATATGTTTTTACATAATTATAAATTATAATTAAAAGCCCCAGTGTTTTAATTGCGTGGGTTTAGCATTTATATTACACAGGTGTCATTTTTCTAAAGGTCTGAGGCATGACTAATGTATCAAATCATTCCGTAAAATAATCGTTCCGTATCACCGCATGTCACCTGCCTCCTTTAAACAAAAACTGACAACAACATACTTAAAACGACATCGTTTAGGTGTATTTTATTTTATTTTTTTTGTCAAGCTTTAATTTTCCAATAATTTTTCTTTACTAATTGATCGTGCGGGTGATGTTATACGGTTGACGTGGGTAGCCAAGACTCCATCGTTTAATTGATATGAGGCTCTAATAATTAATGTAACATTTGGCAGCCTAATCGGCTTGTGGCCCACAGATTGTTGGAAAGAGTATGATGGCATTGGACCTGAAACTTCAATATAAAATTAACCCACTAATTCTTCTTTTTGAGTTGGTAACGATTGTGAGCAACCACGTTTGTTGATGGAGGGGCAAGGCATTTCATTGAACTTTCTTAAAAGGACTCTTTTACCAAAACTTTAGCCACTTTTTGGGATGCCCAATGTGTGTATCATGGGATGCTTAAAAATTTTGGTAAATTAATAAGAAACACAAATGCCATGCTTTTTGGGAGCTTTTAAAATTGTGGAGATTTTGCATCTTTTTGCCACGAGCCATAGAAATACACTGAATGTCTCTTGTAATGTGACCACATGCATTATCTTTCTTTAGCGCATATGTTAATGCACAAACAAAACTTTTCTTGCCAATTGTATCCAGCAGGCCAAATGGTATGAACCGTGCATCAATATCAGCCAAAAAAGCCAAAAAAAAAAAATAATAATTTACCCAATGATTCAATTGAGATGTTACGTATCCAAGATTTTACACAATATACAGTTTAAATCATTCATTATATGTTTTTATGTCTTTTTTTTTTTTAATGTTGAATTTTTTACAATTTTCGGGTATTACCATTTAAGATTTATTCAATGGTTTAATGATTTATACCAACTAGAAGCGAGACCTCTACTCTTATACTTGAAAAAAATATTATTTCTCTTTGCTATTGAAACAAATATATCTACATTTACCGACATTTGTAAGGGAAAATTTTTGTTACAAGCTACCCATCAAAAGACTTAATAAGCCAATTCCCTCAACAACACTGGGCCGCCATTTGGTTCTTTCATTTTCGTGTTCAAAGTAATTGGTAGTAGTAAAAAAAGTGATGACGAAGAGAGATTGAAGAAAAGCATTATATATTAAAAAGTGGATAAACCAATGAGAAAGCAAAGGCGGTGCATGCAGCAAAACATCGAGGAGTTTGGTGGGATAATATTGATGTCCCCATCAAATCCTAAAATCTTCCACTTTCAACTGTCAACCGTTTCAATCTAATCTTAAGAATATGATTAACATTTAACAATATGCATATATTTTTGGAAATGTCTTAGGATTGTAATTGCTTGAAGCTGCTGCGTCTGATAGTTTGTTTTGGTAAAAAGCTATCTTTTTCATAATTTCATTGGCACGAAAACCATATCAATCAGTGCAAGATAAAATAATAATAATAAAGCAAAGTGCAAGAGATTATAAATTTCGTACATTTACGTTAAATTCGGACAAAATTCCACAGACTACTGATATTTTGCATTTTATAAAAAATACACTGTTTTTTATTTTCACAGTCTTTCACCTGAAGTTTGCAAAGTTATTATTTTCCCACTTTTTCATTAACACAGTTACAGGATTTAACAATATATTTATAAAATAACTGTTTTAATCTTGAACATGAAAATACTATTTCATCATAGCTAAATGACAGAATAAACATATGTCACTTTGTAGCTGTCGGAACCAATAACGTCTACAAAATTAATTATATAAACTCATCAAACCCTTAATTTAAAGATACAAAGTCACTAAATAAGCACCTTACTTATTTTGTATCTCATTTACAATATAAATCAAGAATCCCTACTTATATAATCGATATTGAAAAACATATTTTCAACAATAACAACAATAAATCATTAATAGAAACATTCATAATTATTCAAAATACATTCGAAATAACCATAAAACTAGTTATCAAAAACTTTGAATATTATAGTTTGTTTCTATCAATAGAAAATAACAACATAAAACCAATTATGGAGAAATTAGAATTTACAGTTTGTTTCCATAAATCCAAAATAACAATTCATTCTAAAATCACTTAAAGTAAGCACTAATTAATAGTCTTTCTATATTCATAGATAAAATAGTTATTTTGTCAATATTCTGTTTAATCATCTAACTGTGTTAAAAGAAAAGTAGAAAAGTGATATACTTTGTAAACTTCCAATGAAAAGCTACTAAAAAAAGAAAAAAAGTTATGGTAGATTTTTTTATAAAGTGTGAAACATTGGTGGTTAGTAGATATTTGCTCAATTAACTTTGAAGGAGAAGAAACCACCTACAATATCAAATTTTATTACCTAAGTTCTCTAGAATCTAAGTTTTAGAATTAGTCACACTAACTGTTTTTTAAGAATTTTATCAGATAGAATTATAGTTGGGTCACTATAATTAAAAGGAGTAATTATCATAAATAGGATATGTACGATCATTTCTGAATTAAAGACTAAGCATACAATTTATACTTTTTTTATCCAAACTTTAATTTACTAAACAACCCTATTAATAGAGATATGGATTTATTAGCCGACATACGGTGCTACATGTTAGATGGAATATTTCAGTTTAATTAATTTACAGCTCCATCATCATTCACAAATGTGGAGCTACTCACCGTGTGACGAAATAAATCTCCATTTGTTCGTGTTGTCATTAGCCCCGGCCCAACAAACAACCGGGTCAGCCCATTAACCCAAGCACAAACAAAAGGGCAGGACCAAAACGAATAAAAACGCCGAACAAAATCCACAAATCCATAAGCAAAGCATCACTCGTAGCGGTAATCATCATCAATGGCCACCTCACTCTCAAATTTCTTCTCCTTCGTCTTACCTTCAAACCCACTTCCAAAAAATTCAACACCAGTAGCACAACCCAACCACCTCTCTCTTTCTTCTCAGCAAAAACCCAAGACTGCTTTGTTCTCAAAGGTAGCTCCTGCTCAACCTCAAGAGAGTCACAACTCATCATCATCTTCTTCTTCTTCAACTGAATTGGCCTCAGTTATATGCCCTTCTCTTGCATACACAAATACCCTTTTCTTTAAATCTGCATACAATGTGCAAGTGATTGTTGATGAGAACGAACCTGAAGAGAGGCTCTTGAATAGGTTTAGAAGAGAGGTCATGAGAGCTGGTGTCATTCAAGAGTGTAAAAGAAGGAGGTTCTTTGAGACCAAGCAAGATGAGAAGAAGAGAAAGACTCGTGAGGCTGCTAAGCGCAATCGCAGAAGGTTTCCTTTGTATTTATTTGTTTTTTGTGGTTATAAAGAGAAACAGATAAGATTTTTGGTCGTTTTTGAATGAAATACTTGATAAAGTTCGGAACTTTATTGAAATTGAGACAGCTTGTTGTACGTTAGGCTTATACAAGTGGGCAATTTTCCATATTTCATGTTTGGGATATGAGAAAATTTATAGAGGAAAAACAAAAATATGGGTTTTTTCTTGATGCATGTTGTACTACCTTTGGTTATGTCTGAACTAATAATTGATATTCTAGCTTATTCGAAAAGCTAATTTGCTGTTTTAATAGATATCAAGAGATGGCTACTACAATTTGATTAGTGATGCTTAGCAGTTTGGACTCAGTATTCAGTGTCTTTTGCGAGCTCCTGTTGGTTCCCCTACTAATTGAATGTATCTAATGTAGAGGGGCTTTGACAGTACCAGTTCATCATTTAGCATTGGTTCATCAAAAAAATTGGAGCACTAAAATTTTTTATATCATTTTTCTTGGAGACTGAATTATACAATATTGCATTCATATACAGATGTATTTTACAGGCATGTGTACTATTACAGTGTACAGCGCAAACTACCTCCCTGAATTATTATTTTTGTTTGTTTATGTCATTATGTGGGGTTATTTAATTTGTGCATCTCTCATTTATATATATCTTGGGATGGTTAAAAGTAGCTATATTTACTGTGTTGTTGATGTATTATGCTGTTCAACATTTGCTTCTTTGGTGGTGGTGTGGTAGCTTTTACACGACTATAAATCTGTATTGTTTGGGTACTCAAGTCGTGTTGATATATTTTCTCTGTTTAGGAGATGTCTAGCTTTTTGTATCCATGAGGAATTTCTTTTGCTTGTTTATCTGACAGATTTTCTTGATAGAGATTACTTATTTGCTCATTTTTATGATCAGGCGTCCTCAATTTAGAGGTCCCATCCAGAACAAGCAAGAAGCTGCTCCAACCAAGAAGGACGATGATGACGAAGATAACTGGGAGATGCCAGAAGGAGACATTCCTTATTGACCGCATTTCAACTTGTCTTTCATTCTTAGGATCAACTTTTGCATTCAGCTGTGAATTTGACTTTGAGAGGCTTTGCTGCTTGTAAGTTGCATTAAGTGAATTCCATTTTGTTTGATTGACTCAATGCCTCATGATTTTGTTTTTCCTTATATCAAGCTATGATTTTCAAATTTCGTAGAGCATCTTGATTTTCAAATATCTTGAGAATGTAGAGAAGAACACATACAGAATAAAATTGTATTGTTTTAGTAATCAGTATCTCACTTGAATGGGCATATTATCAAGTTTTCTTCAGCCCTTGCATTTGCTAGGAGCTCTCCATGTAAAGGGTGATGACCACCCTCTCACGCTGATTTTCTTTGTGAAGTTTTTCCAATCTTCAAGCAGTAGCTTGAGGTCGTGCACTTTACTTTCAGTATCATCACAGCAGTTAGCACGTAAGGTACATATTGTGCTCGTATCTATATTTTGCTGGCAAAACCTGCCATAGAGATCGCGCTTCATATACGCAAACCTCAATTTAAGCATTTTAAAGAGCTCCCTATTTACAACAGTTTCCTCACAGTGAGATCGGTCTTGAGAATTAGTATACAGAATCCTTCTCAACTCCCGATACTTGAAATACTTTGATGTTACTCTATTCGATCTAACGTAAAAGAATCCTCCATCCATAATGTTGTTTATGCTTTGCAAGTCACCGGGGTGTACATCACATGCAACTGTTATTGGCTTTAAACCATCAACCTGTGGAATTGGATTTCTAAGCCACATCACATCTGCATCCTGCACAAAATTTCATTATTATGATATATTACATGAATACGTGTTACAAGCGTCCTTGGAGCATGCGTTAAAGGAATGCAATTATAAAACTGAGAAGAACCTCACAGTGTAAACCAAACTGTAGCCCAGTTCGGTCACTTCTATCCAGAAATTGTTCTTGAGTAGAGGTAGGGACAATTGCTTATCCCTAGCATGTCTTACTGAAGAGTTGGAGAGGTAGAAGCAATGGGGATGCACGGCCTTGCAGTACGCAAATGCCTTGTTGTCCAAGGCAACAATCAACAGGTGATTCAACAAGGGTTTAGTTTCCTGGCCGTTGCGAAAACTCTCCAGGAAGAGATCAAGAATGGAGCCAGGACTTGCCCATTCTTGGCCAACCATGGTCACTATCACTTTCATGTCTTCCATTGTTGTTCTTGTTAATAGATTCTTCAAGTCATCTGTAAAAAAATCCCTAAGAACGTAGAAATAACATGGTTGTTAATTTAAAAGAAAAAAACTGTCAAAGACGTTGAAGGAATTAACCTTCTGAAATTCCTGATGGTACATAATACATGTGAAACAAATATAAAAAATACCCATTTGACAAAATCCCAAAAAGAGTCTTATTAAATCAATTAAAAATGATATCACACATAAAGATGATAAAATAAGACACGGAACGGGGCTATTTTATCTCCCTTTTTGTCTGGATATAATTGCTCCAAATCAGTTATTAAGATTAAAAATAATAATAATAAAATGAAAACCTTACTGGAGGTTGAAGCCAGAGTGGCCTTGTTTTGACAGTCTCTGTTGTTGGGTTACAAGAGTTGTTTGAAAGCAAGAATACGATCAGCATGATAAAAAACAACATGATACAATATGGAGACTTTATTTTTCTCAACACCATCTTAGAGATTTTAGTCCAATTATCAACTGGTTTTTGCCAATAAAATGAGCCATTCCTAAACAAGTCTTAAAAGGGTTAAAACTTATACAGAAAACAATTGAACATTAATACTTGGGGATGCTTAAAGTCCGTTTTAGTTGTAGAAAATAATTAAGTGAGAATTAAATGGGAAGTTAATTACAGTTAATTACGAATGCTGTCGTTTCCGCACTTGGGAACAGTTAGCTTTTAAAGATTTAATGAGTCTCTTTGAATTAAGAACTAGAGAGTTGGAAAGAATATATAGCAAATAACGTGACATTCATAAGTGGAAGATAAAAATACTATAACAAGTATTTATGGAAGTTATAAAATTTACAATCCAATTAATGTATATGATTCATTTTATGTTAATGAAGGAAAAAACAGAGACAGTATTGGACCGGACAAGAACAAGCATAAATATAGATTATTAAACTAAAATTATAAAATCGACTATAAGTGACATCAATTTTGATACAATCTATACATCTCAATGAGTACTAATTTGCTTATAAAGATCCAAACTTATATATATAATTAATTGACCACTGGTTATTCAATTGATTACAGTAGCAACATTGATCAGAATCATGATAACAACCAAAATCTTAAGTATAGTTAAGCAACCCATCGACAATGAGTGTCCAAAAGGAGCAACAGTTAAATCTCGGAGGGAGGGGAAATGTAATAGATATTTTAGTTTTTACTTGAGTAGCAAGCTAGTGCCCTATACAATAGAGACGAGCTATGTCGGCAGATGTATACAAAACTTTTTGGCTGATTAGCACCGCACAATTTTATTCAGCTGTAACACATATTGAATTAATAAAGGTACATGTGCAATGAACTAATTATTTCCATGGCAGAATCTTGTTGAGATGAGATGGTCTTCAAAATATATATATATATATATATATATATATATATATATATATATATATATATATATATATATATATATATATATATATATATATATAGTAGCAGGAGATCACCCACATATCGACATGATAAAACCTCTTCTACGCGGGATTAATGTATAGAATTCCAAATATTCGTAGTAGCACAATTACATAAGATACTGTAAAAGTGATGTTGAAACTGCCCACGTCAACGAAACAATTATCATCATCTTTCGGCATTGAAGATAGTTATCCGTTTTCATTGCAACTCTTGGACAATGGCAATCCACAAAGAAGAAGATTTCCCTTGTAGCTGCTCTCGCTCTCGTTAAATGTTGCAATTTGTGCAGTCCGCTCTAGTATCTTGCCTGATAAATTATTGTATGCCATACTGAAAACAACCAATGTAGTTAGCTCCATTTTTCCATTCAATTTGTTGTTCGAAAGGTCCAAGCTTCCAATTTGCTTGAGGTTTGAAAATGTTGGTGGGAGTGATCCTATCAAGTTGTTATGGGATAGATTTAGGGCACGAATCATAAAGAGGTATCCAATTTGGAAAGGAATCTCCCCTGTGAATTTATTGCAAGAGAGATCAACACCTAACATACTATTGAGAGGTTTCCCCTGACAAGAGAAAGATCTTTCCTTTGTTGTGAAAACTATAGTTTCCTTCATTTCCATTGGAAGCCTAGTGTAGTTAATTTTTGAATTTGGAGAAGGAGGAAAATATGAATGAGCTAGATCCTATAAACTAGAAGTTGGAGCTAAAGAATCATAATAAACATTGTGGAGTGTAGCATTATCTAAACAAGGAGGAATTTGACCACAAAGATTGTGATGAGAAAGATCAATCCATTGCAATTGGTTAAACTGGCACAATTGAAATAGCACTGCACCTTCAAAATTGTTATTAGCAAGGATAAGATAGCCCAATTGGGAAAGCCTACCAATTCAATTAGGAATCCTGCCTTTTAAATGATTATAGCTAAGATCTAATGTCACCATAACAGAGCTATTACAAAATATGCTTTCTTCTAGTTATCCTTTTAATATATTTCTAGATAAGTGGACTTGTCTAATAGAGGAGGGCTAAAACAAGATGGTAAACTCCCAGATAAATTGTTCTCTGAGATGTCCAAAATTTGAAGAGAATTAACTTGACAACTCTCCACTAGGATTGAAACTTCGAGATGATTGTTGGGCATAGTTATATGTTCTAAAAATGAGTGATTACCTAACCATCTTAGGATCTTACTAGAGATATTATTATCACTTAGATATAGTCCTCTTAAAAAAAAGCATGTTGAAATGAACTCAAGCTCAATAGACGGTTTGTTGTTTTAAAGATTGGAGTTTGAGTGACTTGCCATTTCAGCAATTCAGAAAGCCAAAATAGACAACATAGAGTTGTCAACCAAATGTATTAAGCTGTCATGTGATCATTATGCGTTTGTTTTAAGCTTAAACGGCAAGACTTGTTGTTGTTTCTGCAAAGCCTTTAGCTGCTTCTAAAAACCACGTGAGTAGAAGGTTAATTTAGTTAGTTTTAGAAGATGTTAATTGGAAACTTAACAACTTGGTAATAACTGATGTATATGCCAATTATAGTATCATCTTGAGTAATTGAAGAGAGAGAAACTAAAGAGCATTAGAGAGAGTGAAAAGTTTCTTTGTATTCTTTATATAATGCTTGTCATCTCTATAACCTTTGTAGCTTAATATGGTGAATCCTTGAGTTTGTTTTCTCTAGTGGATGTAAGCACTGTTATAAGTGTTGAACCATTTAAATCTTGTTGTTTCTTGTTTTCTTTGTGTTGTTTTCTTTGAGTTTGTGATTGTTTCGATTTGTGTTGGTATAATCCTTGAATCTTGAAGTCTTAATCAGGTCTTGGACTGATTCAAATCCAAAGTCACAGAGATCACAACAAATTGGAATCAAAGCCTTACTTCAAATTTCAAGGTTTAAGAATGACTACCAAGGTGGATCTTGAGAAGTTTACTGGGCAGAATGACTTTAATATATGGAAGATCAAGATGGAAGCCTTGTCGATTACTTAGGGTCTGGGGGATGCTCTTGACCTAGTGACCAAGCTTGAAGGAAAAGAAGATTCATCATCTAAGACTCATAAACAAGCAGTAAAGATTCATAAGAAAGCCAAAAGCACTTTTATTTTGAGTGTTGGTGACTTTGTAACTAGAGAAGTTGTTAAAGAAAAGACTATTGCTGGGTTATGAGCCAAATCAGAGAACTTGTATATGGCAAAGTCTTTAGCGAATAGAATTTACATTAAGAAAAAGATGTTCTTACTGAGGATGATTGAAGGTACATCACTTGATGAACATATAGATGAATTCAATAAAGTTTGTAATGACCTGGAAACAATTGATGAAAAACTAGATGATGAGAGCAAGGTTTTGTTGTTAATTAGCTTTTTACCAAAATCACATGAGCACTTTGTAGATGCTTTGCTATGTAGGAGGCAAACACTTCATTTGGAAGAGGATAAATCTAATCTTGGTACAAAGAAGTTGAAAGACAAGTAAGATAATCCAGAAAGTGAATCAAATGAGGGGATAATGGCAAGAGAGAGATCTGATAAAATGGAAAAGAAAGGAAAGAAACAACGCAGATAAAAGTTTAAACAAAAGCATTTGAAGTGTTTTTATTGCCATAAAGAAGGGCGTTTTAAAAAGGATCACCCTAAAAGGAAAGTTAAGAATAAATAAACTAAGGAGAAAATTGGAAATGCAACTAAAGTCACAGAAGATGTAAACTTTGAGATAGTTCGAGTACTCATTGCCTTAAATGAAAAGCCTCAAGGTTAATGGGTTCTTGACTCAGGTTGTACATTTCATATGTGTCAAAATAGAAGCTATTTTACTACATATCAGCCCTGTGATGGAGGTATAGTTTTAATAGGTAATAACTCAATATGCAAGGTGGTTGGTATTGGGACTGTTAGCCTTAAGATGTTTGATGATGTGGTTAGAGAACTAATATAGGTTAGGTTTGTTCTTGACTTGAAAACAAATTTGATCTCTATTAGCATGTTAGATCAAACAAGATGTGTCATTGAGGCTAAAAAGGGGGTTTTGAAGGGAATTAAAGGCTCAATGGTTATAATGAAAGATATAAAAATAAACGGCTTGTTATGTTAAGTGGACATACTACTGTTGGAAATGCAAGTGTGACTAACAGTAGTGAAAACAAATCAAAGTTGTGGTGTTTGAAACTGGGGCATATGAGTGAGAGAGGCTTGAAAAGGCTACAAAAATAAAGAGTGTTTGGAAAAGATGAAATAAGTCCTTTAGGGTTCTATGAAGATTGTATCCTAAGTAAATCTTTCGGGCTAAAGTTTGAATATATAGTTCATACTACTAACGGGAAATTAGGATACATACATTTTGATTTGTGGGGGCTTGCATAGGTGACTTCATTAGGTTACTGCAAATACTCTTTGACCTTTTTTGATGATTTTTTAAGGATGGTTTGGATTTACTCACTCAAGAGTAGGGATGAGGTTCTTGAAAAATTTAAAAGGTGAAAAAACCCTTGTTGAAAATCAAACAAATTTAAAAGTGAAAGCATTGAGGACAGATAATGGCTTGGAGTATTGCAATAAGTTGTGTGAAGAATACTGTGAGAAGAATGGCATTTTGAGGCATAGAAATGTTACCTACACTCTACATCAAAATGACCTTGTCGAGAGGATGAACAAAACATTGATAGAATAGGCGAGGTGCATGTTAATTTGCTTAAGGTTGGTAAAACTCTTTGGGCTAAAGCTTTAAGCACTCTATTTAGTTAATAGGAGCCCATCAATAACTATAGAATGTAAAATACCAATGGAGCTGTGGTCAGGGAGAATAGCTAACTATACTAAGCTTAGAATTTTTTACTGTTTAGTATATGCTCATATTAAGCAAGGCAAGCTAGAGCCAAAGGCATTAAAGAATAGGTTTTTGAGATATCTAAATAATGTTAAAGGCTATAGGTTGTGGTACATCGATTTCAGGCCACCTCAATACATAATAAGTAAAGATGTGACCTTCAATGAAGATGAGATTATGAATTAATCAAGAAGTCCTGCTAACAATTTCGAATAATGAGTTGTATATGATAAAGGATAGTTTCAGGTGAAGCCTTATACTTTAAATGAGGTGAATTTTGATATTGAGGGAGAAACAAAGAGTGTTGACGAGGAATTTGAAGCTGATGATGAAGATGAATTAGCAGAAAGTGCAGGGGACACTTACCAATTGTCAAAGGATAGAAAAAGAAGGACCATCAAACAACCCCAAAGATATACAATGGTAGATTTAATTAAATATACTTTGACTATTGCTTATGAGCTGAATGATGATAAACCTAGAACTTATCAAGAAGTTATCATAAGCAAAAACAAACTAGAATAGAGGAAGGCAATGAATAATGAGATTGCATTCTTAATGAGGAATGAAACCTGGAAACTGATTAAAAAACCAAAAAAGAAAAAGACAATAAGCTGGAAATGGATTTTTAAGATAAAAAAAAGGTATCCTTAGTGTTGAGCCTAGAAGATTTAAAGATAAATTGGTGGCAAAAGGCTTCATATAAACAGAAA
The DNA here is from genome assembly GCA_030449905.1 of Luvunga scandens. Lineage (NCBI taxonomy): Eukaryota > Viridiplantae > Streptophyta > Magnoliopsida > Sapindales > Rutaceae > Luvunga > Luvunga scandens. The sequence continues at coordinate 972,207 of JASUUG010001122.1, read as the reverse complement.
TGATTAATTTTATTGAAGTCTTTTCCTAGTAATGAGACACGCATCCATCAGAATCATTTTTGCACTTGTTGTTATTTAGGATATGTATCTTGAACAAATAGATATTAAAACAACTTTTTTGCGTAGTGAGTTATAAGAAGAGATTGTAATATAGCAACCAGAAGGGTATGTGGTATCTGAAAAGGAAGAATACGTTTGCTTACTTAAAAGGTCTCTATAAGGTTTGAAATAATCACCTAGGCAGTGCTATCTAAAGTTTGACAGCTTCATGCTCACACATGCTTTTGAGAGATGAAGCTATGATTGTTGTGTGTACTTCAAGAAGATAAGTGAAGGAAAGATAATATATCTTCTACTGTATGTAGATGATATGCTAATTGCATGTCATGACAGGAAAGAGATTGATCATCTAAAACTACTTTTGAGTAGTAAATTTGAAATAAAAGAATTAGGAAAACCAAAAGGATTTTATGGATGGATATCATCAAAGATAAAAGTAAGAAGGTTATGTTCCTAACTCAATAGAGCTATTTAAAAAAGGTTTTGTTGAAGTTTAGAATAAATGATGCTAAACAAGTTCAAACACCATTAGCAAACTATTTTAAGTTGTCTATTGCTCAATGTTCACAAACTGATGCAAAACAATAGAAAATAGCTCACATACCTTACTGAAGTGCTGTGGGTAGCCTTATGTATGCTATAGTACTCATCAGGCCTGATATCTCACATGCTGTGAGTGTGGTGAGTAAGTTTATGGCAAATCTAAGCTATGAACATTGGAGAGTTGTTCAATGGATGATGAGATACCTTAAGGAGACCTTGGAGTTTGGTTTAGTTTATAGTGAACAAAATAATGATTGACACACTTTGGTTGGTTTTGTCGATGCTGAGTTTGTTGGTGATCTTGATTAAAAGAAAATGCCTCAAACAGGGTATTTGTTTACTCTAGAATGATGCATAATCAGATGGAAAGCAAAATTATAGAATGTAGTTGCTTTATCCACTACAGAGGCAGAATATACAATAATAACAGAAGCCTTTAAAGAAGCCATTTGGTTAAAAGGCATAATAACTGAGTTCAGAGTTGAGCAAGGGTTCGTAGCAGTATACTATGACTACCAGAGTGCCATACATCTCAGTAAGAATCAAACTCATTATGAGAAAATGAAACATATAGATGTGAAGCCGCACTTTGATAGATTACAAAAAATACACATTATAAAGAACCTAGCTGACATGTTAACCAAGGTTGTGCCCACTGCCAAGTTCATTCTTTGCATGAACTTAGCAGGAATCTGCAAGATTTAAGAAATTGCAGGTGAAGAGGAAGTAAACAGAGAAAGGTGGAATTAGAGTGTTGAATTTAAGGTAGAGATTATTGAAATGAACTCAAACTCAATAGACGGTTTTTCCTTTTGAGGATTGGGGTTCAAGTGACTTGTCATTTTAACAGTTCAAAAAGCCAAAACTAACAACATAGAGTTGTCAACCAAATGTATTAAGTTGTGATGTGATCATCATGTGTCTATTTTAAGCTTAAATGGCAAGACTTGTTTTTGCAACGCCTTAAGTTGCTCAGGAAAAGCACATGAGTAAACGGTTAATATGGTTAATTTTTGAGGGAATTAGCTTAAAACTTAACAACCCAGTAACAACTGATACATATGCTGGTTTTGGTATCATCTTGAGCAATCGAAGAGAGAGAAACTAGAAAGCATTGGAGAGAGTGCAAAGTTTCTTTGTATTTTTTGTATAATACATGTCATCTCTGTAACCTTTGAAGCTTAATATAGTGAATTCCTAAGTTTTCTCTAGTGGATGAAAGCATTGTTATAAGTGTTAAACCATTTAAATCTTGTTGTTTCTTGTTTTCTTTGTGTTGTTTTCTTTGATTGTGATTGTTTCTGAGTTGTGTTGGTATAATCCTTGAATCTTGAAGTCTTAATGAGGTCTTAGGGTGATGTAAATTTGGAGCAATAGGGTTTTCATCACAACAGAGCAATCAGACAAGCTTTTTGGGATCTCTCCATTGAAGAGATCATCATCTACCTTTAACCTCGACAAGTTTGTCAAGTTAAAAGTTTGAGAGAATATATGACTTTGTAGGCTTTGGTTTGATCGAACAAGTAATTCCAAATTAATGCAACCTATCACCAAATGCTCAGGGATTTTACCTGTCAGTTGGTACTAGATAAGTCCAGACTTCCCAATTCATGTATCTAGCCAAATGAGGAGGGAATGCTACCATTAAAATAATTTTTGGAGAAGTTTAATTCCCTTATGCTTGGTAGATATGTTACAAAATATGTTGGGATGTGGCCTTGGAAGAAATTGTTAGAGATGTCTAAAAATGTTAATTCTACTAGAGGATGATTTGGCATAAAAAAAAAGTCTTGAAAAAGGATTATTGACGAAGTAGAATTGTAAAGAACATAAAGAAAATAAATTTTTGAATAAACGTTTGTAGAATAATTGAGTTTGAAAAAGTTCTTAAAACAATGATAAGACCTCTCTATTTATAATAGAGGAAATCCATTTTCTTAAGTTAATTTAAAAAAGAAAATTAAATAATATTATAATAGAAATAAAATATACTTTCTATAAGTTAACTTAAAACTAGTAAACTAAATCACAATTTTGATGGAAATAAAAGATACTTTCCTATGTTAACTAAATTTCATACCTTAATTGACTTTAATGAAAATAGAAAATCTTAAAATAATAAAATATTATAATTGAATTTAATTAAAATAGAAAGTCCTAAAATAATAAAATTCTAGAATCTTAAAATTTCTAAAATAATATTCTACATCAGTCCCGTGAACTTGGAAAAGAACTCATCTTCGAGTTTGGCTATTACAATTCCTCATCATTTAAATGATACTCAAACAGATCAGCCACATTAAAAGTGTGAGAGATGTTTCAATTGTCTGGTAATTGAAGTACATAAGCATGGTTATTGATCTTTCGAGCCACCCGAAATGGTCTATATTTGCTTTTTTCCAATTTAGTGCGAATGCCAGGAAAACGAATTCGTTGCAAATATGCTATCACTAAGTCTCCTTCTAAAAATATTTTTTTCACCAACGTTTGTCTATTTCATCCTTATATTTAGCATTAGTAGCCTTCAAGTGAGCCCGCACCTTGGTATGAATCTTTAGAGCCTTTTTTGCTGCATTATCTGTCTTTCTGCTTTCTCCAACCACAGTTACTGCTAGCAAGATTGCCAAGTCATACACTTGGCGAGGGGGACAAGTGTAGACAAACTGAACCTGAGGTAATACCACTTCCCAATTCTATTACTTGTCACCACAAACATAACACAACATATTGCCCAAAGCTCGATTTGATCATTTCTATCTACCTATTTGTTTGTGGATGGAAAGTACTACTAAACTACAAATGTGTACCAAACTTATCTAGAGATCATGCCAAAACTTGCTGTTGAACTTCACATCCCTGTCAAAAGTAATAGTTTTTAGAATACTATGCAAATGTACTATCTTTTGAAAGAACAAATGTGCAATTGAAGCGTCATCTTTAGTCTTTTTACAAGCAATAAAGTGTGCCATCTTTAAAACCCTGTCAACCACCACCAATATAAAGTCTCAACCCGTCTTTGTGCATGGCAATCCTAACATGAAATGGATGAATCTACGAAATGAAAGTTATCATAGCACTTTCAGGTTTAAATTTAGATTACTGATCAAGTGAATGATGTGTTTTTGTTGTATTTTAGTTGCATTTTACATGAGCACTCATTTTAGTCTAATTTTCTAATAATTTGAGTTGTTTGAGATTAATTGATTCTTAAATTATGTGCTTAATTATAGGTGATTGGAAGCTTAAGATTTAGAGGAGGAATGCTACTACAATTGACTGGCAGAAGCAATGAAAGAATTAGGCCGCAGAAAAATTAAAACAAATATGGAGTAGTGCTAATGCTGTAGCCATTGCTATAGCAATATTGGAGCATTGACATATAATATTTCACACGAAATAATTAAAAAATTACAATCTAAAGTTTCCAAAAATGGAGGGTGCATACCATACACTTTTGGTTGCCCTAGTTTCACTTTATAAAAAGGGAGCACATACATAAAGAGAAGGAGAGAGCTGCCACTCAAGGAAAAACATAGAGAAAAAGTAAAAGAAAAACAAGAAGGAAGAAATATCTGAGGGTTGCAACAAAGGATTACAGTGAGTGAGAAGGAGTTATCATAAGATCAAACAAAATTATACTATTTCGATTATTTTCTTGTTTTTCATTTATTCATGGGATTGTATTTGATGGTTGAACTTATTTTATTTATTGCTTATTCATAAATCATGAACTAAATTCAATTGCAGTTAAGTGATAAACAATCTTAATGGATGTTTGATTGATGTAAGTATGTTGCTCTGTGTTTACTATAACATTTTTTTCTAATTGCATTTATTATAATTCCTTATTTCGGCTGACCACCTATTTAGTAAATACTAATTAAGAAAGAGACTGAAAAAAGTTTGACTTAATGAAATCGATTAAGACAATACTTGGTTTTAGATTAAGTTTCCCAAGTTGGGTAAATCCCAATTTGAAAAAAGCTATGCTTTACCTAAAATTTGTAAAGAACTAGACATATGGATTTACCTTGCAGGATAAATGGAACCTATAATGGTAATGCTATATTTAATATTGACATGACAATTGATCACTGTTAAGTTGCATTAAATGTAAAATATCCAATAGACGACAACTGAGGATGCATTAGTGAATATGTCTAGTGCTGTAGTAGATGTTGTAGTAACAGTATTAAAATTGAGAAACAAGTCAATGCCATTAAGAGAGTTTATCCACTCAACTACTTTATTTCCATTGATTTTATCCTTATGTTTGGTGTGATAATTTTCTTTATTGCATTTTCTTTATTGCTATTTTAGTTATTTACTTCATTAGGTTTATAAATCACTTTTGTTTCAATTAAAATTAAATTGCATTGTTAAGGTTGGTGTAGCAAGTCTGAGTACATTAATTCCTATAGAGATGATCTGAATACTGATCATTATATTACTTTTTTTGTATAGTTGCACATTGACATTTATAGCAGTAGAGTTAACACCTACAGAAATTCATGAATTGATCCAACTAAATATTTTCTAGAACAAGCAAAGGCATGTATAAACTTGTATTCTATACATGTCTTTTGCCTTCTTGGCAAACCTGACAACTCTGCAAGATTTTCCACACAACTTTGTTTAATTGTGGCCAATAATAATGCTCCTCCATAAGTGTCTTGGTCTTATCTTGTCCAAGATGTCTGCCTGATCATCCTCCATACAACTCGCGGATAATCTACTCTCTTAAAGAACTTTAAGGCACATACAATTAGTTGGCCTTGAATAAATATCTATTCTGAATAAGGAAATCCTCTGCGTTCTAATGATTAATGAAACGATCCCAAATATGTGCCAAGTCGTTATCTTCAGTGTACAACTCCCTTAAGCACTCAAAATTAGTAACTTTATTAACTAGAGTTATCAGTAAAGTTGCCTGCCTACTTAGCGGGTCTACCACTTTATTCTGCTACACAGATTTGTACTTTAAAATAAAAATAAACTTTTGAATATAGCTCACCCATCTTGCATGCATCTTGCTCAAGTTTTCCTGATCTTTAAAGTACTTTAGTGCTTGATGGTCACTGTAGAGCATGAACTCTTTTTGAATCTAGTAATGCTCTCATGTTTTCAAGGCCCTGAGGATGGCATAAAACTCTTGGTCATAAGTAGACCACTTTTGCAATGCTTGAATCAATTTCTCACTCATATACTTAATTAACCACCCTTTTTGGGAAAGAATTACCTCAATTCCTTTGCCAGAAACATCACATTTTCGACCTCAAACAACTTATCAAAGTTTGGCAAGGCTGATATAAAATTGGTAGGTAATTTCTCTTTTAGTAAAGCAAAGCTCGCCTCTTCTTCTTTTCCTTATTTAAACTTCTCTTTCTTTAAGCAATCTGTGATAGGTGTGGCTATAGTGCTAAAACTGTGATTGAATCTCCTATAAAAAATTACCAGCCTATGAAAACTCATAACTTCACCTATTGTATTGGGCATAGGCTATTTTGTAATGGCTTATATCTTTGACTCAATAGATCAAATTCCATTTGCACCACTTATAAAACCCAAAAACTCCATATTACTCTACAGAAAGTTACATTTCTTCAGATTAACGTAAAGCTTATTTCTCCACAACACCTCTATAACCATTTTCAAATGCTCCAAATGCGTAACCACATCAATAGAATACACCAAAATATTATCAAAATATACTATAACAAATTTGCATGAAAAAGGCTTGAAAACCTGGTTCATTAAGTGCATAAAAGTACTCGGTGCGTTTGACAATCTAAATGGAATCACAAGCCCCTTATATAGCCCTTCATTCATTTTAAACGCAATCTTCCGCTCATCTCTAAGCTTAATTTGAATATGATGATACCCATTTCGCAAGTCTCTCTTTGAAAAAACCCAAGCTCCATCAAGCTGTTCTAATAAATCCCGAAATGTAGGAATAGGAAATTGTTATTTCATTATAATTTCATTAATCGACTTGTTATCCACACACATACGCCAAATCCCATATTTCTTTAGCACCAACAATACTGGTACAACATATGGACTCATGCTCTCAAGAATAAATCCCTTCTGCTACAATTCATTAACATGTCCTTGTAAAATCACATGCTCAAAAGGACTCATGCGATAATAAGGCAAGTTAGGTAAACTTGAAACAGAAATTAAGTCTATATAATGTTGGATATTTTGCAAAGGCGGTAGCTCAATTGGTATCTCTAATGGTGTAATGTCAACAAACTCGACTAACAATAGCTATACCTTTTTAGGAACAGAATTTACCTTGAACTCATCTTCCTTTTATAACTTTTTGCCCCATCATAATCTTCTTCCAGATGTCCTTTTACAATAGATGGAAAATTCTTCTCTTCAGCCTTAGAGTTCTTCTTCTTATTTGAGAAAGGCACTAAGCGAATCTTTTTACTATTCCAGTAAAACTCATAAACATTATCCCTTCCTCTATGTGTTGCATCCACATAAAATTACCAAGGTCTACTTAATAACAGATTGCAAACACCCATTTCTACTATATCACATACCACATCACTTTTATAAATATTTCCAATGGAGAAAGGAACATAACACACCTTTTGTCACTCGCGTTTCTGTCTCTTTCTATATCCATTTTATTCTGTAAGGTGCATGATGCTTCTTTGTAGAAGGCCTCATCATGTCAACAAATGTCTTCGAAACTATGTTCTTGCTGCTGCCAGTATCAATTATCACGTTGCACATTATATCATTGATGGTACCATATGTTCTAAAAATCTTGTGTGCTGATTATCTTCTTCAAACTTTGGTGTCAACAAAATTAACTACACAATACAGTTTAGTAACTCTCCTTCATTTACTTCTAATTCAAAGGCCTCCTTGTCATTCCCATCCTCAATGTCATTCGCCTATGCTTTACCATCGTCAACCTCTACCAAATTTAAATTTTTAGAACGACAGTGACTCGATCTATGTTTTGGTTCTCCATACTTAAAACACTCATTTAGCATAGACTTTGCATAAGGATTATTTTGTTGTCTAGGTGGCTGCAGCTGTCTAGGTGCCTTAATTTATGTTGTGCTAGTTGTTGTGTTTAACTATTATTAACCCAAGTTTTTTGCTTGTTTTCAATCCTTGTATTTTTTTGTGTATTTTGTATACCAGTGAGTTCTCTACTGAACTCTAGAAATAACATGCTACTTTCATTCTTTTAACTTCATTGTTTTAGTAACCATTATATCTATATCTCAAATTGTGTTTATAATCTCATCTTGAAATTCTTACATCAATTTGCTAAGATATTTTGTAACTGTTCGAAACTTTGGCTTCTCTATATTATTTCTTATGTGCAAATGATAAAATTTTTTTGTATATTCATCAACACTACGATTTCTTTGCCAGCAATTATGATATTTCACGTATAACTGCTGTTGATAATCCGTTGGCAGGAAGTACTCTTTCATCATCCTCAGCATCCTAGGTCACGATTTGATTAATGGCTTTCCTGTGACTCTTCTTCGATTCTGGATGTTTTGCCACCATACAGATGTTGCACCCTTCAATGTAAATGCCACAAGTTTAAACCATTTATTCTGTAGAATCTCCATACACTGGAAGAAACTTTCTACATCTAATATCCAATCTAAAAATTCCTCAACATGCATACCACCATAAAAATCTACAATATCAATATTAATCTCGTAATATGAATTCTTCTCGTGTCTCCTATCATAATCCTCAGCGTCTTTTTCTTTTGAATCACTTTCTAACTTTTCATGCAAGCGTGGCTGCACTTGCCTCGCGAGTTTTTGGTTGTGGTATTACTTCACAATTGATGCACTGAGGCACTGCTCTGCGATTGAAACCCCCTCAAAGCTCTTCATGGTGATAATCCCGAGGTTGTTCTTTGTGATTGACTTCTTCAATAGCCCTCTTGAAATTAACGTTTTGCCGCTGCTCTCTCTCTATATTATTTATGGAAAATGTTAGACCCTCAATTGCTTGGTCATCGCTGCCATTCTCAAGTTAAATGCATTCTCCATGACTTGAAAGACTATTTATGTGACCATTTGTCTGACAGTCTCCACAGTCATTGCCTGCATCCCTTGATCAACGAATTTCAAATGGTTGTTTCTTTATTCATGTAGCTGTACCGTGATGACAAGCAAACTTGCTCTGATACCAACTGACAGCGGAATTGTAAAGAAGATAGAGAAAACAAGTTTCTTAATAAAAGTTTATAGAATAATTGAGTTTGAAAAAGTTCTTAAAATAATAACAAGACCTCTCTATTTATAATAGAGGAAACCCACTTCTCTAAGTTAATTTAAAAAGAAAAACTAAATCATAATTATGATAGAAATAAAATATACTTTCCCTAAGTTAACTTAAAAATGGAAAACTAAATCACAATTATAATGGATACAAAAGATACTTCCCTATGTTAACTAACTCTCATACTTTAATTGACTCTAATGAAAATAGAAAGTCCTAAAATAATAAAATTCTAGAATCTTAAAATTCTTAAAATAATGTCCTACATCAATTATTGGATAGATAAAGTGTATGTAAACTTGTGTCATTTTCTAACAACCAATTTGGAAATTCCTTACTCAAGTTAACGTGTGAGAGATCGGCATACTTCGAGTCATGTTGGTGGATAAGAAATTTGGGAAATGTGACACCATCACCGTAACTAGACAATGAGATAGAAATTAATTGGAATTTTGGGGTCAAAGAATGTGACTTTGTTTCTGCATTCGTCTAGTTATTTCCACCATCAAAATGATTGAGTTTTGAATAGTTTAAGAATGGCTCAAGTGATGTTGAGATTCAAAAGTGATTGTTTGATAATGTGAGATATTCAAGGGACATCATATAAATGAGGGGAGACAAGGAGATATTTCTTGTAAGTTGATTGAATGAGACATCTAAAACTTGAAGGGATGTTATATTTGCCAAACACCATGGCAAATTGTCCCTTCAATTATTATGGTCAATAAATAACTCTTGCAGATGCACCAACTCACATAGACATACATATCATCCTTAACTAGAGGTGTCCAAAGGGTCATGCTTGTCTTTGTCTTGTCTTGCCAAAAAAAAGCCCATGCGTCTTGTGATGTCTTGTCTTAATTTTTTTTTTCTTAGGGCTGGCAGCAGCTTGGCCACGTGCGTGCCGATCTTGCCGACTCATCTTTGTCCCACACGTATCATAGAAAAAAAGCCCACTAAGCTTTTTTTTTTCTTAAGAGCACATACCAAGTTGTTTGGCATATTTTTTCAAGTCTATATACTTTTTTGGATCCATGTGCCTTTATTTAAATTTAATAAAATCAAAACTTCAAAACTCAAGTCCATATTCAATAATAATTAATTAATAATAATAATAAGAGAATATAATTTTAATTACTAAGTTTGACTCTATGTTATTAGAATTCTTTTATAATACTTAACAACAACAATAATAATAATTTTTTCTTAACGGTTAACTTAATTGTTAACTTGAAATTACGTATAATCATATATCATAGTTTATAAATAATATTAATAAATATTTATAAAATCATGATATTTAAAATTTTATTTATTAAAATCATGATATTGATTATTTATTTAATAAATTATAAACATAAATAAATTATAAATTTTTTGAAACTAAGGATTAACTAATGGTGCGTTTACTAAACTGGAATCGGAATGAGCTGGATTGCCATTAATGTGTTTACTTTGTCTTGGAATTGGAATCGGAATGAATTTGATTGTAATAAATTACCAAAAAGTACTTAATGAATTATTTTCATAATCATTATTTTATATTTTAATTATAGTGATTATTTATTCAAAAAAATTTATTATTATTAATTATTGTCAATAATATATTGATATATTAATTAATTGTAAAATTAATTAATTAATTATAATAATATACTAATTAATTATAATAATTATATTATTAATTATTGTGATTATTTAGTCAAAATAATGTTTTTATTAATAGCTATTGTTAATAATGTATTAATATAATAATTAATAGTAATTTTTATATTAATTATTGATTATTAATAATAAATGAATTAATTATAATAATAGTAATATATTAATTATTGTGATTATTTAATCAAAAACTATAATTATTAACATATTATTGTTAATAATATATTTATATATTAATTAATAGTAATAATCATATGAATTAATTGATGATAATATATGAATTATATTATAATAATTATATTAATAATTATTATAATAGTAAATTAATTAATTATAATAATAACATATTAATTATTGTGATTAGTTAGTCAAAAACTATAATTATTAATAGTTATCATTAATAATGTTTTAATATAATAACTAGTAGTAATAATTATATTAATTAATTAACAATTGTATTAATAAATATTATAATAGTATATTAATTAATTAATTATAATAATAAAAATATATTAATTATTATGATTATTTATTCAAAAACTAAAATTATTAACATATTATTGTTAATAATGTATTAATATAATAATTAATAGTAATTTTATATTAATATATTATTAATAATAAATGAATTAATTATAATAATAGTAATATATTAATTATTGTGATTATTTAATCAAAAACTATAAATATTAATATATTATTGTTAATAATATATTTATATATTAATTAATAGTAATAATTATGTCAATTAATTGATGATAATATATGAATTAATTATAATAATTATATTAATAATTATTATAACAATAAATTAATTAATTATAATAATAATATATTAATTATTGTGATTATTTATTAAAAAACTATAATTATTAATAGTTATTGTTAATAATATATTAATATATTAATTAGTTATAATAATTATATTAATTAATTAACTATAATAATATTATATTAATTATAATAATAATATATAAATTATTGTGATTATTTATTCAAAAATTATAATTATTGATAATAATGTATCAATATATTAATTAATTATAATATATTAATTAATTAATTACAAATGAGGACAAAGTGGGTATTTTTAATTTTGGAGAGGGGCAAAATGAGAATTCCAAGGAATGGAAGATTGATTCCCATCTCCCCCATAGGAATCAATCTCCCATTCCTCATTCCCAAATAGTGGTGGGCCCTACGATTTCGATTCCGATTCCGATTCCGATTCCTGCTCCATTTTTACGAAGTAAACGCCATCAATCATTCCGATTCCGGATTTTGATTCCCCAATCGGAGAAGTAAACACACCATAAATTTAAAAAACTTGAGCTAATAAAATATATTAAAAGATTCAATTTCAAGTTATTTATAAAATCATAAAATTTTAAGTTTACATTCATTAAAAATGAAATGTACTTATTGTGTGTTTTTTTGCGTGTCGTACTTAAACCCATCTCTAATCTTGCCATGCTTTTAAGGCTCGCGTGCCTAAAATTCTAAGCTTAGCCAGGCCCACATGCGTGCCGTATTGTGCCGCGTGCTCTATCCAAACATGCTCATGTAATGCCATGCTGTATGAAAATGTGCTGTGCCCCTGCCATGCCTTGTGTTATCCGGCCCATTGGCCATCTCTATCCTTAACATAATTAAATTTATGCTCGGATTTTGATATTTCATATATATATATATGAATTATATAATGAATAAATTTAATTAAAAGATAAAACAATGTGCTTTTCGTTTTAAAAACATTGAACTATCAAAATAGCTGTTCGACCGTATAATTTTATAAAAGGGTAGACTGAAAGTTTTAAATTGAAATTTTGTAATATACTTTGAGAGAGAAAAGGGATCATCACCACTCACCTTGATCAAGAATGGTGCCGCAAAGTCTAGAATTGGGCAAATATAAAGTCTTAACAGAAGTCATTAATTTACTGATTTGAAGAAATCCGTTGTTGAGTGCACTGCCATACATGTACAATTCTTCCAAATTCTTGAGATTAATAAAACCTACAATTATTAAACAACAAATAAAAATAAAATTTTTTATATAGATATATCATGTATTATAAGTGAATTAGAGTAATCAATTAAATTAACCATGTTCTTTTTTTGTTATTAATTACTATTGTAATTATTTTTTAAACTCTAACTTCATAACATTTAAATTTAATTGATCAGCCTAATAAAACTGCTTGAAAATCATTTAAAGATACTTGAACGACTTATGGTTACTTTTTGTAAAGAAGAAAAATCTGCTTCAGTTACTACGAAGGAAAATTCATTCGGGCAAGAATTTCGGGTAACGTTACATGACCCAGCAGAGAATTATAAGCAAAATAAAACAAAAATAATTAATACAGGGCAGCCCAAAGCCTGTTGTTTAATTACCTTGACCACGTGGGACACCGTTGAATTTACAATGGCTCATCATTAAACGTTTTACCGAAGTGAAAGCTGCAATGCTGTGTAGAAAGCTTATTTGGAGAGAGGAATTGTCCAATCTCAATTCTTCGAAGTTGGTGAAATTGTTTGCGATTCCATTGAAAATGGGGAAGAACTTTAGCTTGATATGGTAGTTACCAAGAAATCAATTATAATTTTTACCACATTTGTAATTTACTTACCATGAGAGATCACTTTCTCTGTAAAATGATTAGACGCAAAGGTGAAGTGTCTTGAGGGATGGGGGTGATTCCATTAACTTTAACACCCCGTTAGATCAAGCCAATTGAACTTTCTCAAACCTCTTGTAATCTGTTTGATTTGGATGGAATTCCCAAAATGTCAAACTGCAGGATACATACTAACTCATTGAAATTTTGTTTTCAATCAATATTAAATTATTACCTTTTGGAACCATCAGATTTGTAATTTCATTATTGTTCATGTCCAACTCTTGTAAGTTGTTCAAGGAATACAATTCTGCATATATGCCAAGACTTAAAAACACAGTTAATTGCCAACATCTCCTTGTTTGACTTAGCCGACACCTCTTCCCTTACGTCTTCTCTTTGAGTTGAGATTCGAGCATCACCCGTACTTCATTATCCGCAGTTCATTATGAGATTTTTTTTTTTTAATATTTTTGTTTCGACCTCGTTAGGCTTTGATTGTGTATTTTTATTGCATATTTATAAATTGTATTGTATATAATATTAAAAAATACAGTTAATGAAATAAGGCTGCTAGTCTTCTTCCCGTTTTTAATAATTTAACTAAAAACAAATTAAACACGAGAATTTTGTCTTAAGTCTGAACCAATGACATTAATATTAATTGATAGAGTAAATCAAAATTGGTAAAGTGAGGCCAATATCTTGAGACCGTTAAAGATAAGAATTGTTGAAATCAAATGTCAATGATAATCTCTATGCTGTGATTATGCAATCATCAACATATTTATATATACTTTTGAGAATTGAGAAGGGTTCATTCTTGTACTTTTAAGATAGGAGTTAAATACCGTTTTTTTTTTTTTTTTTTCATTCTGTCAAACCGACTAAACAAAATACTAAATTCTGTTCATAAATATATTGGTAGCTTTGGGAATCTTTATTTATTTATTTATTTTTTACAAAATAATAAACACAATTCTTAACCGTAGAAATTGAACACCAACAAAGTCAATAAATCAACTAAGTGATAATATTTCTTTTATTAACAGCAAAATTAAAAATTTCAAAATATATTATTAATTATTTTTAATTCTCTTTCCTCCTATTTTTGTTACAAACAAATAATATGTTTTTGCTCCCCCTCTTTTTTTATTTAATTATTTACCTTAATGGCAATCTAATCTCCTTCTTATCCTCGCAAGCAGAGTTCAAACCTCAAACCTCTTGTTTTAACATAAGAGATTTATTCTAGCACACAATTAGTATGATTTTTATTCTCTCTTTCACCACCAGAGTCTTAAAGATTTTGTATATATTGTTGTGTTAAGGAAAAACAAAAAGGCCTCTTGAACTTGTGACGCCACATATACTACTTCGGTTATATTTTGTATCCCAAATGATATATACCATATGACATGTGATTATTTGATAAGTGGTGAATCTATCTATGTACATATATTATAAGTACATGCAATTGACTCCTAACGGCTAGTGGCCGGCCTATAGGGTAATGACAATTTGGATTTACATTTTCAACTAATAAGTATTAAGTACCTATAGAGGAACGACAATTCAGACTTATATTTTCAACTAATAAATATTAAGTATCAATTAACCGAGTTTATTGATATTAAATTTGATAAATATCAATGAAATGAAGTGTTTAAAGACTGACCCTAATAGAATTAATTTGAATTTATCTGACCCCATTAGAATGCTATCATATTTATCAGCGAAAATAAAGTCAAAACCACTTAACACATATCGACTATTAATTGATTACAAACCACTTGAAATATAAACTATATATTGCAACTATTAAAGCATAGCATATAATATTACTTTTAATAAAATGAAATGCTGGCTTACCTTGACCACGAAAAGTTCCTTTGAATCAATTATTATTATATAGTTTCAATGTTCTTAATGAAGAAAAAGCAGTTGGAGAGGACAAGAGGCTGCGATTGAGGTTGTTACCACTTGAATCCAGAAACTCCAACCTACTCAAACCTGCAAATAAATATGTGAGAAACACAATTGAAATGGCCCCGCGTATTCAAAGTCTTCAATCTTATTTAGATCCATTTATTGAAGCAAAAGTCATTTCACATCAAACGGCTCGTCGACCAAAAGTCAGAGTCTCTCTCCTCATCAAATGTGCGTACATTGCACAAGTTTAGTAAGTTAAAAATTTCGGAGTTCAACGTCAAAAAAAAAAAAAAAACAAAAAGGACGTATTAGCTTTTCATTAATGAATGGACTGAATGACTTCAAAATGATAAAAGGGTCATTTAGTTTTTACAGTTTAAGTTAATTATCTAATTTATTTCTATTTTTTAAAAATTACTGAAAAATTAAGTTCATATCACATATCTGTAATCTGTTTTCATTAATATTTGTTTAATTACTATTTTTTACCTCCTTGCACGTAAGAATTATTTGAATTCAAAGTTTTAAAAAAAAATAATACTATTTTGCTTTCAAAAGTGAAATACAACAGCAACAAGGATGGACAAAACTGTGGTGCAATTGTTGCACGATGCAACAGTTTTGTCTTTTATCTTTGGACCCCCTACTTTCGTTTTTATTTATAATTTATTTATAAATTTATGATAATTTTATTTTTTATTCTCTTTTTATAAGGGTGTTCAGAATCTAATCCCATTCACTCAATCCGTTTGATCTGTAGAAATTTGATACGTAAAAATTTGATTTGTGGATTAGATTGAATTGAAAATTTAAAAATCCGCAATCGATGGATTGGATATGGATTTACTTGGTAAATCCACAAAAATTCGTGAATTCGTAAAAAAATAAAAAAATATTTATTTAATTAAAAATTAAACTTATAAATATGGTATTAGTACTTACTAATAAATAAATAAGTTAAAATATAGTTACATTAATGCCATATTATATCTTATCCAATAATAATATAAAATAAAAAATAATTAAATAAACAAATATAGCTTCCTAAACAATTAATTTTCATGTATTGATCTAAACAAATGAGATTTTTTCTTTTTAGTGTATTATACTTTAAAACTTTGAATGTATTTTCTAGTTTTATTCAAACAATTAATTTACTTAAATCTTATTTAATTTTAAATTTGATCGGTAGTAAAGTTATTTTTATATTAAATTTTTTTATTTAGTTAGTTCATAGATTGTAAATAATTAAAAATTTTTAATTCACAAAAAAATCTACAAAATGGTGGATTGGATATGGATTGAGTAAAATCCGCATCCGATCCGTAGACGTATGAATTGGATTTGGATTAAAATTCACCGATCTGTGGATTATATTGTATTGAAAATTTATAATTTGCTAAATCGTGGATCAAATATGGATTGATATCCAATCAACAAAATCCAATCTGCGAACACCCTTATCTTTTTCTCTCCTCCATATTCATATATTCTATTCCCTTTTTCTCCACTTAGATAATTAATTAATCATTAGTCAGCAACTCCTTTCAAATTGAAAAATCATTAACTAATCACTTATCTTAATTATTTTTCACATCACAATTGAGAAAAAATGCAGCAATTTGACTTGAATATTTAGATGGCAATTGTGAGGCCAAGCAATTGAATAAATTAAAATAACAAGTCAAATCTATTAGCTATAAGTGATTGATGTCTTATTAGTTTAGATTTATGGACAAAGTTTAAGTTTTGTTATTTTTGATTAATTAATAACTTTTAAATTAAATTGTATTGTAGTTATTTTTTTATTTAAAGTCCAGTCTACATATATTCTAACGGAAAGAAGATAAAATCACATAATTTTTATAATTATTTATTTAATATTTTATTTAGTAATGTCATGCTAGTTTTATTTTTTAAGCTAATTTATTAATTGAGTTTTAATGTGAAGTCATTACTTATCTCACTCCTTAAACTTAAAAAAAAAAAAAAATAGAATTAGACATTGATGTTTAGTTTTATGTCAAATTTTTTAACTTGAAACAATCTACCTATTTTTTAATTATTTAAAATATTTACAAATTTCAACCAATCTGGATTATGTGTTAGAATTTTGAAACATTCGATTTTTTAGAATTTCAGTTTAAACAAGAAGTGTAGCATTAATTACCAAACTATAGCATCCTATCGTTGAATCTACTCTTACATTAAATCTAATGGTGACAGTATAAGAAGATAAAATAGGAGTACTTTGCAGCAGTTGCACGGTAGCTGGACCCAACAATGATCACACCATTGGTATTTTGAGTTTTTTTTTTTTTTAAAAATATAGTGGTTATAATGATTATGTAGATAAGTAGCTCAAACTATGGAGATTAGAGTTGCATTTGCTGATCTAAAATAGTATTCATAATTTGAGTATTTTTGGGCCATAAATTTGTCAATCTCATTATAGCTTATGTTTAGCCAACTCCAGCTCTGAATTGATCAAAGAAACCAAATCTGCAAATAGTTCAAAGTCCTGTTTGAGGTTGAGGTATCATAGATTTTAAACTACAGCTGTTGTAGAGAAAAAACTGTAATGATGAAATAAAAGTTAATAATATATAGTAAATATAAATTTTAAATAATAATTTTGATAAAATTATTAAAGATATAATAATTTTTTTTATCATATAAGTAAAAAATTATATCAATATAGTTTTCAAGTTATAGCAGTTATTGTTTACCAAACACTTTAATGATGTATCTTTTAAGTTAGAGGTATTTAACCTAAATTCGAAACACACCCTAAATTGAGTTATATATATTTTAAAAGTTCACATTAAATAAGTTAAATTTATCTCTTTTAAAATGAAAGAAAAATCTAGTTAGGGGCTCATACATGTAATTTGCAATTAGAGTACTTTCCTGAATAGTGGTGGTAATTTACTCATAAACATATGAATCCATTGTTACCCACCTGCAAAAATCTGTTCGTTTTAATTAATTTTGGGGGTAGTGGGTGAATTTGGCAATAAAAATCAAAGTGTGATAAACGCAGTGGGTGAATTTGGTAAATAAATAAAACTTATGTTATGTTTGAGAGTTAGAATTAAGTGTGGGATTAAATTAGCTTTGGGATTAAATATTCTATCCTATATTTAGTAACTTTGCGTGGATTGATTTAGGTAAGACTAAATTTAAATTTAGTCCTCAAATCATGGGATTAACAATCTCAATTTATAGGTGGGTTTAGATGGGATTAGAATAACATAACAAATTTATTCATTTGCCATATTTCTTTCTATATATAAAACTACTTTTTATTTGTCACTTAAAATTTAATTAATTAATTAATTATTTTATTCATGATTTACTTGAAATTTATTTTTTATTTTTCTTTTATAGTCTAATTAAATTGGTACTTTTACTCCAATAAAATTAACTATTTAATAATTTATTACAATAATTGATTGTATTAAATTTAATAATCACTAATGTAATATAAAAAATAATCATGAAAATTAATAATACAAGTAATTAATTGATTTTCCATGCATTATTTTCTAACTTTTTGATAAAATAAAATATATCTAAAATACCTAATAAAAATTAATTAAATAATTAAATAGTTTTATTAATTTATATTTGTTTATTATAATTATGACTATCCAATAACTAATTTACTATATATTTAATGTTCTTATTAAATTAATTTTAATTATTACTCTTAAATATTCATAAATATTTTTTATATTTAAATATGATTTAATATTGTCCAATTTGATATTATACCAAATATAAAATAATATTGTATAATCTAATCTAATTCACTCCAAACTAATCTAGTCCAATCATATTATTTAATTCAATCTAATCCTGCGTGCCAAACGTAGCCTTGGTGGATACCCACACATGCTAACCTGCATTATTTTTAAAATAATTTAACTTTTAGCATTTGGACAATATATTTTTAAACATGCTCTTAATCCACATATATATTTTTATCCTATTTCGATCCTTGTGTTGATGATACATACTCGCCCTTTATGACGAGTTTATGTTAAATTAAAAAAAACCCCAAAATTCACAGACATGCTATTTGTTTTTTGTTCCTTGTTGATGAAAATACTAAACTTTTATAAATTATTTTTACATAGCATTCTCACTATCTCACACGGACTGGTTCATAACATTTTCTTCTTTTGAGATACTCAAATGTATTTTGATTCTTTTTTTTTTTATGTCTAACCTAAATGCGGTTAAAATATACTGGCAATGTAGTTGCTAAATTTTTTTAGGTAAGTGTAGTTGTTAAATTTTTTAAAGTAATTTTACTAATTTAAATATTGAATTTTGCAATTTATATTTTTAAAATTTGAAACTGTAAAAAACCTGTTAAGTATCAATATGGGTTTGGTAATTATTCAAAGCTACAATAAGTAGGTTTTCTAAAAAAAAAAAAAAAAGAAACCCACAGTGAGCATGGTATGAATTTGATAATTTATTCTTTTTACGGGCGCTGATGTGGTATAATTAACAAACCCCCACCCAGGTATCTATTACTATCCCTATTCCTATATTAATGTTTTAAGCAAGACACAGGAGTACAAGATGAAATTATGACTGATATTAAATATTGAAAATTGTATGTCTTAATCTCTTAAAGCTAATGTTTTATTATTACTTAAAAAAAATTAATTCATAGGCTTGAATCTTATTGAAGCAAATGAAAGTCTAATGTTCCAGCTGGTCAATGAAAGATCTGCAATGATGGGGAGAAGGGATGAAGCATAATTACCATTAAAATTAAAATTTCCTTCCAATCAATTATCAGCCAATGATAAATTTCTCAGTGATGAAAGGTGACCTAGAGATGATAAGACGAGATGATAAGACGATTTTGTTCAACAAGTTACCATCTAAATAGAGAAACTTCAAGTTGCTCAGTTTTGATAGTCTCTCTAGACCTGCCAAAAAATCAAATAATCTCATTGTGCCTGTGTGTGTATGTGTGCGTGTGTGTGTTTGTACCACAAAACAGATCATGCATGCTTGTAGACTCATGTAATTTCATTGTAAATGTTAGAAATTCCGGGAGAGGAAGAAAGTAAATTAAATTTTTTAATGACCTTCATTCTGAACAAAACCAGCTATCTTGTTGAAACTTAAGTGGAGGGACTCAGGTTGTTGAAAGGGAGTAAAGAAAGAAGCGTTTAGATACCACTCTCCCGATCCCCACGTCCTCCAATCACGAAGATCTAGTTGTATGACTCTGCCAGTGGTGGTGTCACACTCAATGTGCCGTCTTTTACAACATTAATAATGTGATTGTTACAGACCTTTGAGTTTAAGTGTTTTAATTGTCAAAATTGATTTAATTTAATAGTATGTAATTAATGAGTAATATTCAAGGTTAATGGCCTGTGGGGGCTACCCAAGCACTTTGGGTTTGAGTTTCGGTGGATTTTTTTTTAGGGATGGCAATAGGCATCAACCGTGGTGAGTTTGGTATATTAAATCCGTACATATAAAAAAAAAATATAAATTACCAAATCTGCTCGCAAACTAAAGTGAATTTTTTTTACTGGTTTTGTCATTTAAAATCACAAATATTAAAAAAATACTTTTAATAATACATAAAAAATTAAATTATATACACTTTAAATTATAAATTTATAACAATAGCTTAAAACAAGATATACAAACTTAATTCTAGATTTGATCAATGTAAATAAGAAATTAAAATTTCAATATTAAAATAAATACATAAAATATATTAATGTAACATAAAATATTTCTGTTGTAGGCAAATCATCATCACTAATATCAACACCTTGCTTTATTTGTTAATCAATATATAAGTGTTTTAAAAAATATTAATAAGTAAATTTTGTACAATTATTGTTAATAATTAATTAAACAAATAAAATCCATCTTTAGTGAGTAATCATTAGGTTCAAGTCACTGAGGTAAAACAAACAAAGTAAATTAATTAAAATAAAATATTAGTAATATTAAAGTTGAAAATTATAAAATTTCTAGTTATTAAAAACTTATTGTTTGTATGTATGTATTCACATATATATGATGTTGTAAGATAGGTTAAGTTGAAGAATCAAGAACTTTAACTTAAATATATTTATGATTAAATTCTTTTAATGTAATTTTTATGATTAAAATTAAAAATATAAATAATTAAAGTAAAGATTGCGGGTTGGTGTATTCTTGTGTGAATATCTAGCTGATTTTTTTTTCTCAACATCAAACCCAGCCATAACTCACAATAGGTTTCAATTTAAATTTGCCAGCAATCTGCAAAATTATTTGTAGTGGGCAGGTTTTTCTAGGCAAGTTTGGTTGGGTTGGCTAATAATTTTGCAATCCTTATTCTTTCTCCTTCTAAATACTGTTGCTATATATATTTGGATGAGAATTGTCTCCTCTCCCATTAATTTGTGGGTGGAGCTACCATTCTTTTAAATTTCTAAGAAATTTTTAAACATTCATTCTAGAATGTATTTGTGACTTAGTTCAAAAGTGATACTAGATGTCATTCTAGGATACATCTTGAAACTCAAGAAAAGATAGCTCTCAAAGAGAGAAAACGTAATCATAAAGATAAACCCAAAATGGAATAATATGAAAATTACTAATAAAAAGCTTGAACGTATTACAATAAACTACGAATTGTAAGCCTATTTATACTAGTTAGAATTATTCTATTACTAACAAACTTATGATGACTCCTTATAAGTAAAGGAATACGGCTTAAAAAATAAAACATAAAACAATTCCTAATTAAACTAGAATTAGAAATATTATTCAAATAAGCTTACTAAAACAAGATAAATGCTAACAAAATACCAAATACTAAATCAACTCAAAATCTAGAATTTCTAATTCATTTTACCTGTATGCTTCCTACATCATTCTCCTCCTCTTTGGGATAAAAAAAAAACTCATCATTGAGTTTTACTGTAAATAAAAAGATAATTTGGAGGATGAATAGAGAAACAATGAATTTTGAAGCTTGAGCTCCTAGTCTTTCATATCAATCTTCCTTGAAACTTGAAATTTATACTTTATTTTCTTCTTGACCTTGCTAGTCACCCTACGAAAAGGTAAAGTCTTGTACAAGCTAGTAACTTCTAGGTCTCTCTTAGCTCAATGATATCCCTAAATAACTTTATCTCGGCAACCATATCTTCTTCAATAATAATTTTTTTGTCTCTACTATGAATAGGCAAAATCATATCAATTATATTTGGATCTTCTTGAATAATCGGTTTGGCTTTAACTTCAAAATCAATTATCTCTACATGAACTTTTTGAAGCATAATGCCCTAGTCATCAACTTGATTTGATGAGGTTATATCAATCATATTATCCTTGATAATAATTTATGTTGCTTCAACTTGATTTTTTTGAACTTCAATTGTACAGTTCAAATTAGTGCTCAAATTAAGCCAAAAGTTATCTCATCTCATGTAAATTTGGGCATGACTTCAATTATTTTATAATACTCATAAGTATTTTTTTGACTAAGTTGAAGTTCTAATAATGATTCTCGAGATTCTGTCATTGAACTCCACATTACCTTAATTAAATGTTGCATTGATTGTAATGCCTTTGATGATCCCTCAAGATGCTTTTCTCTTCGTCCATCTTCTATTTCCTCTTCATTTGAATTGTCTGAACTTGGAGGGGGTGGAGTAGCCTTTGTATTTCTACTAGAGCTACCTAGTTCCTTAGCCTTGTTGGTCTTCTTTGGTTGCTTAAATTATCGCTTGGATCAACATAATCAATACCTTTTGCTTTTTGATTACTTCTTTTGGCAAGTCTAATATCTTTTAAATCATGTTTTCCATCAAGTAATATTTCTTCCATTGCCATAATATGAGTTTGCATTGACCGTAAAACTTTCATTATTTCATGTGATGCTTCTGTTGAGTGGTTTTGTGATTGTTCAAGGTGCCATATTCTCATTGTGATTCGATCTTCAAATTGATTACTACTTTCTCCATAAATCATTTTTGCTTTTTTTACTTTTTTCATAATAACAAAAAATTATAGGGTAATATTATAATTAAAAAAAGTATTACACAAAATATGGGCCTACTGGCGATGTTGATTAGGAAAATGGGAAAACAAGGGTAGATCTAGAAGATTTGATGGTGGTGAGTGTGATGGTGGTGTTGATTTGACCTAAATCGTTGCCGATTGACCAAAAAATTAAATTGAAGTGGCAATGGGAGTAATGGTTTCGTTTCCTACGAACGGCGGCCAGCTCACGAAGGCGATGGTCTAGCAAGATAAATTGAAGGATGAGGAAAAGTCTGGTTATGGCGGCGGCAGGTGAATTGATTTGGTCGGTAGCCAAGCGAGTTAAAATTAGGTGGATGAACCCAAGACCTAAGCCTTAGGAAAACTCAACCGTACCTTTGGAATTAAAATTTGACTTCTTACCAACTGTTGTTTGATAACACAATATATTCTAAAATTGAAGCAACCTATGGCCAAGTGCTCTAAAATGTCACCCGTTAACTAATTGTTGGATAAGTCCACATTTTGGACATCGGAGGAGGTTTATATGCCAAGTGAAGTAGTAAAAGCATTTCACGGAAATGTTTCTAGTTTTAAATTTTTTTGATTCCCATCTACATAAGAAGTTTCATAAATAAGCCTATTTTTATCATATGTCACTTTACAGCTCAGGCGGAATTCATGCTTTCTTTCTTTTTCTTCTTCCATTTTTTTTCCTTTCCATTCACTCGGATACCGCCACCGTTTTCATGAAAGCAAAACAAATCCTTTTTGACTTCTTGGAAATTAATAGACATCATGCAAATGGTAGCTGCAATATTGAATAATCTTGCCATTCAAGCGGCGGTCCAAGACTTCCAACTCCAATGTTTCAGCCTTATTAATTGGTTCACGTTGGATCGAGGTGAATCCATAAATTGCATGCCAACTCCTTAATTTTTTGGGGTAAATTTATTCTCCGATTTCCTCTCTCTTACTAGTCCATTTTTTGAAATTAACAACACTGGTGTAAAATTTTTTAATACCTTAGCTTTCAAAATTTTAGCTTATAGCAAATTAACGTTAAGGAGCTAATAAAGTGCTAGTACTAAAACTTTTTACGGGCCTTCAAGAGTACAACTTTAATCAATTTAACTCTTTACATTACATTATCTTAAAAAAAATCAATTATAAAAGTTTTAACTTTATAACCGATAAAGGGAATTCCATAATAAAGATTTTTTGAGATGAGACTTTCTCTTATAGGCAATTTATAATGGGAAATTTAAATAAGGTCCCTCTATGATGCTGTAATTTTTTTACGGTATCAATAATGTAAAAAATAAACACCATTGGATCTAGTCAACAGTACACATTATTTTTATTAATGGAAAATTTTAATTACTTTGAAAATATTATAACAAGTTAACAAGCTAGTTCAAAAGGTGATTTTGTAGTTAAAAAGAGAAAAGAAATTCGTAGATAACAACTTAAATATTCCAAGGTTGTCTTTTTTGAATTTTTGAAATTATTATTCATATTTTACAAACTCTTTCATGACATATATATATATATATCTTCTGGTATGAAGATTTACTTGGTTGGCCATGTTTACGTGTTGCTTTAATTTTGATTTTTTAAAGTTTCATGACGTATAGCTAAATAAAAGATTTAGAGTTACACCTTTATGCAATTTTGACATATTTAATGTGATTTTCAATTAATGAAAAATATAATCTTTTTATTCAACTAACGTTGGGACTTATATTATTTGAATATAGATGAAAGGACAAGATTTCTAGCGCAATGAATAACACGGCTCTTCAGATAACGAACAAAAACAATTAATTAATTTTGTTGGATGTGCTTCTGTTGTTTATTAATATTATTTTTTTTTAATTTCTTCACCATATTTGTTTGCAAGCAATACTAAAAAAAAAAAGCTTTTATGTCGGGTATTACCCATCATCATATTGCGTGACAGTTGAGTAACTGTCTTTTATGAATGACATATTATCTCTCACAATTCCGTCATAGCTGTTTTGATTAAAAAATTTCATACATGACCAATATTTGTCATAAACACTTCAATGCATGACTAATAAATATCATAAGATAATGACCAAAATAAATTTGGCAGGATTCCAAAATGTTGAATGAATTGTATGGAGATTTCAAAATTTAGCTGATATTCATATTTTTTATTATTCCATTATTAATTTATTTCATTAGTTATTATTTATGTTTAATTAAATTTTAATTTTGAATTATATAAATATGTTTTATAAATTATATTTCACTTTAATTTTTCCAAATTTTAAAAAATAATTTTTAATTTCACAGGAATCAAAAAAATAATTTTTGATTGTAATTACAATATATATAATCAAAAAAGTTATTGGTTTTGAGGAAGTGATTACAGCGGATGAAATAACAATAATAAAGTTATTGTAAATTTTAGTAGGTTGTTTTTAGGTACGTGGCGTTGTTAAACCAGATCGACGCAGAACAGAGTCTGCCTTTTGGACCCAGATCTGACTTAGAACAGATCAATAGTCCGCACGATCGGGTGTCCAGCCGATATACCAGAAAGTTACCGTCTTTAAGTTTTTAGTCAGGATTATTAGCAAACCTAACCACAGGGCTTTGCAGAATTAAACATTCATTAAGGTGAACTTGTTAGTTTCATTAATAAGGAAGGTTTAAAGATTTGTCAAGATTTGAAATTACAAAAACGTCTAAAATGGGAGCTTAGAAAGTCTAAGCAAGAGTTAGGCAGTTTTTGTAAACAGTTTAACTACGACCCTTTTAAAGCCTTTACTTCTAAAGATTGTAACGGTAAGTGTTCTTCAAAACCTTACAGAAAACATTACAAGTCCAAGAAGCATAGAAAATTCCTTCCTGAACCTAAAGAACCTTATTATAAGAAACCCTCAAGGCCTTATAAAAAGCCCAATTTCTCAAAAAGAAAATATCCAAAGCCCATTTCAAAACCAAAGACTCCCTTCAACTACAAAGAAGCTATTTGCCATAAATGTGGAAAGAAAGGACATACTGCAAAATATTGCAGGATGAGCAGAAAACTTCATGAGCTTGGTCTCGAAGAAGAAATCCTTTCTAAAATAGCATCTCTTCTTGTAGAATCTTCTGGTTCTGAGTCCTCCATGACTGGAGATAGTGAACCCCTACAGGTTGATGAGTTGATTGACTCTGATACTTCTGATTATTCAAACAGTGATTCTGAGTCAGAATCCTACCTAAAGAAAATTAATGTTTTGACTAAAGAACAAGAAACATTTCTTGAATTAGTCAAACACATTTCTGACCCCACTCTTCAAAAGGAGTATTTAGACAAGCTTCAAAAGTCTAATCCAAAACTCTTGAACCCCTACACATTTCTAAAAACTCTTGAACTCGGTGAAAAACCCGAGACTTCTAAAGTCCCTGTTGTCAAAAAGCATGCATATGATCTTACCACAATTTTGGATAAAAGGAAAATCAAGAATTTGAGTCCTTCCATTCAAGATCTTCAAAAAGAAATCAAAGAAATCAAATCTGAGATTAAAGAACTTAAAGAAAAACAAAAAACTGATTCTGATACAATCCAACTCCTTTTACAAAAACAGTTGGAAGAACATTCTGAAAAAGAATCAGAATCTGATAATGGTGATAATCAAAATCTTGAAAACATTGAGTCTTTACCCAATGATTTTCTTTTTGTTTTAAAACAAATTACTACAAGAAAATACTTGATTAAAGTCACTTTGATATTTTCTAAAGAATTTGAATTTGACACTGTCGCTCTTTTTGACACTGGTGCAGATTTAAACTGCATTAGAGAAGACATTGTCCCCAGAAAGTTTCATGAAAAGACAAAAGAAAGACTTTCTGCCGCCAATAATTCAAAATTAAAAGTCAATTTTAAAGTTGATGCCTTTGTGCATAACGATGGTTTTGAGTTTAGGACTACCTTTATTTTGACAAATGACATTCATCATGCAGTCATTTTGGGAACTCCTTTCATAAATCTCATTACCCCTTATACTGTCAATTACGATAGCATATCCTTTAAAGCAAGATAAAAACTTGTTTTCCCTTTCATTGAAAAGCCTAAAACAAGAAATTTAAATATTGTTAAAGCTTGTTCTGTCTATAAAAACCAAATCAATGTTTTGCTTAAAACAAAACAGAATGATTTAACTTGTTTAAAGGACTTAAACTTACAAAGAATCGAAAATCAACTTAACAATGATTTTCTAAAAAAGAAAATTTCCAGTCTTAAATCCTTAATTGAAAAAGAAATTTGTGCTGATTTACCCTCTGCTTTTTGGGAAAGAAAACAGCACATGGTTGATTTACCTTATGAAAATTCTTTTGATGAAAAGCAAATTCCTACAAAAGCCCGACCTATTCAAATGAATATGGAATTAGAACAACATTGTAGGAATGAGATTAAAGACTTAGAGTCTAAAGGACTAATTGTGAAATCAAGGTCTCCCTGGTCTTGTGCTGCTTTCTATGTCAATAAAAATTCAGAGATAGAAAGAGAGACACCTAGATTGGTGATCAATTATAAACCTTTGAATAAAGCTTTAAAATGGATTAGGTATCCAATACCTAATAAAAAAGATTTACTCCAAAAACTCCATTCTGCATTCATATTTTCAAAATTTGACATGAAGTCTGGATTTTGGCAAATACAAATTCACCCTAAAGACCGTTATAAAACTCGCTTTTCTTGCTCCATTTAGGCGATGAATGGACGCTTATGCCTTTTGGTTTAAAGAATGCCCCTTCAGAATTCCAAAGAGTTATGAATGATATTTATAACCCTTATTCTGAATTTTGTATTGTCTACATTGATGACGTGTTGATTTTTTCTCAATCAATTGATCAACATTTCAAACATTTAAAGACTTTTTATTTTGCCACTAGAAAAGCTGGTTTAGCTGTTTCTAGTTCAAAGATTTCCCTATTTCAAACAAAAATCAGGTTCCTAGGTCATTATATTTCTAAGGGAACCATAACTCCTATTGAGAGGTCACTTGCTTTCACCGACAAGTTTCCTGATAAAATTTTGGATAAAACCCAACTACAAAGATTTCTTGGAAGTCTAAATTATGTTCTTGATTTTTGTCCTAACATAAATAGGATTGCAAAACCTTTGCATGACCGATTAAAGAAAAAGCCAGTTGCATGGACAGAAGAAAATACAAAAATCATAAAACAGATAAAAAGCATTGTTAAAGAAATTCCATGTTTATTTTTGGCTAATCCTGCATTACCTAAGGTTATTGAAACCGATGCATCAGACTTAGGCTATGGAGGCATTTTAAAACAAGTTGATAATGGTAAAGAACAAATTGTCCAATATGCTTCTGCACATTGGAATGAATGTCAGAAAAATTATTCTACTATAAAGAAAGAAATTTTATCTATTGTTTTATGCATCTCTAAATTCCAAAGTGATCTATTAAATCAAAAATTTTTACTTAGAATTGATTGTAAAGCTGCAAAACATGTTTTAGAAAAAGATGTTCAAAACATTGCATCTAAACAAATTTTTGCACGATGGCAAGCAATTTTAAGCATTTTTGATTTTGATATTGAGTTTATAAAGGGAGACAGAAATTCTGTTCCAGATTTTCTAACGAGAGAATTTTTGCAAAACAGATAAATGCCGCCCAAAAAGAAACCCGACAAAGGGAAAGGGATCATGAAAGATCCTGTGTCCCAATCTAAAGCCTCCACTCCTCCTAAAGAGAAATTGCTGTCTTCAGCAATCTCATCCATAAAGCCTATAAAGTCTTGGATCGATATGGTTGAAAGGCAAGAGGCCCAAGAGGCCCAATCTAAAGTTGTTGCATCTCCGGATCAGGTAAATGAATGGATGAAATCCATTACTAAATCCCCTGAACTTATGTTTGCCCTACAAAGCTTTTCTCAAACTCTTTCTCCCATTCCTGAGAAAGAAGAAAAACAAATTTCTAAAGCCCCTATTTCTAAAGAAATAATTTCAAGTGGAAGTTCATCTTCCCAAATTGTGGTTTTGCAACCACAAGTCTCTCCAAGATCGGATTGGTTTTATAAACCCCATCACCAAAATATCTTCACTATAGAAGATGGGTTTTATAATGCTGACCCATTTCAAGCACTTTCAAAGATTTTCCCTAAGGACTGGTTCTTTAAACCACGGATTTAACAAAACCCCACCTACTACCACGATATTCTAATTCACAGACTTAGTAAAGTTTAAACATTTTTTCCTTAAAGAAGCCCATAAAGAACCTACTATTCCATGTACCCACCATTCTTAAAGTTATTAGCCCAAATCAATGGGGTGACCAACTCCATAAGTCTAAAGCCTTTCCTTTAAATTTCCGTAATAACCCTAACCATTGTCTGTCTTTCTCATACTGGGATTACCAGCAGGCATGGTATAATACATTTTTTATACAAAATCCAAAAAAGACCCATTCTTTGTTATTTTTCTTCGATTCAAGAATAACCATACAAAGCCTCCAAAATTGGTTCAAGCATTGGTGGACTTTCTTTGGGCCTTGCCCAGAAATCCTCACACCAAATGCCACTAAGTGTTTGGACTATTTTAGAGCCCATTATATCTCTTCTGCTTCTAAAGCAAGGTTCTCCCCCTTTCTTTGTTTCTGTACAAATTTCTTCGTGCCATGGGTCTGGATGTGGCATCTTAACTACCACACACAGGACTCTCAATTAATCTTACAGAGACAATTTAAAGTTAAGTGGTGGAGCAAATTCAATGAGAGTGCCAAACTAACTGAGCACCTCATTCAAGGATGGCTTGCTTCCAAAGGCCATTTAAAGCCCAGCATTGAGTCCGTTAAAGCCCAATCTACATTCCTCTCTCAGAAGTCAAGAGCCCAATCCATGTTGGCCGGTGCAAAATCCGAGGAGGAATACTTCAAGCTTATGGAACAACTCGCGCCTCAAGATCGAGGCCGTCTGCATGCGAATCATCTGATCCAGAAGACGAAGAGCCGTTCATCTCACTCGGTGATGAAAATGAAGATGACTGCTTCGGCATTTTCTCACCAATCAAGCATTAAAGCACTGTAGATACTGTGTAATTAAAAAAAAAAAATCATTTTGTCATTTATTTTCTTGTCACTTGACAATTCTTTCCAGATAATTATCCCCCTTCACTCACTATTCTCTTCCCGAGAAAAAAGCTGAGGGGATAAGGATCTATTTTTCCAAAGATCTCCTGTTTGTCTCACGTGATTCCCGACTGATCAACCAGCACACGAGATGACCAACTGTTGCCTTTCCACTTGTTAATGTAGCGGTAGCCAGTAGCAACCAATCAGAAGGCTTTCCACTCTTGTCGAATGAGTCAGAAGCAGATCTACTGTAGCAAGACTGTTTATTTTTACTATTTGGATTTTGGGTATATAGTTCCCATTCACCTCCAGCTGAGGGATCCATCTAGTTTTTCTCTCATCAATCTCTCTCTAGAGCTTCTCTCTCTCTCTTAAGATTGGAAATCTAGGATCTGAGGGTAATATACCCGTCTGAAGATCAATTTTCCATCTTTCTTTTTCTTCTTCTTAAAGCACTTTTGGAATCAAGCAACTGATTCATGTAAGCTTTTAATTTTAATTTTTAATTTAAAGTTTATGTGTAATTTATTTAAAGTAAAGTTTGTAATTAATTTTATGCTTTCTGCAATTTAAATTCCCGCAATTTAAATTTTTAAAGTTTTCAGTATGAATCTAAACCGATCCAGATCGGATCTGCCATAAAACCTGTTACGTTCCTCTGAGACATAGAGACCTGATCTCTCTCTCAGTTGTATTTCTCTTCTTCCCCTTCACTCAGAGCACCATTTCTGGGAACCAGATCTGGTACTGTGTATGTATTAGAGCCCAACCTTAATGAATGTTTAATTCTGCAAAGCCCTGTGGTTAGGTTTGCTAATAATCCTGACTAAAAACTTAAAGACGGTAACTTTCTGGTATATCGGCTGGACACCCGATCGTGCGGACTATTGATCCGTTTCTAAGTCGATCTCGGGTCCAAAAGCGACTGCTTCAAGCGTCGATCTGGTTTAACAACGCCACGTACCTAAAAACAACCTACTAAAATTTACAATAACTTTATTATTGTTATTTCATCCGCTGTAATCACTTCCTCAAAACCAATAACTTTTTAAAGTCTGTGATTTATAATCCTTCAAAGATCACACACTCCACGATTCCTGGTCTTATTGGTATAAAACGAGTTCAAGAGTTTTTAAAAAGTATTTAGACATACTTTTTAAAGTCTAATCCAAGTTGGCATAAAACCTTTGATAACCTTCCTTATTAATGAAACTAACAAGTTCACCGTAGGTGAGTTCATCATAAGGAATACGATTATCGTATAAGGCTTTAATAGAATTTCTTACCTTTTCACCTAGGAGTGTAGGCAATCCAGCAAGAAATTTTTCTTTCCAAGTGGTATGATTTGCATCATCTCTTAGAAAGATTCGGGTAAAGAAAGTGGTTTTGTAGGCTTGGAAATCACTAAGTTTCCTACATCTCATATCACAGTAAGAACTCAAAGATTTTTATCTCTCAAGTGAGAAGGATCTCCTATAAAATGGAGAGAAATGGTCAAAATTAAAGTTGCAACAGCATCTTGAATGGGGTTAGTAAATTCATCGAGGTTGGGCGTTCCATCCTCATTTACTTGAATTGCATTCAAAATATATGATTGTTGCTGTTTGGTAAGGAAATGATCCCACCAACTTTTAAGTTGACCAGAAATCTCTGCATAAGGATTTACTCGCAATAGCTTTGTCAAGTCCCGATTGGGTTTTGTAGGCGTTACGTACGCCATTGTCATTTGTTGTAATAGGCCAAGTATATTATACTCAGACATTCCATCTATGTTCCACTCATAGACAGAAGATGCATTAAACCGAGATTGGTTTAGTGCACTGGGCCTATTATCTATTGCTAAATCTGGAGGAGAACGAGAACTAGCAGGAAGGGCTAATTCCCAGTGAATTTTATTAGCTTTTGGAATTGGTTCTTCTTTAAAGGCTTCTATATCAGAAGAGGCAATAGAAGATTGATCCTGTTCCAAAACTCCAATGGACTTGGATTGGGTGTCAGGAGCAATTTGGTTTTTTGAAGTAGAAGCAGAAGAAGAAGATGCTTCTATTATATCAAGTTGTTCTTTAATGGCTTTGGCAAAATCTGATTTGGAATCTTGAACAAGCTTTTGACTATGTTTCGAAACCTGGAAGGGTTTGAAAATAGGTTCCTTAAGCTTCTTTAAGGAGTCAGGCTTTGTTTGAATAGGTCTTTGAATAGGAGAAACAGAAATGGTTGACTGTTGGATTTGGTTCTCAATCCTAGTCAATTGTTTTCCTATTGTATTTAGATTAGTATTACAGAAATTATTCTGTTGGATAATACTATCTAAATTTGACTCTATATTAGCTTTAGCAATTTTGTAAGGAGATGCTTTAATCTGAGTTGGAGGTTCACCATGATCTATGGTTAAGCTCCTTAGAGGAGGGTGTTCAGATTCAATTATCCTGTCACTATCAGAAAGGTTCTATTCTGGAATTTTCTTTCTAATTGTGATAGGGTTTGATGCTTTGAAAGAGTAGGAAATGCTGTTGTCTGAAGCATACATTTCAAACCAATCGAAAAATAAAATATGGACTTTATGTAAATTGACAAATTCGTAATAAGACTCTTGAATTTGTTTTCTTTGGTTCAAAAAATGTTTAAAAAACCAAAGTCTTTTTTCTTTATTATTATCTGAATAGAAATCATTATGCGAAAGGGTTCTATCAAGTTCAAAATCCTTTTCAATGACTCCTATGACATTTTTCTAGTGATCGCCAAAAAAATGTGGGGGATGTTAGAGGAGAAGGTTCTTTCTCTTCCTGACTTTGTTCTTGTGGACGGCTAGTGTATATAGGGTGAGGTACACTAGTTGAATAGTCTACAGAACGAATAGAAGAACTATGTATATCTGAAGTAGAAAACCTAGGTTGGTCTTTAGTGAAAGGAAGATTAACAACTGATGGTATTTTAGAAAATCTTCTTTCCATGGAATGAAGACTAGAGACAGAGTCTTTATCAGAATATCTGGAAGAATTAGATCTTCTGAATGATAGTTTAACTCTGCCATCAGAATACTGAGTCACATTTTGCAACTCTGTATTTGGCTCAAGTTGTTTTGGAATCACTGGTTCAGTGGCTCCATCCAGAATCCATTCTTTTGGAAGGTGGATGTCTTTCCATTGAATAGGTTTTGGAATGACAGTATTTACTTTGGATAAGTCAGTCTGCAAGAGAAGAGTCTCATCTCTCTTTGACTGGAATTTATGTTGAGTGTTAAACGCAGAGTGCATTGTTTTATAAGAGATTTTATATATTAAGGCTACTGGAATTGATCCTTCAATCATATGGTAATTATGGGTTTTGATTTGAAGAATCATGCTTTTTAAAATATTTTTATCTTTAAGAAAGACTGTTATGTTTGGATAACAATCAAATGAAATGGGTCCTTTACAGAGACTAGATTCAATACTACTGAGTAAGGAATCATCAAAGGAGATAAACCTCCCATCTCTCGAGATCGCTAATATGGACGACGTCCTCTTCTTTAGTCAAAGGTTTTATGCCAACTTGGATTAGACCAATATGAATATAATTAAAACCTTTTTCTTTTAGTTGCTTTAAAGACTTATCAGTAAACAAGTGAATTGTTTCAAAAGGCTTTGATAGTGTTATGTCTCTTTCTTCAGTCTTTATAACATAATCTGTCTTTAGAAAATCAAGTTTCTTCATTTTATATATCTTGTCTTTAGAAATCTTTGGAAGTTCCCAACAATCAATAGCTTTATCAAAATCTGCAATTATGAATTCCTCAGAATTCACAACATTCTTTGAAACGCTAGTCCTCCCGGAGGAAGAGCTAGAGAAAGATGATGTTCTATGGAGTAAAGAATCCATGAATGAAAATACTTTAAAGGTCTAAAAATTCTTTTTAAAACAGTAAATCAATCCTAGGCTAAGAAATTGTTTTATTGCCCTTAAACACTTGGACGGGACTTACGACCATATGCTACCTAAGCACCCGAAGGTAAACCCATTACTGAATTAATCAAATTTTTATTCTTCAAAGAAATTTATCAGACACGAATAACTTTAAACCATATACCACTACTCTCCCTTGGCTCTGCTTCCTAAATAACAACGCCAAGTACAAAGCATAATTAAGATACTTCTTAATCTTCTTTTCACATACTCCATGATCCTTTCTTCCTTCTAGTATCAGAGCCAGGGGAGTACTGTTTCATAAGATAAAGACTCTGTGATGAAGTACTTGTGTTTGGTTGAAACTTTGTTTGTGTGGTGAAGGAGTTACCCTTAGGTGTCTTGGTAGTATTTGATCGTAAGTTCCGATTTGGTTGAAGGGTAGTAAAACCAACTCTTTGCCTTGGATTGTAACCATACTTGCAAAATTTAGATCTCATATAGGTATAAAATACATGGATTCTTTATTTTGTAGAACATCTTCTTTCTCTAGCTCTTCTTCTGGAAAGACTAGTGATTCAAAGAATGTTGTGAATTCAGAAGAATTCATAATTGAAGATTTTAATAAAGCAATAGATTGTTGGGAATTACCAAAAATTTCTAAAGATATGATTTATAAAACAAAAAAACTTGATTTCTTAAAAAATGATTATGTAATAAAAACTGAAGAAAAAGAATCTTCTCCCCCAACATCTCCTACATTTTCTGCCGTTACAGAAAATATAATAAATGTCCTTAAAAAAGAATTTGAGCTTGATATAACTCTTCTTCATAACGACTTTTATTCAAAACATAACACAGAAAAAGGACTTTGGTTTTTCAAAAATTTCTTAAATCAAAGAAAAGAAATAAAAGAAATTTATTTTGAATTCGTAAAATTACATAAAGTACACATACTATTTTTTGATTGGTTTGAAATACATGCTTTAGATAATAAAATTCTTTATTCCTTTAAAGAATCACAATTAGGAAAAAGATTACAGAATGAAATCTTTCTGACAGTGATAAAACTATTGAATATGAACATCCACTCCTTAGGAGTTTGACCATCGATCATGGTATGCCTCCTGTCCAAATTTAAGCCTCACCTTATAAAATTCACAAAACAAATGATATAGAAACTAATCTAGGAAGCATTATTCAGTAGAATAATTTCTGTAATACAAACATAGATATAATAGGAAAGCAGTTAACTAGAATAGAAAACCAATTTCAAAAATCAACCATAGCTGTCTCTCCTATAGTTTCGTCAAAGTCTGACCCTGACAAAAAGCTTAAAGAACATATCTTCAAACCTTTTTAAGTGTCAAAAACTAGTCAAAAGCTTGTTCACAAATCAAAGTTAGATTTTGCTCAAGCCATCAGAGAACAATTTGATAGGATAGAAGCCTCTTCTTCCTGTGGTAAAGTTCAAATAGCTCCTGATAGTGTCTAATCTAGAACTATTGGGGTACTTGACCAGAACCAAATGTCTGTTGCCTCTTCAGACATAGAAGCCTTTAAAAATGAATCTATTCCTAAAACCAATAAAATTCACTGGAAATTAGTCATTCCTAATACAACTTCTCCTCCTGACTTAGCCATAGACAACAGACCAAGTGCATTAAATCAATCACGGTTCAAGCATTGTTAACACCATTATTTGTACATGAAAAAAAAAGTATTTTGAGTATTTATATATTCCTGTAGTCATTCTCTCTGCGGAAAAATGTCTTCGTTCACTCACTATCCTTCCAAGGAAAAAGCTGTGAAGACAATTTTCCATTTTCAAAAATTTCACTTCCAGTTTTCTCGGGCCTTGTAATAGAGAAAAGCAAAAAGCAAAAGCAAAAGATGCTGTCTCCGACACAGCATATGCAGCTACAGTAAAAGAAAAAAAAGAAAAAAGCAAAAGCTATTGTCTTCACGTGAAAAGAAAAAGATGTTGTCTCCAACTTCGCATGTGAAGCTACAGCAAAGAAGCGGATGAAGCGTATAAAGAGGATTGAAGCCAAAGGGAGAAGGCAGATTTCTTTTTTCTTTCGAGAAAAAATTTTCAGACTACTTTAAAGAAGAAGAACTCTCCCATAATTATCATTTTCAATTTTGTAAAACCAACCTTCCATTTACCATTCTGTTTTGCTTTTCAAAGCAATTGTACTAAAACTTCTTGGATTGAAACGGAACAAATAAAATTGTAAGATTTATGTTTATTTGATTGTTTATTTACTTAAAGTAAATTTATAAGTATGCTCTGCAGTTGCGGCCTTGGCTGATCTTTTGCATCAGAAAGTTTGTTTTATAAACTATTACGTTCCTCTAAGGCATAGAGACCAGATCTCTCACCTTAGTTGTATTTTTCTTCTCCCTCCATAAAATCAGAAGTACTAGTTCTGGGATCCAGATCTAGTCCTTTAAAATTAACTATTTCTAAGTTTTAAATCCAGATCTAAGTATATTGGCTGGAATACTTAAGAATGCGGGCTACTGGTCCAAAGAGAGTTTAAATATCTGTTCTAAAACAACTGAACATGACTCTGCTTCTTAGATAACAACACCACGTACAGATTTTATAAATCTTTGATTAATTTAGTCTGAATATACACACTCCACGATCCCTTTCCTTCTGGTATCAGAGCCAGGGAGGGTAGTGTTTTGTAGGATACAGACTCTGTGCTGTAGGACTTATGTTTGGTTGAAACTTTGCTTGTGTGGTGAAGGAGTTACCTTTGGGTGTCTTGGTAGTATTTGGTCGTAAGTCCCTTTTATTAGGTATAGGGTACCTAATCCATTTTAATACTTTATTTAAGGGTTTGCAGTTAATAACTAACCTGGGTGTTCCTCTTTCTATTTCAGAATTTATATTCACATAGAAAACAGAACAAGACCATGGAAATCGAGATTTGACAATAAAACCTTTAGATTCTAAATCTTTGATCTCATTTCTGAAATGTTTTTCCAATTCCATGTTCATCTGGATTTGACGGGCTTTAGTAGGAATTTGTTTTTCGTCAAAAGAGTTTTCATATGGCAAATCTACTAAATGCTGCTTCCGATTCCAGAAAGCAGATGGTAAATCAGTACATAGTTCGTTTTCAATTAAAATTTTGAAATAAAAAATTTTTGCTTTTATAAATTCATTTTGCAATTGCGTCTGAATTCTCTACAGATTTAAATCCTTTTGCAAATAATTAAGTCATTTTGTTTAGACTTAATAAGGGCATTTATTTGATTTTGGTAAACAGAACAGACTTTTACAATATTTAAATTTTGAGTTTTAGGCTTTTCAATGAAAGGGAAAATCAGATTTTTTCTTTTTGCTTTAAAAGATATACTATCATAATTAACAGTATAAGAGGTAATGAGATTGATGAAGGGAGTTCCTAAAATAACAGTATGATGTATATCATTGGTTAAGAGGAAGGAAGTCCTGAACTCAAAGCCATTATTATAGACAGAGGCATTGACTTTAGAATTGATTTTTAATTTAGAATTGTTTGCTGCAGAAAGTCTTTTATTAGTTTTTTCATGAAATCTTTTAAGAACAATGTCTTCTTTTATACAATTTAAATCAGCACCAGTGTCGAAGAAGGCAATGGTGTCGATCTCGAAATCTTTAGAAAAGATTAATGAGATTTTTATTAAGTATTTTCTTGTGGCGATTTGCTTTAAGGCAAAAAGGAAATCATTTGGTAATGATTCAATATTATGGAGGTTCTGTTCTTCATTGTCATTTTCAGATTCTATTTCTTTATCTGAATTATCCTCTAGTTGTTTTTGTAAGAGGAGTTGGATAATATCTGAATCAGTTTTTTATTTTTCTCTTAAGGTTTTTATTTCAAGTTTGATTTCTTTTATATCTTTATGAAGGTCTTGAATGTTGGGTGTAATTTTCTTTGTCTTCTTTTTATCAAAGATTTCAGTAAGATCATATGTATTCTTTTTAATATTAAGGGCTTTAGCGGTTTCCGATTTTTCTCCTATTTCTAGGGTTTTTAAAAGTTTATCAAGGTATTCCTTTTGAAGGGTAGGGCCAGAAATATGTTTGACGAGTTCAAGAAAAGTTTTTTGATCTTTAGTTAACACGTTGATTTTCTTTAGATAAGATTCTGTTCAGATTCAATAGCTCTGATACCAGAAGGAAGAAGGGATCGTGGAGTGTGTGACAAGAAGATTAAGAAGTATCTTAATTATGCTTGGTA
Source organism: Luvunga scandens (assembly GCA_030449905.1). Taxonomy (NCBI): domain Eukaryota; kingdom Viridiplantae; phylum Streptophyta; class Magnoliopsida; order Sapindales; family Rutaceae; genus Luvunga; species Luvunga scandens. The sequence goes on along the minus strand of JASUUG010001122.1, from coordinate 933,840 downwards.
TTTGGTGTTGTTATCTAGGAAACAGAGTCCTGTTCAGATATTTTAGAACAGATGTCTAAACTCTCTTTGGACCAGTGGTTCGCATTCCTGAGTGTTCCAGCCTATATACTGAGCATTTAAGAAAGGGTTAGATAAATACTAAATCTAGATCCCAGAAATAGTATTATGATTGTATGGAAGGAGAAAAGAAATACAACTAAGGTAAGAGAACTGGTCTCTATGCCTTAGAGGAACGTAACAATTTATAAGACTGATTTCTGATACAGAAAATCAACCTAAGCCGCAACTGCATAGCATACTTATAAATTTAAATATAAATAAGCATATAAAAAACATATAATCTTACAATTTTATTCGTTGTATTGCTTGAATCAAAGAAGTTTGTACAATTGCTTTATAGAAACAAGAACAAAATTGAAAATGGAAATATGGTTTTACAATTTAAAATCGGAGAGAAAAGTTCTTCAGAAAATATTCTTCGAAAAAAATTCTACCCTCCTTCTGGACCTCGGTCTTGGTTTTATAGGCTTGATTCTCCTGTTGCTGTAGCATCACATGATTGTTGCTTTATGACTTTCGTTTTTTTCACGTGGAGATGGCATCTTTTCTGGTGGAGACAGTAAGGGCTTGAAAGCTTCACATGGTTGTTGCTTTATGACTTTTGCTTTTTTCTCGTGGTAGAGACAGCATCTTTTGCTTTTAAATAAAAAATTGTCTTCACAGCTTTTTCCTTGTGACAAAGATAGTGAGTGAAGGAAGACAATTTTTAAATAAGAAAATATACTAAAAAGTGTATTTTTTTTTTGCAACACATAAATTGTTTAATGATGCTTTAAAGGAGATAGAATGCCAAAGTAGTCGTCTTCATTATCATCTCTAAGGGAAATGAATGGTTCAACAGTCTTCTGATCAGAAGAACTAGCTACAGAAGGCTCAGATCTTGAGGCAAGAAGTTGCTGCATGACTTTAAAATACTCAACTTCATTCTTTGCATTAGCCAAAAAGAATTGGGCTTTTGATTTTTGAACAAGGAATGTGTTTTGAGCTTTGACGTCTTTGATGCTTGAGGTGAGGAGGCCTTTGGAAGAAAGCCATGCTTGAACTGTGGCATCAGACAACTTTGACTTTTCATCGAACTTAGACCATCATTTGACTTTAAAACTTCTCTGTAATATTAATTGCGATTCTTGTGTGTGGTACTAAAAATCACACATCCAGGCCCAAGGAAGGAAGAAATTTGTACAGAAACAAAGGAAAGGAGAAAACCTTTTCTCAGATTCTGAAGAAATATAATGGGCTTTAAACAGGTTTAAACAGTGAGTGGCATTTGGAGTTAAGATTTTGGGGCTTGGTCCGAAATATTTCCACCACTGTTGGAACCAAATTGGAAGGCTTTGAACGGTTATTTTTTAATTGAAGAAAAATAACCAGGAATGGGTCTTTTTAGGGTTTTGGATAAAAAATGTGTTAAACCATGCTTATTAGTAATCTCAGTAGGAAAAGGATGAGCTATGGTTTAGACACATTTGAAAGTTAGCGGGAAAAGTCTTTGGTTTGTGAAGTTGGTCACCCCACTCTTTTGGGCTCAAAACTCTCAGTATGGTAGCTATGGAATAGGCTGGCTCAGTATGGGATTCACTGAGAAAGAAGTGTTTAAACTTAACAGACTCAGTAAACTCTAAAATGCTTTGGTAGAAAGATTAGGGTTTTGACAAATCCCATGGTTAAAAAAACCATCCTTTTGGAAAAATCTTTGAAATGACTTGAAATGGATCGGAATGATAAAAATCATCTTCCATTGATAAAACATTCTGAAGATGAGTTTTATGAAACCAATCCGAAGATTTTTGTGAAAGCTTTGGTTGAGATAAAATAATTTGGGAATTTGAGCTTTCACCAGAAAAAACAATATTTGAAGAGGTTTTTGAAATTTCTTTAGGAATAGTCTTTTTTTTTCAGAGATTTCTTTAAGAGGTTTTTTGCTTTGTGAAAAACTTTGGAGAGCTAAAATGAGTTCTTGAGAATTTGAAATAGAATTTATCCATTTTTTCACCTGTAGATATGAGGCAACTGCTTTGGATTGAGCTTCTTGTTCCTCGACCATGTCAATCTAAGATTTTATTAGCATTGTTGAAAATAATAATTTTTCTTTAGGGGGTGTTATTTGGGAGTCTTTAGGATGTGATTTAGGCTCAGGGTCATTAAGGATACCCTTCCCCTTGTCTTTCTTCTTTGGTGGCATTATCTATTCTGAAGAAATTCTTTGGTTAGAAAATTAATTATAGAATTTTTATCACCTTTAATAAATTCAATGTCAAAATAAAAAACACTTAAGATAGCTTGCAAATGTGCAAAAATCTGTTTTGATGCAATGTTTTGAATATTTTTTTTTAAAACATGTTTTGCAGCTTTGCAGTCAATTCTAAGCAGAAATTTTTTATTTAATAAATCACTTTGGAATTTAGAGATACATAATACAATAGCCAGAATTTCTTTTTCAATAGTAAAATAATTTTTCTGACGTTCATTCCAGTGGATAGAAACATACTGTACTATTTGTTCTTTGTTATTGTCAACTTATTTTAATATTCCCCCATAGCATAATTCAGAAGCATCAGTTTCTACAATTTTGTGCCATGTAGGATTCGCAAAAAATAAGCAAGAAATTTCTTTAATAAGACTTTTTATTTGTTTAACAAGTTTAGTATGTTCATCGGTCCAAACAACAGGTTATTTCTTTAACCTATCATGCAAAGGTTTTGACATTCTATTATCGTTTGGACAGAAATCAAGAACATAATGTTCAAGAAAAGTTTCTTGATCTTTAATTAACACGTTGATTTTCTTTAGATAGGATTCTGTATCAGAATCACTATCACTGGGTTCAGAAGTATTAGAGTCAATTAACTCATCTATTTGTAAGGGCTCACTATCTCCTATCATGAAAAATTCAGAATCAGAAAACTCAATTTCTAGACCAAGTTCATGGAGTTTCCTGTTCATTATGTAGAATTTCTTTGTATGATCTTTCTTGCCACATTTATAACAATTGGCTTTTTTGTAATTAAAAGGAGTTTTGGTTGTAGTTTTACTAATTGAGTCTTCTGATGCCTTACAAAGATGCCATCTCCACGTGAAAAAAGCAAAAGATATAAAGCAACAACCATGTGATGCTAAAGCAAAAGTCATAAAACAACAATCATGTGATGCTACAGCAACAGGAGAATCAAACTTATAAAATCAACATGACTTATTATAGAAAAAATTCTGCCCTCCTTCTGGACCTCAGTCTCGGTTTTATAAGCTTGATTCTCCTGTTACTGTAGCATCACATGGTTATTGCTTTATGACTTTTGCTTTTGCTTTAGCATCATATGGTTGTTTTATGACTTTTGCTTTTTTCACGTGGAGACAGTAAGGGCTTGATAGCTTCACATTGTTGTTGCTTTATAACTTTTGCTTTTTTCTCGTGGTGGAGACCGCATCTTTTACTTTTAAATAAAAAATTATCTTCACAGCTTTTTCCTTGTGACAAGGATAGTGAGTGAAGGAAGACAGTTTTCAAATAAAAAAATATACTAACAAGTGTACTTTTTTTTTCAACACAAATTGTTTAACGATGCTTTAAAGGAGATAGAATGCCGAAGCAGTCATCTTCATTATCATCTCAAAGGAAAATGAATGGTTCAATAGTCTCCTGATCAGAAGAAATAGCTACAGAAGGCTCAGAAATACTACCAAGACACCCAAAGGTAACTCCTTCACCACACAAGCAAACCATCCTACAGGTATGGTTACATTCCTTTGTTTGCGTGGTGAAGGAGTTACCCTTGGGTGCCTCCTTGCCTAAAATGGCAATGGTTAGATAAATACTAAATCTAGATCCCAGAAATAGTATTCTGATTGTATGGAGTGTGTATATTAAGAGGACAATATAAAGAGGCTAGTATCTCGATCTAATGGGATTACCAACAGCCTATATACTTAACATTTAAGCAATAGATTATGGTAGCTGTTTAAACTCTCGAAAGATTTTTTTTTCTTTCGAGAAAAATTTTTCACACTCCTTTAAAGAAGAAGAACTCTCCCATAATTTTGCTATCATTATTCAGTAGAATTTTTTTAAAAGTTTATCAAGATATTCTTTTTGAAGGGTAGGGTCAGAAATATGTTTGACGAGTTCAAGAAAAGTTTCTTGATATTTATTAACACGTTGATTTTCTTTAGATAGGATTCTAATACTAATGTTAGATGTGTATAGCTCTTATAAATCTTTGATTAATTTAGTCTAAATATAATTTATAGTATCATAAGAATGTTTTACTCTAATACTTCTGTAATTTAAACTATTAAGGCGACAGGAACAGATAAAAATCTTATACATCTACAGGACTCTGCTTTTAACCAAAGTCTTCTTAGAGGAACGTAACATTTATAAGATAGATTTCTGATGCAGAAGATCAGCCTAAGCCGCATTTAAGGAAGGGCTACTGGTCCAAAGAGAGTTTAAATATCTGTTTTAAAACAATTGAACATGACTCTGCTTCTTACATGACTAATGTTTCTTGTAAGGTTTTGATGAGCACGTACCATTACAGTATTCTAAGTCTTAAATCCAGATCTAAGTATATTGAATTTTGTTCAGAGCTAAGACCAAGTTCATGGAGTTTCCTGATACCAGAAGGAAGAAGGGATCGTGGAGGGTGTGAAAAGAAGATTAAGTAGCATCTTAATTATGCTTTGTACTTGGCGTTGTTATCTAGGAAACAAAGTCCTATTCATATATTTTAAAACAGATGTTTAAACTCTCTTTGGATCAGTAGTCCACATTCCTGAGTGTTCCAGCCTATATACTTAGTATTTAAGGAAGAGTTAAATAAATACTAAATCTGGATCCTAGAAATAGTATTCTGATTGTATTGAAGGAGAAAAGAAATACTAATGTTAGTAATGAAATCAACTTGGTAGTATCAAAGCCATAATTAAGACACCTTCTTCACTAGATTTTTCCTCAGAGATGATGCAAACCATGTTACGTGAAAAGAAAAATTCATTGCAGGATTACAAACTCTCTTAGGAGAAAAAGTCAGAAATTCCATTAAAGCCCTTGATGACAATCGTATTCCCTATGACGATCTCACCTATGGTGAACTTGTCATCTTTGTTAATAAAGAAGGCTTAAAGATTTGTCAAGATTTAAAATTATAGAAACGCTTAAAATGGGAACTTCGACATTCCAAGCAAAAATTAAGTAGTTTCTGTAAACAGTTTAACTATGACCCCTTTAAAACTTCAAACTCTAAAGACTGTAATGGTACGTGCTTATCAAAGACGTCAAAGCTCAGAACACATTCCTTGCTCAAAAATCAAAAGCCCAATCCCTTTTGGCTAATTGAAAGAATGAAGTTGTGTATTTTAAAGTCATGCAACAACTTCTTGCCTCAAGATCTGAGCATTCTGTAGCTTGTTCTTCTGATCAGGAGACTGCTGAACCATTCATTTACTTTGGAGATGATAATGAAGACGACTGCTTCGGCATTTCATCTCCTTTAAAGCATCGTTAAACAATTTGTGTTGAAAAAAAAAGTACACTTGTATATTTTCTTATTTGAAAATTGTCTTCCTTCACTCACTATTCTTGTCATAAGGAAAAAACTGTGAAGATAATTTTTTATTTAAAAGCAAAAGATGCTGTCTCCACCACGAGAAAAAAGCAAAAGTCATAGATCAACAACCATGTGAAGCTATCAAGCCCTTATTGTCTCCACCAGCAAAGATGCCATTTCCACGTGAAAAAAGTAAAAGTCATAAAGCAATAACCATTTGATGCTACAGCAACAGGAGAATCAAGCCTATAAAACCAAGATCGAGGTCTAGAAGGAGAGCAAAATTTTTTTCAAAGAATATTTTCTGAAGAACTTTTCTCTCCGATTTTAAATTGTAAAACCATCTTTCCATTTTCAATTTTGTTCTTATTTCTATAAAGCAATTGTACAAACTTCTTGGATTCAAGCAATACAACGAATAAAATTGTAAGATTTATATGTTTTTTATATGCTTATTTATATTTAAATTTATAAGTATGCTCTACAGTTGCGACCTAGGCTGATCTTCTGCATTAGAAATCAGTCTTATAAATTGTTACGTTCCTCTAAGGTATAAAGACCAGTTTTCTCATCTTAGTTGTATTTCTTTTCTCCCTCCATATAATTAGAATACTATTTCTGGGATCCAGATTTAATATTTATCTAACCCTTCCTTAAATACTAAGTATATAGGCTGGAACACTAAGGAATACAGAATACTGGTCCAAAGAGAGTTTAAACATCTGTTCTAAAATATCTGAACAGGACTCTGTTTCCTAGATAACAACGTCAAGTACAAAGCATAATTAAGATACTTCTTAATTTTCTTTTCACACACTCCACGATCCTTTCTTCCTTCTGGTAGTGTTTTATAAGATAAAGACTCTGTGATGAAGTGCTTGTGTTTGGTTGAAACTTTGTGTGGTGAAGGAGTTACCCTTAGGTGCCTTGGTAGTATTTGGTCGTAAGTCCCGATTTGGTTGAAGGGCAGTAAAACCAACTCTTTGCCTTGGATTGTAACCATACCTGCAAAATTTAGATCTCATATAGGTATAAAATACATGGATTCTTTATTTTGTAGAACATCTTCTTTCTCTAGCTCTTCTTCTGGAAAGACTAGTGATTCAAAGAATGTTGTGAATTCAGAAGAATTCATAATTGAAGATTTTAATAAAGCAATAGATTGTTGGGAATTACTAAAAATTTCTAAAGATATGATTTATAAAACAAAAAAACTTGATTTCTTAAAAAATGATTATGTTATAAAAACTGAAGAAAGAGATATAATCCTTTCAAGGCCTTTTGAAACAATTCATTTATTCTCAGAACAATCTCTAAAGAGGCTAAAAGAAAAGAACTTTAATTATGTTCACATCGCCTTAATACAAGTCGGAATAAAACATTTAACTAAAGAAGGATTAAATACCTCCATTCTGGTTGTCCTCAGATATGGGAGATTCATCTCCTTTGATGATTCCTTGCTAAACAACATAGAATCAAGTCTCTGCAAAGGTCCAATTTCCTTTAACGGTTACCCAAACATAACAGTTTCTTTAAAAGACAAACATTTTAAAAAGCATGATATTACAGATTAAAACCCATAATTATCACATGATTGAAGGATATGTTCTTGTCGCCTTAATTTTTAAAATCCAAAATAACAAAATAAAAATCCAGTTTGAAGTTACAATAAATAGGAATCTAAAAACTCAATTAGTTAAATCCAAAATAACACTTCCCTATATTTTTTATTCTCTTTATAATGCAGATAACTTTCACTCAAGCATTTTAAACAAACACAAGATGAGCAATAAAAGTAATAACATTTTAACAGAATTGATAGAAGTAATAGTAGTTGCTAGCTCCTGCCTCCTAGATTCCTTTTTCTAAGACAACATAATCTAGAAGATAATACTATTACAATAAAAAAAAATTTACTACTAAAGCAAACTACACTTGCAAGAAGCAGTTACCAATAGTTTAAGCAACAAGAAGTTACACACCAGCACGCCTTACTATCTCAATGAGAGAAGATACTTCATTTGTAACTCCTTGTGCTGTGATACATATCACTACACGTAATAACACAGCTTGAGCCTAGCTGGATTTTATGAAATTGGAATTCTTTTGCCATAGTCAGTTTAACACAAATAAGAACAAAAATAGCATGTTAAAAGTTACTTCAAATTCAGAAGCAAAAATAAAACTCCATGAAAATTGTTACTCACAACATTCATATACCACTATAGTTAAAACATAAAAGCTAAAAAGTACTTTCATTAATATGTGTTAAGCACTTATAAAATTTCCACTAAAGCTAATATTAAAAACTGACCATTTTCGAAGCTTGGAGTTACGCAAAGTCACTCACAGAAGCTTGAGTAATTGGCATAAGTGAACCTAAATTGTGCAAAAACTAGTCATGCAACTCCATTAAAAACAATCAATTAACTTAATTTTTCACCATGTGCATATTTGAACCTAAAATTACAAGAATTTGCTATAAACTTCAAAGAGAGCAAACGTACCATTAAGATGGGATATTCTTTGATCTAAACTCAATCAATTTGATTTGTAAGTTATAAATTCATCATCCAAAATCTGCCAAGTTAACCTCAAATTTCAATTTTAAAGAACCCAAATTTTAATTAGGTCAACTTCCACTTTTAACTATGCGTAATAAATGTAAAAAGCCAATTAATCAAGGACAATAAGGAGCAACAAATTTAATTTTCAAAATCAAACAAGTTATTTTCATCTTTACCTTTTTCACCAGAGTAACAATGAGCAGCAGGTTTCTTCAACAGTGAGTGACGGATTTTGAAGAAACTTTATCCTCTCACTGATCTTTTCCTTTCTCACCTATAGTCAAAATTAACGAATTACAATTTCTGCACTAGACCAAAAGCTTTTTTACCCAGATACTCACCCACAAAAATAGAAATACTAAAAAGAAAAAGAAAAAAAAAGAAAGGGGTTCATGTAAAGTCCTTACTCTTTCTGCAAGACTATGGCTATTTGTAGCCTGGCCTCTTCGAGCTCTTACATGAATATATTCTTCTTTTGGTGGATCTGAAGTTTACGACCCCTGTTTTCCTTGTTTTCTAGCAAACTTATTTCCAGTTGAGGATGGGTTATGATCTCACTTCTATTGATTTTCAATTTTGCCCTTTGTAGCTTCACCTAATGACTGGCCTCAATGGGCTTGATCAAGCTCAGTATCCTACCACGAAACAAAAAAATTTAAAAAAAAAGACAAAGACAAGTTATCATTGAAAAGATTTTTCAAAATGAAGGATGAACCAAATGGTTTCTACCTGGACATTCCTTTTTCTTTCCTCTAAAGATAGACCTTTACAAAGGTTCCCACCAGTACCCTCTAATGCAGATGGCTCATCTTGACCACCACCTCTACTCAATTCAGCTTCACCAGCAGACTCACCAACAACTTGTTTTGCTTCTCCATGAGAATTCACTAGGCTCTTACCTTATTTAAAAAGAAAAAAAAAATACCAAGAGCAGAAAAAGTAGATATACCATCTTTAGCCCATATCACTAAAACAACATCTTCGCAACAATAATTCTGACAGTTTCTGCTATTTTTTTTTTGTTAACAAAATGTAACATCAAAAGATAAATTTCAAGAAAAATAAAAGTCAAGCATACTCATGTCGTTTAATCATAAAAATGATTATCAAAATTAATCTGAGATCTCAACAATTAAACTCTAAAAAAATTAAAAAAATTTAGTTACCCAAATGAAATTTGTGATCGCGTTGAAGCTCGGCCCACAATTTATTCCCACGTTCGGTGACCAATTCTAGGCAAATCGACCAAGATACATAGCCAATATACATACCCAAAACTTGTTGCCATTGCCATCATTAGCCACCACATCTTTGTCATCGTCATTATTACTTCATAATCCCATAATTAACAAAAATCCCCAAATATCAAGACCCTAATTCAAGCGAATAATTAATAGGAAATGGTAGCGCTTGGGTGATGGCTGTTGAGTGACGAACTGGTGCCTGTTGAGCGACCGATAGCTTGCAAGGACGTTGAGTGACGATTGTCGAGAGTGGTGGCTTAGGGTTTCCATCAATTGTAAGGCTGTAAGGGCTTAGGGTTTTCTCAATTAAGGAACCCTTCGAGGCTTAGGCTGATTTGTAATGTAGAGTGTGAGTGACTACAGTAAGGCTTAAGATTAGGGTTCAATTCATTCAACGATTATAGGAGAAAGAAGGAGCAGTGCTTGAGAGTGAATGAGTAGAGGATAGGGTTGAATTCGTTCTTCACTTCAAGAAATTTTCCCAAGTGTTAGTATGTTAGCTTAATGTAATTACAAAACTAAACGACACAAGTGTTAGTATGTTAGCTTAATGTAATTACAAAACTAAACGACACAATTTTTATTTTTTAAGGACTAATTTAAATATTAACAATGGAAATTTTGTAATTAAATTAATTTAAATAATTTAAAAATATCAATAAATGGCGTCGTTTCTTGAGTTATCAATAATTTAAAAATAAATCTTACAAAAAAATAATAATTTAAAAATAAATTATATTTAATAAAATAAAATCTAAAACGCTGTCGTTTGATAGTGGTATTTTTGTAATTAAATCTTTTTAAAAAATAAAAAAATTGCATGACATGTACCTATCATCACTTCATGTCGTATCTACATCAGTCATGAAGCTATCATCAAATAATGACAAAACGTTATATGTCACCAAAGTATCATGTTTTTATGACACAACGATATATGTCATAAAATTTGTGTTATTAAAACACATTTTTTTAGTAGTGAAGAAAAGGAAATGAAATCAACTGTTATATAATAATTTGAAATTCCAATAGCCATAAACTTTTCTTATAGATCTAAAACCACTTGATAGTTGATACTTGGGTAATTTTTAGATACCTCCTTTGAGATTTGTTTTTACTACACTTAGAGAGAATGTATGCATATGTTGACATATAATCCCTTGAAAGTGTACAAGCATTATAGTGCAATTTGGTACTCAAGGGTAATTACGTGATTGTTTAAATTAGAAATTTTTAAATCTTAAAAGCTGATTGACAGTGACTGATTCAACAAATCACTGTGCATGAAGAATGAATAATGAAACAAAGCTTGGAATTAGGTGAAAGCTGAGGGGTAGTGACCCATCTTCATTTTATAGATTAGCTTCATTTCAAAGCACATAATACCCACTCAATTCAGCTTGTATGACTTTATGAATGCTAGGCAACACTCTTTGAACTTGAATGTGTTACAAACCAAATTTCGGCAAAGGCCAACGTCTGAGCAGTCGCTGATTTTATAGCAAGCTAGGTGTGTATTTCCATCGAATAGTGTATGCATATTTTGGTTTAATTTTTTTATTGCATTTTTTTCTAAAGGTTGTTAGTTTAGTTGCTTGAGCTTTAGCTTGAATTAATTGAGAATATTGTTTATGGTTCTAAAAAATTGAGGTAGTGATTGAAAATAAATTGATTTTTCTGTTGATAATCACTGAAAAATTTGTGTGAAATCCAAAAAATATTTGATTTTTGAGGAGATATGAATGTTGGTATTTAGGTGCATGTAGATATTTGTTGATTTTATAATAATGATTTTGATGATAATAAAACTTATATATTCTTAATTAAAATATTGAGACTATTAAAATGAATTTATTAAAGCCATAGATATGTTAAAAGAAAGCTTAATGGTTGTTAACTTGAGTTGGAAAACTTTTTTCTAAAAGTTACCAAAAAATATAGATTCTGAAAATTAATAGCGAACTGTTTATTGAAAAACAGTAAACCAATAATTTACAGAGAGAAAACTGTCTTTGTAATCCTGCACCGTTTATCTGAGAAGATTTTAGAAATTAACGGTGAACTGTTTATTTGAAAACGACTAACCGATAATTTACAGAAAGGTGAAAGTTTTTTAACCTTAAGCCGTTTAACAAAAACGGAAAGCCGAGTTTATTTTGCAGGTCTCTGGAAGCAAACGGCGATCCGATAACTTTAAACGGTAAACCGTTTATTCAAAATCTAAGCATAACGGCTATTTGGACAAGTCAAAATGGTTAACCGATAGAAGTAAACAGCGATCCGATTATTCTCAGAAAGTCAACAACGGCTAGTTTTCAGCTCCAACTATAAAATAACTCAATCAAATTCAAATAAACAGTGATCAAAGAATCATCTTTGAGCTTGCTATTGAGAAAATAATCTCTTTTAAGCTTTAAACTTGTGTTATTTTATTGATTCACACTTTGGGATTTCAATTGTAATCATATAAATTGTGTGAGAGATTAGTTGATTTTAAATTTTTATTTTTGAGTGATTGTAAGTGTTAGGATACACTTAGGTTAAAAGATTGAGGATAATCTCTTGTTGTTGAGGTTCATTGACACCTTTGAAGTCAATTGTAAGTGTTGTTGAAGCATTAGAGGCTTACTTAGTGGAATCCTTAAGCCCGGTGAGTTTGGAGGTGTGGACGTAAGCACGGTTGGCCGAACCACGTAAAAATCTCGTGTTTGATCTCTTTTCCCTTATCTTTTTAATTTCGAGCATTGTTAAATTTATTGCTTTTAATTTTATTAAGACATTAGTTTTAATTGTTGTGTAGTTTTGTTTGCTTAACTTTTAAAGAACCCAATTCATCTCCCTCTTGGGTAGCCTAGTTAGTATTTCAATATTAACTTGATCTTCTCTTCACATTAAAAAAAGGCCAAACTTCTTGTTGAGAATGCAAAGTTGTTGTTACAGAGAAAATGCTTGCGGAAAGTGTATGTGGTAACAACCTGTACCTCATGCTAATAAAAAGGTAATTTTAAAATATCTCCCTGAGGTTTGGCCTTGCTACACTTGGATAAAATGTATGCATATATTGACATATAGCACCGCTGGATGTGTATAAGCGTTAAGGAGCTATTTGGTTTCTCAATGAAATTATAATAATACCCTTTATTAATTGAGAATAGAACAAATCAACTTTTAATCAAGTATTTTATCATTTGCAATAAAAAAGAAGGGCTCTTCTACTATGCACCTCGTGTATCCATGCTTCATTTTGATATGACATGTAGCCAATTAAAATGCTACATCTGTGCAATAACGATGACTAGGTAATCGGTTATTCCGGTTGAAGTCAAAGGAAATCTTTTTTCTTTGATGGTATTCCGAGTTGGCTGCATTTTGTCACAAGCTCTGTAATTGGTCTCTTATTATCACCACTGTTGGTCATTAATATTTTTAATAAGATAATCTATGTCACAAGTATTGTAGTTAGACTCTTGTTGAGTTCACTAAGCGGAAAAGTTCAGTCTTTCACCAAAATATTTTCAGAGGGCTCACATTATCAGGAGTAGTATACATGTAATTGTTTCGCCATCTCGCTGAGCAAGTACTGTCAACCCAGCAGAAATCGGATAAACCAACCCTAACTAATCGATCGACGTTGTAGACCCCATACACCATTCAAAAATATGTGTCCACTCGATCGCCGTTCGTACTTCATTTACTAAGGCATTAGAGTATTCAAAAATCCTATACAACTAAAATCTCTTCGTCATATTACAAGTAAATGGTGGCATCCTTTCAATTATTGTATGCTTTGAGATTAATTTAAAAATTAATAGTGTCTTAGCACATTTTATGGTTGCACCAAATATTGATTTTGTCTTAATTTTATAATGTTATTATGTGTTGATTTGGTTTAATTAGTTAGGAATAATTTAGTTTCTTGTTATTTTCTAGGTAGCAGCTTCGAAAATCTCAGCATTATTAATGAATATTAAGTTTTCCTTTATCATAAAAGAGTGAAGGATAAAAAGGAAAAGGAGAATCCGCCCAAAAAAAGGGAAAAAAAAATATAGCTGTGATAATGGCTGAATCTCCTACAAATGAGTTGAGAGCTATGGCTAAGCCTAGAAGTGATAATGGCTCAAGTTAAGGATCGTGGTCAAGTCCTTATTTAATGGAGCGGCAATAGGTAGAATTATAAGCTATGCATTATGTTATTAGTATTAGAAAGCACTACGTTTTATTGTTGACTTTGTTGGATTTCTTGCATTTCATTGATACAATGATGCCTTGATATAAGATCTTGGTTTAAGAAGAAACTTTTTCTAATAAAAAGATGATTTATTTGATGTATTTTGATTTTAATGGAAATGGAGTTCACGCAAACTTATTTATCAGTTTATTTTTTTTTGTTTTACTTTACTGCATATGAAGCAGCAAGCTTTGAGCAGCAGAAGCTATTTGGGAATCATTAGGAGAGGAAAATATATAATTGACATGACACCAAGACAAATAAAGTTGGTTTCTCAAATATTTTGCTTAGATGTTTGCAAATAATATATTTAGTAAGTTACTTGCTAGGTAGAACTTTGATTTTGCATTTTTTTTTTTTTTGGATGGTGGACATGTCTTTGGAGTTCATTAGTGTATGTAATTTTATGAATGTCAGTAATTAAGATATTTCTATTCTATTTGTATAACACTAAGTTGTATGAATTGGATATTGTTATTAGCAGTTTCAGTTTTCAACTAAAACTTTATGTGGATTTATATCAATATTTTCCATTTTTGAAATAGAGATCTAGGAAGAGATGAAAAGCTAATGACATTTACTCTCTAAAATTGCAATTCCGTATGTGGATATCATAGTAAGACCCTGTTATTATAATTGCCTTTTATTTTTCTTTTATAGGATGGTCAATTAATTTTTTTAGTACCTTTTTTTAAGGTAATTTTCTCACAATTCCCTAATTTTTACTTGAACGAGTTGACTAGTTTGAAAAAAATGAGATATTGGATGATAGATATAGAAATATCTATTCTTGATTTGGCTTGTATTGAAAACCTTTGTTTGTTTTCCAATTACTATGGCCTATTTTTTTAGTTTCTTAAATTTTTATTTTGGTTTTGCTCTTAGTTGTGTATGATTTTATGTGTAGAATAAGAAATGTTTTAATGAAAGACTAGTCAGGACTTATAAATGGAAGTCGTTATTATTGTGCAAATTTTATTGAACTCGTAAGCGCACGAATCTATTGTAGAATATATTAATGGTGACGCGTGTCAATCTCACAAGGAGGTGAATTTTAATTGCGAGTAGAATTAATTTTCTAAGTTGGTAGTTGGATTTATAACGAAAGTGACGTAGGCTATCTTATGATTTAAATTAGAGCAGAGAGAATAAACTATTAAAATGAAGTGTTTGGGTCTCTGGATCTGTACTCCACATGCATTATGGGTTTAACATTCCTTATTAGTGACAATTAAATCATGAACAGGGATTTTCCACTCCTCGTGAACTCACTATAATTAATATGGTGTTTAAGTGTTTATCGTGCTAAATAGTAATAACCTTGCACTAGGGAGACAGTTATACCAGTCAATATCTAGACAAGATTATTACTATCTGTCAACGAAGAGTTAAAACATCCACATAAATTAGAGGGAAAAAAAAGTAAATTTACCAAATTAAGGCCACAGAGCATGTTGAGACTTCATCTTCAACCTAAGCTTGAAAGAAAATTAGCTACTCATAATTGAACTAGGGGTAAAATAGAAATTTTATTAAAATACAAAGAAAATACAAGATAGAGGAGGCATTATAAAAAATGGAGCTAAAAAATAGATTCAGGGGCGTCAAATTAGAGGGAGAAGTCCTTTTTTTATAGATACAATGAATAAATCATGGCTATCAGATTAAAACAATTTGGTCACTCAAGATTACGACACGTGGCACGTTCTTATTGAATAGAACACATCATCAGGGCTGTCATGCCGTGTATATGTATGTACCTTACACACGTTTTTTCGGTCCATTAACATACTGCCACGTCGCCGATCAATTCCACATAATCATTTTTAGTCCAATAGGATCGTGACACATCATCAGTTAATGCCACATAAGCAGTCAATACCACATCATTGGTCCAATCGAATGCTGCCACGTCATTTTATAGTGCAAAGTCATCGTATAGTACTATGTTATCGTACAGTACCACGTCATTGTACAGTATATATGAACAGTATCGTGAACAGTATCGTATATGTGAACAGTATTATTTATCTTTTTAGGCTTCTTCTAAGGTTTTTGACTATCCTGAATTTAAAACTGCTGTCCATTTTGCTATTTGATCTCTCATTCATTGTAAAATAACTATGATACCCCTAGAATACATAAAATACTTAATTAAAATAAAACATACATAATTAAATCATAAGGGACTTAAAGACATAAAAATATGGATATTAGTGAGGCTTGGAGTGTAAAATGATGATTTTCACCTTTATAAATATATAATTTCTAGTACTCAACAGTTATTTGAGTTCCATACTATGTATATGTGTATGCTATATGTGTTAAAGTAAACATGCATGTGCTTATCATCTTTGACAGAACAACTAGTGTGGGCTTCCAATTGACCAAAGAAATGTTACTTTACAACATAAGGGAATTAAAAAAGCTTGTAAATTTTTTACTTATTGTTAATGAAATTCAAACGAGCCTAAATTTAACTTGAAGTCCAGTGTGGATAATTTGTAGCACTGACTAAATTGTTGAGCCGATTTAGGCTCTTGAAATTTGACCTAGCCTCTTGATGGGCAAATTTTTTGTAGCAAGCGGTAGTCCTCTAAAGGCGATACTTAGGTCTTTTGAACTTTTTGAGTTCTTAATTTTTTTATTTAGTTGAAATTTGTTGGCAAAAATTATTAGTTTGATGTTGGAAGCTTGATTTGTTTAATTTGAGGTTTTGTCAATTCATTTCCTTTTTACTTTGTGCTGTATTTGTGTTATGATTGCTACTTTTAAAATTTGAGGTTTTATATTGTTCAGTCCTTTGCTTTTTAATGCAAATAAAAAATATTATGCAGATACTGTATGGTTCTATTTCTTTCTTTTTTTTTTCCCCTAGAATGCATGCTACAGTTATTTCTTATGCATTTAAGGATATCTTGTAATTGTAATAGAACATTCAGACTAATTTTCATGAATAGCAATCTCTCTAGAAATAATTAATTTTCACAATTCACCAGCTGATAGTTTTAAGAGCTAGAACTTCTTTTGTCATGTAAATAAACCCTCATCAAAAGTTAATCGGGTTCAAGGTCATGTTGCTCCTGTTCATGTTTTGACTCAAGAAGACAAGGTAGAACACATTTTTTCATCAGATAATGGAAGGGAAAACTCCCTCTTTCAAGGGAAATCAAGCTTAAATAATAAAGAAAATGCCAAGTCACCCAAATTTTTGAGCTAAAGATCCTTATTTATTGTAATTTCTATATCTATATCCATAAGGAAAAGGTTCGTCATATGACAAATATTTTTTGGTTGAAAACTTCCAATTATAGTAAAATTGGTTTTATAGCGCCATGTGATTAGTGTGGTAATACGAAAAGCAACACAACATCTTCTACAACTGAATAACTTTATAAACATCAAAGTTTGATTCCATAATCCATAGACAATACATAAAGACAACATGTAAGTAGGGTTAAGTGCATACATAATCCAACAAATTGACAACCAAGATACAAGTCAAAATATGCAAGCATGATTGTTGAACACATAAAATCAAAATTATACCTAAATCTAACTATACAACCATAATTTTTTACAATTATATTGAGCATATGCCATCCGCATGTCTGCCCCAATCTTCCTACGTATTATTGTATTAGGTTTGCATGTTCAGAGGTGAAATTGAAGGGCATGCCAAATAATAGGTACTCAATTATCTTTAAAACATAGGACCCGTAATCTTTGAACCCATAACGTTGTTGCAGGATACCAAATCAGACCCGCACAAATCTATAAAGATCAAGGTTTATGTTCACATCTCTTCGACTAACATAAAAGCCAAGGCAGTGCATTAAAAATTGGGGCATTAGCACACACAATAGGCATACAGAAGCAAGAATATCATCATCAGTAAATGACATTAAGGCTAGATCATAAATAGTGACAGTTTTATCGACTATATTTACCCTCCCACCCACCCAATGCACTCTACGTATGTTTATTAGCATATATATCTGCATAGAGGAAATTTAAGCTAATTAACCAAGACAAATAGATTATTATGTTCATAAAATAATTAAAACATAATACTCATGCCTCATCAATATTTGCCCATGCTATTTTGTCCTCTACAAATCTTTTTATGATGTTGTCATAAAAAAAATGAATTATTATGCAAATCAATATGCTAGTTTATGTAAGTCCATGTCACATTCAACAATTTCTTTACTATATTGCCATTAACCATACCCAGAATTCATGGTCAATTACACTATATCTATTTGTAGCATTTTCAAGATACCTCATCATCCAGTGGTGAATGATATGGATGTACACGGACATATGTACATGTTAGAACAATAAAATAGAGTTGTTTAATAAAAAGAATATAATATTATAAATCATATCGTTAAATTATTTACGAGAAAAGAAAATAGTTACCTCTTCTTTAATCCATTCATTACCCACCATCCTTAACTAATCAAGAGACACCGTAATTTCAATGTTCCAAAATTTTTTAACTTTTATGATGTTAGCGAGGGAACTTTCAATCCACCCTTACATTTCTTTTCTAATCTTTGTATTAATTGGATTTTTTATACTAATTTCATCATCCAAGTCCATATGGTTTAATAATGACTTAACTAGGCCAAGTTCATTTGTCTCAACTATTTTCTCTCCTGTAGTTTTCTCTCTTACTAACTCAGCATTTGTACTTGCACAAAACATCCAAACTCCCTTTAATATAACCCTTTTGAACCTTGCCAAAGCATGAATATTCCCACCATTTAGGAAACTATTCCGGGGCGCTTGGAAAACGTCTTCATTAACGTCAATTTGGCAAGTATCAATCTTGAAGTATCTAAAAATCTACACACATGTATTCGAAACAGTCAACATCGTCGCTAAATTTATATCACAAATTTAAATTAAGAATAGGGCATGATAAATTATAAAGGTTTATTCATTATAAAAAAAATATAATAAATTCCATACTATTTGAAAGATACTATAAATTGTCTCACTAACTTTCAATTGGTTTGGCCCATCATCATTTCCCTCAATAAATTCTAGCTTTACTTTCCTTGGCTTTCCTATCTCTTATAGCTATCATATGGTGCAACTTCATCCCTTCCCTTATTTTAGCCTTAATTTGATTCTTAAAGTTTTCTAACACACTTCTTATACTTATGACAACCATTTTAACAATGTTTTCGTACATGTTATTATCAAGGCCAACTGTTGGCATGACGACATCATTGTCTTTCTATTATACAAATAATTCATACATTATCAACATCCTTACACACTATGTATAAGAACATAATTTATTCATAGTCAAAACAAAATTTTAAACTTTTGTGCATAATCATTAGTATTACACACTACATCAGTGTCTTTCTATTATACAAATAATGCATACATTACCAACATCCTTACACACTATGTATAAGAACATAATTTATTCATAGTCAAAACAAAATTTTAAACCTTTGTGCATAAGCATTAGTATTACACACTATATAAAGTTAGCAAGTAAAATGTTACAGAGAAGATAGTATGAATTTTCTCACCTTTTAGGATGTAATGTTTTCATATTTGAAGTCTATGTTTGATATTCTTCTGCTAGACTTTATGGGTGCAGCGTCAATAAATTAATAGAATTTTTTTTAAAGTGATACCTCAACAAGCTTCGCCAATGTGTAGTTTCAACCTCTTTGTCTTCAAGCATTAACAACATCGAAGATTTGTCATTGAATAGCTGAGATTGAAATAAATCGTTCACTTATCTATCTAAAGGAGGACCATATGTTTTGCATCTAAGAATACGTGAAATTTCTTTATCATTCTGACAAACTGCATAAAGGTTGCCAGCCAATGAGATGCTCCTAAACATCCACACTTACAAAAGTAACATATATTATAAGCATTTAAGGTGCAATGGTATCTTGTACACTTAAGAAAGTATGGTTCTTTTCAAACGAATATCGTCACTTGTTCTTACTATAAGACCAAATGCAAATCCACCAAGGTTGTACTTTTCTTCTACATAAGCTCTATTTAAAATCTTTCTATAGATCAAATTTTGGGCTCTTATAGACATTGCCTTGATAATGAAGTTAGAAGTTTTAGTTCATACAATCGACCCTCAAAGGTACTCATCGAACTCATCAAGATTGTTTGCAAGCTTTAGTAAGGTCTCGTCAATTACACGTGAATCTGGCCTTCTAAGAATGACTTATTCCACAAGTAGTACAAGTGCGAATCTTATTGCTTTGTTAACATCAACTTCAGTGAAGTTGATAAAGGCAACACATTTTTGAACTACTACCAAGAAATGGAAAACCTATTGTTCAGAAACCTAGCTCGAATGGAACTTGCTGGACGATATAGTAGCCTTTACACATGCTTAAACATGAGATCATATACCAGACCAGTTATAAGGGCAAACTCCTGTTGTGAGAATCTAACAAACTGACCTTCAATGCAATACCAAAGCTTTTCGACGTTACCATGAATCTCCACCTCATATATTAACATATTATGAACAAACTGTGACTGAAATACCAACCAATGCATGTCTAAAAAATAACCAAAGGTTGTTTTACTAAAGCGTGTTTTCTACTCCAACATGAACATCTGGTTGATAAGGTCAATAACACTCATTTTAGAGTGTGTGCAGACATGAGCATGTTGAATATCCTCTACCTAGTTCTTGAACTAGGTAGTGACATATACATTGTTGACAACGCTACATGGATATATACATGTATATTAATATGAATGTTATTGCATGAAAAAATTTTGTATTGTTATATGAAGCTATTTTGTTTAACATATCCAAAAACTTATTAAAATTATGAATGTAATTTTTTCATCAAGTAAACCAATTGTGGAAGACCTATGTTAAACACTAGATTTCTCAATTGCTTCGTTGATGACATGGACAAAGAAAAAAAATTGCAACTATCGTACTTTTCCATATTCATCGAATGCTCTAACTATTGGGAAAGTAAGAAATATTTAGTGACATGAAAAGGTGAAGCAATAGTTTTTAAAAAGTAGTAGACCCTATATAGAATGACGTGCTTTTGGGATGTAAGAATGAAGTATCCATAGAATATAGGTTGGAACTTGAGGAATTTTTTGAAAGTAGAGTTCACTTATATATCGAAGTCTCAAAAGCTTGGTCACTTGGTTTGGTAATTTTTTCCCAATTGAATTAAATTTTCTTAATCTACCTCTCTTGATTCATTACATACTTTATTGTTTGATATGACCAGATTCGTCTAATCGAGGCGGCTTTTTACTTTGTTTTTGGATTTTCCAAATTTGAAACTTCGTCAGTAGAGTTGCAGTAATGATTATGGACAGATTTAATTATCTTGGTTTTGAGTTTGGACAAAAACGGAAATTGTATTTGGCTTATTCACAATTAGATGATGCATACAACTCTTAATACACATCGAATTATACAATAATTATTTGAAAGTATGTTACCTAATATCGTACCATCCATGTCCAAGAACTTATGTACATATGGTATACACATATAGTTTAAAGAATGACACTAGTTCGGCAATTAGAGGGAAAAATAGGTAAACCACGAGTAAAGATGAATACTAATTGCATGTATGATCTCCAAAATCCACAGCCATGGTACTAAGCTGGTCATGCTTAAACACACAATTTCTTAAAGCGTGCATGTAGTTAAGACTGTTCTTCTCCCTTAAGCATGCATGAAATACAATCAATTTAAGTTTCAAGTATATTTGTTATCCTATTAATGATTTGAGGCCTGGTTTATTCATTTTTGGGGTTTAAGCAAATGGTTTTAATTAGTTCCTTTCAATGTATTTTTTTTTAAAATATATATAATATGGCCTAAATTATAATAGAAATTTAAAAAATCTGTAAATTAGATATGGGAATATATATGATGTGACTATATAAGCCAAAGAATTTATATATAAAAGCTACACAAATTTCTTTATGGTCATTAACAGGATAATCCCGCATGGGATCATGCAATCCTAGATCACTATATTGTAGAGTTTTTATCTCAATCTTTTCTTAATTCCATTTTTGGAGATTTTAGAGAGACCTTGTGATTGGTCAAGGGTTAAAAGTTTAACTTATTTGACCTAGAGTGAAAGAAGTTAAATCGATTTCGATTGTATCTTTTTGCTTAATGAATATATCTAGCATTTTTTTTGCCTTGACCATAACCTCTAAAAATGAATTTATCTTTTAGTTGGCCATGATTATTGGACCATGACCAATGCAACGAAAATAAATTATTATTTATAAAATTGAATTATACATTAATGTCTAGTGAAAAAGGAGATTTTTGCTAGATTTATAATCACGTAAATTATGTAATCACAAAGGCATGCATGATAGAAAATATTTATACCCACTATAAAGAAGTTGGTCATGCTCAAAAGAGCTTTTTTAAAGGAGGCATGAAGTTGAGACTGTTCATCTCCCTTATACATGCATGAAATATAATAATTTAAAAATATAGTGAAGTAAATGTTACATTATTAGTGATAGCAAGGCTGGCCCAACCATGTTTGGGTCTTTAGGCAAACTATTTAACTTAGTTGCTCCTAAAGTTTAAGTAAAAAAATATGTGTTAGCTATGTTATAATTTTTTTATATACTATATATTGCTATATTGCAATTAAAAGTCTCTTGATATTTTACAACCATAAATCAATCGAGACTCTTCTTATTAATTCTATTTTGGTATAGTCCAAAAATCGACCCTCACTCAATACTAGAGGGAGATCTAGTCTACCCTTATTGGGGAGCCAAATAAACCCCTATCATGTATCATTTTTCATTTCTCTCTTCAAGCTGTGCACATGCCCATTCAGTTAATGTTTAGTCAATTTTATAGGCATTTTCTTGGTCAATAATGTCATAGTTGAGGCAATATATACATGTTGAATATATTAAAGTTAAAGTACTTGTTGTCCTAGAAAACAAGTGGACCATAAAAGGACTTATATATTTTGTATTTATATGGGAATAGTTACAGTTTTTTACCAAACTGAGTAAGTTTGAGGCTCACTTGCAAACCTCTAAATAATATCAACTACCATTGTTTATACAATCCACTGTTGGTTATATTGCTTGCAAACATTCTCTTTCAGACATGTGGAACAAATTCAATCGATCCTTCAATATATTCTCAAAAAGAAACTATAACCAACATATTTTCAAGTAGAAACCTATAAACAACTCAACAGTTCAAACTTTCAAAATCTTTATCTTTACATAAGTTCGAATGTCAACTAAGAGTGACGCAGTAGGATATGACGAGCCTTTGATACGCTTTAACAACATATATTGTTCATGTGGTCATCGAAAGTTTGCCGTTATGAGAATTTTCCAATCAGCCACCAATCCTAGAAGAGTATATTAGTCATGCAAAGATTGTGGATATTTTATGTTTTGGGAGCCAACTGCCAATGAATTGGTCAGCATTTTTTACTTTGTGGGGTACTATGCTAGTATGTTATGTTTTGAAGAGGCAAAAGTATAAACCATGCATGCAACAAAAAACTTTTCCTAAAGATTCTCTCAAATAGAAATAGAGAACGTAGTAACTAGAAAGATTGGTATTGTTATAATCCCACTCTTCTATAGGGATCATCTAGAAAGCGGATTGTTTTGAATTCATTTAGACAAAAAAAGTTGACATAGATGTTATGAGAGGCTCGGTGAAATAGACATGTTTGTGAAGATGTGGACTACCTGCACCTGGACAGAAAGACTCTATGAAGCTTCACTGTTCCCCGGGATTGGCTTTGGGCTTTTCCCTCGCCGAATCACCCTATTTTTTAGAAATCTCTTTTTTTTTTCTATTCCTTTTCGTTATTTCGTTATCATTATCCACCAGGTTACAATCGAAATAGACGAATTCATTAAGTATGTGTCACTGCAAACTGAGCTTAAACGAACCACATGGGTGGCTAGAGCATTAATAATTTTCATATTTTATCTTATTCTTATGTAGTCATAATGCACTTATAACCCACTATTTGTATTTCCATATGTGGCAAGTATTTATGTTGCAATTCCAGCGAGTTGATAATTTATGACAATGTTTGTTGTCGGATTGTTAGCGTTTATATTTTTTCCCTCTCACATCTATTAATTCTGGTGGAGACAAAATCTACACAAACCGAAAGTAATTGCTCACCATGCCCCAAAAGTCTTACTAATTGTCAGTGAATATCATCGTGGTTATTGACCATAAATGCAAATAATAAATTGACGTGATCGGGTGGATAACCACTGATGTTCATAAGATGAAGAAGTTGAAGGTAGAAAACCTAGAAAACAAAGAGGAGTTGCGTAATCAATTCAAAAATCAAGCTGGTAACTCATTTAATTTAAGTCCAACCACCAAACAACAGTGGTATTTGGAAATTTTAATTGAATTCTGCCAAATTGAAATCCGCAGAATACTCGGAGGATAATTAGTATAGCTATGATTCCCACCTACCACCGCGTAAGTAAATTTATTCCAGTGGAATAGTGGCCGCCTTAAACGTATTATGTAATTGAATTATAATTTTTATAAAGAAATATTTAATGAACTATATATCGTGGACTGTATATCTACAAATAAGTTAGATCCTCCCACCTAATCTTACCAATTTGTCCATGTTATAGGTTTAATATCATATTCGCTTAACTATAATTATGTTACCAATATAATAATAATATACCAACACAAAATTATAGTATTATAGGGTAAAAAATGTAATATTATTATAAAACATTTAAAAGGAGCTATAGTTAAAAATAAACCTAACTAGTAAAATTTGTAACTATAATTTTACACTATTACATATCTGCTGCTTACATTTTATTGCATTATACCATTTGAAAGTACGTTGAATTATTATAATATTTATATAACAAATAGACGGTTGTAGCTCATTTATTTCTTGATATTTAATCAAGTTTATTTAAATGATAAGTAAGTGATATTTAATCATTTATTACGTTGAATATGTAATCAAGTTTTTAAGTATTCTAAATTCATTACTAGATAAGAGTGCCATATTAACCCTTTCTTATCCTTTTCAACCCATTCTCCCATTCTTATTATCTTGCACCTCTCGACCGTAAGGATGTTTTTGTACATGTAATTTTGCAAATGAATTTTTAATTACATCTCTCAACAATTTCCAGAATACCTATTTCAACCAAGTCATGAGAGAAATATATAATTATAACCAAATCATTGAAACCTCAAAATGGATAGTTATGTGATTTTAGAATTATTAACTTATATTAATGAAGTTATTTTATAAAATAAGTGAAGAGAGAATTTTAGTGGATTCAAATTGCTCGACTATTTTCTAAGTTTGTTAGCATAATGAAACACCTTTTTTAAGTATATTAATTTCGGTAATTGTCAGCCATAATCCTCGCTTATAAAAAACACTCATGATTATAACTATGTAAACAAATTTTTAATGGGTAATGTATTCCCATATGGCCTGTAATAACAAATGTCATTTCATGTGAGGTCCATATTGCACTTTGATTTATAGTAAATTAGTTATTGGGTGCTCATATTGTCATAAAGAAATAAACATTAAATAAACTATGTAATTGTATAGTCACCTTTTTAGATATAGTTAGTTTAGGTTGTGTTAATCGCATGACTTTATAAAGGAAGTTATATATGTTATACATAAGCATTTAATTACTACTATTATAACTTTTCATGCTTATCAACCTAGCATTAATATTACATTACCGCAGGTTCAATGTAAAATTATGAATTCACAATGTGAATTCGATGAATGATTGTGTTAAATTATTAATTTATCAAAATGTAAATGTATATATACTAATTTAACTGGACTATACAACGAAAATATAAATATAGTTTGATGTAAATCATGAATATCATGTGTAATTAATCAAGCTAAACGACCCCAAGGGCGAGGTCGAGTTGTTGGCAGTGTAGCTGTCGCTCCTCACACTCGTGTGGACTCAGGTTCAATTCTTAAGGGTGGTAAGGAGGGTAAAAATTAATTTGGGCTTGTCCACCCCCCTTACCTTTTAAAAAAAAAAATTAAACTAAACCAAAGAAATTGCATTCCATTGTATGAGTCCTCTTTATACGATCGATTTAGTAAAGCTTATGTTGAAGGTATTAAAATGGCCATTAAATTATGAGAAAATCAATGGAAAAATCGTCATACAAATATTCTGACCTTATTAACCATGCTATGTCGTAATTTTACACATATATTCACTTACAAATCATACTTATACCCTCATTATATTACACTGACATTGAAGTTAAAATATATGTCAGTCAAAATAACCTAAGGTTTTGTCAAACATTATACGCATAATATAAAGATTGTGAATGAAGGCCATGCGTGCGTAACTCCAACGACCTTTTTTTTCTTGCATGGGCCACCACAACAGTTGGGGTTGCCTTTTTTATTTCCATGTTTCTCTCATGAATTGCCTTTATCATGGTTTATGAGGACCAAACACATGCAACTAGCTTGCATAACCGCGAGATAAGTAAATCTTAATAGAGGAAATATTGCAGCCTAACTGTATTGTGAATTCCTTGGCTATAGAAGAAACTCACAACAATTTTAATCTAAACAAATCACCTACATCATCTAGGTCCACTGATGAAGATAAGAGGCAAAGCAAAACGGAAGATGTTGAAGAGTACCACTTATTTACGTGGCATGTGAAAATGAAAATCGAGATAAAGATATTGAATAGGTCTTTCGCAATGAAATGCTTGGCAAGGTTTTTGAAAGTACAAGACAAGTGCACATATCTTATGCTGCTTACGCGGGGAACCTTGGCTTTTCTATTTGAAAAGGGATTGTACGAAGAAACATCAAGGGAGATATAATTGGTCGAAAGTGGGTTTGTTCAAAAAAAGGATTTTGTGTAAAAAAATATCTTTACAACCAAGATTATAAATGAGAACCTAGGTCCATAACAAGGACAAGATGCAAAACATATTTTTTTGTAAGTTTGGACTGTTAGAGTAATTGTTGGTGTGCATTGCTTTCATTATTGCACATAATTACGACTTAGCTTTTGCGAATCACACGATGTTCCTAAGATTAAAAAAAAAGTTTAAGATATAGAGTTGGGTGTAGTAATTTCCTTGCATCAAGTTGGTGTTCGGTCATTGCAAATTCATGATTATTTGGTAGATGTTTTGGGTTGATACGACTAGGTTGGATTCATGGGAACAGATCTGCAAAATTGATTGGATCGGAGTAAAAAAAGTAACTACTTTAGCTCAAACGCCAAGACATGTTTTAGGCAAAACTAGAACTAGATCCAGGATTATTCTTCAAACACACTTTAGATTCCCACAACAGACTTGCAGACTTATATTAGTGTGATAGGAGTTTAAGGGCCGATTACCTTTGTTTTGGTGATGTTATTGTATTTTATTCTACTTATAGAACGAATACATACAATAAACCTCTCTTGCTCATTATAGGGTTGAACCATTATTGAAAAATAAATGTGTACAGATTTGTACTGCTATCTATTGAAACTGAATACACTTACACATGGTTGTTATTGACTTTTCTAGAGGCCATGGATGGGAAATATCCCCAAAAAATAATAACGAACGGGGATAGGGCAATGAAAAATGCAATTCAAATTGTGTTCCCACATCGAACTCATAGATTGTGTTTATGGAACCTCACTAAAAATATACAAACAAATGTAGGGGATGAAAATTTCATCAGAGAATTCAATGAAATCATGTATATTCATATGACAAAGCATGACTTTGACATTCGATGGTTTGATTTAATTAATCGATACAACTTGCACAGTCATAATTGGGTTAGAAGAATGTATAGAGATTGTCACATGTAGGGCGAGACATTTTTACAAGGTTACTTCTTTAGTGGAATAAGGAGCACCTAAAGATCAGAAAACATGAATGCATACTTGAATAGGTGTGTACATTGGAAATTAAGGGTCTTTGAATTTGTACTACGGATGGATAGAATGTTGAAAAGAATTAAAAATGATAAATCAAAAGATGACTTTGATTCTTTTAATGGACCGTCGGTTTTATACATACACCTACGTTAGTTTGAGGAACACGCAAGTAAAATTTGCAAAAAAAAAACTTTTTTTTAGTGCAAGATCAAATTGACAAAGAAGGATTTCTTGTAAATGATGATCGCATCAATGGATTTGGAACAAAGTTGTACAAGGTGAAGTCGTATATCGGCGGACTAAAAAGTTAGGACATTAAATGTAATGAAGCATTGAATAAAGTCTTGTGTACTTGCAAGCACTTACAAAGTAAAGGGATACCATGTTCTCATTCTTTTCTAATAATGAAAGTGAAACCTTGAGGGAAATTCTAGCAAGTTTGATATGAAAGAGATGGAATAAGAATGCTATGGTCGTAGAAGAACAAGGGAAGGTGTATATTGGTCACACCAAACTAAAAGAAATGGCCCAGATAAGTTATTTGGCAGTTCTCTATAAGAACTTACTAAATTTTGTTGTAAATATTTTTAATTCTTACAATAGGGCAACAAACGTCATTTTTGCAATTTGATAATACAAATGCAGAACAATGAATTACAAGGGGATGTTCGGAAAATTGATGGTGTGCAAACTGATATCGCAACAAATCCTTAAATTGTGCTAACAAAAAGAAGTAGAAAATATAATGGAAATGGGAAAACAATAATTAGGCTATACACTGCTTGTGGAGAGGAAGGTCATACAAGGTGTACTTGCCCAATTAAGCGCAAGGTAGATGCCATACATAAGAAAGATCAAAATGGCGATACAAATGCATACGCCTCCATGTTAATAAGGGCATTATATCAACTGATTTTCAAACACGTGATTTAAATTATCCTCCACCTTCTCTTTGAGACAATAATTGTATCAAATTGGCAATGATTAGTAATATGTTTCCAATTAATTTTTATTTTTTCAATTTTATGTACTTCACGATTGTTGAATTATACAATCAGCCATTTATTATGAAATTTTTTTCTTGTACTATTTACTATGATTCGTCATCCATTAATTTAATATCACTGATTGTAACACTAGAGATTTTATGTATCAAGTGTTGTAGCCTATTTAGTGTATGTGGATAATTTCACTTGGATTATATTTCAGTACTTTAAACATATAAGTTCCAGCTGACAATTGTATTTTCTACTATTAATCTAATTTCATGAATATATGGTGTTACTTGCAACAACCATGACCAAAATGATGTGGTTTGTACATGGGCTTTGCAGTTGTTGCTCCATCTCTATGATGGGTAAATTCGTGGTACTTAGCCTCCTTGCTATGATAGTGCGACCGACCTCAATCCAACAATAAATCTCGAAGAATATTACATTTTGCAGATAGAAGTTAAAAGACCAGTGTTTTCCTTGCATCGTCTGATTTGTGCTATAAAATATTTACAACAATTTTGTCATAAATTATAATTTGTTCATATATGCACAAAGCATCCAACATTATTACGATTGGAATAAATGCATTCGTAAAGAATTATGTTGCCCCATATAAACGGTAAAAAATTTATGGTGAACATTGCATGTACATTATAATATACAGCCCACAATTAAACTCGTTTGGTTGCTTGAGAATGTCATTTTTTCACATTGTAAACTTTTGATGTCTTTATTCAGAACGAAGTTTAAAGCTGTAAGTTGTAACAAAAAAAAAACCATTAATTCTTTGGGTATTCGATTTTAGTTTCAAACTAATAAAAATTGATCTTGATTTTAAAGAATACAAGGTTTAACAATATTGTCAGTGTGTTCTGCATATGATTGCTTGTTCTTTGAGCTACATAAAGGATCCCAAATCTAAACTCGTATTTCTAAAATATTAACAACAATCAAGAACCAGTGACAATTCCCATTATATATCGGGATATATATTTGTGATAATCCAATCAAGTAACCATTTTAATTTTTTTTTTGGTCAAATTATACCTCAGCTTCAATAATGAATATTTTTTCTTATACAAGGTTCTTAGACATACAATATACATACCTTAGAACAAAGAGAAAGCTCTTATATAAATATTTTCTAAAAGTTACTTTCTTGTATGAAATGACTCAGGTTACTACCTTTTATCTTGCACATTGTTTAAGCCATGTATGAATATAGTATTGTTAACAAGTAATTAAAAACTGTCATATAAAAATTATTATGTTCAGTACTCACCAAAAATTGCAAAGGCAAGTACTAGTTCACTTTTGAACTTGGCAACTTGCATCTCTCTTGGTATATTAACATTTCAGCAATAGTTGTAATAATATGCAAAACCAAATCCAGAAAATATATTTAGGATACCATATGTAGAATAGAAGGATAACAGATTCAACGCACCTCACTATGAATCCACCTCATTAGATTTAAAGATAACATCCTAACTCGACAAACAAAATTCATTTCCAGTTTAATGAGCCTCTCCCTATACAAACAAAATAGACAAAGTTATTAACTCATCTTTCGAATTATATTATTAACCTCGCACATAGCTATAAAAACTAAATATATTAATAAAAGATATAATACAAAAATGTTGAGGTTTTCAACCTTTGTCCAAAATACACAAGTCGTCATCTAATATTAGCATTGTCACCACAAATGGTCCAACTCTAAAGTGTAGACAGTGGGAAATTCGCTTTAGAACCCCTATTACTTCCTTTTATATGCGAGTCCAGTAGATTAATGATGTGTAAACATTATTTTCAACTTGATAAATTATAAAACAAACATTGACTTACATATTTTATGTACGATAAATTAATGGTGATATGACAACAAAAGAAACACTGGTCATTTTTCACTTTTCTTGAGTCTTTTTTCTTCTCTTTTGTTGGTGGATGAATGTTCAACTTCATGCTCAACTTTAAGGCCACAAATGGACTTTCTCTATAGGGTGAGCTGGGTGAGCTATAGTTTCTTTTACCTTGAAGTGATATTTCATTGGTCTCCCCAATGCTATGCGTGGACGAGTTCAACAAAAGAATTGATTTTGAAACATAATCTTTAACCTGAAAAAAAAACTTTTAATCACATATAAAATCTCCAATTATATATCACCACATAACCAAACTTGACTAAATGGCACCTTAACGAACACGTCATGCTTGGCTTCCACATTTTTACATTTTAATTCAATTATTTTCTTCTTAATTCCAATCACATTGCAATTAAGATCAACTGGTTGAAATTTCTCTTCGATCTATTTGGTTGGTTCAACATACATTTCTCATTTTATTTCATGAACGTGTCCCAATCACAAGGACATTTGGATGGAACCCATGCCTTAACCATCAATATCATGTCATATAAAAACTTACTTTGAGATTCTACACGAGCGGTTAACACCTTCTTATTCGCAAACAACCCTTTAATATCCTCTCCCTATGAATCAAGTTTTTTAATCATAAAATGTGGATCTGGCAAAAATTAATTAACACTATTGTCTCGTTCATGTAGACATTCACTATATCTTGGACTACTACCTGCAGATATCACCAAGTTTTAGACTGTTTATCAATAAACCTCCTAATAAACTCAACCATGATGGTCTTTCGGCGAAATTATTATATTTGTAATCAATGATGCATTAGTTTATAAAGAACATACCTCTTTGCTGTCAAAACCACCATGTTTATCTAACTATTTAATGAACCGTCATATCTCTTTTTTGTTCCACAATACAATGGGAACCTCCGAAACATCTCCTCCAATATCATCATAAACAACAGAGTTGAAATAGAACACCTACATTTATAAATGATCAA
Organism: Luvunga scandens; assembly: GCA_030449905.1. Classification (NCBI taxonomy): domain Eukaryota; kingdom Viridiplantae; phylum Streptophyta; class Magnoliopsida; order Sapindales; family Rutaceae; genus Luvunga; species Luvunga scandens. The sequence continues at coordinate 902,355 of JASUUG010001122.1, read as the reverse complement.
AATTAACATACTTTGTGACACACTTTAAAAACAAGTTCAAACTTAATACAAAGAACATATATCTACTTAAAAGAATATAGGCAAACTAAGAGAAACTAGCCTGCATAAAAAGTAGACAGCTATTAATATATGTAAGATACTCCTCCTTATATTTAGTTATAGCTTGCACTTTCTATTTCTTATATTTTTTACATCGACCAAGGAAAGCAAATTGGAAGCACTAATATATAAACCACTTAGAGGACAAAGTGGCATTGTAATAGTGAAAAGTGTGGACGCAACCTTGAATAATTCATCACAAACTTTTTGATTTAATAAAATTACGTTTACCTTTTTTATGTGAATAGCTCTATTCGTTGCATGAAATATTTCACACAACCCTTGTATGTGTGACATCTCCCCTTCTAGCACTATATCCAAATCCATGTCTTTTACCCCCATAATGCTATGAAGAACTTGAGGATTTATTGAAATTTCTTTTCCATGGATTTCTATAGTACTTTTTTTTTACATTGAAACTGTCAACCAATCTACCATAAAGTATTCTTTTTAACCGGCCCCATCTTATTTTCGCAATGTTTCCAAAATCTATTTCTTATATTGCCTCATTCTACTCTTCAATAAAATTTTATATCGCTTTTCCAAATCGTTCCGGGGCACATCATGTATCGAATTTCAGAATATCACTTACTTCAGTCATCACCTTTTCTATGTAATATAAATCATTTTTGACATGGCAAGATTTCTTTGTTGAAGTTCCAATTTCTTTCTTTGATTGAATCATGCATTATTACACAATACTTGCAATTTTAACATATGTTTTTTTCAAATGTCACCAAAAAAAAATTCCGCTTTTTCATATCAATTTCCAGAAAAAATTAACATTTACCTATTCATTGGAGAATCTTGCTTCCTCTCTTCATTTATGTTCCTCGATATTAATATTTTTGCATCACCATTTACATTGAATTATAACATGACAAAAATTTTAACTGCATTTGATAATTTATTTCATGTAAAAAACATATAAATTTTTCGAATCCCTTAATTTATCTGTCATTTTTGGTTCATCACTGCTGAATTCCTTATGCTTCCACATTGCGTCCTGCACATTCAACATATTCATATATGATAAATATTTCATCTCCCAATATCTATGCACCTCCTTTAGTAAATTACTAAACTTGAAAAGAACAATGAAATAACTATTACCATTTTCAAACAAATCATAGCCGAGTTTCTAATCCTTTCATTTCACTTTTAAAGTAAAATATTTATAAAAATTTGATCACACCCCTTCATTTTACAATGATTTCCATTCATTTTATTTCCACACTTTCACTTTGTTGCAATTTAAAATGTCATTGGGTTAGATTTGCTACAATGTACATAAATATTGTGTAAATGCAAGAACAACAAAATAAATTGCTCGTGTTTTTTCCTTTTGTTTTTAATTTCACTTCTACTATTTTTTCACGTTTCCCCTATTTCACTTAGGGGGCCATCTACAATACATGCATGTATTGCATACATACAAAAAAAAAAACTAATAAACATGAAACACACACCATTAAACATGAAACACCCACCACTTAGACATCACAAGTGAAATCTTATATGAATTTTCTTCTTTCTTACTAAAACGTCAACTGGCCCACCACTTCTTGGTTCTCTCAGTTTCCCTCAATATTCGTACTCACCCTCCAATCGTTGAATGTATCATTCTTGAAATCCTGCTGTTCTTATTTGTTTTTCATATATTTAATTCTAAATGGTCTATTAATGAAACTGTGCATAGTTGTGGTAGCTTAAAAAGAAATGCTCTCTGACTTTGTAGCTTCCCCCTAATTCTTTATATTTCCACTAAAATTACAACTTCTCACATCTCAGAATTCGACCGTCCATTTCAAAATTTTGCCATCTCTTAAAAAATTCCTCACACATTTTGCTTCAAAATTACAATTTAACTTTGTACTCAAAGATTTAAAACTTTATCATTGTAACTAATTAACTCATCCTCAAGTAATCAAGCATACCAGTAATACCCAAAAATCACCCAAATTGAGGGGGAAAAACATTTTTTTTAAATATGTATAATGTCTCGAATTAGTCAATAGCAAGGCAATAAATTCCTCTATGAATTTAAAATTCAAGTTTATAATAAGACAAGAAAGCAAGCAAGCAAACAAAATGGAAAAGAAATTAAATTTGAAATCATTAATAACTTAATGAAAGTGAAATACGTAGTACATACCATGAACTGATTGAGCTCTTTGTCATCAGTAACCAAGCCTTGATCGGCACTTAAAGCGGAGTACTTAAAGGCGACATGCTATGACTGAGCAAGCTGGGCGTCAATCCTTGGTAGTTGATCCACCGGCATGGTAATCCTCAAGCAAGTCATGTGTGCCGAGAGTAGCTACTCATTTAGTGGATGCGACAATATCTCCGCCTTGTACCTCGCATTCTGCCAGTTCACAACTCCGTCGGCGCCGCTCTCAATGACCATTCCTTTGCTCTTGTTATTAGTATTGGCATTGTTCATGTTCTCGCTGTTGGTGTTCATCAAATCAGCAGATTCGACAGCCGCGATGGAGTCATTGGTAGGCATGACGTCGTTGATGATGTCACTACGGAGCTACCCAAGCTTGCAAGTTAAACTTGGGAGTTTGGGTCGAGTCCCACCGATCTCCTTTCTCATTCTAAATACATGTTTTTGTATATATTTGGACAAAAGTTTCTTTTATCCCATTATGAGTGGAGCTGACTTCCTCTTACTAATTTGTGAGTAGAGTTATTATTCTTTCAAGTTTTCTAAGAAATTTGTGAACATTAAATCTGAAATGTAATTGTGAGAGTAAGGATAAAATTCTAGACGGTATTGAATTGAATTATTATTGTAAATATATCAATTATATTGTATCCCCTAAAAAAAATCAAGCTTAATGGGTATTACTTTATTTTTAATTAATTGATAAATTGTTTTTAGATCACCAACAAAGTTACAAAATTTGAACTCTTAGTTTTGTTTATTGGTTCTTTTTTAAATTACTCATTGGGTATATTAAGTTTAATGGATATAACTTTATTTTTAATTAATTGATAAATATTTTTTAAATCACCAACAAAATAAAAAATTTTGAATTCTTAGCTTTATTTATTTTTTTTAAATTACTTAGTGGTCAATATTGAGTTGAATCGATTGTTGCCATCTTTAGTAATCTAGCAATTTTATGTAGAAAAGATGATAAAAAAAAATATTGAGTTGTGTTTAGGGGTTGAGGAACATTAAGACCTAGTGGTGGCACGACACCTATAGGAGTTGAAAAAAAAATTAGGGTTTCTATACAAAATATAAAAAGTTAGTATGAAAAATCCATATTGGCCTATGCACACTTATAGAACTTTATATATTAGATAAAAATGTAATTTGGGCCCCATATAAGTTTACTTCAAGCTTTGCCCTTGGCTGAGTTAATTAAAAATACATTTTGTTAAAAGAAAAATATAGAAGTTTAGATAGTTCATACTTGTTTCTTTTTTATTATTTAATATTAAAAAATCATGTTTAACTGATTTGATAACTAGTTTTTGTAATAAAATTTGGATCCTGCAATTAGAGTATTGACACATGTACAACATCCCTTATGACTAATGAATCCTTAAAAAATATAAGAATGAAAAACCAAATAATAAAGGTAAAATAGAAAGATCTCAAGAAAAGAATATAAACCATCTTATTGATTGAGAAAGTGCAGAAAATGTCTTCCAAAATGCCTTAAGGTTGCTACATATTGATCAAGGACCACTATAATAATGACAAGGTTGTCCAACAAAATTGTTACAGGTTAGCATGATATGAATCCTATAGGAATCCTCCTAAAATATCTCACCACCGTTCACACGGACCAAGAGTGAGAGAGGAAATCAAGTCAACTAAAATTAGAGCCACTAACAAAGGTCCAATTAACTCATTTTAAATGAGTCAATCAAAGATTAATATATATTGTCATTAAGGACAGTTTCTTAACTAACACTTGTCCAACTTTAAAGGGGCTAAAGTGGTTAAGTTGAATAGTGAAATTACTAAAGAGTCCTTACCTAAGGAGGGGAATAACTTATTACAACTTTTTACATGTCTAAAAAGACATTAGGTGCTCATAATGACACTCCTTATATAATGTCAAGTCAGTTTTAAAACAATAAGTTCAACTTATTCTCCAAAATTCTCAAGTTTTCACTAATTTTGGGGTTCCTTAGAAGTCAATTACCTTCAACTCTTACTTGATTTGATCATCAAAATGCATCGTTGCCAGCCGCATATGTTGTCTCTAATAGTTGTTTCATCTTGCTTTCAGGTTCATCCTAATTTTGTTCACTCTGAACAATTGTTTTAAGAAAAATTAGCCCACACTATTAACAAAATCACCCTACAAAAGCAAGCATTTGTAGTGTTTTAGGTCGGAATGAAAATTGGACCAAAACAACTAATAAATTGAATTTTAACTAATTGAAATCAAAATATTATTCTAACTAAATTTTAATTTTTGAGAACCATTGATTAAATTTAATGGCGTAAATTTATGCTACTATCTATGTTGTAATTTTTCTAATAGTGTCACCACGTAAAAAATAATGAAGTTGTAACTAAGGTTGATTAGGTTGAAAAAGTTAAGTCTAACTCTTATCATTTTCAAAGAAGAATATAACGCGGTTGATATACTCTAATTAATGATGTTATTTTCAAATGATAATAGACCGCGAAAATAACAAAATTTCTTGTTCTTGGGAGTCATATAGAAAGTAATTTCGTTGGTATCTTGATAGTTGGTGACCAAATTAATAATATGCAGACACTATTCAAAAGTACTTCCCTTGGTCTTTTAACGATTAACTTTACTAATAAAATGAAAAAAAAAATAAAGAATTAAGAAAGAAGAGAAACAGAGGCCAGAAGATGCCGTACTCCTGAAAATACCAAGCTCTAAGCATAATCCCAACTTTACTAATACAATTCGTTATGCTGAACAGCTTGCTCTAACAAGCTCTTAACAACATAACTAATCTTGCTGACTCAGCTGACGCACTCCAAACCAGCTTCATTTAAAACCCAATTAGTAGCTAGTCGGCTCAATTACATTATCTTAACAGCTCCCCTCAAGCTCAATGTATGGGAAGCACATTGAGCTTGTAACTTAGATAGATGAACTGATTAAAGGCCAGTGGTTTATTAAGCACATTTGCTACTTGATCATAGCTAGGATCATGATTGACTTGAAGTTCGTTTTAGGCTATGTTTAGGCTATGTGTTCATGAACAAAATGTGATCAAGTTCAATATGCTTAATCTATGAGTGATACTCCGGATTACTGGCCCAAGCTTCTGCACTTTTGTTATCAAAGTTAAGAACTGGAGTTTGCAGCAAAGATACTTTCAGTTCCTCAAGCAAATAAGTAATCTAGAGCACTTCAGAAGTGGTTAAAGCTAATGCCTTGTATTCAGACTCTTTGAGCTTCTGTAGACTGTGTTGTTACTCAGATGACCAGTGAGATTGTTGCCTAAGTAAACACAGTATCCTCTGCAACCGGAAAAGCTTTAAGAGTGAATGAACCAGTGTTGTGAAACTGTAATCCACAAGTTACTGTACACTACAGGTATCTTCGCACTCACTTGTACGCTTGCCAACAAAACGCTGAAGGAGCGGCAAGAAATTGGCTAAGTTTATTGAATGTGAAGGGAATTTCAGGGCTTGTCAATGTGCCATATTACAAGGATCCAACTAATCTTCTACATAGAGAAGTATTTTCCCAAAGGGCACATTTATCTTGGACTAATTTCTCAGTTGAATTCATGGGGGTTTGACAACATTTGAGCTTTCTTGAGCAGATCTCCTATATACTTTGTCTGAGACAAATGCAATCCTTCAAAGGAGGGTGTAACTTCAAGGCCAAGAAAGTAATTAAACTCTCCAAGATCTTTCAAGGCATATTCAGACTTTTCTCCACGAGCTTGACATTTTAACATCACCAAATACGTCATCTACATCTGGTGAATACACCTTTGCCATTGTTAAAATCATCATTCTTGCCAAAAACGCCATTTACTGGACCACCATAACCACCTTTGCCTTGAAAACTTCCAATCATTCCACAATTCTAGTTTCCATTCTAGTTTACTCTTCTTGACCCTGTGGAAATCCTCTATTATAACCACCTCTGCCTCCACTATTACCATTCCAAGAACCACTATTCCAGTTATCATTACTAGGATTTTTGTTCCAATTGCCCTGATAGTTGTTATATTGACCACCTGCTTTCTTATTACTAGTTCCAGCTTAACAAACATTATTACCAATAGTTCAACTTAGCTTCTTTACTGGCGCTCAATTGATTTGTTTCTAATCTAGCCTTATGAGTCAAGAGCATATAATATGCTTCATTAACAGTCATTTTAGCCAGATTAGCCTCAATATGCACAACAACAGGATAGTAAGGCTAGCCTAATTTAGAGATCAAATAAGTAAGAAAATCAAAAGTGATTTAGAATTTACCACAAGGCTAAGATTCTTGACTTAGCAGCAGTTAATCCTGTCTCTTCCAAGCATTGAATACTAAATTCCCATGAGATTCAGAGGTGGCTGTTGAACTTTTCCGATCAACTAGGAAAAAACAGATCTGGACAAATATTTGAGCCATCAAGAAAGCCTCCAAGTTCATTACCACGTGCTGAAGAAAGGAATTCAGATTTTCAGATCGTATAGTTCGATCAATCAAGTTTGATAGGTGCTATGAATGTGAAAGATGAAATAGAAGGTGTTTTGTAAGCTTACAGATCGTACCTCTCGTACCATGTTAAATTGTACGTTTGGAAGCTGAGAAAATAAAAGAAATGAAAGGAAAATACAGAGAGAAAGATGAACTGATTTGAGAGAAAAACGAATTTAAAACTTGTGTAGCATTTGCTAATTACACTTATAACTATATATACATATAAAATGATCCACACACTTTAAGCATGGGCTATACAATTCGTTATGCTAAACAAGTTGCTCTTAACAAACTCTCAACAACAAAACTAATCTTGCTAACTCAGCCGACATGTCAACGCTGCTAACCAACTTGATTAACAACCTAATCATTAGCTGATCAGCTCAATTAAATTATCTATTAAGGCCAAAGAGCATAGACTCTGTCTCCTTGTATATTTGAGTTTTGAGAGATTGAAAATGGTTCAAGCCGAATTGGAATTTGAAAGTCCGAGTGCAGCGATCGATGGATGTCAGATGAATGAGGGCAGATGAAGTGATATTTCCACATAAGTTGATTGTAGGAGATGTATGTCATACTTTAAGGGAAGTCAAGTTTGCCAAACACCAAGGCAAGGCGCCTCTTAAATATTATCCAAATTCCTTGTGAACCAAAGACTTAGAAAGAAAGATATGGTTTTAATTTCTTGATGCATCTTGTATTTGCTTTCTCATTTTCTTTGTAATTCTAGCTCACTGAATTGCTGATTTGCTGTTTATCTTTGTTGTAGTTATGCTTCTGATTTATTTATTTATTTTTCCTATATGCTTTTGATGGTCTCTATGAGGTAGCAAAATATGGAACTTTTTTGAGCTCATGAGATAGGGGTTTATCACTATACTCCTTAAGTCCCACACTCCCACTAACCTTATTTTCATATGCAAGGACAGAATACAACAGTATCGTTTGATCTCATCAACTTTTTATGACTTGAACACTACGGTATGTTGGTTGGTTCAGTCGTCAGCCCTTGCATTTGCTATGAGATCTCCATGGTGATGATCCTCTCAAGCTGATTTTATTTGTGAAGCTTCTCCAATCTTCAAGCAGCAGCTTGAGGTTATGCACCTTACTCTCATTATCATCGCAGCAGTTTGCGCGCACGGTGCATACTGTGTCCATATTTATATTTTGCTGACAAAACCCACCATAGAGATCCTGCTCCATATAGTTAATCCTCAAGGAAAGAGTTTCAAAGAGCTCCTTATTTACTACAGTTTCCTCACAGAGAGTTCGGTTTTGAGAATCAGGAAACAGAATCCTGGTCATGTCCTGATACTTGAAATACTCTGATGTTATTGCATTCGATTTCAGGTAAAAGAATCCTCCATCCTTAATGTAGCTTATGTTTTGTAAATCATCGGAGTATACATCACATGCAATTGTCATTTCCTTTAAACAATCCACTTGCAAAATTGGATTTCTAAGCCACATCACATCTACTTCCTGCAGAAAAATTCAACATTATGATATGCATGAACGCGCACACCACAGGGGTGGAATATTAGTGGTGGAAAAAATAAATGATCTTACAGTAAACACAATACTGTAGCCCAATTCAATCACTTCTTGCCAGAGCTTGTTCCTAAGTTGAGGTAGAGACAATTGTTTATTCTGAGTATATCTTATTGAGGAGTTAGAGAGGGAGAAGCAATGGGGATGAACAGTCTTGCAGTACTGAAATGCCTTGCTGTCCAAGGCAACAATCAACAGATGATTTAACAAGGGTTTAGTCTCCTCGCCCATACGAAAACTCTCCAGGAACAGATCAAGAACAGAGCCAGGACTTGCCCAATCTTGGCCAACCATGGTTATTATCACTGTCCTGTCTTGCATTGTTGTCCTTCTTAACAATTGCAGCAACGAATTATTGCTTCTGGAGTCGGCTACAATTTTATCAGCCTGCGCATGTACACACAGCAAAGAAAAAGAGAAGATTGGACCCTCTTCTACGTACTAGTTCTCCGTATAATTCACGGAGCTTCAAAAGAATTTAGTCCAAATTAACTCTCTCTTCTTTTTGGGTATAATGATAAGATGTTTGTTTCAGATATTAACTATACCGTCTGTGGCTAGATGAAATTATGTAACACTTTGGGCCAACAATTAGTCAATTATTTCATTTTTTTAAAGATGGGTTTGGACAAAGCCTAGATAATTTTTTAACTCACAAATTTAAAATGTATATTCGGGTGGCAAAGGAACCAGAGTGGCCAGTCATAAAAAACTGCTTGAAACTCCATTAAGCCTTTGAGGCCAGGCCAATCACTTCAAACTTTAAAGCCCCAAATATATAGAAATAAGCAAAATCAATAATTTGAGGGGGAAAAAAGAGTTGAAAGACCTTGAAGGGAATAAACCTTCTAAACTTCCTGATGCTACTAACAATCATTAATTTCCTTTTTCGTTTCCCTCTGGGGGCCATTTCACGAAACACGTGAATCACATATAAAATTTCTTTTCCTTTTCATCTCTGGGGCCATATCATCATGCATGTGAGTCAATTACGAAGATTAGAATGCATAAATAAATAAATAAAAATCTTACTGGAGGTTGAGACTTGAGTGGCCTTGTGTCGACAGCCTGTGTTGTTGGGTCACAAGAATTGTGTGAAAGCAAGAATATGACGAGCATGATCAACAGTGCGATGATACAATATGAAGACTTTATTTTTCTTAAAGCCGCCATCTTAGAGATTTTAGGTTTAGTCCAAATATCAACAGGTTTGATGATGGTGCATTCCAGGATTCTGCATGACATAAAATAAGCAACCCTAAATAATAGTCTTAAATTGCTTAAAGCTGATATCGAAAATAATTTATCATTATAATCTATGGTTGCTTAAAATCCATTCCAGATGCAGAAAATACCAAGATCAGTTAGAATTAAAAGGGAAGTTAATTAATGCTGTCGTGAGAATCGTATCCTTCTAAAGATTTGAGACTCTTTTAATTGAGAACTAGAGCTGGAAATAGCTTATGGCAAGTGTGGTGACATTCGCCAAATGAAATATTGGATGAAGATAAAGTTTACAGTGAAATGGATAATGAATATGGCATAGCAGACGAGAGTTTGATTTTCTGCACAAATTGAACTAATAAAAACATAAATCAACAAATTGAAATTATAAAATTCACCCAAAATGTTAACTATTATTATTCGACAGTTAAGTCTGTCGGAAAAAATTTCCTTTTCAGTCTGACCCACCAGCAGATTTTTTCACCTTGCAGGCTTAAATTGCCATCGTCAGTAATGGTAGTAACTTATTAAACTTAGACCAAGATAATAATACTTTAATTACATGTCTATCCATTTCTAAATATGTAGTTCAAATCATTTGGCATTGATAGTTGAATTATCTCCTTCTAGGCAGGAGTTTTCTTTTTTAAAATTTTTTATTATTATCGAGAAAAATTGGCGGTGTATTTGGAAAATATTTTAGTCTAGATAACAAAGATTTAGGCTCAGGGCCAATAGGCCATAGCCATCATTTTTCCATTATTTAATGGTTTGGTAAGGGTTTCAATTTAATTAAACAAGATTTTTCAAGAAATTCCAAGCATGGTCTTGTTGTCGATGCTTGACATCATTTAAGTAGATGTTTTTTTTGTTGTGCGCGGAATGCAGAAACAAGTGCACCAAATAATTATAGAAAAATAAAAGACACAGAAATTTAACGTGGTTGGAATTATCCACGTCCACGCGGGAGCGAGAAAAAATAATTGTATTCTAACAATTATTTGAGTCAATATTTGAGTAACAAATCTCACTCTCCGTAACTCAAATACACCCAAGATCTTCACATACACTGGAAAGAAATCGCCTCCCAATTCTTCACACTCTCCGATTGCTCTCTCTCAACAATTCACTAATTGCTCTAGCTTTGAAATGCTTCTCTCAAAATATTTTGGGATTCTCCAAATTTCTTGATTTGCACTTCTATTTATAGCAAAATAATGGTCAAGAAAATCAACAATTTCAGCCCTTAAATTGTGGCTTCAATTTGTCAATCAACTTTTGTCAATCTCAAGTGTCAAAAGTTGTGGGCTATTGTTTCCATTTTCTTCAATTTGCTACCAAAAGTCTTCAAATTGCTAGCACCAAAGTCAAGCACCAAATTCGGTGCTGACTTTTCAACATTTTTTTTCAATTAAAGTTTTTTTAATCTACAGAGCGTGTCTTATTAGAACAAATTTTGAAGTCTTGTGACCTTTTTAAGTCTTTCTCGTCTGTCGCCCCGTAACTCTTTTTTTGGGTTCAAAGAAAAAATTATTCTAGTCTTTTAGATATATTTTTATCTATGTAACTTTCATTTTTATTGTAATCTTGTGTGACATGAAATATATGAGGTAATCTTAAATCTTATAGAATTTTAATATAATTTCCTTTGATTTTTTTAATAAAAAATTCTAAGATGGTGGACAAATTAATTTTCAATAATTTCAGTGTTATATAATCTAAACTTTCGGTGGACTGGCGATTGTAATTTTAATAGATTATACTTGAAGAGCAACAAAATGAATGACCAAATCTCTTCACGTTTTCTATGGCACACGTATTATAAATCTATAATAACAACGACAGCGTTTAAAAATACATAGAAATATCTTACGTCACATTACTTAAATTGAAATGGAATACATGATCTAATTCTTTGCGGTAAAAAGAGTGAAATCTCTCTGTTATTTGACAATTAATTAAAATTCTTTTGATATTTTAAAACACACTCAAACTCCCCTAAGTGTCAATTTTCTTTATTTCTCTTACCATTTTATTTTCTGACAGCTGTTTGATGTTAGGAATATAAATAGAAATGTGAATACATTTAATTACTTATTTAATTAAAAATTTTATGTCATAATTAATTAAAATAAAAAATAAAAAATTTTGGGAAAAAATAAGAGAATTGTCACAATTTTTCAACTAATTCTAAATTTTTTTTCAGAATTAATTGAGAAATCAAATGCAAAATTATTTTAATTATACATACACACATTATTTTTTTAAGAGAATAATAAGTTGAAATTACACACACAGTAAGGATTTTAATATCCTCAAACTTATTATTCTCCAAAACAATAGTATGTTGTCACGACCTTAATGTGCCACGCAGCTTTAAATATCAAATCCAATCAAATTTAGCGCCTAAGTCAGCCTAAAACCCAAAAACCCTAACTTAAAAGCACACACCGAAGAAGAGAGAGAAGAAAGCATAGGGAATAAAAAATAAAATTAAGGGTCATTCTATATGTCATGATTAAAATCATGGTATCAATATTGTAATTAAATATAAATTACATAAATGAAACATAAGACATATAAATTCAATAAAAAATTTATAAATCAACATTAAGTATAAAACAAAACATAAATTATGTAAATAAAATATAAATTTAATATAAAACTTGTAAATCAATATTAAGTGTAAAACAAAACATAAATTATGTAAATAGAATATAAATTTAACATAAAACTTGTAAATCAACATTAAGTGTAAAACAAAACATAAATTATGTAAATAGAATATAAGACTTATAAATGAAAGGTAAAATAAGTAAATTGCCATAGGAGTAATAAATTCATGTATTACTGATAAATAAAATAAAAATTTATAAATGTAACATAAAACTTGTAAATCAATATTAAGTGTAAAATAAAGCATAAATTGTGGAAATAGAATATAAGACTTTTAAATGGAAGGTAAAATAAGTAAATCAACATAAGAATATTAAATGGATATATTATTGATAAATAAAACAAAAACTTATATATATAATATAAAACTTGCAATTCAACAATAAATGTAAAATAGAACAAAAAATTATGTAAATAGAATATAAGACTTCTAAATAAAAGGTAAAATAAATAAACTAACATAGGAGAGGCAAATTGATATATCATTGGTAAATAAAACAAAAAATTATTAATATATAACATAAAACTTATAAATTAATATTAAGTGAAAAATAAAAATTAAATAAAAAATATAAGACCTATAAATAGAATGTAAAATAAGTAAATTAACAGAGAAGTAGTAAAATAATGTATTACTGGTAGACAAAGCATAAACTTATAGATGTAATAAAACTTATAAATGAACATTAAATGTAAAATAAAACATAAATTAAGTAGAAAATAAGAACTATAAATAGAAAAAATAAATAAACTAACATAGGAGTGGTAGAATAATTTATTATTGATAAGTAAAATATAAACTTATAGATGTGACATAAAATTTATAAATTAACATTAAGATAAAATAACATGTAAATTATATAAATAAAATAAAATACTTGTAAATGAAATGTAAAACAAGTAAATATTATAAGAGTTATTGAAAGAAATAAAAGCTTACAAATTTAAAATAAAAACTCATTATAATAATGATTACCTTATATATTTATTGTTTTTATTTTTAAATTGAATGATATATATGAAATTTTATTAAAGATAAAATTTATTCTCAAAATTAAATTTTAAAAAATTATTTTTTCATATTTTTCAAAATTGTTTGTACAATAAGTGATTTTGCATCTTTTTAAACCTCTTCAACTGTAACCACAAATAATCTTTTAGTATAAATAAGAAGGAAACTTTTTTTTTCTTTGAAAGGAATGAATTTCACTCAAAGGCCAATAATAGTCAACAATACAAAGCCATAAAGACATACATGCATGATCACATCTAGCTTAAGTACAATATATAGATAAGACCTAAGACTTAAGCATAGAATAAATGCCGCCTCTATCAACCATCACAAAAAATCAAAAAAAAAAGAAAAATTTCACCTATTAAAACTATGTAAATACTGGAGGAATTTTACGGGTTTGACTTAACCCACCTCAGCTAATTCAAGTGAAACATTTTTCAATATGATAATACAAAACAACACAATACAACATAAAACAATGTTAAAATAAAACACAAACAATTAACAAAACTATCTCTCTGAGAGTGATCCTCAAAGGTATCTTCGTGAACTCTTATCCCAGGCCATCGTTTACTTGTCCCACGCCATCAAAATCTCAATCCACCAACTACTAGAGCCCTTGAACGACTCTAATACAGGCATACCATTCCAATACGAACACTAACATGATCTCAATAAAGAAACTACAACAACATCATCTTCAGCACTAAAAGAACCTCCAGATTGCAAGTATACAACATCCAACCACAAAATACGAATAAATCCAAAAAATAAAACGCAATAAAAATGACTAAAGAGAAAAAAACAAAGAAAATTACATAAACAAAAACAAAATAAAAAAATAAAAAATTTAAAAAAGGGCACAAACACCGCCCGAAGAAGAAAGCTCACTTCCTGGGCTGAAAATTTTTGATTCACTTCTAGGGCAACTACTGGAGGGCTATTGACTACTACCAGTTAGGACTTGAAATTGTATTTTGACAACGGCGACTAGAAAAGTCAATTAGATGAGCAGATCTGTAGACTTTGAGATTAGTGAGTGCAGTGGTGGTGGCCATGAGACCTTGTGCGCGATCGTGGTGGCCGTTAGACCTTATGCAGGGTGGTAAGGCCACTAGTGATGATGTTGGTCAGACTACTGGTTCATATATTTAATGCTTAGAGTGGTAAATTACTGTGGACGTAGAGAAGATAAAGGTTGAAGAAGATGAAGCTAGAGGAGACAGAGGTTGAAGAAGGCACTTAAAAATGAGAGATATGTTACTAGACATAACTATATCTAATTTTTAGTTTTCAATAATTGTATTCTTATGGCATTCCAAATCCAACTTATCACTCACCTTCTCATTTATTTGTTGAGTATGGCATCCATATCATTCTTTTATACCTTTTGGTTCATGTTTAGTTAAAAATATTATATCGAAGATTGTTTATCTCTGGTTCGTGGTTATCTTAAACATTATGTCAAGGTTTTATTTAGTTTAAGCGTTTGTTTAGAACTTTCTTAGGCAATTAAAACTTCAAATTGAGTGTGGGTCTCAAAATTTCACTAGTGGGATCTGTATCAGGACGTGCATTAAAGTATCAAAAGAATTTCGATTAGTTTTGTCCAACAATTAGAGAGTTTCACTCTTTTTCCCAATTATTTTCTTGAACATCATTGTTTGTTTCTCTTTATTTGATTATATACTAGTTCATATCAAGTAGGAAGTCATAATATGGTGATTCGACTGAGTTATATTTAAATAAAATTTCATTTTTAGAATACATTTAATGGTATTGTGGATATATATTAAACAAAATTGTTGAGATCTCTTGAATTGAGACACAATTTTGAGTTTTATTTTCATAGGGCCATGCATATGTAACATACAACAACCTTTAAGTTGTCACTGAAAACCAAGTTGTAGCATGTGAAAAATTGAGTTGTCATGGCATGTGAAAAATTGAGTTGTCATGAGTGACAACTCATGAGATTGTTGTATATTACATGATATTCATATAGTTTATCCTATTTTGACTTCAGAGCTTAACGATAAATTGTTTATTATTCATATCAATTAATATTTCAAGAAAATGATAAAATTAAATTTAAGAGATTCTTATTGATGTGCGTTAGCTTTGTTTACAAACTTCTATTTGCACAATGTCATGTCAATTTGCATTATTATTATTGTTATTATTTTGTATGTTTAAAAGATATAGAGGTAGGCAAAAGTCGAAATCAATTTTTTAACCCTCTATCTCTTCTAGGATGTGAACATAGATGACTAGCCAATAAAAACTAAATCACTTGGCTAGATTCAACCCACTTGCATCATTAGATTTGTATTCACAATACTAGTCATAAAATTGGGGAACTTCAATTCACCTCTAGATAAAATGAAAATATTTAATTTAACTTCAAAAAGTATGAAAATTTTAATTTACCCACATTTATTGTTAAGAAGATTAAAAAAAAAAAAACAATGCACCCTCCATTTACTATCATTTCTGAATAAAATGAAGATAAATTAAAGTATTCCTATTTTAGAAAATAAATTAAAGATTGTCATTCTATTTGAAGAGTGAATTCCCTAAAATTAATGAATGAAATACTGCTTTTCTGCAACTACCATTACTCTTATATTGGATTCCAACAATTACTCTCATCTCTTATGATCAAAGTAATGAGATGTTTGTCGTTCACCATGCATTCAACCAAAAAACTGTTGGTTGAATTATGTTTTATGAAAATAAGATATCATATGAAAAAAATTCATGAAAAGAAAGTGGCGACTAAAATATAAAAGCCATTAAAAATTTGGTCAAACATTAATATATACAGTAATAATAAGTATTATTTTTCAAATTCTTATAATATTGAGAGGAAGTATGTATGAATATCAATGATATAAATGCTAGAGCTATACTATCAAAAGAAATTCTCATAATTGAATTTTAACTTTCTTTATACTAACATTGGGCCAATTAGGTTACGTTTGGCACGTAGAATTAAATTGGATTAATTATTAGGATTAGACTATATTAGATTTAATTGAATTAGATTGGATTATATAATATTGTTTTATGTTTGGCATAGTATTGGATTGGGCTATATTAAATTATTTTAAAATGAAATTAAATACGATTTAAGTTGACATTTAAATATAAATATGAACTATTTGTGAATATTTAATAATAAAATAATTATTAATACTAATTTAAAAGATAATTAATTAAGATTAAATATATAGAAAATTAATTATTGGGTAATCATAATTATAATAAACAAATATAAATTAGATTACGTTAAATTAAATTAAAAATTATTTAAGCATTTGATTTAATTTTTATTAAATATTTTAAATATATTTTATTTTATCAAAAAGTTAGCAAATTATGTAAAAGCAACCAATTATTGGTATTATTAATTTTAATGATTAATTTTAATAGAGTTATTGTTAAATTAAATATTGATTGGATATTAAAGTAATAATTAATTAAATACACAATTGTTTTTATGTTAATCCTAACTAAGTCCATGTTTTAACTGGGATTGGTAATCCCATAATCTTAGGACTAAATTCAAATTTAGTCCCATGATATAATCAAAAGTAGGGCTTACCAAATATAAGATAAATAATTAGTATTAAAATTAATCAAATTCTACACTTAATCCTACCTCCTAAACATAACCTTAAATCATGCCAAAAATTATAGTAGGTGGCAAATATCTTAAGCATGTGATTTGCATGTATGATACGCATAAAATGGTGGACACCACTTCATGACACTTTCCTTAGATATCAACTACTTTATAATAATTATACATGACCTTTATTAGAAAAAATCCAGTCGGATACAAAAGAAATACAATAATAAATTGGCACTAACCCCTTTAGTATGTGGTCCCTTAAGTTGAGATATAAAAGTAGCATCGTCTTTAAATATAGTTGTTAGGATGTTTGCACTTGAAGTAATTTATGGGCACTCTAGATATGATGGGTGATGAATTGTAGCCATATGCGTTCTTTACTTGCTTTATATAGAGTAAGAATCTCAAAGTGATTGGAGGATATAGCCATAAAAGTCTGCTTTGTAGATTTCCAATAAATCATTGTGCCATTATAAGTAAAAACATATCTCGTCTGTGAATGAGCTTTATGAGGATTAGATGACTAACTTGCATCACCATAAATAACAAGATCTAGATTATTACAAGCCTGGATTTTTTTGTTAGCTCATTGGTTAAAATAATCCTAAATTAATAATTCCACAAAGATAATAAAAAATATGTTTAACACCATTCCAATGTCATTTATTAGTTCATAATTAAACCATAATAATAGCTTTACTAAAAAGCCTACATCCGTTCTGATATATTGTGCTAAATATATTAAAGTACTAATGGCATTCATATATGGTACTTCAAGGCATTCAAATGTAGTACTTCAAGACCAAGTACCTATTTATTATCCTCTTTGGGATGAAATAAATCTTTTTTAAGATCTCTTACCGAACTACCATTGTGGTAATCAATGGGTAAACTCTATTCAGATTGAAACATTTTAATATCTTCTCAGTATAATATGATTAATGTATAAAGATACAGTTAGATCTGTGCTCAATTTGCAACCTAAGACAATATCAAGTTTTATTTAAACTTTCATTTCAAACTCCCTTTTTAAATAGCCAATAGTCTTTTGAAGATCTTTAGGAGTTCTACTCAAATTCATATGATCAACATAAACTGCTATAATAGTAAATCTAAATTTTGAGTTCTTTATGAATACACAAAGATGTATAGGACTACTAACATATCTTCTTTGATTAAGTATTCATTGATGTGATTATACCGCATGCATATAGATTATTTCAATATGTATAAAGATTATTGTAGCTTTTTTTAATACAAGCTATGATGCAATGACTAAAATGTTTTAGACATTTTGAATCCTTTGAGGATCCACATACATATCAACATTTAATGATCCATACGAATAATATGTCAGCACATCCATCAATAAGCAAATAAGCTTCTTCAACACAACTAAAATAATTAAGAATTAGAATGTAACTACACACATTACCAATGAATATATCTCCCCCATAATCAATATCCAGTCTCTGTAAAAAATCTTGTACAATGATTCATGTTTTATATCTAATGACCTTATTTTTTTAGTTATGTTTTTGTATAAATACCAATTTATATCCAATAGATGTTTGGACCACAAGTCCAAAAACATCACATTTGACCAATGAATCAATTCTACCTAAATTACTTTTTCCTACTTGGGCCAATCATGTCTTATCTATATCCATCAACAGATTATGGCTCAAAATCATCATTTATTAAATCAGCACTATTCTAAACGCAAAAACATCATTGGTAACTATTTCTTTACAATTCCACACTTTCTATGTATGAGAAAAACTTTTAGACTTTTCTTTATTCTAAGCCATATCGAAGCTTAACCCATGTTTAGGGTATTTTTCTCTTTAGGGGGAATTATCTTGTAGGGCCACGTCTTATAAAAGACCTTTTGCTTTGAAGGAGTACTTTCACTTAGAGGTTGGCAAATTGGGTTTCAATATAAGTCGTTTAGATTTTGGTTTGGGTAACATTCCATTTGACTTAGAGAATTCAACCCATTCGGGGTTTGAATAGTATGCATAAACCAATCTGAATCGTATTTAATTCGGATTAAATTGGATCAGTTCGAGTTAAAAATTTGGGTTAGCATTTTAGATTTGATTGCAAATTTGATTTGGGTTATAACTTGAGTTAAAACTTAAAGTGTTGGAATTTTATTAGTATTTTAAAATATTAATGTCTTACGTTTGAGGGAAGTAAGAGCAATCACTTTTATGTTTGATTTGAAATTAGTCGTGTTTTTAATTTAATTAAAAATTAGAGTTGAATAAATGAAATCTAGATATGATTTAGAGTATTCAAAATTGAATTGAATTATCAAACATATAAATAACTAATTTAAATTAAATAAGGAAATTCAATGACTAATTCAAATTGAATTAGGAGAAGGATTATAATGGTTTTCTAATAAAGGATACATATAAAGCCTTCAAGTCACAACAACCCTTCTAGCTCTCCTTCTATCTTATATTTTCTTCATAAAATATTCTTTTACTATTCCACACTGTTGTGCTTAGAGTATAACCTTACAACAGTAGCATCATTGAATCCTGGGGATCAATCCATATTATATGTCCTTATTGCATCAAAAAAACTTCTTAGACAAGCGGAAATTGGTCTTAAGAACAATGTAACACTCATGCCTTGACGAATGTTATGATTACTAGTGGATGAACAGTGATGTCAATAGTATTGATAAATAGTATCTATGAAAAATGACGTGAATAGTACTAATAAACAATGACGTGAACAGTATCAATAGATACTAATTATGGAGTTTTATTCTCATGTTAAAATTGTTGTATCGAATGGTTTTAGAATTCGAAAAAGTAAAAAAGTGATTTCTAACTCTTAAGTATAAGAGTGTCATGTTATAGAATAGCTCGGTGAGTCCAAGGTTAATCCACAGAGAAAAGATTTAATTTATTTATTTTTATTTTATCTAAAAATAAAAATAAAGCTTGAATTTATGCAACTTAATTTAAGTGAAACTATGAAATTAAATCAGTTAGGGTTATGGATCCACTCTTAATAATAAATAAAATTTAATAAATTCTTTTTGTATTTTTATTTAGATTTATTACCCAAAAGATTAATTGTATAAATTATCATTATTTTCCTATTAATTTTATTATGGATTAAGTATTTATTATGCCCAAATTAATTTGTCTACAATAAATCAAAATTTCAAAATATAAAATACGTATAAAATTAAATAGAAAATAATTTAATTTATATAATTAAAAATAAAATTTGATTAAACTATATTTTTTTACTAAGAGTTTCACCTTCCCCTAACTATTAATATTTAGCCAAGAATAATTTCAATAAAAATATTTAAAATTAAATTATGCATAAAAAATGGTATTTGAAAATTAAAAAGAAAACTAATTTTATTTATTGAAAATATATTACAAAGAGAGATGAGAAGAAGAATAATTTGAGGGGAAAGAAGTGAAGAAAAAGTGTAGAGAGGTGTGCTACCCCCCTCTCTATTTATACTAATACATGATTGATCCACACCACACACATAAATAAGGTTAATTACATCATAGCCATACATTTGTCCCACTAACAAGATACAAACCTAACTTAATCCACTCAAGCATACTTAACTCATTCCACTAACAATTATCACACCTAACATAGTAAAATTTTATAATTTTACAATTATAGCACTTATTATGGTAAAAACTTATCATTTCACAGTAAAAATCGCAAATCCTCTTTAATAATGATATAACTTCTTGGACCTTAGAAATCCAAATTTGACATCTGTTTATTTGTTTGCAGCCTTGAAATAACTTCTTGGACCTTAGGAATCCAAATTTGACATCTGTTTATTTGTTTGCAGCCTTGAATTGTGTGAAATTATTATTTTTATCTAATAAATACATAAAAATATATAAAATTAAATATTTAGAAAAATAATTAGAAATTCACAATATGTTACATAATTACACACATAAATTATAATGTAAGCACAAAATTATATTTTTACCATTAATAAACATACAATTTTTAACACTAATCAAGTAATATTAACTCATTTTTTCAACATAAAGTTCCAAAGTTTATTTCAAATTCAACCTACATCTATAAATTATAAACAAACATGAGATTCTGTGAATTGAATGTTGTCATGAACTCTTGAATCATTCAATTCAGACATTTGAAATCATAAAATCTATAACATCAAAAATTGATAGTATAAATATAAAGGTTAGAGAAATTAAAAGCCTTATAGATAGCCAGCAATAATAACAAACAATCAACAATAACATAACCCAAATTGCATTAAAAAGTCAGCAATAACAACACCCAAATTATAATAAAGAGCCAACAATAAGCAATAACAACACCTAAAATTCTCATTAAAATTTTTCAATGCATACAGATACAAGTCTTTCTTTTATATGTTTATTCATGGACCATATATTTAAATTTTCAATATATATAATAATTTGATAAGCCAAATATGAAGAAAATACATTGGAGTCAATACATATGAAAATTTAAGTAATTTCTTTTAATACATACAATAATTTAATTGATTTCTTTTATTAAAATAATTATGAATAAAAAATTCATGACAGAAAATAATTTCTTCTTGCACAAATTTGTGATTGTGACTGTGATTGTAATTTTGAGATCGCGACAACAATGGCTAGACAAAGTGTCACGACCTCCTTGTTCTTGCTCAGAATCATGCGGCCTTAGATGCCAAATCTCACTCTCTTTGCCCTAAGTCAGCCGTCACACTTGAAACGCTGTTGGTTTTGAAAGTCGGAAGCGTTACTCACAAGCGCAATCAAGATGGGAGGAAAGGACTTCTTCATCACTTGAAGAAAGCTACAATGTGTGTTGTGTCCCTTGTTGGCTCTTGTTGTATGATGTATGATGTCTTGACCAAATGAGGCCTCATATATATATAGTACAAAGGTGGGTCATAATGCCCAACTACCACCTACCTATAATAAATACATGGAGATTTCTACAAGCACTAGATGAGTCTCCATGGCTTTAGAATCTTTCATGGGCCAGGCCATGTTGAGAGGCTCAGGCCATGACATTCTCTTCCACCTAATTCGAAGATGTCTTTGTCGACTTACTGTGGAAGTCTCGGATCTTGTCTCGAAACTACGATAAGTCATTCGCAGACTCTTAGTTTACTTCGTTCTTGGGCAATCCCTTCTACTTGATGAAAAACTCTTGGCATGGTGAAAAACTCCTTTTTCGAACAACACGATCAGCCAAGATGTACTCTACCTCCTTGTCATAGACTTGTATATTACCGAGTAGAGGATGCTTGGACTTACCCCGCGATAGATCCTCTTTGTTCCCATGATATGGCTTCAAACAACTAACGTAGAACACTAGATGTAACTTAAACCAAGAGGGAAACTCTAGCGTGTACGACACATCACCGACCCTGTTGATCACTAGAAATGACCATTCATACTTCCGAATAAGGCCCTTGTGCAATGGGTGAGTGGACTGGTATTGCGATGGTAGGATCTAACATCAAGTCCCCCACATTGTACTCCACGTGTTTACGCTTGGTGTTCGCCCATTTCTTCATCTGCTTAGTGGCTTTTTCAAGGTGTGCCCGTGCTATGTCTGCTTGCTCATGCCATAACTTGGCCACCTTGTAGGCAGTGGGACACCTCCCGATATAGTTTGTGATAAACGTGTGCAGTGTTAGTGGTTGCTATTCCATAATCACCTCAAATGGGCTCCTTGAAGTAGCCTCGCTCCATTGGAAATTGTAGGAAAATTAGGCCATGTCCAGCAACTTTGCCCAATCATGCTAGTTGGCACTCACAAAGTGCCACTAGTACTGCTCTAATAAGGCATTCACTCTCTCGGTTTAC
Organism: Luvunga scandens; assembly: GCA_030449905.1. Classification (NCBI taxonomy): domain Eukaryota; kingdom Viridiplantae; phylum Streptophyta; class Magnoliopsida; order Sapindales; family Rutaceae; genus Luvunga; species Luvunga scandens. The sequence goes on along the minus strand of JASUUG010001122.1, from coordinate 879,606 downwards.
TTATCCGTTTGCAGATGAAAACTTGTAGAGAAGTGCAACGCCAACCCTATAAGCTTGAATAACTTAGTCCAAAATCTTTTCGTAAACTGACTGTCATGGTCGATAATGATGGATTTTGGAAGTCCCCAATACTTCACCACGTGCTTAAAGAAAAGCTTGGTCGTGTCCTCTGCTAAGCATTCCTTCGGGGCAGGAATGAATGTCGCAAACCTTTCTAACTTCAAAAGACAAGCAATGAAATCCATCAATATACTCTCTCACGATCGATCCAAAATGGGTAGTGGCTCAAGTAACCCCGCGAGACATTATTGGTTTGTTTTGTCTTATTGGCACATGAGGCACAACCGCATGAATTGCTCTACCTTATCTCTCATTTAAGGCTAATAGTATGCTGACTCAAGCAATGCCCGTGTCCACCTTTGTCCCTGGTGTCCAGCCTACTTGGTGTCATGACACTTCTTAACCAAGTTCCATTGGAGGTTTCCCTAATTAGACACATAGACCCGCCATCCCTTGGTGTACAAAAGACCATCCTCGACCCAAAATCACTTGGATTTCTCTTGTTGCACGATAGTAAACAGTTGCTTACCCAATGGATCATTCTTCATCCCCTTTTTTATCTCGGGTGTTCAACCCACTTGGTGTCACGACACTCCTATACCAAGTTTCGCTTCAAGCTTCCCCAATTCGGCACATACACTTATCGTCCCTTAGTGTTCAAAAAGCTATCATCGACCCAAAATTGCTTGGATTTTCTTTATTGCACGAGAGTAACCAATTGCTTGCCCGAGGGATCATGCTCCAAGCGGTCCTTTATGAGCGCAAGAAGCTCTCTTTATATCTGGCTCAGAGCAACAAATTCAGTCTTCTAACTCAAGGTGTCCATTACCAAATTGGCTTTCCCCGGCTTATACTCTAGCCCATAGTTGAATTTAGCCAAAAAGTCTTGTCATCTCGCTTGTTTCGGACTTAGCTTCTTTTGGCTTTAAAAGTAGCTAATGGTCATGTTATTTGTCTTCATCATGAACTTGGACCCAAGCACATAGTGCCTCCATATCCGTAGACAATGCACTACCACAGTCATCTCCTTGTCTTGGAAAGTATACTGTCGTTCTGTGCCATTAAGCTTTCGACTCTCAAAAGCTATCATATATTCGTTTTGCATCAACACACCTCTAATTGCAAAATCAAAAGCATTTGTATACACCTCTAATGGTAATGCATGGTCTGATAAGGATAGAACTGGTTTTTTCATAACGGCATTTTTAAAGGCATCAAAGGCTCGTTGGCTCTTCTCTATCCATTTCCACTTGGTGGTTTTCTTCAACAAGTCGGTGAGTGACGTGGCACTAGAGAAATAGCCTTTGATAAATCTTTGATAATAGTTTGTTAGGCCTAAGAAAAAGTGCAACTCTGTCACCTTTGTCAGTCGCTCCTATTCGACACTGGCCTTAACTTTCACCTTGTCCATAAACAACGTCCCATTTCAGATCTTTTGGCCAATGAAATCAACTTCTGGCTTCGCAAATAAGCACTTCTCCAACTTCACATATAGTTCATTATCCTACAATACTTTGAGTATATTCCGCAAGTGCCCAGAATGCTCTTCTAAGATGTCGTTATAGACCACAATGTCGTCAAGGTATACTATCACGAACTGATCAAGATAAGGCTAGAATATACAGTTTATAAGTGTGCAAAATGTGGTTGGAGCATTCATGGGGCTAAAAGGCATGACCTTGAACACATACGCCTCATATCTTGTCACACAAGTGGTCTTTGGCTCATCTTCATCCGCAATTTACATTGGGTAGTAACCCGATCTTAAATCAAGCTTAGAGAAATACTTAGCCCATTCAAGTTGGTGAAACAAGCCCGCAATCAATGAGATGTGATATTTTTTTTTTATGGTCACCTTGTTGAAGGTCCGGTAGTCAATGCACAATCGAACCCAGCCATAATGCTTGCGTTGAAAGAGCATCAACACCTCATATGGTGCCTTTGAAGGTTGGATAAACCCGCGTCCATCAGCTTCTTGATTTGCCTTCGCAACTCCTTAAGCTCCAGTGCAGACATACGATAAAGTGATGGTGTCGGTGGCTTGGCACCCCATTCCAACTCAATCTTGTGGTTTATCTCTTGTCATGGAGACAATCGCCTTGGCAACTTGATTAGCATCATGTCTTTATACTCCTTAAGGACTTGGTCTACCGCATTCAATATGGGCTTCATGGCTGTATCGTCCATCCTACCATTGGCCTCATGGATGGTGGAAAGAAATGTCTCCTTATACCTCTTATAACCCTTGCTGATTTGCATTCTAGAAAGTTAGCTTGGTGATGTGGCCTTGCTCACCTTTGGGACCAAACATGGGGCTCCCTCCAAGATGCACATTAAGTTGTATCTCAGAAGTGGCATCTCATTGAATTGCTGCAAGAACTTCATAGCCAACACTAGTTTGAAGTCGTCTAGTGGTACAATAAAGAAATTCACCTTGCCCCACCAAGCACTTCGATATAGTTCCACATCCCGCGCTACTCCACTAAATAGCTTGGCCTCCGAATTCACTGTCTTTAGCCAGCCATTAGTTTTCTCAACTTTAAGACCAAGTAGCTTAGCCTCATCCACCTTGATAAAATTGTGAGACGTTCTCATGTCAATCAAGGCTTAAGCTCTCTTTCTGTTAATCATGGCCTCCACATGCATTAGCGCCTTGTCCTACACCTTTGCAAAAATTGCCTCGGCATTCAACGCATTGAAGATTTGAAGGCATCCCATGTTGGCAGCATTAGCTGGTGGTGCCTCTAGTTGCTTCTCCTTGGCCTCGTTAAACATGGCGTTGAAAGCCGTCTTTTTTAGGCAATCTTGTACCCAATGGTCCCCATCGTAAACGAAGCAATTGTGCTTAGGTTTATGTTTAACCTGCACGGTTTATGTGTTTTTTTTGGACTTTCCCTCACATTAAAATTTCATATTGGAGTATTTCTAATAAACTAATAGGCCTAATTTATGCTAGCACTCGACCAATTAATTCATGCTAAAAATTATGCTAGGTGGCATATCTATGAAGTGTCTGATTTACATGCATGTACGACATATATAAAGTAGGATAGACATCCCCACCACGAATTATATTTTCTACAGTTATAGTGGCTATAGATGTCATATTTCCACAAACATCAGAACATACCATGTGTCCCAGTGGAAATAAGTGGCGTTTGAATTTCCGAACAATTCGTGAATTTTAGGATTAAATCAATCAGTTAAATCCTTTGAGATATTCTGTGACTTGTGATCGTGATTGCAATTAATAGCAACAATATCAAAGAAAATAATTGGAGTGTTTTCCCAGCCACATTCAGCATTTGACCTACTTTTACTTCTTCAACACCAATTGAGTAGTAGAAAAGACGTGTGATTAAAGTGATTCCATCACGTTATCTAATAAACTTGTACGCGCAATAAAATATGGATAAATTAATAAATTTAGAAGCATAAAGAAAATTTATTAATTTAATAAATATTAATTAATTAATAAATTAATAATTATTAATTTATGAAGATATTTTTTATTTTTAAAAAAATGGTCACATTTATAATATAAATTTTACCTTAATTTCATATTTATTACAGTTTACTTAAATAATACTTAACTATCTTACATTGGTAGTAATAAAATTGTTGTAGAATTTTTAATTTTTCAAGTAAAAAATAATAATTCTACTATAAAAAACTATCTCGTGCAAAGAAGCACTCGAAGAGATATTGACATCAACTTATTTCTTGTTGTTAAATGATAATATCAACTGAGACTTCTTTTTGCATAACACAAAGTTAGACATGAGGTTTAAGTCAAAGTCAATTTCAAGAAGAAACAAGCAACATTGAGAACATATTTTAGAATAGACATATAGACATTTTATCTGAATTTAGTTTTAATTTAGGTAATTATTAATTTTACAGTACATGGCTCTTATGGAAAAATATGAATTGTTAAAAAATTTTATTATCTAATAAATTTTTCGAATTATTATTATATCACATTGGTCCTAAGTTGAAATCGATAAAACTATTATTTAATCAAAATTATTAATTTATAGGATTCCATTATATTAACAAAATTGATGAAATAACATGTAAAAAAAAAAATTATTAATGACTGCATATGATTTGATGTTTCAATTTTAGTAGCGTCACATATGGTTTTAGATAATTTGAGTTTTAGATATACTTCAATAAAATGATAAAAAAATTCGACCAAGTGAATCTCAATTGTCAATCAGCCTTCACTTAGTGGCAGACAGTTTCTTAGTCTAATATTGAGGCCGAGAGTTTGAGTTTCTCCGCATCTGTTGTGTCAGTTGATTTTTCTCCTTTAGAAATAGATTTGTGAGCTAAAGTTTCAACTATGTAATATTATTAACTTTTCATACATCTATTAGAGATGTGGGATGTACTATATAACGTAATATTTAAATAAATAAATTGATTAATTAATTAACTCATATACTTATTGAAGTTTAAATCTATAACCTCAGTGTTAAGAAGATCACTCTTTATCATTATAGTTAGACCTTAGTTTCAACTTAATATTAACAAAAAAAAAAAGTCAAAACAACTAAAAAGGACAAAATTAACTATTTTAATCATACATAATTAACTTTTAACTTAATATTAACCAAAAGAAAATCAAAACGACTAAACCCTACAAAACCACCAACACCCCCCACTCCTTTTAGGAGAAAATTTGTAGAAAGGTGTTTAACTACATCGGCACGTTGAAGTGGGAGGACCAATCACTTAGGCGTTGTAAGTCTCACGGTAGGACCCACTTGGGATTTCACCATAGAATCGGGCCCATTGTTATGCCAAATTACAAAAATTTGGTGGCTGGTCCTACACAAATTCTTTTATGCTTTAGGCTCTCTTCCGGGAGAGAAATTTGATCTTTTACGGAAGAAAATTTTGACACCAATTGATTAAACTTCTGATACGACCTGCGGACTTCAAGTTAAAAGATTGGATTACCTTTTAACTAGAGAGCTTTGGTATGTTTTCAAATAGTAGGGTGAAGGAAAAATGGTCAAGTTCATCACAGATTAGACAAGTTTGGTAATTTTTTCTTAGGTATAGTCTAATAATTTGTTCTAAGCACAGACCGAGTATTTGAGCCTAAAAAAAAACTTAAATTTGTTTTCTAAATAATTGGAAGAAAATATTTTCTGCAATGGCAGCGAAGAGACATGAAATATTCACTTGCGTGAGAAAGTGAAGATACCACCGAACCAAAATCTAATTGGACGTGCAGTAAGAGTCAGTTTAACGGTGCTTCCGTTGGATGCAAGCGCCAAGCGGGACCATTGAAGTGAACCACTTTTAGATCCCAAAAATTGTGGGATTAAGTATTATAAAAATAAGGTCTGGGTTATATAATAAATGACAAACTAATAATTAATATTGGCCAAATATTAATGTGATAAATGGTATTGGAATCTATTATTTTTAATTTTTTTTTTGTATAGGCTATTATTAATAATATTATAAATTGATCTTTGTATGTTTACGTTTTTTTCGCTTATATCCACTACTTTTTTGGAGTGCAAAGACTAAAGAGTGGCTTCTCGAAATTGTTTTGGTTGCATATTTATTCACATTTGTACTTTTCATAAATTAATAATACACGAAACCAATCTAGATGCCTCATGCTTCGTGCTCAATTATCCATTCATTTTCCTTCCCCTTTTCTCAACTCCAACTTTCCAAAGACAACAAAAATTAAATAAAACATAAAATAGATATTCCGGATAACTCTTATCTGAATTCAATCAATGGATAGATAGATGTTTTTGATGAAAGATCACATACTCAATATTACACCAAGTTAATAATTAAAATAGTTTTAATTAACAATTAAGTTTCCCTTTTTTATTTTTAGCTCTTGACAAATAGTTTTTCAAGCAAGTAATTTATTTAGTCAACCCCTTAAATTGTATGATTATAAAGTCAATAATGAAACTTCCCCATCCTTCTACCTATAAAAAGGAGAAAAAAAGATTATTTAATTTAATTTTGTTAAAAAGGACTTATTTAGTTATATCTAATTCAATTAAGAAATGAAACAATACTGCAGGCATTGTCAAGGGATTGGGACATCCTAGCTGGACATCATGGATCACGTCCACTGATGTTTGCCGCGTGGACCATTGAGTACGAAGAAACACAACTTTGACGTGGGCCCATGTTGATATGGCCACTAAAATCCGATAAATACCCGACAATCAACCATACAATGAATTATTTGACCAATGATAAAATGGATGGAAAAGACGACCCTTCACTAACACGAAGAGCCAGTTTAGTCTCTACCGTCTGATCTCTGAATGATCCCCGCTCTGATTTTCACAAGTGTCTCGCTGGCACAGGTGCAAACAAGGCTGTGTCCATGTGTCACTCCACGTTTTTAATTTTTCTTTTCTCGAATGAAAGTGACTCATGTTAACACATGAAGCCAAGCAAAAGAATTTTCAATTTTGTGCTCCATTCGTAGTCGTTGCTAAGAAGCAACAAGAATCCAATCGGAGAATTATAGTATATAATTGGGACACATAATAACATCCTACATGTTGCATGAAAATGTAATTAAGAATTATTTCCACTAGTCTAGGAATAATCTAGGAATAATAATTTTTTTTGAATATCTAGTGGGAATATAATTAATAAGAAATGGATTAGCTCGTGGACCATACGGTTATCAATAAAATATAATAATGTTATTATAGATGAGATTTTGGCAATGATCTTGGATGTTGCCATGCATTGAAACCAAAATTATTATCATTATTTTAAATAACGCTTGGCCATTACTCAAGGTTCCAAAGTAACGTGAAAAGTAGTTGCCCTCATCTGCAATTGCAAATCATTATTGAAACCAGCCTCAAATTTATCAGGGTTAGTATTAGGTGCAGGACGGTTCAAATCAAATCTAGTTACAAATATTTGAATGAATATCAACATTGCAAATTCAAGAGGATTTTGTGGTTAAAATATTATAATCAGCCGCATAACTTTGTTTTTGATACACTACTTGCAGAATGCTTTAATCATAATTATTTGCTAGATTCCAACCATAATTATCGCATTAATTAACTAAATGGACCCGAGTCAGCAGGAACACATTTTACCTTATTGCCAGCATTGAGAAATAAAGTTTTCCTAAGAATGAGAATTTTCTACGATCTCAAGTTACCCTCTCGTTCCACTTCCAGGGAAGCAAATTGGCTTCCAATTAACACTTGTTTGTTGTTGGTCACATAAAAGGCAAGCCCCAACAGAGCATTATTTATAAGAAGGTTTGACCATACATTTTCAGTAAGACAAATATTAAATGGTAAGAATAGAAAGAGTTGGTTCAGTCCATTCCAATCCAGAACCAACAACAGGATCATAATCACCAACTCCAAAAACTTCTGAGATTTGAAACTTGTGTTGGTTTGCTTCAATGGAGGAAAATTCTAATCCAGAGACAAAAGCAACACAAGCCCACATGGAAGCTGATGAAGAAGAAAGAGACCCTGAAAGCAATTCATTGCAACAGCCACTTCTGAAGAGAAGCAGAACATTATCTGCTAGTCCATTAGCCCTTGTTGGAGCCAAAGTTTCCCATATAGAGAGCTTAGATTATGAGTAAATATACCTTTTAAAAAACAATCTTTCTTCTTCTTCTTTTTTGGTTCCCTCCTTGTTGTAATCTCTTCTTAGAATATTCACTGAGAATTGATCAGGTGATTTTTCCTTCTGCAGGATCAATGAGAATGATCTATTCAAGCATGATTGGCGAAGCAGATCCAAAGTACAAGTGTTGCAATATATTTTCTTGAAATGGTCACTGGCCTTTCTTGTTGGTCTCTTAACTGGCTTGATCGCCACCCTCATCAATCTTGCAGTTGAGAACATTGCTGGATACAAGCTTCTTGCTGTTGTAAGCTTCATAGAGAAGGACAGGTGGGCATTACAATTCACAATAGTTAATTTTCTTGAACAATATTCAAAGTTATGAATTGGAAACTGTTTGTGATGATGACAGGTACTTACAAGGATTCCTCTATTTCACTGGGGCTAATTTTCTTCTCACCCTGGTTGCTGCTCTTCTTTGTGTATGTTTTGCACCCACTGCAGCTGGTCCTGGAATACCAGAAATCAAAGCTTATCTCAATGGTGTTGATACTCCGAACATGTTTGGAGCCACAACATTGATTGTCAAGGTAGATCAACTTATAATTAAATTTACAAGCTTATATATAAAATGAAAATTATCAACTAAGCTTTATGTCAGTTTCAATAAGGATTCTTGTGGCTTTAGTTAGAGTAGAATCTTGCTGATGTTGGTGGACTGAATCAGAATTAGAATTTCCAAGGTGGGTTGATTTCTGTTCTGAAAATGAGAATTCAAACAAAAACTTGCCTATCATTGCCACTAAATTTAGACCAGGAAATGGGTCCAAGCTCCAGTTTACTTTAGAAATTTATCCATTTGTTGAGTTTCAAAATATCCAGCAATCGTCTTTTCTTCTTTGGCTCATAACTTTATATTAACAAAAGATCGTAGAAATCCAGGACATCCATTGAAAAATCCATTGCCACTTGAAACTTGTATAGGTTCTCAAAGTTGTTTTATGTAGCAGTTTGTATAATTCCCCACAACACCCCCCCCCCCCCCCAAAAAAAAAACTTAGTAGGATGAAGCTAGGAAATGAGAGCAATGAGACCTGGAATATCTGAATAATTACCCTTTTATTTTTTTGGCTTACTCTGTTTTGAATTTGTTAAGCACGCCTGATTTCTTCACTTTATGATTGTAGATTATTGGAAGCATGGGAGCTGTCTCCGCAGGGCTAGATTTGGGAAAAGAAGGGCCTCTGGTGCATATCGGCAGTTGCATTGCTTCATTACTTGGGCAAGGAGGGCCTGATAATTACCGTATAAAATGGCAGTGGCTTCGGTACTTCAACAATGACCGTGATCGCCGTGATCTCATCACATGCGGCTCTTCCTCAGGGGTATGTGCAGCTTTCAGAGCGCCAGTAGGTGGTGTCCTGTTTGCTTTAGAAGAGGTAGCAACTTGGTGGAGAAGTGCACTTCTCTGGAGAACTTTCTTCAGCACAGCAGTTGTGGTGGTGGTGCTAAGAGCTTTTATTGAAATATGCAATTCTGGGAAATGTGGGCTTTTTGGTGCAGGAGGGCTTATCATGTTTGATGTGAGCGATGTTCCAGTTAGATATCATGTAATGGATATCATTCCTGTAACTTTAATTGGCATCATTGGTGGTATTTTGGGAGGCCTCTACAATCACGTTCTGCATAAAGTTCTCAGACTCTACAATCTCATTAACCAGTAAGCACTCAATTGACCTGCATTGTTTCTCAATTACGCTGCATTCATATTCCAAAATCTCCGTTTGATGCTAGGTTTCACACTCAAGACTCTTTTCACAGTTGAGAAAGCTGAAAATCATAGCTCAACTTGTATTTGCACTTTGTTTCATTGCAGGAAGGGAAAGATCCATAAGCTACTTCTCGCTCTCAGTGTCTCAGTGTTCACCTCAGTGTGCCAATATTGTCTTCCTCTCCTTGCCAAATGCAAAGCTTGTGATCCCTCATTTCCAGAGACTTGCCCAACCAATGGACGATCAGGCAACTTCAAGCAATTCAATTGTCCAAACGGCCACTACAATGATCTAGCAACTCTCCTCCTTACCACTAATGATGATGCTGTTCGAAACATCTTCTCCTCCAACACTCCCACTGAATTTCAACCATCTTCGATCCTGATTTTCTTTGTACTGTATTGCATCTTAGGACTCATTACTTTCGGCATTGCTGTGCCTTCTGGACTCTTTCTCCCGATTATACTCATGGGCTCAGCATATGGCCGCCTTCTTGGTATCGCCATGGGATCATACACCAACATTGACCAGGGGCTTTATGCTGTTCTTGGTGCTGCATCCCTCATGGCTGGCTCAATGCGGATGACCGTTTCACTTTGTGTCATATTCCTTGAACTAACCAACAATCTCCTGTTACTTCCCATTACAATGATTGTTCTTCTAATAGCCAAAACAGTTGGAGACAGCTTCAATCCAAGCATATATGAAATCATACTGGAACTAAAAGGCCTACCTTTCTTGGATGCACATCCTGAGCCATGGATGAGAAATCTAACTGTCGGCGAGCTAGTTGATGCTAAGCCACCAGTAATTACTCTGTCTGGAATTGAAAAGGTGTCTCGAATTGTTGACGTACTGAGAAACACAACACACAATGGCTTCCCTGTTTTAGATGAGGGCGTGGTGCTGCCATCGGGACTGGCTACTGGTGCCACAGAACTGCATGGATTAATCCTAAGGGCACATCTGGTTCACGCACTGAAGAAAAAGTGGTTTCTGCAAGAAAAAAGGAGGACAGAGGAATGGGAAGTGAGAGAGAAATTTTCTTGGGTTGAGCTAGCAGAGAGGGAGGGTAAAATTGAAGAGGTGGCTGTAACAAGCAAGGAAATGGAGATGTACGTCGACTTGCATCCTCTTACCAATACAACTCCTTACACAGTCATTGAAAGCATGTCAGTGGCAAAAGCTATGGTGCTTTTCAGGCAAGTTGGACTCCGCCATATGCTTGTTGTACCAAAGTATGAAGCAGCTGGGGTAAGTTTATTAACCTTCTCTCATTGATCATCTTAGTGTGATTTGCAGTGGCAATTCACTAGCTATAAACTTTCTCAGAGATGTAAATATCAGTAACCTATTGTATACTCCATTTGCAGGTATCTCCAGTGGTTGGGATCCTGACCAGACAAGACTTGAGGGCTTTCAATATTTTGACGGCTTTTCCACATCTGGAAAGATCTAAGAGTGGACAAAAACACTGAAGAACATACCTAAACATAGCGGGAGCAGCAGCTTTCCGGAGAAAGACATCTCTTCAAGTTTGTTCTTGAATTTTTATATCCAGTTTAGCATTCTTTTATAAAATTCTAAAGGACATGGGTAACATTTATTCTTTCCATACACATTTGCATCAAGTGCACAAATTTTCAGTTTCTTATTTTTTGAGGAGAAAGATAAAGAAGATGATCACATTATTATTTTACAACAGAAAAATTAGTGATGGCGTACAAAATATTTTCCATTTAAATATCTTCATGGTTCCTATTCTTCTTACATGTAGATTAGCTTTTCTCTCATCTTCTTCCATTGCTACTGCAGACCAATTGGACATGTCAAAATTTCCTACTAAATTCGTGACAAGCTAATCCCGTGTTTTTCTTCTTTTTAGCCAATTTCTTTTTCTTGCGACCTTGACCCCTCTTGAACACAGCCAACACTTCGATGCTGCAATCAATATGCAAAATCACTTGGAATGTATACAACATGACGACATAGCTCCAATAATCACATCGTACTTTAATTTTCTAAAGAAAATCAGACAGGTCACTCAATGAAATAGCAATACCTTTGTGTGCCAGGGAAGAAATTAAAACCATGGGCGTTTTCCAAATGCCACGCCTTGCTAGACAATAATGATTTGCAGTCCTGTTAAAACAATTTCTCCATAATTACAATGAAAAAAAAATTGCACCAAATGGTTTCGGGATAACCACCAGAATGTAAACCTAGTTCTTTGACAGTTTGACTGTGGAAATACCTCTTTGAAGCTTTCCCATCCGCAGCTTATATAAATGAGGGTTTGTGGAAGTAATTGATTCTCAGAATTTGTTTTGCTTCCAGTTTGAACTGAAGCCTCCTTTGCTCGTAAAATCCATGGTCTCTTTTCCTCTTTTACTATCGAGGATGAACTGAAGTCAACATAAAACAGATATAACAATTTGCAAAGAATTAATTACTCAATTTCTCAAAGTGTGACTGAACAGAGCAGTCAGGTCCAGCAATAGATCCTAGACCTTCTTTCATCTTTTTTTTCCCCCTTTGTCAAATGAACATTGCAAAGGCAAGGGAATTTATTAAAAATAAAGTGAATTGAGGTTAAAAGCCACTGCATTTGACAAAATGAGCCCTATAAGCAATAGATCCTAAAGTTGATGCCTAAGAACCATAAAAATGTCCTACCTTTCTAATGATGATTTGGCTTTACGCTCTGCTGATGCTATACTCTGTAATGCACGAACAAGAGAGGAGTCCAATCCCTTTCTAGGAGGATCAACCACAAGCACATCTGATCCCACAAGCCAACACAGAGGTTCCTAAAAAATAAGTTGAGGAAAAAAAAAATTAGCCCTGCACCCACAACATAGTTGAGGGAAAATCTTGGGAACTCAACCAGTTGACTGTTTTTCTCATGTTTCATATAAAATTAAAAAAATTTGCAAATTAGCCAATTTAAACAAGAATAATTACCTTATGATCTTGTGGAAATAAAACACAGAGATATTCAAAGTATGAAGTTCTAAGGTGAATCCTAAGATGCGTACGACAATAAATTTAATTTGGAGAATTAAACACCAACTATTGAATTGTCTGCATTGTGCCAGCTGACGTTGCCATCCACAGATTTAGGTAAGCGGCTCACTGTCTTCTCAAACGACAGCTGTGATTCTTTATTTATCTCAACACATTTAACAGACCTGAAAAATGATGAAATTAAATTGAGATCAATATGATTTTTATTTGGAATAAGAGTGGGAGTTCAGACAGCATTTAAAATTGTTCAGTTCTTGCCTGCATTTTCTAGCAGCAGCTAATGATAATCCAATCACACCAGCTCCTGCATACAAATCAGTGACAGATGCTCCATAAGGGACATACTTTTGTAATTTCCGGAGCAAGATATCGAAAGCCTGAAAAAGTTGCATTTGACAGAGTAAAATCAAGTACAAAATTTTGAAGGTAGAAATGGTTAGGTTTGTTTGTTTAGTTGTAATCAACATGTTAATAAGCTTCATGTGATGCAATAATGCCAAAGGGAGCGTCAAATTAAGATTTTAAAACCCTATACAACATCTATCTCTTCAGATAAAGACATATCTCATCCTGAAATTGTATGCCAACTAATTATTGCATTAGCTAAGAAGCATATGTTGAGATACCGTAATGCCACTTTAAGCATTATCTTCATAAATCCTTTATTGTAACAGTTTAACCTACAAGCATTCCAAATTAACCAAAGAAAAAATGACTGGAGTAGAAATACGCATACCCGCGTGTTTGCTTGGCCAAAACTGGATGGAGCCAAAGATATATCAATTCCTCCGGCATTTTCCCAAAAGTCAGTTTCTCCCAAACAATGTCTCCACCTATTGCCAAATATTACCTGCATCATCGATAAAACTTTCTAAAATTTCAAATATTCATGTCATTTGTAAATCAGCAACTATGCACAATGTTCACTTCCCGTCCCTCACCGAAAAATGTCAAGGAGAATAAGAATTTCTCCAGAGTCCCAACTCTACACATGTGACCCTCCTCTCACCAGGCCTATTTGAAGAGTCATATGAAATTGCAAAGCATCTTACATTGATTAAAACCATCAAAAGTAAGAAGCATATTCTTAATAATTGAAGCAACTATTATCCCTTTTGTTCCACCATCATTGACATTACTTTTCCGCTATCAATAAAAGCACAAACTAATTATACACTGAACCAACAAATACATGGGACACCATCCAAACTAGTTCTTCTATCAAATTAAAAATCAAATTTTAACTCACATTATTAGTTGATGTCTGAAAGTTTGCCCATACAGAGTGAATGTAATGCTCACGGCTCCTTGAACCACCGTTCTTCCATAAAAACTGCAAATTGTAATGAAGACTTGATATATCAAAAAGGAGAAATGCAAAAGAATTGCAGCCAAAAAAACCAAGGTGGTCGTTACCTTGGCTAAACCCTCTAATTTGTCCGAGTTGGGGGACTTTTCATTTCTTGAATTCCAAACTAAAGTAATCTGTACTTTTCCTGGAAAAGGAAACATGCTATGTGACTTCAATAAAAATGGGTCAACTATTATTTAATATGTCCAAAATTGAACATCCTATTAGAACAATGCACTTAGCTAACTTGTAACAACCATTTGTGTATCTTTCTGAGGCAGGAAGGGATGTGTTGTAAGTTGTCACAGCCATCTGCACACACATAATTTCATCAACTTTACAATAACTTTATTAATTAATAATACATTTTCAATAGGTATTCGGTAGATGTTAATTGGACTACTCACCTGAACATATCGCAAATCACCTGTGCTCTCATCCTCATCATATGGCTCAACATTTAACTCTTTAATTCCTACGAATAACACACAGAACAACATAAACAATGACTACCACGAAATTTGCACGAGAGATCTCATAAAAACAAATAAATGTAGCATTGGCCATGGTCTAACTGTGAGCAAAGAACCTAAAGCAAAGAATTTTTTAAAAAATAAAAGCCTGTGTTCCAAAATATCTAATTGAAGTTTTCTAGAAGGGGAAAAAAAAAGCTAAATTTTTACTTACAAATGCAAATAGCAAACTAAAGCAAACCAAACGGTAGTTTTATTGATATTCAAAAGCTAGAAAACATAATAAAATTTAAAAAATAAAACAGAAAAGAAAAAAAAACCTTGTCTCAATAGCTCAACAGCAGCATTAATACGTGGATGATGTGCTGCAAAATCAGAAAACATCGACAATTGGCAAAACATTCACCATTAAATACAATATACAAAAATTTAAAACTTACAGTCCCAAATTTAATCAACGACAAATATATAATTATAACAAACCTTTACAGTAAGGAATATCTACTACATTATGAGTCCCCTTGTGATACAGTCCAATCAGAGGGCTTGTCGACGTGCCACGTACAGCCAATTTGGCTCGACACCTCCATTCGTACTGTTAATTAGCAAACCTCGTTACCAAAATCCAAAATCCTAAATTTACAAAATTAAAAAAAAAAAAGTCGAAAACGAAATCAATTGATAAATGAAAGATAAAGATACATGCGTGCATACCAGTCTACAGCTATGAAAAGTGAAATCTGAAAGACCAAGACTCTCGAAAAAATCAGTAGCCTCGTCGACGATGATCGGACGGTGGAGATTGAACTCGTGCGTACAACCAGAACACCTGAAATATTCCAAACAATTGAAATAGATAAATTAAGCTTTGTTATTAATGAAATAAGGAGGTTATTATGATTTTCAATATGAGGGGGCTGCGTACGATTGGAAGTGAGGGCACTGGAGGGCGCAGGTTAGAGATACGAGGTTGGCCGCAGGAGGGTCAAGTGGGAGAGAAGGAGGGGCTGGAGGTGGGGGGCTGCGCACTGTGCCGGGTGACACGCGGCAGGTTATGAGTGGAGAGGGAGGACGTGCGTAGAGGAGGCACGGAGGCATTTTTTACGCTGGTGGTGCTTAGCAAGCGCAGTCAAGCTCAGCGGTTGCTGCCCTGTGGCGGGAATGGATAAAGCGTGGTAAATAAAATATCTGGAGTTGCTTCAGTGGGTCGGTTGAATTTAGAATGAGCCCGACCCGACTTAATTTCAAATTCATTTATTAGGGGTCACAGTGACTTTCCGTATTTTACTATTTTTCTTCTATTAATTAATCACTATATTTTTTATTAAAACTATTTTTTTTTTAAGAAACAACACAATATGCTTTCGAATTTATCTTTTTTAATTTTCTTTCACATAAAGTAACAAATAACAATCAGCGGTAACTAAACCCAGGTAACAAATAACAATCAGCGGTAACTAAACCCAGGTACTAAACGGAGTCGTTTAGATCAAAATACATCAATGTGAACGCCATTACAGAAGCAAAACTTTCCCCCCTACAAACATCAGCCTACGAGTACATATACTGTATTATACACACCCACTACACAGAGAGAAAAGGAAAGGAAATTGTAAAAATTCTAACTAAGACGACATCGTTTTCGCATGCGAAATCCTAATCCGTTTGACCTTGAATTTTGAATACTTGAAGCAAAGCCCGCGCTCACAAGTCACACCAAACCACAAGTCGACGTATGGTTTACGTTAATAGCCAAAAACCGTGGAAGAGGAACCGCACTGGGAGGCGGCGAGGAGGAGAACGCCGTACCAGCAAAAAAATCCACGTTATCAGACTCAACATTACTGCTACAAACTGCGATTTGCTTCTCGGAAGCGTCCTCCTTCTTGATCAAGCTAGGCGGCAGCACCGCCTCGCCGCGTTTTAGGATTTTGCCCCGGCCGATCTCGAGGTTATTTTGCGAGGGTAATTTGATCACCGTCAAGGACCGAGACTGATCGTCGCCGGAGCGCCGCTTTCGTCTGGGCCGATTGCTGAAGAGGTTAGGGCTAGGTTTAGGGTTAGGGCCAGGGGGAGGTTTGTTGAAGCGAGGAGAGGATCGGGAATTGCGAAGGCAGTCCTGAGAGTGAAGGAATGCTGTCGCCATTACGTTGATTTCCTTTCGTGCCTCAGAGAGATAGGCGAAGTGAAAGAAAAGACTAAAGACTAAGAAATAACATTGTAAGGGGAGTGTTTGGGAGTATTAATAATAGATTTGTTTTATTCCTGGTCGGTTGAGGAGAGCTACTGTGGACTGGATTTCGCGTTATCAAAGGGGCGCGTGAGCGCGTCAGTGGATGGAACTTCTCGGTAATTTTACTCTTTTATCCTCCATTTTCCTTTTAATTTTACAATTTTGTAATACTTTTCTCCATTTCAATTTGTGTAAATTAAACGTGAACTTACAATGTTAAAATATGCGTTGCATTTGCAAAACCACACCATTAACATAATCAAAATAGTAATTTGAGAAGTGTTATTAGATTTTTTAAAAAAAATTGACTAAAAATTTTATTCTTTTCCGCCAACATGAGCAACATTCGAATTCTAAGCTTTTTGCATACTTCTTTTGGGAGTTGAACCAATACAATTTTGTTAGACATCAAATGAATGTATTCATATTAGAGATTGGATTACAAGTGTGCACGCATAATTGTCTGAAAATATAAAGTTTTTAAATTAGACCATTGAATAAGTGAGTTAATCCACTTTAATGTCTCTTACAAAAAGAAATTGATCTATCTTTAATAAATATATTTGCTTAGTTCTTGAACTGATAAGCCAGCAATTTAACTTGCTTTATTTTAAACGCAAAAGGGTTTGCGGCATTACAACTAGCTTGTAAATAAATAGTATGCCATTGCAATTGCAAATATTGCCATGATGAAGCAGTTACACATCTTGGCACGTGTTTGGTAACTTCAGATCAGGTTTCCCCTGCTCCATTCTTCCCCGACATTTTTCTCTTCAGACGAACAATATTTAATGCCAAGAATGTGAGAAACTGATCCTTTGTTTTGTCAAAAAACTGAAAGTAAGCGTATCTCCAAGACTTCTTGATGATCAAAGTGCCACAGACTCCCCAAAATCCAACGATGAAACCTAGTCCCACGCTAACAAAGAGCCATAGCTTGTCATGCCTATTTTCATCTTCCTCATATTCATCTCCACCGGGAACCCCTGGTGTTCCATCAATTTCAGAGCACCTTTTTGGTAATGGATCGCCACAAAGTGCTAGATTACCCTCATAAATTGATGGATCATTGAGGCTTTGAAACTGGTTCGCTTTTGGTATTTCTCCAGACAAGTTGTTGTATGACAGGTTCAGGTGATTCATGAACGTAAGTGAAACCATGCTTGGAGGAATAGAACCAGAAAGCTTGTTTTTGGATAGGTCTAATGATTCCAGCCATTCCAATTTTCCAATCTGTGTTGGTATTTTTCCCACCAAATGATTCCGTGACAAGTTCAAGGTTCCCAAATGAACAAGTCTTGTAAGCTCCACCGGCATCTCTCCTGATAGATCGTTGCTTGACAGATCCATAAGATTTACAAGGTAAAGAGTGGTATAAAATACGTATTCACTTCCTTTTAACACCACTTGCAAACTTCCCTCGTATTGAACAGAATCTGGAGGTTCAACTTTCATAGCGCTGAAGTTTCCTACACAGGAAGGAATGATTCCTGACAGATTATTGTGTGACAGGTCCAATATGTGAAGAGCAGAAAGCTTGCACAATTCAGGAGGAATGGTTCCCTTGAAGTAGTTGGATCGGAGACGCAAAATTGACAATGATGGCATGCTTTCTCCTATCCAAGCTGGAATGTTGCCCGATAGTTGATTGTCTCCAAGATCAAGACTATCCATCTTTGAGCAATTTTTCAGTGAAGGAGGGACTTCACCAGAAATATGATTGTTACAGAGTATTAAGAACCTGACTGAAAGAAGAGAACCTATTGATTCGGGAATTTCACCCGAAAGACTATTATTTGACATGTCTAGAATATACAGGGAAGAAATGTTGCTCCACAACCGAGGAATCTCACCAGACAAATTATTGTTAGAGACGACCAATGTTAGTAATTGTTGTAGATTGCCTATGGACTTGGGAATGCTGCCATTTAGAGAGTTAAAAGAGATGTCTAAGTCTGTCAGAAGGGGAATTTTTTGTCCAAAGTCACGAGGAATTGGCCCTGAAAAGAAATTGTCCCTCAAGTACAGCTTTGTCACGTTGAATGACCAGAGTGGGAGTGGACCCTCGAAGCTGTTTGAACTCAAATCAACTGTGCCTGGAAAGCCAAAGCCTAAGGAATTAGGAATTCTTCCACTTAATCCATTATAAGCTACATCTAGTTCATCTAGAGTCAAGTCTAATTGCCAGAACCAGTCAGGTATGGTGTCTGAAATCCTACCATTGTTAAGAACCAAAGTTGTCAGTTCAGTTTGATTTCTAAGCCATGCTGGAAATTTTGGACCTAGTTGGCACGATCTAATATAGATGAATGTCAGTTTAAAAGGAGGAGTCCAATGAGAACTGATGTTGAAAATCAAGGAAATGTTTGCCGATTGTTTGTTTAATGAAAGTTCTTTTAGGTTTGAGAGGTTCCTAAAATGAGTTTCAGTTATGATACCCTCCCATTGGTTCTCGGAGAGATCTAACACTTCGATTGCTGAGAGCTGCCCAAAACTTTCTGGGAATTTCCCATTCATTTGGTTAGATGAGAGGTACAGTTCCTTCAGAAATGTCAAGTTTCCTATTGATGGTGGAATTGAACCAACAAAGGAGTTTTGCCAAAGTTCAAGATATCTTAAGTTCTTAAGATATCCTAAAGAACTGGGCAGATCACCGGTGAGTTGATTGAATCCTAACTCTAGTTTCTCTAATAAGCTGCTATTGGTGCATTCAGATAAACCATCAATGAAATCACTCACCTCACCACTGATATTGTTTATAGAAAGCTTCAAAGTCCGCAAATTGCATAGCTTTCCCAAATTTCTGGAGAGCCGGCCTCCAAGGAATGAATTTCCAGACAAATCTAGCTGTTGGAGAGAATTCAAGCTGGCAAGTCCATCTGGTATGTCACCTTGCAGATCGTTGGTGTTGAGATCCAGGCTTGAAAGTCTAGTGATGTTGAACAACCAGTGAGGTATCGTTGAGTTGAAACCATTGTTGGAGAGGTCAAGCACCTGAAGGGATGTGAAGTTAATAGATGGAAAATGGAAAGGTAGAATGGGAAGATTGCAATTGGGCAGGTGCAACTCAACAAGAGAGCGAAGCATACTAATACTTTCAAGCCAATATGCTGAAGCCTTGCTAAGATCTGCCCCTCCCAAGTTAAGATATTTCAAGGAAGAAAGACCAGAAAGCCATCCAAGGCCTATTTGATTGGATTGATCAAGAAAATTATTGAGATCAAGATAAAGCAAATTCGAGAGGTTTCCAAGACTTTGAGGAATGGTCCCACTGAAAAATGAGCCTGACAGATTGAGGTATCTCAGTTCCTTTAGTGATCCAATGAATTCTGGAACTTTGAAGCCTGTAAAATTATTCATGCTTAAGTCTAAATACTTCAAGTCTTTCAACTGAAGCAGAGATGGATTTATCGGACCACCCAATTCGTGTCCTGCATCATCTTCATATGCATCAAAACTGTCTCGAAATGGGTTGTTGAGTTTGAGCTTGATGACACTTGCAGTTCTGTTGTTGCAGGTTACTCCTCTCCATCTACAGCAATCTTCCCCGACCCAAGATGAGAGCCGGCCTGAAGGGTCTGCCAGGTTTTGTCTGAACTGAAGAAGTGCTTTCCTCTCAACTTCTTTGCAACCTGAACCAAGTGCTTTTACGGTTTCCAGGTGCAAAACTCCTGATATCAGTAAAATAGACAGAAGTGCCAATGAAGCACAATTTTTGTCACACATGTCTGCAATATGCAACAGGATTGCTTTTATTTTACTGAAAAGATATGCAACTCAGATTACTCTGTATGCATATAAAATCTTTGAACTGACTTTGGACTGACTGTTTTGTTATTGACCTCACAATTGCATGAATTAATGAAAGACACGGATATGGTAAATGTGCAATGCATGTAAACATAACATTTAATGAAGATTTAATGAACACGCGATGATTTATTGAAAGAACATTTTGCGTCTCCTTCACTCCAGAGAATTTTTATACGTGGAAAATATGAATGCCAGTAGGTACATGCTAAAATTTTCCCCGAAGAATACTGGAAGTGAATATCAGACTTTGTGGAGTCAACAAAGTTCTGCAATTCAACTGTGGATTCACTATTTTGCGCATTGACCTATTATGGTCAGTTTCCATTTTATTCCATTT
Organism: Luvunga scandens; assembly: GCA_030449905.1. Taxonomy (NCBI): domain Eukaryota; kingdom Viridiplantae; phylum Streptophyta; class Magnoliopsida; order Sapindales; family Rutaceae; genus Luvunga; species Luvunga scandens. Next base: position 858,929 of record JASUUG010001122.1, on the reverse strand, counting down.
CAGTGGGTCATTTTTCAAACCAATCAACCAAGGAATTACTGTGTGAAAGAAAATTACAATAACGTGAACAAAGAGGATCAAGATTATATTGTATCAAGGGGGTTTTATTATGCCACAATATACTATCATAATTGGTCAACAGATTTGCCAATAGTGTGTAAAATCGGCAATATTGAGCTTTAAAGCTCCACAATTCTTATTATTTTATATCTAAGATTTATATATTACAGTAATTTCATGGATAAATTTAATTTCGTTCATTGGTGATTTGCATTATGTTTTGCACTATTTCTAACCCCTTTATTTTTTCCTCGACGCAATGCTACTTCAAACATACATGAAACATTTGTAAAATAAACAATTATGACATTCGGAGCTATTTTCACGGAACAAAGACATTCTCCAAAACTAGTTGCAACTGAAATATTTTATATATGCAAATTCAATTCTCACATTTTTTTTTCTTTTATATTGGACTTCAAATCTCACTCTAACTTGTTAAAAAATCAAGGATTTGTTTGAGATTGAGGTTGAGCACTAAAATATTTGGCAAACACCATCTGTTGTAACTTGAAAGTGAAATTGATTTGATTTTACGGTTGTATTATGAAAATTTTACTAGATCTTTAATTATTTTGTCAAAATTATAATTTAAAAATTATATTTATTACATATTTTTAATTCATATTTTATACTTATAGCTTTTTTTTACAACATCTATAGATTAAAAATTATAACACCTTAATACCAAATAAGGTCTGTTGATGGGGTAATTGATAACTAATGCCACCTCAAAGGAATAAGAATCTTTAGAGAGGAAAATCAGATCCCTCACAGATAGGGATGAAATCTGTCAAGTGGGAATTCAAAAACTCTCAAAGATGGAAAATATGTAAACCTTGATTTTAACCGTAACTAGGTCAAAGCCGCCAAGCCAATAAGATTAAAATGTCAGGATGATGTTTATCAACAAGACAGAATCATGAAAATGCTGCAAAAGTGACTAAAGAAGTTGGCTACAAAGTCACTACGCCCACAACACCCCCAAAAATAAGGGAATCACTCCCACTTCGAGAATTATAACACATTTTTTTCTCCATTAAAGTATTTTTAAGGTAAAAAATTGCTATGGATGAGGTATGATTACTTAATCAAATTAAAAACACTTTAATTTCAATTCCAAAGGCGCTTTATTGACTTAAGCATCGGAGTGGGCACGCTAAAGACCACCACCTCTGGTCTTATTCCACCCTTTTCTTGTTTGTTATTGTGTGTGCAGGTTACCTCTATCTATTGCACTTAGTTCGACCCTAAGTTGGAAAAATCAAACGTCAACAAGGTCCATATATAGTATGTGGGGTAATTTTACCCGCATCAATAATGATCAAACCATAATAAATAATATCCTAAATTATAATTTTTCAAACAACGTATTAAGAGTAAAATTTGACAACTTCAACGACCTCCTAAAATTATGCAATTGGATTGAATGGATCCAATGGAATGAAATTAGTTTGCTCACTACACTATACATAACTATTGTCTGAATTAAGAACCAGAGCAAAAACGGCTGCATTTTGGGCTTTATCATTTTAGTTATATTCGATTTGGTCCGAAGCAAGTTTTCAACTTGTTCATTTAAGTCCCTACATGTGCCGAGCACATGAATCACTTATGTTGACTAAATCAAATGTTTGTTCATGCTCTTTGGAAGCGCGAGAAAGGTTGTCATGCTGTCAACTGGGCAATTTATTTAGTATGTAAAACTAAGGGTGGGCAACATTGGGTTCGGATCGGGTTCGGATCAACCCGATCAGATTTTGGGTTAATCGAGTTGAGTAAAATGTGATTCGAACTCAACCCGAACATATGATCTGATCCGAATATATTCGGATTGGATCGGATCATTTTCTATTGTTTTAATTATATTTTTTTCAAATTTTCGGACCGGATCGAGTTTGACCCGATCCGATCATGATCCAATCCGATTGGGTTGGTTAGAATTCAACCCGATCGGGTTATAACCTTCATCCGAATCCGATCCGAACTCAAAATTTTTGGATTGGATCGGGTTAGGTCGGGTTATTTGCCCACCCCTATGTAAAACATAAGAAAGAGCGGGAGTACACGAGCAAGAATATTGGAAATATTAAATTGCCTTAAAATATACAATTTCTAATATATTTTAGAGAGATTGTCAATTTCCCCCCTAGTATAATCAATATATACCACTTACCCCCCTACTGTTTTATAATAGCCAATTACCCCCCGATAGCATAAATTTACAATATTTCCCTATCTTTAAATGTACTTTTATTTATATTTATTATAAATTAAATAAATCATATGAATATAAACTAAATAAAAAAATTAAGTATTGAAAATAAGAAATATATGTTTTGATGTGAAAATAATTAACAATAATTTTTTCTTGTACTTTTTTTTATGTTATATACATTTTCTTGTAATAAATGTATAAGAAATTATTATAAAATGACAAAAAATTATTATAAAAAAACTTGAATGATAAATAAAAAAATTATTATAAAATAAATAATAAAATATTTATCTTGTACTTTTTACATTTAATTGTAAAATATTATAAAATATTTATTATAAGAAAATGTTTATAACATAAAAAAGTACAAGAAAAAATTTTATTGTTAATTTTTTTACATCAAAACATATGTTTCTTGTTTTTAATACTTAATTTTTTTATTTAGTTCATATTAATTTAATTTATTTAATTTATAATAAATATAAATAAAAGTATATTTGAAAATAGGGATAATATTGTAAACTTATGCTGTCATGGGGGAATTGGCTATTACAAAAACAGCAGGGGGTAAGTGGTATATATTGATTACATTAGGGGGGAAATTGACAATTTCCCTATATTTTATTTCCATACACTTCGTATATTAGTCTCTTCTTCGAAAAAAATTCTTTCTCAAGTGTATTGAAAACAAAAATTTTCTGCAGGATAAAATCTATAGTGAAAGAGCAATCGATCATGCAATGCGAATGTGTAGCACTTCACATCAATTTTTCTTGAAATTCAAAAGTAGCCATACTTTAGTTTCTTCTTGAATTTGTTAGTGACACTTCAAAAATTTAAAGATTTCCACAAAAAACAATGTTTAATTGACTTTTGTGTTTCTCCAAATTTTGCTCACTTTGCGCTCTATTAAACTTCACCTTTTCACTTCTTTTTTCATCAAGAACAACTTTCTTATCTTCATTGTATATAGGCATAAATATATGTGTTTTAAGTGGATTTTGGTTGCAAGGAAATGGGACAAAACCTTACCAAAATAATGAATTTATTTTTAGGATTCAGAGTACCTCACTTAACCGTGGTATGGAGACTATTGCTTCAAAGGAGGTGAAGAAGAATGAGAGATAGGTTGATAATGTGGGATGAGATGGGTAGAAATGTCATCTTTAAACCTGCAAAATAATAAAATAAGGTCAGAGGTGCAGCCAGCAGTGGCTGACGACCGCACTTCAACGCTTAAGTCAGCTACTTGAACTTGTTTTAGGCGATGAGAGCTTGCAAGCTCCCTAAAAAATAGTGTCTGGGGGTTAAAGCCCCTCTTTTGTGTGTGTTAGTGATGGGTATGAGAGAGATAGAACCTTATTGCCTTTATATAGTATACTTGGGTAACTTGCCACATTGGCACATTTTTACGGGTGATTTTTCAGTCATTTTTGAAATTCTCACATCCTTTTTACCTTCATAATGATTTTGGGCCATTAGAAGCATGCTTGGAGAGCAAAGAGGTAGTTTTTTGGTGGGCTTTGTTGTTTTGTGCATGTGGCATACACTACAGGTGCTCCAGGATGCCTCTGCAGAAGTTGTCTGGATAGTTGCAGGCATAACAGTTAAGAACCATTGTCTTTGGTATGCTACCTATGGCATTTTACAGGCATGACAGCCAGTTGTTCCCCCATTTCCAACAAGATATTCTTTATCTAATTTTGTCAAATCAAATATTCTCTTTGCACAATGAAAATATCACTTGTAATAAATCTTTCTGGAATTTTTTTTTAACACCTTAATTCTGTCATGATGTAACTTGCATACCAACTTAGTTAGTAGGTGTACTTGCTATAGGTGTTGTGAATAATTACGTGTTGTAAATTGTCATATAAGGTTAAACCCAATTAAAAATGATCTATTAAAGTTTTTCAGTATTATGGGGTTTAATGTATCTAATAAGGCGTTGACCTTTAATGTGTAGAAACTTAATGGTATTCTAATTCTATAATAGGGAAAATTATGAATACCTAATGATAATAGGAAAATGTATTTTATATAAGTGATAATGGTTCCCAAGTCACGTGTATCTTTTTATTCTTTTAACATCCCATTATCTGAGAGAGCACAAAGAAACTTAAAGGATTCTGTAGGAGAACGTGTAGATCTGTAAAACCAACCACACAATTCTAGAGAGCAGTTTAGTGTTATGGATTCAAGTACTTTTCAACATAATTCATTATTGATTCTTAGTGATACAATATAAATGTTTCTGGATTATAAGTGATATATTTCATCAAAGGATTTCTTATTTTAACAAATGATATCAAAGTATCTTCATGTTGAATATTTAATAATTAAATTTATTTTTTATTAATGATTAAATTTTTGGTGTTCTCGAATTTAATAATGTAATAATTATTAAAATTATTAAGTTTGAAAACAAATTAAGGATTAAATATTTTTTTGTGTTCTTGAATTTAATAATTGTTGAATCAAATTCGAGGTTGACTTTTAGTATTAAGTAAAATAAATTCGAAGTTTTAGAACCCTTTTTTTTTGGGGAAAATTGGGTTATAAAGAAAAAAAAAAGGTGGATGACTTCCTGCTTAGCAAGGCTGTCCAACAAGCCAGCCACGGTGTAGTTTGGTTAATGCCATTGCCTAAAACAAAAAGAAGAAGCGGTGGCATGGCAGCCAAGCCAACATAAAGAAGAAGAAAAGAAAAAGAGAATTAGGGCTTAGGGTTTATATCATGGAGGTCCCTTAGATATTAAAAATTCTTTTTAGGTAAAATAGTTGAGAAGTTTCTCATTTAAATCCTAAATTTATTTAAACTAATGAAACTTAATTTTGGGCTTAATAAATTGGGCAAAATAGATTAGAATATAAAGTTAAGATTTAGCCCATTAAAAAAAATGATTGGTTTGATTTGTGAGTTGGTTTAAGAACAGGTTTGGATTAACCGAACAGGTCCAGCCCTAAACCATTCAAAAATTGATCGATCAATGATCAACGTTGACTGCTGACCAAACTTTGACATGAAATTTTTTGTGCAATTTTAAATTTAAATATTGTTATTTTTATGCATATTTTGAGATAAATTAATTGAAGCAACATGTTACCAAAGCAACATCTCTTGTGTAAATTAATTTATTTTAGAATATAAATGGTTATGTATATATAATTTCTATAAATATCAATCGGCCCAAAGGAAGGTTCATATTTAATAGTATTGCATGTACATTTATGGTAATAAACACGTGATGATTAATCAATTTTACATTGAGCAATAAATCAGCCCAAAAGAAGATTTATTATTTGACATGTTCTTATTATCGATATTTGATTACTATACCAAGATATCACTTACTAATTAATATTTTATCTAAAGATGAAATATTAATGAAGTGTTCGGATATCATGATATGAGATTTACCTTATTTGAATTTATTTTGTTTTAAGACTTATAAGAGCTTGTTTTGTTCGTTTGTTGTTTTTTATTCAATTATATCTACTGCTAATATTACTGCCAACATCAATTCTATTTCTATGTTAAATGACTCTAATTTTAAATCATGGCAAGAGAACCTCTTAGTTTTCATTTTTATGGATCTTAATCTTACGTTAAAGATTAATTCTCCCCCACTTCTTATAAATTAGAATACCCTTGATGATAAAACGAAAATAAAAAGGTGGGAAAGATCAAATCATATGTGCATCATGATCATGAAGAATGTCATTCTAAAAACATTCAGGGGCTCAATAATTGAAAAAGCAACTACGACTAAAGAGCTCTTTGTACAGATTAAATAGAAGTTTGTCAAGAACGAAAAGGCTTAAAATTGTACACTCTTACCAAGCCTAATTTCAAAGAGGTATACAGGTATAGGCAATATTAAGGAGTGAATCATATAGATATCTTATCTTGCTTCTAAGTTAACAGCACTTAAACTTGAAGTCTTTAAGGACTTGATAGTGCATTTGGTTTTAATATCCTTACTAATATAGTTTAACTGGTTTAAGGTGAGCTATAATTGTCAAACAAAGACTTGATCTCTGAATGAGCTCATATCATACTATGTTTAAGAAGAGATAGGCTGAAGAAAGATAAGACAAAAAGTGCTCACCTGACCTCTACTTCTAAAGGCAAGACCAAGAATAAGAAAAGGAAGAAGGACAAGGAAGCTGCAGTTACAACACCTCAAAAGAAACAACAAAAGAAATCGGGTGATATGGAAAGTACTATTTGTTTATTTTGTGGTCCTGAAGGGCATAAGAAGAAGCGTTGCACTAATTATTACACATGGCATGCTAAGAAAGATATTCTTAGTTTGGTTTGTTTTGAGATTAATTTAAGTTCGATACCTAGACACACATGATGGATATATTATAGTGCAATAACTCAAATCAGTGTGTCTATGCAAAGTTACTGAGTAAAGCCCAGTGATGGTGAAAGATACATTTATATGGACAATGGCTAGACAATTGAAGTTAAAGCAATAGGAAAATTTTAATTATTATTAAAGACTAGATTTTATTTGGATCTTGATGAAACATTGTTGTTCCATCTTTTAGATGAAATTTGATTTCTATTTCTACTTTGAACAAATTTAGTTTTTCTTGTTCATTTGGGAATGTAAAATTTAATTTATTTCATGATTCAAAATTGGTTGGTTTTGGTTCTTTATTAGATAATTACAATCTTTATATGCTTCATATAATTGCTTCATTTAATAAATCTCTACAATTGAGTAAATGAGGTTTAAAGAGAAAATTAACCAATGCGAATTCAATTGCATTATGACCTAGGAGATTGGGTTATATCTCCAAATAGAGAGTAGAAAGACTTGTGTCAGATAAAATTCTTGACCCCTAGATTTCACAGATTTTAACGTCTGTGTTAACTGTATTAAAGGGAAACAAACTAATAAAATGAGGACTTAGAACATCTTAGAACTCATCCATACAGACATTTATGGGTAATTCTTTGTGGCTGCTTGAAATGGTCAATAATATTTTATGATTTTCATATATGATTTTTCTAGATATGGCTATATATACCTCCTCTATGAAAAGAACCAGTCCTTGGGTACATATACCTGAAAATCTGTAAAATGGTCAACATACAGACATTTATGTATAGGTATATACAGATATTTATGGGTCATTCCTTGTGGTTACTTGGAATGGTTAACAATATTTTATGACGTTCGTAGATAATTTTTCTAGATATGACCACATATATCTCCTCCATGAAAAGTAACCGTCCTTGGGTATGTTCAAAAATTTTAAGGCTGAAGTTGATAACCAACTTGGCAAAAGAATCAAAAGCATTATATATAACCATGGTGGTGAATACTATGGTAGATATGACAGTTCAGATAAACAACATCCAAGACTATTTGTTATGTTCTTAGAAGAATGCGGTATTATCCCATAGTACACTATATTGGGTTTGCCCACTATGAATGCTATTGTTGAAAGACAAAATAAGACGCTAAAGGACATGGTGAGGAATATGATTTATAATTGTATCTCACTAGAATCACTATGAGGAAAAGCACTTAAAATTGTAACGTATATTTTTAATAAGGTTTTAATTAAAGTGACTACCAAAACCCCTTACGAGCTTTAAACAGGTAAAAAGTATAGTTTAAAGCACTTGCATGTTTAAGGATATCCAACTAAGGCAAGGCTTTATAGGCTTAATGAGAAGAAACTATACTCAAGGATAGTGAATTACTATTTTATTGAATACTCAGAATGATCCAAGGGGTACAGGTTTTATGATCCCACAAATAAATTGATTTTCAAGTTAGGAAATGCTTGGTTCTTTAAGGATGTTAAGTTTGTAGAGGGAGATACAATTAGGGATTTTGTCTTTAAAGAGGAATATGTTGATATTCTCATAGGTGTTATTAGTATTGATCAAGGTCTCATTCCTGACTTTGTTCAAGATATAATAGATCAAGAAAATATTGAAGAACCCCCCATATAAAAAGTTGTTTCAAAAAAATAAACTTTACCACCTATGCCATTAAGAAGATCTACTAGAGAAAAGAAAAATACAATATTAAATGACTATATTGTATTTCTTTAAGAACATGAGATAGACATCGGTGTGATGGAAGATGATTCGATCAATTTTCGTTAAGTCATAGAAATTTCTAACTTTCAGAAGTGGACAAATGCCATGAATAAGGAAATGAAGTCTATGAAGGACAATGACATATGTGATCTTGTCCCATTGTTAAAAGGTGCAAAAATTATTAATTACAAATGAATATTTAAGACCAAGAAGGATTCGAAAAGTAATATGGAAATGTACAAGGCGCATCTAGTCACAAAGGGTTTTACAGAAAAAGAAAGCATTGATTATAAAGAGACTTTCTCTCTAGTTTCTTAAAAAAACTCTTTTAAAACCATAATGGCATTATTAATGCATTTCGATCTTCAGTTACAGCAAATGGATGTGAAGATAATATTTCTCAATTGTGACATTAATGAGACGATTTATATGGTGCATTCAGGAAACTTTGTGTCATGAGACCTAAAGAATATCTTTTGCAAACTTAAGAAATCCATATATAGTCTTAAGTAAGCATCTCGGCAAAAGTATTTTAAGTTTCATTGAATGATCATCTCATTCATTTTCGAGATGAATTTGGTCGATAATTGTATATACCATAAGTTCTATGGGAACAAGTAAATTTTTCTAATTTTATATGTCAATGAATTTTTGCTTACTAACAGAGATGCATGAAACCAATAGATTTTTAGTTAAGAACTTTGAGATGACAGATTTTGGTGATATCTCTTTTATATTAGGCATACAGATACACGAGGATTGCTCCTAGAGTACTCTATGATGATCACAAAAGAGGTATATCAAAATAGTTCTCAAGAGATATAGAATGTAAGATGTAAATTAGATGACACCTCTATTGCTAAAAGAGACAATTTTAGTCTCAATCAATACCTTAAGAATAATTTTGAAGAGAAGAAAATGCAGAAGATTCCTTTTATATTGACAATAGGAAGTTTGATATATGCTTAGGTTTATACGCGACTAGATATTGCGCATGTTACAGGAATGTTGGATAGATATTTAAGTAATCAAGTAGCAGACCATTGAAAAACAGTTAAACAAGTCTTGCAGTACTTATAAAGAATAAAAGACTACATGTTTACATATTAGAGGTTGAATTAACTTGAGATCATTGCATTTATTAACTCCAATTTTGTTGGATAACTAGATAATATGAAATCCACATCGAGTTACATCTATCTATTAGCTGGGGGGTGCGGTTTTTTGGAAGAGTGCTAAATAGTTTCTTATAACCTCTTCTATAGAGTTCATAGTATGTTATGAGGTATCCAATTATAGAATATGGTTACGAAAGTTTGTCACGAGGCTGAGTATAGCAAATGGTGTTAATCGACCACTTAAGTTATTTTATGACAATAAGTCAGCAGTGCTGTATTCCAATAACAATAGGAGCTCGACGAAGTCGAAATACATAGACATCAAGTTCTTAGTTATTAAAGAAAGAGTTAATAGTGGACAATTGTCAATAAAGCACATCGGTACAAACTCTATAATTGTGGATTCACTTACTAAAAGGTTTCCACTCAAGATGTTTCATAAGTATACAGCTCATATGGGTGTTATGTCATTAAAGGATATTCAGTTTTAGTGAGAATTTATGATTTTAGATGCTTTTACAATTTAGGCATTTTTCAGTTATTTCAGTTTATGGATACTTGGGGTTATTTTCTGTAGAAATAAAATTTTGGTTTATTTACAATATAATTTTTAGTATAGTTTGATTTCACTAAGGTTTTAGGTGAACTAGTTAAAAATAGGCATGTTAAGATTAAATTGCATGAAATTTCCATGCTACACATTCACTTCATAATATATGTCATTTAGTTGTATTAGCGTAATAACTATTGATGGGTTAAGTTACGATAGTTGTAACGAAGGCTGCTTTGATCCTATGTTGGTATGATTAATGGACTGGATTGGTTGTAGACACATTTCAATAATAATAGTAAGGTTGAACACATACGGTTATTTTTGCAGAGTATAATTATAAAGTTATACATATAGCCTAAGTGAGAAATTGTTGGATTTTTTAATATAGCATTATTGAATCCTTAATCCAACCTTAGGATTATATGTGAATAATTACATGTTACAGATTGTCATATAAGGTTAAGCTCAATTAAAAGTGATTTGTTAAGGTTTTTTGATATTATTGGTTTTAATGTATATAATAGGGTGTAGGCCTTTAATGTGTTGAGACTTAATGATATTCTAATTCTATGATAGGCAGAATTAAGAATACCTAATGATAATACGAAAAAGTTATCTTTATAAGTGGTCACGATCCCCAGGTTATACGTATCTTTTTATTTTTTTTTGACATCCTATCATTAGAGAGAGTACAGAGAAATTTAAAGGATTCTCTAGAAGAATGTGTAGATCTGCGATACCAACCATAAAACTCTAGAGTGCAATTCAGTGTCATGGATTTAGGAACATTTCCGCGTAATTTTTTATTAATTCTTAGTAATACAACATTAATGTCCCTGAATTATAAGTAATGGATTTTACTAAAGGATTTCTATTTCTAACATATGTAGCTCATGCTACTGTATATAAAATCCCAACTCAAGTGGCAAATGACTGAGTAATTAACTTGATCAAAGATACTAAAAACCATAATATGTAGATGATTTGCAAATTTCAGCAATGTCCACATATTTAGATTGTTGAGTTTCATATAATCAAATTGATGTTGATGGATATGATATAAAGAACTAAGACTAATTACTTGGAAGTAAATAATATAAATTAAGGGAAAGAATAACTAAATCTCAAATTTTGTAGAAATAGCCACACAGACCTTTAAATTTTCAGAAAGCGATACTAAATCTCTTTTTTTTAACCATAATATCCTTTAAATAGCAACTAATAAAATAAATTTTCAATTTTTTTCATAACTATAAATATAATATAAATAATTTATTATGTCTAGTAAGTTAATAATATTAAAATATTTTTTAATATTTAGAATAATTTTAAAAATCTAAATTGTTATATTTATTAAAATAATATATTTATATTTATCACAAAGATCTGAAATATGATGTATTACATAGTAAGCTTGAGCTAGGCATGTCAATTTTGTCTGAGAAAGTTATTTTCTCTTAAATATATACAAGAAAGAGTGCATGTAATTATCTCTTCTTTTTCTAGATAGAAATTATTGTAATTTTTGTTTAAATAGTGAAATCCTTCTACATTTTCCCATGATTTTTAATACTAAATTATTTGGAGGGTTTCTCATGTAAAATATTTGTTACCATCTTATCGTCATTTCTCTCAATTTCACTTTAGCTGAGTGTGTCACTGGTAATGTCCTAACAGTAGTGAGCTTGGGCCTATTCATTCTCTGGCTGCTGTAGCATTAGTATTGGACTTTGTAACATTTTCCATGACCAAAATTACCTTACAAACTCTCATTATTGAAGTATTTGCATTCAATAAGCTGATGCTACCTACAGCTATACTATGTACAGAATCTTGGGAAGAAGCTCATGTACTGTCTTCTCAAAGGGAGTTTTACTTTTGACTCTTTTTTTATCTCAATGCATTTAACATACCTGTAAAGTAAGAAAATTAAATTGCTAATAATAATTAATACCTTTTAATTAAAATCATTCAAATCATGCCTACATGCATTTTACAGTGGTGGCTAATTATAATCCAATGACACCATTTTCTCCATACAAATCATTGATAGAAGCTTTCTATAAGGGTCCTGTTTAGTAATGAGATGTTGCATCTTTTAAGTTGTAATTATTGTCGAAAAAAGTTATAACTATGAAATAAACGTTAATATTATATAGTAAATATAATTTTTAAATAATTATTTTGATAAAATTAATAAAAATATAATTTATTTTTCATCATATAAGTGTAAAATCAAATCAATCTGACTTTCAAACTACAGTATCTAATATTTATGAAACACTTTAGTACTATAACTTTTAAGTTACAGTTACCCAACTTCAATCCCAAACAGACTAAATGACAACTTTTGTGATTTAACCTACATCATATCAAAACAAAGTCCTTCCATAATAAAAATGTGTTACGGATTAAAACACTACTTGTTTACTGGCTATAGAGAGCAAAAGAATAAACATGCTATTAATCAAACACATTGTTATACAGTGGTCTACTCTCAATATGAGAGGTATGTTAACTTTCAATCGCTTCAGAGTTAGAGTATGAAAAATATAAAGGGAAAAATGAGATTACAAGTCTAGTTACAAACTCAATAATAAATGATGGAAAAATCTTAAAATATCCTACTAATAAAATGCAATAATTTGATCAATATAGTATAAAATGAACTGTCTGTAACTTCTTCAATCAATGGTTTAAGAAAATTTTAAATTTTCAAAAAAATTGATAAGATGATAAGCTGCAAAATTAGGGCATCCACAGTAGTCTAATTATTTTATAAACATAAATAAATTAAATAGGGGCTTTAAAACATCCACAACTACACAGAGTTTTTTTTTTGTCTAAATATAAATAGACCTGAATTAGGTAATCTTTTGTTTGGGTGGGGTGAAATATGAATAGGTGTAAATTTAGCTGCAATCTGAATGAGTCTAAACACAAATATATGAATAACACTTTTGTTTTTCTTTTTTTAATATATAAATGCAAGTGACATTTTATTTGTTCATATAAATAAAAATTATCTCAAACATGATTATTTGACGTTTGTGCTATTGTAAGTCAAAATAGAAAAGAAATTAGGTTTTATAGTTTACAAAATAAATATATTTTTTTTCACCAAATTTTCACTAGGATCAATCCAATTCGAATCTATTAGGTAGTTCTTGCTAGATCTAACTCAAATTTGATTCAAATAAATAAATTTATATTTAAGAAAAGCATGTGCTAAGTTTGGGTTTATGTGTGTCTTTTTTATATCCAGGGCAAGTGGTGTAGTTGAGGTACATTAGGGGATGACCTAAAGTGATCCGTGTGGTGGCTGAAGTAGTTGAATAGGGAACAATAAGGAGAGCTCAATGGAACCCTTAGGAATTAATTTAGGAGTTGAAATAAGGAGTTGATATGAGCTCAAGGGATAGCTCAAGTGATCTTGAAGAATCCTTAGCGTAACTGGGGTAGCTAACATAAGCTCATATGAAAGATATAATTTTTACCTCAAATTGAAAATATGGCAAAATAGATATAAATATAAAGAACACATAATATTTACGTGATTTGGCCTTTAGCCCACTTCTATGGGAGTAATGTATTAATGAGAGGTTACATGAGATTTTACATTATCCAAGATGAACAATATAAGTTAAATAATTATATAGAGATATTTGGTGTTGATAAAGATAAAGATGGTGAATAAAGATATGAAGAATGATAATATGGTAGAGAAGATGATGGAGGTGAAGAATGAAAATGGACTTCCAAAAATAGAGAAGTTGGCGATGATCTAAAAGATATATATATATATATATATATATATATAAAGAGTGTATATATATATATACAAAGAGAGAGAGAGAGCGAGAGAGTAGGGTTGGCAAATTGCGGGCCTGGGCAGGGCCTTTACAGCCCAAGCCCAGGCCCATGCATTTGAAAACAAGCCTAAGCTCGCAAAAAGCCTATCCAGTAATGAGCGGGCCGGTCCTAGACGGGCCTAGGCTGGGTTTGGACTTTTATAATTTGTTAAAATATATTTTTAATAAAATATAAAACTAAAAACTTAAAAAAAACTTAAATTATAAATAATTATGCAATACAAAACACATGATTATCCAAATAAACTATAAACAATAATATAAAAAGTAAACTAATCCAATATTTCTTGGCCATCTTCATCCTCATCATTCAATTCTTCTCTAATAAAAAGTTCTTCTTCAGGAACTTCACCTAATAAAAAAAAAGTGTTAAAATAAATAATAAAGTAAAAACAATTAATAATTAATTTTATAAAGAGTATATTTATACCTCGACTGCTAGTAGCCCATAACCAATGTTGAAAGCACATAATCGCTTCCAACATGTCCGAATGTAGTCTGCTATGACGTGGACTCAAGGCTCTACCCCCCCATACTAAAAGCAGACTCCGAGCTAACAATTGTCACAGGTATGGCTAAAAAATCCTTGGCCATCTCAGTCAAAATAGGATATTTGCCCTTGTTTATCTTCCACCATTATAAAACATCAAAGTCTGGAGTTCTTTTGATTAAAGGATCCTCTAAATACCTATCCAAGTCGAACTTCGAACTAATAGGTTAACAAGTTTGGGTTGCATATACATCAAAATTACCCATATCATCTATATCATCAAAATCGATAAGAGATTGGTTGGAACGACAAGTGAGGTAGAAAACTCACCAACAACATTGTATCTTGTAGTTGTGAATTTTGCCTCATAATACCTCATCATTTCATCACAAAGCCCACACACTCTCTTAAGCTGATTATCAAGACCTACTCCATAGATCTTCGGATAATAATAATTAACCAACACCATTTTGTATATCGGATCAAGAATAACAGCCATGACCAATATCCTACTAATCTCTTCTCAATACTTCAAAAAATTTTCAATCATGTTATCCACCATGTTCCTAACTACAAGAACATCTGATGTCTGCCACCTCTTCATTGAAATCCTCATTTTGCAAACTAACGAAAAAAATAGATTAACAGTGGGTTATGTTGTACCTGAAAACAACTTAGTTAACCTTGAAAAAGGCCTTAAATAATCCAACATATGCTTAGCCAACTCACATTCTTCGCTACTAGGCAAACACTTATATTGCAGCTCAAGTGTCTGTAGCCGAGAAAAAACATGTTTATACTTCACTGCAAGCTCAAGCATAGCAAAAGTAGAATTCCATTTGGTTGGACAATCAAGCCCTAACTTTTTCACATCCATTTGCAATTGATGACACGCCAACTCAAACTTTTCCACATGTTTAGGCGACGAACTCCAATAAGAGACACTGTCTGCAACACGTGCAATATCACTCTCAATCATTAACAACCCATCCTTCACAATTAGATTCAAAATATGAGCCACACATCTCATATGAAAAAATTTACCACCCAATATCATCGACTCAGTTGACAATAATCCCTTCAATCTTTCAACCATTGCATCATTAGTAGAACCGTTATCCAAAGTAATTGTGGATAACTTTCTATCCAAATTCCAATCCATTAAACACTTCGCTAAAATTTGAGAAAAACAATCAACCGTATATGAGAATTGCACATATATAAACCTATTCATTAAAAATAATAATAACAAAAGTTATACAAAGTTATAAAAAATATTAAATAAAAATTTTAATAGTTAATAAAATAACGTAGGATTCAACTTTGCAAATGCAAATAGTTGTCAATGAAATGTCCCGTAACGACCATATAACCTTTCTTTTGATTATTTACAGTCCACATGTCTGTAGTAATTGCCACCCTACTGTTATTAATCTCCAATAAATTCATTGCCTTTGCCTTTTCTTCATTATATAACTTAAAGATTTTATTCTTTAAAGTGTTTCTAGACATAGGCTTGGCCATTGGATTGTAATAATCAACAAAATCTCTAAACGTCTCATACTCCACAAATCTAAGAGGAAGCTCGTGCTTTACTACCACTACTGTAAGCTTTTTACGAGCAACCAATGGATCAAATTTTTAAATTCCAAGCTCACTTTTTTCTATCTTCACCAAGTGTTACCTACTCTCAAGAACCTCTTCCATTGTCAGTTGATTAAAACCATGAATTTACCTAGCATGTCTATTTAAATGATTAGTCCCCGATCCACAACTAAGAATTGTTGCACAATGATTGCATTTTGCCTTCTCTACCCCACCAACGTTTATCTTTGTGAAATGATCCCAACAATTTGAGATAACTCCCCGTTTTCTTTTTTTTTTCAGCACGTGTTTCTCCTTGAGCATTTTCCATCTCGGCAATGGGAGGTAAATCAGAAGCATTCTCCATTATAAATTATAATCCTACACAAATTAAAGCATGCAACAGTAGGAACACATTAAATTAATGTGCATATTTGGTTGCTGGATAGTAGACAAAAAAATAAAGCATGCAACACATTAAATTAATTGGCATATTTGGTTGTTGGACAGTAAACAAAAAATTATCTTGATTATGCTGACAAAGTTTTTTTTTTTTTTGGTTAAATTATAAACATCACACTTTCAAGTTTCAAATAGGTTGAAAATCTAAATACATAAACATGTAATGCAATAAATTACATTAAAAATTACTGCCGGTGCCTAATTAAATATAGAACAAATTATTGCAAATTGTAATTTTGCCCATAATAAATAAACAAGCAAAAGAAGAAATGAAGCATTATTTTGCCCAGCACTGCAATTCTTAAATAATAAAGCAAAACAAACAATGAAGCATTATTTTGTCCAACACTGCACTTAATATAGATTTTTTTTTTCTAAAAATGAGAATCAAAATTTCAAAACGGCACCGGCACTTCTTTGTACCTCAAAATCGAACTGCACTTCTGCTGGCGCTATTGCTGCCATGCTGCATCACCGGCTCGCTGTGTCGGTGTGTCGCTCTATAGTTACTGCTTGGTTCGATGTGTGGCTGCCTGCTGCCTCCTACAATTATTTTATATCTAGCATTGCTGAGTACTTAGATCGCGTCAATTGGTGGCGACGATGGCAGTCATTGACAGTAGTGGCTCGCGGCTGGTGAGTGATGACGAAAGTTGTGCATCTCAGCGTCGGCAATGCTTTTGTGTTTTCTAACTTTGTTTGAACTTTCAATTGCTTGGTGGCTTGACTGGTTTGTGGTTTCATACGTTGATTAGGGTTGCTGCTGGGTTAGGGAATAACGAATTAAGAGATTTTGAATTTTTTTTATTTTTTGCTTTTTTATTTTAATGTTTTTTATATAATATAAAGCTCAGGCCAAACTCGAACTTTATGTACTAAATCCACATTCAGGCCCGTTATCTACGGGCTTTTAATTTTTAAGCCCAAGCCCTTAAATTCAGTATACGTGCTGGGCTTAAAATCTACGAGCCTAGGCCAGGTTTAAGAGGGCTTGGTCCAGCCTGGGCTTTTTTGCCAAGCCTGAGAGAGAGAGAGAGAGAGAGAGAGAGAGAGAGAGAGAGAGAGAAAAGGCCCACATATGAGTGATTAAGACATTTATATAATAGAGGCTAGTGGTAAGGAGAGTGCTTAAAAGTAAAGGTTAGATGTCATTCTTAAGTTAAAAGATGAGAATATTTCGAGAGTTATGTTTTATATTAAGAGAAAAAAGACAATAATATTCATTTTGCTGCAGATTTATTCTTTTCCATAGATACCTTGATGTGTCCAATCTTGAATCTTGATTTTTAAACTCATCCAATGTAGTAAATTCTTCTAAATTGCATCTTTATATTGCTCCAAGTATTGCACCGATTTTGCCCTTATAATTGTCCACATGTCCCTCATTTATTGGGCTAAAAATATCATTCCCAATTTATCTCTATACAATATTCAATAGAGATATTTTTGAGATATAATATTTACTTTCCATTAAAATAAAAACCACAAAAATTTACTTTTTCTATTCAAATGTAAATGTCTGAAAATCAAATGAAAATTACAAAAAAAAAAGTAAATTTCAAAAAAGTATGAAATTTATAGATTTTAGACTTTAGACATTTAACAAACAAGCCCTTATTTTGAATTCTTAATGGATGTAAATGTTTAAATCTGAATGCCATGTTCATTTTTTTATCTGAATCTCTGATAATAAATATTAATTTTTTATTTTTTCAACTTAAAAAGCCTAAAATCAGTACTTTTATATTTGTGCTCTTAAAAATTTTAAATGTTAAATAAATAATAAATATCTGAACAAACATAAATAAGATGTATTTTATCATAACATAAGTCATATTCAAGTAAATCAACCCTTCAATATTTTTAGCTAGAATATGTTAATTGACTTTATTGTAGTTTAAGATGTATTATATGAAAAATATTCATAAAATATTATAAAAATAAATAATGCTAAATTGAAGAATATAAAAAGATGAAAATAATAATAATTTACCACTATATTATCGCAGGTCATGGAGATGAATATTGAATAATAATGCTACTTAGTAAGCTTTATTTCGGTAATTAAGGATGACAATAAATTAATTAGATAGGAAATTTTAGAAAATATATTTTGGTTATGTCATTCAAAATTTTTAGATCAAGTAAAAATTTAAAAAAATCAGCTTAATAACTTAATCATTGAAATTTTTCATTAAGTTGAAAAAAATAGATTTAATTGCTTAATAGATTGAAATTAAGTCAGTTAAGTTATTAATTTAAAAAAATTAGTCTAATAATTATAAGAGATGCTTTATTATATAATTAAAATAAGTAAAAGTGAAAAAAAAAACAATGAAAATAGAGAGAGGAAAAAAAAGAGAAAGAAAAAGACAAAGTAATATATCATTTCATGAGAATTCATCTCATTTAATTATTGAATTTGTGCGACAGCAACTGTATGTAATATATATGTATTGGAGGCAAATTCTAAAACCTGAAAGATATCCAAAAAATTATATCATATTTTAGGGACTCCCATGAAAATATCCCAATCAAAAGGTTAACTTTGGTTACCATGATAGGAAGAAGGAGAATCTTTACTAGAATTGAGAGATATTGAATGTAAGAATAATTTTTCCACACCAGAGGGACATATCAACTTTTCTAAAACTAATTAAGGAAACTACCAATTAAATAACTATTTATTTCTCCCCCTTATATCGGGTCGAAAGCATTGCATTGACACTGCTTTTCAAATTTTAAATTTAATGATTAAGATGTTGGGATGAAGTCATAGACCTACTTTTCCATCTAAATTATAATATTAACTAAGGTTAACAACTTAAGGTCAAATACTTCAATTTGCATCCAATTTTATTTTTATTTCCCCCTCATAATTAATTTTTCATCAGCTAGCTTACTTGTAACTGAGATTTTAATCTTAAAATTGTTGATATTATTTTTTGTTTCTTTTGTTTCATAACTATTTCTTGTTATTTATGTGTGAAGGAGACTGCTAAGGTCCAATGTCAATTTCAAAACACCCAAAATATTTAATTAGTGTGTTATTTTTAATTCTCTTTGTCTAAATTTTGTTTAAAATAAATTACATTTTTTTAATTCCCAAAACAATGTTCAATGTTTGATGATTATTATCTTTGAACACGATTATTAAATTGATTGCTTGGAAAAACAATTTAAAAAATCGGAGACAAAAACATAATGATCGAGGTGGTCTTGGGCCTCTCTCAACTCCGAAAGGTAGCTCAAAGGGTAAGGCTTTCCTTCACACTTATAAAATCGCCACTGCCTCATTCCACTACCAATTGGAGTTTCCTCGCCTTATCTTACCGAAGCATTGATCTTGGTTTGATTTATTAGATTGTTGGATTAAGATGTTGGTGAACGTGGGTTCTAATACCACTTGTTAAAATAAGAAATCCTTTGGTGAAAACCATCACCTATAATCTACAAACATTCATATTGTACCACCAAGAATCAATAACAAAATATGTTGAAGCATACCTGAATCCATAATCTTAATTCTCCTCTGAAGTTGTGTGGTCGACCTTTCAGATCATGTAACATATGCACCATAATTGATTTAATTGAGTGTAATGTTATTTTTAATTTCATCGCAAATTTTGTTTAAAATTGTCGGAATTGTCACAAATCGTTGCAGGTAATCTAACACGATTATTAAATTGATTGCGCTCAAATAATTTAAATTTGTCGTAACCGTCGGAAAACTCACGATTTTGGGAGTTTCTCGATCTTACGACGTCATCTTGGTATTGATTTGGGAGGTCACCACTATCCTCGTCACACCATTGGAAACTCACCGACTACCGGCCGATCGAGTCGAATTAGGTAAGTACGCTGCCACGACTTAGAACTTGTTCCTCGACCGCCATCATTTTTCGACCAACCTCGAAATTTCAATCATCGTTGAAAACTCACGATTTTGGGGAGCTCGATCCGCCGTCACCGTCGCGAGTGGGAGGTCACCACCGACACCATTGGACTCACCGAGGCAGACCAACCAATAAATTTTAGGGATAATTCGTAATTTTAAAATTGATGGAAGTTTTGGTAATTTCATAAATTTTAGGGATAATTCTGTAATTTTAAAATTGATGGAAGTTTTGGTAATTTCATATTAGGGCAGTTAGGTAATTTGAAATTTCGGTGGTAATTCAGTAATTTACATCGTTAGGGCATTTTGGTCATTTTATATTTTTCAAGGGTAATTTCATAAATTCAGAACTTGTGAATATTTTTTTAATCTGAATTGAGGGTAGTTTGATAATCTGTGATTCTGAGGATAATTTGATGAATTTTGATGTTGAGGGTATTTTGGTAATTTTATGGATTCGAGAATATTTTGTTGCAGATAAATTTCGTTTCGAGCATATCAATTATAATTCGTAATTATGGATAGTAATTATATTATTTCCTTAAATTAGGAGGATTCACGAACGAGAATCAAACTGCAGACGTTTTGGGCATTGAGTTCGGACACCGTCACGGTGAGTGGAATATACAAAACTTATTTTCATTGTAGTTTATTATGATTTTAAAATATGATAAAGTCAGTTTACAAGATTAGTTTTAAAGGCTTTGATTTAATGATTTTATAGAAATGGATTTGATATGTGTTTTAGTATGTATTACGAGAAATGTGTTTGATTAATGATTTTGGTTACTGATTTTGAATATGCATGATAATATTTTAAAGAAAAGAAAAGTAAATTTAAAACATGTTAAATGAAAAAGGAAATGAGATTTCGAATGAGATTTTGGATGAGATTATATGTTTATATATATGTGTATAAAGGTTATTTGCAAAATCATTAGACAGTACCCTTCCCCTTTAGATACACTGATACAAATGAGATGACATATGCATGCAGTATGATCAATACAGAGATATTGATATTGAGATACAGATGATACAAATGAGATGATATTTTCCAATTTATCCGTGTAGCTCTGGGGCGTGACAATACTTAGATAGTACGTCATTGCCCATCCATTGAAGTTCGGATATGATGAGATATGTGATGATATTTTTTTATCTATCCGTGTAGCTCTGGGGAGTGATTATACTCAGATAGTGCATTATTGCTCGTCCGTTGAGGTCCAGATATGATGAGATATGAGATGGTGCTTCTCTGTCTATCCATGTAGTTCCGGGGCGTGATTATACACAGATAGTACGTCATTGCCCATCCATCGAGGTCAGGATATGATGAGATTATTTTTCCTGAGTACTTGTTTGGTGATAGTTTTCAATATTTAGTATTGATGATATAAGTATTATGATTTCATTGATTTTATGTAGTCTGTTGTGATATTGTTATTTGATTACATGATTTGAATTTAATAAGTTATTTAAGTTCTTGTGATATTTTGATGAAATTGTGTTTTGATATGATTAATTATTTTAGAGCAAAGTTATGTTCAAAAACTATTATCCACTCATTGAGCTCACTGAGTTTTATACTCTTCTCATTTTATTATATTTCCACCCGTTCCCACAGGAGATTCGCAGGTACAACAGTCGACCCGACAATAATTGTTATTTTCAGAATTATGGCCACGTGATGGTGTTAGGAGTCGTAGATGTTTTATTGAGACATTTTCGGATTGTCTAATTCATTAAATTTCAGAGATTGTGGATAACATTTATATTTTCCTCTAATATTGGATATTAAACAATTTGGTATTTTGTTGAGGAGATTGGTTGTTCGTAGATAGTTGTATTTGAAATTCTTTTACGAGTGCTTGATTTGTAATTTGCAGTTTTGGTTATGTAAGAATTTTAGGGGAAACTCTGCTGAATTTTTGACATAATACTCATTAGTTAGATTGTTTTCGATCGATTTATTAAAATTAGGCCGATTCGCCCTGGGGGCTCGAGACAGGTCATGTCAAGTTAGTATCAGAGCATGATTTTAGATTCTGTAGACTTTACTGTCGTAATTAGAATAAGTTTTACAATTACTAAGGTGGGAATTATTATTTTGTAGGTGTTGTGCAAATTTTATTGAACTCGCAAGTGCACGAATCTATTGTAGAATAGATCAATGGTGACGAGTGTCGATCCCACAAGGAGGTGGATTTTAATTGCTTGTAGAATTAATTTTCGTAGTGGATAATTATATTTATAATGAAAATAATGTAGGCAATGTTTTAATTTAAATTAAAGCTGTTGGAATAAACTATTAAAATGAAATGATTGGATCTCCGGATCTGTACTCAACATGCACCATCGGCTCAATATTCATTATTAGTACCAATTAAATTATGAAGGGGGATTTTCCACTCCTCATGAACCACACTCTAATAGATATGGTGCTAAGGGCTTCCCGTGCCAAATAGTAATAACCTTGCCTAGGGAGGCGATTATTCCAGCCGATATCCAGACAAGATTATTACTATCTGTCTACGAAAAGTCAAAACAACCACATAAATTAAAGGGGAAGAAAAAGTAAATTTACCAAATTAAGCCCATAAAGCATGTTGAGACTTCACCTTCAACCCAAGCTTGAAAGGAAATTAGCCACTCATAATTGAACTAGGGGTAAAATGGGAATTTTATTAAAATACGTAGAAAATACAAGATGGAGATGGAATTACAGAAAATGGAGCTCAAAAATGGATTCAGGGGTGTCAAATTAGGGGGGGAGCCCCCTTTTTATAGATACACTGAGTAAATCATGGCCATCGGATTAAAACAATTTGGACGCTCAAGATTGCACCACGTGGCAAGTTCCTATTGGATGGAACACATCATTAGGACTATTATTCTGTGTATATGCATGTACCGTACACATGTTTTTTCGGTCCACTAACATTCTGCCATGTCACCGGTCAACATTTTTTGTCCAATAGGATCGTGACACGTCATCAGTCAACGCCACATCATCAGTCAATGTCACATTATTCGTCCAATCAAATGCCGCCACATCATCGTACAGTGCCACATCATCCGTACAGTACATGTGAATAATGCCGTGAATGTGTGGTCGTGCGATGCAACGTATATATCAACCGCATCAGACAAGTATGTGTGAACGATCAGAGTATATGTGAACAATACCATTTATCTTTTTATGCTCCTCCTAAGGTTTTCGATTGTCCTGAGTTCAAAATTACTGTCCGCTTTTTTATCTGATCTTTCGTTCATTGTGAAATGACTATGATATCTCCTAAAATACATAAAATACTTAATTAAAATAAAACATACATAATTAAATTACAAGGGACTTAAAGACATAAAAATAGGGATATTAGTGAGACTTGAAGTGTAGAATGATGATTTTCTTCATTATAAATACACACTTTCTAGTACTCAACAGTAGGCATGATCATGCTCCGTCATAGCAATAAACGTGGTCGAGGTCGTGGCCATGGTCGTACTAGGCTAGTAGCTGGGTTGACTCCAGGCATTGTACCTGTAGGCGAAAATGAACCCATGAACGAGTGCTTAACACATGAGGTGGCACAGCAGGCACTAAAGAATATGCTGAACATTGAGCAGTCATTTGATAGGCTAGCACAGATTATGACTGCAGTGGTACAAAATCAGACTCATGTGCATGCTAATCATGCTAATACTATTGAGCGTGTGAGAAGTTTAGGGGCCAAGATTTTTAATGGTTCTAGAGATCCACTCGAGGCAGAGTCGTGGTTCGTTAAGTTAGAACTTTTTTTTTTATGTGATGAAATGCTCAAAAGACGATAGAGTTTCCTTTGCCACTTTTCTACTCTAGGATAGAGCCTATCATTAGTGGCAAACAGTGGAACGTTGATATCCAGGGCATGATACAATTACTTGGGCTATATTTCGTAAAGAATTCTATGATCATTATTTTCCAATTGTGTAAGAAGAATGCTAAGTTTCAATGCGATGATGACTGTGAAAAGAGTTTTCAAAAACTTAAGACACGTCTTACCTCGACACCCGTTTTTACGCTTCCATTTGGTAATGAAGGGTTTGTGGTATACAATGATGTCTCTATGCAGGGATTGGGTTTTTTGTTAATGCAACATAGAAAAGTAGTGGCTTTTGCTTTTAGAAAACTTAAGAAATATGAGCAAAACTACCCAACACATGATTTAGAGCTAGTAACAGTAGTGTTTGCACTCAAAACATGAAGGCATTACTTATAGGGAGTAACGTGTCAAATTTTCACTGATCATAAGAGTCTAAAGTATTTGTTTACTCAGAGCTAAATTTAAGACAAATGAGATGGATCGAGTTAATTAAGGACTACGACTGCAATATTGATTATCATCCAGGTAAAGCAAATATAGTAGCTGATGCACTAAGTAGAAAATCCTCTAGCTCTATAGCTCATTTACGAGTGGCATATATGCTTTTATTAATTGAGTTGAGATCCTTGGGAGCCGAGTTGAAAGCTGATAATTTCGAAGCTTTGATAGCTAATTTTCATGTTAGGTCGATTTTGATTGACAAAGTCCATCAGATGCAAGATTAGGACTCGCAGTTAATGAAGTTGAAAGAGGATGTGCAAAAGGATTTACAAACCGATTTTGCAATAAGAGATGATGAAGTTTTAGTCATAGGTGATAGACTTTGTGTACCTGATATTAAGGATTTGAAAAAGGAGATCATGGAAGAAGCTCATTATTCAGCTTATGCAATGTATCATAGTAGTAAGAAGATGTACCACAATTTGAGAGATCATTATTGGTGGCAGGGCATGAAAAGAAAGATAGCAGAATTTGTTTCTCGGTATTTAGTTTGCCAGCAGATTAAGGCTGAACATCAGAGGCCTGCAGGATGGAAGTGAGAGCATATCACTATGGACTTTGTAACGAGACTTCCACGTACCCAGAGTGGACATGATAGTGTTTGGGTGGTTGTTGATCAACTTACAAAATTTGCTTATTTTTTCCCATTTAAGACCACTTATTCGATGAATAAATTGGCGAGTATTTATGTGGCTGAGATAGTTCGACTTCATCGAGTATCGGTGTCTATTGTTTCAGATAGAGATTCCCGATTTACTTCTAAGTTCTAGACCAGCTTACAAAAGGCTTTAGGCACTAAGTTAAATTTTAGTACAGCTTTTCATCCACATATTGATGGTCAGTCAGAGTGTACTATTCAAACCCTAGAGGATATACTGCCAGCTTGTGTTTTGGAGTTTAAGGGTAGTTGCTCTGTTTATTTACCCTTGATGGAATTTTCTTACAAAAAATAGTTTTCAAGCTAGTATCGAGATGACACTGGATAAGGCTTCATATGGTAGGAAATGCAGAACTCCAGTATGTTGGGATGAGGTTGGTGAGGAGAGGTTATGTGGTCCCGAATTAGTTCAATAAACTAATGAAAAGGTACAGCTTATTCAAGATAGATTAAAAGTCGCCCAAAATAAACAAAAGAGCTATACAGATAAGCATAGGCGAGAACTTGAGTTCAAAGTTTATGATAGAGTTGTCATACGGATTTATCCTTGGAAATGGATACTTCAATTTGGGAAGCACGGAAAGCTAAGCCCACATTGGGCCGTATGAGATTGTAGAGCGCATTGGTCCGTTGGCTTATCAATTAGCTCTACCACCCAAGTTATCTAAAATTCATGATGTGTTTCATGTCTTAATGCTCTGAAAGTACATGTATGATCCGAGTCATGTGTTATCAAGGCAACCAATTGAGTTGAAGGAAGATTTGACTTATGAGGAAGAACCGATAGAGATATTGGAAAGGAAATACCAAGTCTTGCGTTCCAGAACCATTCATTTAGTAAAAGTACTGTGGAGGAATCACGCAAAGGAAGAGGCTATATAGGAACATGAGAATTTAGTGAGAGCTCAGTATCCTCACCTGTTTTCATCAGATGTGTAAATTTCAAGAACGAAATTTCTATAAGGAAGGAGTATTGTAGCATATACACCGTAATTGATTTAACTGAGTGTGATGTTAATTTTAATTTCATCGCAAATTTTCTTTAAAGTTGTTAGAATTGTCACAAATCGTTGCGAATAATCAGACGTGATTATTAAATTGATCACTCTGGAATAATTTAAATTTCTCGCAACACAAAATTGAGACATTTCAGACGCGATTCAATGGCCGCGTAATTAGATTTTATTTCAGCATTCGAGATTAGAATTACCTTAAGTTGTATTAATCTTTAAAAAAAAAAGGAATGGTGTTGATTACTATTTAAGGAAATAATGAGAGAGAGAAGCATTACATTTGCTTTCCAAAAATAGAAAGAGAGAGAGAAGCAAATTCATTGACACGGTTTGATCGAACCCGGATCCGCAGCCCTACCCGACCGGATTTGAAGTTTTCAGCCACCGTACTAGTCGATCTTGGTACCGAATTGAAGCTTGTGAGCCGCTAATTGTATCCCTGCCATCCTCGTCACCTGAAACCGGCCTGAGCGTCGGCGATTTAAGCTTGAAAACCTGCAAATCCACCTGTCATCATTGCCGTTGATCTAGCCGGAATTAGGCTGTGCCACCGTTTAGATCTCGTTCCTCAGCTTCCACTCATCATTTTCCAACCAACCTCGTCACCTGAAACGGCCGGATTGCCACTGATAAACCGTCAGAAAGCTCATGGTTCTGGGGAGCTCAATCCACCATCACCGCCTCGAGTGGTAGGTCATCGCCAGCACCATTGGATTCACCGAAGTCAGAACTACCAAACCTGAGCTTCCCGTCGCCATTAACTAAGTTCTGATCATAATTGACCATTATGGGTAATTCGATAATTTCATAAAATTTAGAGGTAATTCTATAATTTTAAAATTGGTGGACATTTTGGTAATTTCTTATTAGGCCAGTTAAGTAATTTGAGATTTTGGGGTAATTCAGTAATTTAAGTCGTTAAGGGCATTTTGGTCATTTTGTATTTTTCAAGGGTAATTTCATAAATTCAGAACTTGTGCATATTTTTGTAATCTGAATTGAGGGTAGTTTTGATAATTTGTGATTCTAAGGATAATTTGATGAATTTTGATATCAAGGGCATTTTGGTAATTTTATGGATTCGAGAATATTTTGTTGCGGATCAATGTCGTTTCAAGCATATCAATTATAATTCACAATTATGGATAGTAATTATGTTATTTCCTTAAATTAGGAGTATCCGCGAACGAGAGTCAAACTGCGGACGTTTTCGATACTGAGTTCGGACACCGTCACAGTGAGTGGAATATACAAAATCTATTTTCATTATAGTTTATTATGATTTTAAAATATGGTAAAGCCGATTTACAAGATTGGTTTTAAAGGCTTTCATTTAATGATTTTATAGAAATGAATTTGATCTGTGTTCTAGTATGTATTACGAGAAATATATTTGATTAATGATTTTGGTTACCGATTTTGAATATGCATGATAATATTTTAAAGAAAAGAAAAGTAAATTTATAACATGTTAAATGAAAAAGGAAATGAGATTTCGAATGAGATTTTGAATGAGATTATATGTTTATATATATATGTATAAAAGTTGTTTGCAAAATCATTAGACAGTACCTTTCCCCTTTAGATACACTGACACAGATGAGATGACATATGCATGCAGTATGATGAATACTGAGATACAGATGATACAAATGAGATGATATTTTTCAATCTATTCGTGTAGCTTTGGGCATGACGATACTTAGATAGTACGTCATTGCTCATTCGTTGAGGTCCGGATATAATGAGATATGTGATGATATTTTCTTATCTATCCGTGTAGCTTCGAGGAGTGATTGTACTCAGATAGTACATCATTGCTCATCCTTTTAGGTCCGGATATGATGAGATATGAGGTGGTACTTTCTTGTCTATCCGTGTAGTTCCGGGGCGTGACTGTACCCAGATAGTACGTTATTACCCGTTCGTCGAGGTTCGGATATGATGAGATTATTTTCCCTGGGTACTTGTTTGGTGATAGTTTTCGGTATTTAGTATTGATGATATAAGTATTATGATTTCATTGATTTTATGTAGTCTGTTGTGATATTGTTATTTGAGTACATGATTTGAATTTAATAAGTTATTTAAGTTCTTGTAATATTTTGATGAAATTGTGTTTTGATATGATTAATTATTTTAGAGTAAAGTTATGTTCAGAAACTATTATCCACTCACTAAGCTCACTGAATTTTATACTCATCCCGTTTTATTATATTCCCCCCCCCCTTCCACAGGAGATTTGCAGGTACAACAATCGACCTAGCAATAATTGTTATTTTCTGAATTATGGCCACGTGATGATGTTAGGAGTTGTACATGTTTTATTGAGATATTTTTGGATTGTATAATTTATTAAATTTCGGGAATTATGGATAACATTTGTATTTTCCTCTGATATTGGATATTGAATAATTTGGTATTTTGTTAAGAAGATTGGTTGTTCGCAGATAATTGTATTTGAAATTCTTTTGGGAATGCTTGATTTATAATTTGCAGGTTTTATTATATAAGAATTTTAGGGGAGACTCTCCTGGTTTGTCGGCAGAAAACTCATCAGTTAGATTGTTTTCGATCGATTTATTAAAATTAGGTTGATTTGCCCTGGAGGTTCGGGGCGGGTCGTGTCAGATCAACACATTCTCCTAGAAAATCCTTTAATTTTCTCTCTATTCTCTCTCTGATAATGAGATAGACAATTTTTCTATTATCTTTAAATATTTTTATTTCAGCTCGTTGAAAAAATAGAAATTAGCCTTAAGTCTCTAAATATTAAAGGCTCATACCCTATTAGATACATTAAAGTCCATATTGCTAAGAAACCTTAATGGATCACTATTAATTAGGCTTAATTTTATATAATAGTCTGTAATACATAATTATTCACATATAATTATTTCAAAAATCAAAGAAGCGAGGGCTAGTGTGTTAATATAAAGCACATGTTGTTAAAAGTGCTTAAAATATTCAATACGTTCCTCCTCTTTTTTTTCTCCCCCTTTAGTTTGATGTCTTTGTGCGCTGTTTCTTTTTCATGTTGTTAAAAGTTCTTTTTTTCTCCCTTCATTTGCGTGTGCAAAAAAAAATCTCATGTTGTGACACTTCCATCTCTAAATACTTCTTAAATCACTTATGGTATATGATCTAAATTCATATTAAGTATTTACACAAGTAACTCCAAAGAGTCTTTTGGATGCATAGGTTTTGAAGGAACGAAACTTCATCACATTTGAGTGTTTTTTTTTTTTTTAATTATACGGAGAGTATAGAAAAGGTGCAAAAATGGTGGTCAGTAACTCTGGTAGGAAATTGAAAGATAGGTAATCATTCCAATCCTTAAATATCATGTTTCTTAGTTGTGGAAGCAACTGATTGATTTATTGGTTGTATTGCTGAGCTAGGGTCTTGTACGGTAAATATTACCGACTATATTTATTTCAAAAATAAATGTATATTTATCGAGTTCATATATGCTCTGTGAATTTAAGTTTTTATTTGGGTAGAAGTAGACCGAATATATTAAAAATTCTATGCCTTTTGTTGTGCTAGCTAGTCCCCATTTATCTTTGCTATGCACATTGACATTGAACCCTGGATCCTAAAGCTGATAAAGTTGAGAACATCTTCAGATCAACTATATACGAATATTTTATACTATAAAGGAATGTGTAAAAGAGATAGCTAAAAGAATCTCTATTGGGGTATCCTGTCTCGTTTTTAATCAATTCTAAGGTAGTGATGCATCTTAATAAATGAGTTATACTAAATAATGATTATGTTCCAATTCGAAAAAAATAATAATGTTTATGTTGTAAACATGACTCATATTACGTGTCTATCATAAGATATTTTTTAATATCTATTTTTTTCTTTATATGCAAAGACCAGTTGCAATCTAAACTGATCAATAACTTTCCAACTTCAAGCATCACATCTGAAGTTTAACTTTTGGAAGTTTGAAATTGATTTGATTTAGTTTTATTTGATGGAACAAGTACATGAAACTTAATTTCTCATTAGCCTGTAAATAATATATACCTGCATTCTTGAATTACACTTATTTTTTATGTAACTAAAAGTTGAGTTCATTATTGTTTTAATGTCTAGTATAGTTAATAGTACATTATAATCTCAATTGCCGATAAATGCCAGCAAAGCAATAGATAATATTTAATTTTATATTTTTAAATAAAAAAATAAAACAGTAACAACTTAGTAAATCCCCAACACAATTTAGAAGGTGAAAAATCTTTTGAGGGGCTTTATATGTTTGATTAATTGTTTTCTAATTTCTTTGCAGGTCTACATTTTCCCTGAAGATTCCTTGCCAGAGGATAAGCTAGCTATTCTTTGTGCAAGCTTGTTTATTTTTGGTGGAATTTCGGCTATTTGTAATTTTCTCGTTTATGAGAAGAAGATGTGAGATGTGCGCAGATAAAAAAGCTATATCAATTAGCAATGTATTATTAGTTTCCTTTGAACTTGATTTTAACAGATAATAACTTGCTAATCTTGGGCTTCATTGCCGTGGCTTTACTTGGTGGCAGCGCCGTACCTTATGAAGTTCAAAGCACCCTTTCCAAAGAAGCAAATGGTTTTTCAAGTTATACATTTTTTTGAATCTTTCTCTTTGTCGTTTTTTTAATGGTTTTTCGCTTATTTTCAACAGTATCAGTTTTATAATTTTTTTTAGGGTAAGGCACACTGTGTTTGTAGCTCAACACACCCCTAGGGATGACAATTTGACCAAGTCCGAATTTTTCGGGCTTTGGGTCAAGCTCGAGCTAAAATTTTTGGGTCCGATCAAATTTGGGATCGGGTTGGGCTTAATCCAAGCCAACCCGGCCCTATACTAAATTAAAAAAAATACACAATACACAAACAACCAATTAATTGCATTGTGTGCTTTTTATGTTGGATTTTGGAATTGAATTGTGTGTGGGGTTAAAATGATTGTGGAATTATATTGTGTGTTTTTAATTTAATTGCATTGTATGTTTTTAATGTTGGATTATGGAATTGAATTGTAAAAAATTATTTCTATTAATTGGTTGTTTTGTGAATTATTTTGTGATTAATTGTATTGTATATATTTGTCTTGTGTTGTTAATTATTTTAAATTAGAAAAATCATTTTTTGGTTTTATATTCATGGCATTGTAACTAATAGAAAGAGAATAAAAATTAAATATAAAATTAAATTCGGCCGAGTCAGTCAGCCCCACCTGACCCGAACCACAAATGGTCGGGCTTTGAATTTTTTTGGTCAGGTTGGGCTCGAGCTTGGCCCATTCCTACACACCCCCCTTCCGATTGGGTGTAACAGTTTTTTTTTTAAAAAAAAATTATATTAAGTTGTCTAGGTTTATCAAAATAATAATAGTAATAATAAATTTGAAGGAGATTGCTTGTTTCCTCCTACGGAAAGGAACCTTAGTAGTCAAAGATGGTTAAAGAATCCCAATTAAGAAAAAGAATAAAAAGAAGGATTTAATTACACAATTTTTTCTTAATTTATATTTATTAAAAATAATGGAGACTTATTGTAAATATTTTCAAGACGTATGATGGGTATGATGGGTTCACTGGGGGATGGAAATATCTCCACCCATATTAATATAATGCTTATTTTATGTTTGGGTCCCTCTATTTTATAATTTTAATGTTATACTTAATTAAGTTTATCATTTTTTTATGGGAAATTATAAGTCATCCATCTTAAATTTATCCTGTCATAAAAAATACTATAAAAGTTTGAATTTATTCAATTTTCCACCTTAGGTTAGCAATTTATACCAACCATCCACCAAAACATTAACCACCGTCCATAATTGATAGCATCCAAAGGGTGATTTAGATACGTAATATGCTAACTAATGAAAAATTATTAGTCATCCACCTTAAGTTACACTGTGATGTAAAATTCTACAAAAATTTGAATTTATTCAGTTTTTTACCCTAAATTTATAATTTGTATCAACCATCTGCCAAAACAATAACACAGTTAGAACATTAAATAGAATCTAAGGGTAAAATAACTATTTTACTTATATTCTATTAAATATTGCAATAGTGTTAACATTTTGGTGGACAATTTATACAAATTAGTAACTTAAAAGTGGAAAACTTTTTTTTTTTTTTTGCAACAGGGTAAACTTAAATTGAGTGACTAAAATTTTCCCCTTTTTTATTTTGATTGTCACCTTTAGCCTTTGTAATTTCAATGATTTTTATTGGTGTTGTGCTATTTATACTCTAAAATTTACTCTAAACACTCTAGTTTTAAAAAAAAAAATTATTTGTTATTAAAATATACATAGCTAAATTTACTGTTAAGGGCAATTTGTATAATTAAAAATATTAAAATTAACATTCATTCAATTAAAACTCAGTTAAATAAAACATAAATCTTAATTTAGATCAATTTTGTTATTGCATTAAACTCTCTTTGTATCTTAAGCTATATCTATTTCATCTCCTATTGTTCACAACTTTCAACAACTCCTGAGTGATATCATAAAAATCCCTAATGAATAAAATCAAATAGCTGCCAGTTGTGTTTTCCATTATTGGTTATAATTATGGTCTCCATTTGATGAAGAATTGGAGGGAAACGACGATCTCTGTAATCTCCGATTAATTGTCTTAGTTATTGAGATAAAAAATTATTTTCTAAATGCTGTAAAGGAAATTTATGTCCCTTTAATAAATTGGTGATATGATTTTCTTTTCTTTCCTAGTGGATTTAAGAAGGAAGTAATTGAGAACTGTTTTGACATTTTTAAGTGTGTGCTGAGTAAATATTTATTTTTAAAATTTATTAAAAGAGTATTTTGAAAAATAAAGTGTTTAAAATATTTTTTACAGTGTAAATATCTTCACTTTTTTATTATTACATATTTTAATTTTATAGTTTTCTCATTATGGTCCCGTAAAGCATAATACTATTGATGGGGTTGTATTGCTTCCTATAAAAAAATGTATGTTTAAGCTGCTGACTTTATAAATTACAAACGCATACTACTCCCACTACTAAAACACAAAAAAAAAAAAAAAATTATATATCATAGAATATGCTATGCCAGCTTGTTTGTATATTCAATGCTTAATTGTGATGCATCATCATTGCAAGTCACTTTCTAATCAATTGACTTTATGTGTTTTATACGATGAGCAATCATAAAAGAACAAATTTTATTGTTGAAATTCTGCGGAAATTTGTCATATATTCTTTAAGGTATAAGAAAAAATTTGAGTATTTTATCGACAATACACGTATTCTTTTATTTTTAGGATCTGCGGAAACAAAAATGCAAATGGATGCATTTTTAAAGCAACATCGTTTAAATATTGCAGTATATAAACATACGATATTTATGGTATTAGCTAGCTGGCCATCGTACTCCAATAAAAAAAAATATGAATAAACGTATGCTATATTCCCGGTGAATTGAATTTAGTCGAGAAATAATTCTTTTTACATTATAATACATCCTGAACGTTAGGTCCTGACACTGCTTCCTAAAAAATTTGTTTTTCTTCAAATAATGTAATAGTTATTAGTAGTGACATTTGATCTCTCAATTTATTTTATTAACCCTCACTTTTCAATTAACTCCATCAATGTATCTCAAATTATTCTTATTAAAAAAAATAATGATAAAATTAACAATTATTTTTCTTATATATTTTCTTTTCTCTCACTATGATCAAGCCACCATACTCTCACCAAGATTAAGCCATTTGCATGCAAATTCAATTTGTGTGATGTTGTTTGACCACGCATATAAGTATTTGATATCTCTTATCTACCTGGGCTTTGTTACATGAAGTTATTTTTTTTTTCTTTTTATTTCAAAAGGAAAGGGAGGAGGACAAGCCCAAATCAATTTTTACCCCCCCTCTCCACCCCCAAGACTTGAACCGAGTCCACACAAGTGAGGGGCGACAGATTGCACTGCTAACCAACTCGGCTACGCCCTTAGGGGTTACATGAAATTATTTAAGATCGTAGAACTTTATAAACTGCTCATTTTACTAAAAGTATTTCTTTTTGGTAGCAGTTATAGAATGCTACAAATTACAATTCTGTAGCATATAGTGAAAGTTGCATATGTAATTTCATTTGCATTGGGATATTTGCTATGATTGCACACTGCGAAGCACTTAAGAAATGCTATCATGTCTTTTGTTGCATAATAACAATGCTGCAAATATGTTGTGGCACTATAATCTTGCTACACATCAAAATCTTGTACCACCTCAAAAATGCTATCATACAGTCTCTCGTGGCATAATACAAATGCTACAGATTTAATGACATTAGCAATTTTAAGATGTTAGAAATTACATGAGTCGTGTCATTTATGAAATTCTTCCTAAATTTTTTACATAGCCTAACAAAAATGCTACAATTTTGGATGATTTGTAGCATTTTTAAGATGTTGCAAAGTAGCGACTTGTAGCATTAGACTATTACAGAATAATTATTATCACAATTATTAAATAGCATCGAACGACTACTATAAAAATGTACATATTATTTTTTATAGCAATACAAAATTTTTCTCAACCTATACTCCAGATGAATAAACTATACCATAAATATATAAATAAATTGTATCAAAATGATAAGGTATGAAGTACGAAAATCATAATTTAAAGATTGATATCCAGTAAAAAAAAGAATGGTTAACTATAAACGCAATGTGTCATATATCATAAAGGCAAAGATTAAGCAAAAAAAATAATGTTTCAACCTCAACTATGTTTGAATGACACGAAAGTCAATTTGTGGAGTCTCTAACTACCAGTAGGCCACGCGACTGTGCTACCAACAGCTTCAATATATGTCATATAAGGTGTAATCTACCATAAATACTTCTCATGTTCTTTTGCTTCATATACTCAAATTCTCATGTGCTTTGGTCCAATAGTAATATGATGAACAAGCGCTTTTGTGATCACTTGAAGACCAACGCCTTTCAGCTACTACACCCTTCGAGCCCTCCCAATCAAGCAAACATGCATTTAGTGATATTAGGATTCATATCCACACTCTAGCACAAGGAAATAAGAATCAAGTAATAATTTTGTATCAATGCCATTTATTTAATTTATAGATAAATATTGTTCACTTTTAGATGCAAATTACATTCTTACCATTGGAGCAACATGTGCATTCAGTTCATCATCACATTCTCAACTTGTTTGATATATTTTGACTCTATATAATGAAAATTTCATAATTTAGTTAAATAAATAATGAATTTATAAACAAAACAAAAAAAACCGAAAATCTTATATTTCTAGAGATGGTAATGGAGCAGGTTTGGGGTAGGGCCCCCATCCCCAAATTAGTAACAATACTCGGACCCACCCCATATCCAAAAATTCATATTTGGGGATAGTTTAGGGGTATCTCCTAATTTCCAAATGGAGCGGGATTAAAACGGGCACGATCCCCACTTTTTTACGTATTTTATTCTAAAAAAACATAATAATTTTGTTAAAATCTTTGAAACATGATAATTTTACAATCATTTGCAATATACAACAATAAATGCCATTAGGAAATTAAGCAAAACCTATAATGATGACTTGGGATTTTTGATAGAATAAATCAATCAATTGTAGGAGTAAAGAACAACTTTAGCTGATACAAGTTCCTACAAATTACTTGCGTGCCTTTCTCAGCCTTATACCAATATCAAGTTTCAGCTTGTATGCGCTTCTCACACTTCCTCAATTCAAGCAAGTTTTATTCTTCAAAGTTTCTTCAGTTTACGTGTTGCCAACTAATGAAGTTTAAATAACATAAAATGGTAAAGCACCCGATACTTGATTTAAACAACCATTATACCAAGTTTTTCAACATTTGATACATATAACACCCATAAAAAGCAGTTGCAGGACAACCATGGGAAAAGAGGATGGAAAAAGAAGCACAAACACCATAAGTTACATTCACCAATGGCACTAAATGCTTATTATGCTAATCACCAATAGTATATGTACCCAGATTTGCATGCGCACCAGGGATGGTATTGTTACCTGGCTGTCGGTTTGTTAGAAGTCTCGCTTTCTTCACTTGTTTCCTTGTGACGAATGAGCCAGCCCATGTTCACAGCCAAGTCCTCCACTGCCACCTTGACCAATACCTGTAGCATATTTGTTCATACAATACATTCCTGCAGTAATTGTTGCCATACCAACAGGACTAGGCATCAGTAACTTCAGTGAACAAGAAAGAATGGCAGCCAATGGGGCACCAATTTGACATGACCCGACCCGTCCCGTACATTGGATTCGAGGAGAATCATACGATCTTATATCTAAAACTCATACTCATGACATAAATTTAATTCATAAATATATAAAAATAGCTCGAGCCTATACATACCATAATCATATAATAACATTTATACCTCATCAAAAAATATATTTAAAACTTGCATAGTTTATATCTCACTGTAAATATATACACTTCAAATTTATACATATAAACATAAACATCCTCAAAATGCAAGCCATGCAGCAATGTGTCTCATGGATTAATCTCCATTGATTAGAAATTGAACTGCAGAAAGCCTGTGGAAACTCAAGAGAAATGTGGAGTAAATAGGAAAATAGTGAGCTTGCAGCTCAATAAGTTTGCCGTGTGCTTGTGTTTGTGTGTGTGTGAAGTAGTTATACAAAGTATAGTGCTAGTGCTTATACATAATTGTATGACTTAGCTCCACACTGAACACATTATATAAGTGAACATGAAATCATACATACATATACAACAAAACTATACTAAATAGTACTTATGGAAAATAGCTATCAATACTCACCAGGATTATCATCACATGAGCAAAGTAGAGGAAAAACCTCTTAATATACATGGTGGAAAATTTAGTTACATCGCACGGGCAAACCAATTTAACTCCCAGTATGCATGTGCAGAGCCTATGGGGAAGGGTAAATATTTGGTAACAGACAATCACATCTCATAACTCAACGAATCATATAATGTGTGTACATATAATCATAACATGATACTAAATCATACTATCAAATATAAATTATTCATGGAATACATAATAGTAATAATAGTAATCCTATTAAATATCCTATTTTAATTCAGGGTTTATTGGTGCTCCCATGTGTTCTTGGATTTTCGAATTTCTCCGAAAATTCAAGGTTCATAAATTAGCTATTAGAACTAATATAAGAACTTATACGAATCATGAAAACTGTAACATAATTGCTCAAATTTTACGAATCATAAGCCTACTGGTTCATTAGGTATTAATCTAACTGCCCAATTTTGTTTCCTATAACTTGTCCACTTGCGCTTTCCTTTTCCATTTCTTTCTCACTTCACCATTCAATTTTATTTTGTTTTATTTCTTTTCTTTTTCTTCTTTTTTTTTTTTCCTTTTCTATTCTCCTCTTCTCCTCATTTTGTTTTGTATTTGGTTCCTTAATTTGCTATCGGTTTGCAAATGATCTCCAATTGTCAAGCAACTCTCAATTTTCAACTTTATATACAAACTGATTACAAGGATGCACGTGAAACTGACAGGTGAAACAAGTGAAGCAGACAGCTACAATCAAATGAAGCATGCATGTGAACTTATGAAGCAAGCAGCTGGCTACTTTCAACTTAGTAAGCCACGCGTGGCTATAATTCACTTGCATGCGCGTGCGCTGCACAATTACAGAAGACGCTTGACCACTTAATCCAACCCCTAGCCTATCCACAATCCAAAAGATCTATTTTGCAGTATAGTGCAAAGTCCTTGCAGTTGTTTTGAAACACATCGTAATTGCCAAATCCATTTTGCAGAAGATGTATAGCTCGGTTGATGACTGTTTCTGGTGAGTCAAATGCTGCCATTGTTGAAAAGAAATTAATTAATTAAAAAAATTTTGATTCGGGTTTGGGTTCCGGGGATTAGAAAAAATTCCCGAATCCAAACCGGCAATTTTGTTGGGTTTTGGGCTTATTCCTGAAATAGCCCGATTTCATTTTTGAAGTTTCTAGGAGCACCGCGCGAAATGTTGCCATCTCTTTATATTTCCATGAACATACGCTATCTGTAAATAAATAAATAGATAATAAGAGTATGGCCAATGTCAAGGAATTTTAAACTTAATTCTTTTTTCTACATATTTTGAAAAATTCCTGTCTTGTGCTAATTCTTTCTTTATTTCTTCTTAATCTTAGAAATACATTTTCTTTATTTCATCTTAATCTTAGAACTGCATCTTCTGTCGTAGATGTCTTTAGATTCTTTCTGACCTGCTCTAGTTTTTTTGCTCCCGATTCCACGCTGTAAACGTTCCTGGAGCCGCTTCTCTATTTTTTTCCCCTAAGATCCGATTTCAACATTTGTTGGTTGTGTTGCCCTAGAACTTGGGCCCTCTTTCAGATTGGGGTGATTCTCTGGGTTTTCGAGCTTCTAGCATTTGCAGCCGCACCTTCAATGTCTAGCTCTCGTTCCGGATTTCTTCAACTTGCATTAGTATCTGGTTAAGCAATTCCTTCTGATTTGGTGCGGTAATTCAGATTGACCTTTCAGATCATTTTGGTCAAGCATCAAATTATTCGGATTACCCTTCATTAGGGTTGGTAATAGGACGAGATTTACCAATCCTAATCTATATATAAATGGAATTAAAAAATGTATCATTCTCGTCCTTTTATTTTATTTGGGGTAAAAATTTATCATAATCTCGTCCTATTAAAGATTTCGTCTCATCATATTGTCCTAAATAGTCTCAAATATAATTCAATATAGCAAAAATCTTAAATAAATACAAAATAGAAAATTATATAATAGTTTTATTTGACTATATGTATGTTCGAATATAATTTTATACTAATATTTTTTAATTGTTTATTTGCTTTAATTGCACATTAATATTAAGACTTACGCTACAAAAACTATAAATTAGAACCGTAACCAACTTCAACCATATTAAAATATCTAATAATTTAATAATATAATAATAAATTAAAACAACATGGTTGGCGATGGAATGGGATGGGATGGGACATGATTTGCCAATCCCAATCATGTCCCATTTATACAAGTGGGATAAAAAAAATCACACTCCTGTCTCTTTATTTTTTTTAGGACAAAAATATATCACAATCTTGTCTCAAATGAAATGGGATCCCGCAGAATCTCATCCCAACGAAAAAAATTGCCATCCCTAATCAATGAGGACTCCAATGATGATTTTTATAAAATATTAGTTTGTATGATTATTTTATTAAACAACAAGCCCTGCAGTGTAAATTACCGTTCTTAGAGTATTATATTAATGCAAACTAATTATGATCTCGTTTATTCGAAGAACATTAATGTAAGGATTATAAATTATTTAATAACTAATTTTAAAGATCACACGGGATTTGCAGTCCTATCTCTTACTTGATTATTCCTTTTCATCGTTGTCTTCCAAACTTACTTTGATTTTTTATTATCTCTGGATGTATGGGATTTGTGAATCTCCACGTCATTAGAAAATAAGCTGGTTTTTAGACCTTAGCTCAAGTGGCCCATTTTTAATCCACGCCTATTAAACATGGTAAGAGTCACTAATTTATGGTGCGTTTACTTCCCAGATTAGGCAATCGGTTTACTTCGCAAAAATGGAGCATGAATTGAAATCGTGAGGCCCACCATTATTTGGGAATGAGGAATGGGAGATTGATTCTCATGGGAATGTGGGAATCAATCTCCCATTCTCTAGAATTCCCATTTTGCCCCTCCCCAAAATTAAAAATACCTACTTTGCCCTCATTTGTAATTAATTAATATATTATTATAATTAATTAATTAATATATTATAATTAATTAATATATTAATGCATTATTAACAATAATTATCAATAATTATAGTTTTTGAATAAATAATCAAAATAATTAATATATTATTATTATAATTAATATATTATTATTATAGTTAATTAATTAATATATTATAATTAATTAATATATTGATACATTATTAACAATAATTATAATTTTTGAATAAGTAATCACAATAATTAATATATTATTATTATAATTAATATAATATTATTATAGTTAATTAATTAATATAATTATTATAACTAATTAATTTATTGATACATTATTAACAATAATTATCAATAATTATAATTTTTGAATAAATAATCACAATAATTAATATATTATTATTATTATTATTAATTAATTTACTATTATAATAATTATTCATATAATTATTATAATTAATTCATATATTATCATCAATTAATTCATATAATTATTACTATTAATTAATATATAAATATATCATTAACAATAATATATTAATAATTATAGTTTTTGATTAAATAATCACAATAATTAATATATTACATTATTATAATTAATTCATTTATTATTAATAATAAATAATTAATATAAAATTACTATTAATTATTATATTAATACATTATTAACAATAACTATTAATAAAAAATTATTTTGACTAAATAATCACAATAATTAATATATTATTATAATAATTAATAATATACTTATTATAATTAATTAGTATATTATTATAATTAATTAATTAATTTTACAATTAATTAATATATCAATATATTATTGACAATAATTCCTAATAATAATAATTTTTTAATAAATAATCACTATAATAAAAATATAAAATACTGATTATGACAAATTCATTAAGTACTTTTTAGTAATTTGTTACAATCTAATTCATTCTGATTCCAATTCCAAGACAAAGTAAACACATCAATAGCAATCCAGCTGATTCCGATTTCGATTCCTATAATTCAAGTAAATAACTTATTCTTAGTCACATTCTCTATTCTCATTCCAGCCCATTCCAATTCCTGTCCATTCCAATTCCAACTCATTCCGATTCTAGTTTAGTAAACACAACATTAGTGTCTAAGAATTTGTTAATAGGCCATGGATATGAATCCCACTGATAACCATTAATCATAACTTTATTATCATAATGAGATTAAAAACTAATCATGAACATTATAGTATAGGAATAAATCCCAAATTAAGAAAATAGTTGGTTAAGTTATTAACAAATTCACCATTGTCCATAACCATGAGTAGTGGTGTTTAAAATCTAACCCAATCCTGCCAAACTAATTGATTCAATCCAATCGAATCAAATTTTGGTTGGACTGACCTTTTAATTGAATTGGATTGAATTGTAAAATGGAAAATTCAATAGTATTACATTGGTTTACTGATCTATGTATTCAAATTTAATATAAATCAATCCAACCAATTAATTTTTCTTTTATTTATTTACTTTTAAAAAAAGCATATCACTTTTATATTTAACTTACTAAAAAAAACCTAAATTTCCTAAAAATAATAAAATAAAACCATTTTGCATAACTGTAAATATACAATAATAATACAGAGTACAAATTGCAATCCGCAACCAACATTTGCTTTGGATATTCAAATTTCAATTACTTTTTTTTTCAACCATAATAATTAAATACATGAATCATGAAATATTAAAGGAGTTAATTTTTTTTTCAATTGTTAGTTTTTAGAACTCTAAATAGCAATTGATGATCTTTACTTTTAAATCTTTATTCTAATTAGATTAATTAGATTGTATTTAATTGAATTTGACTTTATATTGTTTGGATTATATTGGATTTGAGCAAGTGATTAGATTGGATTAGATCTAAAATATAAAATCTAATATATATAATGAATTGAAATTGAATTTGATGAAATCAAGTGGATTTGAACCACTGAACACCCCTAACCATAAGTGGA
This sequence comes from Luvunga scandens, assembly GCA_030449905.1. Taxonomy (NCBI): domain Eukaryota; kingdom Viridiplantae; phylum Streptophyta; class Magnoliopsida; order Sapindales; family Rutaceae; genus Luvunga; species Luvunga scandens. Next base: position 816,765 of record JASUUG010001122.1, on the reverse strand, counting down.
ATGTTGACATTTGATCGGGTCCCATTGAGGTATAAAGTACAACTCCAATATTTTAATAGGATTTATTAACATGGATAATTTGGTTCATGAAGATTATGTGTGTCGTGAGTAGGGATGGTAATAATATGGTAAATTAGTCTATCCAAGTTGGATATCCATATTTTTAGTGTAATTGAGTTGGATAATATCCATTCTAAATCTTTTGTATATGGTATGGATATTTTTTAAAATATTCAACTGGATATTTGATGGATATACATATTAGATGGATATCCTATATACAATCTATTTACCTGATTTTAGGTTAAAACTTTATACTTTATAAAATTAAATGAAAAAATAAAAACTAGTGTCATTTGTCCTTACATATTTTCAAATTTAAAAAACCCTATATTATACCTATTCACTTCACACGCCAACTGCTCGTCGCTCGCCGGCCTTTGACATCGAGCTACCAATTGTCGCTCGCCCACCATTGATTTCAGCTTGCGCTTGTTGGTCGCAGGCCATTGATATTAGTTTATTCATTTCAAGTTCTCCAAAACTCACAATTCTACTATCTCCTCTTGAACTTATAGCTTCTTCTTCTTATTTATGATACCAATTTGTTATGAGTAATATAATTACATTATTTACATTTATTTTTGAGAAATTTGCAGATTTTAATTTAATTTTTGACTAAAATGAACCGTTTGAGAATTTGAAAATCATTTTCCCGTAAATAAGGTAATTATATTACTCTTGACATTTATATTTTAATCAAATTGTACGTGGCAATGGTTTTTAAATTCTCAAATGGATCACTTTAGTCAAAGACTGAACTCCACGGGAAAAATTTCTCAATGACAAGTATAAATAAGGCAAGTATATTACTCTAGACTTTGACATTTCCATGCAGTCGAAGAAGCAGGTATCATATATTGTTTGAGCCCGGTAGAGATATGTTGGTTGTTTCAGTCTCTACAATTGCTTCTCAGTCTGCTTTTAGTGTGTTTGGTCAATTTTTAAGCCTACATTGTAGTAGATTTTGTCCAAGTACTTTAGAGGTCTTAACATGTACTCCAAATTCGATATGGGTTCAATTAAAAGGAATAAAACTCATTTCAATTCTATATTTTATTTAATTTTGATCACATTTGTTTTTTCTATTTCATCAGCATTTGAAAAAAAAAAGTGAAATTCTTATAGCTAAGATGACGACTAAAGAAGAAATGAATGGAAAAGTATCTGATAATGATGATGAGGAGCCACGTCCATATTCTGAATAATGTTTATTATTATTATTATTATTTGTTTGTGCTTGATGCTCGTTATGATGCTCAATTATTTATAATCATGGTTATCATACTTGTTTAATGTTTTTATTTGAATTTATAGATTTCTGATAATGGTTGGGTTGGAGATTGAAACCTTATAAGTTACAGGTCATAAACAAGGCTTATTAAAAGATGGAACTTTTGTATTTAGTTTAAAGTTAATTTGTAATTTTTGGATTATAATTCTTTTTGTGAATTCATAGTTCTGGTATTTGTTATTTCATATGTTTATTATCTAATTTTATATAAATTTGATATTGGTTTAACTATTTTATATTATTACCATTTTTATTTCATATTTTTTGTACCTTTTTATTTCAATAAAAATTAGATACCTATATAGATATAAGGGTTTTGCTAAGTTATAACAAGAATAAGTTGTAGCACATACAAAAACATGTAAAATCTTGTTATTGGTAGTGGGTCCCGTATGTTTTTGTATCGGCTGTTAGGAGTGGGCAAATTTCAAATATGATCATATTTTGGATAATTGGATTGGAAAAAGATCCATTTGATTCCAATCCGATCCGAATTGAATATTTCAGATAAATTCGGATTCGAATCGATTCTGATGAGTTTAAATTTCGGATTAACTTAATTCTTACAAAAGAAAATTATGAAATCTATAATTGAATATTTCAGATAAATTCGGATTCGAATCGATTCGGATGAGTTTAAATTTCGGATTAACTTAATTCTTACAAAAAAAAATTATGAAATCTATAATTAAGGAAAACACAAGTAATGCGAACCATCAAAAAAAGAAAAAAAAAAGAAGCTGACAATTGAGTATCATCACCGTATTGGTTTGTTGACAATGTGGCATTGATATATGCTAAGAAAAAACAAGCTGACCATTCATGTACGAAGTTTCCATTCACAAGTAATGTAAAACATCTAAATGAAGACGCTAAGCTCCCTTTCATGCTACGCTATAGCGTTGGCAGCATTACCCACAGGCCTCCGAACCCATGGGCCCTTGATTGATTTGGGGCGGGTATGGGGTTATAATAAAGTCTAAAAATAAATTCGGGCTAGTTACCGATATGGGTCTAAGCCCCAAAACTATTTTGGGTTCCAATTTAGAGATTTTATGGGGTCTACTAACTCGACCTGAAAATTAAAAAAATATTATTTAATATTTTGAACTTTGAAATTAGAAATTGTAATTCGATTCGAATCAATTCCCCCAAAAGAAACCCTAGCAACTCGTTAGCTGCCGTCGCCATTAACAGCCGGTCAGCCACCACCGTTTATCTTCATCGACCAATACTCCGCTGCGCCTGTCAGTTCTCCCGTCGCCAGGTTTATGCTTTTTCTAATTTTCTTTATTTACTTCAAATTGCATCTGGTTTGAATTTTGGGAAACTTTGGTTTTTTTGGTATCATTCTTTTTGTCGGTGGATGGTGGCCTTGTTAGCCTTAGTTTGCTGCAACTGAATGAGATAAGAAACGATTTTAGTTCTAAAAATTTTGCCTCCTTTGAAATTGAAAGTGGACTTAAAAACGATTTAGAGACCGGCCCACCGCCCCAGGAAACGACCCAAAAATGTCCAAAAATAGCTCGATGTGAGATATTTTTGCACGCCTTTCTTTTTTCTTTTTCTTCTCTTTTCTTTCGCGACGACTGATTTTTTTTTATTTTTTTGAAAGAACGTTTTCCCTGGGTTGTGGTTGGTGGGATTGACGGTTGATGCTTACAGAGTATCTGATGCTCCAATGAAGGTATTCTTTTGATATGAATATGTTTTATTTTTATTTTTGGAATTTTTGGGCTTGTTGGGCGGCTGATATTAATAAGATTGGAATCTTGCTTTTTCTTGCAGAAGTAGATTTGCTTTTTCTCTGTACTCATGAATCTCAGAAGTTATTTCATGCATCATGGGATTGTCTTTTTCTTACTAAAGTTTGATGACGGTTGTTGCAGAGGTGATGTGGTTACATCGAATTTGGGAGTTCTGAAGGAGAATAGCTTGTGTGGGTCATATAAAGGAATGAAAACAATGTGCTAAAATTACGTGCCGTGTTTATTTACCGATCAATTGCAGGTCATTGAATTCCATTTTCTGCCTATTTTGCAGCTCCCCTCTGTTTCCCAAGGTATAATTTCTTTCCACGAAACTGCTATATTCTTATTGAACGTAAAGATTATTAATTAACTTTTCTGTTTCGATTGTTAAGAATTTAGCTAGGAGTGAGTTCATTCATATGCAGTATATGCTCTGATTTAGGCTTTATATATGTCGAAAATAATCAAAATTAATGTTTTGTCTTGTGGCTTAAAATCCTACACTCAGCTATTGTGAAATTAACAGATTTAATCTTTTAACTTAGTTTTGATCTTATTAAAATTACAGATCCTAAGCTGTGAAAAACAATTCTAGAAGTAAAGTGATTTAATTATATGTCAAGTTCTTTGCCCACACCACACTTAATGGATGATGAAGGCAATCAAACTCAAGCTGAATCAGCAGTTAGTGTTACTCACAGTGGGTTGCGACGTAGAGGAAGGTTGAGGTCAATTGTGTGGGAGCATTTTGAGAAGAAAAAAAATTAACGGGATTGATAAGGCTGTGTGCAATTATTGCAAAAATGCATTGGTAGCAAGGAGTACAGATGGAACAAAGCACTTGCACAATCATTTAAAGACATGTCAAGCGAAAAAGGAAAATAGAAGCCACAGAATTCCCACCAGCAAAGAAAGCTGCCAATGAAAAAGGGTAGGCTATGGTCGAAACGCATTTTGATCCTGATGTTACGAGGAGAAAAATGGCACGTTCAATTGTCATGCATGAGTACCCTTTGAGTATTGTAGAGCATCAAGGGCTTCGGGATGTTATGTCTACTCTAAATCAATTGTGGAAGCCAGTGTCTCGAAATACTATCAAAAAGGAGATTTTGGACATGTATGAGCGTGAAAGGGCCAAATATATCAGTGTATTGGAGCAAACACAAGGTAGAATTGCAATTACAACTAATATGTGGACTGCAGAAAATCAAACAAAAGCATATATGGCAATCACTGCACACTTTATTGATGACACTTGGGCTTTACGGAGTATACTTTTAAGGTAAAAAACTGACATCCTACTTAAAGTGTTGACTTGAATAACTGATGGGCTTTTGTTAATTTTAGTATTTGTTGCGTTGGTCAATAGTCAAATATGCTTTGTAGATTGAATCCAGTGAATTAGAATTCAGCACTAAACAAATTTTGTACTGATCAGAATTTGTGCTTTTTAGATTGAGTCCAGTGATATTGATATTTTTTTTTAATGGTTTTAATTTGATTATTTCGCTTTCCTTATGTTTTGTTTTCAGATACTTTTCTGTACAACTAATAAGAACGTGATTTATGCCCGACTTGGACTCACGATCCTTTTGATTCATTAGCAACAATGCACTCACCTTCAATCTATAAATAGGCAGACATATAAATTATATCAAATAAGTTATTTTTTATTAAATTAGACATTTTCTTTTCTATTTCCTCATTTGCGTACCCATTTTATCTTCCACGTGATTGGCATTGCTACTTTGTTTGTCTTCTTATGTAAAATTGTTTATTCCCTTAATCTCACATAATTTTGTATGCTAAAAATTCAGCCATCGATCTATTAGTTATTACTTGCTTTGGCCTTGAAATTATAATATTGTTTTTGGGGTGGTAGGAGGAAATTGTTATTGAAAAATAATTAAATAAACAAAATATGAATCTTTCTGTGGTTGTATCAATTTACTAATTGTTTCATTTATGCATGCCTGCGTTATTGACATCTATTACAAAGTTGAAAATTGGTCTCAATTAATTGCATGTGTTTTGTCATTTGAATTAAATAAAAATACAAAAAATCTTTCTCTCTTCTCCCATTAAATCCCTGCAAACTTCTCATTCTATGCCAAGTTCAGGTTCACATGGGAGTTCTGCTGAATTGATTTCAGAGTTTACTAGTTTTGCTAATGTCGGTAATGAGGAAGTAAAGGATGAGCTAGACACTTATTTGGGTGAAAAGTTAGTACCATTTAATATTGAAGAACATTTTGATGTTTTAACTTGGTGGAAGGTGAATGGTAGGAACTAGCCCATATTGTCTCGAATTGCAAGAGATATTTTGGCGATTCCGGTTACTACTGTTGTTTTTGAATCTGCTTTCAGTACCGGTGGTCGATTTGTAAGTCTATATCACAATAGACTTCATCCAAGTATGTTGGAGGCTTTAATGTGTAGTCAAAGTTGGATACGTGCTCTTTGTGGAAGTATATGCTTTACATTTTAATTTTTATATTTTTATTTATTTAACTTAACTAATAACTAACTTGATTTTGGTTTTCATTTATATTTTTTTATTAGCTGTGGCATCTACCTCTCCAGTATATGTCAAGATTCTTGATGAGGAACCAGAGATTGAAACAGATGTAGAGACTGTAGAGGTATATAGTTTTAATTTATATTCTTTTGTAAAGTATTTGTTAAGTTGAAATATGTTTTTATTTTCTTTATTTATTTGGTTATAGGTTTATGAAGCATCATAGAATATGCATCAATGGTGATGGTTATTGAGAAGCTACTACAAATTTATGTTGAAAGCTTAACATTATTTTGATTTGTTTTGTAAAATTTGATCATTTGTAATTATGTTGAAGGCTTAGATTTATTATGTTTTCATTTATTTGTCGTTTGTTAAAATTTGATCATTTGTAATTTTTATTTAAATTTTTATATTCAATTTTTTTTGGGAAAAAAAGGATCCAATTATTGATCTTTTTGGAGAAAAAAAATTAAATGGAGATCGAGTCTCCGTTTTAATCCCTGCTTAATTCAGGAATTTTTAGGAATATACTCGAACTATCCCCAATTATAATTTTTTCGGGTATGGGGCGGGTTTGGGGATTACGTTTAAATTGGGTTCGGGTTTGGGGATCATAATCCCCTCCCCGAACCCGCCCCATTGCCATCACTACTACGCTACAACCACATTTCCAAGTATATAACTTCCTTCACCAAAATGAAAACCATCATCACACAGATGCATATTTTTATATGGCCAAGAAAAACACAAACAAAATCCTCCATAAAGAGAAGGTCAGTTCTACTACTATAACACTTACACATAATCCTATTTCCACATAAAGTTTTTCAATAATTGCAATAAAGCAACTGAAATATAACCCAGGGGGCATTGCTAATGGTTCAATAAGAGAATCAGCAACATTCATAAATCAGAACAGAAAGGTTAATGTCTTTTTTCACATAATCTGTCTCCCTACTTTGGCTGACATATCAGAAAAAGGGAAAGCAAAACTAGCATGAAATTGGATAATTCAAACACAAATCGCTGGGAGTTGTCATGCATGGGGATTAGCGGATTACCATGAACAAGTCGCTGTCAGCTGCTCGTCAAGAGCCTGACCTCGATGGCGTGTGGCGTGGATTTGGTATACGTCCTGGCGGCTGGGTTTGTTCAGACTTGGCCCGTGGGTGTGGTGTGGTCGTGGGTCTAATTTCAGTGGCTTGTTTTGCGGTTGCGCGGCTGAGTTTCGTTCGATTTGTGTCATGGCGCCTGAACTTGATCAAAGCGCAGCCGGATTTTGTTTGGTTTGTGTCGTCGGCGCTTGGGTTTTGTTTGGATTTGGCCCGTAGGTGTGGCGTGGTCGTGGCGGTTTTGGTCTTACACTTTCAGTAAATGAGTGGTTGTTCGCTTCTTTTACGAATTAGATTTAGGTCTTCATTTAATTTATTTCTGTCCTTATTTTTTTAAGCAATAATTCATGCAGACCCGATTGGATTATTCAGATTGATTCAAATCCGATTCAATTCGATTTGATTCGATCCGAACTAAATTCGATCGGATGCCCAATTGGATTACACAAATAGAGATGGCAAAATCCGGATTCGAATTGAATTTTTTACATCCGCATCCGAATCCGGATCCGGATTGAATTTTTTACAACCGCATCCGAATCCGAATCCAAAAAAAATATGTGGATCCGGATGCGGGTTGATCCACATGGGTTGCGGGCGGATTTTCCGGATATCCGGATCCGTATATTTTTAAATTTAAATATAATTCAAATAAAATTCAATTATAATTTAACAATTAATAATTTAACATCAATTCAATATAAATAACATACAATATCACCATAAATTCACAAATGATAGTTTCACAACATAAATAAAAAATAAAAAAACTAAAGTAAACCAATTCATTTTATATATGCTCTAATTATTATTATTATTATTATTATTATACTTTTTATAGTCAATGAAGATTATAGAATTAATTATGCTTATAAATATTTTAATTTATATATTTTTTAATTAAAATTAAATTAAATTAATTAATTAATTATATAATAATGCGGATCCGGATATCCGGTTTTCCGGATGCACTTACATCCGGAGCCGGATCCGGATCCATACGGATCTTAACTTGTAAGATCCGGATCCACATTTTATAATGTGCGGATCCTGATTTTATCCGGGCCGGATCTGGATTTTAATGCCAACCCTGTACACAAATTACATTTGATCTCATTTGAGGCCAAATCCGAATCCGATTGGATCTTATTCGAATCAGATCAGATTAGATTAAATCTATCCGAATCCGATTCCATGACCCCCCTTATGAACTGTAAGTTACTCTTCTTGTAACTTAGTAGCAGGACCCATAGATATGAATATGGAAGAATTTATTATAAATAATTATGAATTTACGTATTGATGGAAAATATCCTTATCCAGTTTTGCCCAGCCTTCATTCCCTTGCTCATAAGTTGTAGCATTTTGCATTTTTGACCAGCCTTCACTCTCTTGCCTAGGAATGGAAATGGGCTAAGTCGGGCTCGAGCTTGGCAAAGTCTAAGCCCAACCCTATAATTAAAATAAAAGGCCTGGGCCTTAAAAAGCCCTATCCTTTGAACTTCATGGCAAGCCTGACCAGACCTAACAAATTTTAGGGTTGGCCTCGAACAAATTTTATTGGTTTAGTGAGGAATAAAATGCCAAAACATATTCGCTTCTTTAGATTGAAATTGCCGTCAATTAACATCATTCTTTACTTTAATCATTTAGATAAAACAGCCCAAACATTTACTCAAAGACAAACAGAAAAGAACAAAAATACATATTCATAAAATAAAAAAAAAAAAAAACTGAGCTCGAAGGTACAAGTACATAAAAAGCACCATCTTGATATGTTAAAATTGTTGGTTGACAATTTGACATCATAATAAGAAATTCAAAATGGCCAATTGTGTTCAATAAAAGGTAAAATTTTAGTGGTGTACCGTCATGGTGCGTGGCTAACGCGACAGGAAGCGTTGTCGGTAATGGAACCCCTCTCTCGTGCGCAGATGTCATGGCATGAGTTTGTGGCTGATTGGTTGGCTGGCGGTGCAAAGTTTGGCAGGTTGGCAGGCCATGACAAGTGATGGCATGAGTTCGTGCCAACCGCGACTGCGCTCAGTGAGGGTTGGTGTCGCCGGATTGGTGGTGACGGCTTGGAGCAGCAACTTCTCTAATCTCTAGAGTGTGTGAGACACGCATGACACCCACACACGTTAAACAAAACACAAAAAAATCCTTATACTTAAATTTTTTTTTTAAAAAAAGTCATACATCACACGCATGACACCCACACACGTTAAACAAAACACACAAAAAATGCTAAGTATAAGGATTGGATCGGGCAGGTAAGACCCGAATTCTGACTCAAATATAATTAAATTTAATATTTAGGTCCGAAGATGACCTTTAACCCTTAAATTCTAGCCAAAATCTAAAAATATCAAACCGGGTCAATTAGGCCAAAAATCAAGTCAAATTTTTTTGCCATCCCTAGCCTTATCACAGTCCTGAATCTACCGTGCTGAAGCTTTTAAGTTTAATGAAATTTTGATCACAGTCCTGAATCTACTGTGCTGAAGCTTTTAAGTTTAATGAAGTTTTGTGTGTATTTAGAGGATCTTTTATTTGCTGGATACATTACAGTAGTGTCACTTCACCGGGCTGCTAATTTTGCATGAGAAATTTTATTTGCTAATTTCAGGTCAATTTAATGTTTGATAACCCAGCCTGATTGGAACCCTCTCTTAACATTTGCTGTAAAACCTAGCAGCAGTCTAATTATTAATTAATCCACTGCTTTTACATCCACATTTCAAGCATTCGGATGAAAGAAAACAGCTACAATCTTTAGAATGCTCAAAAAATCACCAAGATTTGTGCAGAACATGCAATTAATCGAATATGCAGCCACAGATAGTTCTAGCTTCTCTTGACTAAACAGCTTGGGTAAGGAAGAGCAATCTTGCTAGCATTTTACCCCAGAAAAGGAAAAAAATGTTATATGACATCAGAAGGCCTACAAAAACATTAGAAAATGGATATTGACTAAACTGCTTGGGTAAGGAGAAGCAATCTTGTTAGAATTATACATCTCCGCCACACCCCCCCTCCCCTCAAAAAAAACCAAAATAAAAATTGTTGTAGGATTCCAGAAGGCCTGTATACACATTACAAAATGGATTGTTGCCGGATTAGATACTGACATACTATCATTCATCAACAAACGGCCCGACTTTCCCAACTGCATTTCATTGAAATTCCTGGTGGCAAGATGCAGATAACTCTTCAAAATCCCTAAATAACACCAACCCCCGCTAATCAAAAAAACTTTTTACTGCCGATATACAGAAACAAAGCATCAAACAACTTAACTTTAAATAACATGAATCCAACAACAGCCATACAACTGCTTTCTCTTTTTAGTGTGCCTATTTTCTAAATCAGGTTTATAACGGATAAAAAATAATATTGTCTAAGGTCCAGGATTGTTAGTACAGTAGTGAAGATGATCTAGGATACTTCTTCACTTTTCTGCAGTTGAAGATGATCTAGGAAAATTCTTTGCCTTGCGAGTTATCATAGGAGATTCTCAACAACTATCCCCGAGATAATAATCACGCTCCGCATTCTTTAGCTGAAATCTCACAAGCTTAAGACCATTTTCACTACCTTGAACTCAACCATCTTGAGATTATACGTCAAACATGAAAGAGCCTTGTCCATTTTTCCCAAAACAATGAAATATGATCCAGTCCTCATCATAAATCTGTGAAGTGACAAGATATTGCAGACTATTATGCCTGGAAAAAGGAGGAAGATAGAAAATTAAATCTGTGAGCAAAGCAAAAGTGGAAGCAATACCTAACTTACAATGTAATTGCTTTTTGCTCCCTTTCCTATAAAATACAGAGGTTAAGGTAGCACCAGTGTAACCAGCGAACAGATTAAACCATGCTGAAAGAACAAATTTTTATTTGAACTCCTACTAGCTGTAAGACTATGGCGAGCAATATCCATCCATTGAAGACATTCAACATATGAATGTCAGATGTAAGACCTAACGTGTACGTCCACTTGCATAATCATTTGAAAAGAAAATTTCAAGATTTCTAGAAATAGTATACCAGGTGCCTATATTATAGATATGTCAAACAGTTCATGGTGACACTCCAACAAGGGTAGTAAAAAGGCCCCATCTCTGTTGATATTACTTCTATTATCAAACTTTTTTTAAGGGAACATTTCCCAAAATTATACAATCTCTCCTCTCAACTTATAATAAACCTTTGTGGGATCAATTCCCTCTTGTAGGAATTGGACTGATATGGCATCTAATCTTGAAAGGTATGATATGAATGGCAAATGTCGGTAGCAACCAACAGAACAAAATCCCTGTATGGTACTACTCTCTGGCAATGACCTATCTGGTGAAGTGCCAGATCTAACAAATCTTTTCAAGACAAGGCATCTTGAACCTGTCACTGAACTATTTGACTGAAAATGTACTAGTGAGCATTCAAAGCTCACATGTCCTAGAAGAATAACAATGTTTTTTTCTTGGCACATTTTGCCTATCTAAGGCTGTATTGTTCCCCGTATCCTAAAAATGCAGTAAAGAAAGAATCATAAAAGTGCAGTAAAGAAAGAATCTGCAGATGCGAAAATTGAAATTATATGTAAGAACCTAACAATGGTATTTAACCTCCAACAAAGCCAGAGCTCAATAAGTGAGTCAACTACAGAAAATGGAAACCAACAATAACCTTCTCATTACTGAATATATTCCACAAAAAGAAAAACAGTCACCCAAAAACATAACTCTGAACACCATTAAACTCACCATCTAACGCTGTATATTAAGCATAGCTTTGGCCTCATTCTGCTCTTCAACAAACTCTTCAGTCGCATACTTCTTCAACAACTCCATCTTCTTCCTCTCAACAACCATCTTCTCAATCTCCTTATCATCAGGCAATGGCACGTGCACCACAAACTCCCTCTCCTTCTCTTTCCTCTCCATCTCCAATTCCCTCATCCTCTCCTCCAAAACCACATCCTCTTCCCCCTCCTTCAAGATCTCCTTCACCGGCCCCATCACGCTCGCCTCTTCCCCGCTCTTCACCGTCTTCATCGCCTCCTTCTTTATCTCATCCAACCTCTTCCACTCCGTCACCGCCTCTGTACGCATTTTCCTCGCCGCGGGCCCCTCAACTCTCTCCAAAACCCCATCTTCATCATCCCTGTACCCATAATAACTCGCATCAATCCTCTTATAAATATCATACCTAGTCCTCCGCTTTCGCAACTCCGGTGGCTTCTCGAACAACTCCCTGACACCCGGCAGCTTCTTCGCTGCGCCAAAATAACGGTACCCCGGCCCACGCCCGCTAGGGTTTGGGACGTCGATGATGTTCCCTTCCAAGTTCGTCATTTTAGGAAGTTTTTTGGTGTAATTGGGGCCGCCGAGGTCGACAATCCGTTTCTCCCAGTGCACCTTCTCGCGGATTAATTTGTTAATCTCGTCGTTGAGGTCGCGGAGCCGGTGCTCTCCGAGGCCTTCGTTCTGGATCTCGGCCACTTTGCGGCCGATTTCTCGCATGATTTGCTGCCGCCATTTGTCGGCCTCGCTGAGATCGCGGCACTCAGAGGCTAAATAGGGACGCCGTTCTCTGGGTTTCTTTTTCTCTTCTGCCTGTAGCGCGATGTATCGATTCAGCATCGACTGAGCTTTCTCTTCGTTACGCGCCATGGCTCTGTTTCTGACTCTGGATTCGCAAGTTTCACTGAATAAACCAAAAAATAACAAAACCCTAACTTTTTATTTTGAGAAGAGATTTATCACTCAAGCCTGAGCACCGATGTTTTAACGCTAAATATGTTTTAACGCTAAATAGGCGACAAGAGTGACGGCGAAGAAGGAAATAAATAATGTTAGGCAATTGCTAAATTACTGCTGGGGTAACTTACCGCCTTTATAAATAATGAAAAAAAGTAGTGAAAGTTCCGGGGTCTGCATGTATTTTATTGAGGGCAGTAAGTTAAGTTAGTAGCAATTTAGTAAGACCCATAATTAATATTATTGTTATATATTTATAAAAAAAAATTATTGTTATATAAATATTTTTTTGGGAATTATTATTATGTAAGTTTTATTATCTATTCTCTTTAGAAGAGCACATATTATTCTATCATAATCCCAAATAGAATTGACATGGGTTATCGGATAGTATTCATATTGTTTTAAATTTAAGTTAACTCAAATTTGACCCATTTAATTTAATATTTATAAATTTAACAAATGTTATACACCTCAAAAATATTACGTATTTATACTATTTAAAGTTTAAATTATATACATATATATGTAAATAATATTATATATCGATATCATAAAATATACATGTGTATCAATATTTTATATACTTACACTATTAAAGTTCTAAATCTATATAAAATTTTATAAAGAAAATATTGTGTATATGTCCATCTTTCCAAAAACATTAAAAAGAAATAATCATATCGAATATTTAAGTTTTAATGACAATAAACTAAAAATTAATTTAAAATAAAAAATATAATCGTGTCATTATTCGGGTAAATAAGTCAAGAGCTTTAATCCTAACTCGACATAAAAAACAATCATCTTGACCTAAACCCCACCCATTTAATAATAGTATCAAATTTGATGATCCACACTCATTTTTTGTATCGTGTTTGTGTTGGATAATTAGATCATGTTAAATTTTGTTATCTTTAATTCCAAATCATCTTTTTATTTTTTTATTATTTTAATAGATGTGAAGTTACAATATGAAAAATCTGTTTGTTTATACATTGTTTTTAATAAGGTGGAGATTTTTAGCTTAATTTGTATTTACAAATACTTAATAAATTTATTTTTGTTCAATTAATAATTCATTACTTTTCAATTGTTATTCTTAAAAATTTCAACCAAAGAGATGTGTCAGCCATTGGTAAAGATTTTACAATTAATGAAATTATTTATTTGATTCATCTACTTAAGCGGAACAAATCACTAACCTTTAATTAATGATATCACATAATTAATGATATCACAATAACTTATTTGTTAAATGTCTAAAGTCTAAAATTTTGTTAATTTCATATCTTTTTAAAAATATTTCAACAATTGCATTCGGAAAAATGAATGTTTGTAGTTTTTATCTGAATGGAAAAAAATCTCAATGAGAAAAAAATTATATTTTAAAATATCTCTATTAAATATATTTATTTTTTAAATTATAAAATCTATAAACCGACATATTATTTATATTATAAAACTTAAAAATAATAATGATATTTCTTAGGGTGTGGATATTGCCACCCCACTATTTTATAAACCCACCCCACCTCCATAAAGTAAGTTCAATAAATTCACATCATTTTATAAAATTATAAATTAATAATAAGTTTGAACAATTAATTAATTAAATCATTCTTATAACACTTTTTTTCTTTTCTGACTTAGGACCAATCTGGTAATGCTGTATTATTTAAAATAATTATTGTTAATTGTATTATAGAATAATCAGCTGAGAAAAGAATCAGTTAAATATTTAGTAAAATTTATTTTTAAAAGTGTTATAAATTTTAAAAGCAAGCTTATGTGTATGGTAAATTTTACTATTAACTACTATTCGAATATAAATAATTAAATTGGATATAGTGTTGAATAAAATTTATTTAAACATTTATAAACATGTCCATAATTTTTTTTATTGTGTACATATAATAGTCAATAAATAAAATAAATATTTTATATTATTAATTTTATTTTTCTTTTATTATTTCAATATAATTGGTAATAATAATCTCTTTAATGTTAATGATTTTATTTTATAATTAATAAGGATAATTTTAGATATTTATAATATATATGAGGATAAATATAGGATTGTATTAATAGTGTTTTTACTAAATTGGAATCAGAATAAGTTAGAATTGGAATAGATAGAAATAAGAATGGATTGGAATGGAAATGGGGAATGAAAATTAGAATAAACTGTTAATTTGAACCATAGGAATCGAAATCGAAATGAGTTAAATTGTAATAGATTATTAAAATGTATTTAATGAACTATTGTCATAATTATAACTTTGTATTAATTGTAACTTTTCTTTTCATTAATAATAATTTTCATTAATTGTCATAATTATTAATATATTAATTAATTGTAAATAATAATAATAATTAACATTCTCAAAATTAAATTTTGAAAAGCAGCTCGTTGCCTATTTTTCAACATTTCTTATAGAATGAGTTGATTTTGCAAAAAGTGATTTTTAAAAAAATTTACTAAACACTAAAATTAACTTTTTACTTTTGAAATCACTTGTGAGCCTCCTCAAAAGTAATTCTAAATGGACTCTTAGACTTTTAACCGGCTTTAACTATTTAAGGTTGCCTTATAATAAGTTTAATTTGACTATTTTACCCTTATAATATAAAATAACCAAATTACTCTAATTGTTTAGGAATATATTATTGTAACTAATTGTTTAGGAATTTAGTTTAATGTTTTATAATCTAACATGCTTTATATAACATTTAATAATTTTCAAAACTCTACATGCCCTAATTATATGTTGTTAGTTTAGTGAAATATTAATAATAAACAAATAAATTACTATTTATACATCATTAAAATATAAAAAAAATTGTATAAAAGAATAATTAAATTCAAGTAAATTTTTAGATAAATTCTATTTTTCATTTATAAAAATAAATGTGATGCCTCTCATTTAGATATTAAAAAATATATATCATTCAAATATTTATATTCAAATTTATTCAAATTTTTTTTAAAAAAATAAAAAAAATTCAGATTTTAAACAAAAAACCATTGCTATATGGTATTACTCTTTTCCATAATAAACCCCTATAAAAAAATTTTAAAAATCAAACGTTTTGTAATGCACCTTTCTCTCTCTGTCCCTCCCTCCCTCCCTTGTGAAACAGTCCACGAGCCTATTTTTCTTGTAAAATCAAATCCAATGCTAAAGCTTAAAAAGTATCAAACTGCAATTGCAAATTGTAACGTGAAGTCTTTTGAGGCAAACTTGGAGTCCTGCGAATTATGACATTCTGCACTTTAGACTTTTTACAAGCGCAACTTGAAAGTCTTATCCTTGTGATTATTTTTAATTTATTCTAAATTATAGTCGGCGACCCACTAAATAATCTAATGATAATGATGAGCTGTGACCAATTCTCCAATATTTTGTACAATGTCAAAATCTACTTAGAAGTATTCGAAGTGATGATCGGAATCTAAAATTTGTACCCGCCAAAAATATTAGTCAACAGATTGCGGGCTTAATAAGAAATCCTAGGCAGAGGTCATGGAAGTCAAGTTGCCCAGATGAAAGAGTAAGCATAAGCACTCTTACCCCTCACCAAGAAACAAATGTGCCAATGAGATAATGCTGAACAAGCTATGAAGCATTATATAAGCTTGCACAAGGGATGTTCATTTCACCATCAGAAACACTTACGCAAAACAAACATAGGAAACAACCAATACATTCAGCCCTTTTTCTTGTTCTTCTCTCAGGATTCTTGTTTTTCAACTTCATCAAGCTCAGCTCTTGCCAGAGTATTGCTCGTTGCGCGCAGAAAGAGAAAGAAGCGCTTCTAAAGATCAAGGCAAACCTAACAGATCCTTCAGGTCGACTCTCTTCATGGACCGGAGAAGACTGCTGCAAATGGGAAGGTGTCGTCTGTAACAATAGCACGGGAAATGTTGTTCAGCTCAAACTACGCAGCCTGCAGATTCCTGACAGTTTTCAGGACAATGGAACAAATTATCAACTAGAAGGTGAGATCAATCCATCTCTGCTCGAGTTAAAGCACTTAAATTACTTAGACTTGAGCTTAAACGATTTCCAAGAAAGCAGGATTCCAAATTTCCTCAGTTCACTAGAGAAGTTGAGGTATCTCAACCTCTCTGGGGCATCCTTCGCTGGAGATATTCCTCCTAGTTTGGGGAATCTGTCAAGATTACAGATTCTTGATCTCCACACATTTTACTACTCGTCCATAAAAAGTGATGACTTGGAGTGGCTCAGTAGGCTTTCCTCTTTGCAGTACCTTGATTTGGAAGGTGTGGATCTCAGCAAGGCTGGAAGCAGTTGGGTTCAAGCCACTAATATGCTTCCTTCTCTTTCTGAGTTGCACTTGCCAGCTTGTGGGTTATTTGAATTCCCTCCCCTTTTAGTGGTCAACTTTTCTCCCTCTTAGTTCTTGATCTCTCCAGCAATGATTTCAATTCATCAATACCCCAGTGGTTGTTCAACATTAGTAAGCTTGCACATCTTGATATCAGCGCAAACAATCTCCAAGGCAATATTCCAGATGCATTCGCCAACATGACTAGCCTCCGCGAGCTTGATTTGTCTGAGAACTCACTTTTTGGGGGTCAGATACCAAAAGATTTGGGAAGTCTCTGCAGTTTGCGGAATCTTGATCTTTCTGGTAATAACTTGGATGGTGAGATAACGGAATTCGTTGATGGTTTGTCTTAATGTACCAACAGTAGCTTAGAGTCACTGGATTTGGGGCAAAATAACCTGGGTGGATTTCTTCCCAATTCTCTCGGACACTTGGAAAACCTCAAGATTCTCCAACTATGGGGAAACTTGTTCCGGGGTTCAATCCCAGAGTCCATTGGGAGCTTGTCATCCTTGAGAGAACTTTATCTCCACAATAACCAAATGGATGGCACGATTCCAGAAAGTTTGGGAAAACTATCTCACCTTGTTGTCTTAGATATTTCCGGGAATGCATGGATTGGGGTGGTGACAGAAGTTCATTTTTCGAACCTCAAGAACTTGAAGGAATTGCATATTGCCAAGTCTTCCTTAGGGCCACGGCTTACCTTGGTGTTTAATGTGAGTCCTGAATGGGTTCCTCCTTTTAAACTTCGATACATGAGGCTGAGATCATGTCAATTGGGCCCCAAATTCCCTGCCTGGCTGAGAAACCAGAATGAGCTGCATACTGTCATACTCAGAAATGCTCAAATTTCAGACACCATACCAGAGTGGTTTTGGCAGATAGATTTATCACTGTATGAACTTGATCTTGGTTATAATCAGATAAGTGGCAGAGTTCCAAGCTCCTTGAAGTTTCTTCCTCAGTCTACCGTTTACTTAAACCGGAACCTATTTTCAGGTCCTTTTCCGCTGTGGTCTTCCAATGTAAGTGCCCTATATTTGAGCAACAATTCTTTTTCAGGACCAATACCTTCAGATATTGGTGAAAGAATGCCCATGTTGACAGATGTGGATATCTCCCACAACCTCCTTAATGGTACCATTCCCTTGTCCATCGGAAGACTAAGTTCTCTTACCACTCTTTCAATCTCCAACAACAATTTGATGGGACATATTCCAGAATTTTGGAATCGTTTGCTGTTCTTGTATGCCGTGGACATGTCTAACAACAGCTTATCTGCTGAGATACCAAGTTCCCTGGGTTCTCTATGGTATCTTAGGTTCTTAATGCTGAGCAACAACCATCTGTCCGGGGAAATCCCTTCATCCTTGCAGAATTACACAACCATTCGTACTCTTGATCTTGGAGACAATAAGCTTTTAGGTAACATTCCAGCATGGTTAGGGAAAAGCACATCTCTATGGATTTTACGTCCGTGATCAAACTTTTTTATGCAGTCTTTCCTTTCTTCACATGTTGGACCTTGCACACAATAATTTGTCCAGATCAATTCCCTCGTGTGTGGGGAAATTGACTGGTATGGCATCGGATATGGACTCTGAAAGATATGAGGGGAATGTTTTGGTGACAACCAAAGGAACAGAATACTGGTATGAGTCAACTCTTTACCTAGTGAACAGCATTGACCTTGGTTACAACAGCTTATCTGGGAAGATACCTGATCTGACAAATCTTTCAAGACTTGTCATTTTGAACTTGTCCATGAACCACTTGACAGGGAAAATACCAGACGGCATCGGGAGCTTAGGACGATTGGAAACTCTGGACCTCTCCAAAAATCAATTTTCTGGCCCAATTCCGCCTAGCTTGACTTCTTCAACTTTTCTGGCTCACTTGAACCTGTCATACAACAATCTTTCTGGTGAAATCCCATCAAACAATCAATTCCAAAGCCTCAACGATCCATCCATTTATGAGGGCAACCCTGCACTTTGTGGATCTCCACTACCCAACAAGTGCAATAAAGACAAGGAAACATCTGATTTCACCGAAGGAGATGATGAAGATGGAGATGACTTCGACAAGTTGTTTTACAGCAGCATAGCAGTGGGATTTATAGTGGGGTTTTGGGGAGTTTGCGGAACTTTAACAATAAAAAGTCTTGGCGGCTTTCCTATTTTGGATTTGTTGACATAATAAAAAATAGGCTAATGTTGCTCATCTTCCAGAGAGAATAGACCAAATCGATGCTTTGTCTTGCTACACTTATATTTAGTTCTCAATGTTGCCTGCATATAAAAGAAACATTCCTTGTAATGCAATAAAGCAGCTATTTCAAGTAGAGGCATAGATACTAATCATCTTAATTTCTAAACGAACACAACGGGAGGATAAAACAAACTCATGTAATATAAATTTTTTTCACCATTGTGACTTCCTTTGAGCTACAACACACTGTGGCTCAATGGATACAATTGGCTTCTGGACATTCCTGCCAATACAATTGAACCATAAGAGGTAGTAGACTACAGATAGTACTAATATCTAATGTCGTGTCTATTAGCATTCTCCTGTCCATTATTTTCGTAGCATTTCGGGGATGGATGGCTTCATTTTGTTGAATATTTGCCATCAGGCAATGCATAAGCAAGGTGGTTCATGGAACATGAAAGCTCCAATTGAAACTTGAAAGAGACAACATATCATAGCACATTATTGAAGAGTATTGCATCTGTGCAAACAAAAACTAGTGAAAAGAAAAATAAGAACAATCAGCATTTGTATTATTTACTGCAAGGGGGGGCCTCCTCTCAGACTTTTTTCTCCTTTGTTTCTTTTTGGTCTTTCAGGAAACATGCTTCCCTCGGATTTCAAAACATTGATTTATGTTATTTCTGGGGAAACCACCCCACAACTTGACCTTCACCATATCAATCATCAGTGCCAAAGTAACGGTTGCCAAATTCTCCCATACCAGGTATCACAAGGAATTCTTAATTCAAAGCAACATCAATCTCCGAAGTGACAATTTTCAGTGATGGAAAATGTTTGCAAACACAATGGATTCCCTCTCAAGCCTGAAGTTAAATCATAAGATTAGTACATTACATGAAGGATGTACCATAACCAGTAACGAGAACCACTTACAGAGATGAGATTCAGGAATGTAATGTGGGATTCTGGAAATCCTTTCTCTATGAGTAGTTGAATCGCTTGGTTGGCAGAGTTCCCTATAAGGAAAGCAATCAAGAATGCTTTCAATTATCAGCCTAGGTAAATAATGTCCATCATATAATGATCCAGCCGGCAGGCACAGAGGATGCTACTAAAAGTTAAGAAATGTACGCGAGCATCGTATTTCCCTTTTCTCGGGTTCAGAAAAATAGGTGATTCATTTATCTGTAAATCAATAGCTTGTGTGCAATCACCTTCCTTTATTATTAGTATTTAAGAGAAGATAGTTTCAAGGTAACTTCCAAAAAGCACAATTTTAACTAACCATTTGGTGATGTTTCGGAAAATAAATGTGAAAATGACAGCTTTGTCCAATATAGAAGGGATCAGCCCCTCCAGTCATCAAACAGCAGTCTCAAATATTTTTCAACAAATAAATTAGTTTATGACATTCCATTGCTCTCTTTCTTGAATTCCTTCTGTTAAAAAATGAGCCTCTTATCAGAAGAGGGGGAAAGAGAGATGACTACAGCATAACAAATTATTGGCAGATACCAAGGAAATAGAAAGTGTGAAAAAACATCAAGATTACCTGTGGCAAGAACAGGATCTAGAAGCAGGACCTGTTTTTCTGAAATATCATTGGGCAGCTTCTCATAGACAAGCTCATTATATTGAAACCAAAAATGCATTATTAAAATTAATTCAATTTATTCATATAGGAACAAAGAGGGAAACACTCTTTCTAGAAAATCTTGTCCACAACGAATTATATTGATACCCGTTTGCCATTGTCCCCATCATGGTGAATCAGAATTTTTCCTAATTTCATTCCTTTGTGTAGAAAGTCGATTTGTTAGGAAAGTTTGAAAGGATTTGGATTCCTAATTTGTAGGAATTTAAGATTTGATTTTCTATTTTTTAGGAGGATTTTGAGTTTCCCTTTTTTTATTCAAATAGGTTAGTTTTTGAGGAAACACTTTTACTATTTAAACAGCTATGTATTGGTCATTCAATATATATAGATAAAAAAAACTGAGAAGATTTTCATTCTCAAAAATCTTCATGGTATCAGAGCCGCCTCTGGTACTTTAGAAACCCTAAGAAAATTCAATATTCATTCCCTCTATCCTATTCTAAGCCTTCAGATGATCCAGCATGACAACAGAGCATCAGAGTTCGGACATCTCAGACGTAACCAGTTCAGAGTTGCAGAGTGGCTACAGTTCCAGCGTTGCAGATAATGTTTCATTCCCAATCACCGGTCATAGACTTAATAGGAATAATTATCTGCAATGGTCCAGTTCAGTGTTCATGTTTGTCAGCGGGAAAGGCAAGGACGAGTATCTGATAGGAGAAATCATTCCTCCAAGTCCCGGAGATGCTTCCTACAGAATGTGGAAATCAGAAAACAATATGGTGAAGTCTTGGTTAATCAACTCAATGACCAATGACATTGGAGAGAATTTCCTTCTCTATGGTACAGCACACGAAATATGGGTAGCAGCTCAGGAGTTCTATTCCACCAAAGACAGCACATCAGCCATCTTTGAAATTGAATCCGCTCTTCATGATCTGCGTCAAGGGGGTCTCAATGTCACACAATATTATAATGCCCTTTCACGTCTCTGGCAGCAACTTGATTCTTTTGACGAATATGGATGGGAGTGTCCAGGAGATGCACGGAGATTCAGGAAAATCATTGAGAACAAAAGAATCATCAAGTTTCTTGTTGGATTAAACAAGAACTTGGATGAGGTTCGAGGTAGAGTAATGGCCACAAAACCTTTGCCAAGTATTAGAGAAATGTTTTCAGAGGTTCGCAGAGATGAGCTCAGAAAACGAGTAATGCTAGGAGAAGCCTCAAGTCTCAACAGCCCAGAAAATTCATCAGCCTTGGCAGCAAAAGGAAACCAAGGGAATGAGAGCAAGATGAAGAAAGGGAGACCATGGTATGAACATTGTAGGAAACCAGGCCATACCCGTGAGACTTGTTGGAAAATTCACGGCAAACTGAATGACTGGAAACCGACAAAACAAGGGGCTGAGAAAGAAGGTCGTGGAAATGCAGCGACTGTTGAAGAAAGTAATTCCAAGGACAGAATGACAGAATCTAGTCTGTTCAGCAAAGAGCAGATGGAGGCTCTTGAAAAGATGTTTCAAAAAGTTGTTGTCCAAAACAATACCACAGTAGGTTCATTGGCGGCCAAAGGTAATCACACATGTGTACTAACTGCAAATTTCAATCACCATAATGTATGGATTGTGGATTTAGGAGCCTCAGACCACATGACAGGGAAGAAATCAATATTGAAGGATTACAACCCATATAAGGGAAATTTGACTGTTAAAATAGCAGATGGCTCATTCTCAAGGGTGGAAGGCGTTGGTTTAGTATTTCTAAAAGATGAACTTGTCTTAAAAAATGTGCTTTATGTCCCGAATTTGGCTTGTAATCTGCTTTCAGTAAGTAAGATGGTGAATGACCTTAATTTCATTGCTAAATTTACCTCTGATTTGTGTGAATTTCAGATTTTGGAATCGGGGAAGATGATTGGCGATCTTTAGGATGTCTTCAGGGCTCTATCAACTTAAAGCAAATGGATCTCCTACAAGACAAACTCACAATGTTGCAAGTTTTTCTGTTCAAGGTCTTTCATTTGATTCTAATAAAGAGAATGAAGTTATGTTGTGTCACTATCGTCTAGGACACCCAAATTTCATGTATCTCCAAAAGTTGTTTCCTTTTTGTTTGTCAATAAAGATCCAAAGTTATTTCAATGTGAAGTGTGTCAACTCTCTAAGCATTCTCGTAATTCTTATCATATCCAACCTTACAAATCTTCAAATCCTTTTTCATTAATTCATAGTGATGTGTGGGGACCATCTAGGATAAAAAATATAAATGGTACTAGGTGGTTTGTTCTCTTTGTGGATGATCATACTCGATTGACTTGGTTGTTTCTAATGAAAGAAAAATCAGAGATTGGCCTTATCTTTAAAAAATTCAATACCATGATCCAAACTCAGTTTCAAACCAAAATCCAAGTCTTAAAGACTGATAATGCTAGAGAGTATTTCGAGAGTGTCTTGGGAGAGTATCTTTCAAACCAAGGGATAATTCATCAAAGCTCTTATGTTGATACCCCACAACAAAATGGGGTAGCCGAACGCAAAAACAGGCATATCCTAGAAGTTGCTCGATCTCTCATATTTTCCACAAATGTTCCTAAACATTTCTAGGGGGAAGCAGTTCTTACAGCAGTCTATCTCATTAACCGGATGCCTTCTCGAGTACTAAAATTCAAAACTCCACATCAAGTTCTACTTCAGTCCTTCCTTAATACTCGAGTCATGTCCACCATTCCCTTCAAAATATTTGGGTGTTCTGTGTTTGTCCATATTCACTTTCAACATCGTAGCAAACTTGATCCTAGAGCTCTTAAGTGCATTTTCTTAGGGTATTCATCCAATAAAAAAGGATACAAATGCTATTGCCCTAAGACTAGGCGCTTTTATAGCTCTATGGACGTGACCTTTTTTGAAAATCAACCTTTTTATTCCAAATCTGACATTCAGGGGGAGAACAGGATACAAGAATATCAGCTTTGGGAAATTGAGTCTCAAAATTCCATTCTAAATTCACCAAATCAAGTCACATGTCCTGTTTCCTCTTGTCCTATATCCACCAGGTTTGACCATTGTTTTAATGAGTCAATTATCACTTCCATTCCCAATTTTGACTGTCAACAAACCATAAATCCAGTTTCTAAAGATTCCTTGCAGGAAACAAAACAAAGTGAGTTTCGTGTCTATACAAGGAGATGTAAGCAACAAGGAGAAAAGGCCCTGCAGCCATCCTTGTACGGTCATAATTCTGAACTGCCACCAGAATTTACACAATCACAAGGTAAAACGGATTCTGAACTGATTTCTGGTGATTGTGAAGAAAAGGCTGAGTTGAATCAGGATGAGCATGAGCTTGAAACAATTGATGATAGGCTTATTGCTTTGAGGAAGGGAAGAAGGACATGTACAAATCATCCAATTCATAATTTCATCTCATACAGGAAATTATCTCCTACTCACAGTGCTTTTGTGAGTTCTATTGATGAAGTGCAGGTGCTGAAATCTATTCATGAGGCTCTAAAGATACTGGAGTGGAGAACAGCAGTTCTAGAGGAAGTAAAAGCATTGGAGAAAAATGAAACTTGGGTGGTGACAAAGCTGCCGCTAAGCAAGAAAGTGGTTAGTTGTAAGTGGATTTTCACCATTAAACATAATTCAGATGGAAGTGTTAACCGGTTCAAGGCTCGACTAGTGGCGAGAGGATTTACACAGTCCTATGGCATCGACTATCAAGAGACATTTGCACCGGTAGCCAAACTTAATACTGTAAGAATTTTACTCTCTCTAGCAGCTAACCTTGATTGGCCTTTATACCAGCTGGATGTGAAGAATGCATTTCTAAATGGAGACCTTGAGGAAGAGGTATATCTAGAGATTCCACCAGGTTTTGATGTAAAAGTCGATTCCAGCACAGTTTTCAAGCTCAAGAAATCATTATACGGGCTTAAGCAATCACCTCGGGCATGGTTTGATCGATTCACAAGGGCGGTGAAAAGGTTTGGATACATTCAATGTCAAGCAGATCACACAATGTTCATCAAGCACCTTGAAGCAGGTAAGAAAGCCGTACTCATTGTTTATATGGACAACATAATACTCACAAGGGACCAGTGTGAAGAACTACAAAAGCTTAAGACCTTTTTGGCCAAAGAATTTGAAATCAAAGACTTAGGAAATCTTAAGTATTTCCTAGGAATGGAGATTGCTAGATCTAAACAGGGAATATCGGTCTCACAAAGGAAATATGTGTTGGATTTGCTAAAGGAAACTAGTATGCTTGGCTGTAAACCGGTTGAAACACCTATGGATGCAACTACAAAATTCAGAATTCAGTCTAGTGAAAGTCCTGTGGATAAAGGGAGATATCAACGGCTGGTTGGGAAACTTATTTACCTATCCCATACCCGACCAGACATAAGTTTCGCTGTGAGTGTTTTTAGTCAGTTTATGAACAATCCGACCGAAGAGCACATGGAAGCAGTGTATCGAATTTTGAAGTACCTGAAATTAACTCCAGGACAAGGTTTATTCTTCAAGAAATCAGCAGAAAGAGGTATGGAGATTTTCACAGATGCAAACTGGGCAGGATCAGCCACTGACCGGCAGTCAACCTCCGGGTATTGTACCTTTGTTTGGGGAAATTTGGTGACATGGAGGAGTAAGAAATAGCCAGTGGTAGCAAGAAGTTCAGCTGAAGTCGAATTCGGAGCACTAGCATTGGGAATTTGTGAAGGAATGTGGCTAAAAAGACTGTGATGAATTAAAAGTTTCTATTGTAGGTCCTATGAAGATGCTATGTGACAACCAATCTACTATTAGTATAGCAAAGAACCCGGTGCATCATGACCGGACTAAACACGTGGAGATTGACAGACACTTTATTAAAAAAAAAGATTGAAGACAACATCATTGATCTATCTTACATTCCTACAGGACACCAAACGGCAGACATTCTCACTAAAGCTTTACCAAGGAAGTCATTCGAGTTTTAGTATCCAAGCTTGGATTGCATAATATTTACAATCCAGCTTAAGGGGGAGTGTAGAAAGTCGATTTGTTAGGAAAGTTTGAAAGGATTTGGATTCTTAATTTGTAGGAATTTAAGATTTGATTTTCTATTTTTTAGGAGGATTTTTAGTTTCCCTTTTTTATTCAAATAGGTTAGTTTTTGAGGAAATACTTTTACTATTTAAACAGCTATGTATTGGTCATTCAATATATATAGATAAAAAAAACTGAGAAGATTTTCATTCTCAAAAATCTTCACTTTGCAACACGCATGCAATGCATTTTCCATGCTTTCGCCACTTAACATCACAATAGAAACATGTTAGCATATATCAAAACAAAAAAAGGAAAAAAGGAAACCCGCTAAAATATAATGTGCAGTAGAAAATTCCTCTATAAAGCTCTATGCCAAGCTTCTAGAATCACATGCTGAAGATCAGACTTTAAGATTCATCAGAGTTATAAGATTGAAATTGGCACCACCACTCTAAATTCAAGTACAAATGCCATCCAACTAATTGAGAAAACGAAACCTCAGTGAGAGGCTGAGAGCTCACCTTCAAAATTGCAACAATCAACCCCAGCACACATCGACCCTGATGTAAAATAACAGAATTTTTTCAGAGTTATCAATTTTAGGCCAAAATAATGTAAAGATGAAACAAGACAATAGATAATTTGAACTGATAACAAGTAAATATACCAGGTTAATCAACATAAATACTACATGGCCAGAAGTAGCAATAAACAGGAGGGAGAGAGCAAGAGTTCTAAATTCTAAAAGAATCAACACATTGGCAAGCCAATAGTAGAGGCACACACATTTTCACAAAGTTAATGCATTGAATAGCAGAAATGAGCTAAAGCCTTGCTATTCATTATTCCTAACACACCTGTTGGAGTGACTACTTGCTTCTTAGTGAATGGCAAATGGCAAATGGGCCAAGGCCATGTTCCACAACCTAAAAGTCAAAATCAGGGAAACAATAACATTTTTCAGCATGTCTGAACCCTGATCTCAACACAAACAAGCACATGCGCGCGCATACAGTAATGAATTTCAGCTAAGCAATGGAAACAGAGTTTACCAGCCGAATAAGTCGATCCGAATAAAAATACCAAATCATGCTTCGATATTCCTCGGTCTCAAATCAGTGTTTGCACACCTCTTATCTGAAACACGGTTCTCCCACATGATAATAAACCAAGAAAACTAATAAAAACCTTATATAGCTAAAAAGAGCAAGCAGTAAACGAACTCCATATCATACTACAAGGCAGATAGAGAAACTTTGAGATCACAATTATTATCTTAAGTTAGTGATGATGTCCTTTCATGGGCACTGGCTTGGCATGCACAACAAATTATGTGCTCAGCATTAACAAGCAAATGTATCTAATCCGTATTTCTGTTTCATTACAGAATTAAATCCAGAAAATAAAGTAAAAATAAAATCAATAATACAAACACATAAGAAGATATATCTGGAACGTTGACTGAATCATCACATACACATTGGGATATATTTTGCAGATGTCATGCTGACCAAGCTTCGAGGTATGATTACATCAGCGTACTTAGAATATATTATATTAATGCATACTAATTATAATCTCGTTTATTAGAAGAACATTAATGCAAGGATTATAAATTATTTAATTATTAATTTTTAAGATTACACGGGATTTTCTATCTTATCTCGTACTTGATTATTTCTTTTATCCGTTGTCTTCCCAACTTGCTATGATTTTTTTAATATTTCTTGACGTATGTGATTTGTCAATCTCCGTGTCATTTTTAGACTATGGCTCAAGTGGGCCATTTTCACTGCACGTGTATTTTTTTTTTAAAAAGAAAGTAAACCTTTCCATTGGTCAAATTGCCAACGAATACATGATATATGTTCGAAATTCATCCAACCAAATAACAGTTTCCTTCTTTTACAAGGCTATCTTAGCTAATAAATGAGTAATACTATTACAAAGTTTGGGGGTATACTGAAACTTTATAATTCTGGAAATTCTTCTTGATTTCTAGAATTTAAGAAATCACCCAAAAAATTTCAATCATACTGCTTTTCTTTTGGTTTACTAAGTCTACTACTTCTTGCGAATCGGATTCCAAAATCACATGAGTTCCACAAGCTTTTAACGCCACCTGTACACCCCATTTTATAGCTGCAACTTCTGCCATCGCCACATTGCCAAAAAGCTTCTCAGTTCTAACAGCAGCAACTATACATTTGCTATCAAAATTTTTTACCACAACGCCCAAGCCAATCACTTGCTTTTCAACATCCACGGCAGCATCTACATTTACTTTTATCCAGCCCCTTGGAGGCGGGCACTACTGATTTTGCTTTCTAAATTCTCTGCTTTTGCCATAAGCCATCTCTAGTTTTTTAAGCCTTTTAAAAGCCTCTACAACTGACTTTGCACTTGCTATTAGTCGGATTGGGTTTTCTTTTTTTCCTTCGAACAACCATTCTAGCCTTCTAAATCACCCAAAGTAATGCTACAATTGACTCCCTATTTAATATGGCTTGCTAATGAGGCAAGAACTGGAGCAGCTGGTTTATGCCGTAAAAAAAGTTCTCCCTGGAACTCTGTTGTTCATTGAGAGTTTTTCCAAACCTTCCTTGCTATTTGACACCGCAGCAGAGCATGAGATATGGTATGCACATGACAGTAGCAGATTTGGCATAATGGCTCTTTCAAAATTCTTTTCTTCTATAGATTTTCTGTAATAGGAAGTAAATCTTGGGCAGCTTTCCATAGAAAATTTTTTATCTTTTCTGGAAGAGCCATCTTCCAAATGATACTCCATTGGTTTTGTGTAGAATCTAAGCAGCTTGGATAATCCGGGAACTTTATCCTCATTGCCATTTAATATCCTCTCCTGACTGAGGATTGTCCTCTCTTATCATAGTGCCAAATCAGTTTATCCTCCTTCAATCTTCTAGAGAGTGGGATTTGCATGATGGCTGTAGCATCCTCTGGTCTAAAGTGCTCATAAATCAAAATTTCCTTCTAATGTTGCTCTTCATCAATCAAGTTTGCTACTGCAGTGTTGTAGGCCATTGTTAGAGCTGAGATTGGCCGAAAGGTAGAAGGTCTTGGTATCCAATTATTCTAATAAACTTGAATCTTCTGCTCTAACAATGGCCTACAACACTGCAGTAGCAAACTTGATTGATGAAGAGCAACATTAGAAGGAAATTTTGATTCTAGAGAGTGGGATTTGCATGATGGCTGTAGCATCCTCTAGTCTAAAGTGCTCATAAATCAAAATTTCCTTCTAATGTTGCTCTTCATCAATCAAGTTTGCTACTGCAGTGTTGTAGGCCATTGTTAGAGCTGAGATTGGCCGAAAGGTAGAAGGTCTTGATATCCAATTATTCTAATAAACTTGAATCTTCTGCCCATTCCCGATTCTCCACCTAGAGCCTTGTTGGATCACTTGCCTTCTCCACAACACACTCTTCCAAATAAATGATGGTTTGGATCTCATACCAACCTCCATAAATCCCGAATATTAAAAATATATGGCTTTCAAAACTCTTGCCACCAGTGAATTTGGGAACTGCATAATTCGCCATCCTTGTTTCGCGACAAGAGCTTGGTTGAAACATGTAAGATCTCTAAAGCCCATTCCTCCTTTAGCTTTGGCTTGGCTCATCCTTTCCCATTTCACCCAATGAATGCCTCTCTTGTCTTGTTTTTATCCCTACCATAATCTAGCTACTGCTTTTTGGATGTCCTCGCACAGGCTTATGGCATTTTTAAATACACTTATGGCATATGCTAAGATGGCTTGTGCTATAACTTTGATCAGCACCTCCTTGCCACCACTTGAAAAGAACTTGTGCTGCCAACTTGCTATCTTATTCAAAACTCTGAGCTTTACTTCATTAAAAAAGCTCTTCGACTTTCTCCCTATCATTGATGACAGACCTAGATACGTTTCATGACGAGATACAACATTCAACTTGAAGATATCCTTTATGCCATTGACTTGATCATCTTTGGTGCTGCCACTAAAAAATATAGATGATTTATCAAAGTTAAAAATCTGCACAGACGCTTTCCCATAACACTCAAAGATAGCTTTTAAGTGTTTACAGTCTGCCATTACTACTCTAGAGAAGATTAGGCTATCATCCATGAATAACAAATAGGAAATTGACGACTCTTTGCCAAAATGTATCCCATGAAGAAACCTTTGTTGTTCTGATTGCATAAGGGGGTTGGAAAATACTTCTGCACAAATTATGAAGAGGTAAGGTGATAAAGGACATAATTGCCTGAGGCCTCATTGAGGTTGAATCATCCCTGCAACTGATCCATTAATAACAATAGAGAAAGGGATTGTGGTAACACAATTCATAATCAGCTCCACCAGTTTACTAGAAAGACCTATCTTTAGCATTGTTTGTTTCAAAAAGCTCCACTTTATTCTATCATAGGCCTTACTAATGTCTAACTTTAGAGCCACAAACCCATGTTTTTTCCTTTTACTATGGTGAATTTTGTGCAAACATTCATACCCTACAATAATATTATTAGTGATCAGCCTATTTGGGATGAATACACTTTGAGTAGGGGATATCACTTGGTGGAGGATATGTTTTAGCCTATTTGCAATTGTTTTGGCTATAATCCTGTAAATTACATTACACAAACTTATTGGCCTAAAGTTAGATACTCTTAATGGCTTATGAATTTTTGGGACCAAAACAATATGAGTGTGGTTTAGTGGAGCGATTGTACCTCTTTCGTTCAGAACATGAAGACAGGTAGAGATGACACCTTGCTTCACTAAGTCCCAGTGCTTTTGAAAGAAAGCTGCTAGCAATCCATCAGGACCAGGGGCTTTGGTTGGGCACATTTGGTAGTTCTAGTTGGTCATTCATATCAAAATTCACCTTTGGTGTTAGGCCTGCAGCGCTGTCTCTATTTACTCCTTAGTGGGGTTGGATGTTACAAATAAATTCTTGAAGTAATCACAGAACTCTTTATTTATTTCATCTCTATCTTCAGTCCAAACACCTTGCCAGTTTATAATCCCCCAGATTTCGTTCTTTCTTTTCCTTACTGAAGCTTGTAAATGAAAAAACTTCGTATTCTTATCGCATTCCTTTAGCCAATCTGCTCGAGATCTTTGCTTCCAATACACCTCTTCGTCTACCAGCAATCTTTCAATCTGTCCCTCAACACTTCTGATCTCATTAATTTCTTTATATTGCTTAGCATTGTATTTTAGTTATGTGAGGTTTTTCTTCAACAGTTTCACCTTGTCTTTTCTACCTTCAAACTACTTCTTACTCCATGATTTCAGTTGAACTATTGAACTGATGGCTGCCTTATTAAAGTTACGAACAGGATCCTCTCTACTCCAGTTACCAAGTTTCGTCCATTTTTCTTTCACTATACGTTTACACTCCTCGTAATGGCTCCACATATCCTCATAATAGATTCTTGGATATGATCTCTTTTTATAGCTCACGATATGTATTTTTTCTTTCATTTCTAACATTACAGGGCTATGATCAGAGCACCATGTATCCAAGTTCACAACATTCAGCTCAAAAGAGTCGTTTTCCCAATCTTTACTCCCAAGGAATCTATTAAGCCTCTCTTCAACAAAATGAGGATAAAATTTTCTATTGGACCAGGTAAAGGGATAGCCTTTGCCTCATAAATCCATCAGGTTGTAGTCATTTATAGCCTTTTTAAATTCAACCATCATACCAACATTTCTATCTTTTCCTCTAAGTTTTTCATTCAAATTCAGAACTTCGTTAAAGTCACCAAAGCATAGCCAGGGAAAAGAAAATAAACCTGCAAGCCTCTTCAGCAAACTCCAAGTATGCTATTTTTGCATCACTTCTAGATGACCATAAATTCTAGTATATCTCCAGTTCTTTCTATTTGCCCTGTTGATCACAGCATCTATATGATGGTTGCTATAAGAAACAATATTCACATCCACCTCATTGCTCTATAACATTGCCAAACCACCCTCTATTCCACTTCTACTGACATTAAAGTAATTGTCAAAACCTAGCCTTTTACCAATATTTACCATCTGCACAACCGTCATCTTTGTTTCACATAAGAAGAAAATTATGGGCTTATGTTCTTGGAGAATGTCTTTCAGAGCTAGGAATGTCCGGGTATTCCTCAAACCCCAGACATTCCAATTTATGATTTTCATGGTTATCGGTGGGGCTAGAGACCAACCTCCACCGATATCTCTTTCATTGTTGAATTTGTTGTCTCTGTTTCCTCTTTAGTTGTTGCATCCGAGCTCCATTTTAACTTTGTTGCAGGGGGTCGCATAACATCAGGTTTTGAATACTCTCACTTAGGCTCACTATCCTTGTTCTCTTACTATTTGGCCTGGTTTCTTTAGTCTCGGAACTGGCTCGCTTGAAAGCATTTGATATAGCTTTATTGTTTGCTTTTTCATTTAAGCTTCAGGCATGGCTTTTCCATCTCCTCCACTTGGGCTTTGGTTTATTTAAAAGGAGTTCATTTTCTATCACTTCTTCGTCCAAGTTCATTTGGCCTATAGAGGCTGTTTTGGGCTGATGCATTCGTTGGCCCACCATTGGATTTTTCCTTTCCTTCATTCCCTCTTTCTTTGTGTTCTCTTTCGTGTTTCCTGCCTTTTGGCACAAGTTTTCAGGTGTTTCCTCATTTTCTGCTACACAATGCTGCCATTTGCTGTCATCTTGCTGCCTTCTCGATTCTTCTCCTTGGATCATTAATGTTTTCTCAGCTGTCCCTTCCACGTGTCTTAATCTTGTTTGGGAGTTGCTTGCTTCTTCTTGATGTTGGGTCGATTTTCACCTGTTATCTCCATTTGGGTTTGGGTGTTTTGGGTGGGGGGTCTTTGTACTCTCCAATTCTGCACCTTCATTCCTGCCTCTCCTTAGTTCTTTGTTTTCTCTTCCCTTGCTCTTCTGGAATTTTATATGGTCAGCCAGCGAAATGGCTTTCAATCAGGCCCAATATGGTAATTCCTCATTAGGTTGGCCTTTGTATATAGCACATTCTCTAAATTGGTGGCCAATATAGCCACAGCAAAAACAAAAATCTAGTAGCTTCTCATAAACCACCCCTACTGGAATTTCTACCCCATCTTCTTGTTGGATTCTAGCTATCCTTTTTAAATGTTTTGTGATGTCTATCGAAATCTTGACTCGCACACATTCTCCAAAACAATTCCCTATTGCATCCGTAGTTATATCTTCCACTTTTCCAATCATTGATCCAATTACATGGATTGTGCTTATGTCCATACACATCAATGGCACATTGTACTACACGTGTATTAAACATTGTCATAGTCACTAATTTTGGTGTCAAGAATTTTTTAGTTGACAATGGATTAAAGACTAATCATAAACACCATAATATAGGACTAAAACCCAAATTAAGAAAATGGTTGATTAAGTTATTAACATATTTACTATAGTCTATAACCATAAATAAAGGTGTTCAAAATCCAATTCAATTCTATTAAACTAATTGATCCAATTTAGTCCAATCTAATTTTAGTTAGATTGACTTTTTGATTGGATTGGACTGAATTATAAAATAGAAAATTCAATGTTATTGGATTAGTTTGTAGATCCATGTGTTTAAATATAATACAAACTAATCCAACCAATTAATTTTTGTTTTATTTATTTATTTTTTAAAAAGCTAAATATCGCTTTTATATTTAACTTACAAAAGAAACAAACCTACCTTTCCTAAAATATGTAAAATAAAACCAAATTTTGCATAACTATAAATATATAATAATAATAGTGTATAAATTATAATCCGAAACGAATATTTGCTTTCAATATCTAAATTTCAATTACTTGTTTTTTCAACCATATGATAATAAAATACATGAATAGTGAAATATTAAAGGAGTTGATTCTTTTTTCAATTGTTAATTTTTAGAACTCTAGAGGGCAGTTGGTGATTTTTATTTATAAATTTTTATTGTAATCGGATTAATTGGATTGGATTTAATTAAATTTGGATTTTTATTTATTTGGATTTTATTTGATTTCAATAAGTGATTAGATCGGATTGGATCCAAAATATAAAATACAATATATAATTGATTGAACTTGAATTTGACGAAATCCAATGGATTTGAGCTATTGAACACCCTTAACCATACGTGTAATATTGACACTTGACTGGACCATATTGAGGTTTAAAGTTAAACTTCCACAATTTAATAGGATTAATTAACATGGATAATTTGGTTTCATAAAGCTGATGTATGTCAAGGGATTGCAAACTGATCTATCTAAGGTGGATATCCGTATATTCAATCCAACTAGATTGGATAATGTGCATCCAAAACCTTTAAACCTTTTGAACATGGTATGGTTATTTCTTAAAATATCCAATTAGATATTGGATAAATATATATATTAGATCGAAATCGAATATACAATCTATTTACTCGATTTTAGGTTAAAAAATTATAATCCGTAAAATTATAATTAAAAAATTAAAACTAATAAAAAGTAATGTCATTTCCCTTTTCATATTTTCAATTTAGGAAACACTAAATTATCTCCATTCATTTCACATGCCAGCTGCTTGTCACTCACCAGCTACTAATATAAGCTTGCTGCTTGTCGCTCGCAGGCTATTGATATTAGTTTATTCATTTCAAGTTTTCTTCAATTCACAACTTTATCCTCTCCTATTCAACATTGCAGTTTCTTCTTCTTCTTATTTATAATATCAGTTTGTTGTGAGTAATATAATTAGCATATTTACACTTGTTGAGAAATCTGTAGATTTAAGTTCAGTCTTTGACTAAAATAAACCATTTGAGAATTTGAAAATTATTACCGCATAAATCAGGTAATTATATTACTCCAGACATTGATATTTTAATCAAATTGTATACAGCAATAATTTTTAAATTCTCAAATGGATCATTTTAGTCAAAGACTGAACTGCACTTGAAAAATTTCTCAACAACAAATGTAAATAAGGTAATTATATTATTCTAGACTTTGATATTTTAATGTGGTGAAAAATGAATAGAAATAGGTGTATTGTATGAGAACGATAGGGATATGTTGGTTATTTCAATATCTACAATTGATTCGTAATTTGCTTTTAGTGTTGTTGTTCTGTTTTTAAGCCTACATCATAGTAGACTTCATCTGAGTATCTTACAAGCTTTAATGTGTACTCAAAATTCGATATGGGCTCATCAAGAGGTATAAAACTCATTTCACATTTGCATTCTTTCTATTTCATCTGCATTTTAGAAAAAAATTATAGAATTTCTAAAGATAGGATGATGAATGAAGAAGAAATAAATGGAAAAGTGACTGATAATGAAGAGACACGGTCCTATTCTACATAGTGTTTTATTGATTTATTTTTTAGTTTGTGGTCGATGCTCATTAGGATGCTCAACTATTTATAATCATGCCCATGGATAATACAAATTATTTACTTGTTTAATGTTTTTATTTTAATTTGCAGATTTCTGATAATGGTCAAGTTGGAGATTGAAGCGTTACATGTCATAAACAAGGCTTATTAAAAGATGGAACCTTTGTCTTTAGTTTGAAGTTAATGTGTAATTTTCATATTAATATTTCTTTTTGTGAATTCATAGTTCTGATATTTGCATTTAGAATGTTTATTATCTAATTTGATATTAGAATCTGATATTGGTTTAACTATTCTATGTTATTACTATTTTCATTTAATATTTTTTTGTATTTTTTAATTCAGTAAAAATTAATAACCACGGACTTCCATACCCATATGGATAAAATCCAAATTCATATTTAACATCTAAAACTGCACATGAATATGGATGGATCTATCCAAATTCATATCCAAATTCATGGATAATTGTGGATGTAAATGGGAAATATCCATAACCATGAGTTGCAGCACTTCGTAGTTCTGGCAAGCCTTCACTCTCTAGCTGCTGTCCTGAATCTGCAGTGCTGAAGGTTTTTAAGTTGTGCGTGTACTTAGAGGCTCCCTTATTTGCTGGATACATTACTGTAGTGTCACTTCACTGGGCTGCTAATTTTGCATGAGAAATTTCATTTGCTAATTTCAGGTCAATTTAATTTCGGTAACCCACCCTGATTAGACTCTCTTTTAACATTTGCCATAAAACTATCAGCAGTATAATTATTAATTAATCCACTGCATTTACACAAGCATATATGCAGCCACAAATAGTTCTAGCTTCTCTTAACTAAACAGCTTGGGTACGGAGGAGCAATCTAGTTAGCATTTTACAAAAAGGGGAAAAAAAAAAGTTAACAGGATTCAAAAGGCCTGTAAACGCATTAGAAACTGGATATGTTGCCGGAGTAGATATTGACATACTATCATTCATCAACAAATTCCATGACTTTTCGAACTGCATTTCATTGAAATTACTGGTTGCGCGATACAGATAACTTTCACAATCCCTAAATAACACCAATCCTCACTAATCAAGAAACTTTTTACTGCCGATATACAAACACACAACATCAGACAACTTAAAATAACATGAATCCAACAACGGATAAGAAAATAGTCATTCTCGAGGTCAATAATAGAGAAACCTGAAGTCGATCTCCACAAAGACTCCATCCTGTTACATAGCGCCATGTACCCAATATGGCGCCCTAAAAGTTTGACCACCACCGTGTGTTGCCACGGCTTAATCAACTGAGCGTGAATCTTCTGGGAGAAGGAGATAGAAGGCATAATATCATCACTATCTATCACAATGTCTTCCGGATCAAAAATTCGTTCATCCTCCCGGCCAACAAATTCTTCTTCAACTGCCATCTGTGACTCCATTAATTTGTCTCGGAAAGATAAAGAAATTGGATTGTCACTATCTACTCCTTGAGCCCTAAACTTGGCTTTCTTAGTTGACCGATCATCATTCATGGGCCGGGGGAGTTTTTCTCCAGGTTCGTTCTTTTTTTTTTTTTTTTAGGAGCAACGAAGCTTGAACGCTAAATAGGCCAAGAAGGAAATAAATAATATTATTGTTATATAAATAATAATTTTTTGAATTATTATTATTATTATTATTATTTAAGTCTTATTATTTATTCTCTTTGGAAGAGGATTCTATTTCTATTCTATCATAATGGACGTGAGCTTATAATATGAATAATATATAGATTCTTTTTATTAAAGTAAAGATACCTTTTTTTAGCTTAATTTGTATTTATAAATATTTAATAAGTTTATTTTCACTCAATTAATAATTAACTACTTTTCAATTGTTATTCTTAAAAATTTCATCTCAAGTAATGAGATGAGTCATCCATTAGTAAAAATTTCACAGTTAATGAAATTATTTATTTAATTCATTTACTCATCCACGGAATATACCATCACCCCTTAATTAATGATATCACAAAGAATTTAGGGTTATTTTTTGTAACTTGTGTATGATTTTCTGACAGTTACATTAAAAAAAGTAAATTAGCTTTTATCTAACCAGAAAAAAGTTTAACTTTAGAAGTAAATATTATATTTTAAAAAAATCTCTATCAAATATACTTATTTCTTAAATTATAGAACCTAATCTATTTTTTATTTTGATTTACAATGACATAAAGGTAAACTAACCATATTTAATGTATTTTTTATTTATAAAAAAAGATCCCACTTATATTCAAATATTAAAAAAAAGAAAGAAACTAACATATAATTCAAATTTTTATATTCAAACTCATTTAGGACTCAAAAAAATTCAGATACATTGGGAAAAAAATAAATGACTACCTAACGTTATCTTTTTCATAATAAACCCGCTACAAAAATTTTTAAAAATCAAATGTTTCCTACTTTGCGCTTCTCTCCCTCCCTCTTAGTGTGAAATAATCAACGAGCCAATATTTTTGTTGTAAAATTAAATCTAATGTTGAAGCTTAAAAGGGGGTAAATACTTATTTAGTCCTCATATTTTAATATAATTATCCATTTGATCCTTATATTTAAAAGAAAACCTCTAGATATCCAATGTTGTTAAATACGTTACAATCCTACCCTTACTTTTTGTTTCTTTTTACAATAACACCCTTACAATAATATTTTTGGGGATTTTAGTGAAAAGAAAAAAAATTGATAATTAATCATACTAGCCTTATAAGTAACATAAAAACTTGCCCAATTTTTTATATTATTATTTTGTTTTTAAGGTTAATTCAGTAAATTAATTTTTTATAAAATAATTATTAGTAAGATTGTTGT
This sequence comes from Luvunga scandens, assembly GCA_030449905.1. Classification (NCBI taxonomy): domain Eukaryota; kingdom Viridiplantae; phylum Streptophyta; class Magnoliopsida; order Sapindales; family Rutaceae; genus Luvunga; species Luvunga scandens. The sequence continues at coordinate 778,820 of JASUUG010001122.1, read as the reverse complement.
AAGGTTAATAAAAATTACTTTAAGTTGGCTAATTAATTTATAAATAATTATTAGTAAGATAATTGCACTGTAAAAAATAATAGTTCTTTTATATTGTTGTGTACTGCTTAATTTGCTAAAATTAACTTTTTTAAAGATAAATTAATCAATATCAATAATATTATTATAAAAACTAAGAAAAAGTAAGAACAATAATGTAACAAATTTAACTATAAGAGCATTTTGAGATATTTTAAAACTATAGAGACTAAACGGATACTTAAGTTAAAATATAGAGACTAATTAAGCATTTACTCAAAATTGTACACTAATTAATAATTAGTCTAGGTATTGAAATGCTTGCCAAGTAAGTACTACACATTAGACATGTAAAAAATTATTTTGCTTTTCATTTAAACTAATAATCATCATAATAAACAATAAACTAGATTAAATTAATAATGTTTGCCTAGTGTGGTATATGTTGGCGTAAATTTTATCCTAATTTATCATGTGGTAATTCAACCAAGGATGATCCCTTTAAGACTAGGATTCCTCTTTGTTGGATCTAATAATAATAGATTTCTCCTTTAGGTTGATCTTAATGGACCTTTAAGTGTTCTCCCAGGAGTCTGCTTCGTTAGGAGATGAGGATGTCTTTGTTTGATGATACTCTACAAACACAAGAAAATGATCAAAGGGCTAACTTTGCCGACGTAAACCCTTCGACGGAAATATGAATTTAGAGAAAGAAAATCTAAGAGAGAAAATCAACATTTTCCCTTAAGTTAAATTTTTCTTACTTTTAGTGAGAATATAAGGCATATTTATATGCCCTATATTGATTTGACTTAAGTCCTACTTACTTTAGTGACAAGTGTTATTGTTTATATGAAATCTAGTGACACTTATCTTCTTGTGCCCATGTTGATTGACACATGTATATGCAAACTTTCCTATGAATCATAGGAGGAAGCTCCTAAGATCTTAAGATCATAGGAACCGTAGAACCTAGGTGGTTTGTCCTAAGATAGGTTCCTAGGAGTCTTGAAACCTTGAAACCTAGGAGGCTTATCTTAGGTGGTTTATTCTTGAAAACTATGAGGTTTATTCTGGGTAATTTGTTTTACGATGATATCCTAGGAATCTTGAAACTTTTAAGGCCTTAGAGCCTTACCTCCTAAGAAGTTTATCCTAGATAGTTTATCTTAGAATAAGTTTCTAATAGCAATGGAACCCTTTGGGTCTTAAAGTCCTATCTTTAAGAAGATTTATCCTAAGTGATTTTTCCATTTTATCATAGGCTAAATTTGGTCCCTAGCTGAGCTTATTGTATTTTTTGTCCAATGGTTACCCCCTTAAGTCTAAATTTAAGTCCAAATTTTTTAAAATAAAAAATCTAGACTTTCATTTTATTGATTCTAGGATTTTTGTCCAAAAAAATTTGTCCTCAGATTTTATTGCAGGAGGATTTTTCTCCAAGGATTTTTTCCTTGAATTCTATTCTAGGAGGATTTTTATCCAATGATTTCTTATTGCTGCCTTTTAATTCCATCCTCAAGAGAATTTTTCTGCAAGGGTTTTTCCTTGAATTCCATTCTTTCAAGGATTTTTCCTCGAATTCCATCCTTCGAAGGATTTTATCCTTGAATTTCATCCTTCAAGGGATTTTTTCCCCTTGAATTCCATCTTGAAGTTTTTGTCCTTAAATTCCATCCAATGAGGATTTTTCTCCAAGGATTTTATCCTTGAATTCTATTCTTAGGAGGATTTTATCCTTGAATTCCATCCTTAGGAGGATTTTTCTACAACGATTTTTTCCTTGAATTTGATCCTTAAGAGAATTTTTCTCCAAGGACTTTTATCCTTAAATTCCATTCTAAGAGGATTTTTCTCTAAGTACTTTTATCCTTAAATTCAATCCCTAAGAGGATTTTTCTCCAAGAATTTTTTCGTTGAATTACATCTTTAGAAGGATTTTTCTACAAAGGTTTTTTTTCCTTGAATTCCATCCTAAGAGAATTTTTCTCCAAGGATTTTCATCTTCAGATGATTGAATTTTAGAAATTTAAACTATCTTAGGATGATTTTTCTCCAAGGATTTTTATGCTAGGATGATTTGTTTCCATCCTTAGATGATTGAATTTTATCCTAAGATAATTCATTTCCATCCTTACTTGCCTTAATTGTAGATCATTTTTAATTGGATAAGATCCTTTTCCTTTCTATATAATGCTTCATTTTCCATTCTTCTTTCTCACTCAAGAATTTTCAAGAGAAAAGAGCATAGGTTAGAAAAGAAAGCTCTCAAGTCTCAAAAGAGAGAGGGTAGTGATTCAGAATGCTTGATAGCAGTGTTCATAATGGCTATGATTATTTTCCAATGACTTTTTATTGAACTTCTAGTAATTTTTTGGCAAATTTACATTGAATTTTTAGTGATTTTCAAATGAATTTTCAGTGATTTTCGATGAGTTTTTATTTTTTAATCATTATCATCATCATCATCATTTCTTCTACTACTATTATTATTTTCTTCTTAAGAGAGTAATCATTGGTCATTCTGACTTTATGGGTTTGTCTTAGTTCAAGAAGAACTAGTGATGAAATGATCAAGGATAAAAATATAGTGATGGATGTTATTCCCTTGATAACTATTACTGCTACTATGAGTAATGTAGGTAGTTGTTAGTTAAAAGAGAAAATAGATGAGAATAGTGGTGTGTATACAAATGAAATAACAGAAAAAAGAGAGGTTGTCACCTTAGAAAGTTCTGAGGATGAAGATAAGCCTGTGGTTAAAGATACATATTCATGGTAGATGAAGACGATTAAATGTGGGTTAGGTGAAATGTCCCTTGAGATTTTTGCTATTCAAGTATAACAACCCGTAGGTCAATCACATTTCATTGTGTTTCATTTAAGAGGAGCATTACCAATCCTCTTAAGGACTTTGTTGGGATTACTAGATGTATGTTACATTCTAGATAAAACTTCCATCCAGCCTTCTATTCGGAGGATATTACATCCTTAGGACTTGTCATAACTCAGCTTACTCTTAAAGCTTAATATTGTATCATTGGAATATGGTCTCTTTGGCATCACTTAGAATTCGAAGATCCTACCTTAGTTGAATTCAAGAGTCTTTTTCATCTATAGAGGTGTCCTAAAGCTAAAGATTTTTTGTGTCTGTTTAAGACAAGATTCTTTTTCATAATGAACATAATCACCACGACGAGACTTAAAAACCTTACTATTTTTTATTAGAGGAAGTTAGGAGTTCGAAACAAGTATAGAACATCCTAAATCTAGAATCCAGACTTGATATTTTCAACCAAGTAAGATATTTTCAACCAAGTAAAATTTCACTTTCTCGTTAGTTCTTATTATGAGTTCTTTTTATAACTCAAGAACTAATTTTTCTTCCTTGGTTTTGCAAATCATGGACTTGCTTTGACTTTTCAGTTGATGAGGAAAGAAATATAGCAAAAGCTTTAAGCCTTAGCTTGGGTAAACGTAGCATCTTAACTACTTGCTCTATTCCAAGCATCCCATTTTCTAATAAGGAAACTTTAGTAATGTCTTGGACACAATTTTCTTAATGCCTCTCTTGAAAGTGAGAAAAAAAGAGGCTCTAAATATTATTCAAAAGAAACAAAAGAAATAAGTTGAATTCACTTCTCAAACTATATCTCAAGCTTAGCAGATTGCAGTCGTTGTTCCTCCTTTTCCTTATCTATTTGAGAAGGGAGTTTATGATCTTGCATCATAGACTCCCTTGGTTAATTAGTCCTTTGTATCTCTCTACTTTTTGACTTGTTAAAGGACATTGAGATTGTCGTATATTCTTTTCTTGTTACAATTTTGATGCTAATATAAAAGCGGTTGACAAGCTCTTGAAAGAGCTTGGTAAAAAATTTGATGATAGCAAGCCAACTGAGGATGATGCCTCTGAGACATGAATTGATAAGGGAGATGTGGATGGTACAAAGGACACTTACTTGACTAAGGAAATATCTATAGTTATACTAAGTTGGAGATCATTTCCCATATGTTCACCTATTAAGCAATAGCATGACGATGTTTAATATACTAAGAATTTTTTAGGATGACGAGGATTTTTTAGCTTAGAAGTTTTTTAGCGTTTTGATTAATACTAAAAAGTATACATTTAATAAGTTTAAAATTATTAATATTTCACTTTCAGTATTAATTAATGTCCTCATTGTTCTTAAATTATCTTAAAGCTCCTCTAATAAATTTTTATATTAAAATTAATTTGCAGTTAGTTAATTTTTTTTATTGTAAATATTTCAGGAATAAAGAGGAAATTGGAACTGAAAGCAGGAATAAAGAATAATTGCTGAAGCCATTCGAATGCATTATTGAGAAGATGTAATTAATGAAAATAAATATTTTTAAAAAATAAAAAATATATAATGATAATGCTGTGATCGTAAGATTTTGCCACCTAACCAACACACCTTTCAATATATATATATATATATTATATAAAATAAAATAAATATTAATAAAAGAAAAGAAAAAAATATGCATTAAAGGCGAGAAAATGCAAATAGTAAAGGAACCAGGGAGATGAAAAAGAGAAGAGAGGGAAACTAGGGAAATATTTTCTTTCTTTGTTTCTTTGCTTATTTTGTTTTCTTGTGTAATCAATTTCCTTGTAATATATCTTAGAAGTTTGTTAAATAAAATGAGTGTTTTACTTTTTAATATGAGTGGCTAATTTTCTGAGCTGCGGTGAAAGGTGAAGCTCGTGAATTCAAATTATTGATTAAATTACTCTCTTAAGTGAGTTTTAAAGTTTATTTTATTTATTATATTTTTTTCTTACTTGTTTCTTTTATGTCATGTTAATTTATAAATTTCAAATGTTCCTAATTTATATGTTATTTTGACATAATGTTGACATTTCAATATAGTTATGGTACATTAGTTATTTGATCCAATATTTATCACATTCATGGTAAGTTAAAAATTAAATGTCATAATAATTAACTAGTAAAGTAAATACAAAATATAAATATAAGAGAGTTGTTATAATTATAATTTAAAATCTGATAGTGGATCCTGTAATCTTAGCATATTTTTAGATTGATTCTTATCAATTTCTTTTCCCGCAGTTAATTTTCTTTGTTACAACAAATTGATTACAAGATTTTAAATTTCCTATGCTTGACCTCGGACTCACTAGGTTATATTATAACTAGATACTCTTATACTTGGGAGTAATAACGCTTTTAAGTTATGTCACATTTATGTTTTAACGTTTATGGTAGTTGACCTCTTAAGAGACGAGACTTAGAATTTTATTATGCATGTTACTTTAAGCTTGTATCCTTAGGATAATATGTTCTTTTGTTTTCTTGAACTTGCATGACTAAAAGTAGTATTTTATTCATCCATGTTTTGTCCTCACAAAACTTATCTGAATATAAGATGAAGATCAGACTTATATAATCATAAGTACAAGATCATCCTACTGGTGGTAAATCCTGAGATGCTCAGCATTATAAGCGTGTCCCAGGATCTTTCCACATAAGTTAGATAAAATATAAGTACTTGGCCCAACAACTTTGATTGTGTAAGATCCTTCCCAATTAGGACCTAAGGTACCGATCCCTGGTTCTAGATTATTAGATAGAAGTTTCTTTAAAATAAGGTCTCTAATTCAAACCTTTGGATTTTGACAGAAGTTTCTTTAAAACAAGGTCTCCAATTCTAAACATTTAGGTTTTGACTTGAACATTATAGTAGCATGCTATTTTTCCTTGATAAGAAGCGACTTTGACTATTTCTTAACCTCTTTTTTCTTCTAAGAAGTCTAAGCTTTGGCGTCATAGCTCATTATTGATGATGGGATCAATATGTTATAGTTAATACATCATTGTTCTTATCTCAACAAGGATGACAACTTCTGTTCCAAATGCCAAGGAGAAGGGAGATTTTCTTATAGGAATCCTTAGAGTAGTTCCATAAGACCATGGGACAAATAGTTACTTAGTTGGCCACACTCCTTTGGCTATGTTTAGTCTAGCTTTGAAAATTTACTTAATCACTCGATCGAAAACTTCTACTTGCCTATTGCTTGGAGGATAGGTAAGTGAAGAATAACAATTTTCTATTTTAAGTTTTCTACAAAACTTAAGAAAATTATCATTGTCAAATTGCCTTTTATTGTCAGTGATCACAGTATAAGATACACTATATCGACATATAATATTATTCATAATGACATCGGTAATTTTCTTCTCAATAATAATTGTTAAAAGCTCAGCCTTTACCCACTTTGTGAAGTAATCATTGGCAACTATGGCAACCTCTTCTTTTGTAAGAGGACTAATTAGATTAATTCCCATTATGCAAATGTCTAGGGAGTGAAAAGAAGAGTTAACTTCTTTAGAGGTTGCTTGGGCATAATTGTAAACGTCTGGCACTTATCACACTTTTTTTGCAAGCTCCAAGGCATCTCATTACATAGTTGGTCAAAAGTATCCCCGTCTTATAGCCTTGTAAGTGAGTGCTCATCCTCTAAAATGGTTTTCACATATTTCCTCATGAATTTTACGTATAACATTATCCCCATCTTAAGGTGTCAAACACTAAAGATGAGGAATTAAATGTCCACATTCATAAAGATGATTATCCATGATCACATACTTTGCAGCTCGATATCTAACCTTCTTAGTAGTTGACTGATATACTATCACCTTAAGATCAATGCCTAGCATATCGTCATACATCCAAGTGAACAAACCATAATATTCTTTGAAGAAGTTAACAAGTTGTTTCTTCAATTAATCGGGCAATTGACTTCCAATCTTGACTATGCTTGTGATTATAAGCCCTTTGTTATGTATTATACAAGTAAAACTTTGAATAGTACCAAATGAATTACACTACCACTTAAAAAGGAATGCTTGCTATAATCTTTGCATTGGATAAATTTCGATTATATTTAATTGGTTTATCAACTATTGTTTATTCTGATCATGCTGCTATAAGATATTTAATTGTTAAATAGGATGTCAAGCTAAGATTAATATGATGGATTTTGTTGCTCCAAGAATTTGACTTAACGATCAAACACAAAAAGGGCATAAAAAATGTTATTGCAGACTTCCTGTCAAGTACTTACAAATGAGTCTTCAATTGATATGACACCCATCAATTATTTTTTTACTAATGAATTTTTGTTTACTATCCACAATATGCCTTGATATGCTATCATTGTTAATTTTCTTACAGCAAAAGAAATGTTATTTGATTGGAACTCCCAAGATAAAAGGAAATGCTTAACAGAGGTGAAAGATTTTTACTGTGATGATCCATACCTATTCAAGTATTGTTCTTATTAAATTTTTTGAAGTTGCCAACCAGACGAAGAGATAAGTAGTGTCATTCAATTTTGTCACTCTTAAAAATGTAGTGGCCACTTTTTTTTAGAAAAGACAACTGTAAAAACATTGCAATATGGATTCTATTAACCTACATTATTAAAATATTCATGTACATTTTGAAAAACATGGGAGAATTGTCAAATGTCACGGTATATTTTAAAGCAAAATATAATGCCTTTACGCTCCATTCTTGTTATTCAAATATTTGATTGTTGGAGACTAAATTATATGGGCCCGTTTTGATAATCATTTGGATTTGCATATATTTTAGTCGTTGTTGGTTATGTTTTAAAATAGATTAAAGAGATACTTTATTGACACAACGATCATAAAATTATGATTTTTTTAAAAAAAAAAAAGTTTTTGAGCAGATTTAGCATTCCTCTAACTATTATTAGTGATGAAGAGAAGTTAAAGTTAAAGTGGAGTGGGCCATTTATTGTGAATTCAAAGTAAATGGACAAAAACTGAAACTATTCTTGGAAAACTCATCTTGTTCCTTGTTTTTGTTTTTGCTTGTCTTGTCTTTTCATGTTTTTGTTTTTTTTTTTTTTTGTGTTTTTTAGGCTATTTAATTCTTCTATCTAACTAAATTCCAAATAATGGTACTTCATGACTCTTACAATTAGTTTTTTCAATTCACTTACAATAATTGAAACTTTAAAATCAAGCATAAAAGAAATATAATATAAATTGTATAAGTATTTTCCTTCTCTCTCTCAAAATGCTCTCAAAAAAATTTATAAAGTTCATGTTCAACAATTACGTTTGTTAATGATCCATGGGATTTCGATTGATATTCATTTGATAATTGAAGCACAAGTCTGATTGGCAAGTGAATTTTTTTATTTGTTTGCTTCTTACATGACTAGATTTGGTAATAGCTCCAACATTTTAATCAAGAATATATAAGTTTTGTTATCATCAAAATCAATATTATAAGATTAACAATCTCTCCCTTTTTGATAATGACAAACTTTATATGTAAAAGTAAGAAAATTTTGTTAACTCCTCCTGAATATAAGCTCCCCTTGAAAAGATATAAAAATATAATTTATTCTCCCCCTTCATTATCAAAAAGAAAAGAATAAAAACATATCCTTCCTCAGCAAGTGAAAATTTTAGCAGAATCTCCCCTGAACATTTAGCATTTCCTCAAAAAAAAAAAACATCGGCAAATATTTACACCCAAGAAACCAAAATCAATATAGAAACAACTACAATCAATAGTAAAATCAATGCTAAGTCTCATATATAACACAAGCATTCATAAGAACAAGAAACAATCAATCACACATAAAAGTATATAAAATATGAGAATGTAGTGCGAAATATCCAATACTTAATGCATTTTAAAACCATTTTATTGATTAAAAAAATATTTTTAAAGGCCAATATAATGCATGATTCATAAATTTACACAATATAAAACATCCAATTCAAACAAATAATGATAATGAAGAATATATTGTACAAAGTAATATTATTGTGCAATATTTATCATTCTAAGCTCATGCCCAATTTTGGCAAATTGCTCTTCCCCAAGAGGTTTAGTAAAGATATCAGCAAATTGTTTTTCAGTTGAAATAAAATTCAATGAAATATCCCCTTTTTGAACATGATCTCTCAAGAAATGATGTTCTATCTCAATATGCTTGGTTCTAGAGTGTTGTATAGGATTCTTGGATAGATTTATGGCACTTGTATTGTCACACATGATAGGTATATAAGCATGATTAATACCATAGTCTCTAAGGGTTTGTTTCATCCAAAGTGTTTGTGCACAACAACTATCAGCTGTAATATATTCAGCCTTGGTGGTTGAAAGTGCAACCGAACTTTGCTTCTTACTAAACCAAGAGACAAGTAAGTGACCAAGAAAGTAACAAGTTCCATTAGTACTTTTCCTATCAATCTTATAATTGACAAAATCGGCATCCGAATAACAAGTTAAATCTAAATAAGTCCCTCTAAGATACCAAATGCCAAGATCTATATTTCCTTTCAAATAACGAAAAATTCTTTTGACAACAAGCAAATGAGATTCCTTAGGACATGATTGAAATCTTGCACACAAACATACATTAAACATGACATCGGGTCTACTAGTAGTTAAGTAAAGTAAAGATCCTATCATACCTCAATATATTTTGACATCAACATCTTTACCTTTTTCATCTTTGTCAAGCTTAATTGTTGAGCTCATTGAAGTACTTTTGACCTTTCCATCTTCAAGTCCGAATCTTTTGAGTAAATCTCTCAAATATTTGGCTTGATTAATGAAGATTCCTTCTTCTTTTTGTTTTATTTGTAATCTAAGGAAGTACTTCAATTCTCCCATCATGCTCATCTCAAATTCTTTGCTCATGCAATACGAAAATTCCTTACATAAAGACTCATTAGTAGAACAAAAAATAATATCATCAACATAAATTTGGATAATAAGTATATCTTGATTTTATGCTTAATAAATATTGTAGTATCTGCTCTTCCCATTGAAAAACTATATTCTAAAAGAAATTTACTGAGCCTATCATACCAAGCTCTAGATGCTTGTTTTAATCCATACAAAGCTTTTGACAATTTATAAACATTATTTGGAAATTTTTCATTTTCAAAACTAGGGGGTTGTTTCACATACATTTATTTCATGATGTACCCATTTGGAAATGTACTTTTGACGTCCATTTGATACAAAATAAATTTCTTATGACATGAAAATGCTAAGAGCATCATAATGGATTCTAATCTAGCTATAGGTGCAAAAGTTTCATCAAAATCAAGTCCTTCTTCTTGATTGTAACCTTAAGCTACTAATCTAGCTTTATTCCTTACAACCACACCGGAATCATCCATCTTATTCCTAAATACCCATTTAGTGCCTATGACGGATTGATGTTCCGATTTAAGAAATAATTTTCACACATTGTTTCTCTCAAATTGATTTAATTCCTCTTGCATTGACATAATCCAAGATTCATTGTTTTTCGCATCCGTAAAAGATTTTGGTTCAATTTGATATATGAGTGCAGTATGTGCACATGTGTTCCTAAGTGATGATCTAGTGGTTACACTTCATGAAGGATCTCCTAAAATTAAGTCGTTATGGTGAGAAGAGACATACATCCACTCCTTGGGGAGTGTTTGAGAATTACTTTCATTTTACCACATATTAGTTTGCTCTTCTCACAAGGTCAAGTATCTTGTTTGACGTTTGAAGGTTCTTCTTGTTGCACTTCTTCATCTGCATCATTAACAACAACTTTCTCTATAGAGAAGGGGTTAGATTCATCAAACATAACGTGCATAAATTCTTCAACAACCAAGGTTCTTTTATTGTATACTCTATAATCTTTGCTAGTACTTGAATATCCAAGAAAAATACCAACATCCGATTTTGGATTAAATTTACCAAGATTGTCTTTAGTATTCAATATAAAACATTTGCATCTAAAAACTTTAAAATAATCAATGTTGGGTTTTTTATCTTTCCAAAGCTCATAGGGAGTTTAATTAAGAAGTGGTCTAATCAAAACACGATTTAACACATAGCATGCGGTATTTACGGCTTTGGCCCAAAAATATTTTGGTAATGCATTCTCATTCAACATAGTCCTAGCCATTTATTGAATAGACCTATTCTTTCTCTCAAAAACTCCATTTTGTTGTAGAGTCCTAGGTGATGAAAATTGATGTTTAATATTGAAATCATTACAAAAACTCTCAAATGCATGATTTTCAAATTCTCCACCATGATCACTTATAATGCAAGTAATAAAATAACCTATTTCATTTTGAACATTTTTACAGAAATTTTAAATGCATCAAAAACATCATCCTTAGTAGCCAAAAATAATACCCATGTATATCTAGAATAATCATCCACAATTACAAATGCATAATATTTACCACTCAAACTAGCATATCTAGAAGGTCCAAACAAATCCAAGTGAAGAAGTTGAAGTGGTTTTAAAGTAAAAATATGGTTTTTGTTTTTTAAAGAAGTTTTTATTTGTTTTTCAAATTGACATGCTTCAGAAATTTTATCTTTCTCAAAACTGATTTTCGGAAGACCTTTAACTAAATCATTTTTAGAAATCTTTAAAATTAAATCCATGCTTGCATGTCCTAGTCTTCTATGCTTAAATTTTAAATAAACAATTTATCATTTACCATTATCGGATCACCGTTTACTTCCAAAAACTTGCAAAACAGACTTATGTCTCTGTTTTTGTTAAACGACTCAAGATTAGAAAACTCTCTCTTTTCTATAAACTATCAATTCTCCATTTTGTAATAACTGATTCATCGTTAATTTCCAGAATCTTATCAAAACAAGTCTAGTTGAGATTAAAAAACTTCTCTCTTTTTTGTAAATTATCCGTTCACCATTTTATAATAAACGATTTATCGTTAATTTGTAGAATGCTTTAAAAAAAGTCTAACTAACCATTAAAAGACTAAATCTTTTCCAGTAAATTATCGGTTCATTTTTATAATAAACAGTTCAAGGGTAATTTTCAGAATCTATATTTTAACAACTTTTTATAGAAAAATAATTTTCCGACTCAGGTTACCGGTTATTAAGCTTCTTTAAACATGTCTATAACTTTAAGAAATTCATTTTAATAGCCCTAACATTTTAATCAAGAACATATAAGTTTTATTATCATCAAAATCAATATTATAAGATTAACAGATTATCTAACGGATGTTACTAAACCATTCCAGCAGACACATATACACACCGTGACACATACTTATGGGTTGTAGGTTGAAGTAGCTAATAGTTAGTTCTCTTGGTTTGTTGGAGGTGACATCTAAAACAATGGAAAAATTATGTTTTATTTAAAAAAAAATCAAACTTTTGCTTTGTAACTAGGCATCTTGCCTAATTAACAGTGATTGTTGGCATACGATGGCAAAGTTTGGTTTAAAAAAAAAAACAAGAAAGCATTACTTTTACCTACTAACAAGGCATCTTGCCTAATCAGTAGTGATTACTCGTGTAAGATGGTAAAGTTCTATAAAAAAAATAATAAATAATAAATATTAATAATATAATCAAATGTGTTCAATTTTGCTATATTTGAAATTCGAGTAACCAAGCCCTTACAGTGTTTTAATATCCAGTGGGCTAAAACCAACTAGTATTGAAGTCGCTGGCTCAAAGATCGCTACATGGGTTGAAGATTTATTGTTTGTTTATTTATTTGTAAATAATTCATTGTCTAATGATAAAAACCTTAATGAACCTTAGAACAAGAATATTGTGCTCTTTAGATAGAACACTATAAGTTTTGTGTTTATTTACAATTGAGCACAAAAGAATGATACTAATATCCAGTCTATGATTTTGTTTTTCATTTATTTAATTGTTTGACGAGAGAAGGAATATATACTGATTTTAGGAAAAAAAATCTCTCATCTTTCCCTTTTGTTTTCGATTTTCTTGTATTGAACTTCATAAATTTATTAAATAAAATAAGTGTTTTACTTTTAAATAGAAGTGGCTAATTTTATAAGATAACGTGAAAGGTGATGCTCAAAGATTTAGATCATGGAATTAATTACCCTCTCAAGTATGTTTTAATTTTATTTTATTTATTAAATGTTTATAATTTATATACCTTTTTACCGGTTACTTTTATATTATGCTATTAGATCTCTATTGAATCTATATGGTACTTTAACATAATGTCAACACTTCAATATAGCTCTAACAAATTATGAACTTAATCCCAAATTTATTCATACAAATAGTTAGTTAAGAATTATATGGCATAATAATTAATTGGCAAAAGAAATACAAAATATAAATAAGAGATAGTATTATGACCATAATCTGAAAACTGAGAGTGGATCCCATAACCTTAGCACTTTTCTAGACTGTTTATTATTAATTTCATTTTCAACAATTAATTTTTATTTAATAATTGAGTATTAAATTTTTAGATTTTTTGTGGTTTGATCCTGGATTCACTGGGTTATATTATATCTACTTAGGAGTAATCAACATTTTTTTAGTTATATCAAAGTTGAAGAAAGACAAATTCAAGTCAAAGATCATAAATTAGTGTCATTCACAAATGCAATTCCAGCTACACAATAATTTTTCTTGTTATACTGCCTATTGGCACTTTGAATCCTTGAATTATCAAACTAATAGCATAAACACTTTGACATCTGTTGTCACATGAAGAGAAATCCTCTCTCTCTCACATAATTGGGCAATGTACATTTGACTATACAAACAAATACGTTGAGGAAAGTTTACGTTAAACTGTTTGAATTAATTTTGACAAGTGCGAGAGAGGAATGAGACCATCCAATTCAATTTAGATTGCAAGTGATAGGGGTGTTCGCGGATTGGATTTTACTAATTGGACATCAATCCATATTGAATTTATAATTTTACAAATTATAAATTTTCAATCTAATCAGATTAACAGATTGGTGAAATTCAACCCAAATCCAATACATATGTCTACGGATCGAATGCAGATTTGATCTAATTCATATTTAATCCACCATTTTGTGGATTAGTTTGTGGACTAAAAATTTTTAATTCTATCCAAATCACGAACTAATTAAATAAAAAAATTTAATATAAAAATAATTTTAGTACTGGTCAATTTTAAAATTGAATAAGATTTAAATAAATAAATTGTTTAAATAAAGTTATACATTCAACGTTTTAAAATATAATACACCAAAAAGAAAAAATCTCATTTATTTATATCAATACATAAAAATTAACTATTTAGAAAGTTATATTTGTTTGTTTAATTATATTATTTTATATTATTATCGGATAAGACATAATATAATGTTAATGTAACTATATTTAGCTTATTTATTTATTTATTAGTAAGTATTAATGTCATATTTACAATTTTTATTTTTTAATTTTTTTTGGTGAATTCACGAATTTTTGTGGATTTACAAAAGTAAATCCATATCCAATCCAATGACTGTGGATTTTTAATTTTTTAATCTAATTTAATCCATCAATACACATATCAGATTTTTACGGCTCAGATTTCTACATATTAGACCGATTGAACAAATCGAATTAAATTCTAAACACCCCTAGCAAGTAGGGAGTCCAACTGTCATTTTATGATCTTATCAAAAAAAAAAAAAAAACCATTATTTTATGATGCTTGTCAAATTTAAATTTGAAAATCTCGCTATGAAAATATGGTGACTTACCAAAACAAATTTTCTCTTGGCCTCCTTTAACGGAAAAGTGTTGAGTACTTTTAGTAAGCGGTAAAATTAAGATTTTGTTTTGATAGGGGTCATGATGAATTAAATAATAAATTTAAGTTGGTTATGACATAACATCAGCACTGTAAAGCATTTTATAACATTATGAATACGTGAAAAAACTTCTTTAAAACATTGTAAAGTTGTAAATGGCACGGTAGCATTCTATAAAATACAAAATATTTACTGGAAAAGAAGCATAAATTTTTATTTAGTTTTTATATTTTGATTTAACTGTCTATTTAGTTTTTATATTTTAAAAAAATATCTCTAGACACCCTTATTGTAAGGTATGTTATATTCCTACCCTCGCTTTTTCTTTCCTTTTATAATAATACCCATACAAATATGCTTGCCTTCTCAAAAATATTTATGAAAAGAATAAATGTTAATATATTAAATTAACAATAAAACTAACATAAAAAAAAATATTTCATGTTATTATTTTACTTTTAAGATTAATTTATTAAATTAATTTTTTATACAATAACTATTAATAAAATTGTTGCAAGTATATTAAACATTTCTTCAAGTTAGTTGATATTAACTTTTACTATAAATAAATTAAGAGCAAGACTATTGCATAAGTACAAAAAATATTAATTCTTTCATACAAGTATTTATTGATTAATTCTCTAATTAAATTTTTATAGATAAATGAATTAATATCAATAATATTATTGTAAGGGTCTTATTATATACGGAAAGTAAAAACAAGTATAAGAATGTAATATATTTAATTATAAGGATATTAAAAATATTTTTTAAAATATAAAAATTAAATAAATATTTAATTCAAAATATAAAAATTAAACTATCGTTAACCCAACTTAAAAACATTGCAATTGTCACATTAAGTCTTTTGAGGCAAGTTGGAACCGCGTGATTCTTTGAATGATGTCAGTCTGCAGTTCAGACTAGCAAATTGGAGTCCTATGACTCTATGAATGATGACAATCCGCACGTTGGACTACCGCATTCTAGAAGTTCTACTTGCCAAAAATATTAGTCAACAGTTTGTTGGGTTAATTGGAAATCCGGGACGGAGTAATCGAAGTCAAGTGAATCAAGCAGCCCAGATGGACAAGCAAATACAAACACTGTTTCCAGTCATCAAGAAAGGAGTGTTGCAATAAGATGATGCTAAACAAGCTATGAAGCAAGTTATAAATTTGCACGAAGGATGTTCATCTCACCATCAGAAGCACTTTTGCACAACAAACATGGCAAACAACCAACACATTCAGCCCATCTTTCTCTTTTTTCTCCCAGGATTCTTGTTTTTCAACTCCGTCAGGCTCAGCTCTTGCCAGAGTATTGCTCGTTGCCTGCCGAACGAGAAAGAAGCGCTTCTAAAGATCAAGGCAAACCTAACAGATCCCTCAGGCCGACTCTCTTCGTGGACTGGAGAAGACTGCTGCAAATGGGAAGGTGTAATCTGTGACAATAGCACAGGAAATGTTGTTCAGCTCAAACTACGCAGCCCGCAGATTCCTGACAGTTTTCAGGACAGTGGAACAACTTCTCAACTAGAAGGTGAGATCAATCCATCTCTGCTTGAGTTGAAGCACTTAAATCACTTAGACTTGAGCTTAAACAATTTCCGAGGAAGTAGAATTCCAAACATTCTCGGTTCACTAGAGAGGTTGAGGTATCTCAATCTCTCGGGTGCATCCTTGGCTGGAAATATTCCTCCAAGTTTTGGGAATTTGTCAAGCTTGCAAATTCTTGATCTCAACACATTTTACTATTCGTCGCTAGAAAGTGATGACTTGGAGTGGCTCAATAGGCTTTCCTCTTTACAATACCTTAATTTGGAAGGTGTGGATCTCAGCAAGGCTGGAAGCAGTTGGGTTCAAGCCACTAATATGCTTCCTTCTCTTTCTGAGTTGCACTTGCCAGCTTGTGGGTTATTCGAATTCCCTCCCCTTTTAGTGGTCAACTTTTCTTCCCTCTTAGTTCTTGATCTCTCCAGCAATGATTTCAATTCATCAATACCCCGGTGGTTGTTTAACATTAGTAAGCTTGCCCATCTTGATCTCAGCGCAAACAATCTCCAAGGCAATATTCCAGATGCATTCGCCAACATGACTAGCCTCCGCGAGCTTGATTTGTCTGAGAACTCACTTTTTGGGGGTCAGATACCGAAAGATTTTGGAAGTCTCTGCAGTTTGCGGAATCTTGATCTTTCTGGTAATAACTTGGATGGTGAGATAACGGAATTCATGGATGGTTTGTCTAAATGTACCAACAGTAGCTTAGAGTCACTGGATTTGGGGCAAAATAAGCTGGGTGGATTTCTTCCCAATTCTCTCGGACACTTGGAAAACCTCAAGATTCTCCAACTATGGGGAAACTTGTTCCGGGGTTCAATCCCAGAGTCCATTGGGAACTTGTCATCCTTGAGAGAACTATATCTCCACAATAACCAAATGGATGGCACAATTCCAGAGAGTTTGGGAAAACTATCCCATCTTGTTGTCTTAGATATTTCCGGGAATCCATGGATTGGGGTGGTGACAGAAGCTCATTTTTCTAAACTCAAGAACTTAAAGGAATTGCATGTTGCCAAGCCTTCCTTAGCGCCACGGCTTACCTTGGTGTTTAATGTGAGTCCCGAATGGGTTCCTCCTTTTAAACTCCGATACATGAGGCTGAGATCATGTCAATTGGGCCCCAAATTCCCTGCCTGGCTGAGAAACCAGAAGGAGCTGCATACTTTCATACTCAGAAATGCTCAAATTTCAGACACCATACCAGAGTGGTTTTGGCAGTTAGATTTATCACTGTATGAACTTGATCTTGGTTATAATCAGATAAGAGGCAGAGTTCCAAACTCCTTGAAGTTTCTTCCCCAGTCTACTGTTTACTTAAACCGGAACCTATTTTCAGGTCCTTTTCCGCTGTGGTCTTCCAATGTGAGTGCCCTATATTTGAGCAACAATTCTTTTTCAGGACCAATACCTTCAGATATTGGTGAAAGAATGCCCATGTTGACAGATGTGGATATCTCCCACAACCTCCTTAATGGTACCATTCCCTTGTCCATGGGAAGACTAAGTTCTCTTACCACTCTTTCAATCTCCAACAACAATTTGACGGGACATATTCCAGAATTTTGGAATCGTTTGCCATTTCTGTATGCCGTGGACATGTCAAACAACAGCTTATCTGGTGAGATACCAAGTTCCCTTGGTTCTCTGCGGTACCTTAGGTTCTTAATGCTAAGCAACAACCGTCTGTCTGGGGAAATCCCTTCAACCTTGCAGAATTGCACAACAATTCGTACTCTTGATCTTGGAGACAATAAGATTTCAGGTAACATTCCAGCATGGCTGGGGAAAAGCACATCTCTATGGATTTTACGTCTGCGATCAAACTTTTTTTACGGAGACATTCCCTTACAGCTATGCAGTCTTTCCTCTCTTCACATGTTGGACCTTGCACATAATAATTTGTCCAGATCAATTCCCTCGTGTGTTGGGAAATTGACTGGTATGGCATCAGATATGGACTCTGAAAGATATGAGGGGAACGTTTTGGTGACAACTAAAGGAACAGAATACTGGTATGAGTCAACTCTTTATCTAGTGAACAGCATTGACCTTGGTTACAACAGCTTATCTGGGGAGATACCTGATCTGACAAATCTTTCCAGACTTGTCATTTTGAACTTGTCCATGAACCACTTGACAGGGAAAATACCAGACGGCATCGGGAGCTTAGGACGATTGGAAACTCTGGACCTCTCCAAAAATCAACTTTCTGGCCCAATTCCGCCTAGCTTGATTTCTTCAACTTTTCTGGCTCACTTGAACCTGTCATACAACAATCTTTCTGGTGAAATCCCATCAAACAATCAATTCCAAAGCCTCAATGATCCATCCATTTATGAGGGCAACCTTGCACTTTGTGGATCTCCACTACCCAACAAGTGCAATAAAGACAAGGAAACATCTGATTTCACCGAAGGAGAAGATGAAGATGGAGATGACTTCGACAAGTTGATGTTTTACAGCAGCATAGCAGTGGGATTTATAGTGGGGTTTTGGGGAGTTTGCGGAACTTTGGCGATAAAAAAGTCTTGGAGGCTTGCGTATTTTAGATTTTTTGACAAAATCAAAGAGAGGCTAATCTTGCTCGTCATCCAGAGAGAATAGACAAGATAGAAGCTCTGTCTTGCTACACTATTTAGTTTTGAATTGTCCAAGAAAAATTGCAATGCAATAAAGCAGTGTTGCTTATATGTCAAAGAAACATTCCCGGTAATGCAATAAAGCAGCCATTTCAAGTTGAGTCATAAACACAAATCATCTTAATTTCTTAACGTACACAAAGGAAGGATCAAAGAAAGACAATTAGTATAAATTTTTCCACCATTGAGACTTAACTTGAGCTACAATGCACTGTCGCTCAACTGATACAAATTGGCTTCGCTACATCCATGTGAATATAATTGAACCATTGAGGTAGTAGACTACAGATAATACTAATATCCAATGTCGTGTCTGTTAGCATTCTCATTTCCATTATTTTCATGGCTTTTTCATTTTGTTGAATATTTGCCGTCAGGCAACGCATGAGCAAGGCAGTTCATGCAACATGAAAGCTCCAATTGAAACTTGAAAGAGACAACATACCATAGCAACTATTGAAGATTACTGCATCTGGGCAAACAAAAATTAGTGAAAAGAAAAATTAGAACAATCAGCATTTGCATTATATTTTGCAAAGTGCATGCCTGCCTTGGATTTCAAAATATTGATTTATGTTATTTCTAGGAAATCAACCCATTTGATAATAGCTAACAATCTCCACTACTTTACCTTCACCATATCAATCATCAGTGCCAAAGTAACGGTCGCCAAACTCACCCATACCAGGTATCACACGGAATTCTTCATTCAAAGCAACATCAATCTCTGAAGTGACAATTTTCAGTGATGGAAAACGTTTGCAAACACAATGGATTCCCTCAGGAGCCTGAAGTTAAATCATAAGATTAGTACATTACATGCAGGATGTACCATAACCAGTAACGAGAACCACTTACAGAGATGAGATTCAGGAATATAATGTAGGATTCTGGAACTCCTTTCTCTATGAGTAGTTGAATAGCTTGGTTGGCTGAGTTCCCTAAGAGGAAAGCAATCAAGAATGGTTTCAATGATCAGCCTTGGTAAATAATGTCCATCATATAAGATCCAGCCAGCAGTTGCAGAGAATGCTACTAAAAGTTAGGAAATGTATGCCAGCATTGTATTGCCCTTTATCTCAGGTTCAGAAAGAAAGGTGTTTCATTTATCAGTAAATCAATAGCTTGTGTGCAATCACCTTCCTTTATTATTAGTATTTGAGGGAAGAAACAGTTTCCAGGTAACTTCCAAAGCACAACTTAAACTAACGATTTGGTGATGTTTCTGCAAATAAATGTGAAAACGACAGCTTTGTTCATTATAGAAGGTATCAGCCCCTCCAGTCATCAAACAGAAAACGACAGCTTTGTTCAAATGTTTTTCCACAAATAAGTTAGTTTATAACATTCCATTGCGCTCTTTCTTGAATACCTCTGTCTTAAAAATAAGCCTCTTATCTGTAGAGAGAGAGAGAGAGTGATGACTACAGCACGACAAATTGTTGGCAGTCAGATACCAAGAAAAAAGAAAGTGTAAAAGAACTTCAGGGTTACCTGTGGCAAGAACAGGATCTAGAAGCAGGACATGTCTTTCTGAAATATCATTGGGCAGCTTCTCATAGATAAGCTGATTACATTGAAACCAATAATGCATTATTAAAATTAATTCAATTTATAGGAACAAATAGGGAAACACTCTCTTTCTAGAAAATCTCTAATACAATGAATTATATTACTTACCTGTTTGCCATTGTCCCCATCACGGTGAATCAGAATTTTTCCAATTTTTATTCCTTTGCAACATGCACGCAATGCATTTTCCATGCTTTCACCACTTAACATCACAATAGAAGCACGTTAGTATATATCAAAGAAAAACAAAGAAAGCAACTGAAATAAAATGTGCAGTAGAAAGTTCCTCTATAAAGCTCTATGCCAAGCTTCCAGAATCACATGCTGAAGATCAGACTTTAAGATTCATCAGAGTCATAAGATTGATATTGGCACCAGCGTGTTAAATTCAAGTCCAAATGCCATCCAACTACAAAAACACCTCAGTGAGAAGCTGAGAACTCACCTTCGAACAATGGAGACCCCACATAGCTTCTTGCAAAAATCGACCCCAGTATACACTGACCCTGATGTAAAATAACAGAAAATTTTTCAGAGTTATAATTTTAAGCCAAATAATGTAAAGATATTAATTTTAAGCCAAATAATGTAAAGAGGAAACCAGACAATAGATAATTTGAACTGATAACAAGCAAATATGCGAGGTTAATCAAAACAAATGCTGCATGGCCAAGACTAGCAATTAACAAGAGAGAGAGAGTTCTAAATCCTAAAAAATCAACACATTGGTAAACCAATAGTAGAGGCACACACATTTTCACAATAGCAGAAATGAACTAAAGCCTTGTTATTCATTATTCCTAACACACCTGTTGGGGTGACTACTTGCTTCTCAGTGAATGGCAAATGGCCAAGCCCATGTTCCACAACCTGAAAAGTCAAAATCAAGGAAACAATAACATTTTTCAGCATGTCTGAACCCAAAACTCAACACAAACAAGCGCATATGCACACATATAATGAATGTCAGGTAAGCAATTGAGAAATAAATTACCAGCCGAATAAGTCGATCTGAATAAAACACAAAATCATGCTTCGATATTCCCCGGTCTCGAATCAGTGTATGCATACCTCTTATCTGAAACACAGTTCTCCCACATGAGAATAAACTAAGAAAACTAAGAACCTTGTAGAGTTAAAAGGAGTAAGCAGTAAATGAACTCCATATCATACTACAAGGCAAATAGGAAACTTTGAGATCACAATTATTATCTTAAGTCAGTGCAGATGCCCCTTCATGGGCACTGGCTTGGCATACAGTAAAAATTCTGTGCTGAGCATTAACAAGAAAAGGTATCTAATCCATATTTCTGTTTCATTACAGAATTAAACCCAGAAAATAAGGTAAAAGGAAAATCAATAATACAAACACATCAGAAGATATACCTGGAATGTTGACTGAATCACATACACATTAGGATATATTTTGCAGAGGTCATGCTGACCAAGCTTTGTGCGGATATGTTGCACAATCAAATCAATGGCAACATGGTTGTCACCTCCCCGGGGTATGATTACATCAGCATACTTCTTGGATGGCAGAACAAAATCATCAAAGGCAGGTTTCACAAACTTGGCATACTGCAAATTTGGCATAATTCGAACAGTCTATATTATCAATTAAAAAATAATAAGAAGTTTAACAAATTAAAATTAAAGAGGCCTACAGATCATATTTAGGACAGTAGCAAGTCTCTATGGAAATTAGAACCATACAAAAAGTATAAGACATAGTGGCTTTGACATATGCATTCCATAATTATCCACAGTGAGAACTCTTCTTTGGATGCATAAGCCGTTGCTAACAAATATATCTACTCATAATGATAGGCTTTCGCTTTAGCACAGATAAGCAAGGAAAAGGAAAAAAGCCTTTCATCTTATTGAACTACCAATACGTTCTAAGTAAAAAATTAACTATAAATATGTTGTATATTAACTGAAGCTATCAAACAAAAAGCCTTACCTGTTCAAGAACAGAATCTAGGTCTCTACCTCTCTCAACTGTGTCACGTCTTATTCTACGAGCAAGCCTCACATCAGCATCTACAACCGATAAATATCAACTGCCAATATAAGATATTGAAACGACATAGCAATCGCGCCAGCAAGTGGAGCATGATAGATGCAACAAAATAACATTCTGATGTGCTATTCTATTATACTGTAAAAGCCAACTCTCTATAGATCCAAAAGCTGCCCAACCCAAAACACATAAACACACAAAAACAAATGATGCAAATTGAGAATGATCAACCTGGCTTAACATAAATGATTTTAGGCAAAATAAAAGGACACCTATTATGCTATCTTCACAATTGTCCAATATGATGAAACTATAGAATCAAAAGAACCTAATTAAGAGAAATATGAAGTGTACAACACAGTTTTTCCTTTTAAAACAAAACTGAAGTGTACATCACTATAGATCCTATTAGCATACCAAATTTTGGAAAATTGAGTGTGCATGGCCATTTGACGGCTGAATACACAGTTTGCAACCAGAAACAGATTGGCAAGTCTGCAGAAAATTGATTAACTAATTGCCAATTAGAACTCAGAGAATAATATAGAAATTTTCCATCAGCTCTAGAAATCCCTTGATATTATAAAAAGAGAAAATTTATGTTCTCTTTACTTCTACTCCTTATCTGTTGCCAAAGGTAAATATACCAAAAGAACTGTCTATTACATATTTGACACTAAAACTAAACTTGATGACATGAAGCATCCTTGTTGCCAAAGAAAAATATCCCCATAAAATTATTTATTACATATTTGATACTAAAATTAAACTAGATGACACAAAGCATCCTCATTAAAAATTGGCAACAATTCAAATCTAGAACAGCTAATACATTTAAAACTGACACTAGGAAAAAAGATTCAACAGGATGGAAGAGGTCAAACCTGTGTCAACAAAAATCTTCATATTCATCAGGCTGCGGACACGCTGGTCATGAAATACCAGAATCCCCTCCAAGATAATAACGTCTGAAGCATTGACCTGTCAAAAAATTAAGAATATGAGGCTTAGTATCTTCTGCCTCCTAAGGTAAAACCATCAGATAGTCACAATGTCTCAACATTTATTAAGTACGTACCAGTCGAAAACTATCTGAACAGCGTCGATGTTTCTTAAAATCGTAGATTGGAACTTGATATGGTTGCCCAGATTTGAGGGTTTTAATGCAATCTAGAAGCTGGTCGGTGTCAAAAGCATCTAGAAGGACAGCAACATAAAATAAAAAATCGAGTGCAGTGTAAATATGTTTTGTCAATGCAAAAAGACTAATAAACAGTAACAATTAAAAAAAAAAAAAGAGTAAGAAAAAACAATAAAATTAAGGATCCAGTCACAATTATTAATTACCAGGATGGTCAAAGTTGTATTCGTGAACACGTTCAGACTCTTCAGGTGTCAAACCACGATAGAACGAATCCTACAGCATGCAAAATAACAATCAAATCAGAATACAAACACATTCAAAGAAAATAGTAAAATCAAGTAAAAGATAAAATAAAATAACAAACCTGATTGACAAGCACTACACGGTGATCATGCAGTTGTTGGATGATCATATCACAAACAGTGGTCTTACCTGAAGCTGTACCTCCGGAGACTCCTGCACCATTTTTTTCCCTTAAATTTCATATTAGAAGACAATACAATATAAACAATTTTCAAGAGAAGATCACCAAACATGCACAAGATTATGAACCAATAAAGTCTGAGTATCAGTAAAATTGCTTCAAGAATCAACATAAAGCACTTCCAAATCGCTTGAACCAACAAAACGAACACAAATTGGTTTCCTTTAAAAAAAAATAAAACAGTGCCAAATTAAAACCTAAAATCTACTCACACAGCCCAAAGAAATGGTTCCTCAAGAACATAAAACTAAAATTTACTCATCAGTAATTGAAATTAAGGGAAAAAAAAGAAGTGAAAGAGTGAAAGAGAGTTAGTTACCGATAACAAAAGGCTGTGTGGGAGCGTTGACGTCGGCAACGGAGGGAGCCGAAGCGGAGGAAGCTGGAGGAGAGGAAGTGGGGCCGTCGATGCGCAGGCCGGAGAAGTGGGGCCCAGAGGCCTTCTCCATCACGTAGTCAATCGACGTGGCTGCTTCCGGCATGGCTCCCAGTCAGTTGCACTTAATATATAAGAAATGCAAATTCGCAGAGAAATCACAAAAGTATTAGTGAGCCGCGTGGTGTTGATTCGAATTGAAGAAAGACAGAGACAGCAGAGGGTGTTATTTAGTGGCTTCTTTGTCACGGTTTTCTTTTCTTTTTATTCCGAGTCCGGTGGCTTTTATAATTTCGCCTTATTTTCCACTCACTGTCAATTTTTTCAAATTTGTTCATTTGAAAATCTATTTATTACTGCTCAATATTCGATCGTTGAGGAGTCATGTACATCAATAGAGATGAGAATTGGAATATGCCGCGCCGATGTTCGTTTCGTTATTCGTGTCGTCTTTCTATTGGTAAAAAAAAGACAAAAAGAATTTTTTTTTTTAATGAGTCTGTTTAATATATGGCCAGCCACGTAACATCGTCAACTTTTCTGATGACTTGGATGACGTAATATTGCGAAAACAAATTTTTCAATGAACTTAAGTTTTCGTTGTAATCCAAAAAAACAAAAAAAAAAAGTTTTCGTTGAAAATTTAATCAATAGCAAAAGGTTTATTTTTTATTTTTATCTTTTTCATTTATATTACCAAACAATATTTGATTAAGAACTCCGCAGCACTTAAATCTTATCCAAATTTTAAACAAACTTAAAATGTTTTGGCATCATCTAATGCCAACAAGACATCAACTCCATAAAAACAATTTATGCCCACGTGACATTTCCGAAATAGAAAAACAATTTACATCTAACAAGCCATTTCAGAGTAAAATTAGGATTCTGCATCTGAAGAGAATATCGAGGGATCTCTTTATGCTTGACATGAATTAGTGTAGAAGATTATATAAATAAATGATGGATCAAATGATTCAAGTGATCATTATTAACATAGATCAAAACCTCTAGTGTTTACATAAGGATGGTAATTTTGCCTGCAAAAACCTATTCGCTTGTGGATAATTTCATGGTTAATAGGTAACTTTTGTAATATAAATAAAAAATTACCATGAGTAGTAGGTGGGTTTAGTAAAAGAGAAAAAAGAAATGTACCAAATCCCTGTGCAAGTATCCACTAACTTGCTTAATTTTTTTTTTGAGTAATTTTTAAAAAATTTTCCTAAGGTTTGAGGCTGTTGTAAGTAGATGATAACCCCTTACCGTCAATTAAATTTTTCATTGACTTATAGTTGACTTTGAAAAGATAACATTACCCCTAATGACAGTTTATAGACTGGCGCAGCTGTAATACAAGGCCGAGATTTGTGGCACGAAAATCATTAACTCTATCTTTTTGACATTTTTGCCCCTACTATGTCTAAATATTTACAATATCAAGGTGATCAAAATGACTATTATATCTCCACTAAGTTATTGATATTTTCTTAAAATCCTAAGAAAAAATAAGTAAAAATACAAACTTAAAAAAATACATAATTGTTTTGCAATATGATTGTTGGCTTGGCACATCAATCTAAAGCTCATAAGCAGCACACACAAATAGGTTTTGCATTTCTCATCATCTCTTTTTTCTTCCCCATCTACTCTTAATGGATTCTAAAAGCTCAAATGGAGCAAGTAGTAGTGTGAACAACTCAAGCAACTTTTACTACCAATCCCCATCGTTACCCATTCAAAATGCATCATGATCATTTTTTGACAAGCTCCATACACAAAAACAATAGCAAATTTACTCAAAAATAACAAAAAATTTAATTGAAAAAGGGCAATAAATTTACCTAGAAACAACCAAAAATTTAACCCAAAAATAGCAACAAATCAACTCAAATATAGCAGAAAATGTGCCTAGAAACAACAGCAAATCAAACCCTACATAAGCTAAGAAACCAAAACATAAACACATAAAATTTCTGATCATTTTTCAACTAAAAATTACTTTATTTCACAATTTATTCCAGATCAAAATGCAAATCAATCAATCACAAAAAAGATGAAAAAAAATAAAAATATGACAACAAAAATCTAATTTCATCTCATTACTTTTCTCACCAACCACACACAAGAATAAACTACCAATTCAAATCATCAAAAGGAGCTACTTAGTATCAACCAGTTTCGACAAAAGGCCTTATCAGCTTGTAACATGTGAAGATCTCGAAGACTTTGTTGTTGATTGAAGCCACATCTCTGGCTTTAATAAAAGCTCATTATTGTCACTTCCTCCTTTAAAGCAATAATTTTACCACTTGCCTGAGCTGTGAAGGACCTTGTCTTCTTCTTCATTTTTATCTTTCTTGCTTCACAATTTCTTATGACCAAAAAATTAAGGATTTAGGGATTTAGAATAGTAGTAAGGGATACATGTCACCCTTACAAACGATTCCCTTCTTTTTCTAATTTCTACTTCATAATTTCTTTATTTTAATAAATATTAAAATCTAAACAGTTAGATTCATTTAAATTGAATCCAACTGTTTAAAATAACCTCATGCAACATAAATTGAAATGACAAGTCATTCAAGGCAACGAAACTTGCAAAGTGTTTGGCAATATTAGGGAATGTCAATAATGCCCCCAACTACCCAAACAGCAAGTAAATGGAGCAAAAGCATAAGGGGTATTTTACGAATAAAATGATTTTCACTATCTACTTGCAATGACCTCAAACCTTAGGAGAAGTTTTTAAAAATTACCCTTTTTTTCTTTTAGTAGTTTAATTTTTAATATTTATTTAAATATCAGGTAAGAGTAAGATTTAACACTGAACGCAAAAGTAATATATAAAACAATTATGAGAATCATGTTAGATAGATGCTCAATGAATGAGAATATGAGATAAAGATTTTAATTCTTGCAGCTTGGAGTTTGGTGGTCACAGAGATAGATCATGGGTCCTATTCTTAGATGCTGGTTTGTGGATTGTGGTTCTTTGTTCTCTGGCTTTTTAAAATAAAGTATTCATGATGAATCTAAGTATTTCATGCTTAAATTAAAGAATTTGTGTTAAATTGATACATTTTATGTACTTGTTTTAGTGGAACTTCAATTCACTTCTATAATAAAAATGATAACTTTAAATTTATCTCTTAAAAGTGAGAAAAGTTTAATTTACTCCACATTTTCATTTAGATGATAAGGGTAAAGAGAGACCACATTGATGATTTTTTTTTATCTTATTATTAATAAATAGATATAAATTGATGTTTTCACAATTTTAAGGGGTAAATTGGAGGTTGTTATTCTAAAAAAGGGTAAATTAAAGTGTAACCTTATTTTAATGTTGAGATTTTTATGTTCTTATTTACATTGCTAAAAATTAGAATTAAGAATTTCATGGGTATTTTTTTAAGGGTAATTTTTAAATTTATAGTTTGAATTATGTAATTTATATTTTAAATTTAAAAATCCATAAAAAATCTTTTGGTACTAGTGCGGGTTTAGAAATTGTTGAAACCTAGAGTGGTAAGTGGACGGTCAGAAGTCCATGTTTCATGGAACAAACCCAATCCTTTATAAGCTGGTCCAATTTTGGACGAGCCTAACCCACAAGCCTTAGACGAACGTGGGCTTTCAATTTTTTATTTTTTTATAATTTAACATTTTATTTTTAAAAAATGGCATTGCCTCCCTTAAAAAAATAACATTTGCAAAAATTTACAACCTCTAGCATGTAATTTCAAAGTGTTCAATATAACTCCACCTTTAAGAAGAAAACCAAAATAACAAAATTCACAATAAGCTTCCAATAAACACTAGCAAATTGTCATGGGATGAGTATTTTATGCAATAAACTTATATTGCACTTACACAACTCAAGAGTTACCAAATAAGCCTATTGAGTTTCTTAGCTAGCTGAGCAAAGTTGCTTGTGGAAGAGATAGAGAGAATAGTGAACAAATCAGCCAAAGAGTAAGTGTATTATTCACAAGAGTGTGTGTGTGTGTGTAAAAGAGTTTTGAGAGTTTGCTTTAAGTTGCTCTTGTTGCTTGTTTGCTTCAAATGCCAAGTGCTATACCATATTTGTAGGTAGACTTACCTAATTCTAGAATATTCTAAGTCTAGAGAGTTCTCAAGGATTGGTGAGATCTCTTATGCCTAGCAATGCCTAGAATGATCTAAAGAAATCTATTTACAAGTTATAAATGCTCTAGCAAATTCTAGAAACTTTTTAACTATGCACAAGTGTGGAAGGTGCTAGAGATAGAAACTTCTATAGACAAGCTCGCACACCTTGAACTTGCAAAGTTAGCATCCATGACAAAATGCTAACATCTTAAGTAACGGCGCGCCACTTGAGAGCTAGCGAGGACTTTAGCCCCTGCTAGATTTTTTAAAAAGTTAAATTCATTTTATTTTTAGTGGATCTACAATAAAGCCTCCTGGTAAATTTTTAAAATAACTAAAAGGCCATATTTTAATACATTTTAGAAATCCAAAAAAAAAAGCTCAAAATCAAATCCCTAACCACTACCAATCTTTTGCCCTAGAAAACCTCCATCGCTACCATTAGCTTGTCATCTATCTCTGTCCAACTCCCATGCCATCACACCTCTTTGTTTTCATGCCATAGTAATATGTAAGGTGAGTTTAATGATTTTAAAGCATTGATTTTAGAGGACAACATATGTGTTTAATTTATTCATTATTTTGCATATCAACTTCAATTGGCTCTTATTTTTGTGGCAAAGAAGCATGAAGAAGCTAATTCTCTGTTACTCAATGTTGTTAGTGCTTCAGCAAAACATCATGATATTCTTTAAGAGAAACAATCTCAAGTTGTTATTAAAGCACTTAATGATGGTGAACTTTCAAGTAGACAAGGTTTAAATCAAAACGTTACTTTAAAGCAATCTACTAATACACGTTGGGGCCCACATTATGGTACAAGCATAATCACCATGTTTCCATCTATTATTGATGTGCTTGAGATCATTTCAAATGAGGGAAATTCTAAACAAAGATTTCAAGCTACAATGTTATTGAAGTGCATGCAATCATTTGATTTTATGTTTAGCTTGTTGTTAGTAAGAAAAATACTTAGATTTGCACACGAGTTATCACAAGCATTACAAAAAAAGAATCAAGACATTGTGAATGCTGTGAAATTAATTGGAGTGTATCAGAGAACTAGCAAAAATTGAGAGAGAATAGATGGGACTAGGGGTGTTCAAAATTCAATCCGATCCGCTTAATCCGTCTGATCCGTTAAAATCCGATCCATGGATTAAACGGATTGGATTGGATTGAAATTTTGAAAATCCACAGTTGGTGGATCGGATATGGATTTACTTTTGTAAATCCGTAAAAATCCGTGAATCCGCAAAAAATAAATGTGTGTGTGTGTGTGTGTGTGTGTATATATATATATATAATTAAAAAAATTATAAATGTGACATTATTAATAAATAAGTAATTATGTGATAATTTTTACATACTTATATTAATACCATAATATTAATATACCTTATCCATTATTTAAAAATATATAAAATAAAAAGGTTTTTAAATAATTAAATATAAAAACAAAAAGTCATAAAAGTAAACAAAAAATTGGTCATTTTGCACCAATCTATTAAGTCCACTGACAGTAACGATTGCAAACAAAAAAATCTCTAATCTCCTAAACTTCACCATCGCGAGCACCAAGCAGTGTAAACCTCTCCCCCAGTGACTTTTAGCCTCTTTGCAGCAAGATTACCCTTCCTATCCTAGCTCAGAGAATCAGCCTCCACAGCATTTTAGGAGGCAATTTTTAGTGTCCCTACAAGCGTTCAATTTCTTGTCCCTACAAGTGTTCAATTTCTTGTCCCTATTCTGGTGGGAATCGGACTTCACGGTGTCTGAGGCGTGGCATCAGGTGCTGTTGGTCAACGAACTGGACAAAGGTCTTGGCTTTTTCACCGTCTTCTTCATCAAGTCTTACTCTCAAACCACTCGAAAATCAGCACCTTCCAGCTGCACAATTTCACAGTCATCACCCTCAAGGTCACTACCCATACTTAATTTTGAGCTTAATTTCATTTGTTATTGCATTAATATTTCTAGAAGATAAAATTGCTAGAAGACCAACTAGAGGAAAAAATCGATATCCATACCTAAATGAACAGTTGATATAATCAATTTTTTGCAGCAATTAATTAATGAAATGAAAACAATTAAAAGGTAATTAATCAAGGGATTACATTCAGGTGGTTATGTTGCTGCTTGGAAAATTAGAGCCTATTTGTATTTTCAATTGATTAATTCCTTCTAATTTTCCAATTTTTTACTTTATCATCTGACATGCATATTCTGAGGAATTGATTAATTCCTTCTAATTTTCTAATTTTTTGATTTATCATCTGACATGAATATTCTAAGGATAGCTGGCCCTTCAAGCTGTGATTTTATCTTTTAAAAACTTTAATGTAATATTTCAAAATCAATTCTGAAATAAGCTTAATTTCTTATTCTTCTTATTATTTTTTCATAACTAATTTTAATATTTTTTGTATTTGTGGTGTAGATGACTTCTCAACTCGATAAGGGAAAACGCATAGCTGCAGCTTCAGCTCCTCCAAGTTTTAAATCATCCAGTAATGCTGAAGGTACGCCCAATAGATCCACTACTTCAGAAACTTGGGAGCATTTTATACAATTAAGTTCTGATCCACTACGTCCTAGATCCAAATGTTGATATTGTGGAAAAGAATATAAATGTGGTTTTAATAAAGGAACATCTAATTTGTTGACTCATATAAGAGAGAGGTGTACAAAATATCCTGGCTGAGCTCAAGCAGACAAAAAACAATGAACTTTGTCCTACCAGCCAGTGAAAAATTGAGAGTCATGTAGCCTTGTATTAATGACTTATAGTGTTGAGGCTTGTAGAGAAGCAATTGCTAAGTTTATTATAAAAGATGAGATGTCATTTGGAGTTGTAGAGGGTGAAGGGTTTAGCAAAATGTTGGAAGTTTTTGAGAATAGGTTTAAAGTACCATTTCGCACTACTATTGCTTGTGATATTTTGCACTTTTACAAAAAAACAAAGAAAGAGTTGATTGATTTTTTTGTGAGTAGTCATCAAAGAGTTTGCCTCACTACAGACACATGGACTTCAGCTCAAAATCTTTGTTATATGTGTCTTACAACTCACTTTATTGATGATAATTGGAAATTGCAGAAAAAATATTGAATTTTTGTCAAGTTGATGACCACAAAGGTGAAACAATTGGTAGACAAATTAAGAGAGTTTTTACAGTGACAGTTGATAATGCTTCTTCTAATGATAGTGTTATTTCCTATTTGTCAAAAGTTGTAAACAATTAGAATTGTGCAATCTTAGGGGGTCAAAATATGCATTTGAGGTGTAATGCGCATATATTAAATCTCATTGTTGCCGAGGGGTTAAAGGAGTATTATCAATCAATTTTTAAAATTCGTAGTGTCGTAAGATTTGTTAAATCTTCACCTTTTAGGACACAAAAGTTTAAGGCATATGCGGAGCAAGAGAAAGTTTCTTCAAATAAGCTATTGTGTCTAGATGTCGTGACTAGATAGAATTCCACTTATTTCATGTTAGAAGCTGCAGAAAAGTATGAAAAAGTATTTGATCAGTTAGAGCTTCATGATGCACAATACATTTGTGAGTTTTGTTTGAGCGAGTTGAAAATGTGTCCGTCTTCAATTGATTGGGAATATGCTCGTTATTTCATTAAATTTTTGAAGGTTTTTCATGATGCCACTTTGACATTTTCAGGTTCTTTATATGTGACATCCAATACTTTTTTTGCGCCAATTATATTTGATTCATGCACAATTGCAAGCTTGGAGGGATGGTAAGGATTTATTTTTGAAGATAATGTCTAAAAATATGAAAAAGAAGTATGATAAGTATTGGAAAAATTATGAAACAGTCAACCCTTTTTTGTTTGTTTCTATATTGCTTGAGCCTCGGCATAAAGAACTTTTTTTTAGATATTGTTTTGTAGTGTTGTTTGGTGAATTTAAAGCCAATGAGCTGGTTGTAAAAGTATGGAATAATTTACATGGTTTATAAGATGAATACAAATTGCTTTATTGTGATGATGTGGAAGTAATGGATGCTCTGAAAGATGAAAAGGAGTTAGAGGTTGATATTGAGGTTGATGCTAGGCAAGTGTTTGATTCGGGTTATATGAAGATTTTAAAAGATAATATTTTTGTAGAGTGCAAAACAGAGGTGGATCTTTACTTGATGGAATCATAAGAGAACCCAAAAAATGAAAATTTCAATATATTGGATTGGTGGAAGATTAATTCTTCCAAATATCCAATTTTGGCTTATGTTGCTCGAGATGTTTTGGCCATGCCTATTTCCGCTGTGGCATCTGAGTCGGCATTTAGCACTAGTGGTCGCATTCTTGACCCACATCGGTGCTCATTATCTACAAGGACGGTGGAGGCACTAATTTGCACATAAAATTGGTTACGCTCAACTCCGATAAATCTTGATGAAGCATTAGATGAGATTGAACATATTGAGACAGGTAAAATGTAACAATTTAACTTTAATTTTATTTATTGATTATTATTTGACTTTATATTGTTATTCTATTTTAAAAATTAACATTTTTCTTGTCTTACACATACAGAGATTTTGGGAGCAGATAAGAACATATTTGATGAAGCTTGATAAGATTTGATGGGATGGTAAGAGTAAATATTAATTAATTTTTTTATTACATAAAAAATTTTATTTGTTATTTATTTTAATTATGTTTATTTTGTTTAGGTTAAAGTACGAAGCACAAATTGGAGGTGGACGTTTTTCTTTTCAATTTGTTTTATTTTGAAACTTTAAATGTATTATTGTACTTTTATTTGAACAATTAATTTCGGTGTCATATTTTAAAATTTTAAATGTATTATTGTAGGTCTATTTGAACAATTAATCTTGGTGTGTTATGTTTTGAAACTTTGAACATATTATTGTAGCTTTATTTGAACAATTAATCTCGATATATTATATTTTAAAACTTTAAATGTATTATTTTAGCTTTATTTAAACAATTTATTTATTTAAAATTTATTCAATTTTGAATTTAATTGGTAGTAAAATTATTTATATATTAGATTTATTTCATTAGTTCATAGATTAGAGAGAACTAAAAAATTTTAATTCGTAAACTAATGAGCAAAATGGTGGATTTGATATGGATTAAGTCAAATCCGCATATGATCCGTAGATGTATGGATTGGATATGGATTAAATCAAATCCGCATCCGATCCGTAGATGTATGGATTGGATTTGAATTTAAGTTAATCAATCCGTGGATTTGATCAGATTGAAAAATTATAATCCTCAAAATCATGGATCAGATATGGATTGATGTTTAATCCGTAAAATCTGATCCGTGAACACCCCTAGATGGGACTCTTTACTTGGCGAAACTTCTTCTTATTGCGTGAAGCATGATATTGATGTTCCTAATAGGGTTGATTTGTTTTGAACTCAAGGGGGATCACAACACAAGGCTCAAAAGATCACAAATTTGCATCGTTTTCGTGTTGAATTATTTTATGCAATTTTGGGCATGCAACTTCAAGAATTAAGCAATCATTTCAATGAGACGAATATTGGGCTACTTCTTTGTGTGGCATGTCTATGCCCCAATGACTCATTTGCAACTTTTGATAAACAAAAACTACTTCGCCTTGTTGAGTTCTGTCAAAATGATTTTTCTCCAGTGGATCTTATGGCACTTGAAACTCAACTTAATGTTTACATTATGAATGTGAGTTCTAACAACAAATTTTCAGGATTGAAAGGGATTAGTTAGCTAGCAAGAAAATTAGTTGAGACTAAGAAAGATAAATTATATTCATTAGTTTATTTATTGGTGACATTAACATTGATTTTACCAATTGCTATAGCTACAGTAGAAAGGGCATTTTCAGCTATGAATTTTGTGAAAAATCATCTGCGAAATTAGATGGGAGATCAACTGTTGAATGATAGTCTTCTTGTATACATGAAAAAAGATATATTTTATAGTATAGATAATGATGTTATTCTTCAACATTTTTAACATATGAAACCTCATCGAGAACAATTATAAGTGTATTGAATTAAATATTTTAATGAGTTTTAATTTTGATATATGTATTTGTTGATTACATTCTTGAATTAAATTACTATTTGACCTTAGTCCCTGCTAAAAACAATTCCTAACACCGCCACTGATCTTAAATTTATAAGAAATTACAAGTTTATAATTCCACAACCACAAAAGAGACTAATCCAATATTTATGGACCATCTTCTCCCCATCCTTCAATTTCTCTTCGGTAGAAATTTCCTCTACAGGAACTCCACCTTACCCAAAAAAAAAATGTGAATATAAGTTGTTTTAGATTTTTTTTTCCTGCCACTCTCTACTCCCACCTCATGAACATTTTCTACACCTTACTCCTCAAGGATCAAAGGTAAATTAGAAGGGCTTGAGGCATAATAATCTTACATAAAATAATAATCATTACTAAATCAACTAATTTGACATCGCAAAAAATTATCTAGCTAAATTATTCTAAAAGAACAGAGACATTTAAATGATTCACTAACTAGTACCTAAATTGACAATTAGCAAAAATTTATCAACACAACTAAACAAATCAAGTAATCAACACTTCAAGCCTTTTCTACGGCTCGGCCTAGTGAAATGTGGGCCGGTGTGTGTAGGTTTTTTTTTTAATTTATTTTTTAGATTTTAAAATTAGTAAGCGGATTAGGCTCAAGCACGTACTTTGTTGCTTAAGCCCAGCCTCTGATGAGTCTGTAAAAAGTTAGGCCCAGCTCTAGGTCGTCGGGTACAGGGCTGGGCCTGCCCGACTTTTTGCCAAAGCGATTTTTTTTTTTTTTGGCAGGAGGTAATGTGGTATTGGCAAACCCGCAAGGTACGTTGCCGTACCATCTCTAGCTCACACTCGTCTGATAAAATACTAAATAATTTTAGTTATTTGATCGAATGAATTTTACGGTCACGAGTCATCTAAAATCAATATTAGACCAAAACTACGGAAAGTGAGTAAGAATTCATTGATTGCAGGGACTCAACAATAGAATATGGCCTCTCAAGACTCAATACTACGGGTAGCAAGCTTTTAGCCCTGAGACAAGACTAAGTGATTATGCGATAATAGAGCTTGAATCAACATAATATTTATTTATTTTAAGTGAGA
This sequence comes from Luvunga scandens, assembly GCA_030449905.1. Lineage (NCBI taxonomy): Eukaryota > Viridiplantae > Streptophyta > Magnoliopsida > Sapindales > Rutaceae > Luvunga > Luvunga scandens. Next base: position 743,086 of record JASUUG010001122.1, on the reverse strand, counting down.
TGTTGATTTCTATAAAAAAAAAACAAAAACAAAATGAGTTGTTGGTTACTTTATACAATGTCAATTAATTAAATAAACACAACAACAATTAACAGTAAATGTAAAAATGAAATGAATAGATAATACTTTGTCTAGTTTTTTTTTTCTTTTGGGAATTTTGATCTTTTGCAAAATTCTACTACTTATAGCAAAATTAAATTCTCGAATAAATAATGTTGTTAAAAAATTATGGCTATATAGTTTCTTTTGACTTCTTTTTATTCACTCTTCACATTACTATTTTAATTTTTACACATTCTAAATGTTGAAGTCATGCATTTATCTGTTGAATGATTAATTTCTTAACTTAGAAAGGCTTTCATCACTTATTACTCATCCATCATCGAAAATTCCAATAGATCTTCTTACAAATTTAAACCACCACTTGTATTAGTGAAAATGATGTAATAAAGAACAATTTAATTACCCTATGGGCTTGATCCAGTGATTTTTCATTCTTTTTTTTTTAATTAATCACTTGAATTTGAATCCCAAAAAAGACTAAAAGTTGAATTGTTTAGTCCAATCCTATTTTTTTAATTAAAATTAAAAAAAATACATAATTTGACGCGTAGCATATCATCATAATATTGCCACGTAGGTGTTCAAGGACAGAATTTTTGGGATTGAATAGATAGGCAAATGTTAAATTGAAATTTAGCTCATTTATTGGTAAGTTTCATTTTTTGGGCCCTTCCAAAATAATTCAAAACTTATTATTATTATTACCTCCATCGAACCAAATATTGATTGATTGTCACAGCATAATCCATATAACCCGTAATAGTTAGAATCCACAAGCATAGCATTATTGTCTTTAACTACTATTTATTAGTTATTTATTTTATAATATAGTACGTAAAAAAAGTATTAAAAGGATGACATAATAAAACAAATATTAAAAACAATAAATAAAATTATTTTACTAAAAAATAGACACAATAACAATAAATGTGGGGTTATATCCGCACAAGGACCACACAACTCAAAGTCCTCCTCCTCCCGTCTCACTCGGTCCAAGAAGTGAAGAGAAATCGTTGCTATTGCCTTAATCATTTGTACCCAACATCACTTGCAAGCACAAAATTTTGCTTTCTAATTTCTCTACGCAATTTTCAGGATTTTAGTTCCCAAACAAAGGATTTGTAGACTTTGCACGCATTGCTTCAAAGCTCAAAAACTAATTCCCATATAATTAACCACTTGAGTTACTTGCAGTAATCTTTCAATGAAGCCCTCGTCGGAATTTTGTTTCACAAAATATCAAATGCATCATTACGTTTAGAATAAAGATTATGGATGATCAAGAGTATCCAACGGAGATTATTAACAAGAGTACTGCGTCGGATGATGATCATCATTTCGCCATTTCAATCAAATCATTGGTATCATCACTAGAACACATGATGGCTGATGATAACATATCAATATCTTCCAACTGTTGTATTTTCAGAAACCCAGTAATACTCTCTTGTCACAACCAAAAAGCGTTCGCCCCTAACGGATTTTCCGTCGGCCCATTTCACCACGGCGAAGACCATCTCAAATTGAACGAGAAAATCAAACTCAAGTACTTACAAGGCCTCCTCCGCCGCTCGCCGAACCCGAAAGAAAAGCTGACGGAGCTGCTAGAAGAAATAACCTCCGTGGAGGGGCTGGCCCGCGAGTGTTACGCTGAACCAATCCGATTTGACAAAGAAGAATTCGTAAGGATCTTGGTGGTTGACGGATGCTTCATTATTGAATTGCTCCGTAAGTATTCCAACGAGGTAAGCAAAGAACCTGACGATCCTATTTTCTCAATGGCTTGTTTAATGGAGCTTTTGCATCATGACTTGATCTTGCTTGAGAACCAAATCCCTTGGTCTGTTCTTGAGCGTTTGTTTGTATTGACAATGAACCAAGAAGTTCCCGGAAACATGGATCTAATTCGACTCGTGCTTCAGTTCTTTCAAGGGTTATTTTCGTGGGATAGAATACAAATAAATTCGGATCAGTACAGGAGCCATAAAATCAAACACATTCTCGACCTCTTACGATATTCTTTAATTCTACCAATACGTTCCGAAAAATACACTGAGAAAAACGCCGGATGGGAACCCTTCAGCTGCGCTGCCAAGATCAACGAGGCCGGAATCGAGTTCACTAGAAAAAGAGACTACACCACAATCCTGGACATAAAATTCTACAATGGGACTCTTGACATCCCACCATTGGCAATACACGAGACCACGGAGACAATCTTCCGAAACCTCATCAGCTTCGAGCAATGTTACCCGAATTGCGACCCGTTTGTCACGTCTTACGCGAAGTTCATGGATAATTTGATTTACACGACGAAGGATGTTGATCTGCTGACGGAGAAGGGCATTCTGAACAATTGGTTGGATCCTGACGACGCGACGTTGTACTTTAACAAGCTGTATAATGATACACATGTGAAGAAGTTTTATTATGATGATCTTTGCAAGCAAGTAAATGAGTATTGCAGAAGCTGGTGGAACAAAACGAGGTATTTTTACATGCACAATTATTTTGGTACGCCCTGGGCTATTGTGTCTCAAATTGCTGCTACTTTCTTGCTGTTGTTTACGTTCTTGCAAACTTATTACACCATCGTTGGTGTGGTGCAAAAACCAATTAGAGGATCAACTTACTCCTGACTTGTTTCAGATTTTAGCTAGCTAACGTTTAAAATTATCTGGATTTTGAAGTCCTCTCTGTTTGAAATACTGTCGATTGTAAACGAAATTAATTAACAACTTTCTTCTTTTTTTTTTTTTAGACTTAATATTTAGTTAGTTTTATATGTGACACTGTTATCTTGTTGATCCTAATGCTATGTGCTTTTCTAAAGTTACATACTGGAAATTGAAATTGTAAACAAAGAATTAATCGCTCATGTCTCATATATAATCTCTCATTTGACCCTGATTGGATTTCATTTTTGCGAACAGAAGTAATTAATTAAAGTCTAAACAGTACTACATAACATGTATCTTAATTGTGTGATTCTTCAGTAACTGTTTAATTTGATTAGAAACTTAAATTTATGTGTTAACAAGGCTTTTTTTTTTTTTTCGTTATTTTGATAAAGAAATAATAAATTTTTAAAATAAATCTTAAGAAAAAGAACATTTACACTCCCAAAGTTTGAGGAAACGGTCATCAACACCTTCAAGTTTTTAAAAAGGGCTGCCATGACCCCCATTTAACCATTATATCATTTGCTTCTATTATCTCAAAAAAATTAACTTTTAAATTTTTTTATTATAAATATATTATAGAAATAATGTAATATATGTAGTAGACTAATAATATTAAAATATTTTAATAGTAATATATTTAAATATATAAATTATTATATTCATTTTAATGATATATTTTTATATATTGTAGATATTTTAAATAAATTTTTGCATTAAATACATTTTACAATTAAAAAAATCTTGCATACTAATAATGTTAAAATTATTATTTTGCATAATATTCAAAATAATTTAAATTTAATGCAATTATTTTAGTACTATGATTCTTTTTATTATAAAATTTACTTTTACATAATAAAACATATCTAATAGATTGTAAAATATTAAAATGTTTGTAAATATTTAAATTATTTTAAAATATATAAATTATTACATTATTTTAATGTTATATTTCTATTTATAAAACATTAGAGTCAATTTTTTTAGAAAAAATTGAAGTAAAAAGTATTATGGTTAAAAGTGGGTCTTATAATTTTTTTTTTAAAAAAATTTAGAAGTGTTGATGATTATTTTCTTAAAGAAGATGTAAGTGTCCTTTTTCCTAAATCTTAATGGAAATACTTGACGAGATGATTTGAAATGTGGTTGATAAATATATGCGGACGGTAAATTTGAGTGAGGCTCGGATAGAAAAATTTAGTAGCCACAGCCCACGAGTTACGTAGTTTTCATCTCGAGCGGCCGACGAGTTATGCAGTTTTCATCTGGAGCCTTGAAATAATATGTTATAAGCGAAAATTTGACAAATGTCTGAAAAAATTAATGTCCTACATCAATTTTCAAAATAAATAAATTTAATATTCTTACATGAAATTAATTAATTTGAGGCTCACGATAAAGAATTAAAGATGTCAAAAGGGAAAAACTGCTTACAAAATTAATTAACCAAGCCAATTTTATTTCATTCTTCTTTCAATCAAGAAGAAAGAATATTAGAAGCAAATTCAATCATGACTATAATTTATCCCCTCAAATAACCAAACAAAATAATAATGCTAGAACTCAAATTTAACATACTCAAAACATATAAACCAAACTGCTGGCGAGTAATGCAACAACAAGTGGAACAAAGGAACCGAAGGAATTGAAAGCCGAAGGTGAAGCCCCGGAAGTTGAAGCCGGTGATGATGATGATGATGATGATGATGAAGTCGATGCCGGGGTCGAAGTCGCAGTGCCGGAAACGATGGTGATCTTGACCTTCATGCCCTCTTCGCAATGGCCTGACGTACCACAGGCAAAGTAACGTGTCCCAGGCTTGTCCAGTTTTACGACGTCGTTTCCACTGTTCATTGAGTCTTTTTCTGTTCCCAGGTCGCACTTCTTGTAGGCACTCTCACTTGGGAGCTCCACCACGCTGTGGAGCCCTGGTGTGTACTTGAAAACTGCACACAATATGTGTTAACTTGTTTGCGACGGTCGTTTGATTAATGGATCACGATTCTCTTTTGATTTGAGCTTAATTTCATGAGACAAGAGGGATCAACCAAACGTACCTATTTGATCGCCAACCTTGAATGTTTGGCCAGAAGCCCATGAATTGAGGTCAGCTGATTCAACCCAGCCTTGGCTACCACCTACAGCATGTTGTGCTGCCGAGGCTTCTTTAGCTGTCAATGCACCAATGATCAATACTAAGAAAGCTCTTTTGATATTCATTCTCTCCATTGCCTTAATTTCCCTTGATCATTTCACTTTTGACTTGTTGCAACTTCTCTATCTATTTGTGCTTACATTTATGTATATATATATATATATAAACAAAAGGCCCTATCTGTCATTGTTCATTAAATTTATATATTCTTTCTTGCATTATGGTTTTACTATAATCCAGAACATTGATTACTAGCGATTGTCTTGAAATGATGAATCCTGCAGTTACCATTTTGCCCCGGAACAACAATTATTTTATACTACACTACTGGACTAATTCTTCCTTATAATAGGGGCATTTTTGAGGAAAACTATGTTCATTATCAGGTTTGCCCGCAAAGCAAAATCGATTTGGTTAAAAGGTCATCGAAGCTTGGCGTTGAAACTAAGCCATCAAAGCAATCATTTTCAGTTGAGGGCCAACTTGGAAACTTAATGATTTAGACAATACACAGATCAGATTTAGACGTTCTCCAGATTTGGAAAACAGCTTGCACAAGTAAAGCGAGTATTGGGTGAGCTGTTGTGATCATTATATACATATGGTTAATTATCAACTTTACAAGGTATGCATTGTGTCATTAATGTTCCTTTCTTGATTTCTTGTACCATCCTAGCAAAATTGACGAAGCCAGTAGGGTTTCAGGATCATAGTATGTAATTTCTTGTAGCTAATTAGTTACTGAAACATTTAAAAGATTTTGGTGAAATGATTCTCATATCTTGTAGCTAATTAATTACTGAAACATTTCAAAGATTTTGGTGAAATGATTCATATCATATCATAAAGGTTCAATTTTCTAGTGGATAATGATTAATTATCTGTCAAGTAATTAATTAATTAAAGGGCAAAAGGAAAATTCATCGGGCCTAGCTCTTTTTAGGACATTAATTGTAATTATTGATTAGTATTGACGTTTAAAGAAAGCTTCAACTTGATTATACACAATATCCTTGGCATTGACACCCATTATGAAATCTGCATGCGCATAGCTTTTGATGAATTGAACGCCAAGCTTGTCCACGTCGTGAAACTTGAAACTGTCGAGTAAATTCTCGACATCTCTAACGTCGGCAAGTGCATCGTTGCCTCCATAGCTGACGAAGAGAGGAAGGTCACGAGGAATGTTGGAGATATTGTATATTGGCGGTGTAATTTCCCCGTAATGCATTAGATTGAAGTCAGGTCTCCCATAGTTGAACTTTGCAATTACCCCATCTCGAACAACTGCATGCAGAATCAAGTGTTATTAGAACCCAAATATTCTGTCACAACATCGCATTCTCGCCAATTTCTTTCAGAAAAAATTTCGAGACACGTGTGCAGCTACCCAAAAGATGCTTGATTTTTTACCAATCATTAGTACTTACTTTGAGCCAAGTGCACCATGTTTTTGGTGGATGTTGATTGAGGTTCATTTCTCAAGAAGAGATCGACTGTGGAAGAATTGAGACAGCAATTTCTCCCTGGCGAAAAGTTAATCATTTGGCCCAAAAATTCAATATGACTGTAAAGCATTTTCGCAATTTAACAAATTTAAAAGCCCTCTCAAAATCCATTGCAGAATAGTAATGCAAAATCTTAATGGAGCTAAACAATATTACCAGTAAGTGATGTTAATAAATCGTAGCAGTTAACCACAGGATTAGCGCAAAGCGTCTTGAGAAAGTCAGCTACGGGTTTCCTGTTATCAGGAAAACAAATTACTAAGGAAAATTAATTATTCATTTAGTTCTTGGTAATTAATTCTTACCCATTTGGATTGAACTCAGCCAAACCTAATAGTGTAGTAACCTGTCAGAAAAAACCAGAACTTAATTAATTAGGAAATGTTGTTATACTCATGTGCTTTGTTCGAATTAATAATCTATAATGAAATTCATTGAACTCAGTTACCTCACCAACAAAAGATTTGGCAGCAATAACACCAAGAGCAGTTCTCATGTAGCTCAAATAAGCAATGGGGCTCAACAAGGCAGCTGATTTGAGCTTGTCCACTTGTAATCCTTCTGAGAATGATGCCAATGCTATAAGAGTTCCCTGTTAATTAATAAGTTCACGTGGTGCCCTTTTATCAGCTTGGTCAATTAATTAAAAGAAATTAATGCTAATTATTAATTTATTGAATTTAATTTGCACTCACCAAACCACTCGGGTTTTGCTTGAGTGGCGGTGCCAACCCTTACGAAGAATTATGGGGCTTAATTCTTTCCCCAATTATAAAAAATAATTGAATCACAATAGTTTTTTTTTTCTTTTCAAATGTAAATTGAGTAAATATTTTTGGAATATTAAGTAAAATAAAAATATTAAAGGTCGTAAAAAAAAAATTGCACTCACCAATGAATGGCCCACGTAATGAATCTTCTGCGCAGTTTGTTTGTATACATGGTCAAAAACAGCTGGTAGATCATAGGCCACAAGTTCATCCCATGACCAATTCCAAAATTCCTGCCACTAACTTTGATTAATAGCTTGCAAATTTAACGTTTCAAGTTGTAAAATTTTTTTATTAAAAAAAAAAACACCATTTGACTGGGGTCAAGGGAGGTGTGACGTCGGCTAAATCGGGTCCCTCTAGTGTTAGCAATCCATACATCAAACCCATGATCTGCTAAAATCAACGGTAGATTTTGTTCAGGCGGATTAAGCAGCCACGTCAATCCATCCTGCACACCGACAAACAAAATCAACCTCTCAATCAAACAAATCAAAACTCTTAGCACAAACACGGACGAAATTAGCCGCCAAAATAAATATATCGGTCTGCTGCCTTAACACTCTTAAGTTGTGGCCTTTGCCACACGAAAGTAAACCGACAAATAAAAAAGAGACGCCCATGCAGCGCATGTGAATGTGATGTGGCCTCGCAGCAAAGCTAACATTAAGATCTTGATTCCTGGGCTTTTCTTTTTAATTGGAGCCTCAAACTAGGTGCATGTTTTTTAGCACCGTCAGATGATTTAGCCCAGTAATACTGAAAGAATACAACAAGCAGCGGGAACAAAGAATCACAAGACTTTTGCCTTGGAAATCAAAATATGCCAAACGAAAATGCTTAGCTCATGTCTATCTGTTACTATTAACCTGGCTCAAAGTACTCTTGCTTTGCTTCTTCACTTATCGAATGACAAAAGTGATTGTTAACACAGATCATCTTCTAACTTTTTTGGAAAAAGAAGCTTTGCCTTACCTTACTAAGCCGTTTATATTATCCCTTGACTTTACCAAGTAACGGAAAATTTTCTCTCTACTTCTTGACCCACAAGTAACTTTTAGAGTATAGCAAGCATGGGGCAAGCACGCAGGGTGATTCAATTCCAAAAGGGCATGCTCAAACTTGGACGCTTTGGTCAAACAATACTAGACTCGAGTTTAAAAGATGCACTAACGGGGCTGGCCGTATAAAAAGCAACTTTTATCTTTTTCTTTCCTAACGAACCTTGATCACATGTTGAGTCAGAGAGACAAAATGTGAAATTTGATGGCGTAAATCAAGCTACCTTCTTTTGAAAAACACCTTAGTTATTGGCTTTTTTTGGAGCCTTTAGCTGAATTCAACTGCATGATGCTCATGAGTGAGAGAATTCTACTTGCAAAGTTTACTTTAGGACAAAGTAATCATTATTAATAAGAATACTTTCGTGCAACATGCGTTGATGGAACATGTTAATTATTTAATGTCATTATTTTGACCAGAATCATTGCAATTTCAAGGCACCATAATCTCGCTTGGACTGTTAGACAGGGTACTTGGACTCTGTATTTGTCGTGTTGTTAAACCCAGAATCAGGTTTCACAATCGGTACAGGGTGATCGCAGAAGCAGGCACCAGCCCAATGTCACCTAGTACTACATGAGGCAGCTGACTAAAGACATATTTATTAACGTGTGACTAAGAGATTAAGCCAACTAACTTACCACTAAGACCCCATGTTGTATTAACACCGGTGGCCTCTTAGTTTGGCCTCCGCCAGCAACACGGCCTTCCGGTATCCTCTGCAAGTTAAGTATGTACCCATCTTTGGTTGTCACCTGAAAACAAACATGCCCCATGTTAATTAAAATCATTTTCATATACTAAAATTCAGTCAGTCAATTGTATTATGTAACTGTACATTTAATCTGTTTGCTCTTACATCAATTTCCTGGCAATTGTAGCCGTGTATGATCACAGAGGAAGCGCATATGCCATTCTCTTGTGCAGCTGTAGCATCCCCGGCTCGACCAAGCCAACCCCGACTCGACCCATACGCCGAACGGGGATCGAACACCAAAAGGACCACCACACAGAAGATCAAGAACAGGCCACGGAGAGCCATATCTTGCCTTGTTTTGCTTATTGCGTAGCAGCTTGGCTGTGGAGATGTGACAATGAAACTTGTCCTTTATATATGTGATGCTGAGGAGGTAAATAGAGTGGGAAAGCAATTTTTGTTTAGATTATCTTTATTGTGGCTTATACAACTGATTGCCAAAGCATTTTTGGAAGGGGGTCGCGGGTCCCAGCTTTTGCTTCTTATCGCCAACAAACCAGATATTTGTGTACATACGTATACGCATAACAGAATACACAATCGAAATCCATGAATCACGATTGATATAAAGCTAAAAGCAAAATGTGAAATGATAATTTCGATTCCGAAAGCTAAACAGATTGCAGTTGATAGAGAAAGACAAAACTTAGTTTGGCTGAGCTTCTAGATTGTGGTGACCGGATGGATGCTGGAGGTTACAGGAGAAATAGAGCATTTGCCTTTACGTCTATAAGAATAATAAATAAAGATTCATTGGGTCCAGTCCAATAAACGGCTACAACAGATTTTAAATTCCGTTTGTGTTTCAATAACTGATGATGAATTCATTTCATGTGAAATTGCAAGTAACTACATGTTGCTCTTCATTCTAATAAGTAAAATCGTGTCATTCATTGAACATAATACTTGCAACTTAACTTTTATAGAAATTTTGGAATGTCTAGGGTTACTACGAACAACCTATGCAACAGATCAACTATTGTATTTGCACATTTCCAGATGTAGTTCTCACAAGGTCAAACCCCAGGTAAACACTCAATACTATAATTTGTAGCAAAGGCAAATTCAAGGACACTGTGTCAGCGACACCATGCTGTTTTAGAACCTTTTGCAGTACCCAGAGTCACTGCTACCAATTTCGGATGGCCTTGAACTGTGTGGGAAGACCATCAGAAGCTAGGGGCATAGTTGATGGAGGGTGAGATGGATAAAGGAATAGAGAAATAAAGAAATAATCGGGACAAGGCATGTGCCAAACGATGCCCACCCACCCATCAATTTCATTATCAGTGTCTTTTGACTTTGCAAGCGCCCATGCCTTTTCAGTTTTCACATTGGTGCCCCATAATCAGATGCAGTGGAGTAAATGATAACTTTTCAAAACTGCTCAGTTTTGAACTCTCCAATCTCCATATCTCTGCCTCCATCACCCGCTGTCCGGAAAAAGCTACTAATTAACATCTTAAATTCGTGACTCTCGTGTGATGTGAGGATGTTTCGTAAATTGCAATTGATGCGCTTTGGTCCTTGTTGGCTTTTCAAGAGGGCCGGTATCCACAATACTGGGTTAAAAAAAAGTTGGCAAATCAGGGCATGGCTTATTGGTTTTTGTATAAATCGCAGGTGAAAGGACTTTTAGTCCCTTAACATATGCGGTACGGAACATGGAATTCTTTAACGTTTTAAAAAAAGATATAAATTCTTCAATCCTATTCATTTTTAATTTATTTTAACCGAGAAAAGAATAATATTGAATATCTTTAAAAAAAAAAAGCACTTGCGTTTACAAGAAATGGTATAGAATTTTCAAAATAATCTTCTCCCTTAAAGTTGCGGCTGCTATTGCTTTGAAAATAGCAAGATTTAGAGGTTGTATTTCTTTCTTAAGACATTAGGAAGTTTTATGTCTCTTCAGATTTTAGAGGTTGTATCTCCTTTTTAAAACATTAGGAGGTTTTATGTCTCTTTTCTTAAACGCGTAAATTGTATTGTAACCAGATATGGAAGAAGCTGGCTGGCTCTTTGCAGCTCAAGATAACCATCACACAAACTATTCAACTATTTCAACAATGGTCATTCTTTGCAGCATAAATTAGCAAACAAAATATTCCAAATGAATTATAAATCCACACAGCAAGAGTAACATACTTATCCAGACAATGATACTGCACTTCCCCAGCAGCATATCCTGAAATTCACATTGTTTCGGATTACTATTTGAGAAGAGTCCCACCTAACCTGGCAAAAGCCTATTAGTATTTTACAGCTAAAAAGTTCCAGTGAACCTAGCACCATCCGGCAAGCTAGAGGTTGACAGGCCACAATTAAAAGTACAACCATATATGGCCGAGCCAATCCAGTGACAACTCTGCAGTAGACTCATGTATACCGACAATGTTACAACACTGAATTGACAGCAAAATGAGAAAGCAAGAAACCAAAGTGTGAATCATGCACTTGTTTATGAAACTTAGTAAAATTCTATAAATATAGTGGACTCGCAGGCTGAAAAATTTTATAGCAAACTGAAATTTAAGAGGAGCAAAAACATATGAACACTATGTATATGTAGCCCTGACTTCTTTAACACATCTGTGTTCATTACTGGGTCATTTACTGATTCTCCTTGTAAAACTCTTATTATAGTACTTACCTATTACATACATCCTCATGAAGTCCTCTGATATCAAACATCTCCTTGGCTCCATTTTACATATCCTTTACCCCGAAAATCCCATGAGGGCTAAAAAGTGTACTATAAACTTTACACAACTGTGACGATGAGTAAATTATAATTCATCATCTGAGCTTACTTCTCTTCCATCTACATAGTACTTGTGTGCCCAAATATAAGGTTAACCATTTACAGCTAGGGCAGGACTCATCTTCTTCTTCCTGTCAGTAGAATTACGACATGACACAAAGCTTGGAAGGCAACATTGTGCCAATCTCATTGGCTTCTCCTCCATCATAGAATCTCCATTAGGAGTCCTTTCACTACCACACACAGAGTTAGCTCCAGAAACATATGGGGTACCATTTGCTGATGGAAGTACATCAAGTAAAGTTGTCCTAACTTCTGTCTTCCCAGTGGCCATGTTTTGGCTACCTTGGGTGTTTTGTTCATCAACATGTTGATCTTCTGAACCTTCTCTAGTAGTTTGCCGGAACAGTTCAGCTAGTTTCGGTTTCCTTCCAGTTGGGGATTGTTCAGAAATGGAACCGGGAGTTTTGTCCGGCAGAGAAGTGCAGTTGACTTGAGGAGTCGCTGCAAAGTTGTGATGGACTGGAGTATTGCCACGAGATGGGGTAAAATCTGCATAAATAGTCAAAATAATGAGAAAAGGAAAAAGGAATATCAACACTTCAAAATGAATAACAGATGCTCAACATTAAGTTTCTTCAACACAGCAACATTACTACTATGAAAAGACTCTAATTATCAGAAGACAGGAACACTGGCTTCTTCAGTTAGTATTCGGTCTACTATTCTGATTTCTGAAAATGAAACATTGGGCTATGAGTGTACATATTTTCACAGAATAACTCTAGGAAGGAAAAAAAAAAGAAAAAATAAAAACGGAAACTACAGTAAGCTTGCAAGACAAAACAGCTCAGACATTCTCACCTCCATTGACACTGTAAAAATCATCTTCGCAGTCAGAATCTAGCCATGGTTGAGAATCAAAAAAGGTTTCCTCTTTACTACCTGCATAGAAATCAACATGTGTTTCAAATTTCAGCAAAAAATGGGCCAGAAACGACAGGAAGAAAAGAGGTGAGTCAATACATTAATTGTAAATTGTATTTGATAAGAATGGACCTAGACATACATTAGTACATTCACAAAACAAAATACAGGTATTAGATTTATCAAGAAGATTTTTCTCTCAGATTCTTCATTCATTTCTTATGCATTGTGTCAAAATTCTGGTTAGAACATAAACTACTCCTAAACCCCAGAAGCAACCAACCTTGTCATCCAATAGGGTCCCAGGTAGAAAGAGTTAATTGTCAATTGGAAAACAGTTTATACGTAGCCAGTTTGAGAATCGGCAAAGCCATAACAATTTTAGATTGCAATATCTTAGTCCTCATTATGCTAAGATTGGAGAGAACAGACTCACTAATTGGTCAATCTCCATATGTATCCTAGATTCAATCTTTTTTTTTGATAACCCAAACTCCCACACGGTCAGTAGGGTGCCCCAACCCCATGACTCATGAGATAGGAAAGGGTGGAATTTTAAGCTCACCGAAAGGATCAGATCTGAGACCTCAATGCAACCAAGCACCAGATCCCAAGCCCTCAACCAACTGGGCTGTACCCATTCGGGGGCACAAATAAGATTCAATTTTGGTGGGGCTATTCCAAAGAATCATCCAAGGAGTTTTAGAGACCACAATATAACTAGTATCTTCAGCTATCTTAGGTGTTTCTGTCAAGGTCCGAAATCCTCCACAAGTTCTCACAAAAATCTATCATCTATCATCTCATTTAGCTGTCACATTCAATACTCCACATTATGGTCCATCCATCTCTCAGCCTTCCTCAAGGATAATAACTACCACCTCCAACATGATTTATTATCACCAATGGAACAATAACTAAGGTCCCATGGGGGGGAATATTTCCAAAGGCTAAGAAAACACTCACAACACTGCTATCCACATTAAATACAAGCAGAAGCTAAATACAGGCAGAAGCCAGAAGATAAGCTGCAGCATGTTACACATCAAAGTTCTGCGGGCACAAGGCACCTGGACTCGAATAATTTAGAAACTTCCATGTAAGAAAAAGCTTCCTATCAGCTCTGTTCGGTGCTCACCCCTCGTATCATCCATCCAAATTGTGACAATCAACAAGTACATTCTAAAATCTGTCCTTTCTCTCCACTAAATTTAGTATGGCTTCCTGATAACTGTCAAAAGGCTATCATCTAGCTATGATCCCAGCAAGAGTTTATATAAATGTTGTCTAAACCTTCCATGAAGTTATCATGAACGAGTAAAACCTTTTCTGCTCTCAAAAGCCTGGAATAATAGTTCTTAGCAGAAAATCAGAACTATCTTAAATAGTGTTCTTTATGCTATTAGCAATCCAAAAATAAAATAGAATTACAAAAAGGTACATCTGATTACATATTCAAGTATGCTATTAAGTAAAAAATAATAACCCTTCAATCTCAATTATAAGCTACCTAATCAGCAGGCATAAGAACCGGTCATCAATTCTTTCCTCGAGAAGTGATTTAAAAAAAAAGGACAGGGTACCTAATGCCAACTGACAAAACCAAATCATACTCTATTGGCAAAAGTAAAATACACAAAGAAAACTAAAGCAACAAAATGATGAAACGACCAACAAAGGGGACAAAAAGATGATTACATAATTAAGCTCAAATAGAAAGCCATGTTGTACATGGTCAGTGATACTCGCTATACTAGTGAAGGATGTACAAGATCATTTAGTTCATAACAACTTTTATGGATGAAAAGTAACTACTAATTTTAAGAGCAAGAAGAGGGAAAAGAAAAGATTGTATAAACAAAAGTAATTAAGATAACCAAAAAAAAAATGACAAGTAAACAAAAAGAACCCACAAATAAAAAAAAAAAATTAAAAACCCATCAATCACTATAATACAACGAAAAGATAAACAAAACAAAACCACCGAAAGGGCATAATTATTTCATATGCACATCAATACCATGCAAATAAAAAAATTTAAAAAAATTATTTAAAAAGACATAACAACAATAATTGACATCATCGTATATTTTTCTTTTTAAAACCCAAAAATAAATTAAAAAATAAAGAGATTAATCAGTTGCTATCTACTTCACTCATCCATTGACATAAGATAAAAGCTTCCACAACCCAGTTCAGATTACCATCAAAACATCACTAAACAGATATTCAAAACAAAAACAAGACGATCATTTGATTGTTTTGACTCCCAATCAATATAACAAAAGAGAAAAGAGAAAAAACAAGAGATTGAAACTTTGAAAGAATACCAAGGTCTCTAAACGCGTTGACTGTCGCCGCTTGTTTCACGGGCGAAGGCGGAATCGCAAGCTTCTCGCTTTTGGACCCAAATGGTGATGATAAATCCATTTTCATGGCAGCGGCTGAGTCTGCTGTTCTCTTGTGTGCTGATGATACGCACGAACCCATCTCTGTAAATTCTCTTTATTTGAATTGACAAGAGAAAAAATAAGACTAAAAAGCCAGCGACGCCCTTAGCATCAGAAAATCTTCCGCCTTAGAGACACCAGAAGAGAGATAAAGAGAGAGAGAGAGAGAAACCGAAAGTGAGTTATACGAAACAAGACCCAGTATCAGTATGGAGTTGTTTTTGGCGTTATGTTGAAGGAGAGCGCAAATTGAAAAACATGGGGAGAGCAAAAAAAAAATCTAACACAGAGTGAGGGCCTTGAAAGCGACGTTAATGACTTTTAAAAGTACTGCAATTGTATAAAATTTCTTCTTATTTAAAAAAATATTGTAATTCTATTTCTTTGTTTATATTCTCTAAGCCAATTGTTAAGTTATTGCTGATATAATTTACCTCCTTTGAAAATAATGTAAAAAGTAATAATAAATTATAGGATCCACGTGTATTTTGTTGAGGTCTGTACTCTGTAGGTTATATAAACCGTAATTTAGCAAGACTCATTCTCTCAATATAATTATAATAGGTTTAAATTAATTTTTAAGACTTATATGGTAAACAAAAAGCTGTAAAAGGAGTTTGACCTCGGAAAAATTAATATATATATATATATATATATATATAGTTTAATTAAATATAATTATTAATTAATTACATGGCAATTTTTTTAATGTATATAGGCTTAACATTTCTAATGTACTCTAAAATTTTTTTAATTTAAGGGCATGGATAGGTATATCCCTCTAATATTAATAAGATTAAATAAAATAGACTCTAATTATAATATATCAGTAATAAAAATAAATAAACAAACCAAATACTTAATTCCCGGAAGTAATTATAATATTCTACTATTATAATTGCCAAAACAATGAATCTTGCTAGGAAAGATATTAGGCCAATAATTTTTTTTCTTTTTGGGGTTAATCCGGGGCAACGAATTTTGTCTACATAATTAGGTAATTAGCTTCTAATTTTACTTATATATAGCATGATTAGGTAGTGATGGCTAGGGATCACATGGGTTTTTATAAAGGACAAATTTGATTAGATAGTCAATAGTTAATACCCCACAATGATATTTTTGTTTGCAAAGTATAAAAGTTCAATCAAATGCTACATTAAATTCAACCATATAATTTAATTTTTTTTTTCAATATGATTCAGAAAAATAAGTTAAATATTTAAGTCAGAAGGTTTAAAATTTTAAAGTCTCCAAGTTAATCAATAATCTGATGATCACCTCATTAATCATGCTTTTAGATTAGCCCGTGATGCAAGATTCTTCTTCAAAATCTTCAATCTCCCTCGTTTCATTTGCCCCCCCACCCCAAAATGAAAGTGACGAATTTAATTTTAAAAATTTATGGGAATTCCCAGTTTTTTGAATTTTATAGCTCACTCACGGCCTTTGGAGTTTCGGGAAGGGCATGGATCTTGCTGAAAATCGTATGATTAATCATAATCTAGTTACCTCTTCGTATGAAAATAATTAAATATGTTTATTTATTTTTTTTATTTCTTAGAAATAATAAACACCAACAAATCGGTCACATCACGCCCATGTATTGTGTTTAAATAATGGGCTCATCGTAGCATGGTTTATTATTAGGCTATTAGCTACCAAAACTAATTGATGGAGAATCAATTTCACCAAATAGTATTCTAGCCTCACAAGCTTGACCCAATCTTATTCAAAGTATGAGGCATAAAAATTACCCACGTGTAACTTACGAGAGTTTTCTTTTTCTCTTGATTTGAAACCATGTGAAGGTTTGAGAATTGAAACATAATAAATGGATATTCCCATTAAATTTGGTGAGACAAGACCAAATATTACTTTTAACTCATCCTTTTTCTTTGAATCTCATTCTTCATCAACTTTCAAATTGGGAGGATGATTCTCGTTGTTGTGGTTTTAAATTGGCCTAACAGAAAAAAAAAATTGAAGTAAAAGAAACATAAAGTGAGGGCTTAAAAATTTGCATATGGTCACTTTTGCCAACTAGCAAGAATATGTTAATTTTTTTTGGCCACTTAAGCTTGAGTTTGCCTAATGACTTTATACAAGAATGTGTGACATCCTCCCTCCCTCCCACCCAAAAAAAAAAAATAATAACTAAAAAATCATGCATTTAATTTTATAAATGGTGCAAACTCGAGTAAATTGAATGGCAGCTTAGGTTTTACATAAACATTGTAATAATTGTTAA
Source organism: Luvunga scandens (assembly GCA_030449905.1). Taxonomy (NCBI): domain Eukaryota; kingdom Viridiplantae; phylum Streptophyta; class Magnoliopsida; order Sapindales; family Rutaceae; genus Luvunga; species Luvunga scandens. The sequence goes on along the minus strand of JASUUG010001122.1, from coordinate 725,695 downwards.
TAGAACAATTCAATTTGTTAGACGGCTCAATGTAGAAATTAAAAGTAGGTCTAGGAATTAGTTCTTAATAGTGTTAATATGACAAAAAAAATATTAAAAAAAAAAAAGGACAAGGCAAGCTTTAATTATGACTCATCGGATAAATGAAATTAATGAAGACATTAAAAGTCACACTCACCCTTCAAGTTATGGCCTACGAATCTCCTAAAAGACAAATTTCTCTAAATGTGGTCGATAATTTTAATTGACTAAGCTTGAAAACGATGGCATTTACCGACGTCTAAACTAACATAATTTATGGCATTATTAAATGGTATAAGCTTTAATATTGACCATGAAATTAGTCGTACAATTTATGCCATGCAATAAGTTTAAGCATGAGTTTTGAATGTCACAATGAAAATGACATTGGTAATTTGAGGGTTTTGAAGTTATCTTATTGTTTGTTGATTAACTAAATTATTCTATTTTTGGGAACTTCGTTTAGTGTAAAGTCAGAAGAGGAGCTTTCGGTTTCTCTATTCAAGGGTTTGGTATATATCTTTTTCATAATTTCTTTTTCTATTTACATACTTGTTTTTGCTTTTTGGGATTACTGTCCTTTAAGAGTTGTTTGGTGATCGTTTCCTTTAGTTGAGAGCGTAAAAATAAAGAAATTGCTATCACAAGAAATCATTAAAAAGAAAATGGGATTTATTTATGGAAGTTTATTCGTGTGAATAATGAAAATTTTATCCTTGCAAGAAGATAGTGAAATGAATGAATTTATAGATGTCAAGGAAAAGTGCTTTGATATTTACCAGTACCTGTCAATTTGATCAATTGTCATATTTCTTAAAATGTTATCCTTCGCAAAGCCATCACCACACGAAAAGCCCAATCACAAATGTAATCATGATTCATTTCATGGTCGTTTCCAGAAACCATGGCTTTCTGCTTTTGAAAAATTGACCATTGTTTGTCATTACATGGATCATGAGAGTGTTTATAATTTATTTTTATTTTTTTGCTTGAAAAAAAAACACACACACATATCAATTTCATCTTTTGAACTTGTTATTTTGGACAGAGTTTCATGGATAGAACCCGACCAAAAGTAGTTGATTCTCTAACAGTTCAGTTACTGTAAGAAAGAGCGAGTTTAAATTTCAACGCGCACGCGTACGTATGGAGGGCTGATTTAGTTTGCGATTCTGCGAAGTCGGGTCATGTATGTGAGGTGCGTACCCCGCACAGTTTATCCAAATTACATATATATATATATATATCTATAAAATTAGGACCCCCCTAAGTTACAAGCAATGTAACTTACGGGCGTTGTCCGTTCGTGTGTTTTGTTTTTTTATCAAATTTTATTTAGGTCCCTTATATTTTATTTTATTTATAAATATTATAAAATTTTTTAAATTTATTCATAAATATTTAGAATATTAAATTTATTCATATAATTTTTAAATTTTAAAAAATTATTTATTTAATTAAAAAATATAATTATTTTTAATGGATTATAATTTTAATTTTAAATAGATTATTATTATTATTATTATTATTAACAACAATAAAATGTATTATAATTAATTAATATATTAAAAATAATTAATAATAATTTTTTAGTGAAATTGTTAACAACAACAACAACAATAATAATAATAATAATAATAATAATAATAATAATAATAATCACAATAATTAAATATAAAATAGTAATCTAAATATACTTAGCTTCAAATCCAATCCATTTGAATTAGATTTTGATACAACACTTCAAATCCAATCAATAATAGAACAATAATTAATAATAATTTTTTAGTTAAATTATTAACAATAATAATTTAATTATAATTATAATTTAAAACAATAATAGGCCCCTTATACTTTATTTTATTTATAAATATTATAAAAAATTTTAAATTTATTCATACATATTTAGAATATCAAATTAAATAAAGAATTTTTAAATTCTAAAAAATTCTTTATTTAATTAAATTTGCTGTCACCACCTCCACTACAAGGAGCCAAGGTACTCCTCTTTTTTTTCACCATCTCCATTGGCCTCATCCTCCGTTTCCTTGTCCCTAAATAAATAAAAATAATTATTATTGTTAATAATTTAACTAAAAAATTATTATTAATTATTGTCCTATTATTGATTGAATTTAAAGTGTTGTATCAAAATCTAATTCAAATGGATTGGATTCGAAATTAAGTATATTTAAATTATTATTTTATATTTAATTATTGTGATTATTATTGTTATTCAAAAATTAATAATAATAATAATTATTATTATTATTATTAAAAATTTAACTAAAAAATTATTATCAATTATTCTTAATATATTAATTAATTATAATACATTTTATTGTTGTTATTAATAATAATAATAATCTATTTAAAATTAAAATTAAAATTATAATCCATTAATAATAATTATATTTTTTAATTAAATAAATAATTTTTTAAAATTTAAAAATTATATGGATAAATTTGATATTCTAAATATTTATGAATAAATTTAAAAATTTTTATAATCGTTATAAATAAAATAAAATATAAGGGGCCTACTGATATTTGACCAAAAAACAAAACACACAAACGGACAACGCCCGTAAGTTACATTGCTTGTAACTTAGGGGGGTCCATAAAATTAAAATGCGGACCGAGTTGAAAAAAAAAATATAGATTCTAATAAACTACTTTTCATTTCTTAATATATTGTAACCCGAATTTTTTTATCCTTTAATTTTGTGCACATGAATTTTTCGTGCAAATGTCTCAACCTATGCATGACTACGTGTCTGTGTCCATATATATATAGAGAGAGAGAGGGTATGTTATTTAATAATAGATCCTTTAAGTTATTAAAATAAGTGATAAATTAAAAAATAAGTAAAATACACACTTCATACATTGTATTTTATCTTATAATGTATTGTAAAATTGTAATGTGTATTTTTCTGGTCTTTAAACTTATCCCTTACTTCAATAACTTAATAACTTAGTGATTCATCATTGGATATATAAAATTAATTAATTAATTCTCTACTATAGTGTGGAAAGGAAAACATTCTTCCTCTTGGGAAGGGATTATTACAAAAATCTTGTTGATTATAGTTTTCTCAAGACTTCGGAGAAAAATATTACAAAAAAGTTTTCATCATCCCATAATGAAATGAAAGTCTGTGTCTTTGTGACCTCATTGTAAATAAAGGTGGCAAAAGAATAAACAAATCATTTTCAAATAAAATTGTAAATGAATTGAATCAAAACTCTATTGATTTAGATTCAATTTGTTTATTAAACAAATTTAAATATCAAGATTCAGATTCAATTCGTTTATTAAACAAATACTTGGTTTGAGTTGCTTAATTCGTTTAATATAATTAATATACGAATCGAATCGAATGTTGACTTGTTTACTATTTGTTTATTGTATAATGAATCCATAGTGAATCGAATTAAATATAATTAGTAAACAAAAATTAAGCAAAATAAAATATAAAAAGATCATAAATTTAACATCTTATAAAATACAAACTTATTATCATCTATGATCACTATATTAATTATTTAAGCTTTAAAATTTTTCATATATATATAAATAAGTAATTTAATTAAATAAATTTTAAACGAATAGATCGCATTCGATTCATTTATAACACATCTATTTAATGATCCTATACGAATAAATAGATCAATGTCTTAAAACCCAGATTTGATTCGTTTAATTAGCGAATCAAATTGAATTCACCCACCCAAACCCATTTAATTCGCATGAAATCAAATCAAACAAACGAATTTTGACTTAAATTGCCACCTCTAATTGTAAATTAGTAATTTTAGTTTCTAGTATTATAATGCAGCGTAGATGTTAATATTCATGTCTAGTGAAGTCCGCATCTAAATGTGGATAAAATATACTCTTATGCAAAAGGGGAATGAAATGTTATTGAGACTCGTACTCAAAACTTTATTACAGTAAATTATAGGTCTAATTATTCGATTACGTTCCCGTTAGCGAATTGAGATAATATCTTAAAATATTATTTATATATTCAATTAAGATAAAGTTGGTTGGCAATGATATGAGAGCAGATTTCATGGTGGTGATCAATATAGCACACTTGTGGGGGTGGGCCAAATTTTCCATGAAAATCCAAAGAAAAATGTGGAAGATTTTTTGAACCGAGCCCCTACTTTTTCGTAATGCCAATTGCCAAAGAAACAAAAAGTTAATTCAATAAACGCATCATCAACAATTCTGATTAATTAAAGAACAAAACAATTGGTGTAGCTTGACGTTGCACACACCGACCACTTGGAATTATATGTCATTTTCTCGAATCTTATTATATTGTACGCATTTGGATATTTGGCATTGCATGCAACATAATTAATTAATTGAAATCAATCGATCAGCTTTTTAGATGAAGAGAGAATTTTTTTTTTTTTGATTTTTCACGCAAGATGCGCCGCCCACGCGGCCCCACTTTCTGCCGCATGCTCTAACAAAATTTTCAAGATTAGATAATGTTTCAGCTGTTTCATTACTTTTGTTTTGCTTGAAGAAAATCGCGCTAAAATAAAATATTAGTTGTTTAACAAGATAATGCAACTGCGAAATCGGGATTTACTAATGTGGATCTTTGCCCCCCATGATCCGTGGCCCATTGACCGGCATCAGCCGTTGACCAATACCTCGCAGCCCGTCAGGATGGTCCATGATCATCTGTCTCGTGACTCACTTCGAAATTATTTAAATTCAATCGCCAAACGGTCAAAGACCCCAAGCCTCCAGCTAAAAGTCCAAGTCGAACAGCCATGTTAGACTGTTGGCCAAGTGGCAAATTTAATGTAAATTTTAAGCGTAGTTTTTTTTTTTTTTTATAGGAAATTTTAAGCGTAGTTAGAAATTTAGAATTATAATATTCTACGTATGAGCTATGCAAAGCACAAACACAATATCTCAGCCATTTTCACTATTGGAAATTTAGAATAGATGATTTGCTTGAATACATTAGGTCTTTATTATAGCAAAGACGCATTTGCCTTAAGTTTTTGTAAATAATAAGAAAATAACCTAAAATATTAGAATTAGCAACATGAGAGTGCGACTTTTTTAAAATCACCACATCGTAATTCATACAACAGATTTTTTTTTTAAAAAAAATAAAGGAAAGGAGTGGTTTTAGATTTTTTTTTAGAAAAGTGGAGTTATATCAACTTACGAAGAATTTACTCTTTATACCCTCTTTTTAATTGAGAATCTAATTATATCAATATTTTTTAAAAAAAATTACTTAGTTATCTCTATATTCTCTTTCTCTTCTCAATTTCACAAATTGTTATCAATTCATTTAGATATATTCTTTTAACTATAAATTATTGATATCGTTAAATAAGATGAACAAGACCCACGATTTAAAAATAAACATCAGTAAATTTTTATCAGTTATAAAAAGCTAATGAATATAAAAATTAATTTTTACTAAACATAAAAGATAATAAAAATCAATAAAAAAAATTCTTGTACATAGAAAGCATGAAATAGAAATCATGATATATTAAAAAAGACCAAAAAAAATAAATTCAAAAGAAAATAAAATTGAGTATGCAGTTTGCGAAATATAAGAGAAAAGAGAGAATACATAATTATAAGGTAAAAAAGAACAAGAATAGTGGAGGGAAATCTTGAGATTTTTAAATCATAAATTTTTAACAATAAATTAGTTTTTTAAAGTGGGAGTAGAGAGGAATTTAATGTGTTCAAATAGTCTCGTTCTTTTGAGAATTAGTTTGATACTTGATATAATTTATATCTATCCTCACATATATTATAAAATTATAAAATTATCTTTATTTAATTAGAAAATAAAATTATTAAATTTAAAGAGATTGATATTCTGTTAGGGAATGTTTGGTTGGAGGAGGGTGGAAAGGAGATGAATTCGGATTCTTTTATGATCACTTTTGTTTGGTTGGTCCGAGTTGACCAGAAATCAATTTCTAAAGTAATTTAAGATCTACGAAATTGAGGAATTTTAGTTGTGCACCAATGGCTAAGGGGTTTAATTTCTTACCAATTTTAAAACAAAAGTTCCAATATTACCCTTTAAATAAGCTAAAATATCATATTAAATAGTTTTAATAGAAATAATATACATCTATTATTTAATTAATTTGAAAATACTAATATTGAAGAAAAACAACAGTCACCACCAGACCACTGCCATATCGTCGCCGGAAAGCTGCCGGACCACAACTGTCAATGTGATTTCTTCATCAATTTTTCAAGAGCCGATCTACAGCTTTAGGGCAATGAAAATGGCATTAGATATCTTTTTTCGGCTCAAATCTCATTATAACTATTTGAGAAACTTTTAACTCTTCTATTTCCCACAAAATTATAACCTTTTGGAAAATTTTATGTCTCAATTAGTAGATCGTTAGACTCTGAACATTTTGGTGTAATTTTGGGGACGAACAACTCTATTTTGGCAACGATCCAACGGCGACCGCGCAGCGGCTCTTCGACAGTTTTTTCTGGTAACATTAAATTGATTATTTTGATTAAATAATAATTTATTTAGAAAATAATTTAAATTATTTAATTAGTTATATTGTATTACTTAAATTGATTTTAAATAATATTAATTAATTTTAAGTAGACTATTCAACTTATTTTATCTATTAGTTGTTTAACTTTTAAATTAAATTATTCATAGTTTAATTTCTTAAAATTATATTTATAACAAACGTTGAGAGTTTAGTGCATAAGGTGAAGGGTGAACTAGTCTAAGAGAAAAAGTTGTAGTATTCTTTAGGATGGAGCTATATACACTTTAAAAATTACTTTGACCACTCATATTTTTATAAATGTTTTTATTACTAAAATACCCATGATGTAAATTACTATTAGGGATATTTTATTATGAACATATATAATATTATTAATCTAAACACTCATTTAGGGCATTGCTACTAATGTTTAATTTTCTTACCGTTTTAAATCTTAAATATTTTCTTCCAAATACCTTAAACAAATAGTTACATGGGAAACTCAATACATGAAGATTTTAACTTTAATAAGGTATGTGTGATCCTTTTAATTTTCTAGTTTACACCACAATGATCTTCTTTCTTCCCCTTCCCGATGGTTAGGTAGTTGAATTGGTTACCTTCTGGATTTTGTGGTGTTGAATATAACGGGATGTTCAAGTATTGAAATTCAATTTTGATTTACAGAAGAAAATATTATAAAGAAGAAAATTTTCTGCAAATACAAAATTGTGAATAATGCAATGTGCACTTTATTCTTTGCCAAATCTGCTCTTTTTTTCTAATTGTGTTGCTATAGTTTTTGCTTGGATTTTTGGAAAGCTTTTGAGACATTGTATAGATATTATGAATTTTAATATCCGATCAAATTTCATTTGAAAAAAATTACAATATGTTATTTTACTCAAATGCTCATTTATTAATATTTATTTATTTATATGTAGATATTTAAAAGTAAGGAAGTGTTAATTCATTAGACTCGTGAAGTTGGGAGGAAGAATGGTTTTATAATTGTGATCAAGAGATTTAATTTTGGTAATGGTGCTCAAAAAGTAAGTATTGCCTTTTGTTGTGAGGGAAGTAGATAGTATAGAAACACAAGAGCAAATGAAGAGAATAAAAAAGAAAAACAACCAAGGACTATTGGTATTAGGAGGTGTGGATGTCCCTTTACATTAAATGGCCATAAGTTGGACACTGATGATGATTGGGTATTGAAAATAGAATGTGGAGTGCATAATCATCCAACTACTAAGTATCTTGAAGGGCATTCTTATGCAGGAAGATTGTCAAAAGAAGAGACTTTATTGTTAATTGATATGCCCATGAGTATAGTGCATCCAAAAGATTTAGTGACATTAAAAAAGAAAAATCCCAACAATGTCTCAACAATAGAGAATATTTATAATGCATGTCATATTATAAGGTAGCCGAGATGAGTAAGAGGTCATAAATGCAACTACTATTGAGTAAGTTATCTGAACACAAGTATATTGAGTGGCACAAAAACTTTGATAATACTAATATTGTCAAAGAGTTATTTTGGACACATCCCATCAGTATAGACTTATTGCATGCATTTCCATATGCCTTGCTAAGGGATTGTACTTACAAGTATAATAGATATAATCTTTCTCTTTCCCTACTATAAATTGTGAGAATGACATCTATTGAGGTGACATTTCTTGGCATTTTTGTTTATCTTGAATTTGAGTGAGAGGACAACTACAGGTGGGCAGGCATTGACTAGATTATAAAGTGTATTGGATGACAGTGCTATGCCTAGAGTCATTCTTAGCTTTAATTAATGCCGTTCAAAGAGTATTTTCTTATGCAAAACATTTGTTATGTAGCTAGCATTTTAACAAGAATATAATTGCAAAGTGCAAAAAATTGTTTGCAACAAAAGAGATATGGGAGAAGTTTATGATAAGTTGGAATATATTGGTATTTTCTTCCACTAAAGATGAATTTATTACTTGTATCAATGTTTTGCAGCAAGATTCTATATCTAATCCATGAGCAATTGAGTATGTGACATCGACATAGTTGAACAAATACAAGGAAAAATTTGTTTTTGCATGGACAGACAAGAATATGCATTTTAGAAACTTAACAACAAACATGTATTATTTTATTTTTATGCAGCACTTCATAGTTAGCTTATCAATTTAAAATTAATATATATTAATATATTTTAATCACTAGGGTTGAAAGTTTACATTCGAGGTTAAAAAAGGAACTTGGCACAAGTTAAAATAATTTTGAAACATATTGGACAAAGACTCATTCTTTGATAGAGTTTCTAAAGACGAACATCAAAGCTTCATTTGAAAAAAGTTTGACAGTAATACAAGATCAACTCAAACCTATTGAACGTAAAGAGGTTCGAAGCTTTATTTCTATAGATGTATTGCAAATGATATTAAATGAGTCGAAGCATGCTAATTCCATTCGTATTGGCGTGTCTGTGTATGCTTGTACAATTGATTATACACATGGTTTACCTTGTGCTAATGATATTGCAAAATATATAAAGGGAAAGTCAACCTATACCTTTAGAATGTAATGATTCACATTGGAAGAAACTTAACTTGATTTGTAATCACAATAAGAGAAAGGCAGAGATAAGTTACCAACCGATATTGGACTTGATTGCCAAACACTTTAACTAGAATGATAATGATACAAAGTTACATATTCTACAAAAGTTGACAGAAATTGCTAATCTTCAGTCTACATCTCTTGTAGAACTAGAAGCTAAGAAAAATACACATGGTCCATCAAATTCAAAAGCTAATACATCGACCCGTCGTGACCCATCTGCTTTTGAGATTGTTTTATCAGGAAAAGAAAGTTGCTCACCTACAGTTGCATTCATGAGACCTGCAATGCAAGTTAATGGAAATAAGCAACCAAAGCAAAAGGTATTATTTTAACTGTATCAGAATCACACATACACACACACTTATTTCTTATTTATAGCTTGTATTTTCACTTTCTTTTCCTAATATTTGCTGCTAGTGTATAGAAAAAAAATCACTCAAGTCAAATCCATTTGTTAATGAATTTCTAATTGCATTATAATCATACATTCATCATATTAAAGATGTTACACCTAATGGTAATTGTGGGTTTAGAGTGATAGTCGATTTAATGCATTTTTGTTAGAATGGATGCTTACAAGCGAGGAAAGATTTGCTAAATGAGTTGCATTTGAATGTGGAGCATTATAGCCATTTGTACAAGACATGCGAGAGAGTCTATGAATTAGTTCATGCAATATCATATTTTGAGAACTTTCCAGGATGTGACAGATGGATGACAATGCCTGACATGGAACATCTTATTACATCAACCTTCAATGTTGTGGTATTTCACTTGTCGATGAAGTAGTGTCAGTCTTACCTTCTTTCCTCGTAGGTCAATGCATGCCAATACCTACGGATTTTCATAAAGAGATCATTGTTGGTTTTGTAAAATAACAATCATTTTATGGAAGTATGTTCAATTTTTTAATATTTTTTAATTTTTATGTTGAATTTAATAAGTCATTCTATGAATTAAAATCAATCACATATATGAAGGTGTTCTTGTTACTAGGACATCTTATCCCACTTGTAGCAATCAATTAGCCAAGATTTCACAGTTTTTGTGCCAAAGGATGGGAGACAATATATAATCCTCACATCCAACATTTAAAAAAAAAAATAACTGGCGGCAATGTAGCCACGAAAGAAATAACAATGGATGTTGACAATAATTCTTAATAAGTTTCTTGATATATTTTTTTGTCTTGAAGATTAATTATTTTTTGTATGACTATAATTACTTCTTTTTCAATTATATTATGACGATTTTAAACAAGTTTATATTGATTGATAGATTTTTATTTTTTTCCCAAAAGATGCATGTCATTCCATAATACCAAAGTAACATGGACAATTATTCATACTCTTATAAGCTAGTCTGCAACACTAAGGTATTACAATCTTGCAGGCATTTTTGTGACAAAAAAATCTTCAACCAAATCCAAAATAAAAAATAATAATCCAAAGATAAATTACCAACAACATGTCCCTTACGTCCAAATCTAGCAATCAACACCTCATCATTTTCTTCAATATGGTTCAAGTAACCATCATTTGGAACAAAACCGACAATCCTCTTTCCCTTTTTGATAAGTTGGACTCTAGCACAATTACGAATAGTAGAGTTAGGCTGCTTAACTTCAGTACAATCTTCTAAAGAACAATACCTTTAGCATGGGAAGAACTAGCAAATGACTTCTTCCACTCGTTATCGAGGTGACACCTCTTGTATAACTTATCACCCCGCCTTTGAGTCCTATGATGAGATTTCAACTTGCAGCCAGCTCCTATACCGCATGTCTTCCCCATGGTTGTTGTGTGTAGTTAATCGACTGATACGATTAAAAATTTCATCTTCACTTCTCTTGCGGACTCTAATCTCAAAACTTGCAAAGCAAAGCAAAGCAAGCAACATCTTTGAATATTGGTTAATTGATGTATTTGTTTGAGTGTATATAGCATTTTTATGAGTATCCAGAGTAAATAAAGATAAATAAGTTAAAAAGAATTGAGTGAGGACCTTTTTGACATTTTAAAGAGTATAAAAAATATAATTTATTTTTAAAAAAATTAATAAATGAGTTCACATAATAATAATAAAGTGTTCGGAATAATTTTTAAAGTGCATATAACCATACCCTATCTTTTATCTTTAAAATTTTATGTTAATCAAACAATTAAATTTAATTTCACCCCTTTTTCGTCTTTTTTTTTTAACAGAACTTATGTTTGTCCCCGGTCAAACCCCTCAACCATTCCAAAACGGTGTTATTTCATTTTTTTTTTTTGTCTTCATTCGACCCAAAACAACGTCGATGTTGTTTGGTTTAGTTAAGGCAAAAGCAACAGCAGCCCCAATTGCATTTTTTCGTCTTCGTTTCACCACTCAACCGGATGACAATACTCAACTGCAGAACCCTTAAACTGACTGTCAGTATGAGACAAGAGCAAAAGCTCGGAAGATGAGTTCGGCGTTCTCCCTGAAAGATCTCATTTACAGTAGCTGCAAAAAAATTTTGATAGACGATTCTACGTGGCATTTACCCATTAGCTAAGGTACTGTCGATGGTGGTGATGGTGACGATTGCTGGGTATGCGTGATGGTGACAATCGCGAATGGCTGTGAAATGAAAAGGAAGAGAAATAGTTGTTGCGTGATGGCTGTGAAACGAAGAGGAAGAGAATGGTGACGATCGCTAATGGCTAGGAAAAGTTGAGGAAGAGAACGCGTATTAAAACGAAAAAAGAAAAGGAAAAACTCGTGATGACCTGAACGAAGAGGAAGAGAATGATGCGGCATCGTTTTACAACTTATCAAACCAAAAAAAAAAGACGAAACGGCATCGTTTAGGATGGTTTCGAGATTTGACCCGAGGCGAGTATCATTTTCTTTTTTTTAATCCTTTCCTCTCCGCTCCTCCCATCTCTTTAAACCAAACATCTCGTTAATAAATAATTATTTGTCAGAATTAATAGTAATTATTTTAAAAAATATAATATTATTAAACCGGTACTTTTAACTGTATTATACGAAAACGTAGAGATTTAAATTCTTACCGTGAGTGTAATAAAAAATAAGAAGATTACGAAAGTCCAACCCTAAGAAAATTTATTTTCTTTATGAAATTAAATTGAAAAATAAATTGTGAAAATAGGCGTATTCTGTTCTGCCGCGTAATCCTCTGTAACTTGTTTCAACTCTCTCCTGTCAGAACTTGTTAGGCATTTAGGTAAGCAGAGAGTTTGGTGGGAGCGAGTTTCGGTAGTAGTTAGAAAAACAAAAAAACAAAAATCTCAAAAACTAATATTTAGCTTGCAACAAAAAAAGAATCTTCTTGTCTCTCCGATTTCTCTCCTCCGACAAAAGAGTCCAAACCCGTACGCATCTGGATCGGGTCGAGTCGTGTCGTAAATCCAGCGAAGAAAATGGGCGTAACGGCAAAAATAGCACCGTCAATGTTGTCGTCAGACTTCGCCAACTTAGCATCTGAGGCCGAGCGCATGCTCAACTGTGGGGCCGATTGGCTTCACATGGACATCATGGTATGCTACCTTAACAATACGCTGTAAGAATTAATTGCTAGTATGACGTAATAATTTGATTAGCGTATTGTATTTTTAGTTTTATTTACGCCCTGTTTGGCAAATCTATCTATCTATAAATTCATTTCGATTTTCATTAAACTGTTTCTCAAATTCCTGTTTGATAACAGATACGAGTAATGAAACGAACAACAACAAGATCATTATTTTTATTTTTCTTTATTTATTGTACTGTTTGACTTGCGTTGACTACATCATACATTGCTGTTGTGAAATGTTCTTCTAATTAACGTGTTTTTCTTATTGTTTGTGTGCAGGATGGGTAGGTTTGATGCGCATTCTCTCCAACGGTTTAATATCATAATCGTTCGATTCGTAATTGTTGTTCCTTTTACACTTTGACAGATTCTATTTTTGTAATTCTGTTTGAGAGCTCCGTTCATGTACTGTTTATTTACCCTCCTTTAAAAATTTTAGAAAATTAAGGTCTAGTGTCATCAGAATAATAAAAATGCTACAATATTTTGGATTTTGATAGTTTTGCTTGGTGTAAAACAAGGAAATGAAGTTTCTGCATTGTTAATAAACAGGATGAGGATGGTTGTACATTGAAGCTTTGAAGGTGATTCTTATAATTTGTATGTGGGATGCCGCTGATGCTATAAACGAGTGGGAAGTGAAAATAATGTCATGTAGAACTTAACTACCCTGAAAGACATTGTGTACCTGCTGGTTCTGTTGTCATTCTTAGTCCATGGTTATTTGTTAGTAAATTCTAGGAGTTGGGTTTACTAAATAATCAATACTTTGTTTGAATGTTTATTTATAAACAAAAGAAAGAATGGCGGTTGTCAATAAGGATATTGATGCTTGAAAGGTAGAGCAACTAAGACCGGCTTCTCTGTTTGCTGAGTCACACTAAATCATATTGTGGTTCTGAGAGTAAGAAACTGTTAAATTCTATGTGTTTTGCTTTTTAATCTGGATGGTTTTGTCCTTCAAATATTCACATGACCTTCGCTTTGCTGCTACTGATAGTTGGATCAGTGCTGATCAAGTATTGCACCTTGCTTTTTTTTTAATTCTTATTTTTTATTTTTTAAGTGCTTGCCTTCTTCATTTTGTAGGCACTTTGTTCCAAATCTAACTATTGGTGCTCCAGTGATTGAAAGTTTGAGAAAGCATACAAAGTAACATCTTTTGCCTGTCATTTCAAAATTTTAGTGTTTATGGGAGTGGCATGTTTAGAATGGTTACTAGATAAACAATCATTGTTAATCTGTCACAGGGCATATCTTGATTGTCACCTAATGGTAACAAATCCTCTTGATTATGTTGAACCTCTGGGTAAAGCAGGTGCTTCAGGTTTTACCTTTCATGTGGAGATATCCAAAGGTGGGCTATGATGTTGTCTTCTTTTTTCTTTTTGTTTCTATTCTTATCCTCTTCTGTATTATTCTCAATCTCTTGTCATCTCCTTCTCATCATCTTATGAAGAGGTATCCTGGTTCATTTTGCAGATAATTGGCAAAAACTTGTCCAAAGAATAAAGTCTAAGGGCATGAGGCCTGGTGTGGCATTGAAGCCTGGTACACCAGTTGAAGAAGTTTATCCCCTGGTAGAAATTCTTTACTCCTTCGATTTTGAGTTTTTGAAACAGAATACTCAAAGACAATAATCTGAATTAGCAATATGAAATTCAATTAAGTTTAATTTGTTGTGTCTTATCATTCAGTAAACTGGTGGAATTGTTTTTTAAAAGAATCCAGACATTAAAAGTTTTGACTTTGTTATAATTTCAAAAAAAATTTAGGTTGAAGGTGCAAATCCTGTGGAAATGGTTCTTGTAATGACTGTAGAACCTGGATTTGGAGGTCAAAAGTTCATGCCAGAAATGATGGATAAGGTGCCAATACTTTCATCTTCCATTCTTTCTCTTTGTTATTATGCTCGTTATTACTGATATGATTATTATTTTGTCTTCTTGCTTGTGGTAACCTTTCCTAATTTCTTTGTTCTGGTGGTTGATTCAGGTGCGTACATTGAGAAAGAGGTATCCATCTCTTGATATAGAGGTGAGTCCATCGCTTATTTCATTCTGTAACTTTTATTGTAAGAAGCTCCGTGGTAGCTCAATTCATTGAATTTGATGTAAATGTTAATACTTCTGTTGATCTAATCATGTTTACTTTCATATTGATCTTGATCATTTCTTCACCTTTGCTAGAAGTTGTCCCATAAGTAAGAGACTTACAAGAAATTAATGTTGATCCTGCACCTTTCAAAAGGACTTGTCTGTGCCTAAATCCCCATTTTCTGTGGTTTTGATCTTCACTTTGCATCTAGGGGCACTTTGGGAAGGAATAGCTGGTATGAGGTTGGGAGATGTCTGTACTAAGGTTAAGAAATGAAAAGTAAACAAAGAAGTGGTCTTTTTCTCTCCCGCACACACAAAATCTGCATATACAAGTTCAAGTTCATGAGGTTTAGAATGATCGTATATTTTTCTGGAATACCCGGGAGTGGAATATGTATATGAATATATATTTTTCTGTTTGGTTTTCAGGTTGATGGTGGTTTAGGACCTTTAACCATTGCCGAGGCAGCCTCTGCAGGTGCGAACTGCATTGTTGCTGGAAGTTCAGTGTTCGGGGCTCCTGAGCCAACCCATGTTATATCACTTATGAGAAAGAGTGTCGAAGATGCCCAGAAAAACAGTTGATGTTTTTGCGGGTAAGATAACACCATGGCTGTACTCCATTCGATGTATGTTTGCAATTTGTATACCTCATCATTTGTTGGAGTTTTACATTCCTTTTTATTTTTCTTCTTTTTTCTAACAAGAAACAAGAAGATTAATAATCAGTAAACTGAATGTATAAGATATTTTATATACATATATACCTTTTGGAAGATAGTACATGTATAATTCCATTTGCAATTAAAAAGATTGTTAATAAATTTTGACACAATACACTTTAAGAAATGGATCCCTCAGCTGAAAACTTAGGTGCAATCAGCCAAATGCACAGCTCTATAGAATCTAGTCAAAAGTCAGAATGCCGGCAAACGCCTCGCACCTGGGAATTTTTCCTGGAAAGAATATTAATCTCTAGTTGTTTGCCGGGTGGATTAAAATCCATAAAGATCTGAAGATGAACAAAATATAATTTACATGTACAAAAAACAGTTCTTCAGCAGTGGAGGGATATTTTTGTTATGCTTGGCATGTTCCAAGCAATATTTTTGTGAGATATTTTACTGAGCAGATTCTTACATTCTTTCTCAAATTTCAAGAGATCCATCTGTGGCAAATTGTGGGTATTCTCTTCCCCCCTATACTTGAGCAGCTTGCTCAATGAATTGTTATTTGGTTGAGTAATTTTCAAGTATTATTGTCAGTTATAACCAATCACTCAAATTTGAATCCGTGTCTTAATAAAGTGCGGTGTAAAATGCTTAGTAAAACTTGATTAAAAAATATCATGATATATCCATCTAAATATCTTTGGAATCACTCACCTTAACAGCTAATGCTATTTAACACATTCCTTCTTCATTAAGTGACAGCTTTCCTTTATAGGCAAGTTATGGGGGTAGCTTTGGTTCTGAGTTCTAAATGGATCCCAAGTCCAAGTGCTTTTAAACTCTTGAGATGGCTTCAGTTGTTGTAGCGCACGAGTGCATACTACAATATAATTTTACGATCTTCGATTAAAGAGAAAAGCTCTTCCATGTCCCAGCTGCTTATTGACTATTGAGTGGTCATCACGTGTTCTCACGTGCTATTAATCTCAGCTCTCTCAATAAGGTCCTTTTTCTTCGTTCTATTGGTGTTGGTACGTGGATCATAAAAGCACTTATGCCCTTTGTTTCAAGAAAAGCACTTTTTCTTTTCTTCTTTGTGCTTGCAGTCGTGGAATGTTACCCTGTCACTCAAATCTCCCTATTCTGAAGACACTCGCGTGATTAAAATTCATGCATTCAGCACTAATTACTTAAGGATTAAACACAGGCCACACTAAACATTCTTCTTATAATACTTGAGCTTAATCAATTACTTTCAAACATTTATGTTATTCAAAGACTCAAATCATATACAATGTGTTGTACATGATTATGGAATTGAGATTTATATTTTAATAAAATTTAATTTCTCCATATGCAAATTCTACTAACTAAAATATGTTTTTGTTGGATTATCCTCAACTTTCTTCTTGAATTTTGTGAGAAGGGGTTGAGATCCTCCAACTGACATATGTCAAATAAATTTCTCCATAATTTATTAGGAATATTTTTTTTCTCTTTTAAAGTTGATTTGTAAGCTTAGTGCAACTAATATACATGCGCGCGCGCACACACACACATATAGTCATTTTTTTTAATGTAGATGTTTATATTTTATTTGTAATTTTATAAAACATCGAATTAGTTCTTCTCAATTGCATGCGCCGTTTTTTTTCATATGGACATGTTACTAAATTATATGACTTTGTAGTAAATTAAATATTAATTTTATTAAAGTATATGACTTGATGATGTGTCTGCATAAAAAAAAATAAATATACCTGCACTTGAAAATTTACATATATACATATATATTTAGAAAAAATCTATGTTTATATATATATATATAGAAAAAATCGTTGTTTTTTGTTTTTTCGAATTATCATTGGAAGAGAGGAAATGCCATTGAATAATAGAGATACCTAGTGGCCTATGATATGGTGTGATGATTTACCATAGTGGGTACTTTTTACTTTTGAAAACGTTGGTGCTTGCTTGTCAACTTAGAAACTTCATGGCCAAATTGACTATCGATCGCTAGCCTCGCTTTAGTGCCTCTGCTTTACCATGCAATGCACGTCCCCTCAATATCCATCTTCAATCTTCATCAACCTCTATATAACGTCTTTCAAAACCCACATCATTCCTATCCTCTCCGCTTTACAAAACTTGTCTCCATTTCATTTTCGATCTTCAGAAATCCATGCATGAATATTCCACACCATTATCATTCATATTTGCTAATTTAGAGTTTAATTTCATCCTTCGAGGTCCCTGCATAGAAAGGCTGCCTCTCTCACAATTTTTTTTTGTGCCCATGTTGCAAACAACCGTTAATTCACGTGGCCTGTTTTAAGATTCTTCTTTAAATGAAAGAATTTTGGTCATCAATGACGTGGTATACGCGAAGAAAAGCCAAAAGGATCATCAATTCAGTTAACAAGCGAAAGCAAATCTTCTCATACATTTTGTCTGAGAGAGTCTGAATTACACTTGATATCCGGACGGATATCATAATTTTATTGACAAATTCTTATCATGTCTGTTTACCTTTTTCTCCCTCTTCGATTATAATTGGTATTTGTCAAAGTTTTAATGGATTAGGTTTATGATTTTTCTACCTGTACCTAAGATTTTTCTTTAACTTGTTCGATGCATCAATTGCCATGCACTTGTGCCGCGAATTACAAGAATTTATGCACTTGCATATAATCACCATTTGTACTTTGATGCATGTACAATATAAGTTAATTTGTTCATATATACATGTATCCATGAGCTATGTGGCAAATCTTAAAATACTTCACATTTTCCTTTTATCTAGAAAGGGCAGAAACTAGACCATTGTCTTATCTTATTAAGACATGTATGGATGGATTTGTCTTCATAATTTGTCATATAAAAAAGCAGTTTCAAAACCCAAGAAAGATAATTGTGAAAGTAGTTAAACGAAGGGTATTGCATGGTGGTTATTCTGGATTCACCGGCCATTGATTTTTTTTTTTATAAATTTTTGAAACAAACAGCCACACCCCCGGCTTTTAGCTAATGGTATCAAGCCCAATGTTAGTTATAAGTGCTTAACCCCAAACAGCTGGAGTCAGTGAAAAAGAAAGGAAGAAAAATACAATTTATTTGCCATCCCCAAGAATTCTGTCCCTCTACAGCTTTGCTAAATGCTGTTATTTTAACACCCTTTTTTTGTGTATGGATCCAAAATATTCACTCTAACTTATAAAAGCTTTTTTGTTTTTAATAACTCACCTGCTTTGTTGAATTGAGCGACAATGGCTACAACTCTCATCACTCATCAGCTCTACTTTAGAGCTGCTTCTACTGCTTTGTTCTTATTCATTTATTCACTTGTGTCTCACTCACTTGGACAGAACAGCAACTTGCCTAACTGCGATACAAATTCATCTGCAGATGCTTCAGGTTACCGATGCAGTGGCGCACAGTATCAGTGTGGCACATTTGCAATTCTCCGGACAAATTCTTACTACTCATCTCTTTTCAATCTCAGCTTCTACTTGGGATTAAACCGCTTTGTGATTGCTCGAGCCAATGGATTCTCTGCTGACACAGAGTTCCTTCCCAAAGATCGGCCTCTGTTGATCCCTATTGATTGCAAATGCAATAACAATGTTGGCTTCTTCCAAGCTGATTTAACCAAGACTGCAATCAAAGGGGAGAGTTTTTATAGCATTGCTCAATCACTTGAGGGCTTGACAACTTGTAGCGCTATTAAAGAAAAGAACCCAAGTGTGTCTCCTTGGGATCTTGATGATAAAGCTCGGTTACAAGTTCCCTTAAGATGTGCTTGTCCATCTTCATCGGAGAATCTGCCGGAGACAAGAATCCTTGTTTCTTATCCGGTAAGCGTGGGCGATACTGTATCTGGCTTGGCTGCTAAGTTTAACACAACCCAAGAAGCTATAATTGCCGCTAATAACAAATCTTTGGAGGGTTTTAAGCCTGAGGGTTTACTAGCTTTTACTTCTATTCTGATTCCTCTTAATGGTGAGCCCGTTCTAGCTCCTCCTGCAAAAACCCGCGAGCCCAATTTGCGTTTTCCTGAAACAAATTACAGCATCCCGGATATTACTCCACCTAAGAAAAAGTCCAAGATGTTGAAAGTGGGAGCTTATATTGCTCTCAGTGGAGCTGTTGTTGGAGGCTGCATTGCTATTGCAGCAGCTGCTATTGTGATCCTATTGAAGAAGAAGAAACAGCAGAGTCCAATGATTAACCATAAGGATCGTAGAGATGCGGAGCTGCAACAGCTTAGTGCAAGTGTAAGAACAACAAGTGACAAGAAAGTGTCATTTGAAGGATCTCAGAGCACCACTGAAGGCCAAATCATTGACACTGCAGAGCAGCATAAGCTGCTATTAGAATCCTATTCTATTGAGGATCTGAGAAGGGCAACTGAAAACTTCAATTCTAGCAATCTTATTGAGGGAGCTGTGTATCATGGCCGGCTCAATGGGAAAAACTTGGCAATAAGGCGCACAGAGCATGAAGCTATCACAAAACTTGAGATGCAGCTTTTGTATCATGCAACTCATCATCACCCCAACATAATCAGGCTTCTGGGGACTTGTTTAACAGATGGCCCTCACTCGTTTCTAGTCTTTGAGTATGCGAAAAATGGGTCGTTGAAGGATTGGCTTCATGGTGGATTAGCAATGAAGAATCAATTCATTGCCTCTTGCTATTGTTTCTTGACATGGAGCCAGAGGTTAAGAATCTGCCTTGATGTAGCCATGGCACTGCAATACATGCACCATGTCATGAACCCCAGTTATGTTCATAGGAACATAAAGAGCCGGAATATTTTCTTAGATGAAGAATTTAATGCCAGAGTTGGCAATTTTGGAACGGCAAGGTGTGTTAATGATGACACCGAGAGTCCACAATTTTATTCAACAAATCCTGCTTCTTGGAGCATGGGGTACTTGGCTCCTGAGTATATTCATGGGCGGGTCATTGCTCCAAGCATTGACATTTTTGCCTATGGGGTTGTCTTGCTTGAGGTGTTATCAGGGCAAACGCCATTAAACAGGCCAAGGAAGAAAGATGAAGGCAGTATTTGGCTTTCAGAGAAAATCAAGTCCATATTGCAAGCAGAAACATCAGATGAGCTTAGAGAATGGATGGATAGTGCATTGGGTGAGAATTACCCATTTGATGCTGCTGTCACAGTGGCCAATCTTGCAAGAGCTTGTGTTGAGGAAGATCCTGAGGTGAGACCAAGTGCTGGAGAAATTGTTGAGAAGTTGTCAAGACTAGTGGAAGAATTGCCTCAAGGGGAACATATTTCAATTTGTGAGAGCTCTTCAAAACCTCTAGAGAAAGCATCTGCTACTGCCACAAAGTAATTAATCTACACCAAATCAGTAAAACAGTAAATGCAGTTCTAGTTCTGCTTTAAATATTTGTGTTTTTAGAAGTGCTTTTTTGATAGGGGGTGGTGGGATCCTGTATATATGTGTAATTAGCAAAGTATTATTTGGACATGATGAAGTGCAGGATTCGACTTTGTATTGGACTCTTATGTTTTCTGAAATAATATGTCACATGTAATGATACCAGGTTTTAGAATTTCTTTATCACATTTCTTCTCCGGTAATCTGTCTGCACCAGTAAATAAAAAAAAAATTATAAAATAACAATTTATTGATCAGAAATATATTCTCGCCTCATTATTTAGGTTGAAGATTTAAGACTTTCCGTGTGCCGTGAGTGTAAATTTCTTCCTCTTTAAGAGTTGATTTCAAATTGAGCTTTTGATACATCAAAGCAGGGTTAATTTTTAAAAAAATTCGATATAGTATAATTTATACATCAATTTTATAATGTATTTGGTAATATAAGATTAAAGAAACACTGTAGCAGTTAAAGATAGGCCATTAGAAACCAAAACAGAAGTACTTTAAAATGCTTAGAATAAAATACTACTGAGCTATATGTATGCTGCCATAAGACATTAGAGCCAAAGTTACAGAAAAATATTGTTTCTATAGCCAAGGGGCTGCCCTACGAGCATGTGCAGGTGCGGTTCCTGGCATAGTTTCAATAGCCACTAAATCAAAGAAGCCAGATATTTTAGGGGACATTTGAGGTTAATCAAACATTAATGCCGAGCTTCATCAATTTCTGTTGATTGGTTTAGATTTTGAACTCTTCAATGTCGCGATAATTAGCACTCTTGTCTTCGTGGGAAATGATTAATTGTTAATTTTAAGAGATGTACTGACAGCTAGAAGTTTGATAGGCCAAAGGCTCCCTTTGAAATTGAGTCATTTTCCACTATGTCATTATTTTAACAAACCATGCACTTTCACAATTTCAATGACTCATGCATAGATAAATTTGGATACTGAAGTAATTACAAATAAATGTTTAATTTAATGTTGTGAAGAGAAATGAATTGACTGGCGAGGACAACGTTTTTGTTTAATTTAAGGTTTTCACCTCTGACATCAAATGGAAAACATAATTTTTACTTTCATAAATAACTTAAAAATACACGTCAAAAGCTTATAATAAACACGCTCTTAGCTTGTACTTGTCATAATTAATCTCCTATTGTCACACATGAGATGAGATTTAGATGGTGTTAAAAGCCCTCAAAAAAAAAAAAAAAAGGTTAAATATTCATTTATCTTGAAAATATAACATCTTATATTTTATAACATCCATTTAGCTATACTCCCACAAATTAAACTCCTAGATATCAAAAATATTTTTTTATAATTTTATTTATTCGAGTTTAATATTAAATGTTTGATCGAATTATTTGTTGTGAATTGACTGTATGTGTGTGTTATTAAAGCAGCCGCAGGCAGCAGCGGCCCAGCTACTTTAATCTTGACGATTAATTGGTCAAAGTCACGAAAAGGCAGAACCTGCCTCGTTAACAAACTTTGACAAAATATTTTAAGTTTTAATGGAGTAAATTGCAGTCAATCCAACACTCTCGGACCGCGCTTTCACAAATCGCAACACCCTCGGCATAATGAGTAATTAATATGTTAGACTACATTTAGCAGACGATGAATTTAATAATTTTATAAAATTATTTACCTATTTAATAAATGAAGATTACATGGTACGTGGGATATTAATTGAAAAGTGTAATATTAAAGCATTACCAAAACACTCTTTAAATGAATCCTTACTGTTTATTTTAAGCGACGCAACAACAAAATAAGTTCTAAAATTGAGGAGAGAGAAACATTATCTCATTTAGAGAGTTTTTGAAACATTTAATTTAGTATTTTATTATTTTATTATTCTTGAAGAAAGAAAAGTATTATAATTATTATTATTTTAGTAAAGAAAAAAGTTTTATTAAAATAATAAAACTTATCTTTACTTGAAGAGCCTTTTTTAAAATGACTGATTTGCGTTATGTGGGAAATAGAAGAGTTAAAAAAAAAAACTTCTAGTAACTAAACTCCCACTCCAATCGTATAAGCGATTTTCAAACTTCAGCATTGACGGTCTAATAATTTTTATAGTCAAGTTTGGTGTTTACTTTTCTTTTTAAAATTATGCTAGATCACACATTTATCTAGCTAAAGCACGTGATCCCTCTTTCTTTCGTGATGAGTTGGTTTTCTATGACTAGTTTAAATAGATATTTATTTTACTTCAAATGGACTATTGCTCAAATTACAACTCATAATTAACTAATATTGATATATTTACAATTAAACAATCATTGAAACTAATTTTATATTAAATCTTATATAACATTTTTCAGATTCTAATATTTTAGCATTTTTCATATTATAATATTTTTTAATATTTGAAGAACGTCTATTTCACTCATCGTATATCAAAAGGAAGAAAAAGAGAGAAGACTATTAACATGTTACTAAAGAAAACTAGAAGCAAAGATAGCACAAGGAATGATAAAAGGAGCCCGATAATTCTAGAAAAAATGAAGACCGGATGATGCAATAATCTAAGATGACCTACATTTTGAGATAATTAAAATTACGCTTGACATGGGGCAGTTCAGCATAACATTGTTATTCACGAGATAAAGGGAGAGATTTTTCTAATTCAACAATTACCTAAATCAATAATAAGACATAACGATTTAGAATAGAATTAATCTAACTCCCTAAATTAACTGAAACTGAAACAAAAAAAGAAAAGAAAAAGAATTATAATCACACTATAATTAAAGAAATCGTAAGAACATGCTTAATTTGACTCTAATTAAAATGAAAAATACGAAGAAGACCTGAAACGAACAAGATTCTAAAATTTCCCTTACATCAGTGGGATCACAGCCATTCAGGGCGTCATGATATTCTAAATTCATCAAAAATATAATTATCAATATACAAATGTACAAAACGATATACGGTGGTCACAACATCATGATCCTAAACTCATCAAAATTTAGGACTCCGTCACCGTTGAGATCAAAGTGAGCAATCATCGACTTACATTCATCAACACTTTTGGACTGCCCTAACCTACTAAGCATCCTCTTTAAACTCTTAGGCGTGATACACCCACAGCCATCCATCTCGTACATCTTAAAAGCCTCCTTCAAGTCGTTCACTTTCTCTTCCTCACCGGCACCTTCAACTAACCGAACAAAGTCATCGAACCCCAGCAGCCCATCTCCGTCCGCATCCAAGAACTCGACCGCTGCATCCGCCTCAGCCAGCGAGAGCTCCCCCCCTATTGCTTCAACGCACTGTTGTAGCTCCGAGGGAGATATTTTTCTATCTCCATTGCTGTCGAAGTGATTGAATACGCGCTCATATTGTTGGTACTTCGCCTTCATTTCCCGATAAGAAATATAATGCAGCTTGGTTGGTGATGAAGCAGCTAGCGTGCGTGCGTGCGTGCGTGCGTGCGTGTCGATATAGATATAGATTTACAGATATCAAATGCAAGAGCTAGCGAAGAACTCGAAAACCCTTAGGATTTGGCAAGGAGCTGATCTTTATATACGGAGACCAGTCGGTGACGGAAGTCTGGGGAGGAGAGGTAGAAGTTTCCATTTGAGAAAGCCACGCGTGGCGTGAGTTGACCGGTTAGCTTGTGATTTGGGGTCCTGCAATTTGCGCAGTGAACAAGGGAGACCGTTGACTTTTGTCTTTTAATACAAGAAAATTTAACTGGTCGTGGCTTGGGAAATTAATGATGCGGTGATGGTAATTTGTGAACGGAATCATATCGTATCAAAGTGGGAATTGATTGAAATTATTGCGAGCTAACTTTTCTCATTCATAAAGCCTTTTTGGACGGGACAGCAACGCCGACTCAAATGCCTAGGAGATTTTCCACAACCGCCAAAACTTCCATAGCCACCAAATACCTATAGAAAAGGAGAACAAAGGAAAAAAAAATAATAATAAAAGAACACAGACTCGAGGAAAGTGGTGGGAATTAATAGGGACAGCTTTATAATTTCTTTTCATATCCATTCCATTCGTCGTTGACTGGTTTTCATTCTTAAAGGCGGTGTAAGGGAATTGAGGTGTCCCAGAAACATACACGGTAAGGGAAGAAGATTCATGCATGGGTACGTGAGCAAAAAAGTAAATTAAAAATTTGTGAAAAAAACACCCTAGATTCTACTTCGTTCTAATTAACATTTGATTAAGAACATTATCTTCAGATTATCTTTCAACCGAATGATAACAACAATAACCTTCAGCAAAAGCTGTGCATATATATAAAATTTATATTTTCATTGATCTGACAAGACTTCTTTTTCCCAAAGATTAAACAGACAAAAAAGACATGATTAAGAAAACTTATTTGAAAGTAGATGCTTTGTTACTTTAATAATTACTTGACTCCACAACATATAAGATGGAGTATACTACCAACACTTGGTAATTAATCAACTTATATAAACCATAATGCTAATGGAACCCTCGTCTGATGTTGAGAATTCACACACAGCGTGAGTTCAATTTTCAAAGGGAGAATTTCTATTATATACGATAATATATTTCTCGCATATGTTCGAGTCACAACAGGAGAAAATTTTCTTTTATAGAACTAATTTTTCTCCAATAATTGTGGGAATAGATTTCGAGTTATACTGCTCGGCATCCTTTTTGTGAAGTTATGCATACACTAAAGAAAAAAAAAACACGCAACAATTAAAAATAATTGTGCAAGTCAGAACGCAATTATGTATTTGACAACTGTACGAGAAACGCACGGAAACAAATATTTTTTGAGTTAATGTTCCCAAAAAGCCCGTCTAGCTCAGTCGGTAGAGCGCAAGGCTCTTAACCTTGTGGTCGTGGGTTCGAGCCCCACGGTGGGCGTGTTTATTTTTAAATTGTGGGATCTCTCAAGGATGCCATTGCTAAATGTTCTGTCCAGGATGCTATAACGCCGCCAACCAAACGCGCACTCCATCGGGTTTGTCTTGTCCGAAACGTAGGAGTAATGAGAGTCTTGACTGGTCAAGGGTATGCTTGGTGTCTTGGTTTCTCAATTGTTCAGGATTTATGTAAGGTTATGAGTTGAGAATATGCTGGTAACTTGCATCCGGGAACCATACCGAGCAAAATGAGGTCATGGTTTGAGAACCCCAGCAAAAAAGACATGGAGATGCATGAGCATGCGTGTTAGCTTTTTCATTCTGCCTGAAGAGAATTTTCAGGGCTCTGAAGATGCTATCATTAAGTGACATGATATCTTCAAAGGAATGTCCGAATCAATCACAATCTCATCTCTTTTTTCCGTAGCAATCTTCTTAGTGTTCTGCTTGGATTTAACAAGAAACGGAGAAGGAAAAGCAGTAGTAGTGAGAGTGAGAAAAAATAAATCAAAAGCCATGTTTGATGAAGAAGTGGAAGGTCGGGTAACAAAGTGTCATGTGTCGATAGTAAGTTTTATAATAGAAGGAGAGTTATCAAATGGATCCTGAGTTATGTTGGGTACCGTAGGTGTTTTAAAAGATATTTAAGTATATTATATAGGGGTAGAAAGGTCAAAAAAATATTTTTAAAAAAATGTCAAGTGATTAAAGAAGTTTCATCTCAAAAAGATTGACTGATTTTTTATTAAAAAATAAAAAATCAATAAGAGAATATTTTGTTGAAAAAGAGGTGACAACAACTTATCAAACTTGTAAATAAGCCAAAAAGATTGAGATCATGATAGTTGGGACCACCTGTTATCTCTTGCCACGCTTGCAAATCCCCAATAGCCTCAAGAGAGGTACAAGAGACCACCCCTAAGCCTAATACGTGTATGCACCTCAAATTTATTCTCCATACATGTCCTAAAATATCTACATGGTCACATATAAAGGACGAAAATATCTTTGACATGCCAGCAAGGGACACTAATAAAATAACACTAGGTGGCATGGCAGTCGGATACTCCTCGTAAAATACTCAGGTTTTATTTTTATCAATATAACCAACACACACAATAGAGACTAAGGTCTCTTCCACCTCCAACCACCATTATTGAGAGCTTGCCAGCTCTCTAACTCGAGATAACTCAACTTTAACTTGAGCGTTGGAGTGTAGTCACCAGCCACCCCCAACTTCACCTTTGACCTCCTTCTCATAGTTTTGCAGGTTTAAGGCGACTTGGCGAGCACTCCAAGTCCAAATTCAAATCTCTCACCATATCCACCATCCTCTCACTCTTCCTTTACTCCATGAAGACCAAAACTGCTCGTACACCCCGACCAAGTGAGGCTTGCCACGTCCCAACAAAAATAAATTCATTGTTTTCAGTTAGGTTTTGAAACCTTCACTCACACACCCAAAATCTACTAAAAACAAGACATAAACCGAACTGCTCCCGCCAGCAATAATGTTTGGCACTTAGGAAGTACTTCTACTTGTGTTCAGAAGCAAATCCTAACTGATTAACAAAAAGCTGAGCATTAATTCACATTAGACGTATTTTAAAACTGCTAATGAAACAGGTGCTAGTTTAAAATGCAAATACTTACAACTTCTAAACTCAAATCCTCTTCTGATTTATGATTCTAGTCTTTAGTTCCCACTCTATTCTTAACCAACCTGCATAATGTACATTCAATTTAATAATTTAATAAATATTTTTACTATGAGGCTGTAAATTCATTAAAACCTAAACTCTTTTTAGACTACTGAAGCTATAAAATTTCATCTTCTTCAGCTGCCGATTCGCACCAGCATAGAGTGCACCTGGCGTTTAAAACCAAAATAAGGAGGAGAAAACATTATAAGCACTTTTTTCTTACATCTAAATCAGTACTTTTTCAACAATGTTTAAGCTAATGCTACTACTTGAAGCACCTGTAAGTTTTACCTGATATGCGTAATTTATAATGCCACACATCAAGTGCATGTCCCCCTTTGGCCAACCGGCAGCAAAACATTGGTATAAAACAGTCCATTTTCGGTGAAACGAAAAGATAGCTATCATTCATTGAAGAAACGAAGAAGTTTGTCCTTAACAAGAAATCTGATCTAATAATGCCTTAATGGTTATACAAATCAAACAGGGGTGAAACTGTTGAGTAAAGGTGTTGAAGAGTTTTCCTCAAGCAATATCTTATCCCTCTCGAAATATAGGTTAATGACACTGTTATCCAATTCTTTAGGGTAAACTGAAAAAGAAAAGAAAGAACAAGAAGAGGAAAAAGAAGATTCCCATGAGAATTTGCCAGTCATTGGCTAGCAAGGATTATGTGACAAGCTTACTTGTCCACCAACTGCATCAATCTTTTTGGACAAAAGATAACTCTCTTATAACTCAGAACTCCAATGGCTTCGCCATTCTCTGACAAGTGACGAGTAGATGCATATTACTCAAGTCACAAGATAATGCCAGGCTGTGGGAATCAAATTAAACCCAAGTGCACTTCTGGGTGTTACATCTAACGTCTTTTCTCTTAACCTCTTTTGCAAGCAAGATATGTTAGTTATAAAAGTTCAATTTTCTTTTTAATACGTAGAGAAGTAAGGTTACTTGTACATTTAATCAATGTTAATTTATGCTTCACATTCACCAACAACTTCAGTAATCTGGTTCATCCATGCCACATTCAAGAAACTAGATTTGGTATTTACAAGGTTAATAGTATCTTTTTGACAGAAAAAAGAAAGAAAGAAAAGAAAATGGGTATAGATGAACCAAACAAACTGGAACCACCATCCCTTATTGCACAAACAACCAAGAGTATCTCACTCCAATATGAACTATAAAATACATTTATTTCATACCTGGACTTAGCCAACTTGTATCACAATCAAAGCGAAAACAGATTCTTGGCTTATACAAGATTCAACTAAATTAAATTTGGTTTACACAGTATTCAACAATTTGATCATTTGAAATGAGGACTGGAAAACAAAGTCTGAAGGATAGCCAGAATCAAAAGGATGCTACCAACAACTTGAGAAACAACAGCCCAAGGGGAGCCACAATACTTGTGCATGTATTCAAATCTCAAACGGGAAATCCAATGCCCGCAGTACTGGTTCACTTCCTGGCAAACAAGATGATAATAAAAGTTCTTGACACGAGCATCATAGTACAGCTTTTTGAAAAACTGAGTTACATCCCCAATATTCAGCCAGTTGTCGATAAGGAGATGCTCGTAGAGTAACTCCACATCTTTATTGGTGTCAATAAGACTATCCATAAGCTTGGCATAAGAAGTGACTATTGGTTCGTAGTTTGGACAACATTGCTCAAAGCTGATGAGGTTTCTGAAAAGAGTTTCTGTTGTTTCCTGGATAAGCAAAGGTGGGATTTCAAGAACGCCATTACTTCTGAATTTTATATCGAGGATACTAGCTGACTTTACTCTCTGTAACTTGATTCCGGACTCCTGCAACTTCATGGCACAAGGGCAAGTATCCCATCCCCCTTTTTGATTACTGCATTTGTATCCTTTTTCCAAAGGCAAAACCAATGAATGCCACAGTAGGTCAAGAATATGCTTGATGGTTTGGCCTTGGAATTGCTCTGGCTTTGTTTCAGGTTTTTTAGATGAGAAGATGTTAGCGAAGTATTCGAGCGTAAGTGTAATCAAAGACTCTCGTTCAGAATCATTAACCTTTGTCAAGCTGAACAAGAGCTCAAGAACTAGCCAAGGAATTTGGTTTTCAAGCAAAATGAGATCATGGTTTAAATATTCTAGGAAACAAGACATGGCAAATATAGGATCATCAGGCTCTTTCTGTAAAATACCAGAGTCTTTGCGGAATAGCTCAACAATGAAGCAACCATCAAGCACTAAAACTTCTATAAATTCTTGATCATCCAAGTCGATAGAACCTGCATAGCACTGTCGAGCAGGATCTTTGAGAGAAGCGATGGCATCGACGAGCTCCCTCCATTTGAGATGCGGATTTGGTGATCTTCGGAGGAGGCCTTGCATGTACTTCCATTTGATTCTTTGTGTAAGTTTGAGTTGTTCATCTTTACAGTGGAAAGGACCAAATGAAAATGCATTAGGGATGTATGCGCTTTCATTATGCCTGAAGAGAATTTTTGGGGTCTTGAAGATGCTAGCATTAAGTGCCATGGCGAGCTTTTCTGCCATCATATCTTCAAAGGAGCATCCCAATAGTTTCACATCAACCACAATCTGATCCCTTTCTGCCATAGCAGTGTTCTTCTACTTCTGCTTGGGTTCAACAAGAATCAGAGTGAGAACTTGAAAAGCTGAACGTTCATACTTCAAGTATATTAAAAATGCTAATGAAACAGTTACTGATTTAAATTGCACATACTTACAACTTACAAATTTGATTCCTCTTCTGATTTATGAATCAAATCTTCATGAGTTCCCACTCTATTCTTGAGCAACCTGCAGAACGCATTTTTTTTTATTAAACAATTTTAAGGGCGTTAGCAAGAATGTAATGAACCTCGACCGTGCATGAAGTATTGAAGCAACAAATGATCTTTATATGCATGTTAAAGGATAACAAAAGAAAGAGAAAGGATTTATTTATTGTTCCAGGTATGCAATGCGTTTCATTGATTAAAGATTTTAAAGACAAAGTACATATGAAGAATATGTGGGATTTTGTATCAAACAAGTTTACTAAAGTGAGTAAAGTTCACATGTCTAACGTGAAATCATCCTTAATCCGTTTCATTTTGGAGGCAATCATATAAAGTTAGCGAGCAAAAATTTTAGAATAGAACAGAGGTATAACAATCATATGTATAATATGTGTAATTAGATTTAATATAACTACCACTTGTATAATAATTTTTTAAAATAAATACAAACATATCATAATATGATCTATTTATTATATAGTTGATATTGTACCTCTAATATATTTTAAAATTTCTTGTGACCTAGAAAGGCAAAGTGAAAAGCATTATTAAAAGCATCAGTCCCGGAGAATTTATACTTAGCTTCGGCTAATAAAAAGATATTGAAAATGCCATTCTTCTTCTTTTATTTTATTTTTTTCCTCCCTTTTCCAGAATTTAGGAATTCAAATTCTTGACACATTGAGGCATTGATGGTTTTGCCATCGGAACCTGGAAGACTCGGTCGAAAATTTTAACCCCATCGAGGAATATTTAATTATCTACCACCGCCATCCGTATTTGTGGGAAAAGAATTATACTGAGTCCTTGCGTGGATTCAAACTTGTAACCTACTTTGCAGGCTCAGTTTGCTATATTTTTTAGTTAGAATTTATTCATGTAAAACTTTTATTAATAAAATTTGAAACAATAAAATTTAGTTATTTATTCGTCAATGAAAAATTTTATAAAAATTATAAAATTATTTCAATAGATAGATTTTTTAAAGTTATATTGTTAAAAGGAATGAAATAAGATTGTGAAATAAGTGAATTATATTTTAGATAATTTAATTTTTAAAAAAACTTTCAAACTATCACCCCAAAAAGTTCATAATTACAACTTTTATTAATAGAGGCAAAATGTTTATTTAATCATTTACTCAAAAGGTTAGAAATACAATCAGCCAACATAAAAAAATTATAAAAAAAGTTTTTGAAATTAAATAAATATTTTTGTTAATTAGATTAGCCATAACAAACATATAATTGTGGCATTTTAAAACAAGGAAAAACATGAAGTAAGATATGCATTAATAATTCAAAAAAAATACATGATATGTAATAACTTTTTTGGTCTTTGTTAATATAAATGGGTGGACTATTTTTTTTTTAATCGATTCTTAAAGTAGGAACTAAATATTAATTTCCATTAACATTTTTAAAATTAAAGCATCCTAATGATGGTAATGGGCTTTCTTTCATTTGAGATGCTTTTGTGACCTTTGGATGTGATCTCGAAGCACTCGGTTTTGCTGTACATGATGGCAGCAAAAAGTTGAACAAAAATAAAATAAAGGACATTGGATTCAATCCAACAGCTCCAATCCGTTTCCGAAATTATATTATAATTCTAAAATCTCAGATCAGATGATATTCCCTGTTACTGAAACCAATCGGCTCCAGCTAGCTTGCTTATCTATTTTTTTTTTTTTATCTTTTTGTGATGGAACTATTAGATTCAACTTAAGAATTGCAAAAGTTATTTAAACGGTAAAGATACAATCACTTGGTCACTAAAGTTACAGCCCTCTTATTTCATAAAAAAATAAGAAAAGATTAGGTTCCAAGATTTTGACACATAACTCCATTAAAATATTTTATAATCTTTATATGGGTCAAGAATAATTTAGTAAATGAATATATTTAGATATTAAAAATATGGATGGATTATTTTAACTTGTTAAAATACTCTTTGCACACATTTATCTAAAATATCAATTACAAAAAATCCCATTTTTTAGTATAATTATTTTTTTTAAATAAAACACCCATTTAATGTTTTACCATTTAAGATAGTATTACTTACAAGGATAAATAATTATTTTAATTAAATGAATCAAACATAACTTTTATATCTATATACTTGCTCAACATCAAATAACCTTATAACCGTCATCTCTTTCATACTTTTTATTTAATATTTTTTTTTCTAAATCACATAAAATTTTAAAGACCTTAATCCACTTAATCCTCCATAAAATTGAGGTAGTATGGTGTCAGCTAATAATTTTAGTAGAATATATAAAAGTTTATTTGAATAAATTTACCTTTTATCCTTAGTTATGTATTTGATCGGTAGTCATTTTTATCATTTATGGTGCCTACTTGTCTATATTTACATGATTAATTTGTGTAATATTCACATGAAAAATGTAAATATTCTGATAGTGATTGATGAATATGTGAATCAAAACTTTTTTTTGACAAATTTTTTTCCCTTCTAGAGAGATGAATTTTAAAACAATGTTGAACTTCCATGAATGTCATGATCCTTATTTTTTTTTATATACTGGGAAAGATTAGTTAATGAAGAATAAAAAGATGGAGGAAAAAAAAGGGAAATTTATGGATCTAAGTTTAAAGATGGCCAACGTTAAATTTTTTAATATATTTTATTAGCATAGACTTTTAAAAAATAATTTAAGTATTAGTTTAAAAAAATTCTAATTATTTTATGTTTATAATTTATTAAATAAATAAATAAATATCATGATTTTAATAAATAAAATTATAAATAAAATGTTAATTGTTCGCTTAATAAAAATTATTGTTGTTGTTATTATTATTATTATTATAAGATGATTACTATTATTCTTATTATTATTATTATTATTATTATTATTATTATTATTATTATTACTACTACATTGGCTAATGAGTTTGAAAAAAAATGTCAAACACATAACATTAAAAAAGCACGCTAGTCATGTGGTTTTAAAGGAAAAAAAAAAAAGCAGCTAGGCTTTTTCTGGGCACGGCCCAAAGCATAGCACATGAGGACTCATGCCGTGGGCCATGTCAGGACTTAAAAAAAATAGGAATGTCACAACATGGCCCATTCACTTGGTAGGTCATGCCTGCTAGCACATGGGCCTTAATTTGGCAGGCCATGCCGTGCTTTGGCCATCTTTAGATCTAAACATTTAAAAAAAAAGGAATAATAGTTGTTGGGTGTGCAGAGGAAATTAAAATCTAGTAGACATTTTTAACTAAAAAATTCCTTTAGAATTCTTATCATAAATTTAAAAACTCGTGCAGAAAGCTTCCTTTTGCTCTCAATTACATCACTCAAATAAGCCATGCACTATGATTGGAATGCAAATTTTGGTGATTGAATTTTGCAGTAACTCACCAACGAATTTCTTGATCGTGTTTAAAATATAGGAAGTAGATTGCAAATATTACCAATATTAGCATTTGAAAGGATTAACGAAATTAGTGAAATGGTAGTTCTACGTATTGACAAAAGTACATTAGGATGGGATGAAGTAGAATATGATTATATTAAATACTATCTCATATTTGGTGATTGAACTAGATTATATAATAATAATGTTTGTGTTTAGTGTAACATACGATAGATAGGGTTTTATGTAAATTTTGACAATATTAAAATAAAAAATAAATATATATTAAATAAATGATTGGATAGTAATTTAAATTTCATTATAGAGTTTATAAATAATATTTTTAAAATTTCTTATACCTTATCACATATATGGAGCTGAGATAATATTTGAAAAAATGTTATCTCAATTATTTATTTAATGTGAAAAAAATAAATTATATAACATTTATTTCATTACTTAGATTTAAAATGTAAAGAATGAATAATAACTTAAATTAATAGATTAGGGAGAATTACCTTTCAAAAAAAAAATTAAAATGAACTAATTTTTGGGGCTTCCAACATAGTCCTTTTATCTCGTGTTGTTAGTATAAGATATAGTCTGAAAAAATTATTCGAAGGGTACCTCTTAGGAAAAAAATATCATTATCATATGATAATTTAGTTGGCACAAACTGTATTATTCTTAGTTTACTTATTCATGTTAAACACTACATTGGGATTAAATTTTAGTAAAATAAGCCTATTTTACATCTGCAACCGCACTTAGCAAGCCCTAATTGTTTCGATCTTATTATAGAAAGCAAGATATAGTTCTTTTCTTATTATAGTAGCAAAGCAAAAAGCATAAACACAATAGAGTTCTTTTAAGAGCGTGTAAGAATTATTGTTATGAGAGTTTGTGATCAAGAAATTAATCTAATTATATGGTTAGATGACTCTTTATTTTTTGATATTTTAGGACTATATGTTTGATAATGAATAAATTAAGATTAAAGTTGAACAGAATGATTAGGAAGAAGGTAGAGAGAGAATAATTTTTCAGAATTTTCAAATTATCATATTTTAATTGGGGTTTATTATGTAAAATAATTGAAATATTTGGTTTTTAATATTATAGAAAACAATAGAGACTGCTAAAAGAAATCTAAATAATTTTTTTAGAATTCTAAAATTATTATATTTTAATTAGGGATTATTGTGTAAAATTTTTAAAATTTATAGTTTTTATTATTTACCGAAAACAATGGTGACTGTTAAAGAAAATACTGAAATTGAGTGTTGTGTAAACAAGTAAGAGAGCGTTAACAGACGTTTTCGGAGTGTCAGTAGTACATAGGTCATGGACAAACTTCCAGAGCCCAATCTCTTTGCCCTCAATAAAGCCCAGCCTCGGATCCCACGTGGCAGAACGTCAGACGCATAGAAATCCTAGATGTTGCCAACAAATTCCACGCGTCGGGCATTTAGTCCTCAGCTCTCCCTACCTCGTGGAGTTCAACGTGCCTCTTCCATAATCACCGACACGTGGCACGCAGAAATAGACAATGGCAATATCGTAATTCGAAGCCCCTAGCCCTACTCTTGTGACTGATGCCGTGTGTGTCCCTTCCTCTAAAACCTCTTCTTTGTAAACCATAAAGCCCTCTTGCATTTTATCGCTCGCCAGCTTTCCAACTTTCCAAAAACAAAAATATCTTTCGAGCGCGGACACGCCATGGCCGGACTGAGCCGACTGAGAGTAGCCGCCGCCCTGCATCTGCGCCAGATAGCCAGAAGCCGGGCCTACGGATCGGCGGCTGCGGTTCAGCTGCAGTACGACTACGACGAGGAGTACGATCTTCACGGACAAGCGAGCGTGCCGATGCCGCGGCTCGACTCGGCTGGGTCGCCGCCGAGGAGAGGAGTGCAGTGGGTGTTAATTGGTGACCCGGGTGTGAAGAAACACGTTTACGCCGAGAATCTGTCGAAGCTTCTAGAAGTTCCTCATATTTCAATGGGAAGTCTTGTTAGACAAGAGCTTAGCCCTCGATCTGTTCTGTATAAACAGGTTTGTTTTCTTTTGTATTATTACTTCCAAAACAAAGTAAAGGGCCTTCGCTTTATGTTTTATTTACGCCAATTTGTTATTAATTATTATAGGGAACTTTTATTTATAATTATATTCTCCTAAACATGTAAAATGATGGGAAGTGATGATGGTTGGGGAGTAAGCTTCCTGTAAAAGAAAAATTAGAAATTAGTTTAAGTGAATTGTTGAAGATCATTTTATTTTTTTGATATGATTTATTTACGCTGAATTTCCTTGGTTAATGATAATCGAAATTCGTTTCTTTGTTGGCAGACAGACAATTTGGTGACCCTGTTGTCAATGAAATGAAATTATATCAATAGGGTTAGATCAATGAGTGACATTGAAGTTTTATCCATGGTGTTAGTTCAATGCAAAGCTAAAGCATATCCCATGATTTTCTTTTTCTTTCTTTCTACCTAATGGAAGTTGTTATGATTGCTTGTTTCTCTTTAGTAATTTTTGTTTCCCCTGGTAAGTCTCGTTAGTATGATATGCCTTTTTTTTTCACTAATTACAGTGTGAAATATCTTATTTTTCCAATTATCATGATGGGATATTTGTCCCCCCCAAAAAAAATATATATATTTTTTCAATTATCAAGATGGGATATTTTATTTTTTGTTCCTCATTTTTCTTTTTTTGCGGTTCTTTGCCACTTTAGATTGCGAATGCTGTAAATGAAGGGAAGCTTGTGCCAGAAGATGTAATTTTTGCATTGTTGTCAAAGAGGCTGGAAGAAGGATACTACAGGGGAGAAAGTGGGTTCATTCTGGATGGAATTCCTCGGACAAGGATTCAAGCCGTAAGTCTGGAGCTCTGTTATATCATAGCTTTAGCATTTCTTTTCTCTTGTCTCTCTATGGGTGTTGTGTGATTATTGGTTCTGACATTCTTAATAAGCCAGCAGATGGTTCGTAGTGTCTTACATGTCCTTGTA
This sequence comes from Luvunga scandens, assembly GCA_030449905.1. NCBI lineage: Eukaryota > Viridiplantae > Streptophyta > Magnoliopsida > Sapindales > Rutaceae > Luvunga > Luvunga scandens. Next base: position 689,010 of record JASUUG010001122.1, on the reverse strand, counting down.
ATACTGGATGGCTTTGCAGGAAATTCTTGATCAAATTGTGGATGTTGATCTAGTCGTCAATTTTAAGAGTACTGAGGACCAATTGGTTAAAAGGAATCTAGAAAGTGAAGCCTTTTCTCCTCATAAAGAATTTCTTAGCTTGAGTGGTGCCAGGTTTTCTGCTGATGATGCAGCCAGTGCCTGGAAGGAGAAGTTCCATATCTACGCAGAGCAGGTACGTGATGTTACCCTCTTTTATTTATTCTTTATTTATTTCTTTTAATTTTTTAATCAAAGCTTAGAAGAATATACTTTTGTGTATACAGTAAAACCTTATAAAATAATAATTTTCATAGACGTGAGACTGTGCATTGTCTATAAGTTTGGTGGTGGCTGTTTTATCCTAGTATATGATCTTATTAACGAAGTGTTCATTTATGATGCTGAATAAAACCAATATGACTCCTAATCCAAAATTTTTGTTAATTGGATAAATTTAACCATTTCAGGGTAAGTCATTGGAAGATTATTACAGTAAACAAAGGAAACTTCTTAACTTCCAAGTAGCAGCTGCACCTGGAGAAACCTGGCAAGGATTGTTATCTGCATTGCATCTCCAGCATATAAATGCTGTTAGTTCTTCTCAGAAGTTGACAGCATGAAATAGTTTCCATCTGATTCAGAGACTACTCTATTCTAATTGTATTCTGGCGTGATATTAAATATGTATAATGTGAGTTACAGAGGGAATTAAAATTTTGATTTGGTTGATTTGAAATTTTGTCATTTTGCAGTTGAAGGATGCTCAGTTTGTATTGTAATTTTGTTTCCGAGGAGAAAAGTGGAGAAAACTGCTGGCATATGTGAATACTATTATACCATGAATGCTTTTTCCTTCAGTTTTTGGTTCTATCCCTTCACCTTTTTCCTTATTTTAATCCATCTACAATTCTTATATATTCAATTAAGCAATTGGTCTTGTGGGTGAAATTTCTATCGGCAATTTACCGAACTTCAAAATATGAAAACTACCCATATCCGTAGGCATTTTGGTGTTTTCATTTTCTATGGGAGTTTACACATTCTCTGAGCCTCAGCACGAAATACCAAGTTTCCTTTAAACTTTCTGGATTGAAAAATGAAAACAGTAAATATCTACATTCTGCCTCAGGATCCCTTCGGTGACCATCAAAACCAAAATTATCATACCATTCGTACGGGTTCTCCAATTATGAGGGATACAGCTTTGTGTCATTCTTAGAATGCTAAGGTAATGCAAACTTCTTTGTACAGAAACAGAAAAATCCACAAAACTAAAATTGGACTGCAGATTATACATACAATAGGCATTATTCATATGTACTAGAGAATCTATATTATATTTACATGCTGTTCATCCAAATGTCTCGAAGGAGTTCATACCTGACAGCACTTTGATTGTTGTTTCCCTTGGAAATCCAGCTGGGCCTTGTAGGAGCAGGGGGAGACCGAGAACTGGTAATAAAGATTGAAGCCAAAGGAGAATTCAGTTCATCCAGCTCATCATCACTTGTGTAGGATTTTCTAAGCACTGAGGATCCACTTCTTCTCAGCCGAGAATTACTTCCAAAATCTCCAATAGTACTGGCAACAGAATCAGCTGAAGGTGGCGTGTAGAGCGGTGGAGCTGCAATGCATGGGAAGTTTGTGATAGATTCCTCCCCAGCTTCAAGATCCTGAATCAAGTAAAAGCCAGAAGATTAGTTCCAACCTTCACGAAGGCTAACACAGATTTATCAAGTGGATGCTTTGAGGCAACAAACGCATCTGAGATGCACTCCAAAGTCTAGAATTTTGGTCTGGTCTACCAAAATTCATTGCCAAAGTAAACCATCACGACATTTATCTCTCCAAATATTTCATGATGTGACAGGGAATAATCAACCTCCAGCATGTTACAGATGAGATGAGCAATTGAAAAAGCAAAATGTTGAACATTCATTTAGAATGGACTGACCTCAGAGTCAAGGGCTTCAAGAACAACACGTGGGATTGGGTCGGGACAAAACTCATCCGGGACAAAATTGTCAAGAACCCTCTTTATCAATGGTGCACCAAAGGTGGGGCACACCTTCAAAAAGATGAAATACAGCTATGTGAATAAGGATAGCAAGGTACTGACAATACACAATTAAGGCTAAAAGGAACTGTGCGCTAACCTCTTTTCTGATGCTTCTACTTAAAAGCAGGTCCTTTGGGAGCATCATGAGATCACTCAATGCATTGAGAAGATGGAAAGACTTGAATGATGAATCTTGCCTCTCATCATCAACATCATGTTCATTTTCATTGTCAAGTAAGTCATCATCATCCATACCAAAAAGGTCACTGAGCCATCTAGACCAGTTGCCAATCTGGGATCCACAGTACCAAAGGAAAGACATTATGATTAATGCTTCTAAATTTTGTATTAGTTTAGTTTAAACGTACACGGATAATCTTAAACCCCACCCTCTCTCCTACAACCCCAAGAAAAATCATAATTGCATTATTAGACAATATAGGCATAAGCGTCAAACAACATTGCAGAGAAATAGCAAGGAGAGGTCGCATGGAAATGATATCTTGACAAACAAGTCAGAGAACCCAGATCTGTGTACCATGATGTTTGATCATCTGGCATTAAATTTAGACCAAAAACAAAAATTTGTATATCTTACCGCATTTTTCAGCTGTGCACCAGCCCCAAAACTTGATTTACCAGCTGGAATAGGGAGCACCTTGGAATCGCTAATGGGATCAGAAACAGGATCAGTTGGGATCTCATCAGCAGATTCACGAAGAATGGCATTGAACATAGCAACATCTAATCTAGCCACACATTGCTCCATTATCTAGTTACAGCGTAGAAGAGAATTCTAATGTTAAATTTTTTAAAACTAAAAATCCTCAGCTCAAAAACATGATATGATAAACTTCGCAGCTCGTAAACACCAGAAATTGTGGAAAGGTACAAATCAATTTAAACAAAAAGTTGCCGGGACCCATGAGACAGCAAAGGGTGAAATTTTTAAGCTCACTAGAAGAATCAAACCTGAGACCTTGATACAACCAAGCATCAGATCCCAAGCCCTGAGCCTACAGGGCTGCCCCCTTGAGGGTCTAGAAATAGGATGATCAAAAGATAGTTGCATTACTCTTTGCATTCCTCCATTATTTTAATATGTACAGAAAGATTGCATGTAAAAAATTTTAGAAAACTGAAAATCCTTAGCTGAAAACATAACCAGATCACTTAGCAGTTAATCAACAGTCTGAACATTGGAAATATTGTTAAAAGATGATAATCAGTTTGAACTAAAGTTAGCTACATTAATTTATACAAAATGCCTAATCTATGGTTGAGCATTTGGGATCTTGTTTAAAGTGGCACACAAGTGATTTTTCTCAATGAAGAAAAAATAAAATAATTTTTTTTTTTTAATTGTAAGAATATATACCATATAGGCTCTCGGTTAGGGAAGGGAATGGATACCATCCACTGCAGGTTTGTTATTACCAAACCCGCACCTGCAAAAAATTTAAATTACCAATCCAGCTGGAACCCGCTTCAGGTTTGTAATTTCTTAAAAAAAACCCGCTCGCTGCAGATTTTAACAACTACCAAACCCACCAGCAACTCACAACAGGTTTTTTTGTGGGTTCTCACATTTAAACTCACAAATATTAAACAAAATACTTCAAATAATACATAAAACTTTGAATTACATAATTCAATCTATAAATTCATAACAGCAGCTTAAAAATCCGCATAAAATACTCAGTTCTAGATTTTATTAATGTACATGAGAAATTAAAGTTTCAACATTAAAACAAATAAACAAAATATATCAATCTAACACAAAATGTTTTTGTTGGAGGCAAATCATCATCAATAAGATCAATGCCTTGCTCCATCTTTTTTAATCAATATTAACAAGTAAATTTTGGACAATTACTGTTAACAATTAATTAAACAAATAAAAACCCAACTTCAGTATGCAATCATTAGGTTCAAATCATTAAAGCAAAACAAGCAAAATTAATCAAATTAATATAAAATATTAGTAATATTAAACTTAAAAATTATAAAATTTCTACTTATTATATCTGTACACACACACACACACACATTCATATGGAAGGAGCAAGGCATACAGCTACAGTGAGTTAGGTTAGGTTTAAAAATTAGGAAGACTAAGCCATGACTAATAACTTTGGATTACATATACTTATGATTAATTTTTTTAATGTAATTTCTATTATTAAAATTCAAAACATAAATAATTAAAAAAATGTGTCTAGTAGATATCTGCTTGATTTTTTCTCAATACCAAACCCACCCGTAAACCGTAGTAGGTTTAAATTTGAAATACCAAACCTGCACACACCCCGCAAAATTACTTGCAAGGGACGGCTTTCTGCCAGTTTGTGGGTAATTTTGCCATCCTTACTCTCGGTAAACTCAATCATTAGGATTATCAGATCAGTCAACCAAGTTTTATATTTTAGTTGGTAATATGTAACTGCTTTTATTGCTAAAAAACTTTCCATAACATTTAAAACCTATAGATAACAATTACAAAACTTTAGAAAGAACTAAAAAGGAAATGTCAACAGAATATGAGTCACTTCTTACTAAGAGATAGTTAGAATCTTCTAAAGCTTCAAAATTGAGTTTTATCGAATTCAAAGATAATTGTAATGGTGAATTGTTGGTAAGTCAAAACAAAAAACACCACGACCACTAAAAGGACACCAATGACAAGATATGCAATCTAATGCATCATTCACTGCTCTCATCATTGAAAGGAAATAAATGGTAAGAATTAAACAGATTATAAATTTACCAATCTAGCCAACATCGGCAGGCAGCCACATTCATGCCCCCCAGCTCGAACAGGACAAAGTCTTTCGCAGGCATCCTTGAAAGCCTTCTTCCAATGGTCTAATGAAAAGTTTATTTGCTCTTGATCACCTGAACTGGAAGTCCTTCCTAAGTTTTTCCTTAAGCAAGAACGAATGTCTCTATCCATCTCTCTTTCAGCAGCAGACTGCATGTGTGGAGTCAGAGTCTGGATAAAAGAAGGAACCAGAATCAGTTGAGAACTATAAAACCACTTGCAGAGGTGCTATTTGTTGCCTTACACTTAAATTCGAAAAATGTGGGAAAAGAATTAAGATACAACCTGCCACCAGATTGATTCAACGATTCGTGAGAAAATCCAAACTTCAACCTTTTCCAGTGCAGATGGCAATGTATGTGGGTCCTCCCAGTCATCAAAACTACCGCGCATAACATTACTATTATCCTTTTTTCTGGAAGCAGATTCCTTCCATTTTAGTGGAGATGTTATATTGTTATTTCCCCTTTGACTGCTGTTCCTTTCTAAAGATTGTCCAGCAGCAAATTGTTGCTCTAGTCTCCCAGTAGCTTGACTTATAATTGCTCTCAGCACAATAGAATTAGACAACCAAAATGTTAACCTGTAATCAGAGTGCCAAGACTAGTAAACGAGCTCTCAACAAAGTTCTAGAATTTTCTCAAACACTAAATGAGCACATACAGCAGGAGCAGTAGCATGAATAAAAGGACCTTAACCCAAAAAACTAACACATTAAGTTGGATCTTTGTCAGATGTTGCATTTATGTGGAATATAAAGCAGCCATCAGTGGACTTATCTTAGAGACCTGAAAGAATGTTTTTAAGGTGACCAAAAAGAGGAATCAAAATATTTGAGGAAATTTTCAACTTCTCATGCGATCAAGTCTGAGGAGCATCACTCTAGTCTCTAGAGCAAGCAAAGAAATGCATAATGTGATTTTACCTACCTGGGAACATCATTTCCGCAAGCTTTTGCAACCAAAACTAATCCTGATGCAGCACTTCTTGCTGCACTAGCTCTCCTTGATTGGGAATTTTCTTTGCAAGCATTAAGATACAGCCTAGAAAGACGGCGAGCTGGAGCATGGACCTTACTCATAGAACTTCCATGCTCAGCTACTACTGAGTAAAGAGAAGCCTCGATAGCAGCAGCTTCTCTCAACTCTGTCTCAAGCATCTTTATTTTGTGTTCGAACTGTTGGATTTTTCTTTCTGCAACGGCACTTCTAGTATCCGCTGGGTAAACCTTATAATCTTTTCTTTCTGGGCTCCTGAAGCTTCCTGCACGATTCGGTGCATCTCCCAATACACCATTTTCCTTCACTTCTTTCTGATTACCATTGCCCCTAGCTATGTCTGATGATGACCTAACAGACCTAACGTTCTTTAATCTGTCGCTTTTTAATAGATTTCCCTTTGTTCCAAAATTTACCAAATCTTCCCTGCTTGGGGAAGGTGAATCACTTCCCAGTGAGACTTGATTTCTGGTAGCATTTCGTGAATAAAAATTTAATGGTTCATCTCCAGCAGAATGCCTTCCCTTCTCAAAGATCTCTCTTTCCAGCCCGTTGTCTTCCTGTTCCATTCTATACTTCACAAAGTCATTGCAATAATCATCCAAGTATGCACCCTCCTCCATGGAAACTTTTCCCATTCTCCAAGTTTTTCCATTTGCATCATTCTCCCCATTGACTTGAGAATCACTAGAATTTGAAGAGCCAATCTCCTGAATTGGAGGGTGTTTGTCATTTGAAAAATTATTAGATGCAACTTTCTCACAGTTTTGTTCAGCATCACGACCAATAGCAGATTTTCCAGTAGGAAGCTTTCTTTGAACCTCGGCCAAATTTTCAAGATCATTGCCTCTCGGACAAGGACTGTCCTCTTCTTTACCATTTTCATTACTGATGAATGATGAGGAAGATTGAACAGCATGGGCTATCCCTTTTTTTGAGTTAAACGGACTAGAATTAGGAGAGTTGGACACAGAAGCATGATAACTTACAGGGCCCTCAAGTTCAGAAGATAAATCTATTGATGACAAACGAGATGAACTCCCTTTCAGATGTTCGTGAGGTGATGTCTGTGCCTTCATATTTGATTTATCTGGGTGCGATTTTGATGCTAGGGCCTGCTCCTTTTTAGAACCTTCTGCACTATCTGACAATGTGACTGATCTAGTCTGCAATTTAGAGCAAATCATTAAGCTTCCAGTACAGTAAAATTAATTTGTCAATCCAGGATAATATTTGTATGAACATAAGGCCATAACAAGGTCAAAGTACAGAAATACGTTCATATTACAGATGCCACCAAGGAAAACAACTATGAAAATGTGCATTGCACCTAAAATAATAGCTAATATTAGTTACTGCAGGGAGAAAAAAATTGCACAGAACAGGAGCAGAAGCGGTATAAACAGGTTAATATAAACCAAATTAGTTCGGTTTTAACAGGATCAAGAGGAGGAACTAATGCTAACAATAATAGAAAAGAAGAAGAAAGGTATTAAGGACCTCTTCATTTCGAGGAAAACCATTATTCATCTCAACTGTTGAAGAAACAGTTGGAGAAGAACGTGAGGAGACATCATCATCAGTGAAAGAAGCAATCTCAGCTTCGTCAGCATACTCTTCGCTCATCAGCACTGAAACAGATTCACCGCCATTCTTATCCAATGAGGCCTCTCTTGAAAAGCCTTCCCTCCAGGAGGAGCTCGTATGACTCACGGACTTTTCAGTGGGCTGGATTTTAACGAACAGCACCGGTTGAGCTGTGTTACTAAAGCTCCTCTTGCTGTTCATAGGAGCATTAACACTTAAGGTCTCTTTAACAATGCCATAATCTGCTAAGTCTATGGTAGCAGTGGCCAACAACTGGGTCTTATCCCTTCGAGGCTCATACAAGTTGAACTCCAAACAGTTCTTCAGGAATGTATCAGCATCCTTGTTTTTAACATTCATATCCCTTAACAGAGTGACAGGGAGCCTAAAAGACTCGTTAAACTCAATTTTTCCCTCACCAACAACTGACCCCAGTGACGGGCCAACCGTTTTAGTAGACCCAGAATTCCGATGACCATTTTGCCACTGAATCATCACAGACCGTAGGGATCTCAGTGATTGTGATGGTGGCCATGGCTTAATATCCTGAATGTGGATTTGATAATCAACATGAATCGAGGCTTCTTTCCTGTTCTTTGCACTTAGACCTAGAAGCATTGTTGGGCAAACACACAGCTATTCCACCTCTTACACGCCACCACAAATTCCTTACACTAATTCAATTGTAAGGGCTCAAAATTCCTAAAATCCACACAGAAAAGGAAGAACCATGTAATTCCTTAGATTAACAGCAGAATTTAAGATATGCAGAACTTCCAGATGAACCTGAATGAAATCCAGAACTTCAAATGTTAAAATGTTCATTTATTTAGAACTCAAAAAAGGAAAATTTTCACCCAAGCGAGGTTTAAATTTAATACGATTAGTTTCCTTAGCTGAATTGAGCTTTCAATTCTTTCATCAAACCCCCAATGTAAATAAACTCAAACTCAGTTTTAAGCTTACAAATTAAGGCAACATTGTGCAGTCATCAAATGATCCACATTACACTGCACCTAATAAGTAGAAAAATCAATAAATGTACAAATCCTAAACAAGCTTAAAAGTAAAACAAAAGAAAGAAAACAAGAGATATATATTTTTAAAAAATGAATGAGCCAAAAAAGTAAAAAATAAAAAAAATAAAAATAAGGCAACCAAGAAGTGAAATCAAAGTACCTTAAACTCATTCGATGCAATACAAGTTGAACTAAACAGCAAACACTGAACCAGCAAAAACTGAGCTTTAAGAGAAAGGAAAAAAAAAAAAGCTAGCGCATCCAATTAAAATAAAATCGAAATGATTTCTCATTTACTTAAAAATTTTGTTCAAAGCTATTATTTTCTTTACTATTCACCATCAACTTAAAACCAGATCCACAGAAGATAAAAGTTGATATAATCAGAGCCGTCCATGTTTTTGAGCTCAAAGTAGCAAAAGACACAACAGATTTATTGCAATGCAGCAAAAAAAATTAACAGACGAAAGTACACAAATGACAAAACATAAACTGTTAACACATGACATGCACCTCTGTATACTGTATTGGAAGCTGCAAAAATTGGAGAAATGTAAGAGAATAAACTGTGTCGTTTTGCAAGTAATAAAGAATGAAATATCTGAGTTTTCAGTTTTGTTTTGAGGTCGAAGGCGCAGAGAGAGAGACTGTGAGTGGCTGAGAGAATGAGGACCGAGAATGTCTATTAAAATAAGAAAAATTAGAAAAAAAGAAAATATATTTAAATAAAGAGCAAGTAAGGATGACGACATGAGGGACTCTCTCATTGATAAAATAATTAAACGAGCGTGGTGATTCATATCAGAAGACAGAAACGGCACCGTTTCGAAGCTCGGTTTGTGGTCGTTTGTTGCTTGTTTCGAGTTTGCTGACAGTGATGCCTTGGCCAAAGTGGCTCCGCTGAGAAAAAGCAAATGTAATAACCCACGCTCTACTTACGAGTGTGTGTCTATCACGCTCCATTCATGGTTTTATTAGAACGTACGTTATCTAAAATTGCCAATTCCCATTGATTTGTTATCGAAATGGTGTTTTTTTTTTTTAATTTATTTTGTATAATAAGAATGATTTATTTGAATGAATATTAAAATTTATTTTGTAGCTTGTGTTGAAATTTTCATTTGAAAATAAAAATAGTATGATAATTTATTTGATAAAAGTCATGTCTTATAATATAATATTGTAAAATAATGCTTATTTTTAACTTTAGATAGTTTTTTTTATTTATATTGGCATAATAATATGTTTACTATAATTAATACTAAAAAGAGCCCGAACAACATCAAATATTATTTCACTTTGTTCTCAAGAGCTATTACTTCATTTTATCATCCACGTATAAATATCTATTATCCATGAATTGTCTTAACACAGTATTATCAATACTCAAATTTAAACATGGTGAAGAACATAAAAGTGTGATGGGTATGTGATAAAATTAAAACTATATAGTTTAATTGATTATCTTGTTTAATTTTCAATTTGACAAAACACATTTGATACTCTTTTTAAAGCTAATTGTAGTAAACATATCATTATTGTTTATAACATATCTATATAATAAATATAGCAAGTGAGATCTACGTAGAATTTAACTATATGTATTGTATGGGTTTTATTAAGTTACATTTTTTATAACTTATAAATTCTCTCAAAACATGTAAAAAATTTATAATATTCAAGTGGAGTCCACTTAAATTTTTCAAGGGCTGTAATATAACTTAACAGGACCCATATTATAATAAAATTCATAAAATGTCATGATAGTCTAGAAATAAAAGTGATTTATTTTATGTTTATTTGATTGAATATAGTAAAAAATTCAGAAAACAGCCCAGTCAAACACGTTTTGCATTTTCATGATTGAAGGAAAACGGTAACGAAGGGACCTTTAGATATTCTATAATTTATAAACGAGAGGTGAGGATTTTAATGCGCGTGGAGGTGGCCGTTCGGGGTGTTCGCGCGTCGTTTTCAGGTTCTCGTTGGCGTTATTCGCCGACATTGTGCTGTTAAACACGTGCCCGCGACAGTAGAGCTCACTGCTCACAGTGCCATGAGCAGAGCCTCTCTATTTTAAGCCATGGGCCGTAGATTGTCCTAAATAGCCCATTATTTACTCTTTTTAAGTCACTAAAAAAATGCTGAAAATTAATTTTAAAAATTAGTACAAAATAATCTTAAGGACAAAAAAAAAGTTAATTAGGAATCCAGATCTAACAGCTTAAGGTAGATTATCCATCAAAATCATGATATTATGCATGATTATCAAACTACCTAAAAACAAATATGATCTTAATTAAACTAAAAGCAAATAAAAACAAAACCAAGAAAGAAAGAAAAGACTGAAAATGGTTGACAGATCAGAACAGAGAGGGAAGGTTGAAATGTCTCTGTCCAAATGACCAAATCAATTATGATCACTGATCTTTGCAGGTGAATTATAAATTATAATATCATAATCTAAAGAAGGATTTCCCAATATTTTTAGAAATTATTTAATAGATTTTGGTGATTTATTTTTCGGGTAAGATTTCATTTGACCGCAATCCCTTGCCTTGGTTTTAAAGCTTCAGAATTTAGAGAGTTACCTGACAATTCTGAACAACAGCCATTAACGAACAAAAGAATAATGTTTTCATAACCAACACAACGCCACCAGAAGCATAAGTCAAGCAGGCAACTTTACTTCAAAGAGTAACAAGAACCACTCTGGCTCTGCTCTTGGTGGGTTTCATCTCATGATACAGATAAAGAACTCGAAAAAAACTTGTTAATGCAGCTACATCCCAGTTACCCCACATCAACCTTTCTTCATGATTGTATCCTTCAAAGGAACCAACTGCGCGTGTCACAGATTATGGAAATAGAACATTCAATTTCAGATGCACTGTAGGCAACTATGAGTGTTAATCCATCAATAACAAATATTAACCATGTACAAGGTCAACCAAATGAAAGCTGGCATTTACAACTATACATAAAATGGGGAAATGCTGACAAAATAAAGGCCTATATTTGAAACTAACATGATGCTGCACGAGTTCAGGCCACATCACCTCAATCCCAAATATACCACTATGATGTAGAATCTGATTTCTGATCAGCATCAGCTGTGGCCTGGACTTGAGCAGCATACTGTAAGTTCCAAAGGACATCCTCAAATGAGGGACGGGACGATGGCTCAGGACAAATGCATTTGTTTGTGATAGATACCACGATAGATAATGACTCTTGGGAGCAAGTGGTTAACACAACTGGATCTACAATTCGGCTTCGACCATCCTGGCTGCCAAAGGATGCCTGTGAATTGTGAATCAAATCTCAGAAATGAATCATCTCAAGCAAAATAAGACATACATACATACATACATACATACATACATATATATATATAGTTATATATATTATCCCAAGAAACAATAAATAGAGTGCAAGTCTTTGCCTTTAATATTCTATGATATCGTGATATAACTAAATGAAAGCTTTAGCATACCATTTCATTTAGCAGAAAAGCCTCTCCTTTTCCAGTTACAATAGGCCCAACAAGTGATTCAAGTAGTATAAACCCAAAGTAGTAAACATCATCCTCTAGTTTGGTCCTTTGGCTGCCATAAACAATACAATCAGTTAACCACATATCAATACCTATTACCACATTCTCTGTTAAGGTTCTACAGATAAATAGGAATCCATACCTTGCTTTTGGACCTTCTCCCTTTGCCTACAGATGACAAAAGTTAATACAATGTCAGAATAAAAATAAGAAACTATGATATCATTGCTAGGTCAATGAGTTGATGTGCATGGCTGGGAAGTATTACCTCCAGCTTTTCATTTTCTTCCATAATGATAGACATCCCATAGTCACTCAGCTTTGCTATCCGATGCTCGTCAAGCAGTATATTATTTGTTCTTAATTGATTGTTACAAGAACCAGAAATTACACCAGAATGTAGAAAATGTACAGCCTTGGCAACACCGATGAGAATCGCCAATCTATCTGACCACTTAAGAACATTCTCAGGACAATTTTCTGCAAAATCTTACCATGTCAGAGGTTGACAACCCTTGATACAAAAAGTTACAGTTAGTTAAGGTCATAGACTCCATCATCAACTTATCATGCACAGGCATATACCTTAAAAGTGTATTCAGTATGCCTACTACTACAGGTCCCTAAACCCAGGATAGAAAAGAAAATTGAAGCACCCATTTCATATATTCAGTTTTGTGTTTTCCGTTTTCTAATTTTTCATCATTACACTTTTTTGAAATAGATAAAGCTATCTTATCAGAAACTAGAAAGCTGTCCGTTCTATCTTTCAAATGACATCAATTAATACAACTAATAAAAAGCATTATATTTCTAGTTGTCAACTAGTGCACCCTCTTGTTATGGTCTTTATACATATGAATTCTAGGAAAGACGTAGAAGAAATGTCTGAGGCATCCAAAAGAACACTTAAATCTATGGTTGTCTCTATGGCTTTACAAATCTATACTCATCAATCCTCCCAGTGCTACACTGACCTGACAGGTGTGCACGATAGCTCCCATTGGGGATATATTCATATACAAGGAAGACCTTGTTGGCGTTGGAATCATCTTCACTGCCACCCTCAATGCAGTGACCCAAAAGGCTTACTAAGTGTGGATGTTGAAGCTTTGAAACGAAATCCAGCCGAACCTTAAGGTTTTGAATCGAATATTTCTTCAGAAATGTCAGAGATCGGATGGCAACATGGGTCCCATTTTCCAGTCTTCCTTTGTAAAGCTGCAAAGCAGGAAAAGATGAATTAAAAGGTATCCAGCAATTATCATACACAATGAGTTGACAGAAGTATTGCCATGTATATTGGTATCAGAAAGGTGGGGGAACATGTGCACTTGACATGTGCAGTTTGTTTAAAAAGGGGATGAAGGGACTGTGCAATAAAGTGTTGCAGACTTAAGTAGTGCTCTCTTGCAAGCATATCATATGCTACTCATAATTGCAATCTCATGGTTGAAAACTAGGTTTAATAGAAAGAATCACCTTTTTGAACGAATGGTTAATCAATCTACTCTCCCAAGATGAGATCGAGAAAAGTACAATTATATCATCTAATTCTCAAAGTTTATAATAGTCACTAGAAAGTACCTTTCCCCTAGAGCCTTCACCCATAAATGACAATGAATCAAAGTTATTTGTGGCTTCCTTCAACTCTTCCAAGGAAAACGTCCTGTAAGCTGGAGAACCTTGGGTCCCAAGCTTCACTGCTTGAGAAATTAACCCTAAACAGAGTAAAAGGCAATACCCCCACTGTTTACACACTCATGCATAGCTTCTATTAATAGCTCGTAAGAAATTGATGCTGTCAGATCTATGTATTTGAGACAATTAAAACAATAACAAAATAATCAGACCAATGTACAACTTACTGGCATTTGCAAGGACCTCAGAGGAAACCCCTGTGGGAGCACAATCCTGCACAATCTTTGGTCTCATACTTTGTTCTTGTCTCCCTTTTGTGCAGCACCTTTTACAGTAAATGATAACCCCAAATGCCAATAGCACTAGTACAAGAACTGCTCCAAATGCAATAGCAGCTATCAGTCCTATTTCTCTTCCTCTGGATGATTTACTTGCTTTGGTTTCTTTACAAAAAGCCTCTTTGTGCTGTCTTGGGGTGTCATAGGACAAGCAATTGCCACCAAATTTAACAACTCTCTTATCTGAAATACTGTCTAAGCAAGGAGGAAGCTCACCTATTAACTTGTTATTGGAAATATCAACAAAACCAAGTTTGCTGCCACAGCTAAGATCTTTTGGAAGTGTCCCACTCAGCATATTAGATGCTAAATGCAAATAACTGATGTTTGGCAAAGAGAACAAAACAGAGGGGGGTATTCCACTCAGATCATTGAATGATAAATCGAGATGTTGAAGCTGCGCCAATGCACCAAATTGCTGGGGAATCTCACCTGAGAACAGGTTTCTGCTAAGGAGAATCGTAACCAACCCTTTTGGCATAAGAGGAAGTCCAGAATCCAGCTTGTTCTCTCTTAAATCCAAAACATGCAGGCTACTTAAGGCACTCATATCAGGTAATTTACCAGAAAGCTTATTGTTAGACATGGCAATATCAGTTAGTGTAGCAATTCTGCAAATTGAGGAAGGAAACTGACCCTTTAACTGATTACTCTTCAAGCTCAGTACCGTGAGGTTTGATAACGAATCCCACCAATCAGGAACATTATCATCAAAAAAGTTCACATCCATTGTCAAAGTTTGAAGCCTAGCCAACCTCGATATCCCAGATGGAATAGCGCCAAACAGAAAATTTGAGCTCATATCCAAAAGCTCAAGTGAAGATAGCCGATGAATTTTATCCGGAAGTGACCCCCATATCCCCAGTGAAACTAAGCTAAGAATCCTTAAAGTCGTTAACCTTGTCAATGTAGTAACAAAAGAATCAATAGAAAAACTTTCGGACAGAGTTTGATTGGGAATGGGATGTCCATTGTACGCAATATTCTCCTTAACAAGCTTATCTCCCATAATTTTAAGTCCGGTGACAGAATCGTCCTGACAAGTAATGCTCACATGTGGAGTTGAAGTAAGATTACAAAGGTCTCCTTCATAATTTCCCCAAATATCCAGTGGTGAAGGGTACTCTAAATGCTTTCTTAACTGAAGCAGAACTTGAGTTTGAGAGGTTTGGAGCTCATGGGTACCAGGAAGAAATAAAACCCAAGAACAAAACACTAGCAAAGACATGTGCGGATATCCCATTGAACAAAATTTTATAGAAACCCTAGAAATTAAGCTTGGACAATGAATTTGAAGAGGAGCAGAAACAGACCCAGAAAAGATATTTATCTGGAATCGTCAAAAATAGAACTCCACAAGTGAATTTACCTCGAAAAAAAAATAGTTGGATTAATAAATTTGGAAAAGCCCAAGAAGAAGATTCAATAGAGTAAAACCTCAAAATCCTGCCTTTGAATTTTGGATGCTAATGCAAAATAATACCAACGAGAAGTTTAAGTCTTTAACTGTTCATTTGTTAAACAAATTAAACAACGGTCCATACATAAGTGACCAAAAGCTGAAGTCCAAGCAAATGATCCCGGTGAGTGCAAGAACCAGCAGGACACATTTCACAAAACAAATGCTCAATGGAGAGCGAATATCTCACATGAAGTAAAAACCAACGAAACGGTAACAAGAAACAATTGAACAAGCAAAGCTCATGATCCAAGGAAAGCCTAGACACAACTTCCTAACAAGACCTGGGAGACACAGCTAGCGCTAGCATTAGTGTTGTTTTAACTTGTTATGAAGTTGGGGGGAAGGGTGATATTATTGTTATGAAATCAACGTGCCTTTGACGTTAACAAGATGCGGGGCCACGTTATTAATAATGGGGATCGAAGAGCGAGGCCGTACCGGAGGAGGAGGAGAAGAAGCGGATAAGGGATATTAAGTGTAGTGGTGGCGGCATTAATGAGAGTGGAGAAGGACAATGACAAGTGGGGTGCTGGATTTTGAATTGTCAATTGTGCAGCAACTGTAGCAGGGAAGGAGAGAGAGTGATGAATGGAAGATTGTTGTCGCCGCTGTGCTCTTGCCTTTGTTTTTGTTTGTATTCAGGTGATGTGACAAAGCTGAAATTGTCCAAGGATTCTGCCGCTAATTGCAGTTATGCCATCACGTAACATGGGTTCTCTTTTCCCTCCCTAACTTTGAACTTTGAATGGGTTTGGTATGTTATGACCAAAATAGACATGGGTTTTATTCTTTTTTGTATTTCTACTAGCTTTGCCAACAGACAATTATTGTAAAATCAAACAAACTTATGTAAGTAGTTGAGGATGGATAGAAATATTGTTATAAAAACTTAATAAAGATAGTTTAAAAGAAAAATAAGAAATAAATATGTGTACAAATGAAAAATTTATTGAAATTGAAAGTAAAAAATCAACTATAGACTCATAAATCTTAAGAATAGTAAATTCTTTAAATTCATTTCATTGCTTTTGAGCTAAATGTATGTTTTGAGCATTTAATGTTGATGAGAGCAACCCATGCTTTCAATGGAGTTATCACCAATAACATTATAGTAATAAAAATAAATAAATAAAAGATAGGTTAGTGCAAAAACAAAACTAGGGGTGGGCATTTAGTTCGGTTTGGTCTGAACCAAACTGTATTATAATAATTTAGTTTGGTTCAGTTTGTAATATAAAAACTAAATGGTTCAACATTTTTAAACCATTTAGTTTTTAATTTGGTTAGGTTTAAAACCAAACTAAATTGCCAAACTAAACGGTTTAGTTTCATGGCTTGATGGCCATAAAAATTTGAAGTTTCTTTTAGATTTTAAAATTATTGTTGAATTTTATGATGTTAATTTATTATTGTTAGATTTTGTTATGTTATTTATTATTCGTGGATTTCTAGATTATTGCTAGATTTTATTATGTTAATTTACTATTATTAGATTTTTTTTATGTTGTTTATTATTTGTTAATTTATAAACTAAGGATTATTGTTGTAGTAATAGTATATTACTGTTATATCATTTTTATTAAATAATGAATATATAAGTTGAAACCAGAACAAACCAAATTACCAAACTAAATTAATTTGATTCGGTTCAGATCGGTTTTATAATTTGGTTCATAAATTTATGAATAATTTGGTTTTAGTTTGGTTCAGTTCTAAGCCTTAACCGAATCGAACTTAATAGTGCTCACTCCTATGCAAAACAGTGTAATATGAATAATAATTTGATCGGTGAACATTTTGGGTTTGAATTAAAAAATTTTGAACCAATCTTGACATGCAGACAAATTTGAACAAAAATCCTAACTATTTTTAATTTTCTCTAATTCTAATTCATTTTTTAAGAGCATCTATTTTTGACAATATCAAATAATCTAGTTAAAATACGTACCTCTAATAATTTTTACTTTTTTTATTGACATTTTCATTAACATTTTCATCAATGAATACATTATAATCAACTCTTATATTTTCTTAAAGAGCAATTAAGACAAATATAAATTTAGTAATTTCAAGGAGAGTTATACAATTTAGTAATTTACCTTTTGGTGATAAGAAGAATCAAAGAAAATACATGATTATGCTCTTAAAATGGCTTTATATCCAGAAACATGTGCCGTTTTCAACTACACGCACATTTTTTTTTTTTCAGACCTACGAACTAGTGGCCCCATGATTTTCAAGGGGTACTTTTGTCATTTAAATGACAAAACCAATAACGGTCAAGTCTAATGAGAGGGGCCTAATGGTTAAAAAAGGCGATTAGTTCATTGGAAATTGGATTACTGCTAAAAGCCGAAAGCCCAAATAACGGGACCCATTACCCCGTTTTTTGACAGCCTGTTCCTGAATGCAAGGCCAGACCACGTTGTTTTCGAACCTTTTTTTGTTTAGGACGTAGGAATCCCATGAAATTTAAGGGGCCCGGTATCACCACTCGCACCAGTATCGCGTGAACCACAACTTCCTACGACTACTAATAGCAATTAGACTAACTACGATAGACATTGGCTATGGATTTTGGTCACGCGCCTCCAAGGGCAAGTGGAGTTGTAAAAGTCTTGGCTTAAAATAATAGCGCCATTGTACGTTGCTCATTGTGTGTTGTATTATAAAGCGAAGACAAACAGGCATGTCTGTTGGAATTGTTTTTATTTTTATTTCTATTTTCATTTTTTTAATTTGGATTTTGGAATCTTTACTTGGTCAATCCAAATTCACGAAACCAATGCAAATCTTCTATGTCAAAAGAAAAAGATAAGGGCAGCTCTGGAACCCCAATTTTGATAAGATCTAAGTCTCTTTGTCACTACATCGAATATGAGGGTTATAGTGAAATTGTTTCAGTTTCAACAAGTGAATATTTGGTCACACAGACACATTGATTCTTACTGCATGATTGTATTTATGATTTGTTCATCATTGGAAAGAGGTAGCTTTATCAAAGGTGAAAATAAAATCAATGGAGTTGGATAAGTTAGAGATTACGTAACTTATAGATCCTGTAGCTATAAACTCTATCTGCATATTTTTTCTCTCTTCTCAAAGTACATGATTGTCAACCATTGAATGTGTATGTTACATAAACTATAACATAGCGAAGCTTCAAAATGAATAATTAATTTAGAACTTTTTAAATATCTATTTGAATAGGACATATGTTTCCTTATAAATTATGAATAATTCACACGTATTCACAGCATGTGATAATGGGGTTTAGCAACTTTTTGGCATCATTAGCACATCGATTATTTTGTTTCACAAATGATTAGTGGTACCCACTTACATAATCGTTCACTAATCACAGCCATAAACCGGACAAAATTGCATCAGTTGCATTAGATTCCTAGAAAGAAATTGTGAAGCACCACGGAAATGATTGTGGAAATAATTAGAAAGTGAGAAGCGAAAAGGACAATTTGCTCATCTAGTTTCTCTCAATCACAATAGTGAAACAGAAGAAAAAAAAAAGATATTAATAATCTGTCGGATTAGCCTTGCTGCCTGTCAACTTGCAAGACACCCCATTTTGTATTAAACTCAACATGTCCCTTTCTGTTATGGGTACCAAAAATGACACCTAACAAACAATTCTAAAAGCAATTGGATTCATAAAGCAATGAGCCATTACAACTTACAAAAGAAACGAACTATATACTTCACTTGATTTGCCATTTTCTCTTTTGACCGCTGCTTTTTGTACATCTCCTTCTTTCATTGGGTCAAAACAATCCAATAATTCAAAGGGTCTCAAGCAATTCAGGATACACAAAATGGAGTCACTGCAGTTCCTTAGAAACTTCAAAATGATTAGAAGCGTGCACTGTTTGCATAGGTACTCATTGGCTTCTATGAATAATTCTCCGATTTTAATACAGCAAGAAGAAAGTATGTGCAGCTTTTCCCAATGTTTCTCACCTATAGTGTACTTTTTGCAAGATTTCTTCAGTATTCAACTAGTAAGTTCGTTCCAAGTTGAAGAACAGTCCGCTTTTGAAAATAAAATCAGTCAGTGAAACTAATTAATTAGACTATGACACCAGTACCAGTCAAAGTAAAAACTCCATGTCAACTTGAGCCAACCTTGAGTGATCAATTCCAAGTTTGTAAGAAAGTTCAGATTAGTGATGTAAGTTTCAGTGCCAAAACTTTTCAACAATTTGAAGGAACCCTACAAAGAAACTTGCATCTTATATGGGATACAACAATTTCAAATCTGGCACTTTCAACAGCAAACAACTGCAATCTAACTAATCATTCAGAAAAGCAGAAAGATAATAGATTCTGCAACTAAAAAACAGTTTTTATATCCAATGGAGCTAAGACAGGCATCAAACACAAAAATAAAACTTATCGTACTAAAAATCTGGAAATACAACTTCCTATCTGTAAAATGTTTATCCTTACTTTGGTCTCTTGTTAACTCTAAGAATTTTCCTGGACAAATAATTACAAGATTATCCGTCATGGGGAATGACAAAGCCATCTCCGGGGTAACCTAACAAAGTTCATAAATCAGAGAACAAAACAGAAATTACAAAACTGATAATGCAATCAGTTCTGCATCAAATTATGCAGAAAGCAGAAGCCATTCTCATCCAAAAACACAAAGAGCTGTAAGTAGTTTTTACCACAGAACTTAAATTTCAACCACTAATTGACATCGGATCAAGTTTCTTGACCAAAAAGCATACTTCAACCAAAAGAATTAATGACAATGTATTCTTCAAAACCAACGCCATTATGATTAAAATGTCAAAAACCATTCACAAAATGAATTATACTAAACAGTCTACAGAAGAAGTGCAAAGTAGCTTTTAGTTTTTAAATGATGGGATGAAGTCAACAGACATATTATTAGTGAAGGTGTGAACACTTCCTGTTTTCTTTGTTCCACTTTTCTCCATTAAACAACTAGATTTTGAAATATTTCCCGCACATCAAACTTTTTTGAAAAGAAACAATTTCTATTAGCAAAGAAACATAAGGTATGAAAGAACAGGGTCCTGGGTTAAAGATAGGTGCTTTGATTAAAAGTTTTCTAGAAACAAAAATAAAAGATAAATTTTCTGCAAGTGACTGCAAAACAACAGTGGAAACCACATCATAAAACAAAATTGCCGATGCTGCAGGAAGAACGAACAAATTAATGAACGAACAATTGCAGGTAGATAACACTGGTAAAGTTCATACTATACATAATACTTTCCAAAAAGATGTTCACTGAGAAGCACAAGCTGAGTTATCAATTTATAAACTCCAGCAAACTAACTGTGAAGACAAGATTTATAATAATAATAATAATAGCAATAATAATACTGTAGAAAGAACGCAATGATTGAAACAAAACACTGGTAAGGTTCGTAACATTCTGTCAATGCTAAAAAAAGTATATTAATTGTTGACTGAGAATCATAAGCTGAGTAATCAATTTATCAACTCACTCAAAAGTAAATAGAAATTTCACGACAATGTTGTAAAGCTTTCAAGTTAAGACAACTGGAAAGGTTAATGTCATCTTCCCAAAACACATACTTCAAAAGCTCTGCCAAAGTCGTGTCAATTGTAAATGTCTGAGTCAGTACAGAGGCCAGACATCTCTTCCCAGATTGAAATCAATCTGAGTCGTTAAAATACCAATATGAGTACAGATACAAGTTGCTATGTCGACCAATGCCTAACTATCATGTTATTATCCCAAAGCAGTTGCTTATGTTTGGGAAAGTTCAGCACCCACTCCACCACCCACAGCCTGTACTCCCAGCCCACCCTGGTATGCCAGCATCACTTCAGGTTCATACATATAAGAAGTGACAAACCTTCTCTCGAAGACTTCTTTGGTCATATATAGAGCCAAAGATACATTTACATCCTTCTTTAACAAATTTTTTGACATTAACACTTGGAGGACAGACCACCTTGGCAAGACATTCTTCTCCAAGCTACCAATCAACAAATTAGGGTACCTAGCAATGTCTGAAGGCTCCAATCCTATCTTATTCACAAAGAAATCCATCAATTTCCTAATCTTCTTTTCTGAGGCCATCATGAATATTGGTTGTCTTTTAAATGCGAAGCAAAATTCATCTTCAGACCACCCAAAACTTATCAGAATCTCTTTTTTGCTTTGCCAGGTTGCTTTGCTGGACATTGCCATGGACCTAACAGCCAGAATGAATGACTTACTAGAGGGTTCAAAACCCATTTCCTTGATCACATCAACCACTTTTTTAAACAAATCAGCACGCAAAACAAGCGATGGTGGTTGCAACATAATTAGTCTAGCAATATGAGGTTCAGGCACGCCATGTGCTCTTAGAGTGTTCATATTTGGCACCACCCGCTTTTGAATATTGGAATTAGCAACACGGATAGATTGCTTCAAAGCATACACAAGGTTCCCATCGGCTTGAAAAACCCCTTTAAGGAAATCAAATGTGGGTATAATGTGGTTCTCCAAACTGCGGGACAACAACTCAGGATACGGACATAGAATCTTAGGCAAGTCGGGACCTGAAATACCCAGTGACTCTAAGTACTCAATCTTGGGTTTGAGGACCTTCTCTGGATCATACCAGAGTATACGAGGGTATTTAGAGATTAGAGTAGCGATTTGGGGTTTGGTAAATCCACGAGATTTCAACAGTTGAATCAATGAATTTGGTTTCTCTGTGTCTTGAATCTTAACCAGCCTGGAAACCGAAATTGCTTTTTCTAAAGACAACCCACATGAGTGTGTGAGAAAAGAGACTGTTGATGAACGCTTGTCACTGGGTTTTGAGATTGAGTTAAGAGATGGTATTATTGTCTTTAGATTTCGGGCATAACTGATTTTTAAATCTATGCTTCTCGGTTTTTCTATAAGGGTTTTGCAGATCAAACTAAACATTGCTTCCAAAAACAGAAAAAAAATTATAAAAAAAAAAATTGTTTTGACTAACAGAGACTCACCAGATTTCAGAAGCTGAGTTGAGCCCGGTAACATTTTAAAGTTCCAATAAACTTCGCATACCAGAGTATACGAAGGTATTTAGAGATTTCGGACATTAGTCGATGTTTTGCCCTCTTTATTTTATATTTTTTTCCCCCTAAAAGCAGAGGAACAGGACAGGTTGAAATTAATTTTATTATTTTTTTTAGACAATCGGAATTTGAATTGAAATGAGCAATTAAGAAAAACTGCTTAAATACATGCATTTTCCTTCTTATTTCTTTTTAATAATTTTTTCAATTCTTTAATACCATTGTTGACTTGTAAAAAATACTCTCATTATTTAGTAGAATAGTCAGTCACAAATAAGAAACCGTATTATTTTAAAAGTTATCTCAGTCTCCACTAAATCTTAGAGACGTTTGATGTCCTTTTAATATTCTGTTTGAAAAGACATAACTATCACAAAAATTTAGCAAATAAAAGTGTTTCTTTTTTATTTTAATGGAGTGAATTGGTATATGCTTAATTGTTGTGATGGTGACTCAGGTAAATGAATTTTGCTTCGCGGGATAATATTTTTTCTTCTACGAAGAATTAAATACAATGCTTGGATGATTGAAATATGTAAATGGAATGGGAACCTCGTATGCACATAGAAGCTCAAACAAACAGCAATTGTGGTTTCTTTTTATATGAAGAAAAATCCCAAGCATGCCTACTTCAACATATGATACTCCATTCATCCAAGTTCATTCTGGGTTTAGAATAGTCAGCTTTTCTTAATAAAACCAGTCAAAATAAAATCTCTCACGTCAACTCGAGCCAACCTTAAAGAGTAATCAGTTTTCCAAGTTTGCGAGAAAGTTCAGAAAAGAAACTTGCATCTGATATGGGGTACAATGAGTTCAAAATGTGATGCTCTTAGTAACAAAAGCTTTGCAACTAACTTAGGATGCACGGAGGGGGGAAAAGCTTATACTTGCTGTAACTAATCTATGATGTTTCACCACTTATCATATCGTCAGCATCTTGTCACTCGTAAGATTTTCAACAGAAAGTAGCCACGAGATCATCTGGCTTGGCCAACAGACAAGCGAATGCACCTCTAGGGTTACCTAAAAAGTTCATAAATCAAACCATAAAACAAAACTAATGAAACTGATAATGCATTGAATTCTGAAACTAATAATGAATGGCGCAGAAGCCATTCTCATACAAAGCCATACATAGCTGCAAGTAATTTTCATCACATAAACTTTTCCAGCACTAATTGAAATCTGGGTCAACTTTGTGGACCAAAGGCATATTTTAACTAAAAAAATTTATAACAATGTATTCTGTAAAACCAACAGCATTGCCATTAAAATATCAAAAACTATTCACAAAATGAACCGAAAACAGTGCAGATCAAGTGGCTGCAAAAAAACTGTGAAGAAGCCATTCTGCGGCACAGAAAAATTTACAAATACTGTAGAAAGAACAAATTAATGAACAATAAATTGACACGTAGCACTGATAAATTTCAAAATATGACTGAGAAGTGTAAAGTGCAGTTATCAATTTATCAACGCAAGCAAAACTAATGAGAAAGAGTAGGAATTTCTTGGAATTCTCATAAAGCTTTAAAGTTACCATCATCTTCACAAAACACAAACCTTCAAATGATCTGTCCAAGTTATGTCAACGGTAAATGTCTGACTCAGTTTGTGAACCAAAATCACATTTCAAACTGTGTTGATAGTGGTCATGGTGATGGTAGTAGTTGGGGAGTCAACTGCGTTGATACTGGGTCCACTTTGTGAACCAAAATCACATTTTTAGAGCCAAGATTAATGACAATTAGATATTAAAATTCTCCTGCACATCTTTTTCATTCAAAATTGTTTGGAATATTATTCATAGAAAAGCAACATAGAGATATAAAAAGGATGCAGGCTTGGGTTAAATTTGAGAAACAAAAAGACACGGGCAAGACACTAAATTTGCATACAAAGATCAACCAAATTGTTCTGCAATCGACAATAAAGCTGCTGTGAAAGCACAATTATCCAACACAGAAAAAATTATCAAGACTGTGGGAAAAGTTAAACTGATGAACAAATAATTGAAACACAAGCAAGCTTCTCAACATACAGTTAATGCTTAAAACAAAATTATTGTTGACTGAGAGGCTGGGTTATCAATTTTCAACTAACTCAAAATTAATCATAAAGTGAATTGGAAATTTCTTGACAATGTTATAGTGCTTTTAAGTTAAAACGACTAGAAAGGTTCAAGTCAGCTTCTCAAAACACAGACCTTCAAAGGATCTGCCCAAGTCATGTCAGCTGTAAAATCTGTTGGTATAACGGCCAGACATCTCTTCTTAGACTGAAATCGATCTAATGCAGGGGGTTGTCAAAATGGAAATACAAGCACATAAGCTAGTTGTTACGCCAAGAAGTGCCTAAATGTCATATTCTCATCTCCATGTAGTTCCTCGTGTTCTGGAAAGTTCAGGCCCCCCTTCATCTGAACAGTTCTTACAATCTGCAACTACAGCCTGAACTCTCAGCCCATCCCGGTATGCCATCATCACCTCAGGGTCATCCATATAAGATGTGACAAACCTTCTCTCAAAGACTGGTTTTGTCAGAATTAGAGCCTGAATAAAATCTACATCCTTCTTTAACAAATTTTTTGACATCAAAACTTGGAGAACAGACCACCTTGGCAAGACTCTCTTCTCCAAGCTAATCAACAACAAATTTGGGCGTCTAACAACATCCGAAGGCTTCAATCCTATCTTATTCACAAAGAAATCCATCAACTCCCTAATCTTCTTAGTCGAGCCAAGCATGAGCATCGGTTGTCGTTTAAACGCCAAATAGAACTCATCTTCAGACCAACTAAAGCTCATCAGCACATCCTTTTTCTTATCCCAGTTTGTTTTGCTCAACACTGACATCGACCTAACTGCCAGAATGAACATATAACTTGTTGGTTCAATACCAATTTTCTTTATCACACTCATCATAGTTTTAAACAAATCATGTCTCTTAATAAGCGACGACGGATTGATCATAATTAGTTTGGCAATAAGATGTTCAGGCACGCCATGTGCCCTTAAAGTGTTTACATTCGGTGCCAACCGCTTCTCAATATTGCATTTAATAATACGGCTGGATTGCTTCACAGCATAGACAAGGTTCACATTGGTCTGAACAAGTCCTTTAAGGAACTCAAATATGGGTATAATATTGCTCTTCAAACTAACCACCAAGAGCTGTTTATTTGAACAAAGAAACTTAGGCAAGTCAGCACCTGAAATACCCACTGATTCAAAGTAGTCAATCTTAGGTTTGAGGTTCTTCTCAGGATCAGCAAGTAGTAAAGTAGGGTTCTTGGAGATTAAAGTAGCAATTTGGGATTTGTCGAACCCATGAGAAGTTAATAATTGAAGAACTGAGTTTGGTTTCGCTGTGTTGTGAATGTTAATCACCTTAGAAGCTGAAATAGCTTTTTCTAAAGACAACCCACATGAATTTGCAAGGAAAGAGACTGCTAAAGATTGTTGGTTTGTGGGTTTTGAGATAGAGCTCGGAGAGGACTGTGTCTGGATATAACGCTCATAATTCATTCTTAAATCTACGCTTCTCTGTTTATCTATAAGGGTTTTACATGTCAATCGAAACATTTGCTTCTGAAAAAACAAAAAATAAATTATTTTTTTGGCCAAATGAGACTCACCAGCTTGTTTGACCCTTGAGGTGACGAGTTGAGTCCCAGTTTAACGTTATTTGCTGCTCGCACTGACTCAGCTGGTGCTTTCTCGTTATTGTTATTTGTCGGGCAAAAGCAAAACTAATTTAACTTAAAAAACCTGCGGAATGTACATTAATGGAACGCAATGTAATCGTAGATGAATTGGTGTAATTAAATTAGGGTTGTAAAAAAATCTGAGCATGGCCCAGGCCTGCAGGTTTTAAACTCGGCCTGTATTGTGAGATCCTGGGTAAGAGTTTGAATTTCTCAAGTTCACTGTGAATAGGCCCCGACTTACGGAGAAAGCCCGGGCTAAGTCCGGACTTTGAATTTAAAAAATTAAAATTAAATTAAATAATAAAAAAAGGAAACAAATTGAAAATTGCAAAAGTGACAGCAAATTACACATGCCCTAAAATTAAGCAATACTAAAGAACTTTTTACTTGAGAAGAATTGAAGGATCAGGAAAAAAATGATCAGTAAATTTTATATTAGTTTATTTTCAATATTGACATTTATGATTTATTATAAAATTATGTTATTAGTATTTTGTGTGAATTATCATTCTATTATGTATTGGATAATCTAATTTAATTTATTCATTTGTATTATTTTTAGTTTTATTAAAAAATTATTTAATGTTGAAGCCCAAGCTTTGTTCTTTTAAGTTTGGACGGGCTTATAAAGTGCTTAGGATTATTGTCAATAAATGGATTTACATTTACGCTTGAAAAAGCTCACAATTTGCCATCGTTGAGTTAAATGCTTTATATATAATATTTAATTATAAGAATTAATTTACCATTAAATTATATGAGATCGACGGTTCAAATTTTGTGTTAAGATTTTAGGTAAAAAAATTCAAGTTCAAAAATAATCTTTCCCTGAAACACATCACCTAGTGTATTAAAATATATATTTTTAAAATATTTTAATGGCATCCTTATTTAATTAAAACGATAATGTCTTTTTATATAGTCATTCTAAGGCATGGGTGCTTACATTTTTTAAAATACGAATTTAAGGTTCAACATTGATGTCAAATGCCTTTACAATGCCGTAAACTATTAAAAAATTATTTTACACCATTTTAAAAGTATGTGAAACTAGTTTGAAGCCTAAGTCTACATGAAAATTCATGTAGATGCTTGCACTAAAGAAAGTTTGTGTGTGTGTGTAAAATAATTTTTCAATAAGGGATTACTTACATTGTTAAAAGTAAGAGACAAGTTAGTTAATAAACGGCAGTAATTTTACTAAAGTCCACCACATCGAGCTTGTCTTGCTTGGGAACTTGTTTGGAAAAATCTGGATCTTCCTCTTAACTCGAACTCTTTTGTTTATCATTCTTTCATGAAAGGAAAGAAGCTCCATAGACTCAAATTCATTACATGATAAAATACACTGTTTCTCTGAAGGGTTTGGGCCCCATGATATCCCATGGCTTTGAGATTTGTTGGCTTCATTAACTCATGATTTTGTAGTACTTGATTTTAACAGCAACTAGCTATACTGTCCCCACAGATGGCGCCGAAGACAAAGATTTCAAGTCAACTAGAGAAATGAATGGATGAGGCGATATAATAAAGGAGACTTAAAAAATTTACATGATTCAACACTTAGCCTATGTCTATTAGGGAAATTGACAAAAATAGCCAAAAAATTTATGTATTTTTCAAAGTTAGCCACTCAAACTTTTTTTTATCATAATTAGCCAAAAATGTAGGTGTTTGACGAAATTACCCTTGTTATTTCATCAAATTTTCAAACCGTGCCATCCGCACAACTCAAAACGGCAAGTTATATTTCAATACAATTAACACCCAAAAAAATCTCAACACTCAATAGATCTCAACACTCCCAACAAAAGAAAAACGTAAAATCATTCATTGGAAAGGATATTCAAGGTTAGTTTATGTGCTTACACAAAATAAATTTTTAATGTTTTAAGGCTAGTTTTTAGGTTGCAAATTGATGTAGATTTTGTTGTAAATGTTGTTATTTTTTTGTATAAAGTAATGTAATTTGTTAAAAGTAGAGTTATTTGAGTTGAGAAATAAAAAAAAAAGTTGAAAACAGTTGAAACTCGACTGAGAATCGAAACCCGTTTATGGGCGACAGTGTGACGACAGTGCCTGTCGCACATAAATATAAGCGGTCGAAGTTGCTGTATTTTTGTGCGACAGGCGCCTGTCGCCCAGCCTGTCGCCCAAAATTGAGCCTGTCGCACAAAAATACAGCATGTGCGACAGGCTCATATTTTTGTGCGACAGGCGCCTGTCGCCCAGCCTGTCGCCCATAATCTAGCCTGTCGCACAAAAATACAGCATGTGCGACAGGTTCATATTTTGGGTGACAGGCGTTTGTCGCTCAACCTGTCGCCCATCAATGAGGGTTTGTCATGCCGACAAAAATACAGCATGTGCGATGGGTACATTTTTTGACATGATAATTTTGGCTACATGTGTTCATTTTTTTGTATAATATACCGTTTTAAAGCTTGTGACGAGACGAATAAAACTCATAACTTATTCGCCGATCTCGTCCATAGTTAAATAGGAAATTTACCTCGATTTAAGTGTGACACACATATGTTATAACTTTTTGTGCGACATCCATATAAAATGCATGGTATATTCACTTTTACATGTTTTGCAATGTGTAACCACATTTGATTTTTTTAAATATTTTTCAGGTTTAATGGATTTAGTTGTGCTTCAATTGTGTTACAACGGTTGGTGAGAAACGTTGGCAGATGGGCATATGGAGTGCGTGAATGGCAATAATCTGACTTTTCTAGTTGGAAAGATTGTTCATTTGATCAATTTGTGGCAAGAGTTCATGATGATTTGCAAATAGATCGTAATGAATGGAATATCACGTTGAAGACAACTTTGAGGTCTAGTAATACAATGTATCGTACATGTTCACTACCTATGGAGATATTTAATGACGAAATGATCAAGGTTGTGTTACATATGGCTTGATGTGGTCAATTACGGATGCATCCCTATATTTGTTACCACATCTCCTCGAGTTCGAACGAAGATGGTGAGCCACTTGTACACACCGAAACTTCTTCTGAGGAAACGTCTCGAGTGGGATATTGAAGAAGAGGTTTTACCACGAGGCAGTGTCCATCCGGAACGTTACTCTCCACTCCACGACTACAATAACACCATTAATGACAATGGCATAACGAAGGAGATGTTGAAGAGGAGGAGTTACCACTAACAATGCCGTCGAAGCAACGTTACTCTCCATTCTACAACAATGATTTCCGAACAATGATGATCCTATTAATGACATCGGCAACACGAAAGCAAATAATGATTGTGGGGAACTATATAATAATACCACATATAATCATTTTAATTATTCGAGATCATGATGGGGGCGACGGACACTGCATCCCGGCCTCGCCTGTACGAGGCTTGCGCGAGCCTTCTTGCGCTACCGGGGTGGCATGACAGACCTTCTTTGTCGCGCCCGACCTCGCTGGGCCTTGCGCGAGCTCGCGCTGGCTGGCGACACCAGATCTGTCGCCCACCTCGCGCGAGGCTTGCTTGCGAGGCTAGCGCTACCGGGCGGCACTGCGACGATCTGATCGTCGCCCCTCGCGGCGGCGACCCTAGCCTCCCTCCCTCCCACCAAAATCTCTTCTCCTCCCTCCCACCCAAATTCCTTCTCCTCTCCTTCAACCCTCCACCAAAACAACATCAAACAACAACAACTACCACAACCAAAACAACATGAAACATCAACAACACACATCCACCAAACAAGGAATCACACAACACAACAACATAAATCATTTATTCCGAATTTCGTACCTAGGGTTTTTGAAGTTCAATCTTTGATTTTTTGATTTCTTCACTTCTATTGGACTTACTGTTGGCGTGATTTATGTTGTTCGACGTGAGATCTAGTGATTGCCGCTGATGCTTGACGCCGTCGTTCTTCTCCGGTGCCGTCGATTGGTGAGGAAGTTGTTGAGAGATGCTTTCGTTTGCCAAAAATTGGGTGAGAATGAGAGGGCTAGAATGGTCCAAAATTTTGTTGTTTGGCTAATATTGAAAGAAAAAAAGTTGGGTGGTTATTTGTGTATTTTGTAAAAGTTTTTTGGCTAATATTGTAAATTTCCCATAAATATAGGAAGAACAAGTTTACTGTTGTATAATAATTATAATAAAATTTTTTGTTTAATTATTTATTCATATCCCTCTTATGTATCAAGATTTTTTTTATTTATAATACAATTTAATATTTTTTTATAATTTTTACCATTTAATTAGAATTTTATCTTATATTTATTTCCAACACTTATCTCCTTCTCAAACTCAGGCTCCTGGAGCCTTTAAATTCTTTTATTTTAATAACTGTGATTGAAATTTTACTGGACTCGAATAAGACTTCCAATTTTACAGGTGCAATACTCACAATATATATATATGTGTGTGTGTGTAGGATCCATAAACCTCAAATTGTAATATCCATGATGATCACACAGACACCATACGGTTAAAAAATTGGAGTTCTGCAGAGAAGCTCAAACAAAGAGCAAGCATTGTTGCATTATACGAATAAAAAAGCCCCATCTACTCTTCAAATTGAAGATCCTCGCCGGAGTAGACTTCGCTGTACCTAATCTTAAACAATACAGCTTATTTGTCTATCCACAAGTTTATTCTCAGACAAATTGTAAGCGCTACACAATAAAATAATTGGCTAGAATCCTCAAACCCATTGCGGCGCGTGTGCTGCCGCAGTTGCAATTCACAATCAAGACAATTCCGGATATCATCACCGATCATCCCCAGCTGCACAAGTGCATTTCATACAAATCCGCTCATCGTCACTCCCACGGCCACCTTCATAGCTCAATTTCAAGTTTGACTCATCGATCCCTTTTCCTGTTGTCGAAATTCGATTGAATTGATTCTACTGCTCAGGTGAAACTCTTTAGAATCATCAATGGTTCTTAATACGCCTAGAAAAATCTGCTGCCTCAAAATTTTCCATAATATATGCAAGTATCTTTCAATGCCAACCCTGCAGCTTTCTTGACTTGCGAGGACATTGTATATGCGTGGAATGCAGTGGAATTCCCATTTCTTCACAAGTGCTTGTTGTCAAGAACTGTCTGTACTGCCTTGGACCGTGGCTCTGTATCATCACCATAATGGCGTAATCCCATTCCGGGTAATTCAAAAGGACATTCTTGCACATAAACCAGGTCACACTGTAAACATCAAACTTCCTCTGCAGGGCCACTCTGGTTTTTGGCTTTGAAATAGCCCTGGCAGCCGCAATTGTTTTCTTTTGACCAGAAGCTTGATCCTTTGCTGAAGTGTCATTCTGGTTGAAGGCTTTGACTTGGCCAATGAAGTAACATCTTTCACCACAGACAATGCAACGGTAGCAGCCACATTTGCTGTTTCCTTTTCATCTGAAGCTACAGTTTTTAGCATATACTTGAGAAGATGTTGTAGCGTGTCCCTCTTTTCACATTTTTGTCTATGGTAGTGAGGGACAATTTGCCTCATTTGTCTGCCCTGATCGATCAGTACAACTGAGATCTTGAACAAGCTTATCAAGTTTCGGTGAGCTGAGAATTTCAATCGAAACTCGATAGACTTTTTTCACCACCCCGCAGAGCCTCCTTCAAAGGCATTTATGCAGAGCAGATGACCAAGGGCACCATTATGGGAGCATGAACCTCCTTCAGCAACAAATGATTATGAACGGAATAGTTATAAATGGTCAGTCAACTAGAGCAATATCATTCTTTGCAATATTTGAGCTTTATTTGGTTTTGTAATCGTTTAGTGTAAGTGATTAAGTTTTGCTGGTGTTTGAATGCTCTATTTGAATTTTTAATTGCGTAAAGTGCATTCCATATGAAGTCAGAAATCAACTAGAGCAATCTTGCTTTTGTTTTGGAATGCACAGGAGATGTTAAAAATCAGCCACATCAAATATAACAAGGCAGTTCAAGAAGAAGACGAGCTCGCCACCAGAGAAGCTTGTGCTGCTAATGCCGGAAGGCAAGATGCTAAGAAGCACCTTGAAGAATATTTCTCAAACTTGATGCCTTCAAGTATAGTTCAAACGTTAGAAAACTTGCTTGATACAGTAGTTTTCTGGGTGTAATATTAGTAATTTTAACTGAATTCTTTTGTAAGTTAGTAAATCTTTGATTATTTGTATGGCTTTTACAATTTAAGTCTTGCTCTTAGCTGCAGCCTATAGAATCTGATAGTTGCTGCTCCTTGTTGGCTTTTACCATCATGCTCACAAGCATATAATGAGCACCAGGACCTGCTTGTTGCTGCTTATACTCATTCAGTACCATGCCCATACTAAGCAGCCAAAAAATGGCTGGCAATTAATAATTATTGCCAAAAGCACTTTGTTAGCTTTTAAATTCAAAAAATTTTAGCTAATTTACAAACAACTAGAAGATATACTGGTTAGCTTCTCAACACACAGTTGAAGACTTGATGCTTCCAAAATTATATAATCGAATGGGAAGCACCAAGCATTAACTCACCAAAAATTAATCAGAAAATGAGGCAGAAATTTCATTAAATGCTTAAAACTATTTCAAAAAAATGGAAAGGTTGCTGTCAGCTAATTAGACTTGCTGCTCTGACTTCATTCCCAATCAATATAAGCAGTTATTTTTTTCTCCAAAAAAAAAATTTCATGAAACTTTATTGCAGAGGTTCAGAATATAGCTTTTGTGCCAAAATTTTTGAGCAATTTTAAGGAAACCCAGAAAGGAACTTGCATTTTGTTATACAGGTGTTTTGAACAATGAACACTCTGCCTCGCTAACCCTTCAAATGAGAGAACGGTTTGCACAGAACTAAAAGTCCATTCTTATATCTTCTATAAAAAAAGAAAAATCCATTCTTACATCCTACAGAATTAGTACAGGCAGCAAAGCAAGAAAATTTAAGGCTTTATATTACACAGTCCCTATGTCCGTACTTCCTACTTTGATGATCCTTCTTTGAGCATCTTGTCATCTGACGAATTTTCCAGATACGAAATTACAAGCTCAGCTGCTTTGCATCCGGAGGCTATTGATTTTCCCACGGACAATCCACCTCTGTGGTTACCTAACAAGTTCATTCATAACATAAGAAATAAGAAATGATGAAACTGATAATGGATTAACCCAGCATCTGATATTGCCAAGGAGAGAAGCCACTCTCATATATGCATAAACTGACAAACGCATATAGCTGCAGAGCAGTTTTTAAGGACAATGATGTGAAGAAACCAATTATAGTGTATTGCCGATGACACCACATTTCATTAGCAACATGACAAGGTCCCAGTGCAGAAATAGTTTAATTCTCGTAACCTTTTTGACAAAAGTAGAAGCCATTAGCCAAAACCTACAAGGTTGAGAAATTATTCAACTTTTAAATTCAAAACACTAATCAACTTTCAGATTTTGTCTATGAATTAGAACCATTGAATTGTGAAAAAGTGGATTATTAAGATATCTCTTTAAGAATTTACAATTTTCAGTTGATAAGTTATTACCTGCATAAAAGAATCCAGGAAGATTTTTCTCCATCTTTTCAATTGCTTCTAAAACGGAGTCATAGTCACGCCCATACAAGGGAAATGCCTTACTCCAGAAGAAATGACTGCCAGAAAATATACTTCGAGCCATAAGAGAACATACAGATATCTATATTAACAGTAATCTATTTCACTTCATTGGTTGATCTCCAATCTATCATCAGAAAAGAAGGGTACTCTATGTGTGTGTGTGTGTATTCTTCACATACTTCACAAACATCGGTTCCCCTTCCACTCCCAGCAACTGCCTCAGGTCAGAAGTAACAATCTGCTTCAATTCATCCCTAAAACAATAATTTGTTCAAGACAAAAACTTAAATAACCACAAAGTGTCCGACAAAAACGATAAGAACAATGTTAAATTAGCGGAGAATATACATCAGTCACAGAGAAATGAAGGGCAAATATGCACTTGTAAGTAGAAAATTATAAGAATTGAAGTTTCTCATACGTTGAAGCTTTTGCCAATTCCTCGTTGCGACTTCCTCCGACAAAGGTTGTATAGAGATACAGATCTTTAGGTGCTCGATCTGGAAACATCATAGAGGCAAATAGTGTACCTGTACCGCGAGTTATAAGATCATTAGGAAAAGGATGAGTTATATAATTGAACACAGCCAAAAACAATGCATTACCAAGAGTTTTTAAACCATTTTGCTGCTCCTTAGAAGGTACAAGAACTCCAAATCCTTCAAGAGGCTTCCTGACATTCTCTTTCTTAAATGTGGTGATGATGACTGATAGCGGCATGTAAATCACCTGTATAATGCATGGAAATACATTGTGGTTGCTGAAAATTTTAACAAAGATGAAGAATATAAATTTCACAGTATTTTTTTTTTGTACTAGCTATTTCTTCATCAGTGAAGGCATTAGTTCACATCAATCAACATCTGCACAGAAACCTTCTTCAATCCCCACGACTGAATTTTTATAAGTTGAAAACCCAAATGGCTTCATTTAATGACCATGTCCACGTTCATCAAAAGCTCAGAAAAGTATAAATTCCAGATGAAGATCCATTAACAAAATGCATTTAGCTTAAAGATTTTCACTTTGAAAGGCAAGGCTATTCCAGAGCAATGACCAAATGAAATTTGAAAAAGATAAAAAGGCGAAGGAAACTATCACGGGTTTTGTTTTGCATGTTTCTCAAAAAAGCTTTCATGGATATCATGCATGTAGCTATTGTGAAATCATAATACAAATATTTTCTTAACTAAATTAAGAAAAAAAATTCTGAAATCTCCAAAAATATAGATAAGCAATTGCACAGATGTTAAAAAATAAACTGTTAGAAAAATACCTCAGGAAGAAAGTCCAGTGGAAAAAGATTTCCTCCCTTTGTAATCTTCATTTCTTTAACATTGCAGAGTGGAGCCTATCAGAAAAAATTCCCAATTGGTTAATAATAATGTCCTTTTAGAAGAGCAAATAAAGTGTAGAACAAGTGGGCAGACATATGTGCATGCATGTGTGCGTGTACGTGAGAAAAAGAGAGAGAGAGAGAACAAGATGCCATACAATGTTTTAAGTAACAAGTGCAACAATTAGCACACAAGAAAGTATTTTAAGCCGCAATTAGTTGTCAAATTTGTCTATTGCCCATATTTTAGGAGGCAGCAAAATGGAAGAAGTGTTAACAGTGCTCCAAGGTATAGATCTCAGTTGTTGACAACATTTCTTACTTTCAGTATGTGAACTAATAATACCAGCAGCAGGTGAACTAGTATATTTTATCACCCTTCATTTCGTTATATTGATCATGTTTTGTTTGTAATTAGTCAGTTCAGCTGTAGCAAGTAGCTAGCTTATATGCTTTCAGCAGCAAGCATTTCAGAGAGCGTATAATTCATTCCCATTAGGTATGTGCATGCAGTGATTCTCTTGCTCAGCAGATGCAAATTAACACCATTATACAAGTATGAAATTAAGTTCCATAAAGCAGGAATAAGTATCCAAATAATTGTTCTTAACTAAAAGAAATACCAACCGTCATGATTACAGCATCAAAAGACAAGCCTTGTGATTGCTTCTCTTGGTTAGAACTATAGAGTGACCAATTCTCTAATGCTGATTTCCCATCAGGGCTATAAGATAATGACAGAACCTTTGATTTCAGACTAAGCTTATCCTTGCCAAGTGCTTTGCACAGTGCATTGGTGAGGGTC
The DNA here is from genome assembly GCA_030449905.1 of Luvunga scandens. Taxonomy (NCBI): domain Eukaryota; kingdom Viridiplantae; phylum Streptophyta; class Magnoliopsida; order Sapindales; family Rutaceae; genus Luvunga; species Luvunga scandens. The sequence goes on along the minus strand of JASUUG010001122.1, from coordinate 652,999 downwards.
TGCAAGGGTGAACAAAAACAAGAAAGTAAAAAAATAATGTTAACAGAGTAACAAAGATCAATGAGATTATCAGTATAGAGGACACATCTGATTCAAGATATGTTTGCTAGAATGTAGAGGGAGAAAGAGAATTTTGATTAGAGCTGACAAATGCGAAATGATAGCCATCAAGTGAATAGATGTGAACAGCATAGATGCCTACATAAATTTGAATTAAAAAATGAACAGGTGCAAGCTAATAATAAGAAGATTTAAGAAACCACTATTTCTGTCAATAATACATTAAATAAAAAATTTACAAGTGCCCTTGATTGTGAATCTTGGTAAAATAAGTAATCTTTATTCTCTGGGTTACGCTTTTCATAATTCAAGCCTACATTTCATTTAAAGCTGTTGGCTGGAACTACCAAAAGAGATATTTCGAATTTTACAACTCTCCGAGCCTTTCAAATACCTCAAGAAGCACAGGGCAATAACCTTTCCAATTACCATAGAAGCACAAGGCAGCAACAGACAGCAGAGCCCAAAATAAAAACCAGAGGACATACAATCAGTGGTTTCCACCTCAAAAGCCCACATATCAGTAATAAGATACTCTAGAGTCCATAATTCATTAAAATGTAAGTTACAGCAAGTAGGAGGAAAGGAAAACTTTTCCACCCACTATTTAACAGACAGGTATATAGATAGGATAATTTCCTTCATGACCAAAAGTGTGGAAGGGTATAATGTTGGCACAGATGAGGGCAATTTATAGCGCATGTTTAATTCAGGAAAGTGGAAACTATACAAGATCAAGAATGATGAACGATCTATTAAAGGATGTTGAACCATCAGCAATTACAGAACTGAAGTTCATGAATACCCTATAAGTACTTGTATAAGAAAAGCATGCAATATCCCGCGTATGATAAGGAAACTAGATCATCTCCTTTGTGGAAGAGAATTTACAGAGAAAAACCTGCATTCCACCCAAAAAGGAAAATGAACCCTGCTGACGACGTTTCTTTTCTGAAGAACCCTTTGCTTCTGTGCTTTTTTCCCTTCTGGCAGAAAACTTCGATTTGATTGCTCCAGCTATGACTGAACCATACCTGAAAAGATTTTCATTCAGCTACCTTTATTAATGTCCAAAGGACATTAGTTCATAAAATACACTGGAAAATTGTACATATTTAACTGTTTGGCAGACTGCTATTAACATATATTTAAGCATCTCTGAGAATAATGATAAATTCTCTAGCCCTCATAGGCCTTTAACATCATGACATGTCAAAATTTCCCCATAAAGCATAAATAAGAAGTAAGACCATCCATATACAAAACGTTTGGCACCAATCTGCAACTTTGATAAATATGGATCATGGATTCATATCCACGAACAGATATAATTGCGGCAAGTTCAAGAGATGATAATCAAGGCCACAGATATAATTGCACTGCATGAATATTATTAGTTCAGAAATACATATCTATTTTGCGGATTGCCTCTCTTCAATGTATGATTCATAAAGTACATCCGAACCAAATGCATGCATTGAGAACAAATGTCCAGCAGTGGCAGGAAAGTTGCATGAAGTATACCTTTTCTCTAGATTCCAAAGCTCCGGGAATGAATGGCGCATCTGTTTTAAAGTATGGCAAGGTAATCAACAAAACTACTGTGGAAATGAAATCAATCAGAGCTATGAACTCCCTGTCATCACTGATAAAACATGCCCTTAGACATCACTGATAAAATATGTCCTAGCTCATAAGGGCAGCTCGTGAAAACAAAAAGTTGATACATCACAAGCACACTGGGAGTTAATTCAAAATTTTAATTAGGTCAAACTAAGAAAGATGTATACTAATGAAAAAGTTTAGCTCAATCGTCTTTGCTGGTATAGCAATTGGACAATACAACGCACAAACTTTCCAAACAAACCCTAGCATACAAATTGATGGCCACTATTATATCTCCTATAACAACATCTAGTCATTTATTTCATTGAATCATGTATTTTCACTCTTACACTGCTTCTATCCCATATACATTTGTATAGGATAGTTTGTAACTTTGTATGGAGTTTTAATAAGTCAATGTCATTCTGTGTAAACAGGGGAGAAAAGAAATGGAGGAAAGAATAGCACACTTCCGGTGTATCTTGCATGAGACTTTACAGGTAGCAAGGGATCAGATATGTTACTCACAACAAGAGATTCAGGATCTCCAGCACTCGTGCCCGCAACAAAAGGGTCAATGAGGAAATCAACAACCTAAAATCCAAAAAGAATAATAAGCAGTGATATAAAACTACAATTGATTGTTATGACAATTCTATAAAAATCAAAATAACATATATTTTTCAAGCATGCAAATCATTAGCACAATACCTCTCTCCCAAAATGACGCTGGAAGAACCCACCCACACTGCAGATTAAAAAAAGGGGGAAACCTGAATGTTAAGAAGCTTACTCTTTAAAAACATAAAAAGAAAAGAAATAAGAGTCGAACAGTAATTTTGAGTGATCAGAAAAGTCTACGACCTTTCTTTTGCATCCTCAGCAGACACTTTCGCAGAGTCACTTTTCTTCCACAAAAAGGGCTCAAGAATGATCTGAAACTGCAATCATAGCAATGCACCCCATTGGAGAATTTCTATATTATTGAATGAGCCTCAAATACATCATGATAAACAAACCTTTGATTGAGGAGAAAGAAAGTTACTCGTTATAAGAGCAATGGGATTGGTGGGGATCTGGCATTAAAATTAAGCAAGTGTTATGGTCATAAAACAGCTGCATACATAAAGAAAACAAAGATCTAATGAGAAATTGCTTTCCCCATGCCTCAATGTTATAATATGTAAACTTAAATTCCAGCATAAATGAAGCAATCAGTACATACCAGAAATGGCACCCCATTTCTCACAACATATCGTTTGTACTGTGAAATTGGCTGTAAGGTGGACACAAAAGCTAAGTTAGCAGAAAGATACTTCATTTATCATCAACCATAAAATCCAAAATCTCAACCATGGGCCAGAAAAACATACATTCCACAATTGAAAAGCAAGGAAGTCTAAATGATTTTATAGAAGTTAGCACCGAGAGAGAGTTTCAGGATGAAGTCCCTCTTTACTACCAAGAAAAGACAAAAACTGTAGATTCACTCTCTCATAATTTTGAAATGATGCAGGAACTCTTACAAATTGTTGTTTTTCTCGAATTCCAAGATCATCGAGCAAACCTGTGACTTCCATCTCGCTCTCAGTCTGCACACAATAAAAAAAAATCAAAAAAATCATAAAACTGGCATGAACATCAGTATACATAAGCATCTTCCCAGTCAGCAAACAAGAGCAGTGTTACAGTCATTTGCAAAAAGTAATAATTTATACAGGTCATTACTCTACCAACAGACAGACTTTGATGAAAATTTTGGTATGTTAAAGTAAATCTACCAGTGTGTTTGCTCCCTCATCCCAAATTAGACCATCTTGCGAGACACTCCTCAACTTCCCTCCAGCTCTTTCATCAGCTTCAAATACCATGACATTTACGCCATTTGATTTTAACTTGTAAGCTGCAGCAAGCCCACTGCAACATCATGTTATATTGTCAATCTCAAATTTTGGATGCAAATGGATGTACATACAATCAGAAATCTGAAACAGGTAACCCTTAATTGTATTCATTTTAGTTAAATTGCTTCCTAACTACATCTGAACATTGCCCTTGCTTCCACAAGTTTGAAAATTGTAACCACTTGGAATTCATGGTAGTTCAGTCCCAACTTTTGCCCTTCACTCTATCACTCAATGAGGAACTGCCAAATGTATAATGTGGGTCCCTTTAGTTGACTAGAGTTTCATGTCTTGCAATGTTGTGATTCAGAGTACATCTATGTCCAACTCAAATCTCCAACAATGGAAGTGGTTCATTTGTAGCATATAGATGGTACAGATTCCACGCTCCCATAACAAGTTAATATTTTTTTCCACTTCTACAAGTTGGTCAAATATCAGACATACTAAGGAGACTTCACAATTTGTCAGAAATGAAAACTAAATTGATAAATTCATTAAATAAAATCAGAAAAAAAAATTATCAAAAATATATCCTAAAATTTGTTAAAAACCTCCCATGTTCCACCGAGGTCCAGATATTAACATCATATACCAATTAAACAAACAATATGCACTTCTTGTTATGTGATTATCACTTAAAAACACACACACACCCCTACTAAAATGGGTGACCCATATAGCCGTTATCCACTCTAAAAACTAAATTGATTGAACTTTTAAGTATAAGCGGTGCTTCAGTTAAGCACCGCGTGTCTAATCTGAACTAATTGACTTAAACAAACAAACAATTAATAATACGTTAAAATAAAATTAACAAATTTTTAGCATACCTAACACCAGCACCAACAACAGCCACCCGTTTGGCAGAACCTGAAAAATCCACACACCATTTATTTGTCATCTCAAATTCTCAATCAATAATAATAACATAATATAATTTTCAAATTAGCTATAATATTGTTATTATTGTTTAGAGAGTATGAGTATGAGGAGATACGTTGGTTATCTTCTCCGGGAGCTGACGCCATTGTGTCGTCAAAATCCTTGAGAAGTAAGAATTCAGTGGGTGCTGCTACTAGTCAACAACTGTGAGCAGGTGCAGCACACAGCTCGAGATAATGATATTACCGAGCAACTGATTTTGCCATTTATGGTTTCTTGTTTTGGGCCTAAACACTCAAACAAAGGCCCATTTATAGTCTAGCTAGAGCATATCGAAAAGGGTAATTATATTTGAACCCCCTTTTTCTCTCTTGAGCCTACTTTCATTAATTTTATTTTTTATTACATATTTTCAGCTGGTAAAATTTAAGGATGGCAAAATGCATGTTAGGGCAGGCTTTTTCAAAGTCCATTAGAGTGAAAGGATAAGGGTTAGATTGGTCCTGACCTATTGTGGGCTTAGGCCAGGCTTGTGCTAGCATAAGTTTTATTTATTTTTTTAATTTTTTTAAATTATTATAAACTTGAAATGAGTTAATAATCAATAAATTATTATAATCAATAATGAATTAAAAATAAATATTTTGAACTAAAATAATAAACAAAGAAAATAAAAATTTAGAGATTTATTTTTTTTAATACTGGATTCTCTAATTCAAACACTTTCTTAATTGATTGACATTTAAAAGAGGTTAATATTATAATTTTAGATTTTTTTATTTATTATTAATATATAAATTATGGATTTAACTTTTCTTTTTTTCTTTTTCCATTATTTTTTAAATTTTAATTCATTATCTTAACTTACAATTTGTTTTTTAAAAAATAGAGTGCTTTCACATGACCCGAGGTTTTTCCTCTTGCACTCTTGTCCAGACCCTTCATGTAGAGGCTCAGGCCAAAGGCTATAGGAATAGGCCTGGGTCAGACTTATTTGTCATCCCAATAAAATTATCACAATGGATAGAAAAATGAAAGGTAAGCCCAATAAAATTTTTAGAACTAAAAACACTTTCGAAAAAAGGGATCAAAACTAAGGAATAATTTCATAAATTTTATTTAATTATAATTCTCTTTGCCATATAAATTAATCGATGATATTTTATAATTTAGATATTTGAGTATATTATATCAAATCAACTCCAAATATTTAGAAGAAAATTAAATTTTAAAATACATATGAAATTTTTGAATTTTAAGTATGAGGTTAAGCGAGTGAGTAGTTTTCTGATTAATTAGGTGCTTGGTAGGGTGACTCCCAACATGGAGGTAATGGATGAAGATTTAAGAGTGCAACTATCATCGTTGTGAGTTATAATGGCCAAATGCCTTAGCTTGGCTTGTGGCCTTGTGCCAAGTCATGGAAGTAACATGGGTGACTTCTATACGAACACGAAAGCAAGGCAAGTTTGGTGTTTAGGCTAGGGCGTAACAACAAGCGTACATCATGGGATAGGCGAGGGAAGCATGAGATAACACACACAACATCTCATAAGTGTGTGGGCATGCAGGGGCATAAGCACGGGAGGTGAGAGCATGCTAGTGTGGGACGCACAAGCGCAAGAGTCATGGGGTGCGCACACGCCAAGCGAGCAGATTGCGGGATAGTGTGAGTCAGTAGTGCAATTGTGTGTATGAGTAGTGTGCAAACATGCAGCACTGTGGGCTATCCATATTGGCCAAATCATGTGAAGATGAGAGGCGTTCGTGCGGGGGCTGTGTGTAAGTAATTGCAGTTGAACGTGGAGCATGTTAGCTACAATTCTTCGAACGTGGACCTAAAATCAAGCATGAAGTGGGTAGTTGTTGGTGCAACTAATGGGAGAATATGGCCTTAGATAACATGCCTAGAAATGAGGGTATAGGTAGTGGGCAGCAGCGGTTACACCTCATGATTTCTTTGCTAATAGGCTAAGTGGGCAGCAGTTATTTAATTTAAGTGGGAGTGGAGATATACTCCCTAGATCATGCTTAATGGTGCCTATACTTTGGGAGAAAGAATTAAGGTGACACAGGGGTAACACGCTACCTAGCCTTAACAAATGATGTGCATTTGCACTCTTGTGAATATATAATGATGGGAATGTATGTTTTGGGGGAATCGAATTTTGGTAGAGAGTGTAGTGCCCTTGAGCATACAAAACCTTGAGCTATTTGTAATCTTTTCTTATTTACAGAAATAGAATAAGTAAGGGTTGGTGTCTCCTTAAAAAGCCAAATCAGTTTGTGTCTTGTTGTTTGTGTGTGTTGTTCTTTATTCATTGGTGAAATAGCTCTTGCATAACTTTTATTACGAGTCTTTGTGCGCTTGCTAACTTACTTGCTTTTGTTAGACACTGTTGAGTAGCTGGTTAAGTGGAGTACTTAACGCCAGTAGGCGGGTTGCCACACATAGTTTGAAAAAGCATGGTGACAGCTGGTATCAGAGCAAAGGTTGTTTCAGGGTCGGAACCAACTTGGTATCTAAGCAAGGTTTGCTTCTGTTATAAGTAGCCATTGATTACAAAGCTCAATTAAATTTGTTTATGGACAGCTGATTGTGTGGTTTTAGGGAAACTATGGTATAAGAGTATAATTGTGTAGTTTCGAGGAAATTGACTACAATGGAAACTAACATGACGGGGGAGTCGACAAAGGACAAGTTGGTGATCTTGGAAGCAATTGTGGGTACTTTATAACCAGACTTAGAAAGTTTGGCTAAGGACACGAAAATTAACTTAGATGACGAATGTGAAATAAACTTGTGCTAAGCTTATGACTAGCTTTTTGAATAAATTGAATGAGATGAGCGAAGATGTTACTGCTCTAGCGGAGGTGTTGAAAAGCAATATTGGAAATCTTGAAAAAGAAGTGGGGTTGCTGAAGCGGTAAGTAAGCAACACTTCTCATGTGGAGGATGGGTTTTTAAAAGTCAAAGTGCCTAAACGTAAACCTTATAACAGTACTCGAAATTCTAAAGAGTTAAAGAATTTTTTGTGGGATATGAAGTAGTATTTTTGAGCTGCTTGTATGCCCGAAACAGAGTGGGTCATTATTACGAGCATGTACCTGGAAGGTAATACTAAGTTATAGTGGCGGAGCAGGCTTCAAAAAGATGTTGAAGCGTAGCGACCGGCGATTGAAACATAGGACACACTCAAACAAGAACTGAAGGGTGAGTTCATATAGGGAAATGCTAGTTGTCTAGCAAGAGAGAGTTTGAAAAAGCTAAAGCATACCTAATCAGTGAAGGATTACGTCAAAGAATTCAGTTAATTGATATTAGACATCAAGAACATGTCGAATGAGGATAAGCTCTTCAACTTTATATTGGGTTTGCAGTCATGGGCTTAAAGAGAATTATAGAGGCAAGTAGTACGGGATTCATCAGTAGTAATAGCAGTGGTTGATGGCTTAATTGATTTCATATTTGTGAACATTTCTCCTTCTATACCTAAGAAATCAAATAATGGCAAGAAAAATAATTCTTCGTATAATTGTGGGAAGAGGAATAACAACTAAAATAAAGCCAATCAAGAAAATCCGCAAAGAAATATAAGTTTGAGGTTAGGTGAAGGATTGTCCGAAGCACAAGAAGCTGAATGCTTTGGTGAAAGAAACAAAAGAAGAGCCTTCAAAACCTTCAGAGGCTGAAATGGCTGCTGTGTGTATGAATATGTTACAACTGTTGAACAACATAAAAGTTAAGGTAAAGAATGAACCCGTGGATAAAGAGATGCTAGGGAGTGTCTTAAGGGGAGAATTCTACTAAGGGAAACTAATGTGTGCAACAGTAAGGGGGAACGGAGTTGAAGTAAAGATAATGATTGATACAAGTGCTATGACAAACCTTGTGGAGGCGAATTTGATACCACACCTTGGTCTGTAAGTCGCTGTAGCCAATATTATTGTAGGTTTTACTTCACTCCATCAGGTGGTTTTAGATAGCGTAGCAATGCCAATCTAAGTGTAGGCACTTGGGTCCATGAAACCACATTCATGGTGATGGCTATGTCCAGAGTTGTTATGATTTTATGAATGAAGTTCTTGTACAATTCAGAGGTGCATGTAATACCTCACTTGTCATGTATTTAGATCAGGGGCATAGTGAAGCTGTGCATGGTCGAGTGAGAGAATCGAATTTCAATTAGGTTAGAACCATCACTTTAGATCATCACAAATGGTTTATATCGAGGAAGTTCTTTGATAATGTTGATGGTTGATGAGCACGATCAAGTTGAAGGTGGGCTTGATGGGTATACCAAGACATCTAGAGAATTTATGGCTGGTGAGTCATTTGGGCCTTGAAGGTTAAGTCCTTAGCAAGTGGTTCTAATCATCGGGAGGTTGATGTTGAGTGCTAGAAAGTGTGTATTTATAATGGAGAAAATCATCATTTTATACTCTAAATCTCACTAACATCTCTACTTTTATGTTTTAAAGTCCCTTGTTATTTAATTATGTATGTTTTATTTTAATTAAGTATTTTATGTATTGTATGGGGTATCATGGTCATTTCACAATGAACGAGAGATCAGATAGAAAAACAGACAGTAATTTTGAACTTAGGACAGTCGAAAACCTTAAGAGGAGCCTAAAAAGATAAATGATTCTGTTCACATATACGGCACTGTTCATATATATATATATATATATTACTGTACACAACACTGTTCATGGTACTGTTCACATGTACTGTACGATGACATGGCAGCATTTGATTGGACGAATGATGTAGCATTGATAGTTTATGTGGCATTGATTGATAACGTGTCACGATCTTCTTGGGCTAAAATGCTTATGTGATGTTGACTGACGACGTGACAGAATTTAGTGGACCGAAAAAAGATGCGTACGGTACATGCATATATACAGAATAACAGCCCTGATGATGTGTTCAATCCAATAAGAATGTGCCACGTGGCGTAATTATGAGCGTCCAAATTGTTTTAATCCGATGGCCATGATTTATTCATTGTATCTATAAAAAGGGGTCTCCCCTCTAATTTGACACCCCTGAATTTATTTTAGAGCTCTATTTTTTGTAATTCCATCTACATCTTGTATTTTCTACGTATTTTAATAAAATTTCTATTTTACCCCTAGTTTAATTATGAGTAGATAATTTTCTTTCAATCTTGGGTTGAAAGTGAAGTCTCAACATGCTCTATGGGCTTAATTTGGTAAATTTAATTTTTCTTCCCTTTTAATTTAGGTGGTTGTTTTGACTTTTCGTAGACAGATAATAATAATCTTGTCTAGATATTGGCTGATATAACCACCTCCCCAGGCAAGGTTATTACTATTTGGCACAGGAAGCACTTAGCATCATATCTATTAAAGTGTGGTTCATGAGAAGTGGAAAATCTCCCTTCATGATTTAATTGGTACTAATAATGAATGTTAAGCCGATGATGCATGTTGAGTACAGATCCGGAGATCCAAACACTTCATTTTAATAGTTTATTCCCACCGCTTTGATTTAAATTAATAAATAGCCTACATCATTGTCATTATAAATCCAATCACCCACTTAAAAAATTAATTCTACAAGTAATTAAAATCCACCTCCTTGTGGGATCGACACTCATCACCGTTGATCTATCTACAATAGATTCGTGCGCTTACGAGTTCAATAAAATTTGCACAACAGTGGACAATAGTGACATTGCGGGAGTTATTCAGAAAGGTACTAACTATAGTGAGTCTTTATTGTGCGAGGAAAAGTAGAGGTGCATTGGCAAATAAGCGTAAAGTTTTCATAGTGGGCTTTTTTGTTCTTATTGGTGATGTTAGGTAAGCAGCATTGTTCCTCTCTTATTGGTGCACACATGGGTAGAGTGAGCATCGAGTGTTGGGAGAGAAAACGCAGTGTAACAAGTTAAAGTAGAGAAAGGCATGTGTGGCTGCTGAATTGATTGGAACTTTAGTTTTCCTTAATGACATGGCAGCAAAGTTGGAGTTTTGTTGCGAGGTCTGCAAAAAAACAAGCAGGAGCTTGTGCAGACACAATATCTTATGGAAAGTTGAGAGGGAACAATCGATAGCGACAAGTACATTCTCGACGAGAATGGTTGGTAGGAAAATTGATAGCATAGGATCATTTCATGGGTAGCAAATGGTTCCATATAAGCAGGACATTTAAGGGACCTGGGGATTGCATAGTAAATGCGTGGTGAGCCTAACGTTAACATGTGGGTGTACGTCGAGGAGAATGAGATTCAAGCCTTATTATGGTTTTGTGCAAGAGAGGTTATAACAGATTTAGTTACCTCACCAACAAGGACATCGGGATTTTATAGTGGGGAAGGTTTGTCAGTGTTGTAAGTCATGATGGTCGAATGCCATAGCTTAGCTTGGCTTGTGGCCTTGTGCTAAGTCGTGGCAACAACGTGGGCGTGCTTGTGGGCGAGAACAAAAGCAAGGCAAGTTTAGCGCGTGGGCTGGGTTTGACAGCAAGCATATACTGTGTAATAAGCACGGGAAGCGCATGCAAGAGTGTGCGTTGCCAACATTGTAAAAGTATGTAGACGTGCAGTCGAGCGAGAGTGAGACGTGAGAGCCTACAAGCGTGGGATGCATAGGGCACGCGCAGGCTTAGCTAGTAGATTATTGGATAGTGCGAGTTAGTAACGCAATTGCGTGTAGGGGTAACGTAAACATACAACACTGTAGGGCATGCACGGGAGCCAAATCATGCGATGATAAAAGCCATTCATGCACCGACTGTGTGCTGGTAGTGGTGGTTGAACGTAGAGCATGTTGGTTGCAATTCTCTAAAAATGGGCTTAAAATTAAGCAGAAAATTGGTCGTTGTAGGGTGTAACTAGTAGGAGAATATGACCTTGGATCACATGTCTAGAAATGAAGGCAAAAATGGTGGATAATGGCGGTTACTTATCAAGGGACACAAGTAGCGGCAGTTACACCATATAATCTCCTTGCTATTAGGCTAAGTGGGCGGTAGTTGCTTAATTCGAGGGGAAGTAGAGATATGCACCCTAAATCATACTTAATGGTGCCTATACGTTAGGAGAAAGAATTGAGGTGGCATAGGGGCAGCGCGCCACCTATCTTTAGCAAATAGAGGTGTCATTTGCAATCTTGCGTAGATACAATAATGAGAATGTATATTTTTGGGGACTTGGATTTTGGTAGAGAGTGTGGTGCCCTTGAGCATATAAAATCTTGAGCTATTTATAATTTTTTCTTATTTACAGAAATAGAAAAAGTTAGGGTTTGCACTACAAGAAAACTGCCAATAAATGACAACTACTTTATGATAGAAATTATTTATCATGTAAGTATGATGGGGTCGTGATAGAATTTTGGTCTATCAAACTATTAATGATGTACTTGTGATAGAATATTTATATATCAATAATTTATGATATGCATGTGATAGAAGTTAATTCAGTCACAAATATTGTAATAAAAATTTGATATTGACTGTGTTTGACTAAATTTAAAAGTAATATTTTATTATTTTAAATCCAAAATGCAGCGTTTAGATTATGAAATGATTTTTTTATAAAAAATATAAAACAAAATGTTGCGTTTAAAGTAAATGTAAACAAAAAAAAAAAATTGTCCAAGTGCTAAACTCAGACTCAACACTCTCTAAACTCACACTCAACACTTTTTACTCGTTATCTCTCTTACTCTCACACACAACATTCAAACCCTGCCCTAAATACTCATCTTCACTCTTAATCAATCAGCGGCTATTAGTGCCAAAAACCCTAGCCGGTGAATCGTTCCCTACCCTTGGCTTTCCAAATACAACTGGCCACTACCACCACAAATTAAATGGCAAAGCAACACCCAAATCACTAACCCATTGATCGAATTTAATCCAGCCACCATGAACACGAATGGTGATAGTGCAACGCGACGCAGTGGGGTTTTTTGTTGCTCTTTTGGAGGAGGAAATTGGAGTTGTGGTTTTATTTTATTTTTGGGTTATGGTTTCGTTTCCTAGTTTTAAAGCCTGGGAAGGTCTCAGAGCATTGAGGGAGTGGCATGTTAAGTGCTAGAAAATGTGTATTTATAATGGAGAAAATCATCATTTTACACTCCAAGTCTCACTAACATCCATATTTTTATGTCTTTAAGTCCCTTGTGACTTAATTATGTATGTTTTATTTTAATTAAGTATTTTATGTATTTTATGGGACATCATGGTCATTTCACAATGAACAAGAGATCAGATAGAAAAACGGACAGCAATTTTAAACTAAGGACAATAAAAAATCTTAGAAGGAGTATAAAAAGATAAATGGTACTGTTCACGTATGCAGTACTATTCACATATACGACATTATTCACGGCAATGTTCACCCATACTATACGATGACGTGGTAGTATTTGATTGGACGAATGATGTGGCATTGACTGATGATGTGGTGTTGACTGACGATGTGGTATTGACTGATGACGTGTCACGATCCTATTGGACTAAAATGCTGATGTGTCGTTGATCGGTGACGTGATAGTATATTAGTGGATTGAAAAAATGTGCGTACGGTATATGCATATACACGGAATGACAGCCTTGATGATGTGTTCCATCCAATAATAACTTACCACGTGGCGTAATTTTGAGCCTCCAAATTATTTTAATTTGATAGCCATGATTTACTCATTATATCTATAAAAAAAGGAGCTCCCCCCTAATTTGACACCCATGAATCTATTTTTGAGTTCCATTTTCTGTAATTCCATCTCCATCTTGTATTTTCTATGTATTTTAATAACATTCCCATTTTACCCCTAGTTTAATTATGAATAGCTAATTTTCTTTCAAGTTTGGGTTGAAGGTGAAGTCTCAACATGCTTCATGGGCTTAATTTGGTAAATTTACTTGTTCTTCCCCTTTAATTTATGTAGTTGTTTTGACTTTTTGTAGACAGATAGTAATAATCTTGTCTAGATATCGGCTGGTATTACCGTTTCCCTATGCAAGGTTATTACTATTTGTCACGGGAAGCAATTAACACCATATCTATTAGAGTGTGGTTCATGAGGAGTGAAAAATTTTCCTTCATGATTTAATTGGTATTAATAATAAATGTTAAGCCGATAGTGCATGTTGAGTATAGATCCGGAGATCCAAGTACTTCATTTTAATAGTTTATTCTCACCGCTTTAATTTAAATTAATAGATAGCCTACATCATTTTTATTATAAATCCAATCACCCAATTAGAAAATTAATTCTACAATCAATTAAAATCCACCTCCTCGTGGAATCGACATTCGTCACCGTTGATCTATTCTACAATAGATTCGTGCGCTTGCGAGTTCAATAAAATTTGCACAACACGGCACGGGCACAAGCCTGAGGCAATGAGGCTAATACTTTTTAATTTGTTTTTTTAGGTCACTTAAATTTTATTTGATTGTGAATTGAGTTGTGATTATGCAAGTTAGTTTGGTTAAATTAGGTGTTTGTATGGTCAAATTACTCTTTTATAGTGAATTTATGTTTTAAGCGGATGGCATGATGCAATGATACTTCACTTTTTATGCTTGACGTTGCTTTGATGGATTTTGATAATTGTTTTGGGAGTTTTATTTATTCTGTCTTTGAATGCATTCTGAAGACATATCTTGTGAAATGGGAGTGGGAAATGCAGTGTCTGGTAGTTTAATGGGGAGGGGAAATGGGAAAAAAATTTGAAGAGAACTTTATTATGACAACTGAAAGAAATCCTTTGTTGGAAATTCTCCTGTTAGTCTGTGTTAAAGTATATTCTATAGTTGTTGGATTTTTTTGTTCATAAAAACTAATTTTTATGTAGTACTGCAGCTTAATTTTGTGTATTGTTAAAGATGGAAGTTCACTTGCTTTTAAGGGTCTAGATTTAGTCAAGGCATTTTGACATTAACATAGGGTAAAATGAAACATATGGAGAGGTGAAACTTACAAGTGGTAGCCTGAAGTTTCCATTATTCCCTCATTGGTTGTGTATATGGTTTAATGTTACTTTGTTTGATTCACTTGTTTCTCACAAGAAATAAATAAACAAAATATAATATAATCTTTCTACAGTGTAATCCTATCATCAGTTATATCAATCATTCTGGCTTAATTAATTGATAAAGTCATTGGCTAAGTTGTGGTGCAATTTATGGTGATATAGTAATAAGTAGTCTAGTGTTTTTTTTTAACTGTTAGTTTGGTCACAAGGTATATCAGAGCTTTACCAACTTTAAGATAGATGAGGAAAGTGTCGTTTCAAATCACTATTTAAATTGTCTAGGGTTGATATGTTTTTTTTTTTTCAACCTGTTATCTTTTCAAGATATAAGTGTACTATGTGATTTTTTAGCATTACATTTTAACATTTCAAGGAAGTGGGTAAAGTTGTTAATTTTTACGAATTAGATTTGCCTTAACATTATGGAAAATGTAATTGAAATAAGCTCATTCTTTTGTCTGTTATTAATATTTCTTTTTAACAGTGGTTATTTGTTAGAAAAGATGAAAATGAATTGGGTCCACATTCCAAATGGAACATAACAAGAATATACCGAGGTTTGTAAGTTATTTTTTTGAATAAATTGTTTTAAACCATGGTGATGTTAAATTTTTCACTTGTTATAGTAAGGTTGCTTATTTTTGTCAAATTTTGTATCACAAATACTCGAATGAGCCTGTTAATAATTGTTTGGCTTTGCATTCTTACTCATTTTTATTTTATTGAAGAAATACAAATATGATTTGTGAAAAGCATTGACAAAATTCTGCCATTTAAGAACGTCTAAGTACAATATTGTACTGCAACACAATTTGACTAGTGGCATATTTAGATATGTGCAGGGATTTGGAAATTTTTGGATTCAACAAATAACTCTTCTAGGTTTTGAGGCTTTAGAAAATCAAATGGCAATTCCATCACTGAATTAGTTAGCACTTTAACAAAAAAAGATGGTGTGCATTATGTTTAGGTGGGTGAGTTAAACCAATTTATCATGGTCATATTTGAGGCAACTCATCATTATTGGCTATCATGTGTTTACTTAGTTTACCTTGAGAAGTGATTTATTATCTAAAGAGGGTAACTTGTTTTTTATGTGCCAAATATGTATTGAAGACTGAAAATAAATTTGGTTGCCAATTATAGGAAATTTGTGTGAAATTCTCCTGTTCACATAACACAAATTGTAAAGTTGCTTTAATAGATTATGTTAAATATTCTATATTTATTGAGATTACCATTTTATATGTCCTCATAAATCTTCCTGCAGTTTTGCAAGTGCAGTGCTATAATCCTAGAAAAGCAACTTTACACCATCATGTAAAGCTTGCTTGCTTGGTCTTTTCAAATTGACAAAAGATATTAAATTTTTTATTACGCGAAAGAGTTGACTTCATTAAATCTCTCTAAAAGCTTGTTCTTGCTCTCTCTCTTTCCCATTCTTACTAGTCATTATATTTCACATGCATGCAGACACAAAAGCTGACTTGTTTATTCCCCTACATTGTTTTCTTAGAGAATAGTTGTCATTTATATGGCTTTATTGGCTATGGATTCATTGGTTATTTTAATTCTGTGATTACTTAATCTTGTGGAACTGGTCATTTTGTTGTATTTTAACTCAAATATTCATTTTCATGTACAATAACAGTGGAAAATAAGAAGAGCTAAGCTAGAAAGATGATTATATTTTATCAAATCCATATCATTTGGTAACACTTTTTATCAAGTCATTACTGAAATATTTGTAATAGATATTGGTCTACATAATAATGTTTCAGGATAAGTACTTGATAAGTTGCTTGTAGGTCACTTATTTAGTTTAATTTTTTCAATTATCTCATTGTTTTACTGTTATTATCATAAAAAGGCACCAGTTATTTGGTATGAATTGGTTTTAACATAATGTGTTTTGACTTCAAAATAAATGTTATGTAGTTTGGAGTTTATTGGGGGAAATTGTATGTTGGGAATTTATGGGATTGAGTTTTTTATAAGTAATTGTTTTTTGCTATGAATGACATTGATCAACAAACATATATGTCTCAGATCTTATGAAGTATCTTTATTGATGAGGGTTCTAATTACTAATTTGTTACATGTTCTTCTTTGAATAGCTTACAGTTTTCTCATCTCAAGTTTTCCAAGAATCTCCATGAGAGAAAATATGAAAAAGAAAAAATTTTAATATTGCCTTCTTTTTGAATTTCAAGTTTGAAATAATGCCACTTTGTAACCAAATTTGATATTTTATCTTTGCAGCACCAATTTATGAGATAGAGAAACACTGCAACATAGGAATTGTAGGCCAAACTTTTCATGTCTCATTGACCCGACATGGTAACCATTTTCTCAGCATAAGAATTCATTCCTCCTTTTTCTTTATTTTTTTATTCAAAGCAAAGCTTCTTCCTTATTTTCATACTTGTAGGAAAGTTAACCACCTTTTATAGGTACCCTTTTAGTTCCATATTTTATTACAGTAAAGAATTAATTTAAGTTGCATCTGAAAGTAGGATTTTTCTTTAATAGATAACTCTTTATAATAATAGCGTTGGTTATATTCATCTGTGCTACACATGTAGATTAAGTTTGAATTTGTAATAATTCTATTGCATCCAAAACTTGAGAGTTTTATTATAGTAGTTAATGTTTTATAATGATAGTGCTGGGTATATTCAATTAGCTTTGCACATACAAGTTGAAAGAAACTGCTGAACTTGGGAGTTTTGTTGGGTGTTTGTTGACAATGGGAGTTTATCTACTGAAATTTTAATGAGAATATAGGAGGAGTTCTGCACTACAAGATTTGATGGCTTTTTAGCTTGTAAAATTTGAAACATTTGCTTTTGGTTGCTAGAATTTGTCTTCTAAATTACTTTGGTTGGATATTAACTGTTTGGTGATGTTGTTGTTGGAATTACTGTTGGATATTATTGTTGGATGACGTTATTAATATAAAGTGTTTTTTTATTTAATAGAATATATAATCTAATTTTTGGTTCATATTGAATTTGTGGTTGAATTTCAATACAAGAATGCATAAATTTAAATGAAATAATTCATAATTTCAATATAAATTTAAATCTTGTGACAAAAAATTTAATCATAAATTATGTCACAAACAAAATAATTTATGACAAAATTTCAATCATAAATTTAGTCACAAACAAAATAATTCACCTGCTAAAATTAATTGGATAATAATTCATGTACGAAAATTAATTGTCTTGCCAAAATTTCAAATAAAAAAATCAATTTTCCAACCAAAAAAATTAATTAAAATATTCATTTTTTTTCATGATAGATGTATGATATATAAACACTATCATAAGTTAATGATATACTTTTTTTTTATCATAAAAGAGTGACATGTACATAAATGACAGATAATTTCACTCTCATCCACCCCCCTTTATGATAGTTTTTTTTTGTCATTTATTGTCAGCTTTCTAATAGTGAATTGTGTCTGTAAAAAGCCAAATCAATTTGTATCTTGTTACTTGTGTGTGTTGTTCTTTGTTTGTTGGTGAAATGGCTCTTACATAGCCTCCATTGCGAGTCTTTGTGTGCTTGCTAACTTGCTTGCTTCCATTGGAAGTTGTTGTGTGGTTGGCTAAGTGGAATAATTAGCGTCATCATGCAAGTTGCCACACATAGTTCTGAAAAATCCGATGATACCAACCATGATAGAGGTTACTTTTTTGGAGCTAAATTAATTGGTAGACTCTTGACTAAATAAATGTTAGTTAAAAAAGATGATGGTTTTAGATATAAATAAATGTTAGTTAAAAAAGATGATGGTTTTAGATAAAAACAGTTGAGTCAAGCTATCTAAGTAAAATGTTTAACTCAAAACATGGATATACGAGTTATGATTGCATGATCAGTCCATCAAAGCAATGATTCAAGGAATAGACTAATAGAGTTGACTAAAGTCAAACTATGGTATTCATTATAAAAAGAAGAGGGTCATTACAAAAACAACTGAAGTCCAGTCAATATGATTCAAAGAATTAAGCCAATGTTTGGCACTCCTGACAACAATGTACTAAAATCCCATATTATGTTAAAACATTACGATCTCACGTTTGGTTTTTGTTACATATTTGCATAAGTAAAAAATTTTAATGTGGCAAGCCTTGTATAAACTAAACTCGAGTGGGTTGGGTTTCCGCGGGTTTGCATTACAATTTCAAAAAAAAAAAAGTTGTGTTGTGACTATCATTCTTAAATTTCTATTCCAAACACACAGTGGGCTTTGCTTCACCACCACATCGCCATCTTACTCTGCCACGTGACACCCTAACTCTACCACTACCATGTTAACGCAAACCGCAACTCCACCACGATTATGCCTTGTCATCAACCACTACGCTGCGCGACGCCATAGCTCCATCATCGCCATGTCAACGTGAACTGCAGGTCCACCACTGTCGCGTCTATTCTTCGCCACCTGAATAATTAAGTTGTGGGTCTAATTTATGAATTTAAGTTTGATATTAAAATTTGATTTTTGAATGCTGGGTTTGATTTAAGATGTTTTGTAGAATCACTGTTAGTAACGATTGAATTGGCTGCT
Organism: Luvunga scandens; assembly: GCA_030449905.1. Taxonomy (NCBI): domain Eukaryota; kingdom Viridiplantae; phylum Streptophyta; class Magnoliopsida; order Sapindales; family Rutaceae; genus Luvunga; species Luvunga scandens. Next base: position 633,942 of record JASUUG010001122.1, on the reverse strand, counting down.
GGGTGAGGTTTTTAATTGGTTGTTGGTTGGGGTTTTTTTTTTTATCAAGAACTTTTGTAGAATCAAATATTTGAATTGTTGCATATTGATCATCAAACTGAAAATCTACAATTCTGGCCATGTTCTTTTCTCTTTCGTTTTCTTTCTTCTTATTCTTTTTTGTTTATTTCTTTGGATGAATCATCCATCAAAAGTTTATGTTTAATTTTGTTTAATTTATTTTAAACTTTTTACGGTAGTGATAATTTACATATTTAACAAAGCAAAAAGAAATGTGCTAGCATCCCCCCCCCAAAAAAAAAAAAAGGAATTGAAAGATAAGTTTATGGAAATTATCGACGGGATAAAACACATCTTCGGATAGCTACTTTACATCGTGGTCATTGGCTTTGTTGTGCTAATAGACGATAAGACCATTTATTTGGCCTGTTATTCAAATGGATATTTTGTAGCTATTACAATTCAAAGATCAAGCTACCATGGTGACATTGCTTCTTCTGTTCATTATCCATATATTTAGATACTTTAATTACTAGTAATAAAAATAATTGGTAGTCTAATATCGTGATATCTTTACCTTCTGCCTATTCATCTAACATGATTACCAACATTTAAGTTAAAATCTTTGAGTTTCTTTTGTTAAAGAGATTGATTAGGTTATTATTGCCTTAATTAAAGACTAATTATTAATTGGCTGATCAGGTTATTGTTATAACTAAAGATTAATTACTAACTAGTTAGTGGTCAGATACTGTTGATTTTATTATCATATTATGCATGAAGGATAAAACATAAAAGTAGGGGAAAATAATTTCTTATTTCCAAAATTGTTGATTAGTTACATAAACATATATCGAGGCAGCTACCTCTTAGAGTTCATGGCATTAACATCTTATATACATGTGTGGTCAGTGTCATTAAACCAACATCCTACAGTCTATTTTTCTAGTTCGATTCACAAAATTATGGAAAATGAGATTCACCCCACACTTAGAACCACAGATAGCACCAAACGGTGCGTTTTGAGATAAATATAAATAGTCAATGTGAAGTTGATTTTTGCAACATATCTTATGCAAGCTTCCCTTGTTTAACAAAATGGTAGCTGAATCTTCACAATTCATGATCTTAGACCATCAAATTTGGAATTAATTAAGCAGATTACCTCTAGAAATCAATTACGGCAGCCGATGATGAGTCAAGCTGAGAGAGTGAAGCTTTAAGCTGAATTTTTGAGACAGCTGAGAGAGTGAGATGCCGTGAGGGATGCAATGGACGCGCGCGAGAGAGAGAGAGACAAAACTGATGGTGAGAATGGTGGGGAATAAGATTGGTGGCTTGGTGCGATTGAAGAAGAGAGCAACAGAGCATGTGTGTTTTACAAGAGAGAGCGTGTTCTTACTCGGTGCGGGTGTGTTGCAAAAATGAGATTCACAGTAACTATTTATATTTGCCTTGAAACACACCATTCGGTGCTATATGTGGTACTAGATGTTGTGAGCATATCGCTATTGCAAAATTATATATTACTTTCAATAAGCCCCGAAGTTGGTGTTAATTTCATTTAGCAATGAAAACGTGAGAAGATTGATGTGTGGGTAATACCGACCATCTAATTTCATGTGTTTTAGAATTAGAAGCTTCCTGCTATATACCCAATCATTCTTAGGGCACGAAATTTCTTGAATGGCAGGTATCGTGTCGAGTTCGAGGGTGATGGTGATGAAGAAGAAGAAAAAGAAGAGAGTGAAGGCTATTGTTTTGTTGTTTGAACAAATTTTCTTGCGAGTACTAGCACATGCTTCGGTTGAAATTCTTTTATTTAATGTTTGATTTGTTACAAAATTATACAAATAAAAGAAATGCCTTATTTTCTATTTGGACAATTTCACCCTTTAGTTTTAAACTTTCAATAGTTATCAAAAATTAAACAATAAGTTTATTTAGTATACTATATAAATAACTAATAAAAAATTATTTTAAATAATATTATTATATTTATAATTAAATTCTATTTAAAAAGTTTATTAGCATAATTTTATATTATAATTAATTTAATTTGTTTCTAAATAAATTATGAGATAATACAAATAATTTCTTAATTAATATATTATAATTTTAAAATTATATATGAAAAAAAAGAGTTGCCATTACCGCCATCGGAGCCTCCACATGTCTCTGTCGGCCACCATTGTATCATGTCATTTCAACTCAAGAATTATACGAAAATTATCAGAAATTGACGATCTATATATTGAAACAACTTATTTAACCGAAATACTTGATGTTTGTCCTGATATGGGAAAGTTAGAAAGTTTTCAAATTGTTTTAATCGGATTTGAAGAAAATAATTTCATTTTTCACCTCTATGAAAATATAATGATGTTGCTCATTTGCCAACGAGTCTAACGGTACTAGAGGTGACATCCCATGCACTAGTGGCAACGACGGTGGTCCGACAGCTATTAAATTTATATTTCTAGTTTTGTAAATTAAATAAATAAATAAGATGATTTTATTAAATTGTTTAAATCATTATTACTTTAGCTTTTATTAATATAAAACTAATTATCTACAAAATTAAATTTATAAAATAAATTGCCAATAATAATTATTTGATAACGTTAAACAAGTTAATAAAAGATTGAAGGGATAGAGAAATTTAAATTCCTTACTCTTTGTTGTGGAATCTAAATTCCACGGTATAATGTATGTTAAATTTTAATGGAAATTAAATTCTTATAGATTACGGTCAACCAAACAACTCAAATAAAAAAAGAATTTAAATAACTTTCTTTTCCTCTTTCCTCTCCTTCAAACCGGACACCAACTTAGAAGCAGGCATCTCCCCAAATATTTGTGGGAGCAGATTTTCAAACTGTTTTCGTAGATGTGTCTTAGTTTTACTACAAGTGCGTATAAATAGATTTCTAATAGACTTTATATTCGAATATTGGTAGATCATCAAACTTATAAAAAAGAAAGAAAATTACTACTCAGCTCTAGGTTTATTGAGCTCGAAAACCTCGAAGCTGGTTTGGTAGGATTTTGGAAAAAATTAATTAACACAGAAATATGAAAACCATGATATTTTTATGTTTTATGTAGTAGATGCATGCTTATGTTCTAATCAAGTTATCCAGCTGAATTCTACAGTTCTTGTGCTTGATATTTATGAAGCAAATTGTGCTGAATGGAGTGTTCTGTTCTGTCTATCTCAGTTTGAACTAAAGTTGAGCTCATATAGGCTCCCAGATATTCTACGTGTTATGAGAAAATACTGCCTTCGGAGAGTGTCGATAGCCAAAACTTCTAACTAAATTATAGTGCTGCGAGTATTTGCGACGCCAAAAAAATAGCATTGCTATTTGTAACACTATCGCTATTCTATAGTGTTGCATTAACTGAATGGTGGTGAGATGTTACGTACACGGCTGCATCTGATCTCTTTTTCTTTTTGTGCGTTCAGGAGCTTCTTTACAAGTAGATTTTCCATGTTTCTTTTTGCCTAGCCACGATGTGAAACAACAGTAACGCATAATTTTTCTGAACATGGAAGAGGACATCAATTTTTTTTTGTGTTTTCTTCCCTTATTGTACAGGAGGCAGAGCTTCCGGTCGGCATCAAAGATCACGATCCTGTTCCCAAGCATTAAATGCTTGCAGATGAAGAGAAGATTACTTTTGTGAAACGGTATGCAGTGGAGGAAACGGAGGTCGGTGGTGAAAAATCTTTGTGCCTTTTTCTTGTTCAAGATGTGCTTTATGTGCTTTTGGTTCAATCTAATTGCGAGAAACCCTGTGTCCAAGGTCGACGTTTCGGGTTGGCATGTCGAACTCAGGACCACGTGGACCCAATGAATTCGGTAATTGTGCCGAGAATCTCAAACACTAGCCCGTTCCATTTAGCAATTGTAACATAATTTTAATATACATTTTTTTTTTTAATTTACCAGTCCAACACACTTTAATAAGTTTTCTTGAATAGTTGTACTACAATCGACTCAAACTGTCATCAGTTCTGTTTTAAAAATAAACAAATAAATTTTAAAATACGGCAAATATAACGTAGTGCTATTGGATAAAAAAAGTCAATATAATATGATTAATTAGATATTCAGACGGTTTACCTTTTCGAAACTCTCTAAACACGATTAGTCTATCTCGGGTTCGTCTTCGGATAGCGGGTCGCATCAAATGAATAATTATTCTCATTATTACCGGCATTCGTATTGCATAAGCAGTATTGCAGTTCTGTGTGCAGCTCAATTTGCTTCTGTTGTTTCTAATGCTTATCATTGATATTTGCTTGGGTTTGTTGGAGTTCAGTTGCCACGTATACAAGTGATTGATCCAATTGCAAGATATTATGGGATGAAGAGTGGACAGGCTGCGAAGATTATCCGGCCAAGTGAGGCTGCCGGTCTTCATGGCACCCATCGATGTATGGCTCAAGGATACTCTCTTCAACAATTTTAGACTTGTAGTTATCGGAAGTAGTCATTGCTCATCACTCATTGGCATTTCGCAATTAATTAGAACCTTAGAGGCAACAGTGAATTGAAATTAGTTTGATAACAGTACCCAATTTTTTTACTTTTTATGCCAAGTCAATTTCGGTCCGGACTAGTTTACGTGCTTTTAGCTGCATGTCTGAAGCTCCTTGAAGAATTAATATTTAAGCAATTTGCTTTCCATTCTGTCTCTTTCTTGAAGTGGAGACTGGTTACCATCATCAAGTGGAAATTAAATAAGGGGCCAAAAAAAAAAAAAGGGGGAAAGGGAAAAGGGATGCTCTCTCTTTTAGAGATTAAATGCAATTGAATCATATTTGCTTAATTTTGGGAACTTTGAGGCGCAAGCAACTTTACAATCGAATGGAGGTTAGTTGTGAATCTTGGGGAAAAGTAAAAAGATGTCTTGCCACTTCATCAAGTGAACAAATGGTCCAATAATGGAGTGCGATTTGAAAATCCAAACTTGTATGGACCATGAAACTTCAATTTTTTATTTGGGTTAGTTAGGTTATTGTAATTTATTAGAGTTTAATTTATTGGAGAACTGGAACTAAACCAAGGAATCCATAGATGTAGACAAAAAGTAAAAGATGGCCACTTCTGTTTATTGAGTAATAACGACACATATATAATTTGTTTAGATAGAAAGTTTTAGTAACCTTCGCGCCAAAGGAATATAAATTCCAAGTGCTTTGTTTCTTCTTTAGTGCAACCGAAATTTGAATTGAAGAATAAAACATTAATGGCGAGGCCATTCAGGATGAAAAGAGCAATTTGAAAACACCGTAAAGTCACATGTATTGGTTGTTTAATTTGAAAAGAACTTGAGGTTGTTAAATAAAGAGAAGAAGGTGGATGTAACAAGATTCTCCACTGTCGCAATCATGGCAAGTTTGCAATGATTCATTCAATTGATGGGGGTCCAAAATTTGGAAGAAAAAAGTTTGATTTGTGAACTTATGACTAAGATTGCAAAAGAGTTTTAAAAATTAAGTAATATTTTGGAGCAAGAGTAATAAAGGATTAATCTACTTTCATCAAATCATATGCATCAAGTTGTCGCTAAATGACTGTTGAAGGACAATTCAAAAGCTAACGGTTGCGTTAGGATTCAAAGTTTCAAGAAGGAAAAGCTAACTGTAATTGGGGGTGGATCGGAAAACTTGATTCACTGGGGTAAATTTAAAATAAAAATTAATAATTTTTAAAATTAACTTCATATCAAAATTTGTTCACAGAGTTGTCCCCACTGAAACATAATTTTCTAAAAAATTAATAAAGAGAATTTTCTTTTTTAATTAAGCGCAGTCAGTTGCTCATGTTACCTTTCATGTCAAATTTGCCTCTGACTCTAATGATTTAATTTCGGTTAAGTAACCTCTTAAAGTTAAAAGCAAGAAATGAAGAATGAAGTAGATGATTGATTCCAAAGAATAACATAATTTGTTCGCCCTTGTAATCGAAGAAGAAGGTTGACGAATCAATTTTCCTCACACCAACCTCAAAAAGGAAATATAATCAAGTGATATATTTAATTTGGGTGGTAAATGACTGGAGTGGATGACCCTTTTTTTTTTTTTTTTCTTTTTGGAATACGAGTAGATGGTAATTATGTTTAGGAAAAAGATATAAAATTGTCAAGTTTAATGTTCAATCTATATTGTCAAATTTAGCGTTCAATGATCCATATTTGTTGATCTCAATCCAATTGAAGCTCCGCAGTACTAACATGCCCATTGGCCCACGGTCTAAGTTGACTATTTTCACTGTATTGGAAAAAAAAAAGGCGGTTTTCTTTCACCAAATGGCGTGCCATGCAACAGTTAATAGCTATACCTATGTGTCCGTCCGTACCTCGGTGGAAACTGATGCAATGAAGCCACGATTAAGATTTGAGAATCGAGATTGAGATTTACTAAATAGTCAACGCTTTGTTTCAAGGGTTGTTTGAGGGATGCTTCACATGACTAGGTGCACCACCTCCTGTACGCGATTCTAAGAATGCATGAATATAATTGTCATGATATTAAAATAAATAAATAACTACTAATAATAATCATCAATGAAACGGACAGGCCATGCCCTCAGGCTCACGTGCAGGGCCACACGCCTTGGTTTGTACTTGTAGTTTATCCCGTCGACAAGCCCTGCATGTTAGGCCACTCCCCATGCGGCTACATGCCCACAACGCAACAAATTCTTCACATTTCCTCCAACACTAGTTTGATCCCCTAATATCTATTATTGCCTTCTCTTTCTCTCTCTTTTAAATAATTTCAATAATTTATTTATGCTGTAGTAATTAAAGGGGATTAATTTTCGCGTGGCTGATGAGCTGCTCGCTTGTTAAATCTAATTGTTGTGGCCTACACCAGCTGCCATTGAATTCTAGGGTACGGCAGTTGGATACGCGAGATGGGAAGAAGGATCTTTTTGTCCTGAAGCTAAATATTTAACCCCTTTCTCGAAATGGGGAAAAAAAAAAGCCAAATATTGAATCAAATATTAATTTTATAAGTTAGATTGAGTTTGGTGGAATTTGAGGGATATAAAATAGATTCAAGGTTCAACTTCCGAGACTTCCTTCGGTCTCTGTATATTTTAATAATGGAGCAATTATTTCTAAATAATTATTAAAAGATCGATAAATATACGAAAGCCATGCTGTGCTGCTGCCTTGTGTTGACAACAATTTTAACGCAAAATGTGTTGGTTACTTTGGCTGTTTTGACAGCGTTTGCAACTGAGTTGGCAAACTAAATGACATCCCGCCGCGTGTAAGATGATGTGACATAAACTAATGGTTATCAGAAACTTTGTCGTTTCACAATGATAGGAGCCAAAGAAGATCTCCTAGGATTCCATCCATATTATTCCCTGTCCTTCCCTCTTTGGGGAGTACAGGTCTGGTACGTGACCCAGCTGTATTGCGATCTGGATAATCTTCAAATTTGATTGATTTAAGTTTAAAAATAGATAAAATAAAAAAGAAAAAGAAATTTTATCTTTAAAAAAAATTGTACTGTTGTGGATAACACAACACCCTAATTAGGTTTTGCTTGAGAGTAAGTAAAAATAGGATAAAAGAGCTTAGTTTTATACAGTGGCGGTAATTTGGTTTCGGATTCGTTTATTCAATTCGGTTTGAATCAAATAAAATATGAGTTTGAAAAAATTAATTTATTTAATAAATGAGTGAATTCGATTCAATTCGGTAAATAAACGAATCGAATATTAATTTAAGGTTATTGTTTTGTTTATTCATTTAGAATTAGTTTAAAGCAGTTCACAAATAAATCGAATATGAATTTATTTGTTTATTATTTATTTGATTAAATTGTTTATTTACCATTAAACTTTTATGCATAAATTTTCAATCTTGGAGGAGAGTCTCATAATTATAACTTATAACAACAAAACAAAAATACATAATTTTGGATAAATAAATTGTAAATAAGTCAAATTTCATACGGTAAACCAATTAAATAAATATTGGTTACGATTAATTTATTAAAAGAATCGAATTGGAATCCATCTAATTTTGACATAATTCGATTACTATTTAATTAATTTATTTATTTTGCCATGTCTAAATTTTTATACAGTGGGTTAGAAGAATAAGAACTGCTATGCATGCTGCACAGACAAAGTGAAGTTATATTGGTCAAAAAGTCAAAAGAAGATCGTCTAGGACAAGGTAGCTTCTCAAGTAATCGTATTGACCACAGGGTAGGGAGCATGCAGTGTAAATACTGTAACTTGACAAGCTTTTTACAGTTTGTTTTAAAAAGGCAGAGCGCAGTAGTCGTATTAGTGAAGAGATCTTTGACCTTGTCAACGTTTTCGATTGCTACTGGAGATAAAGACAAATTCGTAGTATTTCAGACCCCATGCGCCTGCCTTCCCTTCCACTCTCACTTTCTCATTCTTGCCCTCCATTCTCTTTGTAAATTTTTTTAATTGCGGGTGTGTAACTGATTCGTACGACACACGCTTTTGTTTTTTACGCGTAGCCCGACCCGTAACTCTGGCCCATGTAGGAAATCAAACATGTACAAATTCGGTGAAAAAAAAAAAAAAAAAAAACAGGGTAAATCTCGTGGCCTCATAATTTGTTGATAAACTTCAATGCACTTAATTTCATTGCATGTCTATACTATACCCCACGTCGGTACGCCAACAGCACAGCTCAGAGTACACTTGTATTTTTACTCTTTTCTTTAAATCCGTACAAGTAGAGGCTCGTTTACAGGATTCAGTTTTCAATTCTTTGGTTTGAATTAGGGTACAAAGAAAATAGGAAAGAAATGCGGACATGGAAAAAAAAATTACTGTGAATGATATAATATTCTTTTTACAAAATCAACTTTGATCCAAGAATTTCGGACTTTATAAAATTGAGGCTTACAATACTGTAAATATGTCCTAAACAAAAAAAAAAAAAAAGAGATTCTCGAATTAATTTTTTTCACATATTTAAAAATATTTTGTCTCTTTAACGTGGCACTATAACAAATAGGGGCAAAAAAGATAAAAAGAACATTTTTAACGGCGGAAAGTGAGGACTAGCAACAGCCTCGTGTGGACTGTGGAGTCGTTATGAACTTGAGTTTTGAGGGCACATCGCCCTTTTCATTTCAACGGCCCCGATTAAATTTTTACATTTGATCCACCGTCGTGATTATCTTAAATATAATCCTCCCCATGCCAAAGCATCATCAGGTAGCTGATAGGCCTACCGACCATTTTGAGTTTCAAATTCAACAGTCCCAACGGGTCCCACGTGTTTTTAAATAACACCGTAATACGCTAGCAACCATCCATCCAACTTGTCATTTTTTAACCGTGGTTAAAAAAACTCGAGTTAAAATACCACTACAATAAATAAACAAGCCAGCCTTCCCTCTCTCTTAACTCTGGCTGGCGCTCTCTTCTTTTCAAGTTTCTACTTCTCTCTCGAGCTCCGCGTCTCTCTTTCTTCTTAAATCAAACCCAAAACACACTCATCTGCAGCAGCACCAACAGTTTCGTACACTTCATTTACACGCTCAACGCGTGTCTCCTTCCACAAAATGACTGTGTTTTCCGTTAGGCAGGTGGTGCCCGTCGACTACGAGGCGGAGGTCTCGCAGAGACTCCTCGAAGCGACGCTCGCCGGCGATCTTAAATCGGCGACGGAGTGCATTACCGATCCGTACGTGGACGTGAACTTCGTCGGCGCGGTTTCTTTGAAGACGAGGAAGACTGAGGTCGTGCTTCGCGAGGGAATGCCGAGCGAAGTCCGCGTCGAGTTCGAGGAGTTCAAGAGTGACGTCACGGCTCTGCTCCTAGCTGCTCATAGTGGAAATGTCACTCTTGTGAAGAAATTACTGGTATTGATCGGATCATTGTACAATGAACTCAAGAAATTTGAATGTGAACTACTGTTTTATTTGAGTTGTCGTTTTGCTACTTGAACCGTCTTCGTCGGTTTTTTTTTCCGGTTCTTTTTCGTAACATTTGAAGTTTTTTCTTTTTTCTTTTTGTTTTTTAATGCGCATGGTTGATTTTTACTCATTTTTTAAGGTTTTATGAATAACACCAGAAGAAATGGAATATTTGAGGTTTACAAGTTTGAGATCACTGGAAATAAAATAATTTGACATTTGAACTGTTTCACTCACGTCGTCGTTTTGTAGTTTGTTTTAATTTTTGAAGTATTTTGTTGATTTATCCTTTTTTTTTTCTCCTAAAATTAGTATCGAGAGACTGTTGACAGGATTACTACTATTGAACTCAAGATTCAAATCTCTATCTAACCACATTCTTAGATTTTTGCTGAAGTTGAAAGTTAAAAAAAAAATGTCTGTTAGGTGTGATTTGCGAAATTTGGGTAGTTTCGCGAGTTCTCTACTTTATTGTTTTGTTATGAACTATAACTTTAGTGATTTAAAAATTTGAAACAAAGGTATTTTAGTAATTTTTTCTTGGACTACTGAGCTGAATCTAGTTTTCTCTGCTTTAATAGTTGCATTTGCTGATATCGTGATGCCTTTAACAATTTTCTATCCTCGGCTTCCAACTTTGGAGAGTCCAAGGTTTTATGTTATGGGGGAATTATCTTCAAAAATAAAGTTCAGATATCCCTTTTGTATCTTTAAAAACTCATCGTCTTCTTTGCTTTATTGCTTTTTCCTGTATTGGTCTCCTTTTTCATTATCTGGTTTACATTCATTAACAAACGTAAGTATTTGCTTTAGTATTGTTTTAATTCTGTTTTGAAACGCTGGATTGGATCATAGGAATCTGATTCATAATCCCCAAGAATCCATTCTGCTGTTCCTGCTTGAAAATTTGCACACAAGTTATTATCTGCTTGATATGAATACAAGTTTAACAGAAGAAAATTTGCACAGAGAGATAGTGATATTTGTTAAGAGAATAGTCAGGAAGTATATCTGGAGCCATATACTTAAAAGCTTGATAGTTATTTATTTAATGGAACCATATAACGCAAGGCCCATGTTGAGTTGTCTGCCTTTGACCACTGGCCAGGCCTCAAAAGTACATAATTGTACGCATAGATGCATCCCCCTTTCAGCTTTCTAATGATGAGTATTCATTCACTCTCTGGAGGAAATTCCATGCTTCTTTGTCCGCTGCAATTTGCACTGTTGTTGTCCCATAATTTTGTCAGTGTGTGGTCATGATTTTCTGTTCTGAATTAAGAATCCCAGATAGTTGTTACTACTGTAGTATTTTTGTTCCTGATGGATAACTCTTATTGATATTTGGAATAAGGGGAGAAATTTAAAGAAAAGAGGATAGTGTCACATTCTGAAGTCTTTAATTGTCTTTGTAATGTACTAAAAAGATTTGAGATAATGTCAAATAACAGAGCACTGGAGCTGATGTGAACCAGAAACTCTTCAGGGGCTTTGCAACGACAATAGCAGTGAGGGAGGGCCATCTTGAGATTCTGGAGATCTTACTTAAAGCCGGGGCTTCTCAGCCTGCATGTGAGGAGGCTTTGCTAGAGGCAAGCTGTCATGGTCGAGCTGGGCTCGCTGAGCTGCTTATGGGCTCTGATTTGATAAGGCCACATGTTGCTGTGCATGCTCTTGTCACAGCATGTTGTAGGGGATTTGTGGATGTGGTGGATACTCTCATGAAGGTAAGTCATTTTGCTTATTTGGAGGCTTTCAAAAATTAGAGCTATAACTGCCTCAATGTTGCATGTTTTATAGTGTCTTTCAGGGAGTTAATCTCTTATATCGTTATAGCATATCATGTATGACATGCTTGATTTGCCAATCACATAGTTGGTTCTTTATGGCAGTGCGGAGTTGATATAAATGCCACCGATCGGTTGCTGCTACGGTCATTGAAGCCTTCTCTTCACACAAATGTCGACTGTAGTGCACTTGTTGCTGCTGTCGTTAGTAGGCAGGTCTCTGTTGTCCAATTACTGCTACAGGTGACCTTTTGAAATCTTCTTCATTTATCTTTTATTATCCTGGTTGGTGAGGATTTCTTTTAACTTCTCTTTTTGGTGGTTGGAGCCATCTGATGGTGTAGGTCCCCTCTTTGAATTGTAAAAGTGTAGTAACAGTGACCCAGCTGAATTTGTACCATACTATGGGAATTCTATATTTTTGGTGGATGCATGGGAATCTCGACAGAAATTCTCAGTACCCTCAGCCCTACATTATAAGATAATCTATTCTACAAAATAAATATGAATGGGAAAATTACACAATTTTTGCCTCTTTTTTTTTGTTTTCTTCTTTCCTTATTAGCGTTTTTCTCATATGCTTTTTTTTTTTAAAAAATTTAATACAACTCAACCCTCTTTTGGTCACAAATTGATTATGCAGGCTGGTGCAAAAGCAGATATGAAAGTAAGTCTTGGAGCATGGGCATGGGACACAACTACAGGTGAAGAGTTTCGAGTCGGTGCTGGACTAGCTGAACCCTATGCCATCACCTGGTGTGCTGTAGAGTATTTTGAAATTACTGGTTCCATCTTACGCATGCTTCTGCAGCACCTCTCCCATAATAGTCCTCACTATGGAAGAACCCTCCTTCACCATGCCATTCTTTGTGGCTGTACGGGAGCAGTAGCTGCCCTCTTGAGCTGTGGTGCTGATGCTCAATGCGCTATTAAAACCCAAAAAACCAAGTTCCATCCGATACACCTGGCAGCCCGTCTTGGCTTTTCCACAATTCTTCAATCCCTAATTGATTCTGGTTGTGATCTAAATGCCAAGACAGAATCTGGTGAAACAGCTCTGATGATCAGTGCAAAACATAAGCAAGAAGAGTGCGTCAAAGTTTTGGCCAAGGCTGGTACTGATTTCGGGTTAGTTAGTGTTTCTGGTCAGTCTGCAAGTTCAATTGCTGGTTCAAACTGGTGGTCTGTTGGTTTTCAACGAGCAGTACTAGACATAATCAGGTCCGGAAATATTCCAAAATCTAGCAATGAAGCAGTTTTCTCTCCTTTGATGTTTGTAGCTCAAGCCGGTGATATTGTGGCCTTAAAAGCTCTTATAGGGAGGGAACAACTTAATCTTGATTATCAGGATGACAATGGTTTCTCAGCTGTCATGGTTGCTGCCTCAAAAGGTCATGTCGAAGTATTCCGTGAGCTGGTTTATGCAGGGGCTGACGTTAAGCTGCTTAATAAATCTGGCAAAACTGCAATTATGCTATCTGAGTTGAACCAGAATTGTGACCTGTTTGAGAAAGTGATGCTTGAATTTGCACTTGAAAAGGGAAAGCGCTATGCTGGAGGTTTCTATGCTTTACATTGTGCTGCACGTCGCGGTGACTTGGATGCAGTTAGGTTGCTGACAAGTAAGGGTTATGGTGTTAATGTCCCTGATGGTGATGGTTATACTCCATTGATGTTGGCGGCAAGAGAAGGCCATGGACCCATGTGTGAACTCTTGATCTCGAATGGAGCCGTTTGCGATATTAAGAATGCTAGAGGTGAAACTGCACTCTCACTTGCAAGAAAAAATTCCAGCACCAAAAATGATGCTGAACGCGTGATTTTGGATGAACTTGCTCGCAAGCTGGTGTTAGGTGGTGCTCATGTACTAAAACATACCAAAGGAGGTAAAGGCACTCCACACAGGAAAGATATCAGAATGTTGGGGTCTGAAGGTGTGCTGCGGTGGGGAAATTCAAGACGTAGAAATGTGATATGCCGAGAGGCACGGTTGGGGCCAAGCCCAGCCTTTCACAAGAATAGGCGAAGCAAGGGTGATGTTAATGAACCTGGGGTGTTCCATGTAGTGACCGCCAAGAACAATGAGGTTCATTTTGTATGCGAGGGTGGGTTGGAAATGGCTGAGCTGTGGGTGAGGGGTATAATGCTGGTGACGAAGGTGGCCATATGTGGTTAATAGAGACGCTAAGGAGTCATGAGTTGTAAGACTCTTGCCTTAATGGTATGTATAGAAATAGCAGCTTGCAGTACTCCGTCTTGAAGTACTTTGAATTGCTAGATTTATGTTAAAAAAGTTTTGCTCCTAGTAGTTGTAAATGCTTTCTCATGAAGAAGGAAAAAAAATTGGCATTTTCACCACCTTCTTAGTCCGACCATCTCTGCCTCATAGAAGCTTCAAAAGTTAAGGTCATTAAAAACTAACGTCAAGTTAATAGATGTGTTGAAAAGAGAAATCAGACGAAAAACAATCCGCTACAAATATTGCGCGTGAAAGCCGCAAACTTTGTTCCATGCACTGGCTATTAAGCAAAAAAGAAAAAATTTCATTAACATACACATGCTTTGCATGTAAACTGAGCCTCAAATAAGCCACAGAGATCTACGCTTCCACAACATTTGTCGGATAACTGACTTTATATATCAAGTATCAAATGGTAAATGTAACAATAACAGATTCTAACGGAACCATACTTGATTGTTCATATAAATGCAGCATCTGGCTCGCCCTCTCAGGAATTGTGAAAATATACAAAAGAATTCAGAATGTGAGAAAGTGAAGGGCTTTTGATGGTAATTCAGTTGTCAATAATTCTGACGTGATTCAATAATGTCCCTATTGTATCAGCAGAGACTCAGCCTTCATTAATTTCGTTCTCTTTTGCCTTACAGATATCGTCTGCTGACTTCACATATTTTCTAGTCAACTCATCTACCTGTAAAAGGAAGTAGAAATTAAAAACAATCAATTAAATGCAACAGTTCTTTTAGCTAGGATTAGTTGAACACATACCTCTTTCTCCAATTTCTTCATTTGATCCTTAGGCAAACTTGAACCTGCTTTCTTCATCATATCCAACGCCTGTAAAACCAAGAATATATCAACTTTGATGCATGGAACAATTAACACATTACAGCAATACATAAAATCCACAACAACAAAGTATCAATGGAATTCCTTTTTGTAGACTTAATAGTCATGATGGATAAATATAATTTCCAATGAAAATGATTAAAGGTTATTTAATAAGTCCAATCATAGAAGGAAAAACACACATTCTTACATGATTAAACTTAGGACCAATACTTAAAATATAGTATTATCAGATAATATAAACTAAGATCTAGAGACTTGAAGGGCAAGAAATTACAAACATGAATTCCATGTCAGATAAAGAAAATAGTCATTTACTGATATACCTTCTGCCGAGACCTTCTAATACTTTGTTTGACATCTTCACTTGTCTTGGCTACTACCTTACACATTGCCTGGATATGCTCTTTGGTCAATCTGGTCAATGCAAGCAACAAACAATAGTAGTAAATCACTGAAGCAATCAGAATGTCCAGTGACATGCACAGCAGAGGAAACTTTGATCCCAAATACTGCCATATCATCATAAAACAACTCTTTAAATATATTTTCCACTCCAATAATGGGTTCATCACCCATTATTAGGAGATGGACTTCTGTATCACACATATAAATGAGAAAAAAATTTGAATGGAGCAAGTGTTTACGCTGGAATAGCTGCAATCAAACGTTGCCCATCCACTCTAGGATTTAACCCTAGCGGAGATGAAACAATGGCACTCTCTAACTCTTTCAGGGTCTGCAAGAAACAATTACTACATTATGGTGATGATCTACCACTAATATTTTTCCAATTATACATGAAAAAATGAAGAAACATGCATAATTTTTCTGGGTTCAACATATAATACAACTGTAATTAAAATTGACATAGAAAGTGATTCATATCAAAAGGGAGATCTCCAAGATAAGAAACTGTTAACAATCATGTAGCATGAGACTTGAGCACATAGATAATTACATTTGGATCATAAGGATTAATTGATAATGTCTTAGAATCTAGGACTGAAACAACAGCTAAATGATTCAAGGGCATCTTCACACCACCAGTTTCAACAATAATGTGGTCAAGCATTCCTGTAAAAAAAAACATTGCAGAAAAATACATGTCAAATTTTCAGACCACCAAACATCTACAACAAAAAAATTAAGATAAAGATGATCCACGGTAACATACCTGGCGATGCCCTTCCTGTTCTTAACTTGGTCAGTTCGCGTGACAATGCAACTATTGCTGCTTCCATCTGTGAGACAGCAGTTTCCTTAACAGTGGGACCAATATCCACAACTTCAACGGTACTTCCAGCACCAGAATCATCCTCTACAGATTTGTATCAAAAGGAATAAGAATGTGCTCAAACATAATGACCATGTTTAAAGAAGTGATTCAACATGCAATTCTGACAAATATACAAAAATTTGTTTCATGATCGATAACTAAAGAAATGAATAATGTGAACTTAACTATCCCCCAGACTTAAATGGTTTGGATAAGCTCAATAAATCCTCTGCATTCCAATTATTCTGGAAGACAATCTTGTTTAACTTTTTTAGGACTTCCATTTCATTCCAACCGGAATCAAATCACTCTTCCATGCCATAGCATTCACGGAATAACCAAAACATCGACCTTTCCTTACAATTTCAATTGGTATAGATTAGATAAATCATAAAAGGACTGTTCACTTTACAAAATGGGAATCCTAAATAAGACTATTACAAGATAATTTGAGGCATACAATATTTCATTATATCTCATTACTATGCCATCCTGTTGATTCAGCTGAATCAATAAAGAAACAAGAAATCCGAATATCCAAAAACCCAAAATATGAAATCACCCACTCAACAGCACAAAACATAACATCTCATTCATCAAATCCCCAATTTAGTAATGACAACTCCATAGATAATACTGAAAAAAAAAAGAGCAAAAGCAGTGAGATTAAAGAAGTACTTGATCTTTTGCCTTTGGCGAATCCTCGGCGATAATCTTGCATGAAGCCGAAAGCTGAAAGAGATGGATCACTGTACTGTGTCATAAAGAGCCCGTTATTGAGGGAGCAGGGAGTATGGAACCAGCGTTGCTGTGATTGAAGAGCAGAGCTTCCATTTCTAAGAAGCAGTGTTGCGTTTCGATTGGAGATCGCTCGTCTTAGATACATTGCCATGATTTTTCTTTATTTATTTCTTGTTTAATTTTGTTCTGAAAAACAATAGATAGACACCCCACAATTCTGTTTAGGGTTTTAGTGGCTTTCTGTTTTTGAGGGTTTAGGGTTCATTGTTTGTTATTATAAAATCCTCTATCTGTTGCTGACCTTATTGCAATCGACCCAACATTTGTGCGCTCGGACTAGGCTGGATTCATTTCCCCTTAGAAAAGTGGGCTACATATTTATCCTTTTTTTCATAAATTTTGGTATAATTTACGAACTTTACGATGAAGATGTCAGTCTAAATTAATATAATTGTAGCATGGTTTATGGCTGGGTGGTTTTAAAGAAATTTTATTTAGTTAATCACCTTGTTTTTAGTAGATTTTAGGCGTGGAAATGAAGGTCACAAAACAAAACTAATAATAATAAATTTGTTTTCGTTTGAGGAGTAGGAGTGCCTCGCTTGTTCGGAGTGTGCGGGTTATTTTCAGGTTTAAAAGGAGTGATGGGTGAATGAGAGGATGGGGTAGGGTGAGAGGTTGAGGTCCAGCTATAGAAAGTTTTATCGAGCTAGTTTAGACTTGCAAAACAACAAGCAAGGGTCAAAGGTAGAGTCGAAAGTGGCTAGCGTCCACGCTTCGATACTCAAGTCAAAGTCGGGTTATCTCAAGTTAGAGAGTTTGTAAGCCCTCTGTAATAATGGCTAGAGGTGGAAGAAACCTTGACATCTTTTGTGTGTGTGAGTGTTGGCTATTTTAGTGAAAAAATAATAAAAACCTGATTATCTTATATATAGAGTACCCAAGCAGCCGTGCCACTTGGTGTCATTTTATTGGCATTCCTCGTTGTCATGTTAAAAACATTCTTATTTCTCATATGTGTGGCGGTTTAAACATTTCAAAAATATGCTTGGAGAGCAAGTTTGAAAGTTATACATGTGTCTATCATATTGAGGTGGTCTTGTGTACCTCTATTAAAGTTATTGAGGATTTATGGGCGTAGCAAGAGAATGCAAGTGGTTTTCACTGTCATAATAACAATTTTTTGGCTTATTTAATGGCATGACAAGTTGTTGTCCCCCTTTTATAGCACGGTATTTGTTCACTAATTTTATATTTTTTGATGGAAAATCAACTGATCTTTTTGACATTTTGTTGATATTTTCACCCCCAACGTGGTGTATCCTAAGTACCTTTAAAACACCTTATGTACCCCAGGTACCTTTCAGAACACCTTAGCTACCTCAGGTACTATTTGGCACAAGTAGGCCACACGATTTTCCAAGTGCATAAACCTTTTCTTTTTTAGCCAAATGAATGGTGGCTCATTGAATGGCTTGGGTACCATTCTTTCTGCGAAGAACGTCTGGCCTCATCGCCTCCCAAGGGTGAATTAGGCTACCTAAAAGCTCAAATATTACTTATTCACTCACTAGTTAAAAGTGTTCACATGGGTGAGCTCTACTAAAAAATAGGTGACTTTAGGGGTACCATTGCTACCCTCAGAAGAAAATTATGATCCCTCTTCTCTCTGCCTAGGGATTTCATTGGAGGAAAGCTTATGTTGGTTCAAATAGGTTAGGCTGACCAAGTGCTACAAGCGCCTTTTTGCTTGCATTTCCTGTGGTACCTCCTATTGGTTGCAGGCGACTTATTATTTGAGTCACTATTTTAAAGTCTTTAATACTGCCTCCGATGCTCAGTCTAAGGTAGAGAAGTTGAAAGGTGAATGCCAAAGCTACAAATCCCCATAAGGAGAAGTATAATCAGTAGAACAAAGCTTTGAAGGGGTACCTCGGTGACCCATTTAAGGAGAATGCATGGGTGGCCAATAGATTATGTAAGGTTGTGGGCCATATGATGACTGGTGTTTGGATTGTGAACCTAAGGCTACTAGTACTCAAGTTGGAGAAAATGGTAAAATAAATTAGCTATCTCAGTGGTGACCAAGGACAAAAGGGAATCTTGTATATCCTAGTTTATTATCCTAGTTTATTAATCAATGAAAGGTCATTCAGTGTATCTCGCCTCCTCCAACCAAAGCTTTCATTAGATGTTCATACTATTAAACTTTGTACCTTTGTAACTTCTGCGCGTTCCCCTATTTAAAAGGAAGAAGATAAGGATTATGTACCTACTATGTGATTTTTTTTTTGCGTTACAACTTATTTTTGGCACTTTTCTTGAATTCTGTGCTTGAAACTATTCTCTTAACCTCTTATTATACCATGTTCTGTTAGGATACCTAAACTACTTCAGAGTTGTACTAGCAAACTCTTCTTATTTTGTGATTGTATGTAATGGTATTTCCATTTCCTATAACTTTTAATGCCAACTCTTTGATGCATTCTAAAATTTGATTTGTTGGAAGAGATGCCCCGCATACCTATTAGCTTAGACATTCACTGAGCTGCTTCTTCTCTCATGATAGAGCAACTTGATTTCAACATCAATATGGTAATTCAACCATATATTCTTACTGCTTATCTTTAGTTTATTTTCGAGAGATTATAATGATTCTTAACATTTATCACTAACCATGGTGTTGGCACAACAAATTGATAAAGCATGCACATCTACAATTGGCGTAATAAAAAAAGCAAACTTATTTTTTACTTTCTTCAAACCTTTTTATAGTCTCTCTTGGTGTATTTGTGGAAATGACTTTCTAGCACTAGGGTACCCCAAATACCCCTTATTCTTATCTCATCATTGTATGGCGATATATTTATAGATGTTATATACAAATCTTAACAAAAATTATGGCAAATCCTTTTACGAGTTGATTGGAAACCTCATGATCTGCCATTCGCTTTTAATCAAATAAGTAAAATAATAATGATAACGATGGCTGCTCGCCTACCATTGTGTGAAATGGTCAAAAACCTCATGATTCGCCATTTGCGTGGAATCAAATAAGCAAAATAGATAGTTATAATAGTGGCTACTCACCTACCCTTATGCAATATCGTCGAAAACCTCATGATCCGCCACTCGCTTAGATTAAACATAAAAGATAGTAATAAAGGTAACTGCTTGCCTACCCTTATACAATATAGTCAACAACCTCATGATCTGCCATTTACATGAAGTCAAATATGGTGAACAAATAATGACAAAGGCAACTACTGGCCTACTCTTTTGCTGGGTTTAACGTTGAGCAGATCATCATGATCAGGATAGGCCAGGTACCTTAGTTTACTTTGGAATAAGGTGATCTCTAGATACTATGTTACGTGATAACAAACAATGCTTAATGACACATATGGAGTTAGTTTAATGGCCAACATATTCTTATACCATTTCAAACAACTCATTTATATTAAATAATCAAAAGGCAAATAAAAAGGCACACATCATCAAATTTTGTAAAAAAAATACATTAATAGAGAGTATGGATATGGATCATTGCATAACACTATTTTGTTATCATAAAGAGAATATAGAGGATTCTTGGATCGCTTGTTGTTGTCATTAAAGACTTAGAAAATTGAAAAGTGTAACTAACTAGTTTGGGGTACTTTGGGTACCCCACATGGTTGACTACATATTTCAAACATAAAAGGATTAAAGAAAACAAGCAAAATAAATAGAAGAAGGTGAAGTGTTATCACTTTACTAGTAGTTCGACTTTTCTCTGTTAGAGCCAATGATGATTACTCCTGTACCATTTTCATGTGGATTAGAAGGGTTATTGATGTAAATTTCCAGACTTATTCTTTTTCTGCTGCAGGTGTTACCTCTTTTGGGTATCCCAAGATTTCCTTGCCCACGAAGTCATTGGCAAATTCAGGCAAAAAATTAACAATGGCTTAAGTTGTGGTGGTCGAGACAAGCTTATGTGTTCTGAGTTGGTATTCTCGGGTACCTCTTGTGCCTTGATATTTGTTGAGTTTATTTTTACTGGTGGTACTCTATCTCTGGCAAAGTACATCTTTAACTGAGTGCTAAAAGCAATTTCATAGCATTTTTTTAGAGACGATAGCATATCAACCATGAGCTGTGTGCAAGTCCCCTTTAATGGTGACAACATCCGTGTCAGTTGGAATTTTCATGGCGAGGTGATGTAGGGATACCATTGCTTTAGTTGCTACTACAAATAGCCTACCCAAAATAATATTATAAGCACCCGGGTGATGCACAATAAAAAAATCAATCATATAAACAACATAGTAAGGTACCTTACCAAGTGTAATGAGTAGAGTGATAAATCCTTTAGGGACGACCATATCCCCGATGAACCCAATAAGCGGCGTAGTATATGGAGTGATTTTTAGTGACTTAATAAGTAGTTGATCCAAGACACCTTTGAAAATGATGTTGACAGAATTATTGGTATTTACAAACGTCCTTGCCACTTTGCCAGTAGCAATTTTCAATGCTATGACCAAGGCATCGTCATGGGGGTAAGAGATATCTTTGGTATATTCCTCTGTGAACATTATTGAGATGGGATGGTGAAGTACGGTAGGTACTCAGTTTAGGTTTTGATGATTGAAGTTGACTCTCATACTAGTATGAACATCCCGTATTTGTGATTTGCTGTAACATTTAATAGTCTTTCTAGATCCGTCTGCTATCATTCGGACGTAAAGCCCTTTCTTGGGACCCTGGGGTACCTTAGGTTCAACACTGGAGTAAGCGATCTGTTTACCACGATCTTTGCTCTATAGATTTTCTAGCTTTGCGCATATCGAGCACAAACTCCTTGACGTACCCAAGTATTGCGATATTTGAGGCATAGAGAAGGCTTCCGGGCGAGTTGTTGCCCGAATCTCCATGGTGAATGGTGAATTATATGTTATTAGTGTTGAAGCATTGGTGACATTTTACTTTTCGGAGAAAAGCTTTAGTTGAGCTTCAAGGTACTCTATCTTTTCCACGAACTCACTAGTACCCCAGGTGTACTAAAAAAGCCTGCCCTTGCTTGGGAAGCTCCTTTGGCTTTCAACTTATGTCGAAGATCTTTTTACGCCATTTGTTTGCGCTTGTAC
Organism: Luvunga scandens; assembly: GCA_030449905.1. Taxonomy (NCBI): domain Eukaryota; kingdom Viridiplantae; phylum Streptophyta; class Magnoliopsida; order Sapindales; family Rutaceae; genus Luvunga; species Luvunga scandens. The sequence continues at coordinate 611,969 of JASUUG010001122.1, read as the reverse complement.
CTCGTTTACTATAAAAGTGACATGAGGCAGATGATCATTCTTCTTTAAAACTGCCAGTTTAGAATTGTAAACAAGTGCCTAACAGCCCATGATTTAGCCTGCTACTCTCAGAAATGTCAAATCATAGTATGATTTATTTCTCATCCTGTGAAGGTAGGGTATCTCAAATCACTAAAAATGCAACTGGTTCGAGTACCCAAGATCCTACTATTCTAAGGTCGCATGGGCTAAATATTCAAAGTGTTTATGAGTGACGGGCTTTTCGTTAGGAGGAATACTAGTTAATTGTCTAGCATATTTCCCTTTATCAATGTAGAATGCCCTTTTAGTTGAATCACCCATTTAATTACCACTATGGTCTTATAGTCTCATATGATCTAATATTATGTTGTCAAAGGGTACGTTAGGTACCATAGTTGTGAGAGCACATGTTCTGACAAGCTTAGCACCATAAGGAGGCTTTTTGTGCACTCCCTGCAGACGGCCTAAATTATTTTTAGTGGATTTTGGGCGTGAGAAAGAAGGCCACAAAACCAAACTAAGAATGATAAATTGTTTTTGTTTGAGGAGTAGGGATGCCTCGTTTATTCAGAGTGTGCGAGTTATTTTAGGGTTTACAAGGAGTGATGGGCGAATGAGAGGGTGTGGTAGGGTGAGAGGCTAAAGTCCAGCTTTAGACAATTTTGTTGAGCTACCTTAAACCTATAAAACAACAAGCAAGGGGTCAGAAGTGGAGCCAGGGGTAGTCTGCGTCCACATTCTAACCCCTAAGTTAAAGGCGAGTTATCTCAGGTTAAAGAGCTTGCAGGCCCTCTGTAATAATGGCTAGAGGTGGAAGAACTTAGCCTCTTTTGTGTGTGTGAGTGTTGGCTATCTTAGTGAAAAAATAATAAAAACATAAGTATCTTATATATACAGTACCCGAGCAGCCATGCCACTTGGCGTCATTTTATTGGTGTTCTTTGCGTCATGTTAGGAATATTCTTAATTCTCATACGTGTGGTGGCTTGAATATTTCAAAAATATGCTTGAAGCAAGCTTGAAGGGTAAATACGTGTCTATCATAGTAGGGTGGTCTCGCGTACTTCTGTTAAAGCTGCCGAGGATTTGTGAGCGTAGCAGAAGAATGAAAGTAGTCTTCACTATCCTAGCAACAACTTTTTGACTTATTTGCTTGCATGACAAGTTGTTGTCTCCCCTTTTTGTAGCACGATATTTCTTCACTAATTCTTTATTTTTTGACAGAAAATCAATCGATCGTTTTGACATTTTGTCGATATTTTTCTAATATTTCCATCCCTAACATAGTGTATCTCAGGTACCTTTTAGAGTACTTTAGGTATCCCAAGTACCTTTCAAAACACCTTAGGTACCCGAGGCACTATTCGGCATACTTAGGATACCCAGCATAAGTCGATATCGTAATATCGACATGTGGCGTTTTGTCACTGGACCTTCTATTTGTTCCTAAACGCACCTGATTTCAAATCTTGAAAATAGAAGAAGTAAAAAATAGTAAAATTAATATTATTTTATGATTTTAGTAAGAAACATTTGAAGTTGTGATTTTGGGTGGCAATATGGGTCATGATTCGTTTATTTTATTCGATTCCATGCGAATTAAATGAGTTTGGGTTTGAAAAAATTGATTCGTTTAATAAATGGGTGAATTCGATTCGATTTGCTAATTAAACAAATCGAATATGGGTTTGAAAATTCTGATTCGTTTATTTATTTAAGATTCTTTTAATAAACGGGTAATAAACAAATCGAATACATGTCGATTCATTTAAAATTTGTCTATTATTCGTTTAATTAAATTACTTTTTTATCCTTCAATTTATTTAAAAACTTTTTAAAATATGAAGGTTAATACTGTAATTTTAAATATAAGACATAAAGCGAAATAACAATTAGGGCAGCCACCCATAATTTTACACTTCACACACACTTTTCTCTTATCTTTTAGCAACTCAGCCGCCACTGCTACGTTTTGCCATCTCTTTCCCTTCATTTCAATCTTTTAACAACTCAGCTGCAAGTAAATCACCGACAACCATCTCAACAATATCTTCACAATTTCTCAACTAGTAGCAATCATCATCTCATGTAAATCACACTATAAGCTCCAAAACCTTTTTTTGTTTTTTAAATTTCTACATCTAGCAAGTGCTATGTTTTGGCTTCGGTTTGTCTTTTATTCATCTTGATTTGGGTTTGTCTTTTGAGGATCCACTGATTGGTGGATGAGAAAAATAAAAATAATAAATAAAATATATGTTGTAAACCATGCATGATTAATAACTAACATAGAGTTGCATAATTTTTTAAAAAATACAAACACAGGCTTGGTAGTAATTCAATTGTAACCATTAGTGCTAGTTTTTTCATTTTTTGCTTATATCATAATCATATTATTCGATTATATCATTGTTAAAAATATAAAAAATTAATTAATTAACTTTAATATTTTATTCTTCAATAAATATTTATGTATATATTATTATTTAAGTTAAATTGTTAATTTATCTTGCTAAATAATTTTGAATTATTTTGTTTTTAGGAGAATAGACACAAGCCAAAGTGGTTTAGCCTACACAATTAATGATTCTAGTGTTGGAGATGATGATGTATATGACATAATTAAAATGGAAGAAGAGATTGAAAAAAGTTTGAGGCCAAGAGAACAAAAGGCACCATAGCAAAGGAAACTAACTTCACAAGTTTGGTCATTATTCCATAAGGTTCTAGGAGATAAGTGTCCGAACAATAAGTCGAGAAAGGTGCGTAAAAAATACGGCATTAAGTACGTGGTTTTGCGCAATTCTAGTACAAGTAATTTGAAAAGACATTATGATACTTGTGAAAAATTTAAAAAGCGTGATCCTGCATAAATGATGCTAGATTATAATGACGGACTATCAACTCATGTTCCCAAGTTTGAAGCTCATGTGTTTTGTGAATTATTGTCTTGTGCCATCATTATGCATGATTTATTATTTCGATTTGTTGAATATGAGGGAATTAGAAGAATTTGGAATTATATGTGTGATGAAGTGCCTAACATCTATAGGAACACTAAAAAAATAGATGTGTTAAAAGTACATAATAGGGCAAAAGGCAAAAATTAGAAGCATGTTAGGAGAAGCTCTTGGTACAATAAGTCTTATTATTGATTTATGGACGTCTATAACTACAGATGGTTATTTGCATCTCACTGCACATTTCATTGATAAGGGATGAAATTTATAGAAAAAAGTGTTGAATTTTTGTGAAATGCGAACTCCACACACTGGGGTTGCTTTGGCTAAAAAAATATTGCCATTGTTGTGTGAATGGGGTATTGAGAAAAGGATTTTTTCATTGATTGTAGACAATGCTTCAAGTAATGATGTCTATGTTGTAATTTAAAAAGTCAATTAAGATTAAGGATTGCTTTGGTGTGTGATGGGGATTCTTTTATATTCAATATTGTGCTCATATTATTAATTTAATTGTTCAACAAGATTGAAAGAAATTGAGAAAAAAGTAGAAAAAGCCTGTGAGAGTGTGAAATATGTCAGAAGGTCATAAGTCAGAAAAAGAAAATTCTTAGAGTTTGTTAAGCAAGTATCTCTAGATGATAAGAAAGGATTAAGACAAAATGTTCTTACAAGATAGAATTCAACTTTTCTCATGCTTGATAGTGTTGTGTATTACAAAAATGCTTTCCGTCATCTATAATTGAGTGATTCTAATTACAAGAATTGCCCTTTTGAAGAAGAATGAGGGAAAATAGAAAAGATTAGCAAATTCTTGTCTATGTTTTATGAGATCACATGTATTTTTTCTAGGTCAAAATACCCCACTTTAAATTTGTATTTTTCGTAGGTGTTTGCGGCTAAGGTTGCTTTAGACTAATTATTGTGTAATGAGGATGTGTACATGAAAACTATGGCACAAAAAATAATCGAAAAATTTGATAAGTACTGGTCTGATTTTTGTACCATTTTGGCCATAGCGGTCATCTTAGATCCTCAATACAAGATGGCATTCATTATAACAAGGCTTATGTTCAAAATTCAAAGGAGTTGAAACATGTTTGAGATAAGTTATTTTCAATTTTCGATGGGTATAATTTGTTCACATCATCTTCCTCCACTACACTCGTACTCACTCAAATGAGTGATGTTGGTTCAAATGTGGGATGTAATGACAATAGTTAGAGTACACTTGACCAAAGAACCATAGATATGATCAAGATATATTTACAATTTTCTTATTTGTTCATTGTAAAAATTTATTATTTCCATGCTTGTTTTGGATTTTGACTATTCTTATTTCTTAATTATTTTGTAGGAGTTTGATGATTTTTGATAGCATGGATTGTAGTGCTTATGTTCGAAAATCTAAATTGATACTTTGTTTAGATGAGCCAATAAAAAAAAAGATTAATTTGGACATTTTAAGTTTTTGTAAAGGAAATGGATTTCGTTATCCTAACCTTGCTTCCATGGCTCGTGATATCTTAAGCATTCCTATATCCATTATTGCATCTGAATCAGCTTTCAATGTTGGCAGTCAAGTTCTTGATCAATTTCGAAGTGTATTGAAGTCAGAGATAGTCCAAACAATTATTAGTACTAGAGATTGGATGTTTAGAGAGATTGGTAAAACTTGCTCATAAAATTTATTTACTTTTCTTTTATAATATTATGTGCAATTGTTTCTAATTAAGATTTACTTTTATAAAATTATTGTAGAAAATTTTGATATCACTGTGGACCAACTTACTCAAAACATTATAAATGTGAGCACTAATTGTACTTCATCTACCGAGAGTGCCAATGATCCAAATAACTGTGTGTGTGTGTGTGTGTGTGTGTGTGTGATAGATAAAGTTTTATCTTGTTTAATTATTATTTCCTTAAAAATACTACAAATTTGCTATATATTTGATATTTTGAAATTTTACAATGACTATTATCAATATTGGAGTATGTTAAATTGTTAATAACATTTTATTTACTTTTTGCTGTAGGATTTTTGTTTTCAAGGTGACAAAGACAAATGAAGAGAATTAAATTACCTTACTTTAAATTTGAATTTGAATTATTATTATTTAGTATTTGGTATTTGGATGGCTGTATAATATGGTTTGAGTTATTTACATTTTTTGTGGGATGTTAAATTTGTAATTTTTTATATTTTATTTTGCTTAATTTTGTTTATTAATTATATTTTTCTAAACGAATTGTAAACGAATCTTGATCGATTCAATTCAGTTCGATTCGTTAAGGATAAACAAATAATCAACGAATAATCAACGAATCCGAATTCGATTCAATTTGATTTGTTTATCAATTCTAAACAAATTAAACGAATCAAACAGAATATTCGTTTAATAAACGAATCAAATCTGAATCTTGAAATTTCAATTCGTTTAATAAATGAATCAAATTTGAATCCGTAGAATTCTAACCCAATTCGTTTACGATTTGATTCGAATTTGATTCATTTATTCGTTTTGGCATCCCTACTTGTGATTAGGTTGGTAGAACATTGATGATGTTCATTTACAAAAATGGTAGGAAATATTCATTTCCTTTAACATAAAATTAACATACAATTTTGCAAAATAAAAAATTTAGGTAGAATTTACTTTTTATCTAAAATTTAAATATGTCAATTTTTTTTAAAAAAATTGAATGAGTATAAATACAAATGTCTAAATGACATTTTTTTTAATATATGAATATAAGTGATATTTTATTTATTTTTATAAATAAAAAATAATTTAAATATGATTATTTAACATTTATGTCCTTAAAAATTAAAATAAAAAAAGATTTGATTTTATAGTTTAAGAAATATGTATATTTAATAAAGATATTTTTATAATCTAATATTTACTTCTAATTTAAACTTCTTAATTCAGATAAAGTCATAAAATTATTTTTATTTAAATTTAAATATCTAAAAATTAGATATAAGTTAGAATAAATAAATAAATAAATTTTAAAAAATATATATATAATTAATAAAATTTCCGACTTGAGTATTTAACAAATAAGTACGTTGAAGAATATTAGTGATACTATATTTGACTGTTGTAACTTCTGTTTTTGGGTGTTGGTGATTTTGCTGGAGAGACCATTGGTCCACTTGAGAGCAAATTCGATCCATACATTATTGATATATCACATTTATTTTTAAATTCATTATTTTACTGTAGTTCCCAAATAAATTAGATTCAATTTAATCCAACACGTCATTACCAAATCTATTTTATTATTTAAAAAAAAAAGTCTCCGTTACTAAAATTTGTTGACTTAATCTTAAAAGTGCACTTTTTGTAGTAATCTTTGTCGACGCTTCATTTTTCGGCACGTGGCATTTAGATAGACATGAAAATTTCAATGTTACAGTCGGTTGACTGTGCCACCGAACGGTAACACCTGTCAGTATATACCGAGCCCCAAGCGCTCATTTATTGCTAATTTAGTTTAATTTCCTCTTTTCTTTTAAAAACCAATTTTCTTTATTTAATCCTTTAAAATTGACATTTCATTATGTACTCATAAATCGAGAAGTTAAAATTAATAAATAAATATAAAATGCTATGGACTTAAATGATAAATTTTTATGTTCTCTTTTTTTTATAAGACAAATTTTTATATTTATTTTTCATAAATTTCACCGTACGAAAGCTCTTATTTATGGAGAGAAGGAGACTTGTGAAGTACAACACCACTCGACCGTTTCTTCTTCTTCTTGGTGGCTAAGTTTTTGCTTCACTCATTCAACACAAACAAATCTTTTTTAATATTTTGAAATCCAAGATTCAAGAATCAGAAGAAACAAACCAAAAGATAGCTTGGTAGGTGGGGAAAAAAAAGAACAACATAAAAAAAAACGAAAATAAAATGTTCTACTCTCGGTCTCTTCTCTCAAGAAAAGGCCCTTTAGGTGCCATATGGGTTGCTGCTTACTGCTTCAAAAGGCTTAAAAAAGCTCAAGTTTTTGAGACCAACATTCCCTCTTCTGTTGGTTAGTCTTTGCTTTTTCAACACTGTAATGCTTCTTGCTTTCATATTTGTTTGTTTTGGGAAATAATGAGAGAAAATGACTCCAAAGTTGACATCTTTGGTTTTCTTTGTCATGGATTCCTTTGAAATGCTTTCGTTGTGTAGCCTCTTTCATTTTGCTTTTTTTTTTTTTCTTTCACATTGTTCCTCCATGACCAAACATGAGTTCTGTCTTTCCGTAGTGTTATGTGTCTTCTAATTTGAAACTAGAATTATGTGTTTATGTATGTTATTTGGAGGCTCAATTTGTATTCTTTTTTTAGATTTTTGGGTTTTTAAGTGTTATTATATGCTAAATTGAATAAAGAATTGTTTTTTGCCATGTGGGTGTTCTTTGAAATGGCTGAATTAGCTTGAATTGATCTTGGTTTTGTTAAAAGTTGAGTTTTGTTTCTCTGTTTATTTTGCTCAGTTCTTGAAAATTCTATTGTCCTTTTCTTTCTAGTACATTCGTATTACAACCTTAATTCTGCGTTTTTTACTTGTTCAGTACCTTCAAGTTTAACAGTTCATCAAATTTTTTAGTAACCTGGGGAATGTGTAATGGTTGGTTGTAGAATTTGGTAGATAGGGTGTTGAATGGGCACAAATTTTTGTGAAAATTGTCCACATTTGTAATAGTTAATTGGGGGTTTCCCCTGTCACAACTCGCAGCATTCTAGAATTTGATGTTTGTTCACTTATGTAGGATTTACTAATCGCGGTGAGGGTCTCATATTAACATTTTTACATTCTAGTTTAACATTTTCAATGTAGCTTGTTATTTGCTTTTGCAAGTTGTGATTATTATGTTCTTTTTCTGATACTACAAATTTCTACTTCCCCATGCTTTTGTATCTTCCTAATTTTGATATCTTTTGCAGATGAGATTTTGGAAGAAGAATTGGATGTCATGACATACAGAGTTCTGGCCTACCTTCTTCTTGGTTTGGTCAGGATATACTCGAAAAAAGTTGAATATCTGTTTGATGACTGCAATGATGTGGTGGTTAAGATTAAAAACTTTCTGGTTAGTGAGAAAAGTATGAAAAATTTGGGAAATCTGTGTACACCATATTACTCAATTACACTACCGGAAAGCTTTGAACTTGATGCTTTTGATCTGGAGATTCTTGAAGACATTAGTGGGTAAGTAATGTACTCTTCAAAGTCAAGGGGTAAACACTTCTTATTTCTCTTGACTCGTTCCTAATGTGGTTTTTTTTTTTTGTTCACTTTCTCAGTGAGAATGCCGTGCCTCTTGAACAAATCACACTTAAAGGTATTGGTTTTATTTCAAAACACTCTTTTATGTCATTTTGCTTGTCTTGTATTATGAAATTTGTCATTAATGCACAGATGGGGCTTCAACTGCTGCGGGAAAAGGTCATTATTCTTTATCAAAGGTATGTAATATGCATCCATGCTTTAAAGATGAAGGTTCCTTCCACTTCTATGATTCTCCTTGCGTACATCTTCCCATCAGTTTTGACTTGCTTTTGTTTCTTTGACTTTCACACATACACATCCATCTCTAAATTTGTATGAGATTTTTTCCTAATATGAAATCTTAAGATGATAAAATGTGATTTTAAACCCCTCCGGTATCATTCAAAGATTTCGAAGTCTTGAATCTGAGTAAATAATGAAACAGACAGCTGAGAGATTGTTACGTACTTAATGTAAAATGAAAATAAATAGCATATTTGCTGTGGCGTTTTGAAGTTTCGGTCCGAAATTTGATTAGGAGGAGCATATCAGGAATAACTTCTAGCATCAGAGGCATTGTTTTAATTTAACAGAAATAATTGAATGTCATAAAATTCTTGTACCCATTGGCTTATTTATTTTCAAAACTTTAGCTTAATGCCTTCTAATGTTACTGTAACTATAAACAATTAATGCCTATTTACAAATGTTCTTAAATGTTAATGAAATGATCAGTTATTTTATCGTTTTACTATTTACATAATGTTGAATAAATAAATGAAAATGGATAAATGTAGTGCTGAAACTGTTGCTAGCTTCATCTGAGATGTATACTAATTACAATTTTTTAAAAATTTCTTAGTATTGTTGCGAGGAATATGCTGGTTGTGATGATAGCTATTCTGCTGATTATTCTCCAGCCGATGAGTATGTATTAAATTCGATTTGTTATTATTAGGACTCTTAAAATGCTTTTTGTTATTTGTTCGCTATCAAGTCTTGTTAAAATTTAAATGGTTACTCTTCTGTTACATTCTTGTTGCAGTATTTTCTCATCTCACTTAATGGAGATTGGAATGGCTGTGAGTGCAACATATGGCAACTTAAAGGCAAACATGGAGAATCTTCAAAGCAATAATGATGGAGAAGTGACTGAACCCATTGAACCCGTTGGTGAAGAACATCAGACTGATGAAGGCATGAAGGCTGCAGAAACAGCACAATCACAGAAGGGTTTGGAGAAGCTTCAGGATAACAGGTTTTGTGGGGTTGAAGAAGAACCTCTGGACCCTATTAAATTATGTGGGAAGGACCATCACTCTGATGGAGAGCAGATAATGACTCCTGATAGAGCACAGTTGGAAAAAGAAACATGCCAAGATACAAGCAAGGACATTAATAAAAATATAATTATGCTGCAAGCAAGCACAGAGAAGCTTTGTGAGCATATAGTCCCTCAAGTATGCACTGGTGTTGAAATGTGTTATGGGTCCAAAGAGGAACTTCGAAAACAGGTTGAATTGTCTGCGGAAGAGCGTCATACTAATACAGAGCAGATGAAGGTCATGGAAATATCATCATGGAATAATGAATGTCAGGTTATAAAAAGAGAGGATCTATTGTTTGTTGCAGTTGATGCAACTCCTCAATCCAAGTTCTCAGTTGCATTAGGTAAAAGAGGACTTTGGTTCTTTTAATTTTGTTGAAACACTTGGTTGCAAGCCTTATCTAAAGCACTTGTTTAAGGTTCAAGATTCTGAGTTGGAGAATTGTAATGGTATCGTTTCTTTTTCTAATCACTTTTGCATGTCATGTTCATGTAGTATTTTGAAGTTTGCTATCACAACTTGAATTTTTTGGTGGTTCTTTTTATTAGTTTCCCCTACGTAATTATCTTTTTATGCAGAGGCCACTACACCTGAGTTCATGGTTGTGCAGACCCCAGCGACCAAAGAGCGTGCCCGGATTTCAAGAAAAAGAAAATGTTGCTTGGATGACATGACAGTGTTTCCTAATGAGTAAGTCACAGTAACTCTGTAGTTAACACCCATTAATAGAGGATGGCGTTATCTTTGTGAGCTTATACTGGATGATTTTTTGTGCTCAATTTTTGTAGTGTAATGAGACAACGCATACAAGATGCAAGTGACTTGGTGTCCAAACGAAGAAAAGTTCCCCGTACTGTTCTTGCTGCCTGGAAAGCCTCTCGAATATCTGATCTTTCACAGGGTTTCTTGTTGCCTTTGCTTCCCTGTAAGCGTAATGCCATTTTTCAATTGTTTACTAGTTTTTCCTTTATTTTTTTTAACTTTACTTTCTGCAGGTATTTCATTGGAGCTTAGAGCCCTCTTGTGCCAAGAGAGATTAAAGATTCTGGAAACTGCTAAATCCGTGGAACGTCTTGAACCAGAATTACCTACTGTTCATAAATCATTGGAGAAAATGGCTATTACTTCAGAGACACCTATTGGTAGATCTTCAGAGAACATAGGCATTGCTCCTAATACACCAACTGGCATATCTTCAGAGAAAATGGCAGTTGCTCCTGGTACACCCACTGGTAGATCATCTGAGAAAATAGTTGTTGCCCCTGAAACACCCACTGGTAGATCTTCAGAGAAAATGGTTTTTGCCCCCGAAACACCCACTTGTAGATCTTCAGAGAAAATAGCTTTTGCCCCTGATACACCCACTGGTGGATCTTCAGAGAAAATGGCTGTTGCTCCTGCTACGCCCACTGGTAGATCTTCAGAGACAATGGCTGTTGCTCTGGACACACCTACTGTTAAATCTTCAGAGCAGATTGCTATGAACATAGAATCTCCCATTTTCCTCTCAGTGCCATCAAGATCATTTGAGACTCCTGAAAATGCTCACTCAAATGCTGCAGAAACACTTGTTGATTCATATCTGACTCCTAGGAAAGATCTAGCTTCAAGCAAGGATGAAGAGTTTGATCTCATTTTCATGAATGAGGTAAAGATTATGAAAAGTTGCTTCTGTCTTGAAGACAGTATATGCTGTCACACAAATTGCATGTACGCCCTGCTGGCTGTATATTGCTTGTGCTCATTGACATGATTTCAGGTCATTCTTTTCTTTCTCCTTTTTATGTGAAAACTGACAATTGGTTTAGTTATTCTTTTTGTTCTGTTTCAGCAGTCAAATTTTGGTGAAGTAGATAGGCGGGAATCACGTAAGGATTACGTTTAATTGGTTTCTTAAATGTGACCTTATATATGATGTCTGGAAATCATTTTGGATGGTATATTCTGCCTAATGCAGCATTCTTATCTGAATTTTTTTTTTTATTGCAGATGGATTTTCTGCAAGAACCAGGTAAGGTAGAAGGTTGTTATATAGTGACCCTAATGCTTCATTGCTAAATATCCATTCAATTTATTCAACTTGTGTGTATACAGAATGGTGGCAAAGTACTTCCATGGAAGGTTCTTATATCACAAGGATAGAAGAGAGGATGAAGCAATAAAATTGTTGCCGCTTTTGGAAGGAAGAACTGTGAAAGAAACTGCAAGGATCTTTTATGAAATATTGGTATATTCCATTTCCGTTTTAGAATCATTCTTATGTCCAACTTGCTGGGTAGTATTTTCTATGTTACAGAAATTCACTTTTTTGGTTGGCCCTATATCCTATTGAGTTGAATTACTTTCCTGGGAAAAGATCCATATTCTTCCATGTTCCACGTTACTCTTGATGTAAATCTCTCTCTTGTTGGTAGTCATTTCTGCCATTTATCTGGTCATATAGTGTTAATTGTTTGCCACCTAAGTGCTAGTGTGATTCCATTTCTTTCCATATTAAAAAGATATTCATGGCAGTTAAGTTCTCATCATATTTGTGGGATTATATATTTATAGCTTGTTTCCTTCTTTTCCGTTTTTCCCCACTTACACGGAAATGAAAGGAAAAAGTTAACCCAAGGAAATAGTTCAAAATATTGTTTCTGGGTATAGTCTTTGCTTTCTTCATCTGCAATCAACTGATTTATCTCTCTCCAATCTATCTTAGCTTTTCAACACAAATGTGATTAAGAATCTTTTTGGTGCCTATAAAACAACTCTGCAGGTGTTGCAAACAAAAGGGATGGTGAATGTGAAGCAAGATGATGGCTACGGTGACATACTTGTCGTGAAAGCTCCTTGGTGGGACCAAATCTGTGGAGCTCTTTAATCGGTGAAACCGCACAGCCAAATAACGATTTTTTGTACAGAAATTGCAGAAGATTTTATCCTTGTCAGTGTTAGTTGAGTTGAATCGGATGTAGATGTAGTTTCTTTATACATGGAATTCTTGTATTTGGTTAGCAGCAAATTGGGCCAATAAATCAGTAGGTTCGCTTGGAAGGAAATATGTGAAGTGAGATGTCAGGAACTTTACATAGAGAAGCTGTAGGATGTTATCATATTGATTGTTGTTAACCTTAACATATCAATTTAATCGAAAATATTTGGGTACTTCAATTTGATTGCTCTTTGAAGCAAGAAAGATTATTAGCCTCCTCATTGTATTACGTTTTGGTGGGGGTTGGGTGAAGCCGAACACCAGAAAGAGGGTCTTGATTTGTGGTAGTATCATTTTCAGTTTCTTTTGTAAAGTAATCAATAAGGGTCTGTTTGCTGATATTAAATGATTTTACCACAAGAGACAAATGTATGCGACAGTCAGCAACAAACTACTGTTCGAAGGATAGACTCTTCAGCCATTAAATTTATTGGTGGTCTAGTCAAAATCTTTTTCAGGGGAGGTGGGCTGTATTCAAACGCAATGGATCAGTTGGCTTGGCCTTTTTTGTCAAAAGTTCTAAAGAATGATTGATGGGTGTAATTTATGCTAAATGATATTATGCTTCGTCGCTCATGCAACTTTATAATTAGAGGATAGCTCTTAAAGCATTCTGTGTTTTTCTGGGTTGAAGTTTTTCTATCCATTGCATGGATAGCGTATGCAGCTCTGGACGTTGCAAATTTGCTTGTAGATGAAGGTTCTGAGGACTTTTTGGAACAGTCCTATTGATCCCAAAACAATTAATTTTCTGTGTAGCTTTTCCAGCTTTTCCCAAACACTGAGAATTCTTTGTAGATGAAGAGATGTTTGCCTTCCCATTGCAGTATGCATTTTCGCTTAGCTTTTACTGTTGCTAATTCTTGTTCTATTCCATTGAGTTTGATTAGAGATTTAATGAGGCATTTGTGTCTGACAGGCATTTCTGGGCCCAAAGAGACCACGAGAAGTGATTTCTGGCAACATGACTGGTGGTTTATTTATTGGTAAAAGAATGAATCTTTCAAAGTTAAGGCTGAACAAAACGAGGTAACGCAGTCTCCTACATAACTGCGGGCTTATCGTTGTAAATATGTTTGATAATAAAATGCAAGCTGCCGTTTGTTGTGTTTGCTTAAACATTAAATGCGTTTTGCCGCAGCGATGTGTGCGTACTCTGTGATGATTGTAAGGTTTGCATGGATGGTACGGCAGCGAAACCTGCACGTTCTTGTATTGGAAATGAAACAGTGCAGCTCTATCAGCTCTTTCGTCGGGCAAAGGCTCAAGACTCAAGAGTAAGCTGCTAAAGCAGAAAGCATGTCATATTTGATTTCTGTTTTATTCATTTTTTTTTTAGTGGTCAACATGGTCTTTTCAAACCCAAATTCTGGGTAATGAAGAATTTTACGTTAACTGGCTTGTTTCTAATCGGAAGATGAATTGAGGCAACAAAATTTGGAAATTGTGGGTTCTGGCGAACGAAAAATGAACCAAAAAAAAAAAAATATTGTAAATTTGTTCGAACGGTTTTGTATTCAAAATTAAGCTCAAGTATGACAGTAAATTCAATTCGGGTTTTACCCTCTTGAAATGTTGACAAGTTTCTCATAGCAGCAGAAGAATGACGATGCTGAGACAAAGCGATCAGATACCAATAGAGAACAGTGTGTGTATTTTAGCTTCTTCAACTATGATTGAGGAGATTGAATTTGAATTGTAAATATTGACCTTAGAGCACAGCGTGACTTCTTATTCAGTGGAGGCAATATGGTTTCCTCGCATTGGTAATGTTGACGCAAATTTCTGTTAAACTAAAGAAATAAATAAGTGGAGTAATATAATAAATAGGACACTTTGCCTACGTCCATGAACACAGCTAGAATAATTTCATTATTGGATAATGATTATAATTTTTTTTTTTTTGCTATTTGACTCTATATTTATATTGCAATTTAGATAACTCAAATTCTCAATAATTTTTCACTTTGATAATCTTTATCACTTAATTACAGTTTTATCCAATATTAACATTTATCTCCCACACTTATCTTCTCAAACTCATATCAAACTTCTAAAGTTTGTTGATTCTTTTATTTTAATAACCGTGAATATAACTTTATTGGGCACAAATAAGACTTCTAACAACTAGACCCTAACTGCTAGAGTTGGGTTTATTTAATTAAACTTATCTCCTATACCTGTGTTTTCCAATTGCCATGTTCTCGTACTGTCGTGTTTTTCTATACTTGTACTTATTTGACCTATTTAAACTTCTAGTTACTGAGCTCTCCTACTGTCGTGCTCTCTTATAGCGTGTTTATTTGACTTATTCAACCTTCTAACTATTGAGTTGTTCCACCACCGTGTCTCTTGTAGTGTGATTATTTGACTTATCTAATCTTATAGCTACTGAGCTCTCCTACTATTGTGCTATCTTGCCGCCGTGGTTATTTAATATATTCAATCTTCCAACTACTAAGCTCTCCTCTTACTGAGCTCTCTTGTCACATGTTTGTTTGACTTATTCAAACTTCTAGCTATTAAGCTCTCCTATAACTGTGCTTTCATGTAATCATACTTAATTAAAATCCTACTTTTACTTCTTCACCTTCCATATTTCTTGTTACAACAAATAATAATGAAAGAGCAGCTCTAATACAAAGGCAAAAGTGAAACATACACACACACACACAAAAAGAGCCAAAAGTGGAAATATATACATATGTGTGTGTGGGAATAATAATAATAATCTAGTGAGGACATCCCCATTTTAACCAAGTGAGAATGCTACTAATAAAATATATATATATATATTTCAATACATAAAAAATTACAATCTTTAATGTATTAAAATTTATATTTTTTTTACTATTTTAGTCATACATACATACATAATGAAAAAAAGACCGGAGATTAATAAATGATGTAGACAACAATTAAATATCCTTGAAAAAACAAAAATAATTAAAAGGAAGAAGAAAAGGCCATGATTTATGATTATGAGAGCATTATATGATATTTTCACAGCAAACAAATAAAGAATGCATTAGTTACAAGCAAGAGATGATGGATATTTTAGAAGTACAAGCCCAAGAGTCAAGACATTACCATCACAGCTATATATATATAAAAACTATTATAATAACGCAATCATGGATTTATGTTCGACGGCAGTTTAAATCCTGTACAAATATAGCATAATTTGGAGGTTGGCTAAATATAATTAAAAAATCCGCATCTAATATATATGAGACTTACACCACACTTGCAAATATTTATATGGGATAGAGATTGCTCGCACTCCGCTAATTTACTCACAAATCATATGTCATATCTTGGTGCTTATCGAAACATTAAAGCTTATTTGGTTAAGTGGGGACTCAGCTTTGAACCTTCAACTATATATTTATAAGTTCAATAACTCATTCAGCTGCATCTCCCTTGTCTACTAGCTGCTTCAGACATATAATACGTTGCAGATCCTCTAAAATCAATTCAAGCCTCATCAGGTTCCATAGAACTTCATCTTGTATTATTATTTAATTTTTCTTCTTGAAGGGTTATCATCATCCTCTAATTTACTTCATTTTTTTCTCTATTATTATCTTTTACAGTTGAATCTTTTGGCAGATCTCGAAATTGCAGCATATATATATATATATATATATATAGAGAGAGAGAGAGAGAGAGAGAGAGAGAGAGAGAGCGCTCTAAATTACCTTGTCAATGAAAATCCTGAAGACATTTTGGAACAGTACAATGGGTCCTAAAACAACTCACTTTTGGGGTCCTGCTTTCACCTGGGGCCTTCCCTTTGCCGTATGCATTCCATTTCATACTGAATAAGCTTAATTAATTCTTGCTTTAATCATCTACTTTATGTTAATCTTAATGATTCACTAAGTTGTGTTGTGGCAGGCATTTTTGGACAGAAAGAAACCCCCAGAACTGATTTCTGGAAGCATGACTGGAGGTTTTGAATCTTGACAAAGAGCTACTTGCTAATGTAAATATGCAATTACCTTTCTTGTGTTGTATTAAATTGAGTGTTATTAATTGTTGCAGTGATGTGTGTATATTCTGCGTTGTGTATGAGATTTGCATGGATGGTACAGCCAAGAAACCTGCACCTTCTCGCATGCCATGCATCAAATGAGTCGGTGCAACTCTATCAGCTCTCCCGTTGGGCAATGACTCCAAGGTAAATTAAATTAATGAGCAGCTGTTTGAATCAGTTCAAATTTTCTTAAGTGTTTGTGATTAATTAACTTGTTTAATTTGTTGTGCAGAAGCATTAAGTGTGGTGTAGTTAGAACTTTCAAGTTAGATATTTCCTCTGTAGTCTTAATCACGTTACTTTTTTCGGGAACCCTAAAGGGGTGGGCACTTCTTAAAAGATTGATATCAACATTTGGGTTTATTTGTGACAGGTCCTCGGAGGAGGAGCGGCAGCAGAAGAAAGAGGAAGCTGATAAAAAGTGATCCACACGCAATGCCTTCCGATTGGTCTTCATCAACATTTCAGGGCAATAAATCCAAGAAAGAAACAGGGTCAAGTCTTTTGATATTTGTAATAAATATGCTGTGGACCACAACGTGTACACAACAATAAATAGTATATTATTAAATAAAAAAAATCTGCCATATAATTAATCATATAGAAGATTTTATTACCTTATTACAACCACTCATAAAATTTAGTATGAATTTTATGTAAAACTTACACTCTTACAGAAAATTATACCTTATATTAAATGTAAAGTAGCAACTCTTTTATATAAAAAAATATTTAAAATACGAACAAAAGAGATGTTCTGATATCAAAAAAAAAAAAAGGATAAACAAAGATTAAAATAAAAATAAGGAAAAAACACTCAATAAAATGTTTGTCATAATTTTTATTACGAAACTTATTATTCATGTGAATGGTTTGTGTAGTTTATTTATTTATTCATTTCATGAAACTTATTATTGATATGAGCGGTTTGTGTAATTTATTTGTTTATTCATTAATTTTACAATCAGTGTCATCTACTCGTATTTATAATTTTAGACGAGGATTTACCCTATTCATATTGATAAGAGAATTATTTATTTCTATGGTTTAAATTAGGGATGGTAAATAAATCCGCATCTAACCCGAACCGAGATAAACTCAGCTGCTTCGGTCCGAGTTCAGCCTATTTCGGATATTAAAATATCCTGATCCAAATACGTTTTTCTTAACATCCAGTTCTGGGTTCATTTGAACCCGGACTCGGACTGCAGTATTTTTAATTATTGAGTATAAACATAAAAGCAAAAAGTTAGAAAAAAAACAAAAAACAAAGGCAACCCTAAAAATCTATGAGTGCTCTATGTCAACTTAAACGAATCTTAAAATTTTTTAATTTGTCGCCAAATTTCTGTGTGTGTTTGCGTTCTCCTTCAAGTGCGTTTGAACACGACATCATCCTTCCTTTCCTTCCATCATGTATGTGTGTGCGTTTTGCGTTCTCCTTCCGTGCATTCTCTTTCACAACTCATCAGTGTGAGCTTCTCTTCCGCTCTCTTTAACCATATTTCTCCAAAGTCAAAGCCCAGCTGCAGAACCTTAAACCCAGTTATGCAAAGTTGATTTGAGTGTTGTGTAAAGTGCGAGCATATACTTCTTCCTTCGATTTCTTTTCAACTACATTTCTTCTTAGTTTCTGTCATTTGTTTGTGCTTGTTTCTCTTCGACATCAACGCTAAAATTTCATTTACGTACCTTTTCCCAGCAGCCAAACAGATAAATCAGGTTCATTATCTCATAACTTTCTCAAATTGGGTTATTTTACTTTCTTTAGAAAATAGTATTGGTGGTATAAAACAAGCTCTGGTGTTTTTTCTTCTTTTTTGATTATTTATTTTAATTCCTCTAAGGTTTTATTCTTTTCTTCTGCCAATCAGTTGTTAATTCTTTATTTGAAGTAATAATGGACGAGGTTGATGAAGTAACTTTGTGGAGAAGATGTGGTCGCTGCTGATTTGGGGCTGCTGTTGCTTTTGCTGATTGACTGTTGAAGAAAGGAAGAGGACTACTGAAGAAACGAAGAGGAAGAAGATGTGGCCGTTGCTGCTTTTGCCGCACCGTTAAACCAACTAACGCCTTGCCGATTGAGTGCTGAAGAAACGAAGAGGAAGAAGAAGATATCGCTGCTGCCTTTTTCCCTTAAAAAAAAAAAAAAAACTAAACCAACCAGCTGACCTCGTTTGGAGCGAATTAAGGCAAAAAAAAATATAATAAACGGTGTCGTTTGGGAATTTTCGGGGCTTGACCCGGGGTTTGACTCGGGGCAAGTAGCATTTTCCTTAATCAAATCAGGGATCTTGTCTTCGTAATTTTTGTTTTACTGCTATTCAACTTGCTGAGGCTTACGATGCATATTAATTTTGCGAAGAAACAGAAAACAAAAAGGCCACGACCACGAAAACGAAAGGAAGCTTGAACCGGTGGCTTATTGTGAGATTGAGTAGGCTGTGATGGTGTTAAATGAGGGGCAATTGACTGATTTTGTGTAATATGGGTAAGAGTACGGCCGCTATCTTCAACGAGATCATGAGAGCGTTGTGTGTGGGGGTGTGAACCACATAAGAGTGATGCGCAAGGGGGATGCGTGTGGCGGCAAGAGAGGGGCTGTGTGATGTCATTTGAGCAAAGGGGTGTGGGGGGATGGTCAAAGCTGGCTGCTAGGTGGTGGCTGGCAAATTTGTGACGCCATTGGCAGTGGCTAAGAGATTTGCAACTAGGGGTTGTTGATTGATGTGAGAATGGCGGCTATGGTTTTCTGTTCATGTACCTCGGCTTGGTGGTGTTGAAGTCCATGTGACGGCCATAAGGGGCACCAGCAAGCAGCGACGATGATTATTCGAGTACAAAATCCGGAATTCAGAAACCTGAAATGTTTTGGGTTGGACCCAAACCGAACCCGGAGTTCAAAAAAGCGGGCTTTTATCCGGATCTGGTATGATAAATTAACACCTGAGTTTAGAACCGGGAAGGTCGAACCTGAAATCGAATCCGGATTTTGCTATCCCATACTTTAGATTAGGACTGGAACATGCATTCTCAAGGTTGTGTCAGGCACGAGGTCCAATGCGGGAAACAAAAATATGTGGTCATTGGTTCTAGAAACTCACAAGTTGAACTTCATCTCACTCTTATTTACAAATAATTAACTCTTCTCCGTTATAACCCACATTTTCACATTCATCGCTCCATTGCGTGCAAATTACAGGTACAAATAGTAAATTTAAATAAACATAAAACATACCTCCAAGCATGATTATTCAAGTATTTGAAGCTTTTTAAGTATATATCACAAAGGTATCTTGTGACTTGTTCTATTACTAGCCAAACTTGTGAGGGAAAACTAATTTTTTTTATTTTTTTTCCCTATAAGCATGATTTGGCTAAGTCAGGGACCCCTTCTTAGTAACTTGAACTTCTTGACTTCTTTCTCTAATTAAAAGGAGATGAATAAATGGAATTCTCCACTTCCTTCCATCAAAGAAATTGGTTATGTACTTAATCATTTCGAACACTTCCATTATTAATAATGGAAGTGTTCAAAATGATTATCACTATCCTTAAAATGAGGGAGTGGATAATTAGCATTAATTTTATCATTCTTTAAATGCCTCAAATTATCATGTGAGACATAATTAGAATAAATCTAACATTCTCTCACTTAGCTCACATGTTAAATGAATTGACTAAAACTTATAACTTGAAATGGCCACTAACTCTTAGATTTCCCAAGAAATTATTGATTGTGGAATTCCTGAGAGAATATCAATATATGAATCATGGCGGTTATGTTAAAGGAAACAAAAATTCCTTCCACGCATTACATGTGTGATACTTTAGGGAAAAAAAAAAACCCTTTATAACTTGCATGAATAAACTTACATAAATTATTCAAGGTAAATTTTAAAAATCCCAATGGAATTTTAAATACATTTTTATGTGCACAAAATAACAAACTTATTTATTGATGTAATTACAAAATTTATGCAGAAGCCAATAGATCAAATAAAGCAAACTCACTTTGAGCCAATATATTCGATAGCTGTCTTATTTTTCTTAATGTGATCTCTAACAATTAGAAACTTAATGTCGATGTGCTTACTTTGGCTTCCACTCTTATTATTCTTAAAGAAGAAAATTGTAGCGGAATTGTCATAGTATAACATCAATGGCTTTTCTATATAATTGACAATTATAAGCCCATTGATAAAATTATTTAACCATAATGCCTACGAAGATGCTCCATAGCATGCGATGAATTCTACTTTGGTAGTGGATGATGCAATTATTGTTTGCTTAACATTTCTCCAAGACATAGCCCCTCTAGCAAGAAGGAAATGTATCCTAAAGTAGATTCTCTTGTGTCTGAACATCTAGCAAAATCTGAGTCTAAATTTCAACAACTTCCAAATTGTCAACACGGCTATAAGTCAATTTATAGTCCTTAGTTCCTTGTAAATATCTCATAATTTTCTTTGCAGCTTTCCAATGTTCCATTCTAAGATTGACTCTTTTATCTGCCTAACATGTCCACTGCAAATCTAATATTAGGTCTTGTACAAACCTATGTATACATTAGCCTGTCTACAACAAGCATATGGTATAATTTTCATATACTCTTTTTCCAAAGCATTTTGTGGACATTGATCTTGAACGAATCCATCTCCTTGGACAATAGGAGAAGTTGTAGTAGAGTAATCCTTCATTTTCAATCTCTCGAACACTTTATAAATGTAGGCTTTTTGAGATAGTCCTAGTGTTTTTTTTTTTTTAATCTATCTCTTTGAATTTTTATGCCAATGACAAAAGAAGCTTCATCTAAATCTTTCATTTCAAAAGTTTTTTAAGAGAGAAACACTTTTGTCTCATGAAATAACTAAATCACTACTTGCAAGTAAAATATCATCTTTATATAAGAGTAAGAAAATATACTTGTTCCCACTAACATTGATCATCAACATTCTCAATAAAACCAAATGAGATCATTTTATTGGAAAGCTTTATATACCGTTGACGAGAAGTTTGTTTTAGTCCACATATAGACTTTTTAAGCTTCAAGCTATTTAAGCTTGGTAATTAAATTATTTTCCTTAGAAGAAAAACCTTTAAGCCATTTAAGAATGCTCTTTGAAAATTCATTTGATGTAGCTTTAAATCAAAATGAGCTACTAACGCTATAAAGATTCTAAAAGCAATCTTTTTTAGAACTGGAGAAAATTTTTCAAATACTCGTTTACGATCAATAGCTACAACTCCTTTTGGTAACATAACTAGATCCCAAACTTGATTTTTAGCCATAGATTCCAGTTCTTCCTTCATGGCATTATACCATAATATAGAATTATCTTAATTCATGCCTTGAGAAAATGAAATTGGATCATTTTGAGATCCATTATCAACATCTGTTTCTTGGAGATATACAATATAATCATTGGAAATTGTTGATTATCTTATTCTTAAAGATTTCTGTAAACTTATAACTTCATTTTTAATTTGAGAATTCTCAATAATAGGTTCTATAAGAGCTAGTTCCTCATGGACTGTTTGCTCTTCAATTAGTTGGACCTTAGCAATATTATTCTCATTTATAAACAACTCCATTAAATTTTGTTACTCTTTAAATAATATTAGTTGAGAAAACGCACCCCCCCTAGCTCTAAATCTTCAAGAAACTTTGCGTTTCTGGCCTCAACAATTTTAATAAAACAAGAAGAGTAATAAAATTGAAATCCTTTAGAGTTTAATGCATCACCAACAAAAAAAAACCACTATTGTGCTAGGATCTAATTTCTTAATGTGAGGATTATAAATTCTCACTTTCACACGACATCCCCATATGTTTAAATGATTTAAACTAGGTTTTCATCAATTCCATAATTCAAATGGTGATTTTTAAGTATTTTTAATGGAACTCTATTCAAAATGTACACAACTATTTTAATGCTTCACTCCATAAGGATATTAGAAGACTAGAATTATTAATCATGCTTCTTATGATGTCTATAAGAGTTCGGTTTCTTCTTTCAGCAACATCATTTTGTGTTTAGTGTGCTTGATCATTGTCACTTTTCTATGTGCGATCCATATTATTTGCATCCTTGTTATATCTTACCATCTTTATTTTCTTTTCTTTTTATTTCTTTACCTCCACCTTATAGATTTTGGAAGCATATGGTGCCTTAGATTTATCGAATAAAAGGTAAAAATACATAAATCTTGTATCATCATCAATAAATAGGATAAAATACCTTTGATCATTTTGACAAGAAGTGTAAAATGGTCCACTTATAACAGTGTGTGTGATTCAAAAATCATAGAAATCCTTTTAGCACTTTTCAAGTTCTTATTAGTTTGTTTTCTTTTAATGCAATCCACACAAGTTTCAAAGTCAATAAAATCAAGAGTTTTTAAAACTCCATCACTTACTAACCTTTTTATTCTATCTATAGAGATACGTTCGAATTTCTTATGCCATAATAAGGAGGAATCCCCATTTATAATACTCCGCATTATGCCGTAATCACCATGCAAGCTAAAGCCAAATAATTATGTTCGAAAGGGGGATCTAAATCAATTCCATATGAACCATTTAACCACCACCAATGAAATTTTTATTAATAAAGATACTAAAAGTATCATTTTCAAACAAAACACTATAATTATTATAAACAAGTCTTGCAACAAAAACCAAGTTTTTAGAAAACGATGGAATGTAAAAAACTCTAAACACAACCAATTTTTAAAATAAAACTTAAAAGTCCCCGCGCCTTGAACTTCTGAATGCATTCAGTTACTAGAATATATGCCTGTTTCATTTCCCTTCAGCCTCTTCAGGTTGAGAAAGCCTTGCATTGTATTAACAACATAGATTGAAGACCCAGAGTCAATCCACCATATATTGCTAGGAGCATTAATGAAAAAAGATTCATTACACACTAAGGACGCGTTATTACTTTTCTTTTCCAGCTACATTTTATATTAATTTTTGACAGTTCTTGTTCTTATAGCTTTTTTCTTGCGAAAGAAACAAGCAATTTCTAACCCCGTGGAATCGCTGGCTTCTTTTTTTTTTCCTTTTTATATTGAGATGATTCAATAACTATCTTGGTGTTTCCTTTGGAAGAAGTTACTTTTATGAGGATTTTCCAACTTTACTCGTTTTCATTTTCTCTTCCTCTTGAACACCTATGGTTAAAAGTTGGTTAATGAAGAGAAATTAAAATCAAATGAACGAGGAAAGAGTAAAAAATCTCGACCTTTAGATCCTTGAGTTGGATTGCAATATCTCTCTTATTTCCATTATACGCTCGCGCATACTTTTAGAGGGATCAAAAGTTTTGCCTAAAAGTTTTTTTCATTAAGGCATTGGCTAATGATTTGTCAGAAAAAAAAGGCATGTCGTGTGGATAATCTACTTGTGCTTTTGGAACAAGCACTCCAAAAGAGCAAATTGAATTTGAGCGGTGGGAGCAGTCAAATCGGTTGACCCTAATGTTCATAAAGGCTCACGTTTGCAAGAGTACAAGGGATTCTATTCATGATTGCCCGAATGTGAAAGATTTTATAACACCAGGCAAATTAACATTAATGCAAGGTAAAAAGAATCTTTTCTTTCCAGTTAAAATAATTGATTCCATTAGGCACTGGAACATTAGATGGATCATTAACATATATGTGTATTAGAAATAACTGCAATAACAAGGAGATATTCTTTAATGATATGAAATCAAAACTAGAATTATAAATCAACCAATGTTACTTTATTAGAAAATTCTAACTTCCCTGTGGGTAGAGGTTACAAAATGTATTGAATTGACTTAGAATTTTATTAATAAGACTAGTAAATTATAGAAAATTCCCATACTTTTGGGCCTAAGGAATTTCTATATATATTTTAATTAAACCTAATTTACTATTTTATTCCATATATCTATTAAAATAATTATTTGCCCATAAGGCCAACTAATTATTTCAATAAATTGAATGCTATAAATTTGATGTCTTACATATTAAATTCAAATTCTTATATGATAAACCGTGTTTAAATATCAGTACATCATGAAATGTTGTGGCTATTTTAAAAAATATAATGACATAATAATCACATCAGACAAAGTTTTATGGCACAAAGAAATAAATTAGAAGTTCCCCAACATGTACCTTTTAACTACTTATAGCAACTCATGTAAGAAAGTTAAAACAATTAACAGCAATAATCCACTGTAGTATTAACGAACCAGGTCCTAATACGTAAAATTGGTAAAAAAGCCTGGGCTGGCCTGGCCTGGGCTTGTTAACAATAATATGGGCTTGGGTAGGGTTTTTCTAACCCTACTAATATGATTACAAACATAAAAACATGCTGAATTTAATTTATGTCACCGTAACAAGACCATGATCCATTTCATATAATCAATACATATAAACTCATTATCATTTTCAATTTTCATGACTTTGTGCTGAATAAAAGTTCTTTGGCATTTACTTGCATGCACACGAAAAACTATATATAATAATAATCATAACAATTGGTTATAATAAATAAGTGTAATAAAATAACATGTGTTATATGTGTGATTCCTTTAAATAAGGATGTCCTACAAAGTAGTTGTGAATTATAAAATAGATTTTTTAGAGATAAAGATCAATAATGTAAATAGTAAAATAATAGCTCCCCTGGCGTCTATAAAAATGAGCCTTTGGTATGTGTGGTATGTATGAAGGTAGAGCCTAATAGAATCTTGAGTGAGCTTAATAGTAATATCCCAATGTACTTGTAATCAGTCTTTCATGTAATTAAACCTTCCAGTATTCAAAAATAAATATATAGCAACAGAACAGGTATGAGGCTAGGCTACGGACCTGTTCATATAGCAAGACTTAGTGACTCAAAACTTCTTGGATTCCATTGAATTAAAAAGGAGATTAATAAATGAAACTCTCCACCTCCTTCCATCAACGAAGTAGAATATGAACTTAATCACTTTTTAACACTCTCGTTATTGAAAGAAATAATTAAACTCCACCAATATTCTTAAAATGAGAGAGTAGATAACTAATATAAGTTTAATCCTTTTGTAAATGCCTCAATTTATCATGTCGGTCATAGTTAGAACAAATCTAACAACAAAATCTCAACACTTTCAATCTAAATATTGAGAACTTATTAGACCCACTGAGTTAAACTCTGGTTCATTCTTTCACCACAATAACAAAAATGACAACGAAGAATATGACAATAAGGATAAAGAGTTCGAATTTGATAATGGTCATGATAATATTGTAGGGAACCTAATATCGACCTCTTTTATAAATCCAAGTTTAAGATTTGAAGGATGGAGCAGAGAGTAACAAAAAGTGATAACTCGGGAAGATATTAATACGTTTATCTTTTTTCTTTGTAAGTTGAAAGTAAAAGATTGAACAATAAAGACCTAAGAAAATAAGTGAGAAGACGTGAGGTGGAAACAGAATTCAAAGGTTGAGACAGGAGATAAGAAAGCGTGTGTGATGTGGTCCGTAGGAGTTTAAAAAATTATTAATATTAATACAATAAATCTCGACCATTGATTTATCACGAATCTAAAGGTTATTAATTGATGTAAAAATAAGGGTATTTTTAAGAGGCTGTAGATCCATCCCATATTTATATAAGAGCACACTTTTGTCCATTAAGTCATGGATAAAGCTACTATTCTTCTAAATTTCTAAAAGATTTGTGAATATTAATTCCAAGATAAATTTTTGAACACTAGTTACTATAGCTCAGAAGATATGTTGAAATGATTTTTTATTTATATGATAGAAAATTTATTATATTTTTAATAATTTTGTCAAAATTATTATTTAAAATTTATATTTACTATATATTATTAACTTTTGTTTCATAGTTACATATTTTTTTCTATAGTAGCTGTAGCTTAAAAGTTATATCACTTTAATTTCAAACGCACCCTGAGAATAATTAAATTCTAATTTGTATTGAATTTTAATTGTAAATATATTAGTTGCATTGTCTAATTAAAAAAAAAAACCAATGGGAAACAGGCAGAAGCAAACGATGTCGTTTAAGGTTTGGGCTTGGCCCTAATTTTAGCCCATGTAACTACCCGAAAAAGGTCCAAGCCCAACCAAAAAAAAAAATGGTTACCAATTAAGCATTCAGGTTTGGTCGTCTTTACCGGAAGGAACAAAACCCTACCCTTAGGGGTTTACGCAGGTCCATCACTAACTTTTGTTGTTATTATTATTATTATTATTATTATTTGAATGTCCTTTACTTTTGATTTGGGGTTGTAATTTGACTATAGCTCTGAATTTGATTTGCGTCACTCATTTGTGTTTAAAAGAAGTTATAACAGAGCAAGAGAAAAATGGCAAACCAAGCAGCCACAGCTTTCAGTGGCAACATGAAGGTATTTTCCTTGTAATTTTTTCTTTTTCTTTTTATTTATTTTCTTATTCCCTTGCCAATCATTAGTTCTCAGTTCTCACGGTATGGGCTTAAAATGCTGGCAGCGACGTAATGCATACCAAGTGTTTGTTAAATAAACTACTGTTGCATTTTGTAAAATGTTGTTTAAACCAGAATTTTTTGTCTGTTTATTTATCTATTTATTCAGATATAGTGGATGCGATTTTTTTTCTTTTTCCCTTTTTTTTGTTTTGGGGGGGGGGGGGGGGACCACACGATCTTGTTTAAATGCTTTAAAATTTTATTTGTGTGATTGTTGTTATGCGACTGACTTGATTTTACATAAATCTTTAAACCAACTTTAGAAACTACCACTTTTTAATTATGCAGAAAGCACTTGCTGGGCTGAGGCGAATCAATCTAGAAGGTCTACGGTGGAGAGTTTTTGATGCTAAAGGCCAGGTTTGAACATAGCATTACTTTTTTTCAATAATTCCTTGCCTGAAGCCACTGGTTTTGTTGTCTATGCTTTATTGATGTAATCCTCAATGTTATGGATTCGAATTACGTCATGTTGTATTTAAGTGAAGTCCGTGGAAGGTTATAGTATCCTCATTTGCCTATAGGTCCTTGGGAGATTAGCATCTCAGATAGCTACGGTCATTCAAGGCAAGGATAAGCCTACATACACTCCTAATCGTGATGATGGTGATATGTGCATTGTGCTTAATGCAAAAGATATATGTGTTACTGGGAGGAAACTTAAAAATAAGGTCTACTACTGGCATACAGGGTAAGTTTTACCGATTATAGTTGCTGATGACCAAAGTTATAATTGGAATGTTGACCATGTGAACTTGAAATGATTTTCTGCATTCCACATCAGTTGAGTCCTTTAAGTATCTTTCCAAATAGTTGTATCAAATTTACGCTGTAATTAATATGATAAGTCTGTTGTTTTTGTTGAAACTGATTCCTTTAGATGATTTTTAAAAGAACAGTGCTTGGGATCCCAACAGTTGAGTCCCAATTTTTTGCACCCATTTTATAGTGTTGTCACAAATGCATTTAGTGATGTATGCATGCGTGCGTGTATAGGTATATGTATATTTATATAAATGTAAAATCTATTTTTTAAGTTTATTATATTGAAAGGTGACATATATGATTTCCATTTATGTAGTTTTTTTATTCTGCAAAACTTATTTATTTTATCTCTTAATGATGAAATGTCTGTTTCATATAGGTATATAGGCCACCTGAAGGAAAGGACCTTAAAGGAGCAGATGGAGAGGGACCCTACAGAAGCCATTCGTAAAGCTGTCCTACGCATGCTTCCAAGAAATAAATTACGTGATGTGAGTATAACAGTATATAAGTTTTCAGGGTATATATAATAGTCTACAATTTATACTCACAAGTAATTGTGCTGGAGTAGTTTTCTCTTCTTGATTTTCAATTTTTAAGTCTATTGTGTGAAATGAGGGTATAAAAATCTGTGTTTGTGAGGTCAGCATCTAAAGAAGTGGAAGATATAGGTTATAGTCTTTTCTTCTTGAATTGACTTTTAGGTAATGCACTTCAACTGCTGCTTTGGAACAAAAATGACATGCTGTTAATTCACCTTCTATAAAAACTGCTGAGGCGCTTTGCTGTGATAACTTTAAGAAAATTATTAGTAAATTCCTGCAAGCTTCCTGTCATATCTCTGTAGTCAACACTGACACAATTTAAATCCCTCTTTGAATAAAAAGTGTGGCATTGCTGCTAAAATCGGCTCTCAAATGAATCTAGACTGAATCTAATATGATTTAGAATTTAATTGAGAGGCATTGGTTTCTTTGGAGTAGCTATGTTTTCAAATTTGTTGGATGTCAATTCTATCTTCTTTTTCTGGCGTTCCTTCCTTAATGGGCATTGAAGTAGGCATAGACTCTCATGGGATTAAAACTGTTTTACCTTTATAAGCTTTCACGTGTCAGTTGTCCGCATTCGTTCCTGTGAAATTATTGCTGCCGGTAAATCATTTATTATTAATGGTGTTAAAAGCACCTAATCAATTTTGTTTATCTTGTAAAAGAAACGATCAAATTTTAGCAGAACAGTATATCATATTCTTATGTTTTTTTTATTGTCCTTGTTATTCGTTGAAAAATTTCTGCACTAACTTTATTTTCATAAAACTGGTGGTGATGTTCGTTTTTACATCAAGGATTGCATATATCTGATATAAACTGGGACTGTCAAATCATCAGTGTCTTGCTTCTGCGCATCCATGGCCCATGAGCATGCATGTGGGTTTTAAGTTTTTGGTAAATCTTTTGAGTTTGAAAAATATTGGTTGCCATTCCATTTGGTGAAAACATTATTGTAGTGAGATATCTTTTGGTAAGTTCATCCATAAGTGAGCTAGGTAGTTTTATATTATTTCTTGTTATGGATGCAGGATAGAGATCGGAAACTGAGGATATTTCCTGGAAGTGAGCACCCTTTTGGCGACCGGCCCCTTGAACCATACTTGATGCCTCCTCGACGTGTTAGAGAACTGCGACCTCGTGTTAGAAGAGCCATGATTCGAGAACAGAAAAAGGCTGAGATGCAACAGAGTAACAAGGATACGAGGAAAAACAGAAAGAAAGAAGTTGAAGCAGAAGTGACTGCCTGAAGATCTGCTAGATTTCTATTTGCTTCGATACGGAATATTTGTTTTCTGTATGTAACCCAAACAATCCGGGCATTGTCTGTCTCATGTTGGAATGGCCGTCTAGCATATTCTTTGGTTTTGAAATTTTAGCTCTCCAATTGCATAATTTTTCAAATAATCTTTTAGGAGCGTGAACTGAAGTCTGAATTATCCTTTCTTCTATTCTGTTTGGGGAAAGAGACGAGGACTTACCCAACCCCACCCGTTTTACTTTCTCATTGTCTAAAGAGACAAAGCCACAGTATTTTCAGGAAGATTTTGTTCTGCCCGTAGTCACTCAGTTGTTTTTAATGTCGAACAGAACCACTTTTTGGTTTTTGATTTGACATTTTCTCAGCAAGTAGAAATTAAAATGTTCAATTGTATAAGACGTGCAAATGTAGCATTTAGATAAATCAATTTCTTTTGCACTTATGTCGAGAAAATAAAATAATATATGAGATAATATTATTAATCAAACTCGCCAAATATCCTACCGCCTTGTTCTAAAGTTGTTTATTACATAATCGAATGCACTTACAATTCCTAACTTACACTTCAAGAGATAGTACAATAATGTTTCATACAAGATGTAAATTGGGTTAATAAACATATAGTCACGCGTGACACATCTCACAAATCATAAGTTAACACACCATAAACAAACCAAAAGAATTTTCCAAGCAACAAAATCAAGAAGCCACTAAGAAAAGCAATCGCTCGATAATGGAGCATGGCATTTTTCTCCCCTACCGGTTAATCTAATAGAAACCATTGTCATTCTAGTCACTTGATGATCCATCATCATCATCTTCATGCTCTGCAACAACTTTCTCTATAAGCCTCCTTCGAACTCCTTCAAGCACAGTTTTCCTAGATGCATCACTTCCACTCTGACCATCATTTAGCACAGGATCTGACTGACAGAGAACTAATGCAACACCTGGATTTTGAAGAAAATAGTTACGCTAAATGAAGTATATGCAATGGATTCAATTAGAAAACTGATAAGTAGTAAAGTTACAGGCTGATCATTAAAGAGCCAGAAGGCATAAAAATCACGTTCATGCACATTTTCATTGGGAAAAGGAAAAAATAAAAAGCCAAAGAAGTAGAAAAGGGAAACAAAGGAATGGGATTTAAGCCACAGCATGTGATCCGTGATTGCATATACTAATACTAGGCTTAGACACTAAAGAAGCTGCAAGCTTCAACAGACTACATATCCTCGTAGGATATGACTTGCAACTTCAAAGGACATTGTTCAAATATTGATTTGCCAAGTATGTAATTCAGGACTATCTAGTTTGGTGAAAGTTGACTAACCTACAATGCTAGCATCAGCAGAAATATTGCACGACACAAATGAAACTTAGGTCCGCCAAATTATAGAAAAACAGGTAAGGAAGTTCTAAAATCCTTTCAAACAAGAACTGTCATCTCAACTTGTTTTCTTTTATGATACAAAAATTCAAAAGTTGTTTCTATGTCGTCTCAACTATGTCAGATAGAAATGGTGTTGTACGGTTTTCAGTTTGCCATATGAAAGACCGAAGTCAAAGACAATTGGTTTTTTTATTCTGAACCATGCAACCAATCTTTATGAGGTGGTTGAGAAAAGAAATCAGGAATCTTATAGAGGTAGAGAAAGGAAAAAGGAGAAATTCTTTTGTGAAACAATTAAGATATGCATCAATCTTTAAGTCTTTTCACGATAAGCATTATACACAAGAAATCAATAACTGAAATGTTGGAAACAAAAACATCAAAGTAATTTAAAATTATAGTTATAGAGAGAAGCACAGATAAATTTGAAATAAAAATAACCAAACAAAGTAAAAGCTAAGAATTAGCATGTATAACATACCTTCAGGTGTGCATCTCCGGCCAAAACTATGCAAACCTACGTAATTTGCTTTCACTGCACCATTGTTGTAAACCAATACTGTGGGAAGGTTACGATCTGGGTAATTAGGAATGCAATCTGTCGATATTATTTTAACAAATTTTGTTGCAGGGTATTTTCTTGCCAACTCTTCCAAGCATTGCATAAGCAGCCCACACTCAGCAAATCTATCAGAAATTCCCCAAAAAAGAAAAATTCAGGTTAATATAAATCAAAGAATATCAACAATGTATCAAAAGTACTTCAGTAGAAGTACCCATCCTTGTAGAGAATCACAACTACCCAAACATCAGGGGGAGCTTGTGAAACCTCTCTCACGAAATCTGATCCAGAAATTGGCATCACTGATCCGAATCTAGATATCTTGACTGCTTCTCTCATCTCAGCCAACCTCTTTTTCCTATTAAAACACACCACAATCAACATGAGAAACAATTCATACAACAAGCCAAATCTTAACTACTCCTCCACAAGAAAATTAAATTAACCAACAAAACAAGATTCTCGAAACGTTGAATTGAAACCCAAACAATATATCCCAACAAGATAAATGCCTAGGCATCACTGGAACTCGAAACAGAAAAGATTTTAGTTGAATTGAAACCACTGAGACTCATAGCATTGAAACTTATTCCACCACCAAGGCTACAATTTTTTTTGTTTTTTGTTAATTGTCAAGCGGCTACTCTATTCTTCAAAATGTCAAATGAAGCTTACAAGAAAAAAATTGCATCAAATTTAATTAACAACGTAAAATTATTCATACAAAGCAGACCCCATGAAAAAAAATTAGGGAAAAAAAAAGACATCCCACTAACAAAAAATCTTCTGAAAAATGGAATCTAATAACAAAAGAATAAAACAAGCAAGAACCTGTACTCTTCGAGGAAGCGGTCATCATCAAGATCCGGGTCATCCTCTAACTCTTCAAGCTCTTCTTCAGTTTTCTCATCGACCCACGACTTGTCTTTGGGGACCGAATCTGGGTCCACCGCCGGTTCGAAGGCGGGCGGCTTGAAAGCGGGGGGTTTTGGCGGCAAATTTCCGAGCTTCCTTTGTATATCGTCCCATTGTGTTGATGCTCCTTCTACATCTTTGTACACAAAGTGATAATCCGCCATCCTTTTTCTTTTAAGAAAATGTTACTTCCTTCTTGTTTAAATGGGATCGGTCTGGTTCTAGAGAATCTTCTGCTTTTGTTGTATTAAGCACCTAAATTATTATATTTTTATTTAGAGATATAGTTTGTCCAATTGTTTCACCTAGGCCCCCAAGTCTATTAGTAGTCACTAAGGTATGTTTGGTGGTGGGATTAAAAATATAGGATTATGCCATTTGAATAAATTCATATTCTACTCTATATTTAGTGAAGTTCGAAGTTTTATGATTGCTTGTCTTTAGCAACCATTGACAAACCCTCGGACACAAGAAAAGCTTTTTTTTTTTTAAAAAAAAAAAAAATTATATGATTAGTTAATTAAGGATTGTGTTCTCTATTGTCAAGTCATGATACATTTAGTACACTATATTGTATTATTTTAATGCGAATATATTATATTATATTGTATTGAAATAACACTGTATTATAATAATATTATATAATATTTGGTGCTAGATTGTACTATATTAATTTTTTATGGTTAATTTAAATTATATGTTATTTATATTATATTTATTTTAAATCATTATTATTATTATTATTATTCAAATTTATTCATATTTAAATATTTATTTCAAATATCTATGATTAGTTATACTTAATTATTTAAAAATAATTAATTTTTATAGATAAATTATTGTAATATAATTAAATAATGTAATATTATATCATATTTGTATATATTATTTAAGTACTTATTAATTAGATTAAATTATAAATTTATTAATACATTATAATGTAAAAATAAAATTAATAATCTATAATATTAAATTAAATTAATAAGTGTTTATTAGTTAGATTTTTTTTATAATAATAAAAAGTAAATATAATTTTTTTAATTTGTGCGAGCTAATGCAGTCACTGCAGCATTAGCTAAACCCGGCTAAACCTTGCATTGCACCCTAATGCAGCTACTTACAACACCAAATATGGGAGCAATGCAACCCATTTAATGATTGGTGCCAAAAAGCCCTTAAAGTTTGGCATGTGATCTCTTACAAGTACATGAACTCTCACCAACCATTTAAAACATTTTTAAGGATGTGTTCCACCTAAATTATAATAATGGGTTTCAGAACTTTACACAAATTATACTCTTTAAAGAACAATCTCTTCGTGAACAAAGTGATCCAAGAACCATTATTACGGGGCGAGTTAAGTCATATAGTCCAACATATGGGTATCTATGGACGTTTTCTCCGAAATAAGGTGGATTTTATCATGGTAATTACTAAAGATAGCCGCGGCACAACCTGTCAAGCCAAGACCCACTAGGGTCCACGGACTTGCACGGCATGCTCTGCTAAGTGAATGGGTCATGTCGTGTTGTTCTAAAAAAACCAATCATTTTTTTTTTTTTTCCTTCGAGCCTACATGCCCAGCTCACTTGTTTAGACTGCTTTGTTTAAACTCGCTTGCCTAACGTGTTTTTTCAAATCCATCAGTTCCATGTGACAACAACAATAATTTTTATTAAGCGAATAATTAATATTTTATTTCTAATTTTATTTATTAAATTTATGATATTTATTTATTTAATAAATTATAAACATGAAATAATTAGATTTTTTAAATTAAGACTTAAATTAATTTTTAAAAGCCTATGCTAATAAAATATATTAAAAATTTTAATTTCAAGATATTTATAAAATAATAACATTTTATATTTACTTTTCATTAAAAAATTTTATTTTAATATACCTTGTCCCATGCACTATTGATGGCCCGCGGGCAACATATTAACCTATTAATAAAACATGCTTATTATGTGACTTTTTGCATGCCGTGTTTTAGTCAATCTCTAATTGTACTGTACTTGCAAGGTGCACGTGCCTAAAATTCTAAGTTTGGCTTAGCCCATGTGCGTGCTCTGCTGTGACACTTGCCCAATCAAAATGTACCCATGGCGTACCGTGCTGTACGAACATGTGCTATGCTCATGTTGTGCCTTGTGCATGCCGCCCAACCCAATGACCATCTTTAGTAGCTACCTTAATTTCATTCTATTTATTATAAATAAATGTGAATGTAATGAGTTAAATGCTAATTCATGATTTTTAAACGTGTCCTTTAGAAATCGAAGGAGTATAATTATACAAGTTAATAATGAAAAAGCTTTATTAATAATTTTTTATGATCGATTAATTCATTTTTAATTGATTAGATTGATAAAATACAATAAATTTTAGTTGATTAAAATATATGTTCATCAAATTGTCTATAAATCATTAAATTATTAATTAATTAACAAATTAATTAATATATTTTATATCGTCCAATATTATTGATTCATCGAGATTTTATTGTACGTTGGACTAGTAATTCTCAAGTTTGGCTCTCTTGCAATTTTAAGTTACGGAGTAGTTCTTTGACAACCCTATAAATTTCTCATAAAAACCCCATTTTAATTGAAATTATTTAAATAATCAAAGAAAAATTAATTTATTTTCTATTTTAAAAGGAAGTTCAACCTTACACTTGAATAAACTATTCTTTTAACAAAACTTTTACATCCATCCTACTGGATATTTGATAGTTATGTCTTAATTTTTTAATTCAAAAATATTTTTTAAGAAATTATAAGAGTTTAGTGTTATTAAGATAAAAATTATATAAGAATGATCAAGTGTGCATTGTCTAGATGTATATAACTTACGCCTGGAGTTCTCCTTCAAAAGTTCTCTCTCTCTTTGAGAGAACTACGAATGGATGAGTAAAGGGGTCTTTATGACTCTAGAAGTCACCCAAAGGGCTGGGTGGTTTATTTCTTTTTCGCCTTATTACTTTCTTGTTGTTAATTTAAATGGTTGGTTTGTTTTCAAATCGGGGAGAGCAGAGTTGGTGAAGGGTTAAACACAGGGAGTAAATTGTTGAGTGAAACCAATATACTCCTCAGCTTATAAAGAGTCCTAATAATGGACACTGAGGAATTGATTCGTAAATGTAGAGCTATTAGTATTGGGGAGGACAAAGAAAGGGTAGTAACTTTTGAAGGAAGCATGAAATCAATAGGGAGACAAGTGTTGGCCGATTGTTTGGTGGGTAAAATACTGCACACAAGAAGTGTCAACCTGGAGGGATTAAAAAGTGCATTACAACTTATGTGGAGAACTGTTAAAGCAGTAAAGATTGATAGCCTGGGGAACAATATCTTTATTTTCAAGTTCACCCTCGAAGCAGA
This sequence comes from Luvunga scandens, assembly GCA_030449905.1. Lineage (NCBI taxonomy): Eukaryota > Viridiplantae > Streptophyta > Magnoliopsida > Sapindales > Rutaceae > Luvunga > Luvunga scandens. The sequence goes on along the minus strand of JASUUG010001122.1, from coordinate 576,033 downwards.
CAAAAGAAGAATAATGTCGGGAGGCCCATGACATTTTGACAGAGCTTTGATTGTTCTCACAGAGCCAACAGGGATTGGTGAGATTACAAGACAGGCTTTCACATATGCTTCTTTTTGGGTGCAGCTCTAGAATGTGCCTATTATGTGTATGGCAAGAGAAACTCTCAAGATTATGGGAGAGTAGATTGGGATGGTGGAGGCAGTAGAGACAGATGAAAATGGAGATTGTATTGGAGAAATAGCTAGAATTCGAATATCCATTTGTTAATCTTATAATAATGATTTTGATGATAACAAAAATTATATGTTCATGATTAAAGTGTTGGGGCTATTAAAAAGAATTTTCTAAAAGCAAATACACTTGTTTTAAGTTCAAAAATGATGAAACTGGAAATTAACGGTGAACCGTTTACTGGAAAACGGTGAACCGATAATTTACAGTGATGAACATTTCACATGTTCAGGAAAAAAACGGTGAACCGTTTATTTAAAACGGCTAACCGATACATTCCAGTAAGTAAAAAATGTTTTAGCCTTGAACCGATTAGCCCAAACGGTTAGCAAAGTTTTGTGTCACAGCTTCTGGAAATTAACGGTGAACCGTTAATTAAAACGGCTAACCGAAAAACTTCCAGTGAGTAGAAGTTCTCTAGTCTTGAACCGTTTATTTAAAACGGCTAACCGATAACTTCCAGTGAGTAGAAGTTCTCTAGTCTTGAACCGTTTATCAAAAACGGAGAGCCGAGTTGCTTTTGCGGTTACTTGGAAAGAAACGGTGATCAGATAATGTTAAAGGAAAACCGTTTATTTGAAGTCAAAGGATAACGGCTAGTTGGAAATTCAAAACGGCTAACCGATAGAGACAAACGGCGATCCGATTATTCTCAGAAAGTCAATAACGGCTAGTTTTCAGCTCCAACTATAAAAAGGCTCAATCAAATTCAAACAATAGTGATCCAACATTTGATATTTGAGCTTACTACTGAGAAACAATCTTCTTTGAGCTTCAATTGTGTTTCATTTCATTCCCTCACACATTAAAATTTCAATTGTAATCATTTGGAGTGTGTGAGAGATTATTTGTTATTAAATCTCTTTCATTGAGTGATTGTAAGTGTTGGGAAACACTTGGGTTGAGAGATTGGGTTTAATCTCTTATTGTAAAGGTTCATTGACACCTTGGAAGTCAAGTGTAAGTGTTTGAAGCCTTGGAGGCTTGCATAGTGGAATCCTCAAGCCCGGTGTGCTTGGAGGTGTGGATGTAGGCACGGTTGGCCGAACCACGTAAAAATTCAAGTGTTTGATTTCTCTTCCCTTATCCTTTTTAATTTGAGCATTGTTGAATTTATTGCTTTTGATTTTGATTAAGACATTAGTTTTAATATTGTGCATTTTTATTGGCTTAGTTTTTAAAACCCAATTCACCCCCCTCTTGGGTAGCCTAAATAGAATTTCAATTGGTATCAGAGCAAGGTTCTCTTGTTAGGACTTAATCGTCTGAGTAAACGATCCATGGCAACCCATATGATTCTAGCTATAGGGAAGGACAATCTACCACTAGGCCACCATTCTTTGATGGTAATGATTATCCTTATTGGAAAACTAGGATGAGAATTTACTTGCAAGCTTTAGATTACGAAATATGGGAAGTTGTATGTGATGGTCCATTCATGCCGATAACTAAAAATGAAGAAGGAGAAGATATTCCTAAACCTTCACGTGAATGGAATGATTTCGAAAAGAGAAAAGCTTCACTCAATTCTAAAGCTATGAATGCCTTATTTTGTGCCTTAGATAAGAAAGAATTTCATAGAGTCTCAAGTTGTTCTAATGCTTATGAAATTTGGAAGAAACTTGAAGTTGTTTATGAAGGAACAAACCAAGTCAAAGAATCTAAAATAAGTAGATACACTAGGCAATATGAATTGTTTCAAATGGAACAAAATGAAAGTGTCTACTCTATGTATACTAGATTTACTGAGACATTGTAAACACTCTGCAGGGGCACTTGGTAAAACCTTTTCAAATAGCGAGAGGGTAAAGAAAATCATTAGGTCATTACCAAAAGAATGGAGACCTAAGAGAATCGCTATCGAGGAAGCCAAAGATTTAAACATTTTGTCTATTGATGATTTAATTGGCTCACTTATCTCTTATGAAGAAGATTTAGCGGTAGAGAAGGAGATGAGATAAGATAAGAAGAAGAAAAGCATTGCTTTGAAAGCATCAAAATCTGAAAGTGATGAGGAGAGCGAACTTGAAGATGAAGAAATGGCCATGATAGCTAGAAAATTCAGGAAGTTCTTCAAGAAAACCGGTGATCGAAGAAAGTTCGAAACTTTAAGAATCAAAAGGAGAAGAAGGAAGCAATCATATGCTTTATGAATGCAAAAAGTTCGGTCATATAAAATCGGAATGTCCCATTCTCAACAAATTCAAGAAGAAAGCTATGTTGGCAACATGGGATGATAGCGATGAAGAGTCAAGTGAGGATGAACAATCACAAGAAATATCAAACTTGGCACTTATGGCAATAGGAGAAGATGAGCTTGATGAGGTAAGTGATCTTCCATCCTATAATGAATTATATGATGCTTTTAATGAGTTGCATAGTGATATGATGAAAATTGGAAAGAAAAATGCATGTCTTACGAAGAACATATTAGAACTTTCAAATGAAAAGGATGCTATGCAAAAATGCAATGATGTGTTAAATGATAAGATTAAAGAACTAGAATTAGATAATGAAAGATTGCATGATAGAATTGCATCTTTAAAAGGTAAACAAAGTACTTCATATGAACATGAAAAATTACATGTTGATAACTTAATCAAAGAAAATGAAGAACTTAAAAAGAAGAGCAATGAACTAAATGAGATTGTTTCAAAATTCACAAATGGGCAAAAGAACTTAGAAAAATTACTAGGTGCCCAAAAATGTGTGTTTGATAAAGGAGGGATTGGTTATAAACCTAATTTGAAACAAAAATACTACAAAAGCTACTTTGTTAAGGCTACTACCACTAATAATCATAAAATTGTTTGTCATTATTGCAATAGAGATGGTCACATGAAAAATCGATGTCTATTAAGAGAAATGCTTATTATGGAGTTAAATTTATTTGGGTTCCAAAAGGAACCATTACTAACACTCAAGGACCCAAAAAGTTTTGGGTACCTAAAATTAAGATATTCTCTGCGGAATCAAAGAAGAAGGGAAAGAGAAATAAGTGGTATTTGGACAACGGATGCTCGAGACATATGACCGGTGACTATTCATGGTTCTCAAGCTTTACCAAAATCGAAAATGGAGGGGATGTATCTTTTGGAGATAATTCAAAAGGAAAAATAATTGGTATTGGCAATGTCGGTAAATTTCCCTCAACTCTCATTGAGAATGTATGTTTAGTTGAAAATCTAAAACATAACTTGCTTAGTATAAGTAAATTGTGTGACAAAGGTTATAAAGTTATTTTTGATAAAACAAATTGTGTTATTGAAAATGCAAGTGATGGTAAAATTGTTTTTGTTGGAAAGAGGTGTGTTAATGTTTATACCATTGATATAGATTGTGCATCTACTCTTGATAAATGTTTCTCCGCATTGCATAATGATAGTTGGTTATGGCATAGAAGACTAGGACATGCAAGCATGGATCTAATTTCAAAGATTTCCAAAAATGATTTAGTTAAAGGTCTTTCGAAAATTGGTTTTGAAAAAGATAAAATTTGTGAAGCATGTCAATTTGGAAAACAAATCAAAACTTCTTTCAAAAACAAAAATCATATTTCTACTTCAAAACCACTTCAACTTCTTCACTTGGATTTATTTGGACCTTCTGCACATGCTAGTTTAAATGGAAAATATTATGCATTTGTAATTGTGGATGATTATTCAAGGTATACATGGGTATTATTCTTAGCTAATAAGGATGATGCATTTGATGCATTTAAAGTCTTTTGTAAAAGGTTCAAAATGAAAAAGGCTATTTCATTACTTGCATTAGAAGTGATCATGGTGGAGAATTTGAAAATCATGCATTTGAAAGTTTTTGTAATGATTTCGGTATTATACATCAATTTTCATCACCTAGGACTCCTCAACAAAATGGAGTTGTTGAGAGAAAGAATAGGTCTATTCAAGAAATGGCTNGGACCATGTTAAATGAGAATGCATTACCAAAATATTTTTTGGGCCAAGCCGTAAATACCGCATGCTATGTTTTAAACCGTGTTTTAATTAGACCACTTCTTAATAAAACTTCCTATGAGCTTTGGAAAGATAAAAACCCAACATTGGTTATTTCAAGGTTTTGGATGCAAATGTTTCATATTGAATACAAAAGACAATCTTGGTAAATTTGATCTAAAATCGGATGTTGGCATTTTTCTTGGATATTCAACTTCTAGCAAAGCTTATAGAGTTTACAATAAAAGAACCTTGGTTGTTGAAGAATCCATGCATGTTATATTTGATGAATCTAACCCATCCTCGATGGAGAAAGTTTTTAATGATGCAGATGAAGAAGTACCACAAGGAGAAACTTGAATGCTAAACAAGATTCTTCATCTAATGCGAGAATCAAGAGAAGCGAATATGAAGAGCAAAACAATGTGGAGCAAAATGAAGGTAACTCTCAAACACTCCCCCGAGGAGTGGAGGTATGTATCTTCTCACCCTAAAGACTTGATTTTAGGAACCTTCACGAGGTATAACTACTAGATCATCACTTAGAAACACATGTGCACATACCGCATTTATATCTCAAATTGAACCAAAATCCTTTCGGATGCGAAAAACGATGAATCTTGGATTATGGCAACGCAAGAGGAGTTAAATCAATTTGAGAGAAAACAATGTATGGAATTAGTTCCTAAACCAGAAACATCAATCCATTATAGGCACTAAATGGGTATTTAAGAATAAAATGGATGAATCGGGTGTGGTTGTAAGGAATAAAGCTAGGTTAGTGGCTCAAGGTTACAATCAAGAAGAAGGAATCGATTTTGATGAAACTTTTGCACCCGTAGCAAGATTAGAATCTATTAGAATGCTTTTAGCATTTGCATGTTATAAGAATTTTATTTTGTATCAAATGGATGTCAAAAGTTCATTTTTAAATGGTTACATTATGGAAGAAGTGTATGTGAAACAACCCCTGGTTTTGAAAATGAAAAATTTCCAAATCATGTTTACAAGTTGTCAAAAGCATTGTATGGATTAAAACAAGCACCTAGAGCTTGGTATGATAGACTTAGTAAATTTCTTTTGGAAAATGGCTTTTCAATGGGTAAAGCGGATACTACATTTTTTATCAAGCATAAGAATCAATATATACTTATTGTTCAAATCTATGTTGATGATATCATTTTGAGTTTTTTAATGAGTTTTTCTTTGTAAGGATTTTTCATCTTGTATGAGCAAATAATTCGAGATGAGTATGATGGGAGAATTGAAGTACTTCCTCGGACTACAAATAAAACAAAACGAAGAAGGAATCTTCATCAATCAAGCCAAATATTTGAAAGATTTACTAAAGCGATTCGGACTTGAAGATGGCAAGATTAAAAGTACTCCAATGAGCTCAACAATTAATTAACAATGCTTGACAAAGATGAAAAAGGTAAAGATGTTAATGTCAAAGCATATCGAGTATGATCGGATCCTTACTTTATTTAACTCGCCATGGGCCCGATATTGTATTCAAGTGTATGTTTGTGTGCAAGATTTCAATCATGTCCTAAAGAATCTCAATCTTGCTTGAGATTTAATCAAAAGAATTTTTCGATATTTGAAAGGAACACGTAGATCTTGGCCTTTGGTATCCTAGGGAACTCATTTAGACTTGATTTGTTATTCGGATGCCGATTTTCTTTTTGGATCACCGTTTTGGGTATAAGATTGATAGGAAGAGTACTTTGGAACTTGTTTCTTTTATAATAAAATCGGTTCAAGTCACTCTCTTCTCTCGTGGTTTAGTAAAAAAACAAAACTTCGGTTCTTTCTTTCAACCACCGAGTTTGAAGTATATTAGTAAACAAAACTCTATTCTGTAGTTGTTGTTGTTGTGCGCAATCACTTTGGATGAAACAAACCCTTAGAGACTTTGGTAATAATCTTGATCATATACCTATCATGTGTGACAACACAAGTGCCATAAACCTTTCAAAGAATCCCATTCAACATTCTAGACAAAGCATATAGAGATAAGACATCATTTCTTAAGAGATCATGTTCAAAAGGAGATATTTCATTACATTTTATCTCTACGAAAAACAACTTGCTGATATCTTTACTAAACCTCTTAAATAAGATCATTTTTCAAAGATTAGGCATGAGCTTGGAATGATAAATGTCTCATAATGATTCTTTGCCTTTCATAGTATGATGATTGTTTTTAGATGTGTTTAAAATTGTGTATTCATGCATTATATTGGCCTTACAAGACATTTTTGATCAATTAAATGATTTAGAAATGTATTGAATGTTGGCCGTAGAATAAAACTATGTGCGAAATCAAAGTCAAGAAAACGGATTACCGTTTATGGTTCAAACGGTATCCCGTTAATTCCGTAAACACTAATTTTTTTTGGATATTAGCGGCTAACCGTTTATTACTAACGGTTAACCGATTATGTTTTCTAGCTCTCGACGCTTATCGGAAACCGATATTTTTAAAACGGCTCGCCGTTTCGTGGATATAAAACTGGTCCTGCTTTTCTTCTTTTCGCTTCCTACCCTCTCACCGTTTTCTCTTACCAGCAAACCCTAAGCTCTCTCTCTCTCTAAAATTTCTGGTTTCTCTTGCTATTTCTTGCCAAAACACGATCCTAGAAACTTTCTTCATCATCTTTAGACAAGTTTTAACCATTCAAATCATAAAATTTCTGCCCAAATCCCGAAATCCCAAATTGAAACCCTAAGCGCAACCGAACAAATTTCTCGATTTTTGACTCATTTGTTGACAATTTCCTACCAAATTGAGCCTCCAGAAACCTTTCTCTCTTTTTCATTCACTTTATTGGTCCAGTTTGCTTCATTTTCATCTTTTTGACAAAATCCCACATTCTCAAAGCTCCATTAATGGCCGAATCCTCTAACCCAGGAAGGAAGAGGAAAGGCATCCCAAGAGCAACCCCATACCTCCTGAGAGACAACCGAGTTCTAGAGAATCCATTTTCCAACAATTTCCACCGGTAAAACGATTTGAAACCCGATTCATGGGTCGTAAGGTAATCGACTCTTACTTTGTGGATTTAGATGATTTTGAGGAGTTGGTTGTTTGTGGAAAAAGTGTTAAGCGGATGTTGTTGCCATGGGAGTCGGCATTAGACTTAGACTTAGAGAGAGGATTTATCCTAACCTAGTTCGTGTTTTTTATTCGAACATGGAATTGTCGTGAAAAGAGTAGATCGAATAGTTACCAAGTGTTGGGGGTGTTCCTATTGATTTTGATGTTTTTGATTTAAACACCATTTTAGACCCACTTCTGGACATAATATATACACTTCGAGGAAGGAATTATCCTTTGCCGATTTTAACCATATTCGAGGGGTTAGGAACATTTGTAGACGTCGTGATTTCACTAATGAGATATGCACCCTTCCATTTAGAGCCCAACTTTTGCAGCTGCAGTTCGGATTCTACACACCATTTTGCAAAGATATTGTTACCCTGGAAGGGACACTCGGATGAGGTTACTAGGTTGGATGTCGGGATTCTTGATAGTCTTCTTAGTGACGCCGTATTAACCTTGGGTATATTATTTTGCGCCATATGTTGAATACCCTGTTTGCTACACACATAGGCTACTTCCATACGGTAACATTATCTCTAAGCTTTTGCGACACTTTCGCGTACCTCTTCGAGACTCGTGTATGTTGAGACCAAGAAGATTGGGAAAGAGGCTATTTCAGCTATTGGTTTTTCTCGAAGGAGTCGATTGGATAAAAACGCCTAATGCGAAAAACCAAGACACCCTCGTAGCTCAGGAAGATGCCCGGTTCCTCAACGACATCTTTACCTCGATCACCGCCGACTTTCGACTCGGCGCTCGTCCTCCGCCTCCTCGTCGCGGATCTCGCCTCTCGGCCTCCGGCAGACCGATCCCGAGGCACATGAGACGGAGATCGCCGACCATCTACTTCACCGCTCCATCTCAAGCATCGATCATCTTCTTCAAGAAATCGTTAGCGAATATTCGCACACTTTCTCGAGCGGCAGCAGCAGCCTTCAGATCGGTTTGCATCCTTCCAGCTTCAAAGAAGAAGCAGATATCTTGGATGGACAAAGAACGCATTTTTTCTCGCTCTCGCCATTCCTCCTTCCTCCTCTACTACTCCTCCTCCGCCGATAGCTTTTTAGTGTTTGAACATATTTCGCACAAACATTCCATGTGTTATGCATTATTTATGTATCTTTATCGGATGCTTTTATTATATATGGATGCTTGTTTTCTCATTTTGATCTTGATCTTATTGCTTGGTTCAAATGGTTGTATCCTATTTTTGATTTATTTGGTGTATATTTTTGGGAATGATTAAAATACGGGGAGATCTTTGTTAAATTTTTACTTGTCAAAACGTGGTCATTTTCCTTTATTTTTTCTTTTTGATCTTTGAAGGGGAGAATAGTTTTCATTATATTTCAAAAGGAAGTTAACAAAAATTTTGTTTATTTTTCAAGGAGCTTATTTTCGGGGAGTTAAAACAAATATTTTTTTGTCCTTCACATATAAAATTTGTCATCATAAAAAAGGGGGAGATTGTTAATCTTATAATAATGATTTTGATGATAACAAAAATTATATGTTCATGATTAAAGTGTTGGGGCTATTAAAAAGAATTTTCTAAAAGCAAATACACTTGTTTTAAGTTCAAAAATGATGAAACTGGAAATTAACGGTGAACCGCTTTCTTGGAAAACGGTGAACCGATAATTTCTGATGATGAACATTTCACATGTTCAGGAAAAAAACGGTGAACCGTTTATTTAAAACGGCTAACCGATACATTCCAGTAAGTAAAAAATGTTTTAGCCTTGAACCGATTAGCCCAAACGGTTAGCAAAGTTTTGTGTCACAGCTTCTGGAAATTAACGGTGAACCGTTAATTAAAACGGCTAACCGAAAAACTTCCAGTGAGTAGAAGTTCTCTAGTCTTGAACCGTTTATTTAAAACGGCTAACCGATAACTTCCAGTGAGTAGAAGTTCTCTAGTCTTGAACCGTTTATCAAAAACGGAGAGCCGAGTTCTGTTTTTTGCGACCTTTAAAGAAAGCGGTGATCCGATAAAGTTAACGAAACCGCTTATTTGAAGTCAAAGATAACGGCTAGTTGGAAATTCAAAACGGCTAACCGATAGAGACAAACGGCGATCCGATTATTCTCAGAAAGTCAATAACGGCTAGTTTTCAGCTCCAACTATAAAAAGGCTCAATCAAATTCAAACAATAGTGATCCAACATTTGATATTTGAGCTTACTACTGAGAAACAATCTTCTTTGAGCTTCAATTGTGTTTCATTTCATTCCCTCACACATTAAAATTTCAATTGTAATCATTTGGAGTGTGTGAGAGATTATTTGTTATTAAATCTCTTTCATTGAGTGATTGTAAGTGTTGGGAAACACTTGGGTTGAGAGATTGGGTTTAATCTCTTATTGTAAAGGTTTATTGACACCTTGGAAGTCAAGTGTAAGTGTTTGAAGCCTTGGAGGCTTGCATAGTGGAATCCTCAAGCCCGGTGTGCTTGGAGGCGTGGACGTAGGCACGGTTGGCCGAACCACGTAAAAATTCAAGTGTTTGATTTCTCTTCCCTTATCCTTTTTAATTTGAGCATTGTTGAATTTATTGCTTTTGATTTTGATTAAGACATTAGTTTTAATATTGTGCATTTTTATTGGCTTAGTTTTTAAAACCCAATTCACCCCCCCTCTTGGGTAGCCTAAATAGAATTTCACCATTAATATAACACAACCGCTTATTAAAATGATCTTTCTTAAACAAGAAGATGGAGAGAAAATCCTAATTCCAGTGGGCTACGAACATCTGCTAGACTTTTGCTTTTGTTGTAGACGTATTGGGCATAATTTCCAGGAATGTGGAGAGTATAAGGGACAGTAAAAAAATGAGCTGCCATATGGTGTTTGGATGAAGGTGATAAAAGCAAGAGGGAAAGCTAAACAAAATCGAGGCATGGAGGGATGGAGCAGAAGTTCGGGACGAAGGGAGACTAACCGAACAAGCTTAATGCAACCGACTCATCATGAATCTTCAATGTAAGGAAATGGAGAAACGGATTCGGGCATAGCAACCCGCTCGAAACCCGATAATGATAAGACAGATTAAAGAATAAAAACAGGAGGTGATGCTGAGGTAGAACAGACAGGTGAGGAGCATTTAATGCTAGCAGTGGAGGAACCAAAAGAGAAGCAAAGTCAGAGCACGAAGCAAGCGATCATAGCTGGCAATGGAATAGTTTCTGGATATCCGGGAAATCAAGCGGGAAAAGAAAATGCAAAGGAGAGGGAAAATGAGGGAGATGCGCACATGAAAGTTCGTCAATGGGATATGGGCTTTGACCATCAAACCCAAAGGGAGGGCCAAATTAGAGCCGAGGAATTAGGCAAATGGGAAAAGCGTCAAGAGGTGTGCATGAATCACTCAAGGCCCATTAGAAGGAAGTGGAAGCTGCAGGCCCGTGCTACGAATACTAAAGGAAGTTATAGACTTAGTCTAAGAGCTTCCAAATGACCCAGCAACAACCAGGCTGAACTAAGTTTAAGGCATAAGAGAATGAGACTTTCTAGCCCATTGACACCAGCAACAGAACACAGGCAATAAGCCTCACCAGCAAAGCTCAAGCTAAATTGGAAGTCATTGGCAATGGAGTGAGAGGAAATTACAGATGTAACTGCAACAGAGATATCGGCGGAGGCTAGTGATCAGCCTCGTTGGAAGCCATGAAAATCATTAGCTGGAATGTTTAGGGTCTGGGGAATACCCGAACGTTTCTAGCACTACAAAAAATTCTCCAATTGTACAGGCCTCAACTTTTATTTTTATACGAGACAAAAACAATGTTTAGGCAAATGAACCAAATCAGTAAGAAGCTAAAATTTGAGAATTGCTTTGGTGTGGACATAAGTGGTAAAGGAAGTGGGCTGGCGATGTTATGGCATTCGGAGATTGAAGTGCAAATCAAATCCTTTAGCAAACACCATATTGATGCTGAGGTGCAGGATGAAAATGGGAAGCACCTAAGAGGCATGGGTATTCATGGTCACCCCGAAGCAGGGCAACGAAGGCATACATGGACACTTTTAAGACGTTTGGCAGGTTTATCTTCTTCCCCTTGGTTATGCTTTGGCGATTTTAATGAGATATTGCATCTGCACGAGAAAACATGAGGAAAGACAAGAGGCTTAAATATGACCAGTGAATTCAGAGAGGCTATTCAAAACTGTAGCCTAAAGGATGTAGGGTATAGAGGGTACCCATTCACATGGGCTAATGGGAGGTACGAGTCATAATTTATTGAAGAAAGGTTGGACAAATTCTTGTGCAATGGGAAGTGGAGTGACAAATTCTATGATTGTGCTGCCACTCATATCCCCACATGGACCTCAGATCATTGTTCGGTTCTAATGGAGGTTCAAGAAAGAGGCAGTGGAGTACGGTGGAAGGAAAAAAAATCCACAAAGATCCATTATGAGGATATGTGGAGTACATATACAGATTGTAAAGAGATAATTAAGTAAGAGTGGAAGATCCATGGAAGTTGGAATGAAGGCAATCATATATCTTCATTTCAGAAAGTCTCCAAAACTTCAATGGCTAGGCTGAAATGGTGGAGCAAGGAGGAATTTGATGGGAGAGAAAGAAAGCTGGACGAACTGATGAATCAGATTCAGAAATTGAAACGGAGTTGTGTACAGTATGAAAAGGGAGACGAGATAAAGCAGGTGGAAAGACGAATCCATAATTTACTTACTGATGAAGAAATCTACTGGAAGTAGCGTTCACGGGCAAACTGGTTAAAAGAAGGGGATAAGAACACAAAGTACTTTCACTATAAAGCCTCAACAAGGAGAAAGAAGAATAAAATTTAGGAAATTGAAGATGGAGCGGGTAACTGGACAGACAAAGCTGCAGAAGTAGAGCATGAATTTTGTGAGTACTTTGCAAAGCTATTCATTATTTCAGAGCCACGACAGACCCAAATATCAGCAGCCCTCGAAGGAATAACTCCAAGAGTTACGAAAGCGATGATGAGCAACTAGAGCAACCTTTTATCGAGGAGGGAGTGCCCGAAGCTTTGTTTCAGATGTGCCCCATAAAAGCACCGGGACCAAATGGGTTGCCTATAGTTTTTTACCAAAAGAATTGGAGCATGGTGAAAACAGGGGTCATCACAACCTGCATTCATAATTTAAACGAGCAAGGTACTATCACTCCCCTAAACCATACTTGCATCGCTTTGATCTCTAAGGTTGGAATGCCTAGGAAGTATAGACTATAGACTAATCAGCCTTTGTAATGTAATTTATAGAATTGTAGTAAAGACAGTAGTAAATAGGCTGAAAAAATTCCTCCACCAAATAATTTCCCCAACACAAAGCGCATTCATTCCAAATAGGCTTATAACAGATAATATCATCATAGGATAGGAGTGCCTACACAAAATCAGACACAGTAAAGGGAAAAGAAATGGATTGGTGGCGTTAAAGCTTGATATCAGTAAAGCCTATGACCGTGTGGAGTGGAAGTTTTTAGAACAAGCAATGCTTAAACTAGGCTTTTCGAAGAAATGGGTAGACCTTATTATGAGATGCATAATAATAGCCTCTTTTACCGTGATTATTAATGGAGTGCCGAGAGGTTTAATCCAACTTCAAAGAGGGCTTAAAAAAGGATGCTTGCTATCCTTTATTTGTTTATTATATGTGCGAAAGCTTTTTCCTCCTTATTAGTGCAGGCGGAGCAAAAAAAACTTATTCATGGCCTATCTTTTAGCAAAAATGTAAAGATTTCCCATCTTTTGTTTGCGGATGACAGCCTTATCTTCTCTAGAGCTTCCCATGTGAAGTGTCAAAATCTGAAAAGGATATTTGACTGTTATGCTGAGGCATCAGGTCAGCTGTTCAACTTCGAAAAATCATCAATGTTCTTCAGCAAAAACATTTAAGAGGGACATGCTGCAGCTATCAAAGACATATTTTAGCTCAAGGTAGTCTCAAGGCATGAAAAGTATTTGGGATTGCTATTAATGCTTGGGAGAAAAAGGAGCAGCTTCTTCAAAGATGTAAAGATCAAAGTGCTGAGTAAAATTTCAAATTGGCAGCACAGGTTCTTCTCCTGTGGGGGTAAGGAGGTGTTAATCAAAGCGATGGCACAAGCAATCCTAGCCTATGCAATGAGCGTTTTCAAACTTCCAATGGGAATTTGTGACGATATACAGAAAGCGATTGCCAATTTCTGGTGGGGATCGAAGAAAGAAAAAAGAGGGATACACTAGGCGAGATAGGAGAAGTTAAGTCAAGTTAAGAGTTGTGGAGGGCTGGGATTTCAAGATTTCTCTAGCTTCAACCACACCCTAGTGGCTAAACAGGGATGGAGGGTGCTGCAATTTCCAAACTCGTTGGTGGCTAAAGTCTTACAAGCCAAGTACTTCAGCCAGAGTGAGTTTCTTAAGGCAAAACTAGGGTCCAATCCGAGCTTTATTTGGAGAAGCATTCTTTGGGGAAGACAAGTCATTGAGGCTGGTTCAAGATGGAGAATAGGGCACGGTGATGAGATTCATATTTACAAGGTAAATTGAATTCCAAAGCCGTTGACTTTCAGGCCAATCTCGACACCAACCTTACCATTAGACTCTTGTGTTTCAAGCTTGATTAATGAGGAGAACCAATGGGATGTAAATAAGATTTATAGCCACTTTAATCAAATGGATGCAGAACAAATTATCAGCATTCCTTTACCTCGTCAACCAAGGAAAGACCAGCTCTGTTGGCATTATGAAAAGAAGAGGCAATATAGTGTGAAAAGTGGTTATCAGGTGGCGTTGAGGTTGAAGCTTCCTACACTCCCGACAAGTTCTGGAAACTCTAGCAACCAATGGCAAACCATCTGGACTCTTGGGATTCTTGAAAAGTTGAAGATATTTATATGGAGGGCAGCTAAAAACCTTCTCCCGTTAGCTGAAAATCTGTGGAAAAAAAAGATAATTCAGAACCCCATATGTCAAACATGCAGGATCGGGATGGAGAATATATTTTATGCTCTGGTCACATGTAAGAGAGCAATGAAGATTTGGAAGCTGACTCATTTTGCAGAAGAGCTAATTGGAACAAACAGCCAGGATATAATCACCTTGCTTTAAGGAATAAAGGGTGTAAGAAGTAAAGAGGATTCAGAGATGCTAGTGGCTATTTGCTGGGGAATTTGGAACTCAATAAATCAGATGCTATTCAAGAATAAGAGGGAAGATCCGCAGATTGTGTTGACCAAAGCTGAAGCTATGGTGTATGCTTATAAAAGATCTCAAGTGTCAGCATACACTCTTATTGATACTCAAGGAAAGGTTGTGCAGCAGAGTTGGAAACCCCCTCCAGCAGGATGCTTCAAGCTAAATGTAGATGCAGCCACAAGTTTGGATAATCACATATCAGGCTTGGGGGTTATCATTAGGGATGATGCTGGGAAAGTTGTAGTTGCTGCAATTAAGGTTTCAGCCTTCTTTGGAGATGTGACCCAAGTGGAAGCAGAAGCTATGGAATGGGGTTTGCAAATTGCTAGAAGTGTAGGTCTATCGCATTTGATTGTTGAGATAGATGCGCAGGAGGTGGCAAATTTTGTTAACAACAAGCAGAGCAACATGAAGGAGATTATTTGGGTGGTGACAGAAATCCAAAGCTTAATGAAGGATTTTGATCATATTAAAATCCAGTATATACCAAAATCTTGTAATGTTATTGCTCACTCTCGAGCTAAGTTAGCTTTGGAGAGATGTGAGAATGTTGTGTGGAGGGGTTCATACCCATCAAATCTGATGTATTTATTTTCTTCGTCAGTTTAGTTGAATGCTAATCTTTCTTTTAAAAAAAAAAAGTGTGCATTGTCTAGCACGTTATTATACGTGACGGGTCACATATCACTTGATTATTGGTCGGATTATTTAACGCAAGCCAATTATTTTATGCAATGTGACACATCTGATCGAGTCTAAAAAATTATACAATAAATAATAAAATTATTTAATTTTATTACATAAAAGAAATATTCTTTTAAGAGTAAAGTTTTATAGTAAGATGTAACAGATTTATATTTTACTAATTAAACATGAAAAATTTGGGACTAAAAAATAAAAGGAGTGTTGTAAGGATTTCAGACGGGTGTTAAACGCTCGACTTTAAGTATTTATGTTCTTGGGCTTATTGGAGCCCAAAAACGAGTGAACTCACCGGAGTTAGGCCGAGTTACGGATGAGCCAATACGCCGAACTTTTATTACTACCAAAAGCCACGTACAAAATCTGATTCAGAGAACTTTTACAGCAGAGTTCGCTCGGTCTCGCGCTTTTGGTTTCTGATTCGATCAGAAAATCATGCAATCAATAGAAAATCTGGTGACCCAAATCCAAGGGCTATCAAGCAACGCATCAGATATCACAGCCCTTAAAGATTACTTGAAAGCAGCTGAAGATTTGCTCCGCTCTGAGTCGACTCGCTTGCTGTCGTTTCTGGACCAGCTCGACCCCTCCAAGCACTCCCTCGGTTACCTTTATTTCTTGTAATTACTTCTAATAATTCTAACATTAACTTTTAATTATTATGCTTGTGCATTGTGTTAGGATTTTATAATTCGAGGGTTTGCTTTTACGTTATTGTTGGTTTTGAGATAAAGAAAAAAAGTTATTGTACTCGTAGATTATTCTATGATTTTTAACTATTGTATGACGTATAAAGGTTTGTTTTGTTTAATTGCTAGTTTAGATAAATAAAGTCTTTTGGATGCAGAGAAATCAAGTAGATGAGCATGATTTTTTTTTTCATTTTATTTTTAGGCTTTATAGGAGAAAAGAAAATGTATATTTTTAGGAATATTGACTAGTGTTTACCTAGGCTTTTTATCAAAAATTGAGGAGTGTTTTTTGTTAAAGAGTTTTGAGATTAGTATCATTCAGTGAAAGATTATTATTTCCTGATGGGTTTTGAGTATTGTAAGGAGTTAATTGTATGTGTTTTGTGGGGACAGAGAGCCATGTATGCATGGTTCGATTACGAAAGAGCGAGCAAACACACTGGTTCCAATCATTGCTCAATTCATTACTTCTTGTTCTGTGGAGCAGATTCGTTATGTGCCAGATAAGTGTATGGATCTTTTAATTTGAATTGAATTGTGCTTCACATTGTTGTATCTTTGACTGTTAGTTGGCGATTGGCATTATTGAGATAATTCTTTTGTTGTGTGTGTTTGTAGTCATCAATGTTTGTAAGAGGTATAAGGATCATGTGTTGCTGCTTGAAGCACCCATCAGAGGGGTGGGTCCAATGCTGACCGCTATCCGCAAGATTCAGTCCTCCACTGAGCATTTGACTACTTTGCATCCAGAGTTTCTTCAACTTTGTTTATTGGCTAAGTGCTATAAAGCTGGTCTTTCTGTTCTCGAGGATGACATTTATGAGATTAATCTGCCAAGGGACTTTTTTCTGTATTGTTATTATGGGTAGGTTGCTCTTGATGCTTGGTTTTTATTTTTATTTCCTTGAACACTTTTGTACTTCAGTACTTACATTATAATGAGAGATATATTTTCTGTGGCTTTTGTCTTGTTTCATTTGACACTTTTCTTCCCTTAGCTTCCCTGTAGCTTTCTATGTTTTGTTTTAGATTTCTTATTTTTTATGCCCATGCACGGCAAATCCTCATGTTTCCCTAGGCACTTACTACATGGAAGTTTTTAATTTAATCAAAATTTATACTGAATAACTGCATTTGTACTGACATCGTTTTACCCGATCAATTTGTGCAATGGATAAGCTAATTATCTGTAACTGGTTGCTGCTTTCACTTGGATTCTCCTCGGGCAGATCAAGCAATATTGGCTTGGCTGGTATAAGCTACATGGAACATCTACTAGTGAAAGCAATTACCTTATGGAATATATAATTGAGATAAAACTGTCTGTCTTTTGTGATAACTCGGTATTTCTGATTCCATCTTACCGTAGAAAACATGTTATCGTAAGTTTAATGACTGCAAATTATGGGCTTTTCACATATGATGTTGTAAGACAGACATCACTTGTTTTAGTCAGTGGTGATTGATGGTTATTTTGAGTAAGCATCAGGTGGCCAGTTCATTACATTGAATGTTGTATTGTCTTGATATTATGTAGATTTATTTAATTCAAAAGAAATATTTAATCAAATTTTAAGAGTTACTTATGTTTTGAGGTTTGAATGTTCTCTTGTTCAATCTTCTTGACTATGATTTCTGACCGTGTTTCATTTGACAGTGGGATGATATTCATTGGGCAAAAGCGCTTTTGGAAAGCTTTGGAGCTTCTACACAATGTGCGTCACTTTCCTACATTGCAGCTCGCACATAATTGCTCATCACTAAACATTGCCTGTGTGATAGAACAAATTCTAATTTCTTTAGTTGTCTTTCAGGTAGTGACTGCTCCTATGTCCAGTATCAATGCTATAGCTGTTGAAGCTTACAAAAAATATATATTGGTTTCCCTCATTCACCATGGACAGGTACGCTATGCTCTTTTCTTTTGCCTCTCTACTTGACATTTTTATGAATTTGACTGGAGAAGCTTGTTAAAAGATTACTTGGCAAAAATAATTTCCAGTTTAGAACCTTATTTGTAGAACTGATCAGTGTTTATCGAAATGGATATACTGATTTGATAAATATTAAAATTCTTGCAAAAGGCAGAACTAGTAAATCGGCAACTTTTAAAATTAATTACACTCAGCTATTTTTAATTTTTCTGGAAAAGATCTAGACAAGTGTTAGCTTGGATAAGTTCATCTTGCATTCTATTTCTCGTAACATCATTTGAGATACATCCACTTACATTTTTTGTAATTTTGGTGACAGTTCTCTCCCACCCTCCCTAAGTACACTTCTTCAGCAGCTCAGAGGAATCTAAAGAATTTTAGTCAGGTAAAGCCTATATATGTTAGCATTGTTATGAATGTTGCTACTCTTTGGTTTTCATGTTTTATTTTTTACATCTTTTTGATGCATCAATTTATTAATTTTATGACAAAAACATGGATTACAAAAATCCTTATCTGACGAGATCATTTTACTATCTTTCGAATGGCATAGGATGCTTGCAATTTTTTAGTCCTCAGTTACAATGTGTCTGCCTGACAATCACTAACTCTGTTACTGGTCAGATGACACTTTTAGCTATATAAATATTATATTTTTTGTTATTAGATGTCCTGATGATAACTTTCGTGATTCTTCATGCCACGACAGCCCTTTGAGAAAAATAAGATGGATTTATTGTTTTCCATGCTTTCCCCTTACAAAATGAGATAAACCATATATGCATGACATAGAATTATGACAGACGTTATGGGTTGGGAATTATGCAGTTTTCTTTGAAATTTTGGTCTGTACAATGGCAAGGAAGTAATCACTTAGACTACATTAATGATCTGGGCAGGCGATAAGTGATATGGGGCATGATTTTCTGCTATTTTTGAAGACATGTATTTAATGGAATTTTTGTCATTAAGGGACAAGAAAAGTCTGTTATATATGGAGTCGCAGGTGAGCCTGACTTATGTGTGGGGATATCTTGCATCTGGCAAGTAGGATTCTTCTTTAATGTTTCTAAAATGAGATTGTCCTTTGTGATTTTTTCATTGAATACATTGAACTTGAACCTGCTGCAGTAAATTCATTAAACATCTCTTGTTCAATAAATTCTTTTGGTTTACAAACTTAGTGGAAAGAATGGTTTACAAGCTTAGTGGAAAGAATGTACCTGCTGCAGTAAATTCATTAAACATCTCTTGGTCTGTAGAAGGCAAATGTTATACATGCAATTCTTTTGGTTTACAAACTTGGTGGAAAGAATGTATGTAATCTATGTTTCTGCTATTATGCATGCACCGGTTCCTTAAATTGTTACTTTTGTGCTTGAACAGCCCTACATGGAATTGGTTAATACCTACAACACTGGCAAAATTGCTGAGCTGGAGACATATGTTCAGACAAACAGGGAGAAATTTGAAAGTGTGAGTCATCTTTTATTTTAATTACTCTTTATTTTTTCTTTTTCCTTTTAATGCTTGCTCTCTTTGGCTTCCTTGGTTATTAGAGCCTTTGGGTTTTTTCCAGGACAACAACCTTGGGCTGGTGAAGCAGGTAGTGTCATCCATGTATAAGCGAAATATCCAGATATTAACCCAGACGTATTTAACTCTTTCCCTGCAAGATATAGCTAACACGGTGCAACTAAATAGCTCTAAGGAGGCAGAAATGCATGTGCTTCAAATGGTACCTTTTGAAGTGAATTTGTCATATCACTGAGGTTGCATTTTTATATTTAATGGCTGTACTGTTAACAAATTTTGTCAAGTTTCAGATACAAGACGGTGAGATCTTTGCAACAATTAACCAGAAGGATGGTATGGTGAGATTCCTGGAGGATCCTGAACAATATAAAACATGTGAGATGATTGAGCATATTGACTCATCAATTCAGAGGTATGGATGTCATAGAGAATTTCAGTAGGAATTCTTTTGAAATTCAGTCATTTCACAGAAATTAGCTTCATCAAAAGAAACTCTGATTAGTAACCTATATTTATCTGATCAGTGATGTCTTTTTTCAACTTTTGCTATTTTAATCTTCCCATAGATGATTCTGCAAGAAGTATTATGAAACGATAAGTCAATGTCTTGGGCGGAAATCAAGCATACTGCTTGCTAGTTACCTTATCTTTACTCGTGGACAAAATATGGCATGGCTACTATGGTAATAATATTATTTGTTTTATTTTCTCAGGATAATGTCACTGGCAAAGAAACTAACTGCAATGGATGAGCTTATATCATGTGATCCTTTATACCTTGGAAAGGTGAGAATATGATTTCTGTTCTGTAAAGATTTTAGCCTGTATATTTAGGAATCAATGATCAGCTAACAAACTACTTTTGCACATTCAGGCTGGAAGAGAGCGACAGAGATTTGATTTTGATGATTTCGATAGTGTTCCTCAGAAGTTCAACATATGAGACAAGAAGTCCTGAAATCTAATCCGAGTAAAAGAAGACGAGGATGATCCTAGATCTGTTTTGTTGGTTTCACTGCCTTTTGTTTCTCCCTCTCGTCTGCTTGTTCCAGGATATGCAAAATTTCTGCAATTTTGATCCCTAGTGTGAGGTTAATATATGTGATGGAAAACCCTGTTCAGCCATGAACTAGTTATGATCTATGTTATTAGTGTTGTGCTCTTCTCAATGCTCTGTTAGATCGAACCGTCCGCCTTTTTTGTGCAAGATACTGGTCTTGTTGTGACTCATTCATTAGAAGATGAAGTCGTGTATTTCTTGTTCAAATGACAACTGCAGCAGTTAGAGGCTTAGAGCTGCAGAGTGAATCATGTTTTCCGTTGGGGAGAAGAAATATGACATTAGTAATGTGAATACACAGGCATATTGCCTAACATGTCTTGGTATGATGCACATCTGTTCGATTCCTGTTGTCATGACGAAGTAATGATGCATGTCTAACTGATGATTGCAATGGTGAGGGAAAATGGTGCAATCACTTCGCATTCAGAATACCTCCGATTGGTTAGCTTTTAAAAGTTGAAATTAACTAGGGCTAACCTGGGAGGAAGCCCTGTAAATTTCACTTGATAAGAAATTCACACTGTCCACAAAGATGTCATAAAGCATAACCATGAACAGCTGGCAAAATGGCTCACCGGGGGTTGTGTTTGCGTTGGGCTAGTTTTGTAATTGTGTCAATTTTACGTTGATCTAAATATGATCAATTTAATAATTGTGTTAAAATATTAAAATTTAAATCTAACACACAAAAAATAAATGAGTTATCTAATAACTTACTTAATATATATATATATATATATATATGTATGTTTTTCAATATTTTACATATTTATATTATTGAAGTTTTAAATATGTATAAAATTTTATAAATGAAACAATGTACATTTGTTCATCCTTTCAATAAAAAAAATTTATATCAAATATTTAAATTTTGATAAAAAAAATTTACAAATTAATTTAGAATAAAAAATATAATTGTATTATTAATCGAATAAATGAATTAAAAACTTTAATCCTAATCCAACACAAAAAAAAAAAAAAAAACAATATCAATCAAAACCCAACCCATTTAATAATTATGTTAAATTTAACAATCAATACCTATTTATTCATATAAGATAATTGAGTTGAATCAAATTTTTCGGTATAACCATGTACTATCTTTCACTTACCAATTGATCAGATTCAGAACTAGAAGGGCAAAAAGAAGAATGGTATATTTAACCATGCTAACTGCTAGTTTCATATATCTAAAACAAAAGTTCTTTTACAATGAATCAAGTATACAGGAGAATCAAATTTCCTAAGTGGAAGTAAGCCAAACTACAGAATCACTACTGACAACCATGTTTAAAAAGAATCTCGAAAAGAACAGACAAATGAGCCGGTACAAGATGTACATGGAGGGGGCACAAGAAACAGCCCCCTTCTATAAAATTTTCAACTAGCTGATAAAAAAGTAGAACACACAAGGAATATATGCAAACACAATATTTTTTTTTCAATAAAAAGAAGAAAATTTTAATTAATTAACCTTAGCGCTTCTATCTTTACATAACATGTGCCATTCCTGGAGAACGGCTGCCTGAAGGGCCAGATGCTCAGCCTCCTCTGCTGTTAACTTTGACAGAGTTGAAGGTCCCTTGGTTTTACCATCTTCCTCACCGTCTTCCTTATTTTTCTTTCTATCCTCATTATCTTCTTCTTCCTCCTCATTCTCTTCTTCCTCATCAGTTTTTGGTGTCTTTTTTGGTCGGGCTGCCTTCAGTAATGCTATCCGTTCCATCGAGATCCTAAGCCTCTCAGCAGCAGCTGCCTTCACTTCATCCTCTGGCAGATACTCCACACCCCCATCAGTAAGGTCATCCAACCAGCCTTGTAGGTCTGATCCAATCTCCTTAGTGATTGATGAATCAGAAGCTCGAACAACAAATTTGCACATCATAGTTGTTGTCTCGTCACCGAGGTCAACATTTCTGCTTACTTCACTGGCTCCAAAAATCATCATGCCCACAAAGCCACCATACCAAGTTTTTGCAGCATAACAAAGCTGTTTCAAGTTGGCAAATTATACGGTAATTTAAGTAGGATAACTTTGAAAGGCCCTGGATTATACTTGTAATGGGTACCAGGGAAAAATACTAATATTAATAATAATACAGAGCAATAAACACATTTCATGAAAGCATAAACTATTTGACATTTGACTGCAACCCCAAATTACTAACACTTAAAGCAACTTTACTCATAGAGAACAAGAAATATCAATTATTTAACAACTCTCCTTGCTGTTTCAGATGCTTTGGCAGATTCAATAGCGAGAAAACTTAAGCCCAAATGAGATTCCAGTTTCCCAAATAACAGGTTTTAACCAAAAAGCCCAGGCACAAAAATGATATTTATCACACCATAAAGAACAAAATGGAAAGACTCAAAATATAAACATCAAGGCATCCTACCTGAAATCCAGCCACTGCCTGGATAATGTGTGAACAAACTACATGGAAGGGCTTGGAGGACAAGGATTTTAGACCGCTGAAAAAGGGAGACGTCCCGTACTGCTGTGCAGCAGTAGCCTTGAAGCCACTTCCTTCATAAATATAGGTACCCGTGTACTCTACTATAGCTGGTAAACTGGGCCATAGTCTGAAAAATTCAACGGGTGATATTTTATGCGGCAAAAGAAGTTCTGTCAATGGAATCTTGTACGGCTGACACCTCAAAATCACAGGTTCTCCAAGTTCTGGCCGTGCGCTTCTCTTTTGTCTCATAATTTGCGGATCCTCTTCAGCATAATCACCTTCATAATCTCCTATAGCACCACTTCCATGGAATGGGTAATATAAGACTTGAACCCAAAAGGCACACCTCTCGAAATGGGAAACACCCACTGTCACACTGCAGATTACCGGATCCTGTGAACATATCACAAAGTAAATAGAACATGAGATCTCAAAGTGAAATTATGAGATTTCACAGAAAAAGAAAAAGAAAAACCAACACATATCTACAGAGAAGAAAAACCTGTGAAACAAGATTTCGCAGTTGCCGAACTGCTTGAGGAGACCCATTCATAAAATACAAAGCACCAGATAACCCAACCCGAATATCCACTCGATTTAATTCAAGCTCAGTCAAATTTAAAACCTGCAACAATAGGCAATTCAAAACGACAGTATTGTCAACATGATCTCAAGCCATTATCCGCGACAGAGAATATCCTAATACTGACAAAGACTATATTATCGGGGAAAAAATTGTGGGGACAATCATATTGATTGGATTAAGATCCACTAAATCTAGAAGATTAAGCTAATATGAAGTGGTCGAACAAAAATATTTAAACTCAAAAACATTCCTTTGTGTGCATTCACAAAATCAATTAGCAAACCGAACACATGGATGCAAACACATAACCGACTTGTGTCTTATATATATAATTCAATTAACTGACTTCTAGTTACAGTTTCAAGAGAAATCAATGGACAACATCTATTCAAAATTAGTTCATAGCCAGAGTTAAAAATAGATAATATTAACTTGAAAGTAGTTCATGATTCATGAGTACAAGTTAAATGGGTTCTAGTTACTGTTCACTTCCACTATTACAATCAACCGTCCAATTTTTATGATCAATTTTTTTACTCCTTTAATGGAAAAGGAGAAATACATTGCAGGTTATATTAATTTTAATGAAAATCTTTGATAAGGGACTGGTTTTGCATGTAAAGAGAAGCTACAAGCGAAGATATTTATAAAGAATAAAACATACAAGTTAATAAATCTTAACCTTTAAATGCAGGGTGATCTTTCCGTCACTTGAGTCTGCCAAATGATATGCTTCAACATAGCATGGGTCGCTACTGCCAGTCAAAGTATATACAGTTGGAGAAGCCTTCAGTGATGTAGCGTCAATTCCTTTTGTCAGCAAAAGAGTTAATTCACTGGGGTTCGGCCTCCAGAGCTCCAGTATTGCCTTGTGAACCAAGCCTTCCAGTTTTCTATCTTGAGCGCCTGATGCTTCATAAAACTGAACAGTGAGTTTGTGGTGGCTAAATGGGTAATCTCCTCTGGCTTCATTGACACAAGCCCACCTGAAAAAGGAACATGATGTAGCTTAGTAATGCAACCTCAAAGATGCAGCATAACTGCAACAGCTGAGGTTAAAAGAGCATAATGAATTAACTACATCTGCCAACAAAAGCATCCTAAACAAGGAAAAACCTATGCAAAAAAATAATAAAAATAAAACTTTTTATAAGCGAAAGTCATAATTCATGCAGGAAAGTAAGTATAACAAAGGAAATTATGCCTTGAATTAATTTGATACTTTTACTTTCCATCATTAGCAGATTCAGGTGGAAAACAGAGCTAGAAACACTCCTTAATGTGTTAATATATATTAATTATGCAGCCCATCATAAATTCAGAGTTCAACTCAACTCAGGCAGACATGAAAATGGGCAAGGTAGCCATATTTAGGTCTATGGACTGCAGACATTACAGAATGGCAGGTATGAGAGGTAAAAAAGAAAATCCATCATCACATGCTTCACTATCTAGAACAAGTAACATTATCAGCAAAAGTCAGCAATTATACAATAACATCTGATGTTCTACTCACTTGTTTTCCGGGTGACTTGAAGCATATTTAATTCTCTGCAAAATCAAACGGGACTGATGCTTGTTGACAGAATCAGCCAAAGTACTGTTTCTGAACTCCTCTAGCTCTTTCGTTAGCAACTGCCCTGCCCGAGGGTTACGAGATCCCAGCCTCTGAGCAGATATAAGAACTGCCTGAACATCTTGAAGCCTATTTGATGTATTCGCAGATGAATCTACATTGAATAGGACTTTATGGATATTTGATACGATCATGTTCAGAGGATCCTCGGGGTCATCAGCAAGAAGTGGATCCAAACCTTCCAAATCTATGTGTTCTGCAATAGCCCAAATAAGGCGGGCTGACATTCTTGGGGTATTCACCTGTCAAATGCACAAATGTATATCATGAAAAGGGTAAATTAGCAGAAGATATCAATATTAATTTTACAGAAAGTGAAAACATAGCTGCAAAAGGAAAAAGTGGGTAAAGGAAGAAATAAACAAAAGAAATTGTAAAATCCATTTCAAAAAAAAAATACAAATTGATGACAGCATTTTCCCAAATTAACAAATCAAAAAGGCCCGACATGTCAATCTGAAAATGAACAGATACGCTATGGCTGGTTATCATAGCACCAAATTTAATTATCACAAATCATGATTTAGTGTGCAATCAGCACAATGACCATATAGCCATATATGTAACTCAATAACAGCAGACATACCTCATGTAGATCTTTGACAAGTTGACGCTGCATATTTTGCAATCTAGTCTCGTTCAAGATTTGATCCTGTGAAGCACCATCTTTTACTCTTTTTACACCTCCTCTGGTATCATATATATGACATAGCCTCACAAGCAACTTCAAATAGCAATCGATTGCATAAGTACGACCATCACAATCCCATTTAACACAAGGTCTACACACTTCCACGACCTCCAAAGCTGGTTCTGTCCAGTTTAGTGCACCATAACCAGTTCCATATGCCAAGGCTCCAATCACTCTGCTCTCCATTCCTGAGTTCTTTTGTTCTGGCAAAGGTAGGGACAACTGGAAGCAACTTTCTACCAGCGATGCCACTAATTCTTCCCTAAACAAGCTTTTACTCGTTATGCTATTAAGGTCATCTCTTATCCTTGGATCCTCAAAAAGAGAAGCAATATCAGTTCCAGGAAGAGGCTTCTGACCTCTTCGGACACTTTCCTTTGCAAAAAGGTCCACACAAAGAGCTGTCCGACAAATACAGGCTAATGCATGCATGCGATCAGATTCTGCTCTCAAGTTTCTTACCATAAGAAGCAGCCTCCTAAACAATGAAACCTTCAAGCACAAAATTCAAAATCAGATCATGCATACACCTAATTAACTTTAGTTACTGCCACAATCATCCACTTCTAACCACTCAACACCATCTTTTGTTTCTCATTCCTATAAAGTTACTAAAGAGCTGTCATTTCACACTTTGAAGCCTACTAATGAAAGTTAAACACAACATAACATTGAAATGAATACATTCGAGCTACACACTCACCTCATCTAGTGAACATTCTTTAACAAATCAAAGTTGCCACATTTCATCAAAGAACAAACGTTGAATCTATCATATCCTATTCATTAGTTCCCTTGCATGGAAATATAAATTGCAACAACAATCAAATACAAAAATGAAAGAAGTAAAAGAGAACATCAACCTGCAAATGAAGATCTAACAGATGTAAATTCGTAACAACAGCCCTAACAATACTCTCTCTGGCTGATGAGAACTCCTGACGATCCCAAAGTGTCAAAATTGCAATAATCGACTGCGAAGCCCACTCAGTCTTCCCTCCAGGCACATCAGCCAAATACAACATGTTAATACCCACTTCAAAAATCACCGCTGGATCCAATGACGACGCCAAGAATGGAACCAAATGTGTCACCACATCAGAAACACCAACTAATTTCTCTGCATTCGAATCTACTTGACTGCCATTAACTCCATTGGAGTCCTTTGACAATCTTCTAATCACATCCACTCTCCCAGAAGCCACAGCTTTCACTGAGTAAACAATCGGAAACACTGTTGCCCTGAAACTCTCTATCGGTAACACCAACGAGCGTGCCATTAACGCGTTTCGTTTTTTCCACACGAAATTCACCATCGCGGATACCCAATTGGATCGAATCGCAAGTGAGTTTTCACTATCCACAAGCTTGTCCCCAGCTAATCTACTCATTCGTTTCGATTCGAATTCTTGAAACAGTCTTCCGACGGATTCAAAAGCCACCTTCGAAACATTGTCGGATCTGTCGAGCATGTTTTGGCCGATACGTGTCCACCAAATTGACACCTTGTCTAACAAGTTCACGTTGTTTTCACACAGCGTGACTAAATCATCACGTGCGAGAATACAACCTAGAGTTTCAGTGATGGAGTGGCGGAGGTTGTCAGACGGAGAGTCGAAGCAACCAGATATCTCGGCGTTGGCATCAGAGATGAGTTTGGAGAGGGCGTAGGAAGGGATGGCGGCAAGGATAGATATCGCAGCGGCGGTGACGTCGGGGTCAGGGAAGTGGAGATCGGAGCGGATGCCGGAGCAGACGGAGTCCCAGAGATCGGCGGTCAAGCGAGAGCAGCGAATAAGGTCGAAGGAGAGTTTTTTGCACACGGCGGAGGCGGGAGCGGCGACGATTTCTTCCACTGCGGTTTTGGCGATGACTGAAATGTCGCGGCCGGCGGCGGATTGTTGAAGAGCTTGAAGGAGAGCGCTGGACTGGCGGAGAGCGTCATTGGAGCGGAGGTCCGCTTGGATCTGAGCAAAAAGGATATCCATTTCAATGGGATTCAAGCTTGAAAAACAAGAGCTAATTAATTAATATAATGGTTTTGCTATAATTTGAACATGCACAAGTTCATCATTTCCCTCTGGTGCTAATACACACAGATCATCACAACAAATCGAGTCTACTGCTAGCCTTGCAGCGATGCGTCTGTTTTCCTTTTTTTTTTTGTTTTTCAATTAAAAAGATTCTCCAGATATCGGAATTGGGCCTCCACTGGGTCGGACAAAAATTGATAGACTTGGCAGTCCAGCGGAGAAATAAAACCGGTCCAAATTCATTTGTTTAAGGATAAATTAGTGTGTAGAGCTTTTAACACCCCTATAAATTTCTTGAAACATCCCTTATGATTTTTTTTCTAAAATACCCTCAATTTAATTTATAAAATACAAATCTGTAAATCAAAATTAACAATCTTTCTGTAAACTTCACCCTATAAAAAGAATATTTATTTTAAGTTTTTATTTACATAATGCATAAGACCCTAAAATCTTAAACTATTTTCTTTTTATTACATAATTTATATTTCCATAACTCTAAACACTTACAAGATTCTTAAAATTTTTTTATCTAAAATTGAAAATATAAATATAAATTATGAAACAAGGGATATAAAAAATTAAAGGGGCATTAAAAAGGCCTACTTTAAATTGATGTCTACTAAATCCAATGGCAAACTTTCTCTTTTGGGAGCTCGTAGTCTCTAAAAGAAATTTTATACATAGTCGATATCTCGTCAATATCAAGGAGAATTTACATAAATTGCCCAAAAACTTTTAGATTCTTTGAAATTTACAATGATAAGATGACTGACAATCTAATTCTTGTTCAATGATGACAATTAGGTGGCACTTCATTATGATAAGTGTGTATCCTATTACAAGTCCTCATTACCCAATATACGTTCTCCTTGCTTGAAGCTTTCGTTGCTTAAATATGCAATCTGCATGATTTTGAAGCACAATGGGCATTGAATTATATATAATTAATATTGGTCTTTCTAATTTTTTTACTAGTTAATTACAAATTTTTTAACATAGTTACCAACACAGTTCTCAACAAATTACCATCTCAACAAATTATAACCATAGCACTCTCAATAAATCACTAAGCTTATGAAACAAATTTCATTATATATAATTACAAAAAGAATCATAAATTATAATCTCACCACTCTCAATAGGAGGGTTGTGTTATATATAGGCTTTGATTTAGTGAATGATGGGTGCATCCACATTTTTGTTACCACATCTATTAAAATTTTGAGCTAAGAGTTAGTCATGCCCAAAACTTTAACTTTGTATAGAGCAAGTGACTCCATCCTTGATAATCGAGGGTAGGTGTTATTAATAATGATGTTAATGCAATAGTGTTACTCTCTAATCCACTACAACAATGATTTTAATGATGATAATGACATTGCACTAGCTAATGTTAAAGAAGAGCTATTATCATTAGTGATGTCGTTGCAGCATTATTATTTTACATTTTAATACAATGATAATCCCATTGATGACACCAATAATACACCAATGGATAGTGCTTTTATGGAATCATACCATAGTTCTATTGATGATAGTGATGACAGTTTTTCTGATAATCCAATTGACGATGGGAATGACAATCTTTTTGATACTCATATTAATATTGGGGATAATGGTCATTTTGGTAGTCCTATCAATGATAGGGATGATGTTCATTATGAGGGTATAATTGGTGAGAAAAACAATTTGCCTTACTTTTCAAACAACCATGAACCTCGGCAAAGTCGACCTATTACTCTAAGACCATATTCCAACAAGCTAGCAATTGATTGCCTTGTAAGTATTGCTTTAGTTTTACTTTCATACTTGGTTGCTCTAGATTTGATTAGAAGTTGTGGTTTCGGTGACATTTGTATGGATAAATTGTTTAATGGCAAGTATAATTTAATATTACAAGTGTACAAAGTTTTCTTCAGAGATAAATATGATTTTATAGTTACAAAGTCCACAACAACACATTTCAAGGCCCATTGTGCTTAAAAATAATGCAAATTGCATATTTGAGCAATGAAAGCTTCAAGCAAGGAGAATGTATTTTAGGTAGTGATGACATGTAATAGGATACACACTTATTATAATGAAGTGTCATCTAGTGGTCATCATTGAACAAGAATTAAGTTGTCAGTTATTTTATCATTGTAATATTCAACGTCTTCTAACCTTTAAGGAAACATAATTTCAAGTGGCATTGGAAACTTCTGCCATTGAGTCTTAAATCAACATTTTTTTATGACAAAGGTCTATTTGAGCTAGTACTTAGTGATTGTCTTATAGGTTCATTGGAATGAATACCTGTATATAGAAAAAAGTGAATTTATTGTGCACACATCACATCAACTTCCACGAATGGTTTGATTATGTGTCTTACCACCCATGAATGTAGTTATTAATCTAATTATACTTTAATGAATTAAGATCACATTTACGTCCATTCCATAAATTCCTTAAGCTAATCAACATATTACATAAAAATAAGTGTTATGTTTATTATAAGAAATTAATGTAGTGGCTATAAGTTTTTGTAAATTTATTACCTAAAAAAGACATTTATATGCATTTCATGTTGATATAAGGCATTATTAGGATACGGCCTTTACTTCTCACTTATCAAGTGAAAGTACTAGTGGATATGTGCTATCAATTAGAAATCCTTATCGTATTTAAATTAGTTTTCTTATTGTCTAAAAATTTATTATTCCTTTTTTATTAGTTTAGAAATTGGTTTTCGTTTTTCTTTATGGTTTAGGATAATTACTGCTTGTATAAATAATCATCTCTCGTAGCCTTTGAAAGTAGATTTGGGTTCAATAATATTTTCAATTATTAAAGCTTTATGTGAGTTTTTGAGTTTAGTTTTCGGTATTCTGTGGAATCAACAAGTCTTAACTTTCTAAATTTATAGTATTTTATTTTGGTTTTCTCAAAAATCAAACGAATATTTAAACATTAAACTTCCATTGCATTGGTTTGGTGTCAAAGCTAAAAGCTTAATTCTTAACTATCCTTAACACATACTCTTTTCTCTTGTTTTTTCTAAAAATGTTTATCTTTATAAAAAAAAAAAAAGCTGAACCATCGGATCGTAATGCACCAGCCATCGCCAGTAGCTGTTGATGAAAATATTCCATTGTCGATCTGTCCATACTCGCCTTTGTCTGAATCAAAAGAGCCATCGACCATACCCCATCCATCAAACTCCCTTTTCTACCATTTTAGTTGCTCGAAAACAACTAAAGCAATCGTGATAGCCACTCGTCACTTTCCACTGTGAGTTGGCCAACAGTACCACATCAATCAATTACTCTCAACCAGCACAACCTTCATATTCATCACTGTCAATCAACCTGCCAATTGCTAGATATTGAAGCCAATACAAAATTGGCTCTGGTATCTTTAATTTTTAGTTAAAAAACCACTTTTTAGAGAAACTATCACCACTATTATACTCATTGACTCTAAATCTTTTATATCCACCCATCCTTGCTTGATTATGACTATCCTCACTTGTAATCCAAAATTTTATACAATCGTTTTATCTTGAAATTTACTCAATTATTAATTTAACCCTTTACCTTTTTAAAACCCACACATTCTCATAAGTTTCAAGTTAACCTTACCTTATTAAGAAAATGCTTCCAAGAAAAGCCTAAGGGTATTATGCCTTTCACTGAGCAACTTATGACTAGGATGATGTTTATAGGGAAGAACATATGGTTGACATAGTAGCCATGACTAATATGTTAACTGCACAAATAGCAGAGCTACTCGTTTAACGTCATCGTACACCAGAACGTGAAGACAAATCAAATGAAAACTTC
Source organism: Luvunga scandens (assembly GCA_030449905.1). Lineage (NCBI taxonomy): Eukaryota > Viridiplantae > Streptophyta > Magnoliopsida > Sapindales > Rutaceae > Luvunga > Luvunga scandens. The sequence goes on along the minus strand of JASUUG010001122.1, from coordinate 544,406 downwards.
TTTAACCCATTCTTCAGATGTTAACATAGAATTAAGTCTACTAATGATAGAAAATGGGAATCTAGATTGATAATTGACGTACTTGATTCCAAAAAGAGGTCTAGTTAGAAGAATTGTTGGATTGAATTAATACTATTGAGCAAGTTTTGAATACAAAGAAGTCTTTGATAATAAACTAGTCTCGCTTGCTACAACTCGATTTCGTAAAAGGGAATCAGCTTGGTGGTAACAAACAAAAGTCACAATAATGAAGTAAGGCAAAATGAAGATTAAATCTTGGGAAAAGTTGAAGAAGCACTTGTGTGATGTATTCTTGCCTCACAATTATGCTAATCTATTATACCAACAATTATAAAATTTGTGGTAAGGTAATTGATCAGCCGATGATTACAACACATAATTGCGCAGGTTGATAACACACAATTAGTTAATAGAGATAGAAGAACAACATGTTCCTTGCTATACTAGGGGTCTGTGATCACAGTTTCAAGACTAGTTGAATTTACTTGATCTATACTCTGTGTTAGAAGCACACCAAGAAGTTCTACAGTTGGAGAAACAATTTAGATGGCGTACTAGTGACTCAAACTTTTGGAATTTTCCAAATGTTGTTCATAATAATTCAAATTTGACTTCTTAATTTCGTAATTTCACTCATTCAAATCCTTCAAATAAAACTAATAAATATAGTGAAAGTGGTCAAAGCAGCAAGACCCAATACTAGAGCTTGAGAATAAGTTACTTTAATTCTAGAGGAAATGGACACCGAATGACAAAGTTTAAAAAGGAGGGAAAGAATGGTAAAGACTTATTCATAGACACTGAGATAAGTAAAGAGCACCAAGAAGAAGAAATTACAGAACCAATTTTTGATACTAATAGTAGTGCACAATTCGTTAAAGAACATGGTGGTAATACTCCAATGTTGATAGTAAATCGAGCATTCTTCACTCATAAAAGAAAAGACAAAGACAAAAACAAAGACAAGTGGTACATCAAAATATTTTTTAGACTACTTGCAGAATTACGGGAAAAGTATATCATGTGGTCATAGACTTAAATGATTGGGAGAAATTTACTTTAGAAAAAGTTGTAACTAAACTAAACTTAAAGACTAAACCTCATTAAACTCCATATAAATTCACATGGTTGAAGAAAGGAAAGCAAGTAACAATATCTAAATATTGCTTAGTTTATTTATCTATTAGATTAATATATAAAGATCAAGTTTGGTGTGACATTGTGGCTATCGATGCTTGTCATCTATTCTTGGGTAGACCTTAATAGTATGATCAAAATGAAGCCTATAATGGAAAAAGAAATACCTACAGTTTTTTGTTTAACAACACTAAGATTTTTCTTTTAAATACTAAGGAGATCACTCTTAAACAAGATCTAGTCAATTCTTTATTAAATAAGAAGTAGTTTGTAAATGTTATAACAAAATTGAAGATGGTCTATATTTTATTGGAAAATGGAGAGCCATAATAATTTAAAGGTATCAGAAGCTGTGACACTTATTATAGAGGAACTTAAGATTTATTCCTTAATGTGTTACTAAAAGGTTTACCATCTCTCAGGGATATACAACACCAAATTGATTTGGTACCAAGTTCTATATAGCGAAATCGATCTCATTATCGTATAAGTCGTATGGAACATGAAGAATTGAAATGTAAAAAAGAAGAGCTATTAAGAGAGGGATTTATTCATGAAAGTCTGAGTCTTTGTACAATCACTGTTTTATTAACTTTAAACAAATATGATTATTTGAGAATGTGCATGGACAATCGAGCTATCAATAAAATTATAGTCTAGTATCATTTTTTAATCCCTTGATTAGATGACTTATTAGATCAAATCAGTGAAACGATAAAACTTGATTTCAAGAATGACTACCATTAGATTCTGATATGGCCTAGAGATGAATGGAAAACAGACTTTGAAACTTGCAAAGGTTATACAAGTTGTTAGTAATGCTATTTGAATTATCCAATGCACCGAATAATTTTATGCAAGTTATTAATCAAGTAATTCATCCTTTCACTAGAAATTTTGTGAATTTTTTTTCTTTGATGATATACTTATATATAGTACCAATTATGAATTATATTTGCAACATTTAAGAGAAGTATTTTTGGTTTTAAGTGCAACAAGTTTATATATTGCAATAAACAAGTATATTTTCTTGATAGAGAAAGTATTGTTTGTAGGATATATGGTGTTAAAGGATGGTATATCCATTGATCAATTGAAAGTGGATGTTATTCGAGAGTGTTTGTCGTCAAATATTTTCATGGGTCAGGTTCTTTTTATAAGCAATCCATTCCTTATTTCAATACTGTTATGGCACCAATCATTTATTGCATGAAAGAAGAACAATTCTCTTGGATAGAAGTAGCTACTAAGGTATTTAAAATTATCTAAGAGAAGCTGACTACTATTCTAGTACTTGCCTTACCAGATTTTTCTTTTACTTTTAATATAATACATCCAAAATAGACATGAGAGCTGTTCTTAGCCAACTGAGTAAGCTTATAGCTTATTTCAGCAAGAAGTTGAATAGAACAATGAGACATTATAATACTTATGATATAGAGTTTTATGTAGTGGTCCATGCATTAATACATTGGCATCATTATGATTCATAAAGACTTTATTTAATACACTGATCATGTTGCGTGAGCCATCTAATAGTCAAGATAAGCTTTCTCATCGGCACGCCATGTAGACAACATTTTTCAACAATATACTTTTATAATAAAGCATACTTCTGGTGAATCCAAAGGCATTGCAGATGCACTTAGTCAATGATCTTCCTTGATGATTGACATGACTCCAAAGTATTGATTACTCTTGGGTATAAGAGTAGCTAGTTATTATATAACTCGGTGAGTCTAGGATCGAACCACAGAAAATCTAAAAATCTAGTAATCAATTATTAAATAAAATTAATTATGAAAAAGAAATTATTTGTTTAAAAAGTGTTACGATTATAGGATCCACTCTTCGTATTCAAATTATGGTCATAATACTCTCTCTTAATTTTATTTTATATTTACTTTAATAATTTAATTATTATATAACTTAATTATTAACTAACCACTCATGGATAAATATGGAGATAAAAAGTATATAATGTGCTACAACTATATGGGTATGTAGAAATTATGGTAGCGTTTTTTTTTTGGTCTGAAATTTGAATGTGTCTAAATTTTTCTAAAGTTTGAATGACATGTTTGTTTTTCTTTTTTTAATATCTGAATATAAGTGACATCTTATTTGTTTTTACAATAAAAAATCTTAAATTTGGTTATTTGACATTTCTGTCCTTGTAAATTAAAACAAAAAAAGAGGATTAGATTTTATAGTTTAGGAAATAAGTTATTTGACAAAGATATTTTTGGAATATAATATTTACTTGTCATTCAGACATTTCCCATTTAGATAAAATCACAAAAGTTTACTTTTTTTATTTAGATGTAAACGTCTGAAAATTAGACATAAATTGTAAAAAGCAAACAAGCATATTTTAGAAAAGGTTTGAAATTAATAAAATTTCAGACTTTAGATATTTAACAAATGACCTCATGTCTAAGTACCATATGGATCCAAAATAGATCTAGATTTACAAGTTAGATGAAAATAACTGTGAAAAATATAACTTATAAATATATAATTAAAATAATAAGCCATAAACTTACTTGAGAGAATAATTAATTTCATAATTCAAATATTTGATTTTCACCTTTCATTTTAACTTAGAAATGAGCCATTCATATTAATAAATAAAACACTCATTTTATTTGGCAAACTTTTGAAATATATTATAAGAAAATTGAATACAAAAGAAAAGAGAAGAAATTATTTTCTAACACTTCCGTCTTCACTTCCTTTTTTCTCCCTCGTATAAGGATCCAGTGAGTATGTCTTTTCTTATTTTTTTTTTTATTAATATCATAAACAAAGAAAGAAGTGATAATTAGAATTTGACTATCACTTCAATATTTTTTTATTAATTATATTTCGCCAATATTACATTCCAATGGCTCTACTTTTTTTTTAAATCAATGCAATCCATTTTCTTTGTCTCATGTTTTTGGCTCCGATTAAAGATGGCCAACTGTATAGCACAGCCTGTCAAACCAAGGCCCACTAGGGCCTACACCCGGCATGGCACAGCCCACCAAGTTAATGAGCTGTTTCGTGATGTGCCCAAATTCTTTTTAGGCCTAGCACACCCCATAGTACGAGCCCACACGTGCCACGCTTGGGTCGTGCCCAAAAAAAGCTTGCCAACCTTTTTTTTCCCTAAGCCCATATGCCTGACATACTTTTTTAAGCCCACGTGTCAGGTGTGCTTTTTCAAGTTTATCAACCCATGCACTTACCAACAACAAAAACAACAACAACAAGAAGAATAATAATAACAATTTTTATTAAGGAAATAATTAACATTTTATTATCAATTTATCACAATTTCATAACTACATATTTAATTTCACAATAGCTAATGATAATGCAACAACACATAAATTCAATTCCATAGATCATATCAATGACTAATAAAAATTAAAATTACAATCCTTAAATAATGATTACAAGAAGTTACAATTACGAGACATCAATTATAACAGGTCACAACTTACAATTATGAAACATAGATTATGACAAATCACAAGTATGAAAATACAAAATATTGATTATTATGCATGAAATAATGTTTATTAATCACAACTATGGATATGGTAAACAAGCAAGGTTAATTTTGTCTTGGTCTTGGTGGCGAGCTAAACAATTTAACACGTGTCGACCTAAAATCCTTGTGCCATGGACATTTGAATAAATAATTTCTCAATGACAATAGTTACATTTGAAAATCATTTTTTTGTAAGGACGACGTGAACCATTATCTATTATTTCCTCATTGTATTAAAATTTTGAAAATGTTCATTTAAATGATGGTTTCTTGACTGATATAGCCTTACATTGTTATTTTGTTGAGGTCCAATGACATCGACATTGTATTCTTAAGGGTGTTGAGGTTCTTCTACATTTATATTACGTTCTTGAGGATCCATGGTGATTTTGGTTTTTGGAATATTGAAAAGTTTGAGGGAAAAAGAAAAGGAGAAGAAGAATTGTTAATTGTCATAGACTTATAGTGTATTGGCGTGTATATATAATTATTAGGTAATAGTAAAATTGATTTTATTACTTTAGAAGGTGGGAATAGTTGAGTAAGTGGAAAATATTTAGTGAAATATAAATACTTGTGCTGTGAATGAGTGAATCTTGTGGTCTTGATTTTTGTGGAGCCGTGGAGTTATAGAGGCAAGTGTGTGGTTGGTAGGAAAATGTTGTTAAATTATTTAAAAAAATGAAAAAAATTAAAAGAAATAAAGAAAATTTCCAAAAAAAAAAAAAGTTATGAAGAAAATTGCATTGCTAGCTTGTTGGCACGAGACCAAAATGAAAACGTATTGAATTTGAATATTTAATTTATTATTTAAAAAATAACCAAAGTGTTGAATTATGATTTGACATTTTGACTATAGTCTATAGTCTACACACAAGCTGAGCACAAAGCTTACAAGTTACAATTTTATATTATTTAAATATCATTGTCGGATACTTTCACAATTTTCAAATTTTAAATTGATTGCACTACACAACTTTCAAATTTCACAATTATAATAGTAAAATTGAAATTACTATTTAATTTTACTACAGCGACATCGATCAGAAAATAAGTTTTTATTTTTAATAATAAAAAATTTTGAATTAATTTTATTACTCACCCAATCCAACGGACAAAACAAACAAAAGCTTAGAGTAAAAATAACAAGTAAATAATTGTCAACAACTTTCACAATTTCTAAATTTTGAATTGATTGCACTGCACATCTGTGCATCTACTTACAACGACAGAATTTCGAAATTCATAGTTACAATAGTAAAATTGATACGACTACTCAATTTTTTAGCATGGGTGCATCGATAAAAAATTAACTTTTTTTTCATTTAATAATAAAAAATTCTGAATTAATTTTATTACTTACCCAACAAACAAAACAAACAAAAATTGAAAACAAGAATAAAAAGTAAATAAATGCAAGGTCTAATTTGTTTCAGACTTGCAGGAAGCTTTGCATGTTTGCCCCATTTTATCGTTAATATTTTTACTTTTTTATTCTATTTAAACAATTAAATCATTTTCAAGTTTATCTCAAGCTTTGTGTGTTTGGCCCATTTTAGCATAAGTATTTTTAATTTTTAATTCTATTCAAACAATTAAATTATTTTTAAATTTATCTCAATTCTCAATCTCCATCTCCTCATTAACTCTCATGTGTCGTCGCCACTCTTTGCTCAATCTCCTCTAAACTCTCCTACAATTCCAGTAACATTTTTTATGTTACTTAAATCGCAAACAAAAGTGAAATGCCATTAAACACCATTTATTGAGTCAATTATTTATAGAGTTGGAGGCAAGTCTAGTTAAATTGGAATTTTATTTATTGCATATTTTGTAATAGGGATTAATTTATTAATTTCTTAATTTAGTGAAATTCTAATTTATTAGGAATTTTTTTCCTATTTTAATTAGAAGTCTAATTTAGAAAGTCTATTAATGATGGGATTCTATAATTAGTGTATGAGATCTATTTAGAGCAAGAAGTTGATTCAAACAGGAAGATATTAAATGCTCTAGATATTTCTTGTGAGACAAGCAAGGTAAGGAGATCGGATTTTTTCATATTCAGATTCTTAGGAATTATAAGAGGAAAGAAACTCTTATGTGGTAAGAATCCAAGTCTTTTAAGACTTGCAATTTTTGTGAAACTCTAGTGCCTATATAAAAAAAGGTATTTCACAATGGAAGGGAAGGGAACATAAAGCATAAAATAGAGAAGTAAAATCCGGCCTCTTTCCTAGAGAATCCGGATTTGACACGTAATGTTGTGTTGATTTGTGTTGTCATGAAATTATTTCTTTTTATCTCTGTGGAGAGTTTATATAGATCTTGAATCACTAAACATTGAAGAATTGAAAAAGTGCTATTGATCACTTTGCGAAGTACGTTGAGGATTGTGGATAAAGAGGGGTAACAGTTATTTAAGAAAAGCAGATTTAGTCTAAGGTTGAGTAAACTGAATGGTGATAAACTGTAAGTGAGAGTCTTAAGTTTGGTAAATACATAAGTTGTAACATCTTAACTTAGTGAATTATTTTTCATCTGGGCGTGACCTCATGGATTTAGGATTGATTAATTCGAACCACGTAAAAATCTCTGTGTCGTTTAATTTCTGAGATTTATTTTGTTTTTAGAAAATTAATGTTTTTTTTATGCGGATGAACAGTACTCGTAGTGAATAGGTCCAATGAACAGTAACAATGAACAGTAAGGGTGAACAATATTTTCAAGAATTAGTTAAGTTGTTAATACAAGGGTTTTAACTACTTACATCTGTATGCAATTAGATCTAAATTTCTATCACTTGGTATCAGTGTAGGACATTAACCGTTTGTTTGGTGTGACTCTTGGAACCTAGATCTATTTTGTACGTATGAGTTTGCAAAGAGAAGGAGGTTCTTTGGCTCGTCCACCTATACTAGATGGGACAAATTATGCTTATTGAAAACAAAGAATTGAGATTTATCTAACAGTTATTAATGAAAGAGTTTGGCAATGTGTACTCACTGAATATTCTCCACCTATCAAAATTGATAAAGATGAAGTAGAATCTCCAAAGCCAGTTATATAATGGACTAATGATGAACTTGATGCATCTGGACATAATGCAAAAGAACTTAATTCCATTATCAATTAGTTAATGTGGTTCAACACCAATTAATTTCTACACGCAGGACATTTAAAACTGCTTGGGATATACTCTAAAGTACTTTTAAAGGCGACAATATGGTAAAACACTTTAAACTTCAGAAGCTTATATATGATTTTGAGAATTTGAAGATGCATGAGTATGAAACCATATATGAATTTAATTCTAGAATCCTTGCTATGGTTAATGATTTTTTTGCTCTTAGAAAACCTATTTTTGAGGAGGAAATTTATAGAAAAATCTTAAGATCTGTCCATCCTAAATACCATCATAAAATTTTAGCCATTGAAGAATATATTGATACTTCTACTATGACTAGGGGTTCACTTATAGAAAAATTGATGGTTTATTAGACTAATTACTTAAATTTGAATTTCAAGAAAGAAAAAGGTGTTGTTTTTCAAGTTAAAACATAGGTTCCCGCCACTAAATCAAGTGAGGATGACGACCCATATTTGAATGTGGATAATTCTCTTGCACTCATTGCAAAGAATTTAAAGAAGATGTTGAAAAAGAAAAACTTTAACAAACCAAAGAAGACTTCTACATCAGTGGCTCCAATGGTTCAAAAAGGTTTTTCTAATCCTAATCGTAAATTGTTTAATCTTAATAAAAATGAAGGTATTCGATGCAGAGAATATGGAGGCATAGGGCATATGCAAGCACAATGTCCTAACACTCTCATGAAAAAGAGAGCGATGCAATCCACCTGGAGTGATGATGATTTAAATGATAGTATGGATGAAGAGGACCTTGTTGGAGGGCTTGTTGTCTATGATAATGTGTCAAAACATATTAATGGGAATTGACAAGATTCAAACATTGAAGGCGCATCTACATCTAAAGCCTTGCACAAAGCTTCTTACAAGGAAGACACTGATTCTCGTTTTGACATAACTGTGCAACATGATGACAAGAATAATAATGCAGATAGCCATGTCAGTGACATTAACATAAATGATAAGAAAGAGTTTTATGAAAGCTACAAGATGATGTTCGTTAAATGGGGAAGAATTCTACAATGAAAATATGACCTTGATGACTCAAGTATCCAATCATTTGGATAATAAGGCGAAACTTGAGAGTGAGGTAGTTTATTACAAGTCTTTACTTGCTGACAAAGATAACTAATTGCTTGTAGTGACCACAAAATTAGAGAATACTAAAAAGTCACTCAAAATGATGAATTCAAGAACTCAAAAGTTAGATTATATCTTGTCAATTGACAAATCTAACTCAGATCATTATGGTCTTAGATATTAAGATGGTAAAGACTCAAATTCTCAAGGTGTGTTTGTTAAAGCTTCATCACAAACAGCTTCCCCATCAACAATTAAAATTTCATATCATTAAAAAGGTAAAGTTGTTGCTCATTCTTCACCAGTTTATCAAGGTAAGGACAATAAGTTTATTTCCACTTGTCATTTTTGCCATGTTAAAGGACATATAAGACCTAATTGCTTCAAGTTCATAAAATATATGAAAAAGGCTATGTTATTTAATTATTCTCATAGAAAACCAAGGATGATACCAAGACCTAAGGTTGAGATAAATGGAAATAAACTTGGAGCCACTTGGATAAGGAAGACTGATTATAAAGTTTATGTTTCCTTTATTTCCTTGAGAACTTGTACTACTAACTTTTGGTACTTCGATAGTGGTTGTTCTAAACACATGACAGGTCATAAACGTGCCATGATCAATTATTAAAAAGTTGATTGGGAAAATGTAACTTTTGCTAATGGCATGAAAAGTCGTGTACTTAGAAAGGGAATGCTGAATGTGGAAGGTTTTCTAAAACTTGACAATATTCTACATGTAGAGGATCTTAAAGCAAATTTGCTCAATATTAGTCAGATTTGTGACCAGAACCTAGTTGTCAACTTTGACAGGAACAAATGTCGTGTTCTTGATATTGATGGAAATTACATTTTGGAAGGACATCATTCATCTGATCATTGTTGTAAGTTGACTAGTTCAATTATTTGCCATAAGACCACTCTTGATGACATAGAATTGTGGCATCAAAAGTTAAGTCATTTGAACTATAGGTTACTAACTAAAATTGTGAAAACAGATGCTGTCAAAGTAGTTCTAATCCTTGAAAAAAAGAAGAACCTGGAGTTTGTGGTTCATGTCAATTTGGCAAACAACAAAGGGCTTCATATAAAGCCATTTAAGATAGAACAACATTTAAGGTACTACAACTACTTCATATGGATCTTATGGGACCAATACAAGTTAAGAGTTTAGCTGGAGAAAGGTACGTATTTGTATGTGTAGATGATTTCTCTAAGTATACATGGATTGACTTTATTAAAGCGAAATCAGATACATTTGATGTGTTTAGAAAACTTTGTGAAAAGATTAAAAATGGACAAGATTGTAATATTGTAGTTTACATGGAATTTCACATGAGTTTTCATCACCTATTACTCTAGAACAAAATGATGTTGTAGAACGAAAAAATAGGACCTTATAGAAAATGGCTTGAGTGATGTCAAACTTGAAGAAGTTTTCAAAAAGATTATAGGCTGAAGCACTTAACATTGTTTACTACACCATTAGTTGTGTTTATCTCCTTTTAGGTACTCAGAAAACTCTCTATGAGTTATTTGGAAAGGTAAAAAACCTAATTTAGGGTACTTTTATATTTGTGGGAGTATGTGTTTTATACTAAATGATCGTGAACATCTAAAGTTTGATTTAAAGAGTGATAAAGGTGTTTTTCTTGGTTATTCCAGTAATAGTAGAGCATTTCGTGTCTATAATATAAGAACTCATAGTATTATTGAATTTGCAAATGTGGTTATTGATGATTATCAAAATCAGATTTTGTAGATTACTCAGTTGAGGAAGAAATAACCAATCTTTTAAAAACACCAAAAGGTACCACAGTCACTCTTGTAAATTGAGTAATTTAGAAAGCTCAATCTAGTGAACCTTCTTTAAAAGAAAAATAAGCATCTGAAGAAGACATCTCTAAGGAAACTCCAGAATATGTGAAGGAGAAAGTTCTAAAGCTACAGGAAACCGTGAATCTACAAGACCAAATCAGAAAGGAAACATCATCAAGAGTTAAGAAAAATCACTCATTTGATTTTATTTTAGGTAATCTGGATGAGCGAAGGTCACAAGGAAAAGGTATGCCTATGTGGTAAGATTTACTTGCTTTATATCTTTACTTGAACCTAAGAATGTTAAGAAAGTTTTAACTGACGAATTTTGGGTTAAAGCTGTGCAAGAAGAATTAGAACAATTTGAACGAAATGATGTATGGATGCTAGTACCTAGACCTAGTCACACTAATGTTATGGAACCAAATGGATTTTTAAGAACAAAATTGATGAATTTGGTAACATAATGAGAAATAAAGCTAGGTTGGTTGCACAAGGATACACACAAATTGAAGGTGTTACTTTAATGAAACTTTTGTACCCGTTTCTAGACTAGAATCTATTCGATTGCTTCTTGCAGTTGCTTGTTTAATAGGCTTTAATTTATTTCAAATGGATGTCAAGAGTGCCTTTTTGAATGGCATTTTAAATGAAGAAGCCTATGTTGAACAACCCAAAGGTTTTGAAGACCCTCATTTCCCAAACCATGTTTTTAAATTAAGAAAGGCTTTGTACGGTTTAAAGCAAGCTCCTTGAGCTTGGTACAAAAGGTTGACCAAATTTTTTCTTGAAAATGGCGATAAGTGAGGGGGAGTAGATAGAACTCTATTTATTAAGCAACTTAATCCAGGAATTTTAGCTGTTTAAATATATGTTGATGATATAGTATTATGTTCTACTTTTTTTGATCATGTGCAAGAATTTGTGAATCAAATGAAAAAGAAATTTGAGATGAGCATGGTAGGGGAATTGACTTACTTTTTAGGTTTGCAAGTGAAACAAATGGAAAATGGAGTTTTTGTTAATCAAAGCAAGTATGCCCAGAATTTAGTTAAGAGGTTTGGCTTAGATTCTGTAAAAAACATGAGAACTTCTATGGGAACTAATGCCAAGTTGACTATTGATGATAATGGTTCCAATGTTGATCCTAGTATTTATAGAAACATGATTGGTAGCTTACTTTATTTGACTGCAAGTAGACCTGACATATGTTTCTGTGTTGGTGCATGTGCTATATACCAAGCAAATCCAAAGGAGTCACACTTAGCTACTATTAAACGAATCATTCATTTTGTCAGTGGGACAATTAATGATAGGATTTAGTACACTAATAACACTAATTCAAGTCTTGTAAGGTATGGTGATGCAGATTGGGCTACCAATACTGATGATCGAAAAAGTATTACTAGAGGATTTTTTTTATCTTGGAAACAACTTAATGTCGTGGCATAGCAAGAAACATAATTCAATCTTTCTTTCCAAGGCTGAAGTTGAATATATTACAGTGAGAAGTTATTGCACCTAATTGCTCTGGATAAAACAAATGCTTGCAGATTATGGTATGTTTCAGGATACTTTGACTGTGTTTTGTGATAACATGAGTGTTATCAATATTTCTAAAAATCATGTTCAATATTCCAGGACTAAGCATATTGATATTCGTCATCATTTTATTAGAGATTTAGTACAGAACAAAACTGTGTCCTTATAATACATTAATACAGAAAAACAGCTTGCAGATATTTTCACTAAAACTTTAGATTTCAAACGATTCGATTCTTTAAGAAAAGCTTTATGTGTGTGTTCTATGTGATGTAAAATGATTTTGCATTTAGGTTTAGGTCATGCATTTGTGCATTAGGTATAGGACATGCATTTAAATGTTTTTAGTTTTAGTATTTGTTTTTCATGTTTTTTTTAATCATTTAGTCTTGGATTAATAAATGACAAGCATTTTTTTTATGTTTTTAGAAGATTTGAAATCCTTGAATAAGTTGTGATTAGAGTTATTTAACATTTTTTCAAAAGCACATGAATGGCAATTTAGTCTTTACTCTGACTCAAGGTTCTGATATTAACATGGTCCTTGTTAAAAATATTTAACTTGAGTTATGACTGTTTGCCTTGATTCTTATCTTGTCTTAAGACCACAAATATATACAGACACAATGGTCAGAAAGCTACCTATAACTCTTAAGAGTAAAGCTATCATTTAGTAATCTAAGTCTGTGCATCACAAACATGACAGAGGATGGACTACTATGAGAAGAAGGCTACTTGAAGAGGTAATGTGAAAGTTCCTAACCATAAATTTTTTTTGTCAAAAAGCAAATGCTATGTTTATACAAAAAAAAAAGAGGAAGAAAAAAAATTATGTCTGTTGCAATTGAAATGGTCAAAATTGGAGATCAAGATGATAAGGTTAGTTTGACCAACTCTATGTTTTATATTTAAGAGTTTGACTGTGAATATTGATGAATTTTTGGGAAAAAAATTTAGATTGAATTTTTTGCATATACACACACACACACAAAAGCTTAAATTTTTCTAATCTTTACTTATTTGAGGAAATTAGAGTCTTGATTAGATGAACTAATGCTTGTTGTGAAAAATCCCTAATTCTATTGTTTTACTTGCTCAAGTTTGTTAATGATGCATTTCTCTTTTAAAAATTCTTGCATGTGCATTCTCATATTCTTACATAATGATATGATTTTAGATTTTGAGAGTCATATTTTTTAAGCAAAACTCAAATTTTTTGATTTCTAAGTGCATTGACAAGCTTTTGCCCTTTACAACTGAGCATCTTGTGTTCTTTTGGTCATAACCTTGTCTACAAAACTCCAAATTCAGTTCTGTAAGATTCTACAAAAAAGCTGATTCAATAAGCTTTCAAGGTATATTACTCACAATCTAATTCCATTTTTTTCATTCCCACTTTATTTTTGAAGTTCTCTGCTTTGCACTAAGTGTCCGGTTTGTTAAATATCATGCATAACATTTCGTTTTTTGTATTTTCCTATATGTTTCTGACTTTTTTGAGTTGGTTTATGTTTGTTTATTGATCTTGCATGAAATTTATGTTAGTTGGTGCTTTAATTTGGGATAAAATCTCTCTTTATTAATTCTTTCCTTAGGCAGGTTGGATTTCCAAATCTTCTTAGAACAAGACAAGTTCTTCTATATAAGGAAGTCCTTAGATCATTGTTTCTCACTCAAATTTGTGGCTTTTTTTTCTCTCTATCAACTGGTTAAGAATTTTTACTTCTTCTTGCTTTTTTTTTTTTTCCTTTTTTCTTGTTTGTGTTTCATGGCTTCAACTCTCTCTAAACTTAAGATAGTGATAACTCTCATGCTCAACTTAATTCCAAGCATCATTGCACTCTTCCTTCCTACTTTTGTTTTGGTTGTGGATGACCTCATGAGATTCATATGCTTGATGATGATGGGGATCTTGGTCTCAAATTTGGTTAAGTACTTTATGAAGAATCCACGCTTTCCAAAGACGATGACTCTATGGAAAGTGATCCTAGTAAAGATAGTTTTCACTCTAGACCTTCCTTTTTTGACCCTAGGATCACCATCATTGCCAACACTATTCCTATTGCCTTTGCCAACCTCCAGCCACCGCCACACGCGCCCTCATGTGCTGTTACAAGTGGAGCTCCTCCAAGTAATCTTGGTGATCTTTCCTCTTTTGTTGCATCCTCTGTTCGCTCTTCTCTTCCTTTTAATTATTTTACTCCAGATCTTACCCATCTTGAGGCTAAGATTTTAACCCAAGGGCTTGCTGTTATAGATCTTTTTACTCATTTCTCTAAATTGCATGCCAAACTTTTTCCCTTTTGCAATCTTTTGGTAAAAGAGAGAGAGTAATTGTTGTTAATCGTTCACTGTTGTGTGATGCAATGAGTTAGGGGGAGTAGGGATTTTATTTTTATTTCAAGAATTTTGGTTTTCTAGTTCTTAGGGGGAGTTTATCTTTTTGATTTTCGACTTAATGTTGTCTTGCCATTTGTTTATTAATAAAATCATCATTTTATTTTAATTCTTGCTTTGGTGTGGTTAAATGTACTAACATGCCAATTCCTAATTATATTGGTAAGTTCTTTGTTGTTGTTTATGGTTGTTTTAGATTCATGTTTTAGCGCCAAGTATTATGGAAGATGTGTGTTGGATTGCTTTTGCCACAAGAATGCCAAAGGGGGAGATTGTTGAGTCAATTATTTATAGAGTTGGCATTTTATGACAAGTTTAGTTAAATTAAAATTCTATTTATTGTATATCTTATAATAGGGATTAATTTATTAATTCCCTAATTTAGTGAAATTCCAATTTATTAGGAATATTTGTTTCCTATTTTAATTAGAAGTCTAGTTTAGGAAGTCTATTAATGATGGAATTCTATAATTGGTGCATGAGATCTATTTAGAGCAAGAAATTGGTTCAAACAGGAAGATTTTAAATGCTCTAGATATTTCTTGGGAGACAAGCAAGGCAAGAAGATTAGATTTATTCATATTCAGATTCTTGGGAATTATAAGAGGAAAGAAACTTTTATGTGGTAAGAATCCAAGTGTTGTAAGACTTGCAATTTTTGTGAAACTCTAGTGCCTATATAAAGAGAGGTATTTAACAATTGAAGGGAAAGGAACACAGAGCATAAAGCAGAGAAGCAAAATTCGGCCTCCTCCTTAGAGAATCCGGATTTGGCACATAATATTGTGTTGATTTGTTTTGTCATGAGATTATTTCTTTTCATCTCTATGGAGAGTCTATGCGGATCTTGGATCACTAGACATTGAAGAATTGAAGAATCGTTATTGATCAATTTACGAGGTGCCTTGAGGATCGTGGATCAAGGGGGGTAGCAGTTATTCAAGAGAAGCCGATTCAGTCTAAGGTTGAGTAAACTGTATGGTGCTAAACGTTAAGTGAAAGTCTTAAGTTTGGTAAATCCATAGGTTGTAACATCTCAACTTAGTGAATTGTTTTTCATTTGGGCATGGCTTTGTGGATGTAGGATTGATTAATCCGAACCACATAAAAATCTCCGTGTTGTTTAATTTCCGTAATTTATATTTTTTTAGAAAATTAATTTTTTTATGCGGATGAACAGTACCCGTGAACAATACTTGCCATGAACAGTTTTCATGAACAGTGTTTTCGAGAATTAGTTTAGTTATTAATACAAGGGTTTTAACTACTTACATCTATCTGCAATTAGATCTAAATTTCTATCACCATTTAACACATGTCTCTCTTAATCACTGATTTTTTTCTTTTTTTCACCTGCAAAAATACACCACATCTACTTTTATTTACCAAAATATTATTTACATAAAATATCTCACTCTCATAACAATTATAAGGGAAGGCATTTTGAGTTGGATGAGAATTTTAATTTTGTTTAAGAAGGGGAGGAAGTTCTAAATGAAGAAATTGCTGCACCAGAACTAGATCTAAATAATATATTTACTATCCTACCTGAGCGATCTCCCCCTATTTCTCAAGCAAGTCAAAGTGGTTCTACTTCCGCCACTACCGATCTTACTACTACCTCCAAATGAATAAGAACATGAATTGTTTGGTCAGGTTTTAGTTTGGAAAAATGTCTAAACAAAAAAGATGAAATGGTGGATGCAACAGTATGCAAATTTTATCAAGCCGTTTCAAATGCCAAAAGTAAAGGTGGACTCAAACGACATATGAAAAATTGCTAGGCAAAACACAAGCCTTAAGACCTGACACAAACCCAAATTTCAGAATATGGCTCTAGACCTTTCGGTACTATAACATCATTCATATATTCATAACAAGACGTGTGAGAAGGATTGGCTAGATATATTGCTGTAGCCGAGCAACCTTTAACATTTGTAGAATATGAACATTTGATAAATTTTTTGCAAAGGTACGTTCAGCCTCAACTGAAGAAAGTGCCTAGAAATACACTAAAATGTGATTTAACCAAATTTTTTCATAACGTGAAAAAATTCTTGATTAATACTTTTATCAATTTTAATGGTGTTATTTCAATTTCTTCTGATTGTTAGATTTGTATTAATATGGTTCGTTATTTTTGTGGGACTTCACTCTCTAAACATTAGATTAATGGAAAATAGAGGTTGGAAAAAAAATTACTTGCATTTCGTGAATTAGAATATCCTCATACTAGTTTAGTAATTTACTTTGCCATAATGTCTATTTAAGATAATATGAAATTACTGATAAATTGTTTACCATAATGTCTATTTAAGATAATATGAAATTACTGATAAATTGTTTAGCATATCATTTGATAATACATCAGCCAACACAACTATAATTGATATGCTTTTGCAGAATATTTCTGCTCTCACACCTGCATGTGGCTCAAAATTTTTTCATTTGAAATGCGTATGTCATATTATTAATTTGATTGTTGAAGTTGGTATGGCCCATATGAATCATTATTGGGACAAAAAAATCAGAGCAGCCATTTTACATATTAGAGCACCTTCAAGACGTCAACAGTTTGATCTACATTGAAAATTTTTGGATTGAAAAAGAGAAAATTCAACATTGACATGAAATTTCATTGGAATTCTATATATTTGATGTTGATTTCTTACCAAAATTTTAGTTTTTACGATGAAATTATCATATCATTGATTATGATTGGAATGCTGCATTTAAATTTATACATTTTTTGAAGGTATTTTATGAGACTACTCTTGCTATTCTACTATTTATGAGCCTACTTCATGTAGAGTGTTAATCCACTTGTATAATATGAGTTATGCTTTTAGACTTTTAGAGAGAATATTATGTTTACTAATATTTGTAATGCTATAAAGGAAAAATTTCAAAAATATTGGAAAGATATTCTCTACCTATTTATAGTTGCAGTAGTGTTGGATCCTACAATCGAGGAAGTTGGTGCAAAACTTTTAGTTGAGGGTATTACTGAAAATTTGCTAACAAGGCTTGATATAAAATTTGATACAATTATGTCCTCTATGCATGAAATTTTTAATTTTTATCAAAATAAATTCGAGTCAAGCAATACATACTCGAATGTTCAATAAGCATTGAATTCTCATGGAAATTCAGCTCACATTGCTCAAAAGTAAGGGTATTGTATCTAGTGTTGATACTAACCGTAATGAATTGCAAAGGTATTATTTTGCCAATCTTGAAGATTTAGTAATTCTTTCACAATTGTAAAATTTTTGATATGTTAGAATTTTGAATGGATAAGACATCTTTTTTTCCTTATAATATCCATTATGGCCCAGGGTCTACTAACCCCTCTAACTTCAATTGTAGCATCAGAGGAATGTTGGTCAAAATTTTCATAAGAGACATTAGAATCTTTAATGAGTTTGAAAGATTTAGAAGATACTGAAAGCCGAATGCAACAAGATTGACAAAATGCTTTAATGAAACAAATTGAGAGTTTGGATGTTGATCAACATTTAAATGGATTCAGATTATGCACAGTAAAGAACACTGAAGTCACCTTTAGAGACTAGAGACCTTCTTTCCTTACAACTTTTTGGAACAAATTTTACTAGTAGAAAGGCTATGAATTTGCAAATGATATATAGTTTAGTAGGTGCCAACCTAATTGGGATGTAATGTTAAGTGTAGTGGTGCAAATTACACCTAATTTTATTAAATCTCTTGTGATTTAATTATGTATATTTTGTTTTAATTAAGTATTTTATGTATTCTAGAGGACATCATGTCATTTCACAATGAACGAGAGATCAAATAGAAAAATGGACAGTAATTTTGATCTCAGGACAGTCGAAAACCTTATGAGGATCTTAAAAGGATAAATGGTACTGTTCACATATATAGTACTGTTCATATATACAGTACTGTATACGGCACTATTCACGACACTGTTCACCTGTGCTGTATGATGACGTGGCAATGTATGATGACGTGGCGGCATTGCAATGGCTTCCTAGTGCATAAAACAAATACTATTCGCAGAAAAATTTTGGAGTTTACCCAAAGGGAAGACAAGCAATTTTTCGAAGCATGAGAGCGATTCAATGGGCTACTTCTAAAGTGTCCACATCATGGGTACGAGAAATGGCACCAATGCTAATACTTTTTGGAGGGATTATTACCGCATGTCCAAGAATGGCTAATGGCAACAAGTGGAGGAGAGCTAATGTCAAAAAGTGCATTAGAGATTTGAGATTTCTTTCAGTGACAAGCGGATAATTCCCAACAATGGAGTCGTTCACTTAGGAATACTAGAAGCGTTAAGGGAGTGAATGAGGTTCACATTGGCGAGTAAGTTTGGAAATTAAAGAAGTCAAAGATATAGTTGAAGATCTTTTCCGACAAATAGCATTATTAACAGCTACTAAATTGACAGAGCCACATGATCAGTACTCATACCCAGATCAAGCCAATGTCATAGGTGTAATGAGAAAGCCATCAAACTATAACCCTTACTCCAACACATACAATCCTGGATGGAGAGTCCATTCCAATTTTTCATGGTCTCAAGGATTCCAACAAAATGGGCCAATAGCTCCCGCTCCCGCTCCACCAATGCAGCTAATTCCTCAAAATCCTCAAGTCTCTCAACCACCATTTAGACCATACAATCAGAACTCAAACTATTCTCAACCTAGACCATGGAAAGATGCATTTTAGAATTTCAAGAATCTTACTCACTCCACAATCGAACAACAAAACCACACCATTAATTAACTACGAAATGAGATAAGAGCAGGCTTCAACTCACAAACCCAATCAGTTTCAAACCTCAAAAAAATGGTAAGACAACTTGCTTCTTCAGTTCAAACCTTGGTAATGATTGTTGAGAAAGACAAATTCTTAAGTCAACCAGTGCCTAATCCTAAAGGAGTGTATGAAACAAGTATCAGTTCACCTCAGCAGCATGGGGAGGTCAAAGCTGTCATGAGCTTGCGAAAAGGAAAAGAACTCAAATGCAGAAGACTTATCATCAGAGGAGAAAGAAAAAACCAACCTGTTGAGTACTAGAAAGTGTGTATTTATAATGGAGAAAATCACCATTTTACACTTCAAGTCTCACTAACATTCCTATTTTTATGTTTTTAAGTCCCTCGTGATTTAATTATATATGTTTTATTTTAATTAATTATTTTATGTATTTCAGGGGACATCATAGTCATTTCACAATGAAAGAGAGATTAGATAGAAAAACAGACAGTAATTTTGAACTCAGGACAGTCGAAAATCTTAGGAAGAGCATAAAAAGATAAATGGTACTATTCACATATACGGTACTGTTCACATGTACTGTACGATGATGTGGCACTATACGATTAGACGAATGATGTGGCATCGACTGATGACGTGTCACGATCCTATTGGACTAAAATATTGATGTGGCGTTGACCGATGAAGTTGCAGTATATTAGTGGATCGAAAAAATATGCGTACGGTACATGCATATACACGGAATGACAGCCCTGATGATGTGTTCCATCTAATAAGAACTTGCCAGGTAGCGCAATCCTGAGCGTCCAAATTGTTTTAATCCGATGGCCATGATTTACTTATTGTATCTATAAAAAGGGGGCTCCTCCCCTAATTTGACACCCCTGAATCTATTTTTGAGCTTTATTTTTTGTAATTTGATCTCCATCTTGTATTTTTTTATATATTTTAATAAAATTCTTATTTTACCCCTAGTTCAATTATGAGTAGCTAATTTTCTTTCAAGCTTGGGTTGAAGGTGAAGTCTCAACATGCTTGATGGGCTTAATTAGGTAAATTTACTTTTTTTTCCCCTTTAATTTATGTGGATGTTTTAACTTTTCGTAGACAGATAGTAATAATCTTGTCTAGATATCGGCTGGTGTAACCACCTCCCTAAGCAAGGTTATTACTATTTGGCACAGAAAGCATTTAGCACCATATCTATTAGAGTGTGGTTCATGAGGAGTGGAAAATTTCCTTTCATGATTTAATTGGTACTAATAATGAATGTTAAGACGATAGTGCATGTTGAGTACAGATCTGGAGATCCAAACACTTCATTTTAATAGTTTATTCCTGCCGTTTTAATTTAAATTAATAGATAACATACATCATTTTCATTATAAATCCAATCACCCACTTAGAAAATTAATTCTACAAGAAATTAAAATCCACCTCTTCGTGGGATCGACACTCGTCACCGTTGATCTATTCTACAATAGATTCGTGCGCTTGTGAGTTCAATAAAATTTGCACAACACAACCCATGAGAATACGTTCCCAAAGCTCCATTTCTTCAAAGGTTAGCTAAAGCAAAAAAGGAAAAATCCACAAGTGAGGTTTTTAAAATCTTTAAATAGGTAAGTGTTAACATCCATTTGCTTGATGCTATAAAACAAGTGTCATCTTATGCCAAGTTTCTTAAAGACATTTGTACTAAAAAGAGAAACATTCATGTTTAAAAGAAGGTTTTTTAACAGAAAACGTTAGCTTTATACTCCAATATAAAATTCCTCTAAAATACAAAGATCCAAACTCCCCCACTATCTCATGTTGTATAGGGAACCACACAATTGAGAATGTTTTGTTGGACTTAGGAGCTAATGTAAATTTGTTGCCTTACTCAGTATTTGTGAATTTTGGATTGAGAGAATTACACCCAACTTCAGTGGTGTTACAGCTTGCAGATCAGTCGATGAAAAAACCTCCTGGTATTGTGGAGGACGTGCTTATACAAGTAGATAAATTTTATTTTCCTGTTGATTTCATTGTAATTGACACTCAAGCAGTCCAGGATTCAAGGAAGCACATTCCTATTATCTTAGGACGACCCTTTTTGGCAACTGCCGATGCTCACATTCAATGCAGAATTGGAAATATGCAGTTGTCCTTTGGGTATATGATGATGGAGCTAAATATCTTCAACATTGCCAAATAACGTCACAATGCAGATGATGGAATTGTTGATGTGGAATTAATAGAAGATTTAGTTAATAATGCTTTTCTTTCAAACCTTAGTGATGACCCTTTACAAACATGTTTAACTCACGTTGGTTTGGATTTTGATATTGACAGATCGGTAGATAAGGTTAACGCCTTACTTGATTCGGCACCATCCATGGACACTAACAAATGAAAGTCAAGAGTGGAACAACTAGCATCATTAGAGAAGAAATTCAGCTAGTCATCAGAATCACCACAAAAACTTGAGCTTAAACTATTACCCGACACTTCGGAATATGCATTTTTGGGAGAAGAAAGCATTTTGCAAGTAATCATTTAATCATCCCTAAATGACGAATAAAAATATAAGTTGTTGGAAGTTTTAAAAATGTACAAAGGAGTATTATGATAGACCATAGCCGACATAAAAGGTATAAACCCAATGGATTGCATGCATTACATTCATCTTGATGAAAATGCTAAACCTACCAGGGAAATGCAACGTCGGTTGAACCCGAACATGAAAGAAGTTATTAGAACTGAAGTCCTTAAACTATTAGATGTAGGGATCATTTACCCCATTTTGGATAGTTCATGGGTCAGTCCTGTGCAAGTTGTCCCTAAAAAGTCCAGAGTAACAGTAGTTACCAATGCTGAAAATGAATTAATATCTACGAAAGTGACTATAGGATGACATGTATGCATTGATTATAGAAAGTTGAATTCTGTCACACGTAAAGACCGTTTTCCTTTACCATTTATCGATTAAATGCTTGATAGATTAACAGGTCATGAATTTTATTACTTTCTAGATGGCTACTCAGGATATAATCAGATTCCCATAGCACCAAAAGATCAAGAGAAAACCACTTTCACTTGCCCTTTTGGCACTTTTACATATAGGAGAATGCCATTTGGATTATGTAATGCACCTACTATATTTCAACGATGCATGTTAAGCATTTTTTTTGATATAGTTGAATGATTCCTTGAAGTCTTTATGGATGATTTTTCTATTTTTGGTGATTCATTCAATCAATGTTTACATCACCTAACAATGGTTTTACAGAGATGCATAGAGAAGAATTTGCTCTTAAATTGGGAGAAATGTCATTTTATGGTAAAACAAGGTATTGTTCTCGCTCACATCATTTCGAGCAAAGGTATTGAGGTTGATAAAGCCAAGGTGGATCTCATTTTCATTCTTCTTCCACCTAAAACAGTCAGAGAAGTAAGATCTTTCCTTGGGCATGCAGGTTTTTATAGACGTTTCATTAAAGATTTTAGCAAAGTTTATAGACCCTTATGTAATTTACTTTCTAAGGATGCACCATTTATCTTTGATGATTCATGTCTTGTGGCATTTGAGAAACTAAAGTAGTTGTTGACATCATCACCCATTATTCAGCCCCTAAACTGGAACTTACCATTTGAGCTCATGTGTGATGCATTTGACTATGCAGTAAGAGCAGTATTAGGGCAAAGAGTTGATCGAATTCCTCATGTTATTTACTATGCTAGTATGACATTGAATGATGCACAATTGAACTATTCAACCACTGAAAAAGAAATGCTAGCAGTAGTGTTTGCATTAAAGAAATTCCGATCTTATCTCATTGGTTGTAAAATAGTTGTTTTCACAGATCATACTGCTTTTAAATATATTCTCACAAAGAAAGATACAAAAGCTAGACTAATTCGTTGGGTGTTACTTTTCCAGGAATTTGATTTTAAAATTAAGGATAAGAAAGGCACAAAAAATGTTGTGGCAGACCATCTCTCTCGTCTCAATTTTGATACAATTACAGAACTATTACAATTGAATGAATAATTTCTAGATGAACAATTGATGAGTGTGGAAGTATTACCATGGTATGCTGATATAGTTAATTATCTTGTTACAGGTAAACTTTCAGAGCATTGGACTAAGCAAGACAAGGTCAAATTTTTTCGGAAGTAAAGAATTTATTCTAGGATGACCCTTATTTGTTTAAGTATTGTGTATATCAAATTGTCAGACGATGTGTTCCAGAAAGTGAATTTCAAAATATCCTTTCATTCTGCCATAAACAAGCTTGTGGAGGCTATTTCAGCGCTAAGAAAAAAGCTACTAAAATTTTACAATGTGGTTTCTATTGGCCAACTATATTTCGAGATGCTTACATTTTTTGCTCTTCATGTGATAGGTGTCAACGAATGAGGAGTATTACTTGAAGGAACATGATGCTACTAAACCCAATTTTAGTGGTTGAGATTTTTTATGTATGGGGTATTGACTTCATGGGACCCTTTTCCCCTTCTTTTGGCCATCAATACATATTGGTTGCTGTTAACTACATATCAAAATGTGTAGAAGCAGTTCCATGTAGAACCAATAATCACAAGGTAGTGATTAGATTTTTGAAAAGTAACATTGTTTCACGTTTTGGATTCCCTTGAGCAATAATCAGTGAAGGTGGAGCTCACTTTTGTAACAAATCATTCAAATCTCTTTTGATAAAGTATTCTATTACTCATAAAATGGCAACCCCATATCATCCGCAAACCAGTGTCCAAGTTGAGATCTCCAATCGAGAAATAAAGCACATATTAGAAAAGAGGGTGAGACCAGACAAAAAAGGTTAGTCATTAAAACTTGATGATGCATTATGGATATATAGAATAGCTTTCAAGACTTCAATTAGGATGTCACACTATAGGCTAGTATATGGAAAAGCTTGCCACCTATCTGTGGAACTCGAGCATCGTGCATACTAGGCCATCAAGAAATTCAACTTTGACATGCAGGAAGTTAGCTAAAAAAAAAGATTACAGTTGGCAGAACTCGAAGAAATTCGTAATGATCCATACGAAAATGCCAAGACTTACAAGCAGCGAATGAAAGTCTTTCATCACAAGCAAATTATGAGAAAATCTTTCATCCCATGTCAGAAAGTGTTTTTATTCAATTCTCGCTTGCACCTATTCCCAGGTAAGTTACGTTCTCGATGGACTGGTCCCTTTATAGTTCACAATGTTTTTCCACATGAAGCAATTGAAATTAAGGATCCAAAGAATGGTGTAACTTTTAAAGTTAATAGTCAAAGATTAAAGCCATATCTAGAGTACCAACCACATGAAAAAGACACTGAAATTGATTTGAGTGACCCGCCAAACTTGAACTGAGATTTTTTTCTTATTTTTTTCTTCTTTTTAGCGATATAAATTTTTGTGAAAGTGTGTTTATTTAATCATTTAGTTTTTTTTTATTACTTTTAATCATGTATGCCTCAACTAGACAGATCCTCTTGAACTTTCTTAGACAACTTCAACGTGTACAATCTTATCTGAGAAGCCAAATACGATTTTGTAAAACATATCGTATTTGGAAGCTACAACCTCCAGAGTTGGTATCCCATATTGAAGATCTGGAAAGACAACTCTGAAAAATTGAGGGAGATATCAATGACACTCAAATAGAACTTTTGTTTGTTACCCCAGTTAAGTGGCGGATGATAACGGTACTTCGTGACAATCAAAGTCGGTTACTTCAGTTTCCCATAATAATTGATATTCTGAGAAGAAGGTATGGACAAAAACGCGATTTTAGCAAAGCTTCATAAGTGATTTCCTTCACTTCCTCAGAATGCCCTCTTTACAGTCTATAAAGCTCGGTCCGAATGCATGCGATTGCTTATGAGAAATAACGTCCCTGCTGATATCCGTTGGTTAATCGAGGCCAAAGTACTTTTGGTAGGTGAGTTGTCTCCCAAATTTATTGCATACATGTCTGGTTGTGGTAAAGAAAATTACTCAAGAAAACGAAGAGCTCAAAAAATTCATGTTGATTGTCATAAGTGTGCTAGGATGAAATGAGATAAAAATTCTTGTTCTTTCAGAATAATGTCTGATAACAGGGAAGATAATATTCAATTGATTAGGGATGGCTTGAATAAAGAGTCATTAGATGATGTCCTTTTGTCTCTTGAAACGCATCCCAGTGGATACGTACAAAGAGCAATTATGGCCATTATTTCAGAAAGAGCATGTATGATATAGTCTCGGGAATCTGACTATAAACAACCCTGTTTGCCAGTTTATAAGAAAATTGGATGGGAAGCCTATCCTCAACCCATAGAGGGCGTTCAAGCCGTTTCTAGGCGTAAAACCAGAGGAAGATGTGAGCAACAATCACAACTAACTGTAAATATCCTTTTACTGTTATTTTATTATTGTTTTATTTCACAATTTTGCTTCATTAATTGCATTCTTGTCTTTAATAATTGTTTGCTTTTTCTTTTTACTATTTCCTTTTTGACTCTCGAGCCATATGCTTTATGCGTTAATTGACACAAACATGCTAACTCATATACAACTGTAAACCATTGTCACCAAGATCCTTGATATATGATCCTTTTCTTTTAGACTTACAAATTATTTTTTAGAAGCATCCCAATGGCAGCTACTCCCAATAAACAATTCAAAAACATTTGTGTGCTCTCTGGATTTAACTATGGCAAACATAAAAAGTTCGTTGAGGCGGCCATAGATCTTGGTCAACGCATAGCAGAAAGAAATTTACATTTGGTATATGGAGTAGGTGATCGAGGGTTATCAAAACTGGTCTCATAAGCTGCTTATCTCAAAGGGAGCCAAGTGTTAGGCATCATCCCAAGAAGCTTAAAACAGTTGGGCTATGTGTCTAACTTACCAACTGAAGAAGAGTTAGTCATTTCATGTATGCAAGAAAGAATAACTGAAATGCTAAATCATGCTGATGCTTTTATTTTTCTACCAGAAGATCTTGCAACTCTAGAGGCACTAATCACATTAGCATCTTGGGCCCATCTTAACATTCATTAGAAACCCATTGGTTTGTTAAATGTCAATAACTTTTATGATGGCTTTGTCGCATTTCTTAACCATGCAATAAAAAACCATTTCATCCATTTCACAGCGAAAAAAATCTTTACTTATGCTCATACTACTAATGAGTTACTTGATCTGTTACAAGCTTATAGACCAGAGCTAGATCCTAAGACCTTTGTGTTGGAATGGCCAACTAATGATGGTAACAGTAGTCATAGTAAGATGTGCAAATTAAATTTAAATCTTCGCTTGTAAATATTTTCTTCTATGATGCAGCACTTAGGTGATGTCTTTTAAACCCTATTTTCTTTCAAACATTGAGGACAATGTTTCGTTTTGGTTAGGGGGAGGAAATAGTTGACAACTGTGGAATATCTCAATATTTGTGTAGTTTTTACTGATTTTTGTTGTAGAAACTAACTGTAGCTAAATTTTTTAGTCGAAGATGGTTGAATATAGAGTGTAGTGACTCTAGAAACGCATCTTTTTATAAAAAAAAATAAAATTTCAGACATTCTTTTTAATCTTCGATAGTCATTTTAAGTGTGATCTTTCTAACTTTTTTTACTAATTAGTTTTTCTATTTTCACCATTTTGTACGCATAATTTTCATGACTAGAATATGTTTGGGGGTAGAATTTATAAAAAAAAATATTTTGTATGATATTTTTACATTAGATGGCATGATAACTTTCAAATTTTAGCATTTGTATTATCTTTGGTTTTGAGTTATATTATACCATGTTTGTTATTCTACATGTTGATGTTGGAGACAAATATAAGTTGCTTGAAAGAATGCACATGTCATAATAAATTCTAAATGAGTTTTTGAGCCTGTCATTTTTCTTGGAGAGTAACCCTTTATGCTCATTCTTCATTCAACTTAGCAGTTTATTGTTTTATACATTATCTCTAGATTTCCTTAGAGTTAACATTCTCTAAAAAAATAAAAAATAAAAAAAAATAAAAAAAATTGTGTGTTGCTACATTCGAAGGTCTATCTAATTAGTAGATATGGAAGATTATATATAACCCTAAAAGATGACAGAAATGCCATCTTTGGTCCGTTTGAGCCTTTCCAGCCAACCCTATTAATATGTATCCATAGTTAACCCATTTGAGCCATAAAAAAAATCTTTTTTTTTTTTATCTTGTCCCACTCTAATGTGGAATATCACCTTATATTTTGTATTTCCCACCACCCATTTATGTTTAAAAATAGAGATAATTTTGCATTCACGAAAAAGGTGCTATAAAAAAAACAAAACAAAAAAAAATTATATGTATATAAATAAATAAAATAAAAAATAAATACAAAAGAGAGAAAAAAAAAGAAAAAAAAGAAAAGAGAATTCATGTGAAAAGAACCTAACGATCTCCAAAATCCTCTATTTTTCAAAAATATATTTTGTTTTTCCTATTATCCTTCTTTGTTAGCCACGTCCCTAGCCTACATTACGTCCTAATAAAAGTCCTTCTTGATTTTAGGGAACTATAGTCTAAAATAAAAACTAGTTATATTGGCTGAAAGGATGTAGTAGTGCATATTAAAAAAAAATGATAAAAAAAATGGTGAATACATTAGTTTGATTAGCATTTTGTTTGAATTAAGATCGTACTATTTCTGAGTTAAGGGCATATTTCTGTCACCTTGGTAAGAGTGTTTGATATTACTTCTTTATTATTTTCACTCAATTTACCATTCACTGGAGTGATTTTTTTTTTGGTTTAATTTCTTTGTGAGAGTATCATTACTACCGTTGAGATTTTAGGGTTTGACATGTCATTCTTGAAAAAGTTTACTGTAGTTGTGACAAAGTTTTTTGGACTGATTCATGTGGAGAGTTGATGTGGGAATGATATTTCTTTAGACTGGAGATAATGCTTATACTTTTATTTGATTGTTATCATTAGTCTGATTGAATAAATATGACTATTTAAAAAAAATCATTTTGGTTTGAGTTTTGTTTTCGCTTAATTTGCTAGGGAATAGCTGGTTGGAGGGTGTGTTGAGTGCTAAAAAGTGTGTATTTATATTGAAGAAAATCATCATTTTACACTCGAAGTCTCACTAACATCTCTACTTTTATATCTTTAAGTCTCTTGTGATTTAATTATGTATGTTTTATTTTAATTAAGTATTTTATATATTTTAGGGGACATCATGGTCATTTCACAATGAACGAAAGATCAGATAGAAAAAAAACGGACAGTAATTTTGAACTCATGATAGTCAAAAACTTTAGGAGGAGCCTAAAAAGATAAATGATACTGTTCACATATACGGTATTGTATACAATACTGTTCACATGTACTATACGATGACGTGGCACTATACGATGATGTGGCGGTATTTAATTGGACGAATGATGTGGCATTGACCGCCTATGTAGCATTGACTGATGACGTGTCACGATCCTATTGGACTAAAATGCTAATGTGGCGTTTACCAGCGATGTGGCAGTATGTTAGTGGACAAAAAAAACGTGTGTACGGTACATGCATATACACGAAATGACAACCCTAATGATGTGTTCCATCCAATAAGAACTTGCCACGTAGCGCAATCCTGAGCATCCAAATTATTTTAATCCAATTGCCATGATTTACTCATTGTATCTATAAAAAAGGGGCTCCACCCCTAATTTGACACCCCTGAATCTATTTTTTGAGCTTCATTTTCTGTAATTCCATCTCCAGCTTATATTTTCTAAGTATTTTAATAAAATTCTCATTTTACCCTTAGTTAAATTATGAATAGCTAATTTCCTTTCAAGCTTGGGTTGAAGGTGAAGGCTCAACATGCTCTATAAGCTTAATTTGGTAAATTTACTTTTTCTTCCCCTCTAATTTATTTGGATGTTTTGAATTTTTGTAGACAGATAGTAATAATCTTATTTAGATATCGGCTGGTATTACCATCTCCCTACGCAAGGTTATTACTATTTGGCACGGGAAGCACTTAGCACCATATCTATTAGAGTGAGGTTCATGAGGAGTGAAAAATTCTCCTTCATGATTTAATTGGTACTAATAATGAATGTTAAGCCGACAGTGCAAGTTGAATATAGATCCAGAGATCCAAGCACTTCATTTTAATAGTTTATTCCCGCTGCTTTAATTTAAATTAATAGATAACCTACGTCATTTTCAATATAAATCCAATTACCCACTTAGAAAATTAATTATACAAGCAATTAAAATCTACCTCCTCGTGGGATTGACACTCGTCACTATTGATCTATTCTATAATAGATTCGTGCGCTTGCGAGTTCAACAAAATTTACATAACAATTGTTAACCCCTAATGTTAGGGAAAATGGACATAAAATTCCCTAATATTTTAAAAAATATGTATAACCCCTTTTCCATTAATAAATTTTGCTTATTTTAGTTACGAAAAGGACATTAATAATAATGATGATCATAATAATAATAATAATAATAATAATAATAATAATAATAATAATAATAATAATAATAATAATGTACAATATTGGGGTTATATGTCTTTTTTTAAAAGTATTAGGGAGTTTTATATCCCTTTTCCCAAATGTTGGTTAATAGTCTTTTTCTATCTATTTTATTGTAAATGTACAATATTATCCCTTTTTTAATTAAAATAAATGAAATTATTAATAGAAAAGGAACTTATATGCCTTTTTTTTTTAAAATCTTAGGGGTTTTTATGTCTCTTTCCCTAAATGTTGTGGGGTTAGCAGTCTTTTCTCCTATAATTAAAAGAATAAACTATAAATTGTTGATATGATAAACTATAAACTATTGATATAATATACCTTTAATATTGATTTTGATGATAATAAACCATATGTGTGATAAGTTAAAAATGTTGGTCTTTAAAATTGAATAAAATTCTTAGGCTATATAGTGTTTTGGGACAAATTAAGGTTATAGAAATTAACGGATACCACTAACTTGGAAATAGTTAACTGATAACTTAAGGTTATATTTTGATCGACTCTATAAGATCACAGTTAACCAATAATATGTAAATGACAAGCCAACTTCGAACAAGTGGGCTTCTAGGATTAAACGGCAAACTGTTACTCAAAACGGCATGCGAACTTCGATCAATGAACTCTTTGGAATTAAATGGCTAGCCAACATCTTTTAACGGTGATATGAAAATTCAAAATTCTACATAATGGTAACTTGCACAAAGTCAAAACAGCTATTCGTCTTTTGTTAACGACAATCCAATTATGCTCAAAAAGTCAATAATGGCTAGTTTTCTTCTCCAATTATAAAGCCTTAATCAATTTCAAATTTAGAAGATTCAACAATTGTCATTGAGCTTGTTTTTACATATTCAAATTATATTGAGTTCAAACTTTTTTATTATTTCATTAAATCACACTTTTAGCTTTCATTTGTAACCACGTACATTATGTGAGGGAAAATTTATGTAATCTACATTTCAATGTGAAAATTGAGTGATTGCAAGTGAGGAAAACACTTTGGGAAAAGGATGAGAGATTATCTTAAATTTTAAATGTTTTATTGACACCTTAGAAGTCAATTATAAGGATCTTGAAACCTTGGGTTGTAAAAGCTTGGATAGTGGAATTCTCAAGCTCGGTTATCTTAGAGGTGTGGACATAGGCGGAGTTTGTCGAACCATATAAAAGTTCTATGTTCGATTCTCTTTCTTTTATCTCTTTTAAATTTATTTGTTATTATATTTATTATTTCAAATTTATAGCATAAATATGTATTGAATTTTAAATTTACTACTTAGTAACTTTTAGAAACCCAATTCACCACCTTTTGGGTTGCTTAGCTAGAACTTCATTTGGTATTAGAGAAAGGCTCTCTTGTTAGAATTTAGCCGTCTAGAGTAAAATATTCATGGCAGCTCAAAATGATTATACTTTTAGGGAAGTTAGTCTACTACTAAACCACCATTTTTTGATGAAATGATTATCCATATTGAAAAATTAGGATGAGAATTTA
The DNA here is from genome assembly GCA_030449905.1 of Luvunga scandens. NCBI lineage: Eukaryota > Viridiplantae > Streptophyta > Magnoliopsida > Sapindales > Rutaceae > Luvunga > Luvunga scandens. The sequence goes on along the minus strand of JASUUG010001122.1, from coordinate 512,923 downwards.
CTTACAGGCTTTAGATTATGAAATATGAAAAATCGTTAGTGATATTCTATTCATGCCAACTATTAAAAATCAAGAAGGGTAAGAAATTCCAAACCTTCACTTGAATGAAATGAGACGGAAAAGAAGAAAGGCTCTTCAAATTCCAAAGTCATAAATACTTGTTTTGTCATAAAATAAGGAGTTTCATAAAGTTTCAGGTTGTTCTACTACATATGAAATTTAAAGAAAGTTAAAAGTTGTTTATAAAAGAACAAACTAAGTTAAAGAGTCTAAAATCAATATATACACTAAGCAATATGAATTGTTTGAAATAGAACAAAATGAGAGTCTACATTCTATATATACCAGATTTAACTGATATTGTAAACACTCTAGAAGCTCTAAGAAAGACCTTTTCAAATAAACGAGAAGGTAAAGAAAATCATTAGGTCTTTACTGAAAGAATAGAGACCTAAGAGAATTGTCATTGAGAAAGCCAATGATTTAAATACTTTACCTATTGACAAATTAATTGGCTCACTTATTTCTTATGAAAAAGATTTCGCAGTTGAAAAAGGTGACAAAGATAGAAAGAAGAAAAGCATTACCCTGAAAGCTTCAAGATCGAAAAGTGACAATGAAAGAGAATTCGAAGATGAAGATATGGCTATGATAACTAGAAAATTCAAGAATTTTTCCAAGAAATCTAATAAACGAAGAAAGTTTAAGAACTTCAAAAATAAAAAAGAAAAGAAAGAAGCAATCATATGCTTTGAATACAAGAAGCTTGGACACATAAAATTGAAATGTCCTCTCTTCAATAAAGCGAAAAAGAAAGCTAAAATGACAACTTAGGATAATAGTAATGAGGAGACTTCAGATGAGGAAGAATCACATGAAGTGTCAAACCTAGCATTTACAATAATAGAAGAAGAATTTGATAAAGTAAATGATCTTCCTTTTTATAATGATTTATTTGAAGCATTTATTGAATTGCATAATGACTTAAAGAAGATATGAATGAAAAATGCTTCTCTTAACAAGAAAAATGTAGAACTTTCAAATGAAAATGATATTTTGAATGAAAAGATTAAGTGCCTAGAAGTGGAAAACAAAAGTTTGAATGAAGAAATTGCATTCTTTTAAGAAAAACAAGATGTTTCATCTATGAATGGAGGTTTACTTGTAAATTATTTGAAGAAGGAAAATGAAATGCTTAGGAAAAAGAGTGATGAGCTTAATCATATTGACTTAAAATTTACAAATGGGCAAAAGATTTTAGATATATTGCTTGGCTCTTAAAAATGTGTTTTGATAAAGGAGGTATTGGCTATAAACCAAATTTGAAATAAAATAATTACAATAATTACTTTGTTAAGACTACCTTCATTAATGATCAAACTATATGCCATTATTTCAATAGAGAAGGTCACATGAGTTATAGATGTCCAATTAAGAAAAAATCATATTATAGAATCAAATATATGTGGGTTCCAAAATGACACATTGTTAACACTCAAGGACCTAAAGCTTTGGGTACCTAAAACTTAAGTTTTCTTTTACAGGGATCAAAGAAGAAGAACAAATGGTACTTGGATAGCGGATGTTGCTCGAGACATCTAACAGGCAATTACTCTTGGTTTTTGAGTTTGAACAAGATTGAAAATGGTAGAGAAGTATCTTTTAGAGATAATTCAAAAGAAAAGATTATTAGTATTGGTAATATAGATAAAGATTCCTCTACCTTTATTGAAATTTGTGTTTAGTTGAAAATTTAAAATATAACTTGCTTAGTATAATTCAATTATACAATAAAACTATAGAGTTATTTTTTATAAAACAAAATGTATTATTGAGAAAGCATATGATGGTAAAATTTTGTTTATTGGAAAAAAATGTGTTAATATATATACTATTGATATAGATTACGCATCATCATATGATAAATGTTTTTTTGCATTGTATGATGATAGTTAGTTGTTGGTTGTAGCATAGAAGACTAGGACATGCAAGTATGGATTTGAGTTAAAAACTTCCAAACATAATTTAGTTAAAGGTCTTCTAAAGATTGGTTTTCAAAAGAATAGAATATGTGAAGTTTGTCAATTCGGAAAAGAAATCTAAACGTCTTTTAAAAACAAAAACCATGTTTGTGCTTCAAAATCACTTTAACTTTTTCACATGGATTTATTTGGACTTCTAGATATGCAAGTCTAATTGGTAAATACTATGCATTTATAATTATCGATGACTTTTCTAGATATACATGAGCATTGTTCTTATCTAATAAAGATGATGCCTTTGATGCTTTCAATTTTTTTTGTAAAAAGGTTCAAAATGGAAAAGGGTATGCTATTCTTGCATTAAAAGTGACCATAGTGTAGAATTTGAAAATCATTATTTTGAAAATTTTTGTAATGATTGATTAACACTAAAAAGTATACATTTAATAAGTCTAAATTTATGTTAAAATTAATTTGTAGTATGTTAATTTTTATTGTAAATATTTTATGAATAAAGAAGGAATTGGAACTGAAAGCGCAAATAAAGAAGAATTGCTGGAGTTATTGGAAGCCATTATAGAGGAAATGTAATTAATAAAAATAAATATTAAAAAAATAATAAAAAAAGAAAAGTATGATGTGATTGGTTAATATATAATATAATATAATATAATAAATAAATAAATAAAAGAAACAAGTTGCATTTCCTCAACAATAAAAGTTGAGGAAATGCAACGCATCCAAGGGGAGAGCTAAAGAGTTGGATAGCTGGAGAGCGAGAGAGCTAGAGAGTAGAAGAGAAAGGAAAATAAGCTGAGAGAGAGAGCTGGGGGTTGAATTGAGAGTTGAGAAATTTTCTTTCTTTCTTGTTTTATCAATTCTCTTGTAATATATTTCAGAAGTTTGTTAAATAAAATGAGTGTTTTATTTTTTAATATGAATGGCTAAATTTTCTAAGCTGAGGTGATAGGTGAAGCTCTTGGATTTAAGTTATTGATTAATTACTCTCTTAAGTGAGTCTTAAAGTTTATTTTATTTGTTGTATTTTTTTCTTTCTTACTAGTTTTTTTTGTCATTTTAATTTGTATATTTAGATCTGTTCTGATTTGTATGGTATTTTGACATAATGTCGACACTTCAATGTAGTTGTGGCACATTAAGTACTTGATCCTATATTTATCACTTTAATGGTTAATCAAGAATTAAATGGCATAATAATTAATTGGTAGAATAAATACAAAATACAAAAATGAGAGAGTTGTTTTAATCATAATTTGAAATCTGAGAGTGGATCCCGTAACCTTAACATATTTTTAAACTTGATTATTGTCAATTTCTTTTCCCGCAGTTAATTTTTTTTATTACAACAAATTGATTACTAGATTTAAAATTCCATGTGATTCGACCTCAGACTCACTGGGTTATATTATAACTAGACACTCTTATACTTAGGAGTAATAACACTTTTGAGTCGTGTCAATAACTTTGGCATTGAACATCAATTCTCATCACCAAAGACTCCACAACAAAATAAAGTTGTTGAGAGAAATGATAGGTCTATTCAAGAAATGACTAGGATCATGTTAAATGAAAATATTTTACCAAAATACTTTTAGGCATAAGTTGTCAACACCACTTGTTATGTTTTAAATCGCGTGTTGATTAAATCTTATCTTGATAAAACTTTCTATAAGCTTTGGAAAGATAGAAAATCAAACATTAGTTGTTTCAAAGTTTTTGTATGCAAATATTTTATATTGAATACAAAACACAATTTTGGTAAATTTGATCTAAAATCTGATGTTGGTATCTTTCTTAGATATTTAAATTCAAGCAAAGCTTATAAAGTGTATAATAAAAGAATCTTGGTTATTGAAAATTCTATGCATGATATATTTGATGAATTTAATCCTTCTGAAAGTTGTTGATGATGATGATGCAAATGAAGAGTTGTAAAAAGAAGAGTCTTACAAATACAAGCAAGATAATTCATTAGAAGAAAATCAAGAGGAGAAACAAGGATAACTAAGCCAGATAGGAATGAAGGTAATTCTCAAACACTACCCAAGAAGTAGAGGTATGTCTCTTCTCACCCTAAAAACTTAATCTTAGGTGATCTTTCAGGACTTGTAACTATTAGGTCATCACTTAGAAATACTTGTGAACATATTACATTTATATCTGAAATTAAACCAAAATTATTTTCAAATGATGAATCCTGGATAATTAATGGCCATGTAGGAAGAGCTAAATCATTTTGAGAGAAACAATATGTGGAAATTGGTCCCTTAAAGCAAAACATCAATCTATAATAGGCAGCAAATGTGTATTTAGGAATAAAATAAATGAATCTTGTGAAGTTGTAAGACAAAAGCTAGACTAGTGGCTCAAGGATACAACCAAGAAGAAAAAATTGACTTTGATGAAACATTTGCTCCTGTAGCTAGATTAGAATCCATTAGGATGCTCTAGGCATTTTCTTGTCATAAATATTTTATTTATGAATGTTAAGAGTGCTTTCTTCAATGGTTTTATTATAGAAAAAGTTTATGTAAAACAACCCCTTGATTTTAAAAATGAAAAATTTTCAAATCATATCTATAAGTTGTATAAAGTTTTATATGGTTTAAAACAAGCCCCTAGAGTATGGTATGAAAGTCTTAGTAGATTTCTTTTGGAAAATGATTTTTCAATGGTAAAAATGGATACTACACTTTTTACTAATCATAAGAATGAATAGTACTCTTGTTCAAATTTATGTTGATGATATTATCTTTGGTTCTACTAATGAGTCTTTATGTAAGGAATTTTCATTTTGTATGAGCAAATAATTTAACATGAGCAAGAAGGGGGAGTTGAAGTATTTCCTTGGACTATGAATAAAACAAAACGAGAAAGGAATTTTCATCAATCAAGTCAAATATTTGAAAGATTTACTCAAAAGATTTAGATTTGAAAATGGAAAGGCTAAAACTACTCTAATGACTTCAACAATCAAGCTTGAAGAGGTTGAAAAAAGTAAAAAAGTTGATGTCAAAGTTTGTTGAAGTATGATTAGATCTTTACTTTACTTGGCTGCTAGTATGGCTAATATTATGTTTAGTATATATTTATGTGCAAGATTTTAATCATGTCCCAAGGAATCTCATTTGCTTATTGTTGAAACACTTTTTTCTTATTTGAGTGGGACAATTGATCTAGGTCTTTGGTATCCTAGAGGGACTCACATAGAGTTAACATGTTATTCGAATGATGACTTTGACGAATGCAAAGTCGATAGGAAGAGTGCTTATAGAATTTGTCACTTTCTAAGTCACTCACTTATCTCTTAGTTAAGTAAGAAAAAAAATTCAGTTGCTCTTTTAATCACCAAGGCTGAATATATCACTACTGGTAATTGTTGTGCAAAAGCCATATAGATAAAACAAACCTTTAGAGACTACAAGATTAAACTTGATCGTATACATATCATGTGTGACAATACTAGTGCTATAAATCTATCAAAGAATCTTATTTAACATTCTAAGACCAAACATATGAAGATTGGAGATTATTTCTTGAGAGATCATGTTAAAAAAGGGGGACATAGTATTAGAATTCATTTCAACCAAAAAACCACTTGTAGATATCTTCACATAGCCCCTTAGTGAGAAACATTTTAACAAAATTTGACATGAACTTAGGATGATGAAATTTTCATAGTAGCATACCTTTGTACGATATTGAAGCTATTATACTTTCGTTTGTATGGTATTGGCTTGTATATATATTATTATTGATTAATTTATTTGAAATTGAAACTTGTTTGTTCATATATGCATTCATCTTTCATGCATTAAAAATGGCCTTTGAGACATTTTGGGCTCATGAAATAACCTTAAAATGGAACAATTATAAGTCAAAGATCGAAATATGCAAAATTATAGTTAAATTAAACGGATAGCTATTTCAAAATAAATGGATAATTGTTTTGAGACATACTTTGGAGATGTATTTTATAAATTAATAGTTAATCAGTATCCATAAAAGGTGAACTGTTTGTGCATTCAAAGGTTTCTTATGTTTCTAGATGTTAATGGTTAGTTGATTTCAGAAAATGGCTTGCCTATTTTTGCGATCATAGAAATGTTGTAAGTTTTCTTCCTCATTTGTGTTAACCCTTCACTGTTTTCTCTTCAGACCGCGGCAGTTATGCTTTCTCTCTGTAAAATTCATCATTTTCTTGAGTGTTTCTTAAAAAATTGAGCCTCTACAATCATTATATACCACTTAAACTTCATTTCTTTATCATCAAAACAAGATTTGAAAGCAAAAAGAAACAATCCCCAATTTAAAACCCTAATTGTAAGTTGAATTTTCATATTCAAAATTGGTTGGATTTTCACTAATTTTTGTCCAAATTAAGCACCCATGTTTCTTTTTATACCCTCAATCTTCACTTTAATCGGTTCTCCCAAAACACCAAATTTTCCAAAACTCCTAAATTTAGTATAAATGGTTGGTGTTGAGTCATCATAAATGGGAAAGAGGGAAAAGAAAATGTCAAAAAGGAGTCCAGTATGTCCAAGAATTGTTCTTGAGTTTGATGAACTCATATGAACTCATTTTCCAAGCCCCCCTTTGGCCAAGCGATTCTACTCCAAGTTTATATCTCGACAGGTAATTTCCTTCAACTATGTTAATATGTGGTAGAAGTTTTAGGAGATTATAAGAAATAACCGTTTAGGAGAATGCTTTAAGCATTATCGAGAATGTATATCTTAATCTTATTCGAACATAGAGATCTTTGCCTTTAGACAAGATAGGATTTTTACTAATGTCATGGTGTTCCTATAAAGTTCGATATGAAAGATCTTAACAGGATTCTAGGATTTGAGGATGAGGGGTTAGAGATATATACTTCGAGGAAAAAAAAATTATGTTCAACCATTTCTTCATGTTAATACAGTTAGGAATATTTGTAGGCGTAGCGACCTTTCCGATGATATTTGCCACCTTCCTTTTTGTTCCTAATTCTTACCTACAGACTCGAATACTTCACAGCATCCTTCAGAATATAGTTACTTTTAGAAAAGGACTCTGATGAGGTTACTCGTTTGGATATTGGATCATTACATTGTATCATTCGTCGTTGATTGGTTAACCTTGAGTATGTGGTTATAAGACATATGTTGAGTACTCTTGGGGTTAGTAACAGGTTGTTTCTTTATGGTAGTATCATTACTAAGATTTTACGGCATTTCAAATTACCCTTTTGTGAGCCAATCTATGAGGGGTCTAAGAAGTTAGGGGAAGAGGCTATTACTCTAATTAGGATTTCATAAAAAGAACAGGGAATGGGTTAAGACCACCTCTATCAAGAACCAGGATACCCAAGTAATCCTTAAGGATGACAGAGTCCTCAACGATGTCTACTTATCCGATTAGTTACCAAATTTTAGATTTGGAGCTAAATCTCAAGTACCTTATCAAGCGACAACAACACAAGCCAGAGAGCTAGAGAAACTAAAAGGACATGACATGAACACCAATGAGCCTCCAGTTTCTGAGAGGCCTTTGATTCCTGAAGATCTTGTGCAGTAATTGCTTGATGAAGTTCAAACACTTTTTTAGCAGTAAAAACGCTCCAGTCTTAGATTGTTGCTTTCCAGCTGCAACACCAGTGCATTCTTGATTAGTAGTAGTAGTTTCTTATTGGCTAGCAACGCATTCTTTCTGCTACTTATGTTCCACCTCTCAGCTCTCTATCATATCCATTATAATAGTTTTCTTTACTTTCTGTCACTTTACTTTTCATACAGACATTTATCATTTCATGTGATGCTAATTTTATGTTACATTTTATTTTAATTTATGAGATTGGATATTGGATTTTATGATGATCATTTGATCTTTATTACATGAATGTTTTGTATAATGATTTGATATTTGATGGGTTTGTGATGACTTTGATGATTTGATCCTAGGATATTGGTTTCTATACTTTAATGATTTGGGTGTAATGTTGCTAAAAGTGTTTTTGAGGTGATGTTGTTGATAGGGGGAGGTTTTACCGCAATTTGAACTCGGACAACATAGGTAAAAATTTGACTTTTCATTGTATTTCTTTCCTTTTAACACTAAATTTTATTTTTGATGATAAAGGGGAGAAGAATACATATATTTGCACTTTGAACTTGTTAAAATTGGTTTTTACTCAGAGAGAGTTGCATTGTTAAAATTGATGTATACACATGTACACACAAAAGGGGATATCTTTGAATTGGTTAAAATTGGTATAACTTGTTACATTGACAACTTTTTAATACTTGTAACATGCTTAGGGGCAGCTTATATTTAGGGAGAGATAATATTTGTAAATCATTCACACTGTGAATATATGTAGGGTTTGTCATTATAAAAAAGAAGGAGATTGTTGGCATATTATACTTATAATATTGATTTTGATGATAACAATCTATATATGTCATAAGTTAAAAATGTTAGAGTCTTTAAAATTAAATGAAAATCTTAGGCCATATAGTGTTTTAGGATAAATTGAGGTTCTACAAATAAACGGATAACCCCTTACTTTGAAATGGTTAATCGATAACTTAAAGTTACATTTTGATTTATTCTAGAAGATAATGATTAATTGAGAATAGCAAATGGTTGCTTGAAAATGGTAAGCCGACTTCGATCAATAAACTCTCTGGAATTAAATGGCTAAGTGAAATCTTCTAACGGTGATTCGACAATTTAAAATTCTACATAATGATGACTTGCACAAAGTCAAAACAACAATTCGGCTTCTGTTAACAGCAATCTAATTATGCCAGAAAGTCAACAAAAGCTAGTTTTCTTCTCTAACTATAAAAGCTCAATTAGATTCAAATTTATCCTCAAACTCGGTTAACTTGGTGGATATAGGCCGAGTTTGCCAAATCACGTAAAAATTCGATGTTTTGATTCTCTTTCCTTTATCTTTTTTAAATTTATCTATTATTATGTTCATTATTGTAAATTTGTAGCATAAATTTGCATTGAATTTTAAACTTGTTGCTTAATAAATATCAAAAACCCAATTCACCTCCCTCATAAGTTGCTTTGCTAAAATTTCATAAACTTATGAGAGAGAATAATTAATTCTATAATTTAAATATTTGAGCTTGAATTTTCACCTTAGCTTCGAAAATTAGCTATTCATATTGATAAATAAAACATTCACTTTATTTAACAAACTTGGAAAATATATTATAAGAAAACTGAATACAAAAGAAAAGAAAAGAAATTGTTTTCTAAAACTTCCATCTTCTCTTCATTTTGCCAATCCTTTCTTCTCTTCCCCCCTTCTCTATAAGTATCTAGTGAGTATGTCTTTCTTGTTTTATTACTTTTTTATTAGTATAAAAAACAAAAGAAAGAAAAAAGTAATACTCAAAAGTAGCAGCTACCACTTGACTATCACTTTATTGTTTTTTATTTATTATATTTCTCTAGCGATACATTCCAATGGGTCAACTTTTTTTTAATCAATGGAATCCATTTTCTTTATCTCTTACTTTCGGCTATGATTTCCTCTTTATTTCTGAAATATATCTACAATATAAAACTAAGATAAAATTAACATACTACAATATAATTTAACATAAAAACATAATAGGAGAGCATTAAGATAATTTACAAGTTATAAACGCATTAATCAATGCTGCAAGTGAAAAAATGATAATTTTAACCTTTATTAAACGTAGACTTTATAGTGTTAATCATTAACAAAAATCAGTAATTAAGTATTTGAATTTAACACATTTCAAGAGTTATATATTACTGACCCTTTCTTCACTCCTTTATTAGAGAACATTACTGTAGGGTTCTGCTTAAACTACATTTCCATGATGAATTCCTTTTCAAAGGCAGTTAATTATGTATTCCTAACTCAAGTTTAAGACTAACGATCTTTATAGAACTACGTAACAAAAGACACATAAGTTGTGAAAAAAATCTGGCTTTAATAGATGAAACTTATTTTTGGCCTACTATGACGCATAATGTTTATAATTTTGTCGAGACTTGTCACATTTGTCGTGTTTCTAAGGGTACTACAATTGATGTAGGATTGTATATGCCACTACTAATTCCAACACAACCTCGGGCTGACATTAGCATGGATTTTGTTTTGGGATTACCCTATACTCAAAGAGGTATGGATTCAATATTTTTAGTTATTGATTGGTTCTCTAAAATGACTCACTTTATTGCATGCAAGAAGACTAAATATGCTTTGACTGTTGCTCATCTATTCTTAGAAGAAGTCTGTAGATTGTATGGTTTACTGAGTTTTATAATATATGATCGAGATATACAATTTCTTAGTCATTTTTGGAAGATGTTATAGAAGTTGATGATCGCTCACCTAAATTTTAGAAGTGCTTATCACTCACAAAAAAATGGTCAAATTGAAGTTGTCAAACACTCTTTAGGAAACCATTTATGTAGCATAATTGATGACAACTTGAAGACATAGGATCAAAAGATATAACAAGTCGAATTTGCTTATAATCATTTTGTTAAACATAGTGCTGGCTTAAGTCCTTTTTAGGTGAGTTATAAATATAATCCACGAGCACCTATTGACTTAGCCCCAGTTCCAGGTTTAATTTGCAAAAGTAGTAAGGCATAAGACTTTATTGAGCAACTTCAAAAGATTCATACAACTACACAAGAGTCTTTGAAGAAGACCACAAAGGGTTATAAAACTGAGGCAAACAAAAAGTTTCTCGCTTTAGAATTTTAAGTGGGAGATATTGTTTAAGTTATCTTAACCAAAGACAGGTTCTCATTTGGAGAGCACAACAATGTTTCCGTTGGGAAAATCAAACCTTTGGAGATTATAGAAAAGATAAATCCTAATGCCTATAGACTGAAACTTCCTCGTCATATCTACATCGCATATGCTTTTAATGTCAAGCATCTTATTCCTTTAAGAGGTGATCATGATGAAAATATTGCTAATGACAATTTGAAATCGAGGGCGAATTCTCTCCATCTGGAGAGGAATAATGCACATGAAGAATAGTTATCCTATTTAAATTAGTTTTCTTATTGTTTAAAAGTTTATTATCCTCACAAGTGCATATTTTCTCTATATTTTACTATTAATTTCTTCGTCTTTTTCTTGTTTGGTCTTAAATATTCTAATTATTTTATTTAATTTTTGATTTAGTTATTTTATTAAATTATATTTTATTATGTTAATTTTCATCTTAATCTTTTATATTTTATCATTTTAGGTATATTCTAGAATTGAAGAGGAATTAAATTTGGACATTCAAGAAGAAATCTGCTTGTAAGAATCGAAAAGGGAAATAATTGAAGATTTTTGGAAGCAAAAAAAAAAAAAAACTGAAGCCAATAAATTAATGTATCCATGCACATGTAGACAAAGAAGACTATGGCATCACGTAGAGATTAAAAAAGAAATTGAATTTATTTCAATTTGGATCAAGAATCTTAAAGGATGATAGATAACATAGGCACACATGTGCAAACATTAAAGTGGCGTTGGCTAGCTTAGTGGTTAATAAGGTTGGCCTTTGAATGGCAGCAGCCGCAAGAAGAGGACAAAAAAAAAAAAAAAAAAAGGAAGCCGCTTGTATTAATCTCCACGACTGGTTTTATCAACTCTTTTATTTCTAATTCAATCATGTTAGAATAGATTTTCCATTTGATTGAAGGTGAATTGAAAACCCTAAACATGTCATATGATTAATATTCAATTTATTTAATTAAAATTGTTTAAATTCTTCTATGATTAATGTTTATGATTTTATTCTTATCTTATTTGAGTGACCAATTAGATAAGATTTGAATAAATTCTATTATTAGATTAAAATTCTTGATCTGTAATTGACATAACTTAGGTTAAATAATCCAAGCTTGTATGTTTATTGCCTAGATCAAGCTAATATCTTTCTCTACTTAATGCTTCTATTATCTTAAATTTAAAGAGCTTGTTTTAAATTATTTAACAGTTAGAGATTAGGTGAAGAACTTATTTTGCCTAATAACATATTAAGAAAAGATTGAACTAACAGAGCTTATTGTTGTCTACGGTTGATAATTTCAATAAAAATAAAAATTGATGATAGAATAGATAGATTATATGCATGTTTGGTGGAGTCGAATGATCTTTTGACCAGAGCTTTCATCATTATTATTTCTTTCTTCTTTAATTAGATTTTTTACTAAATTATTATTTTAGTTAAAAATTCATAAAACCCTCTCATAGTTGGCATTTTCTTTACTTAGATTAATTTATATTCTTTTATTATTATTATTATTTTAAGTCTTTGTTTTAGAGTTGATAATAAATACAATTAGCATAGTCTTCGTCGGAACGATCCTTACTGCTTCTATACTAGTTGTTTATTAGTTTATATTATTAGTAAGGTTTTAAATTTGGTGTACCCTAACAACATTATCATATCCCTTTCTTATTGGTTTAGGAAATTATTTTTCTTTTTCTTCATAATTTAAAATAATTACTACTAGTATAAATAGACATCTCTTCTAACCTTTGAAGATAGATTCAAGCTCAATAATTTTTCCAGTTATCAAAACTATATGTGAGTTTTTGAGTATTTTTAATTCTTGACATTATGCGGAATCAATAAGTCTTAACTCTCTATGTTCATGGTATTTTTTTTAATCAACATGAATTTAGATCGTTTTTTATTCTAGCATTCTCAAGAATCAATAAAATATTTAAACATTAAACTTCTACTGCATCAATATGCTTTGAAGGACAAAAAAAATATGAAATTAGAACAAAAGATAATATACAATTTCAACTAAAATTAATTAAACAACGCTTAACCAATAAGTGATTTATACATTTTTATTCTGTTTAATGGACACATAAATTGAACGAAAGACAGAGATATGTCAACGTGATTAGTGAGTTTTATTTACAAATTTTCATAGAACTTAATGAACCTCAACATATTTCAATTTATATAGAGATATAATGAGTTAATATGTGCATGTATTTTTTTATATTACTTGAGAGAAGATGCTAAATAGGTTAGAGAAATTCACTGTCAACATTAAATTGATAGGTTATGATGAAATAGAATGTCCTAGTGTTTGAATCTATTGGTGATTTCTAGTACTGTTTGCATCTTTATTTAGTTTTTAGATGCTTTATTTTATTCTAGCTTTCAATTCAAATCATTTTTAGTCACTTGTTCAAATAAATTAGTTTTAGAATAATTTTGATAGCCAATAGGATATAACAATCTCGGTCAAACGATGCTCTACTCTTCATTATATTAGTTGTGAATTAGTACACTTGCTCTTTTACACAACAATCATGCAACTTCTACTGTTGTTTTAGCCATGATTACAATGTTAAAAGTGGAAGAAGAAAGACTCAGGGCTTGTTTTGATAAGTGTTTAATTGCACAGCAATTTTTATTAATTTCTTTACATTTATTTTGTCATTTTCTTGAAATTCTTCAATCTTTATTATTATTAATTTTTTATGTTTATAGGAGTTTTTAAGACTAAGAAACAAAAATGAGCAGAAAAACTATATATTGGTGTGAAAAATTCTCGAAGTTCAGTTTTGTGAGTTCTAATTAATTTTTGGATAAATTTTTGGGCTCTATTAACATTTTTAATTTATATTAGATTCATATTAAGTGAAGGATCAAATTTGCACTATAAAAATTGATTCTTGAAGGGCTGATCTGATTTCTCATTTGGACCCTTAATGGAAGCTAACGATTGGGTGGACAAATGATACAGATCATAAACTTAGGCTGGACAAACTAAAAAATTTAAACTTTTTTCATCTTCTCAACGATAAATGGGAATAAATTGATGTTTTCATATTCTTGAAAGGTAAATTGAAAATTGCCATTGGCACCACTTTTGAGTGTAATGCATGATGTAACTTGCCATACCTTCCTTTTTTTTTTTTTCTTTTTTTGTTTTTCCTCGTTTGGGTTGAAATTGAATAAATGGTTGGTTTGTTTGGGTTGAAATTGAATGAATAGTTGATGGATGTTATTACGACTAATAAAAATAATAAAATGAAAGATAGAGCCGGAATAATAATAATGTATAACTCCGGTCAAGATTATTTTGTTGTAAATTGAGTAACCAACCAAGTTTTTGGTTGTTTTCCGGCCTTCTTATTTAATTTGCTAAATGCTAATCTGTATATACTAATCTTCTCAAATCTCTCCCTTGTAGTAACAGTATTAATGAGATGGTGTGGAAACTTTCCAGATCACTCACCAATTGTTTAAAGAAAAAATTTGAAGAATAAATAGCAAATGTATATAGATATTAGATTTAGGCAATAAAACAGTTTTATATACGGCTACGCATGGTTGGTTGGATAGGATTTATAGAAATCCAACCCAATCAACTATTAAATAGATTGAGATAAAATCAGCCGAACTAAATTAAATATACATGTTTAACAACCCAATTTTTAAATCATTGTGTTGGGTTGGGTTGGATTGATTGAGTTGAAAATTAAATCAAAACTTAAACTTAAATAAATAAAAAGATATGAAACTTGAATTGTTACTTATTAAAATCAAATATAAATATATTATAACAAGAAAAGTCCATTCACTGTTTAGTGTTTGATAAAAAATGCTAAAAAACCAACTATCTTAAAATTAAGAAAATTTCAACAATGAGCTTCTAGAATTTTACCTAGCTTCCTGCTTCTCCTTTTTGAATTCCAAATTCAAACTTTTTAGAAAATTAGCTAGCATCATGCCTAGTAGTAAAACGAAAGTAATATATAATTACGTACCATTAACTATTCACTAAAAAATAAAGAGAAATTGAAACTAACTTACTTTCAAAATTAAACTTATAAGATAATAAATTTACTTATATGAGAAAGTGGTTTTAGTTATGAGATTAGAGTTCAGAGTAGTAGACAAAAGAATGAAATAGTCTCTTCTATAAAAAAAAAAAAATTAAAAATTAGGTTAGACATTTAGGTTCTTAGGATTTTACAACTAAATATTGGCATATCATTATTATTATTATTGTTGTTGTTGTTTTTGTTTACATGGGTTGGGTTGGTTTAGATAGGTTCATCATAATTAACCCAACCTAAATTCGAAAAAATTGATCCAATTAACCCAAAATAGTCTACTCAACCAATCAAAATTAGATTGGAATGGATTGGCCTGAGTTAGGTCTATTTATAATGAACTTTTTTGTAGAGATTTTGATTTAGTAGTTATAAGTTATTTCTATGGAAGAACAAAAGATTTTTGAGTTATAGACGTTCCAATCAAGAATCTCTGACTATATTAAAGTATGGGACAAACTAAAAGATAAAAATGAAGACACAAATATAATGTATACTCTATATTTTTATTTATTGAGAATCTATTGTATTTTGATAGTATTGATCGAGATATCATCTAAACCATGATTTTTATTTCATTTTTATTTTATGTTAATTTTTTTTTTTTGGGATGATTAATTTGTAAATCAATGTTCATCAACATGGTAATTCACATATTCGTGACAATCATGGCAAGGATTTCTAATTTCACGGATATAATAATGTTTAGGTGCAACAAGTATTGCATCCTTACATTTTTACTAACAAAGAATTATAAACTCTCATATTTGGCTACTTTTCTGTTGAAGACCATTAGTTGACAATTGAAATACTAATTTTGCCTTTGCTTTGAAACAAAATAGATTACGAGACTCGTTACTCATTACATATATATAGACTTGTAAAATACCAATTAAACTCTTGATAAATAAAAAATCGATTTCACCCTTGAATTTAAAATAGTAAAACCATAAAATAAAAATTATACCCCTTTTCTACATACTGGCAAGTATTACCATAGTTTATTGTGGATATTGAGAAAATAGTCTTATTATCAAGGGCATTATTGTCATTCTACAGATCCATATACGTGTAAGGGTTAGGCTATTTAAACTTATAAATTTATTTATTTAACCTTTTTTCTTAATAAATCCACATTTAGAAATTAGACAAGGGCATAAATGGTATATCAAAGATCAAATAACGGTCAACTAATAAAAAAGTAGTAAAATATAAACTTTGCAATTCTTTAGTAGTAAAATGCTAGAGACCAGGCGGTACTTGTTGCATTAATTTGTTATTTTCCAATTACTTTATTAGGAAAAACATAATAATAGGTAACTTGAATATATACAGCTTCCTTTTGTTGCTTCAAAGTTCTACTATAAATATCCCACAACTCAAGAAATCAAAAATCGATTGAAAAAAATTGAGAAATTTGTGCTTGAAAAGAATGTCCAAGAAGATCATTGTTTCAACATTTTTGCTCCTCCTCGTTCTCATTTCATTAGGTATGTGTTATTGCCTTTTCAGTTTACTTTTCCAATAATTCCATATATAACAAAATAATTCCGTTTATAAGAAAGTAGAAATAAAGTTCTTAGATTAAAAATCCACAAGAAAGTAAATTTTTACCTACCATTGTATAACATAAATTTTTCATTGTCATTTTCTTCATTTTTTTAAATTCAAAATGCTTTTTAAAACATAATTTGTCAAATATTCTACTGTGTGTGTATATATATGTATGTATGTAAGTATATTCTTTAGAACTTCTACTGTGTGTGTATGTATATGTATGTATGTATGTATGTATGTATGTATGTATGTATGTATATTCTTTAGAACTTCTGGTCATGGATGATGCTAATTTCAAAAGAGACAAAAAGCATATTTCTTTTCGAAAATCTTAAAAACTTTATTCTAAATATTATGAAGGCTCTACCTACTTTTTTTTTAAATGTATTTATTATTGCAAAACCACATACACAAACTTTTAATCTTATATATTTTGCAAAATGTGAAAATTAATTAAAACAAATTAATACCTTCATATAGTGCATAGCATCAATGCAAAGACATGCTCAGTAGCCTTAGGCCAGTGCGGCGGTGACCGTGGTACAAGATGTAAATCTGTGCATGGTGATCAAGGGCAAGGAAATTGCGATATCACAGCCAAACCTGTGCCTGTGTGCATATGCCTAATAAGAATATGTTGTATATGTGAAGAACATTACTGATTGTGTTTCGATTTTTAAGCAACACGTGGTTCGTAGACCAAATAAAAAAGAACAACTTTGTAAATATGTTGTCATATTTCTTAATTTATTGAACAACTTTATTACGTATGATGGTGAGGATATATGTTATTTAGCAATCATACGAGCATAGACACACTTCTACTTGACCAATTTGATCACAAAATCCTCTACCACTTGGAAGCACACCAACACAAACGTTGCTACAGCATTGGTCACAGTCGTCAATCTAGTCTAATCTGTAAACCCCACCAACTGCATATCAAGATAGGCGGCCATTAAAGTATAGCTTCTTGAATTTAACCAATCTGAAATTAATCGGGAAAATAACAAATTTTGACTCCACTCAATAAATTTTATGTTATTTGGATGAATTTTTTGAAATTAAAATGTGGGTTGTATCGACTATTTCTTTTCATCTTCAAGTAATTAATAAACTAATAAAGTTTCAGTTCGTATGGAATACCATATGAGTTTGTAACTTACTATAAGTCGGTTCCGCCCCAATATTTGTTTAGTTTCTTTGCTTTAGGCTCATTAAATTATAAAAAGAAATTAAATTTATCCATATAATTTGTCCTCAGATCAGTACTAACTACTACTTTTTATTTGTATTTGCTTTGCCTTTATTTTTCTTAACATGTTTACCGGTTGTGTGATATTATATGCTGACTATAAGTTTTTCTTTAATTTTTCTTTTAGTTACTGTGCAAACATCAATATCATTAACACTAGAAACCAAAATGTTTCCCAATTTTTGAAAGAAAATACTCCTGATTAAACGTCTTTGATTTGTTCAAATACGCAGGCTGGGGAAATAATTAGGTGGTAATAATTAATCTGCATAAAGTTCAAATGTAATACTCCAATCCTCCTTCAACTGATATTCGGAACAAGTTTTTGTCACACGTTAATAAATTGATTGAATGGACAGATACAGAACTTTTGTAATTGCATTATCTCGATCATGATTCTATTCTAGCTCATGGCTACTAGTGTGTGCCGCGTTGAATTCTTGCTACTATTACTATATATGAGGTGTGAAAAGGAGGACTATTTTGGCTTTCTGTTGCCAATCAATTCATATATTAGGATGTACAGGAAAGCACAATGCCCAGTCAGGTCTCATGGAACCCGCTGTCCAGGATGCTGAAACACCATTTCGTTTTGATAATGTTTATTACCAGCGCCTGGTTCTTGGGAAAGGCTTGCTTGCTTCGGATGAGGCCCTTTTCACAGATCCGGAATCAAAACCAACTGTTCAAATCTTTTCTAATGATGCTGGCTCATTCAGTGCTGCTTTTGCTGCAGCAATGATCAAGCTCGGAAGAGTGGGAGTTACGACTGGAAAAAACGGAGAGATACGAGGGGATTGTACAGCCTTCAATGTCAACTTAAACCTAGTTTCATCCTAAACAGTAGCATGTACTAAATAAGCATGGTAAAAAATACACAAGCAAATATTAAATATCTATTGTTCTTTTTGCATGAGTTCTTTCATTTGTGAATGATCATGATCATAAGTATTGGTAAACTAGTAACCGCTTGTGGCTGAAGGTGCAGTGGTAAACTGATACATATGTCCAATGTCTCCGAAACGAAAACAAACCAACCAGCATCATCGAGAGAGAAGTCATCAAACTACAGGATGAGAAAAATGAATGAATGTATTAATATTCACATGACAATGTTCCGCTAAGCTGAATCTATATAAATTTCTTAGTTTTTGTACGATACACCCTGCACACAGTTATACACAAGCACCAGCAATTTTCATTTTTCACACTATTTTAAGTGGCACCTGTGGATTTTTGAACAGCAGCACTTAACCCTGTACATTAGAGAGCAGCAACAAGGGATCTATCCATGCCTAGCATCAATCTCCCACGTGTTTCTATTTTGAGTTCTTTAACATATGATTTTTCTGTGTCGCATTTACTTCGTGAAAATATACAGCAAGAAACAAACTTATGAATGGGATCTAATCAACTTGAAAGTCGGGATAAGGATTAAAGCACTAATTAGTTGTCAACGTCAACCAAGTAGATCACTAGCAACTGGATAGTAACAAATTTCTTCCACAGTTAATAAAACTATTTCGCTATCTTTTCATATAAGCTCCCGTCCTCCCTTTATTGACCATCCCACGAAAATGCTACATGCTGATTAGTGCCCAATTTTTTGTATCAGGAAATAACAGAACACAGCACATAATAACCAAGAAAAAGAAAGGATGTCTAATCCTATATTTCAAGCATCGACGGCAATTTGATTAATATGAGAAGACCATGTATGGAGTTTTGTATGTGCATTTAAAAGCCCCAACATACCAAAGTTCAAATAAATCATTAACTGTACTTCTAGTGACTATCAATGTTGTTACTTTAATTACTCTTTTAATCAACTGTATAACTTGCGAAATAACATAATATATATGTCATCTTTGTGAATAAGTTATATTTACCAAAAATATATATATTTTCAAATTAACTAAGCATGTCCGTAAGAAGATTTGGATTTAGAGTTGAGCTGAGCTTTTATGATAGTTATTGAATTCTTGAAGACCCACAAATAACATGAAATTAAAATTTTACCCGTTGCTAAAAGTACAAACGTAATAGAAGGTTAATAGGGTATAAAAAGATCAGCACTTCATCTAAATTCTCCGTAACACTTTTTTTCGAAATCTTGAAGACCCACAAACGCCAAGACACGGAGCAAAATAACAAGACGACGGTAAATCAAATCCTGACCATGTCACCGACTCACAAACGGCCTTTTAACCACTCCTTTTAACTACCATTTTATATTATGCCTCTCTTTTATTCTTGTTTTAAATATTTTTTATATGAATAGTTACAAGGCAGGCTTCATTGACTTTATAATATATTTTTCACAATTATTAAATTTGATGAAAATCTTGATAAATTCTATAAAAATCCATTCACTGTTTTGGAAAAAGATTCTTATGCTTGGATAGAAAAAAACCGTTAGAAATTTTAGAACATGCTTTAGATATTGTAGAAACTGAAGTAGCAAGAATTAGTAGAGAACATATACAACTAAACAATTTATTAGAAGAAAGAGTAGGAAATATAAAGCTTCTATTAGACAATACATCTTCTTTAGCTCTTGAAATATAAAGAAAAATAAGTCTTAAACATTACGCTTTTACAAATTTGTCTATATTTAACTTTAGAAAATTAAATTTGCAATATTATAATATTAATAGGCAAATAAAATTATTATATAAGTATGAGAATTTAGGCTTAAAAATTATAAATAAATTAGAAGATTTAAAAAATTAGTTTATGAATTTTCATAAATTAGAATATTTAGATTTAGAAATTAGCCATCATAGAAAGCAAAAGTTAAATTTAACAGAAAGAATAAAAATTAATTGTAATATGGACAACTTAGAAAATCAATTTAAACATATTCCACACACTAGCAATGGTCAACAAAATTTTATAGTAGATCTATTAATTAATTTAGGACAACACCTAGAAGTCAATATAGAAAAGTTAAAAGAACTAGTACTAGGACTAGGAAAATTCTTTGAAACTAGCAATATTAATACATTAAGGAGAAATTTAGATTACATTAAAGAATTATTAGCTGATTTTAAGAACCAGATTAGAAGATTCCTTGGCAAGAAAGAGATAATAGAATTTAACAACTATTAGACATTAAAACACCTAATCCAGTAGAATTAGAAATTAAAAACCTAGTAGATACCTTAAAATAGAAATAGAAAATATTAAATTTACACAAAGAGAATTGCAAATATAATTAGACTCAATAAAATTAATAGTCAATGAATGAGTTCAAAAAAGCAATTAATAGAATCTTTAGTAGAATTAAAATGTGAAATACCACATATAAATCCAGTAGGTTATAGCCTTAAAAAATTTTAGTTAAGAAAGTAACATTATCCAATAAGCACCAGCAAACGCTATTATTAAATTATTAAAATTAAAAATAAATTAGAAGACTTAGACAATAGACTTATTAAATTAGAAAGTAGCTTTCAATCTTTTAGAAAAAGTAAAGAATTTGTATCAAATTTAGAATCAGCAACTCACTAGACAATTTAGATACAAAACTAGACATATTGACCAATAAAGCACAAAAGTGAAATTTAAGTGGACCAATTTTAGTACCTAGAAAGGTAGACATAAAAGACACTTTAGGAGCTAAAGTAATATTAAAAAGTAATGGACTTAGTAAGAAATAGTAGAATAGATATAAATATGGTAGAAAGAATTATAAGATCACTATTATTTTCCAGTAGAGGTAAAGAAATTGTAGAAAAAAATAAAGATGTAATAGATGAACAAGATCCAGATAAATTATTAGAAAGAGATTTAGAAAAAATTAGAGAGAAAAGATTATATAATGAAGGTTTAATGTCAAAAATAAATAATAGTTTATATATCTACATAGATGAAACTAAATTATCAATAATAAATAGAATGAGAAGAATTAAATTTAATCAGTCCAGTAGGTAGAGATTATCTTAAAAAAACAAAATTACATAGACATACATATGGCAATAATAGTAATAAGAATCCTTAATCATGGTAGAGAAGGTTTAGACACTAAAACTCAGTTATACCTATATGATAATAGATTTTATGAGCACAAACAAGTTTAAATGGCTAGTGCAGAAATAGACTTAAAAAATAAAATAGCATTAGTAGGATGTATACCTAATATAAGCATAGACATAAATAAATTTTGTAAACATATTAAATTAAGTGTACAAACTAAAGGATATAAATGAATGCTGAATATAAAAATCTTAGAATTAAAACATTTTTCTAGGAAAATTGTATAATAAATATAATAAAAAATGTATATTTGAAAGTAAAAATATAGTATGGATACTACCTAAATTAGAACAAAATAATATGTTAGAAGTATAAGAGATTAACTATAATTACATAAATAGACAAAATCAAGTTATACAAAGATTCAGTAATTATAGGCATAAAAATAATCCAAAATTAAAAGAAAACAAAGAAGAAATAGAAATTAATATGACTATAATAGAAAATTTAAATATTGATAAACATAAAACTTTACTTAATAATAGGGATAAAATTACAAATTTAATATTTAATGATTGTAAAAAATATTTAGATGAAGAATTATTTGAAGAATTATGCAATAATGATGAATTAACAGATGATGACATAGGTAGAGAACTTATAAAAAAATTTAGATTTTAAGAATTTAGACATAGATGAAATTTATTATTTAGAACAAATAAATGAAATATTAGTATGAGAAGGAGATAGAAAGCAAAATTAGGAAAAAGTATTAATAAACCTATATTAGAACCAATAGTAGAACCTCTAAATGTAGAATGTTCTTTAAATAAACGAAAAATCTCATAAAGTAATAAAAAATACACAAAAGTAGAAAGAGTATCTAATGCTGAAACAAAATTAGAAATTTGGAGAACAACGCCACGAGCTAGAGATATATTAGTATTAGAATTAGAAGAACATAGACGTAGTGAATGGAAACAAATATTTAATCAATAAAAAGTAATTTACTTGGACATTCTATGGAGGCATTAGTAATAATGGTAGATCCAAATTATAAATTAATATATTTAGAAAATACTTTAGGAACTAGAGAAAAGCAAATATATTTAGGATGGAAAGAATGGATAAAGAAAAATAAAGTAGAAGGATTAGGCAATTTTGATAAAAATATTACAGTAATTAGTTTTGTAGATTTAATGAAAAAATTAATATTAGAAGATGATGAAAAGGATGATGTAATTAAATAAATTAAAGCAATCAGAAATTTAGAACAACTAATAATCTATAATTTAAGATATTTTGATGAATATATTAATTTTTTTTATAAATACCGGAGTGAAATAGGAAGTCCTTTTGATGAGGATTTATTATTAAAATTTGTAGATAAATTACTAGGAAAATAGGACAAAATTACATAATGAAGTAATTAATTGGTTTAAAACTAAACGAATTCAAGAAATAAATTATTATGCTCCTTATTACCAATAATAGAATATGATAGAGGTAGAATTAGAAAATATTATGAAGAAGAAAAACACAAACATCTATTAAAACTACAATTTAGAAATATTTGTATAGACATATAAGAAGTTATAACCCTAGGTTATAATTATCCAAGTTATTTTAGACATAAAAAACATAAGAATATAGAAAACAATATAATCAAAATAAGAACCATATAGTTACAATAGTACAAAATTATATAAAAATAAATTCTTTAAATATAATAATAATAAACAAAAAGTTAGAAAAGCATTTAAAAAAGGTAAATGAATTTACTAAAGAAATGAAACTTGAAAATATTTTTTATGTGGTAAATGACATATTAAAACACATTTCCCTAAAAATAAAAAAGTTAACCAATTAAAAATAGATAGTCACAATATAAAAGAACAAAATTTAGACATAGAAGAAATTTTTAATGTAAATGAATTATCTAATAATGAAAGTACACGTATAATTAGTGAAAATAGTAGTGAATCGGAAACTAGTGATAATTTAGGTTTAAAATCAAACTCAGACATAGAATCAAATTTAGAAATCAATGTCTTAGAAACTTATACATCATTCTTTGGTAAAAACTATGCAGAATGTAATAAAAAAATTTGAATGAGGATATAGAGGTATGAATACAGGAAAAATCTTTTGTAGTAATTATAAAGATACACAACAAGAAGATACAACAATAGAAATAGATAGAACAGGAAGTTGATTAACACTAAAAAGTATATATTTAATAAGTCTAAAATTATTAGTTTTTCACTTTTAATGTTGATTAATGCGCTTATTATTCCTAAATTATCTTAACACTCCCCTATTAAATTTTTATATTAAAATTAATTTGTAGTATATTAATTTTCACTGTTATAAATATTTCAAGAATAAAGAAGGAATTATAACTGAAAGTAGGAATTGGAGTCATTGGAAGTCATTATGAAGAAGATGTAATTAATAAAAAATAAATATAATTAAAAAAAAAAGAAAAGAAAAAGAAAACTATGATGTAATGGCCTAATATGTGAATATATTATATAATATATAATATAATATAATATAATATAATAATATAATAAATAAATATTAAATAAAAGAAAAAGTTGCTCTTCCTCACCTATAAATGGCGAGGAAGTGCAACAAGCCAAGGGGGAGCCAAAAGAGGAAAAAGAGAAGAGAGGGAATATGAGGAAATTTTTTCTATCATTGTTTTCTTTTTTGTTTTTCTTGTGTTATCAATTCTCTTGTAATATATTTCAGAAGTTTGTTAAATAAAGTGAGTGTTTTGTTTTTTAATATGAGTGGCTAAATTTTCTGAGCTAAGGTGAAAGGTGAAGATCTTGAATTTAAGTTATTGATTAATTACTTTCTCAAGTGAATTTTAAAGTTTATTTTATTTGTTGTATTTTTTCTTTCTCATTAGTTTCTTTTATGTCATGTTAATTTATAAATTTGAATCTTTTCTGATATGTATGGTATTTTGACATAATGTCGACACTTTAATATAGTTGTGGCACATTAAATATTTGATATCATATTTATCACATTAATAATTAATCAAGAATTAAATGACATAATAATTAACTCGCATAATAAATATAAAATACAAATATGAGAGAGTGATTTTAATTATAATTTGATATCTGAGAGTGGATCTTATAACATTAACATATTTTTATTTTGATTTCTATTCCCACAATTAATTTTCTTTGTTACAACAAATTGATTATTAGATTTAAAATTCTCTGTAGTTCGACCTCAGACTCACGGGGTCATATTATAACTAGACACTCTTATACTTGAGAGTAATAACATTTTTGAGTTGTGTCAAGTTTTTGGCGCTATTGCTTTTGAGTTTTAAAATTTAGTGTCAATTTGATTTTTAAATTTTTTATTCTATTTTCTTAATCATTTTCTTGGTTTTCCATCACCCCTTACGTCACCCTTTTGTTTGTTTTTAATAATTCATCTTGTAAAATTTTAGTTAGCTCCCTTCTCTCTCCTGTAATCACAAAATTAGCATAAAACTTGTGAAAATTTTCATTTTGACCTTAAAAACTTTACAAATATTTCATTTTGATCTAAAAAACTTTGCAAACCAGTCATTAAACCAAATTGGAACTTGGATCTTTGGACTTTGCCTTATTCTTTGGACTTTTGGACTTTGTGGACATAATGGACATGGACTTGGACTTTCAAAATAACTATTAGGGCCCAATAACTGAATTTTAATAGGTTGGTAAAAAAAAAATCTCTTTCTTTATATTTCTAAAATTTATTTTTCGCATTTATTTTCATGGCTGGTTCTTAAATACCGTCTAGTTTGTTAATATTGTGTCATTTTATTAATGCTTTTAATTATTCTGTTTTATGGCTGGTTTAACTGCCTAATATTTTAATTTCAATTAATTAATTTTTAGTTTATTTATTTTTAATTTCTGTTTATTTATGTTCTTTGCTTATTTAATTTTTATTTTATTTTTAATTGTGTAATTTGTATTTGGTGTTGTATGCATTATTCATTTGCTTGTGTATCATTTTTTTTAATTTGGCACACACTCATACATTAGCATTGCATGTGACGCTGGTCTCGTACAAACAGTGGCAGACTAATTAGAAAATCACCTTCACCACCTTTAGATATGGCTAATATTAGAGCTGATAATTTTTATGAGCATGAAGATAATTAAGCCTTGCAAAATCTTTATAATCAGCCTAGGACACTTAGAGATTTCATGCATCCTACTAAAACAGGGTCACCATCATGCATAGTTTTTCCTCTTGATGCATCTGGTTTTAATTTCAAACCTAGTATCATTCAACATTTGCTTACTTTTCATGGTTTTGAATCTGAAAATCCATATTTACATTTAAAAGAATTTGAAGAGGTTTGTAACACTTGTACTAATCAAAATTGTAGCATAAACATAATAAGACTTAAGTTTTTCCCTTTCTCATTAAAGGAAAAAGCTAACACTTGGCTACAAAATCTTAGATTAGGATTTACTAAAACTTGGGATGAAATGCAAGTGCAATTTTTGAAAAAATTCTTTTCACCCCACAAAACAAATTCTTTGAAAAGACAAATCACCACGTTCACTTAAAAGTCAGGAGCAACCTTTTACCAATGTTGGGATAAGTACAAAGAGTTACTTAACATTTTTCCACACCACGATTTTAAAACATGGAGGTTAGTGTCTTATTTCTACGAAGGATTAACATCTCAAAGTAGACAAGTAATTTAAATGATGTGCAATGGTGAGTTTAGAGACAAAAGTCCTGAAGATGCGTTAGATTATCTTGACCATATAGTAGAGAATACACAACACTATGACACAGTTAGGTCTTATGAATCATCGAGTAAATCCCAATCATCTCTATCTAGTGGAGGCATGTACAACCTTAGCGAAGACCATGACCTTCAAGCCAAATTTGCATCTTTAGCTAGAAAAGTTAAAGCTTTAGAGTCAAAAAATAATGACCATATAAAATTTGTTCAAGATATTGCATGTTTTGTTTGTGATTCGACTGACCATTCTATGTAGGACTATCCAACCTTGCTAGCTCTAAAAGAAAGTTTGCATGAATATGTAAATCTCATTGACAATTTCAAAAAGCCCAATCCATACTCCCAAACATATAACTCTGGTTGGAGAAATCACCTAAATTTAAGTTAGAGAAATGACAATCATGCACAACTTTCACAACTAGCTCATCCACGTCAAAATTTTCAAAATTCACAGAGTTATACACCATATGTCCCACCTCCAAGGAAAAATCTAGAAGATACATTACATTCATTTATTGAAAAATAAGAGGCAATCAATAATCAAACCATGCAAACCTTGACCAATTTGACAAAAACTGTCTCCAAACTTACATCAGCCCTCACCCTGCATGAAAAATGTAAGTTTCCTACTTAACATGAGCCAAACCACAAAAGTCAACAACATTCTCAAATGAGTAATACATGAACCTAAAATATGAGTCAAGTTAAATTGGTTATAACTCTTCGTGGTGGTAAAATTGTTGAAAAATACATTCTGGACTCTCGTGAAATTAGCAATGATTCAATTTCAGAGAATAAAGAAGAGTCTGTTGAACCTTTAGCCCATGAAGAAATAACTAACTCTCTTCATGTACCTCTATTTCCTCAATCACTAATCAAGCCAAAGAAACCAAACCACAGTTTAGAGATCTATGAAGTCTTTAAATAAGTGAAGGTCAACATTTCTCTACTAGATGTCATTAAACAGGTACCTTCTTATGCTAAATTTCTAACAGATTTATGCACTGTGAAAAGGAAACATAAGGTGCAAAAGAAAGCGTTTCTAGTAGAGCAGGCAAGTACCATTCTCTCAATCAATAATGCTTTGAAATACAAGGATCCTGGTTGTCCAGCTATTTCTTGTATTATTGGAGATAATAAAATTAGACATAGTTTACTTGATCTTGGGGCCAGTGTTAATTTGCTTCCATATTTCGTGTACCAACAACTAAATTTTGGTGAGTTAAAACTAACTTCTACCATTTTTTAACTTGCCGAGAGGTCAATTAAAGTGACAAAAGGAATAATTGAAAATGTACTAGTTCAAGTTGATAAATTCATATATCCTATGGATTTTATTTTTTTTGAAACGGAACCAATTGCTAATGAATGCAAACAAATTCCTGTTATATTGGGGTGACCATTTTAAGCTACTACTAATGCTTTAATTAATTGCAGGAATAGAGTTATGCAATTATCTTTCGGCAACATAACGTTGGAAGTTAGTGTGTTCAACATATGTAAACAACCTCATGACACAGAATATAATAATAGTAAGAATGAGGAGATTGACCTTATTGAGCCAATCATTAAAGAACACATCCAGGATGAGAATTTTACAAACCCTGTGGAAATTTATTTTGCTAGTTCTTTTAAATCAAGTAAGGAATTAGAATATGATACTATTAACATATGTTCTATGCTTGATTCTATACAAGTACCCACAAGTAATGATGACCATTCAAACTTTAAAAATATGATACAATTTGAGAAGTGAAATGAAGAGGAAGCACCAGAGCTTGAATTAAAACCCTTATTAGAAGGATTAAAGTATGCTTATTTGGGAGAGCAGCAGACATATCTAGTGGTAATTTCTTCCCAACTCATAAACGATCAAGAAGGTAAGTTATTGACTGTGCTAAAAAGGCATAAAACTGCATTTGGTTGGACCTTAAAAGACATAAAGAGCATTAATCCTTTAATTTACACACACTGAATTCATTTAGAGGAAAATGCCAAAACAACCCGTCAACCACAAAGAAGACTAAATCCTCACATGAAATAAGTGGTAAAAAATGAGGTCCTTAAACTACTAGATGTAGGAATTATCTATTCTATCTTTAATAGTAAATGGGTAAGTCCAATACAAGTAGTACCAAAGAAATCTGGAATACTATTATGAAAAATGGAAAAGGTGAACCAATCCCAACACGAATTCCATCTAGTTGGCGCATGTGCATTGATTACAAAAAATTAAATGATGCCACTAGAAAAGACCATTTTCCCCTTCCATTTTTAGACCAAATTCTTGATAGGGTAGCAGTGTTAGCCTAGAGGGCTATGCAAATTGTAATTTTGATAATAATAAACATGTGTTATTATATTTCACAATTTCACTAGTTTTTTAAGGGTAAATTTTATTCAAATGAATCAAGTGAAATCGAATTCAAAGCACTCAACGAATAACCACTCAACCAAGATCTAGTATTAGCACAACTGACTTCATTGCTACAAATCTTATAAAGCTGGTATGATTTAATTTATACGCATGATTTAGCATTTGAAAAGATCAAGATTTTGTTTAATAAATCATTATTTTTCATAAACCAAAGGTTTTATAATCATAAGCTAAGTATTTTATGGAATTTGTGATTTTTCAAGATATGGATTAAAATGAAAAAGTTTTGCAAACGTTGATTTCAACAAGTATTGTTTTGAATTCTAAATTTAAACATATTTGGAAAAATATGAAAAATTTTAGGCCATAATATAATTTTAAAAGTATTGGGCTCAATAAGTAATGTTTTAAATTCTAGATTTGGACTTATTTGAAAAAATATAAAACATATTGGGCCATAATATAATTATCCAAAGTATTATGCTTAATTGTAATTTTTAAAAGTTTTAGGCTAAATTATAAATATAAAAAATATGCCTATAAGACAGAAAGTAAGCGGCTAGCCGGATGGAAATTAGTGGTTAACCATCTGGCCTCTGATTTTTCAAATTTTAGAGCCAAATTTACAACGGTAACTTGCTAGATAAGCTTAGCGGCTAATTGCCAAAACAAGTGACGATTCGGCAATGCTCCCAAGGTCAATAATGGCTAGTTCACTTATCAAAACTATATAAACTCAAATCAAAATCAAATCTAACAAGTTTTTGAAAGTTTTTCAAGCTGAAATCAATTCATACAACATCCTTTGAGCTTCCATTTTGTAAATCTTCATACATTGAGTTATCATTGAGCTACCATTTATATATCTACTCTAATAGAGAGTGTTTGTTGTAATCTTCAAATTCATTATCAAATTTGTGTGAGTATAAGTGTGGGAAACACTTGAGGAAAAGTGTGAGTGAGTGAAACACCATTTGTAAAGTTTTATTGACACCTAGGAAGTCAATTGTAAGAACTTGAAGTCTTGGAGGCTTGGATAGTGAAATCCTCAAGCTTGGTGTGCTTGGAGGCATGAACGTAGGTCGGTTTTTCCGAACCACGTAAAAACTCACGTGTTTAATCTCTCTTCCCTTATCCTTTTAATTTCGAGCATTGTCAAATTTATTGCTTTTGATTTTATTAAGACATTAGTTTTAATTGTTGTGTAATTTTATTTGCTTAAGTTTTAAAAGCCCAATTCACTCCTCTTAGGGTTGCTTAACTAGAATTTCAAGTAAGACATCCTTACTATTGCTTTCTTGATAACTACTCAGGTTATTATCAAATTCCTATAGCTTTAGAAGACCAGGAAAAAACCACATTCACATGTCTATTTGGAACATTTGCATTTACGAGAATGCCCTTTGGACTTTGTAATGCTCCTGTAACATTTCAAAGATACATACTTAGGATTTTTAGTGACATGGTTGAAAATTGTTTGGAGGTGTTTATGAATGATTTAATTGTATTTGGTAACTCTTTTGATACATGTCTTCACAATCTAGAAAGAGTTTTGGAAAGATACAAAGAAAAAGGACTAGTTTTAAACTGGAAAAAATGTCATTTCATAACTACTTCTAAAATTGTCTTGGGTCATGTTGTGTTTTCAAAAAGAATTAAAGTTGACAAAGCCAAAGTTGATCTCAAAATTACCTTCGCCAAAGATAATTAGAAAAGTCTATTCCTTTTTAGGACATACAGGATTTTATAGGAGGTCTATAAAAGACTTTAGTGTCATATCTAGACCACTTTGTAACCTTCTGATAAAAGACACACCATTGAATGGACGAGTGATTGTCAACAACCTTTTGAAAAGATAATTAGCCTTTTAACATCAGCCCCAATAATGCAACCTCCTGATTGGTCTTTGCCTTTTGAATTAATGTGTGATGCTAGTGATTATGTCGTTGGTGTTATTCTGAGACAAAGAAAGGAAGGTAGGCCATTTGTCATTTATTACGCAAGTAGAACTTTGAATAGTACTCAAATGAATTACACCACAACAAAAAAAGAATTACTTGCTATAATATTTGCATTGGATAAATTTTATTTATATTTAATTGTTTCATCCATTGTTGTTTATTCTGATCAGGCTGCTGTGAAATATTTAGTGTCAAAACAAGATGCCAAGCCAAGATTGATACGATGAATTTTGCTACTTCAGGAATTTAACTTGACAATCAAGGACAAAAATAGTGCCAAAAATGTTGTTGCAGATCATCTTTCAAGACTTACAAATAAGTCTTCAATTGATACAACACCTATAAATGATTTTTTTCCTGATGAGTTTTTATTTTCTGTAAGCAAAATGCCTTGGCATGCTAATATTGTTAAATATCTTGTAACAGGTGAAATGCGGTGTAACTGGAGCTCTAAGACAAGAAGAAATTCTTAACAGAGGTAAAAAGTTTTTATTGGGATGATCCATACTTGTTTAAGTACTATTCTAATTAAATCTTTCGGAAATGCATACCAGACGATGAGGTAAGTAGGATCATTCAATTCTGTCATTCTGAAGCATGTGGTGGCCACTTTTCTTCTAAAAAGACAGCTGTAAAAATATTACAGTATGGATTTTATTGGCCTACATTATTTAAAGATTCTCATACATTTTGCAAAGTGTGTAAAAATTGTCAAATGGTTGGGTCTATTTCAAAGCAAAATATGATGCCTTTAAACCCGATCCTTGTCATTGAAATATTTGATTATTGGGGAATTGATTTTATAGGCCATTTTGCATCATCATTTGGATTTTTATATATTTTAGTTGCCAATGATTATGTTTCAAAATGGATTGAAGCGATTCTTTGTCAGCACAACAATCACAAGACTGTGATCCACTTTTTAAAAGAAAATCTTTTGAGCAGATTTGGAATCCCTCAAGCCATTATCAGTGGTGAAGGTAAGCATTTTTGCAACAAGCCATTTGAGTCCTTAATGAAGAAATATGGAATTACACACAAACTTGCTACCCTTTATCATTCTCAAACCAGTGGTTAAGTTGCATTTTCCAATACGGAGATAAAATTTTTTTTAGAAAAGACAATATACCCAAACCGTAAAGATTGGTCTCTTCAACTAACTGATGCACTTTGGGCATATCGTACTGCATTTAAAACATCTTTAGGAATGTCACCCTATAGGCTTGTTTATGGTAAATTTTTCCATTTACCGATTGAACTTGAACATAAATTATTTTGGGCTATCAAAGCTTGTAATTTAAATCTTGATGAAGCCAATAATGTGCATAAATTACAATTGAATGAACTTAAGGAATTAAGAAATGATGCATATGAGAATTCCAAAATTGTTAATGCAGGAACCAAAATTTTTCATGATAAAAGAATTTTTTGAAAGACATTTGCGAATGGTCAAAAAGTACTACTTTATAACTCTCGTCTTCACTTGTTTCCAAGAAAGTTAAAGTCAAAATGGAGTAGCCCATTTATTATAAAAAATGTACATTCATATAGGGCTGTAGAAATTGAGAATTGAAAGGACGGTGCCACATTTAAGTTAATGGTCAAAGATTGAAACCATATCTGGAATACCAACTACATGAAAAAGACACCGAAATCAATTTGAGTGACCCACCAAATCTCGATTAAATCATTTGCTCTTAACCTTTTGTCATTTTTTTTATTTTTACTTTACTGTTTGAATTATTAGATATTTTTTTCTTTTCTTAAACGAAGTGTATTTTGTTGTTTTCTTTTTGTTTAAGTGCTTATTTGACAATTGTATTTCATTTCACCATTTTTTATATATGTCATGTATACCTCTATGAGAAAGATTCTTTTCAAACATCTCAAAGAACTTTTACATGTCGAATTTCATTTGAGAAGTTTGATCAGAGTTTGTAAATCACATCATATTTGGAAATTACAATCACCAGAGTTAATATCCCACGTTGAAGATCTAGAAAGACAATTCCAGGAAATAGAGAGCAGTATTTATAAACTTCAGTTGGAACTTGAGGTAAATTTAATAAGAGAACAAAGGTAGGTTACATATTTGATTATATCTATTGTGTGTTTTTATTTTGTTGTTTTGTGCACTTTTGACTTAATTTTACATATTTGCTTTGTTTCTTTGATATATTTGATTTACTTTCTCATATAAATGGTGGATAACGATACTTTGTGACTTTCTAAGTTGGTATTTCAATTTCCTATAATAACTGAAATCCCAAAATCAAGCATGGAAGAAATACAACATAAATTACGCAAGTGATTTTCTTCTCTCCCTCAAAATGCTCTCATAAATATTTACAAAACTCGTTGTGAACGTCTACGTTTGTTAATGATCAATAGGATTCCTACTAACATTCGTTGGTTAATTAAAGCAAAGGTCCGATTGGCAGATGAGTTCCTTAATCCATTTGTTTCTTACATACATGGTTATGGTAAAAGTAAATATACTAAAAAAAGAAGAGCTAAACGACTTGGCTTTCCCAACTGTGTAAAACTTGCTTGCGTTAAACCACGTTGTTAAACTATAGAAATGGTTTCTGTAAATCGTGAAGATAAAATCAAATTCGTTAAGGATGTCATGAGTAAAAAATTATTGGATGATATCTTACAATCTCTTGAGACGCATCCTGGTGGATATATGCAATGTGAAATTTATAATTTATGGAAACTGTTCCAAAAAGATAGTGAACAATTTAATTTTGAGAATATGACTCTAAAAGCCCATGTTTGCTACTTTATAAGAAAACTGGATGGGAAGCCAATCCTCGATCTATAAAAGGCGTTTAAGCCGTTACTGGATGTTAAATCAAAGGAAGATGTGAGCCACAATCACAACTACTAGTACATATCCTTTTATTTTACTGTTTGCATTTAAAGATAAAGCCACCATCTTTACGCGTCATTTAACAAACACACCACCCCATTTACAGTTGCCTATCATTATATTTGTCATTAAGATTATTAAATAAGTTCTCTTTTTTAAGAAGTCACAAATGTTTTTTTAAGAATTGTTTCAATGGCAGCAACTTTGAACAGACAACTGAAGAACATTTGTGTCCTTATTGGATTTCGCTATGGAAAGTATAAGGAGTTTGTTCAGACAATCGTGGATCTTGGTCATGCTATAACAGAGAGGAAACTACATATTGTATATGGAAGAGGTGACAATGGTTATTAAAACTTGTCAAAAAAGCTGTTTTCGTTTAAGGAAGCCAAGTGCTAGGCGTCATTCCAAAAACCTTAAAACCTTTGGGATGTCTGCCTGGTTCACCAACTGGAGAAGAGTTAGTTGTCTCAAGTATGCAAGAAAGAATATCTGAAACATTAAATCATGCTGATGCCTTTATTTTCTTGCCAAGAGATCTTATAACTTTAGAGGCACTAATTACATTTGCTTCTTGGGCTCATTTGAATATTCATAAAAAACCCATTGGTTTGTTAAATGTTAATAATTTTTATGATGACTTAATAGCATTTCTTAATCATGCAATAAAAAACTATTTCATTTCATCCTTAGTGAAAAAACTCTTTATTTGTGCTTCTACTGTTAATGAGTTACTTGATCTTTTGCAAGCTTATAAACCAGAGCCAGATCCCATGATCTTGCCGTTGGATTGGTCAAATGATGATGATGGTAGTAACCCTCGTAAAAAGTGTAAATTAAATTTAACTCTCTACTTGTAAATATTTTCTTGTAATAATCAGGTCATGTCTTCTAAACTCTACTCCTTTCTTTTAAGATATTGGGGACAATGTCTCCTTCAAGTTGGGGGGAGGGAACAGTTGACAATTATGAAATGTTTTAGTCTTAGTGATACTTTTACTAATTTTTATTGTAAAGACTAACTTTGGACAAACATTTGAGTCGAAGATGGCTAAATATGGAGTGTAGTGGCTCAAGAAACGCATCTTCTTAGTTTTATAGTTTTCTTTCTTAAAAATAAAAAATAAAATAAAATTACTTTCTAATATATTTTTTCTCTTTCTTCTTTTCTTTGTCTTAATTATCTCCTTTAAGTTTCTGCAATCAATTCCAATTTCTTCTATTATGTTTTCTTAAAAAAATATAATTTTGAGGATTTTTTTCTGTTTTCTTTAAGCTTTCCAAAAAAAAAATTTAGCATTGGATAACATGATGAATTCCAAATTTTGGTATTTGTATTATCTTTGGCCTTGAGTTATGTTACACCATGTTTTTCACCTTGCATGTTGAAATGTAAATTGAGAAATTTGATGAGTGAAACTGATTAAGTCATTTGAAGGAATGAACATGTCATGATAAGTCTAAGTGAGTTTTTAAGCCTACAATCCTTGGAGAGTAACCATGTTTGCTTATACAACTTCATATTTTATTATACGGGATCTCTATGTTTTTTTTTAAAAAAAAAAAGACATTTCTTTTTAGTAACTTATCATCTTGTCCCACTCCAATGTGGAATATCATCTTATATTTTGTATTTTCTACTACTCAATTATGTTTGAAAATAGTGATAATTTTGCATTCATGAAAAAAGTACTATAAAAAATAAAAAAAAAATAAATGAAAAAGAAAAAAAAGAGAGAAAAAAGAAAAAAAAAGAGAGAAAAGAAAAAAAAAAGAATTTAGGTGAAAAATACCTTACAATCTCCAAAGTCTTCTATTTTTCAAATGTATATTTTTTTTTCCTATTATCTCTTTTTTGTTAGCAACGTCCATAGCCTACGTAACGTCCTAGTGAAAGTAATAGAAGCTAGTAATATGGACTAAAAGATGTGGTGATACATAAAAATAAATTAATTTGATTCCCTTCACTTGAGATCATTTTATTTCTGAGCTGTAGGCATTATTCTTTCATATTGGTGAGAGCATGTGATTTTGTTTTACTATTCTCTTAATTTACCACTTCTTAAAGTGACCATTTTTTCTAGAGATATATTTTTTTCTTGAGGGAGTCACTCTTAACTGTGAGGTTTTATGGTTTGACATACAATTCTTAAAAGTGGCTTGATTAATGTAGTTCTACTAATTGATCATTTTACGTGATTTTACTTAACTAATTTGTATAGGTTTGATTTTCTTTAGGACGAAGATAATGTTATACTTTTATTTGTTTATTTCATTAATCCAATGAAAGAAATAAACTCAATTTCAAAAAAAAAAAGATTTTCAATTTGGGTTTTAAATTTTACTAAATCTTTATTCCTTAAATTGCTAAGGTTTAGCAATAAGCTGGTTGGAGGGTGTGATTAACACTAAAACGTGTATATTTAATAAGTCTAACATTGTCACTTTTCCACTTATAGTGTTGATTAATGTGCTTATTATTCCTAAATTATCTTAACACTCTCCTAATAAATTTTTATATTAAAATTAATTTGTAGTATATTAATTTTCATTGTTATAAATATTTTAGGAATAAAGAAGGAATTATAATTGAAAGCTGGAATAAAGAAGAATTGGTGAAGTCATTGGAAGCAATTATGGAGAAGATGTAATTAATAAAAAATAAATATAATAAAAAAAGAAAAGAAAAAGAAAAGTATGATGTGATGACATGATATGTGAATATATTATATAATATAATATAATATAATATAATAATAAATAAATATTAAATAAAAAAAAAAGTTGCTCATCCTCGCCTATAAAAGGCGAGGAAGTGCAACGAGCCAGGGGATAGCCAAAAGAGGAAAAAGAGAAGAGGAAATTTTTTCTATCGTTGCTTTCTTTCTTGTTTTTCTTGTGTTATTAATTCTCTTGTAATATATTTTAGAAGTTTGTTCAATAAAGTGAGTGTTTTGTTTTTCAATATGAATGGCTAAATTTTCTGAGATAAGGTCAAAGGTGAAGTTCTTAGATTTAAATTATTGATTAATTACTCTCTTAAGTGAGTTTTAAAATTTATTTTATTTATTGTATTTTTTCTTTCTCACCAGTTTCTTTTATGTCATGTTAATTTATAAATTTGAATCTTTTCCGATTTGTATGGTATTTTGACATAATGTCGACACTTCAATATAGTTGTGGCACATTAAGTACTTGATCTCATATTTATTAGATTAATAGTTATTCAAGAATTAAATGGCAGAATAAATGTAAAATACAAATATGAGAGAGTGGTTTTAATTATAATTTGAAATCTGAGAGAGGATCTTGTAACCTTAGCATATTTTTATTTTGATTTCTGTTCCCACAGTTAATTTTCTTTGTTACAACAAATTGATTATCATATTTAAAATTTCCTGTAGTTCAACCATGGACTCATCAGATTATATTATAACTAGACATTCTTATACTTGAAAGTAATAACACTTTTGAGTCGTGTCAGAAGTGAACTAATAAATATAGATGTAGAATTATTATTTAAAACAAAACAATTTATACTAAAGCAATGATAGACATGGGAGCAAACAAATGTATTATACATAATAATTCAGTACTAAAAGAGAATAGGAATAAGTTAAGAAATCTAATAAATATTAGACAATTTAATGGTGAACTAATGTAAATAACAGAATGTATAAATAATATACCTATTAGAATAAATGGAGAACCACATATTTTACCACAAACATTTATTTCTAATAAAAAAAAGTAGGATATAGATTTATTTTAGGATAAAATTTTATATTAGGAAATAATGTTAGTTTATTAATAAATCCAAATAGAGTAAGCTTCTTTAAAAAATCAACATTTATTCAATGTAAATATAAAACACACATTTTGCCATATGAAAAGAAGACTTTAATGATAGAAAAAGAGGTAGACATAGAATTCTTTGATTCTTAGTTAGAAGAAGA
This sequence comes from Luvunga scandens, assembly GCA_030449905.1. Taxonomy (NCBI): domain Eukaryota; kingdom Viridiplantae; phylum Streptophyta; class Magnoliopsida; order Sapindales; family Rutaceae; genus Luvunga; species Luvunga scandens. Next base: position 475,313 of record JASUUG010001122.1, on the reverse strand, counting down.
AAAATTAAAAAATACAAAAGACATGCTTGAAGTAGAAAATGACATGCTTGAAGTAGAAATTTTAGATGAAAAAAGAAACAAATACTTAGAAGATGTAATGAGTGTCAAAAAAGAATAAGAATATTTAGAATGTGAAAAATGGCCTGCAGACATTAGGAAAAACATAGAAAAATTAGAAAAATTAGAAAAATTAGAAATAAAAGGCAACAACCCAATTAGGAAAGATAATAAAAAAGTATATAAATTAGAAATTATTAATCCAGATATAATAATAAAAACATAAGACTTAGCTATAGATTAGAAGATAGAAATAAATTTAAAATGCATATAAATGAATTACTAGAATTAAAAGTCATTAGGAAGAGTACAAGTAGACATAAAAGTTTAGCAGTTATTGTAAATAATCATAGTGAATAAAAAAGAGGGAAAATGGTGATAAACTATAAAAGATTAAATGATAACACTTTAGACAACAATTATAAAATACCTAATGCTAAATATTTAGACAACACTTTAGATAAACTATAAATGAGTTAGTAAATTGTACATAAAATGCTAAATATTTTTCTAAGTTTGATTTTAAAAGTGGTTTTTGACAAATACAACTCCATGAAGAATCTATTCAATAGACAATTTTTAATTGTTCAGAATGACAATTTGAATGGTTAGTAATGCCTTTTGAATTAAAAAATACACCACGAGTTTTTCAAGTTAAAATGGATAAAATTTTAAAATTAAAATTTTATATAGTTTATATAGATGATATTTTAGTCTTTAGTCAAAATAAATTTATGTATATAACTCACTTACATAAAATTTTAGATTGTTTGAAAGATAATAATATAGTAATCTCTAGAAAGAAAATTGAATTATTAAAATAAAAAATAAATTTTTTTAGATTAACAATAGACAAAGGAACTATAGAATTACAACCACATATAATTAGTAAGATATTAGAATTTCTTAATAAAATAGAAGATACTAAAGAACTACAAAAATTCTTAGGATTATTGAATTATAGTAGAAAATTTATATCAAACCTTAGTACAATAATAAAACCTTTATATAATAAGTTAAGTAAAAATGGACAAAATGAAAAAAATTAAGTTCAAAATTAGAAATTCTTTAAACTCATTTCATTTATATATACAAAGTGATACATTTACAATAAGAACATATTAATAATATTACAGAATTCTATAAAAAATACCAAAAAAAAATTCTTTTATCGGTAAAATATGGATATACTTTTTAAAAGTAATAACAAGAAGAGAATATAAAGTGAAATTTGAAAATATAGTAGGTAAAGATAATACTTTAGTTAATATTTTTTCAAGACTAATTATTCAATAATTATTTTACAGGAATGGAGAAATAAATGAATTTCGATCCAATAAAACTTAGATAACTCCATTTACAAACAAATTTAAGTTTTAAAAGTACATATCAATTATTAGACAGGCAATAATGCATTTTAGACAATTTGTGGAGTCGTAATAACCTATAAGATAAATTAAAAGTAGCTAATGCACTCATGCATTACTTTAGATAGATTAATGAGAATGTTGATAGTAATCATTTTGTATTTTTTGTATTAGTCAGAGCTAAACAATCAGGCATCTATAGTCAGTGAAAAAAGGTAGTTGAGTTAATTATCCTTACCCATATTATAGAGGTTTCTATACATTTTATGAAGCAATAGAATTCGCTAGATAGAAGGACCAAATTACTATGTTAGCCATTTAATTAACACTTAAACAGTGCATCAACATCATCAAATAGATAATTAAATAATTTTTTAGATAGTACACCTACATCATCATCTTTATTATCAACACAGATAGGCAACACCACAAAAAATATATGATTGATGATATAATTACAAACTCTTGTACAAATTTATTTTGTATAAACTGATTTAGCATTAATTCATTGCTTGAATAAAAATACAAAATAACAAAAACAAATTATGTGGACCAAGAAATATTTAATTCAACTAATTAAATCATGCCACATTAGTTTATACAAAAAAAAAATTTACAAGAGTTTATAATTATATTATTACTCAAAATACATTAGCCAGCAATAGCCAGCTAGTAATAATCAAAAGTCAAAGTAGTTAATCTTTATTAGAGTAACGTTTTACAAATGCTCTTCCTTTACTCACTATTCGATAAGGAAAAAATTATAAAAACATTTTTTTCATTTTTTCATTTTATTACCGACAGTGAGTTAGCTTAAAAAATAGTGGTCAGTCACTATTGGCCGAGAGTGACACAAAATAATAATAGATAGTCAATCTTTTTACTAATTTTCAATTAATTGCTAGCCTTTTGCCACATGTAAAGTGTAATTTTAAAGTCTTGTCTTTTGTACAGTCATAAATTGCACATAGATAGGAAATCAGCTACATATATTTTGATGGTTAATCCGAATGACAAATATATTAGTCTACACTGTCGGTTTAACAAGCATGTACAAGTTTTTCCTAACCCTACCTTGGCAAAAACTGAAACCGGCCATACAACAGTTTTGGCCGATCTTTTGATATCATAATAATCACAAATGGATGATTAAAGGAAACAAAGCAAACAGGACAATTTCTTACCCTTTGAAAATAATGGATGACTTCTCTATCTCTACTTTTGCTCCCATCATCATTGATCACATTAAACACTGAAACCAAAAGAGAAGGTGAGTAACAAAGAAACATACTCTCAACTCTCTGCAACTTTAGTAGTCAAAGAAGAAGAAACTTTACCATCCATAAACCATCCACCATTAGACGATATGGAGCATTTATTTTTTTTGCTCTCCAGATATTTATTTAATCTACTGTTCTTTTACATTAGTTCTTGATACTCAGTGAATTACAACAAATGTTATATGCCATTTGTAAATGATCATGATTATACCCACCGGTAAACTTGTAACCATTTGTGCTGAAGGTGCCCAGACCAGCAAAAATCATGAAGAAATCAATAAAAAAATCTGTGGCTAATTAACCTATAACAGAAAATTGGAATAACACACACACATAAATATAACACAACGAATTGTCCTCATAAGAAGAATTAAGACGGATGGTCGTGTACAACACCAACAATCAAATTAGAATCTTTCACAACATGGCAGCTTACAATCACCGGACAAAAGTTAAAAAAAAAAAAAGACAAATCTTATGCAGTGCTTTTGCCTCTGCCATCTTCCTTATCTCCATATCAGCTATTGCTAACTCAAGAATTCCACACAAGCACCATCATACAATCATGGAGTATTCAAATTATGGAAGCTCATTTTTAGCTACATCCTACTTTGAAGAGCAGGAACCATAGACCTAACATTACCATGAAAGTAAGAAAGAAGCATGCGTTCATCAACACGAGGGATGCTTGTGAACTTTGACCTTGCATTTTGCAGAGATGGTGATGGGGTTGATGTTGCTTCTTTGCCTCATGTTTATAGATATAGGATATGGCTGGCAATCAGACCAGAAAAAACAAGTGAACAAGCAGGATCTGCCAGAGAAAGGAAAGTGCACAAAGCCCGAAGCCCGAACTTTTTCAAGCCGAACAACTCAGGAGGCAGCTAACACATCATGTACTTGTATCCCCACGACAGCACTTGGAACTTTCCTGGTCCTATTGGCGAGGGTTACTTTTTTCTTTTTCTTTGATGGAAGCACATGATTGTTGAGTTCACTTGTTATACTTCAGATGTGGTCTTTCTATTCATCCTAGTGATATAACTGAATAGGGACTCTGATTGGCTCATCCGATCAAGATTATCAATCACTGTCACCCCCGTCCAGAACACAATAGAAGTATGTACCTCCATCTACTGATTCCCACCTCAGGATTAGACATTGGGCATCAACAATTGGCAAATACGATTACCCAAATTATGCAATTTTTAATACACTACAAAATTTGCCCCTTGTACCTCCTTTTAAAAATAAAATAAAAAGTTAAACTGAACTTCACATTAGAAACAAGCTGAAGTATAAACCAATTATAAAGATCACAATCTACACGAGGACCCAGATGGTACAGCAACCTTCCTCAACTCCATTCTCAATATTTTGCCAGCAGCACTTTTAGGTATAGCATTGATGAATGCTACTCGCCTTATTTTCTTGTATGGGGACACCTACAATCAAATAATAATAAACATACAAAACTCTTTAAATGGTTAGGATATTGTAGCAATCATCTGTCAGCATTACAAATTATAATACAGCATAATTCCATATTTATTAATTGGAACACCCAGGTTAAACAGTTGTATAGGAAGCACCTGTCTTGCCACAAATTCCATTATTTCTGCTTTGTTGAGACTGCTGTGCGGCCGCCTTACCACAAAGGCCATGGGGACCTGACCAGCTTCTTCATCAGGATATCTGCAAACATGAATTTTCTATTAATCAGAATTTACTCTATATTCTTAGCTGAATAACAGATTGGCTATTATAAGAATTTGAGGAAAAATAAATAAATAAATAATGGCTTATAAGCTAGTTACGGAATGACTGCAGCGTCAGTGACCTCAGGGTGGGACAGAAGCAAGTGTTCTAGTTCTGCAGGGGCAACCTACACAATGTAACAACAATTGAAAAGGAAACGGAAATATTAGCTGTGTGATCTTAACAAACCAAATCAACAGAGTAAAAAGAAGAATTTAGGCAATTTCAGATACCTGATATCCCTTATATTTGATCAAATCCTTCAGTCTATCCACAATAAAAAGGAAACCATCCTCATCAATGTAACAAAGATCACCAGTCCTCATCCACCCATCTGGTAACAAAGTAGCTGAAGTAACTTCTGGTTCTCCAACATATCCTGCAGAAATCAATTTGACAAATGTGCTACTCTAATCACAACAGAATCTACCAATCTTTCAATTGTAACATGTCAATTATATTAATTGTTACAATAACTGAATTTACTCGAAATGAGGCAAGAATACACCTTTCATTATTGTAGGTCCTCTAATCCAAAGCTCCCCTTCTTTACCAGGAGGCAACGAATCCCCTGTTTCAGGATCCAGAATTTTTGCTTCAAGACCAGCAGAAAGCCTCCCCGTTGACCCCCAACGCCGACATTCGTCTGGACCCACCGTCCGGAAAACTCCCGCCGTCGATTCGGTCAATCCGTAAGCCTTCATCATCAACAACCGCGCCACTACACATCTTAACTTTTGCATTTGTGCGCCAATATATTTTCCTAAAAGGAAATTAAATAATAAAAATGAAAACCAACACTGACCTGCACCAAAACTACTTTCGGGAACTTCGAAGCGAACGCCATGATCGTGTCCTTTCCCAGTGGAGCCGCGCCGCAAGCTGCGACCTCAAGCGAACTCAAATCATAGCAGTCCGTCGATCCGCCTTTGGACATTGCCACTACTATCGGCGGCGTCACTGCCGCGTGTGTAACTCTGAACTCCTCCACAGCCTTCAACATCATCTTCAAGTCAAACCTCTGCATCACCACCGCCGTCTCCATCAACGCAGCCGCCCTAAAGGAAAATAATAAGCCGTAAATATGAAAATACGGCATCGTAAACAGCATTACCGCCACAGACTCTCGCTTTGGCGAAGAAGCGAACGAGGACGCAACAGCTGCGGTCAAGTTCCTGTGAGTCAACATCACTCCTTTGACTCTTCCGGTCGTTCCGGATGAGTACATGATCGCCGCCACGTCGGATTGAGACACTTTGGCGAGGTCGAACTCGCGTTTCGAATTCCAACTCATAATGATTGAGTCGAACTCGGGGGAGTCGATGAGGATGGTTCGGTGTTTGAGTTTGGGCAGCTTGTGAACCGTTGATGACGTGGCAAATGCAATAACCGGCTTAGATAACTGAATCTGGCGGGAAATCTCTGACGCGGTGTTGACTGGATTCGCCGGAGAAATTATAACGCCGAGTGAGAGTAAAGAGAAGTAGAGAATCGGTATTTCGATGGAGTTTGTAGAGAGTACAAAAGCAGTGTCGTTTTTGGAGAGTTTGGTTACGTTCTGGAGATAAGAAGCTAATGAGTTCGTTCGGCGAGTGAACTCGGAGAAAGAAACGCGCAGGCCGGTGACTGAGTTGATCAAAGCGACAGAGTCGTCGTCACGCCAAGGCAAGGTGGCTCTGAGTGACAAAACGTAGTCAACGACTGAGATTGGCGTGTCTTCTGGAGGAAGATCAATGGGAGGCCTCAGGCTGTGAAATGTTTTCGTTGCTGAGTTGAAGCCGCTCTTCGGATCGAACATTTGAGGGGTCTTTTTCTCCTTCTGGACACGCTTTTGAGGGTACTTTCAATATTGCAACGGCGGCAGCTTATAAAGTTCGAACTTTGTTGTTGGAAACATCGAGTGGTCGACAAAAGGAACCGTCAGTAGCCCTATCATTTTTGGCTTGCGTAGATACCAAAGGCATATTGATAATACTATTTTGAGGTAATTGGGCACCACCACTTTTGAGTGTAACGTGCCACACCTTTGTTTTCTTTTCGTAAATTAATAAGCCAAGTTTTTAGTTATTTTTTGTTCAAAACAAATCTCTCTCATGTCGTAACGAGTATTAATGTGACGGTGTTAGACACTTTTCAGATCAATTTGATCAGTTCTTTAAAGATTTGTAAGAATGAGCGCAAATGTTTATGGATGTTAGATTTATAGGCAGTAAAACAATTTTATAACTGAACTTCCTGTAGAGATTTTATTTGGCAGTTATGAGTTCTTTGTATTGAAGAATAGAAGATTTTTGAATTATATATTTATTTATAAACTAAATTAGATCCAAATGGCAGAGTTTAATTTTTACATTCTATTATCTATAACAACCGTACTTAACTTGAAAATTTAAACTAGTTCTTTTTTTAAAAAAAAGAAAGTATATCTTTCATTGCTCAACAAGGAACAAGTATAGAACATTTGCTGGAAATTCATCCAACCAAATAAGAGTTTACTTTTTTAAGAGCTAATGCGGCTAAGGAGTGAGTTAAAGAATTACATTTCCTATGGACATGTTGAGCTTTGAAATTCTGAAAGCTCCTCTTGGCTTACTGAATGTCAAAGATCACCCAAAAAGTTTCTGTCAACATGCTTGTCTTGTTGTTGATGAGCTCTACCACTCTTTTAGCATCAGACTCTATGATTATTGAGTTTGCCCCTGCCTTAAGAGTTACTTGCAAACCCCACAGAGCAACTTTTGCTTCTTCTATTTCCACATTCCCAAAGTTTTTCGCTGTCTTCACTGCTACAGCGATAGCTTCGCCTGCATTGTTCCGGAGTGCTACCCTCAGCCCAGCAAATTGGTCAACGTCGTCCAAAGCAGCATCTACATTAATCTTCAACTAACCATCCTCGGGGGCCGGGGGGGGGGACCATTGGATTTACTTAGAAGAGGTCAATCCTACTGAGAAGTCACTCCTTGGTTGCTTTATTCTTTTAACAGAGTCAACCACCGAAACTGCTCTTGCTACTAATCTCTTTGGATCTTCATAGACCCCTTTGAAAAGCAAATTGTTCTGGCATTCCATATAACCCACAATAAGGCAGCAACTAACTCACCTTTGAGATCACTATGCTGATGGTGCAAAGATTGGAGAAGAGAAATGATATTAGTGTAGTTCTCCCTTTGTATAGCTCTACCTAGTGGGGAGTTTTTCCAAACTTTCCTAGCAATTTTGTAGTCTAATAAAGCTTGAGACACACTCTCTAGTTGGCTTCTACACACTAGACAAATACCTTGCAGCGTCACCTTTTTCTTTCGAAGATTTTCAGTCGTGGGTAGGAGGTCCTTCGCTGCTTTCTAAGGAAATATTTTCAATTTTTCAGGGATAGCTAGCTTCTAAATGGTATTCTAATAGTTTGGGTTGTGAGTGGAACAGCTAGGGGTGTCTTAGTGCTTTTGCTTGACTGCCATTTGATAGCCACTCTTTAGTAGATATTGCCCTTTTTTATCATAATACCAAATCAAAGTGTCATTTTTCTGACAACTTGGTAGAGGGATTTTCACAATAAGATCAGCGTCATCTTTGCCAAAATGTTGGTAGATCAAATCTTCCTTCTAGCAGTGGTCTTCGTCAATAAGATCAGCAACTAAAGTGCCATTAGGTAAGTTAAGAGATATTATGGGTTTGAAGGTTAAAGGTTTGGGAATCCAGTTGTTGTTGAAAATGTTAATCTTCTGGCCATCACCTATCCTCCATCTCCAGCTTTTAGCTAGCACTTTTCTGGCCTAAAGCATGTTCCTCCAGACGTAGGAAGGTTTTGAACCTAGGCTAGCTTCCAAAAATTTTGAGTGCTTGAAATACCTTGCTTTCAGAATCTTAGCCACTAAAGAGTCTAAAGCCTAAATAATTCTCCAACCTTGCTTGGCAATAAGAGCTTGGTGAAGTTTGAGAGGTCTTTGAACCCCAAACCCTCTCTAACTTTGGTTTGACTTAAATTTATCCTCTTTGCCTAGTGAATATTTCTTTTCTCCTCTGATGAACCCCACAAAAAATTTGCTATTGCCTTTTGCATATCCTCGCACAGCCCTAAAGGAAGCTTGAAGATAGTCATTGTATATGAGGGGATGGCTTGCACTACTGCTTTGATGAGGATCTCTTTACCACCGCAGGAAAAGAACTTATGCTGCCAGCTGGAAATCTTGTTTAGAGCTCTAAGCTTTAGCTCATTAAAAAAGCTTTTAGTTCTCCTCCCTATCATTGATGGCAAGCCAAGGTATTTTTCATGCTTAGTAATAACTTTGAGCTGAAAGATATGTTTTATTACTGCTACGTGATCTGATTTTGTGTTGTTGCTGAAAGACATGGATGATTTGTCCATGTTAAAGAATTGACCGGAGGCTTTCTTATAGCACTCAAAGATCTTTTTAAGATTTGCACACTTATGAACTGATACTCTAGCGAATATTAAACTATCGTCAGCAAACAGTAAATGAGAAATGGATAAATCTTTGCCCAATATGAGCCCATGGATTAGCTTTTACTGCTCAGCCTCCCTGATAAGGTTTGAGAAAACTTCAGCACATATAATGAATAGATAGGGTGTTAATGGACAACCTTGCCTCAAACCTCTTTGTGGATAGAATAGCCTTTTTACTACTCCATTCACAATGACTGAGAAAGAGATTGTAGTGATACAATTCATGATTAAATCCACCCATCTCTTTGAAAAGTCCATCCCTAGCATGATTTGTTCAAGAAAAGGCCATTCGATCCTTTCATAAACTTTGCTGACATTTAATTTGAGAGCCACCAAACTATATTTTTTCCTCTTGTTGTGCCTTATTTTGTGCAAACATTCATAGCCTATAATGATGTTGTTGGAGATTAATCTGTTTGGGATCAAAGCACTTTAAGTTTAGGATATGACATGATGGAGAATGTGTTTGAATCTGTTGGCTATTGTTCTGGCAACAATTTTATAGATAACATTGCAAAGGCTTATAGGTCTAAAGTCTGTCACTTTTAGGGGTTTTGTTACCTTAGGAATCAGAGTGATGTGTGTGTGGTTTAAGGGATCAATAGAGCCCCTGTCATTAAGAATGTAAAGGCAAGTATTGATGACTCTGTACCTGAATGAGTGCCAATGCTTTTGGAAAAAAGCTACTAGAAGGCTATCGGGACCGGCGGCCTTTGTAGGGCTCATTTGAGAGAGAGTTGTGTAGATTTCTTCTGCTATGAAGGGGTTGTCTAGATGTTGGTTCATCTCGGTTGTGATTGTTAAGGCCAGGTCTATGAGGGCATCTAAAATATCCTTTGATGATGGGCTAGTTGTGGTAAATAACTCTGTAAAATACTCATAAAATTACTTATCCATTTCCTCTCCGTTTTTAATCCAAGTATTTTGTTGATTCATCACTCCCCAGATTCTGTTTTTTTTTCTTCTTCGAGGAGGCTTTAGAGTGAAAGTACTTGGTATTTCTATCCTTTTCTTTAAGCCACTTAACTCTTGATATCTGCCTCCAATAAATCTCTGTCTATCAGCAAATTCTCAATCTATTTCTCTGTGCTCTTTATTTCATTTTCTTCATCATAATGCATATGGTTGGACTTCAACTCTGCTAGTTTTTCTTTCGGTTGCTTCAGCTTTTGTTTTCTTTTCTTAAATCTCTGCTTACTCCAAGTTAGCAATTGAGCCATTGAATTATGGGTCTCCTTCTTAAAGCACTGGATAAGGTCATCTTTATCCTCCTAAACTTGCCTATCCAACACCTCTTACACAATACGATGGCATTCTTCATAGGGAGTTCATATGTCCTCGTAATGTATCTTGTAACTGGTTCCTTATTTGAAATTTGCCCCTCTATTTCTACCATTCATTTTTAGCATAATAGAGCTATGATCTAAGCACCATGAAATTAAATTATACACATTCAATTCAGTTAAGCTAGCTTCCCAATCCTTTGTCCCCAGAAATCTATCAAGTTTTTCTTCCACAAAATGGGGTGCAAATCTTTTGTTTGACCATGTGAAGGGATACCCTCTACATGAAATTCTATATAGGCTACCCAAGAGGGGGGTGAATTGGGTTCTTTAAAAATTAAGCAAATAAAATTACACAACAATTTAAAACTAATGTTTTAAAACAATATAATTAACAATGCTTGAATTTAAAGAGATAAGGGAAGAGAAATCAAACACGTGATTTTTACGTGGTTCGGCCAACCGTGCCTACGTCCACACCTCCAAGCTCACCGGGCTTGAGGATTCCACTAAGCAAGCCTTCAAGGCTTCAATACACTTACACTTAACTTCAAGGTGTCAATGGACCTTTACAATCAAGAGATTATTCCCAATCTCTTAACCAAAGTGTATCCCAACACTTACAATTGACTTCCAAGGTGTCAATAGACCTTACAATAAGAGATTAAACCCAATCTCTCAACCCAAGTGTTTCCCAACACTTACAATCACTCAATGATAAAGATTTAATAACAAATAATCTCTCACACACTCCAAATGATTACAATTGAAATTTTAATGTGTGAGGCAATGACATGAAACACAATTGAAGCTCAAAGAAGATTGTTTCTCAGTAGTAAGCTCAAAAATCAAAAAATGTTCGATCCCTTGTTTGAATTTGATTGAGCCTTTTTATAGTTGGAGCTGAAAACTAGCCGTTATTGACTTTCTGAGAATAATCGGATCGCCGTTTGTCTCTATCGGTTAGCCGTTTTGAATTTCCAACTAGCCGTTATCCTTTGACTTCAAATAAACGGTTTACCGTTTATTTTTATCGGATCACCGTTTATTTCCAAAACCCCGCAAAATGTAACTCGGCTCTCCGTTTTTTATAAACGGTTGAAGACTAGAGAACTTCTCCTTACTGGAATTTATCGGTTAGCCGTTTTAAATAAACGGTTCAAGACTACAGAACTTGTTCTTACTGGAATTTATCGGTTAGCCGTTTTAAATAAACGGTTCACCGTTAATTTCCAGAACATGTGACATTTAGCATACCTTTTTGTGCTAAACTTGTTTAGCACTGTAAATTATCGGTTCACCGTTTTCCAATAAACGGTTCACCGTTAATTTCCAGTTTCATCATTTTATTTGAACTTTAAACAAGTGTATTGCTTTAGAAAATTCTTTTTAATAGCCCCAACACTTTAATCATGAACATATAATTTTTGTTATCATCAAAATCATTATTATAAGATTAACACTACACTCAAGATCAACCAAATTGCATTCTTTCATTGTTTCTTTAAACTCAGCCACCATACTCAAATTTCCATCATTCCCGCTCGTTTTTTCATTCAAGTTTAGAATTTTGTTGAAATCTCCAAAACATATCCACGGGTAAAAGAACAAACCTGCTAACCTTTGCATTAGAGTCCAAGTATGCCTTTTCTGCCTCGCCTTAGGCTGCCCATAAATCCCTGTACATCTCCAGTTTCTATCTTCTATCCTTTTAACTATGGCATCAATGTGATGATTACTATATAAAATGATTTCCAAGTCTAAGTTGTCGTTCCATAACATTGGCAAACCACCCCCCATGCCATTTTTACCTACTGTAAGACAATTATCGAAGCGTAATCTTTTGTTAGTACCCAAAATTTGTCCAGGCATCAGCTTTATTTCGCCAAGAAAGAGAATCCGAGGCCTGAATTTTTAGAAAATGTCTTTCAACTCAAGGAATGTTCGGGTATTCCCCAAACCCTAAACACTCCAACTGATGATATTCATTGCTTTCGGTAGGGCTAACCACCAGCCTTTGCTGATAATTCTTTCATTACTGGTTCAGGGACTTCCATTATTTCCATGGCTATTACTTTCTAATTGAGTTTGAATTTTGTTGGGGGGGGGGGGGGGGGATTTAATTAGGCTGTTGGTAGAAAATAATCTAGGTGGGCTTTTAGTTTTAGTCATTTTCTTTTCTAGGCTACTCCATTTAGTCATGTTACTCCGCTGTTTTGAAGCCAAAATTCTAGTGTGACTGCAAGCTTTTTTGTTTAAATCACGGGCTTGACTTTTCCATCTCTTCCATTTGGGCCTAGGCTTCTTCAACCCCAGTTCTTTGTCAACCACTTCTTCTTCTGAGCTCAATTGTTCTATAAGCATTTCATGGGCCTAATTCATTTCTTGGCCCACTAAACAATCCTCCCTTTTTTTTTGTTTTCCTTTCTTTTCCCATTTTCTTTTGAATTATTGGCTTTCTTCTCCTTAGTTCCCATCATTTCAGTGTTGTCAGCTGACTGTGCAGGTTTTGATCATTATTTTGTAAATGCCTCAGTTTGCTCCCCCTGTGTTTGTCAACGTTTTTAGCACTCTTATCCACGTGTTCCACTACCATTAGAGCACTCATGTTTTCCCTGTTTTCTTGGTTTGGCTAGGATCCGATTTCACAACCTGGGTTCAAAGAGGTTGGATATGAATTGGGAATCTCTGCACTCTTTGGCCTGGAAGCTTCCCTTTTTAACTTCTCTTGCTCCTTGCTTTCTTTTTCTTTTTTCCTAGTCAACTTTGATTTGTACTTATGATATTGCTTTTAACCATGGCCCGAAGGGCAGATCTTCTTTCTGTTGCCCTTTGTACTCTTCACATTCTCTGAAAAGGTGGCTAATACACCCACTGCAAAAACAAAATTCCGATAGTCGTTTATACACCACTGGCATCAGAATGTCTTCTTTGCCTTCTTGCTTTACGACTATAAGCTTCTTCAGAGGTTTTGTGATGTCCACCGAGACTCGAACACGCACAAATTCCTCAAAACATTCCCCTTGGGCGTCCATTCTTATGTCTTCTAAAATACTAACTAGGCTACCTAAGAGAGGAGGTGAATTGGGTTCTTAAAAATTAAATAAATAAAACCACATAATAATTTAAACTAATGTTTTAATAAAAATCAAAAGCAATAATTTTAACAATGCTCAAAATTAAAAGGATAAGGGAAGAGAAATCAAACAAGCGATTTTTACGTGGTTCGACCAACCGTGCCTACGTTCACGCCTCCAAGCTCACCGGGCTTGAGGATTCCACTAAGTAAGCCTCCAAGACTTTAACCACTCTTACAATTGATTTCAAAGGTGTTAATAAACCTTTAACCAAGTATATCCCAACACTTATAATCACTCAAAAATAGAAATTATAAATAAACAATCTCTCACACAATGTGTATTGTAATCAATGAAATCTATAAGTGTGAATTAATGAAGTAAAAGCAAGTTTGAAGCTCAATGAAGATTGTTTTCTCAGAAGCAAGCTGAATGACAACTCTTGGATCACTTTTGATTTGAATTTGATTAAGGTATTTTATAATTAGAGCTGAAAACTAGCCGTTGTTAACTTTCTAAGAATAATCGAATTACCGTTTGCTGCTATCAGTTAACCGTTTTAACTTGTCCAAATAACTGTTATGCTTAAATTTTAAATAAATGGTTTATCGTTTACCATTATCGGATCACCGTTTATTTCCAGAAACCTGCAAAACAAACTTACGTCTCCGTTTTTGCTAAACGGCATAAGGTTAGAAAACTTTCTCTTTTCTGTAAATTATCGGTTTCGCTGTTTTTCAATAAACAGTTCACCTTTAATTTTCAGAATCTTGTCAAAGCAAGTCTAGCTGAGATTAGAAAAACTTTTTTTTTTTGTAAATTATCAGTTTACCGTTTGTAATAAACGGTTAACCATTAATTTCTAGAATCTTGTCCGTTTAACGGTTCAGGATTAAGAAGACAATTTCCTGTCTGTAAATTATCGGTTCACCGTTTTTCAATAAACGGTTCACCGTTAATTTCCAGAATCTATATTTTGTCAACTTTTGTTTAGAAAAAGCTTTTCCAACTCAAGTTAACAATCATTAAACTTCTTTAAATATGTTTTTGTCTTTTAAAAAAATTATTTTATTAATTCTAATATTTTAATCAAAATCATATAAATTTTGTTATCATCAAAATTAATATTATAAGATTAACATCTTCAACTTTCCCCACTTTTAGCCCGAGCTCCCGGATGATGCTCACATCCATACACATCAATGGCACATTATGAATTTGGATTCAGAATGAGGCATGACAAAAGGATTGTTTTTTTATGCTACCAATACCGCTCGGTTCTTAGAGAACGATGAGGGTTCTATCGAAATGTCATGGTCCTCCATTTAGAACTCTTTTTCTGTCGGCCTCCAAAGAGAACTTAAACATAAAGATGTTGTTTCCTAGGCTTTCGATTTTAAAATCATGAACTGTACGCCAAGCTTGGTTGAAAGCTATTTTGAGCCCTTCGCGATTGACTCCTCTCGCAAGAAGAATTTTTCCTAACAGGCAACCAGTTACAGCCCGGGATTCCTTTTCTTTCATTTGGCCTTCAAAGATGACTTGGTCAGCTTCCTCACCTTTGAGTGTTATGGCTCTGCACTTCCGTATTAGTTCTTCTTTATCCATTGATTAGTCAATGCAAAGACTATTTATTGAAAACAAAATGGGTGCACTCAACTTTGAATGCCCCACCTACCTCGCACTCTTCCCTGGAGATAAGGGTCCCTAAGAAGAAAGAACTTTCACTTTGAGATTACAAAATACACCCAGCACTGTGGATTGAAGAGACGACTGGAGGGAGAATAAAAGCACTCGCACTCCTTGAGAGTGAATTTCAGAGCCCTAAAGGCTCAGGAAAGCTACTACTCAACCTTTTCTCGTACAGAGAAAACTTGTGAAGGAGAGACCATGTGATCGGAAAGTTTTGAAAAAAAACTGTGGTCTAAAAATGTATTATCTCTCTCTTTGTTCACGCAAAGAAGGAAAAGAAATAGAAAATTTAAACTAGTTAATATCCTTTAAAGAGTTCCTTTTCAGTGTAGTGGGAATTACTTTTGTATATTTTTAATATTTTATATTATTATAATTTTATTAAATTAATATAATTACAAAAAAGTATCGACGACCACCAACTTCTACCATAGCCCATCTCCAGCCGACTAGAGGTCGTCGACCGCCATATCGTGGAGTATGTATATGCTATAAAAGTGTTTCACTTGTCATTTTTGTTACTTTAGAGGGGAAAAAAAAATAGACATCAATGCCTTTTAAGAAATTTGTTGCACAAGACAAGCAGTCAACGGGCGATAAATAAATAATTTATAGTTGACGAATGATTGACAATCAATCGAGTGAAGTGTTAAATTGAGATATGATTCTAACTTCGAAAATATATCTCATCTAAATGTCGAATAGGTTTTCAAAGTTTACTTAACCAATTGATCTTCATTATTATTTGAACAAATTTTGTCTTAATTCTCGTGGAGATAGCATTTCTGTTCCGCATATTCATGGAATTTTGAAAAGTTCAAACAACTTAGAGATGGATAGAGAGATAAGAATTTATCGAAGGAATCACATTTCTTAGTATGCATCAGAAGTCCATTGATGAGAAGCATTTAGAGAAAGTTTGAACCCCATTCTGGCACTGATATGAACATAATCCACCTCTTGCTTTTTACTTGTCAGAGAAGTTGGGCTCTCAATTTAAGAAGTGTTATTTTTATTCGGTAACAAAATGATCAATGACGCTTTAATTATAAAAGCACTTTCATAGAAGCTGCGGGAAGAATCCGCACCAAACCAAATGCCCCCTTAGAAAGTGAAAAGTCCACTTCGCCCTTCCTGGTAGGAACCATAATCACTCAAGATTTTTTTTGGTTTCCCTCCAATCGGATTACACAATAACGACATCGTTTGTCCCTCAAACCCACGTCCTACGGGACCTGCTCTTATCCTGCCCCTGGCGCATACACCATATAAACGCAAAACTGAAAGCAACAGCAACGAACCAAAAAAAAAAAAAAAATCCAAAACTGAAAAATCTCACAAATACTCACTCTTACTTGCATCGCCGATTCTAAAAGTTCACAATCCCAAAGTTGAACCTAACCCTAAATCATTTCATGGAAGCTTCTTGTTCTTTATGCAGCAGCAAATGCATTTCGCCGCCAATTCGGCCTCTACATCACCCTCTTTCAATTGCGGTCATCAGAGACCGTAATTTTGGGTCCTCATTTCGACTGGTTCGCAGAAAAACCCGGTTCTCGATTCGCGTCTCCAGCTCCGATACTTTGGTCGCTGGCTCGCGCGAAGTTGTGAGCAAGAAAGAAGAGGATTTTGGTGACTTGAAATCTTGGATGCATAAGAATGGATTGCCTCCTTGTAAAGTTCTTCTTAAAGAAAAGCCTTCACATAATGAGAAACACAGGCCTATTCATTACGTTGCTGCAAGTGAAGATCTTCAGGTTAAATTCTTTTCTTGTGTTTTATTCTGGTTTCTTGAGTTAGGTTTTATGATATATTTTTCCCTTTGGGATAGGCGGGTGATGTGGCGTTCTCGGTGCCAAATTCGTTGGTAGTCACGCTTGAGAGAGTGCTAGGGAACGAGACCATTGGTAAGGTGCATTGTTTTGTTGACGGGTTTATTTTTATTTAGTTATTTATTTTTAAACAAGTTCACGATGTGTAGTGACATTGAATCGTGTTGGATGCTTGAGTATCTTGATTTCTTGGCAGTAACTTGTCCTGTCTTGGTATAATCTTGATGTTGAGGTTGGCTTGATGAGTGAGATGCTGGGAGGTACAGAGGAGTCAGGAGGCTCTGTTATCTTCTTTTCTTGTGCTCTCTTGCTCAACTTCCGCTCATCTCACTTGTCTCTCTCTTGTATTCTATTTATATGAAGTGATAATTTATTTTAATTAATTTTCAGAACTACGACAGGTTTGTTCTGATTGATAAGCAAGAGCAGAGCCACTGTTCTACAATGCAGTAGCAATTACAAGATAAATAATATGCTTATTAATATAAACACTCCAAATATAACTGATATAAATCACCTGCTTTTGTTTTCTCACTACATGATGCTTGTCGATTTTGTAAACAATGTGAGTATTTTCTTGTGTTGGGATTTTGTTGGTTGGGATGGTGAGCATTTTTAATTGATATGGTAAAGGGCAATTACTTGGAAGAATTTGTGGTTTGATTTTGACAATTTGTTTTTGTGCCTGATGCCAAATTTTGCCATCAACAGTGTAGTTGAAACAATTTTGAATTGAAGAGTCCGTGGGGCATACTAGAAAACAATGGTTGTAAAAGTATATTAGTAGAACAACAGTGGATTTAAATTTATACTGGTAACTGTCTATAAATGATATTTTGGCATTACATTTACCTTGGATGAAACTCGTGTGAGCTACAATAGTGGTAGGACCATACTGAAGAAACCATATGAAGTATGCTTTTAACTTTATAAGAGAAGAGTAATGCTTAGTTTAGTGCATTCTGAGTATGTGGCTTACAGTAATTTTGGACATTTCAATGTCTGTGAAACAGTTGTTCCGCTCAACAAGGTCAATCAGATCTGTCTTGTACTATGATCAACTATGGTAGTATAATACCGACATTAACTATATCAATTGAATTTAGTAACAAGCAAACTTGATTTAGGAGTATGATTTAGTTCCATCTGCTTTTTTATTATGTAGCGGAACTACTGACTACCAACAAATTGTCGGAGTTGGCATGCTTAGCATTATATCTAATGTATGAGAAGAAACAAGGAAAAAAATCATTTTGGCATCCATATATCAGAGAACTTGATCGTCAACGAGGGAGAGGCCAACTAGCAGTGGAATCACCGCTTCTGTGGTCAGAAAATGAATTGGCTTACCTGACAGGTAGCCCCACTAAGGTATTTTTGGCTTATTCGCTTAGTTGAAAGATTAGTGCTACTAACATTGTGCTTCATGCCATCCTCTCATATCTGAGTTTTATTATTGTTTAGTGGTCCCAAAAGGTTTAAAGATGATTTTTGGGATTAATGACTTAGGCTGAAATTCTTGAGAGGGCCGAAGGAATTAAAAGAGAGTACAATGAGCTTGACACTGTCTGGTTCATGGCTGGGTCTCTATTTCAGGTTATATGCTTGCATTTGTTTTACCACTACTAGAAATAAGTTCATTTTCTTTTGATGACCTAAAATCTTATTGCTTTAATATTTAGTCATGGTGGGCATGATCTGACATAAGTTGATTACTTTACGTGCATTTTGCAGCAATACCCATATGATATACCAACTGAGGCCTTTACATTTGAGATTTTTAAACAAGCTTTTGTTGCTGTCCAGTCTTGTGTGGTGCATTTGCAGGTATTTCTTTGTTTAGCTGGGAATCCCTTGTGACATATATGAATTGATACACAATGCTTTAATTGCTTGTTTGTATGTTTCATGTGTTTACATGGTAGGCCTTCTATTTGGGTTCAATTTTGTTGATTTGTTGCATTTGATATTATGTCATCTTAATGTTCCTAGGCATCATTGCCTTTAGAACCTGACATCAAAATATTTGAATTAGTAGTTAAAGGAAGACATTTGCATTCTGTTACTGTGAGTAATATTGTTATCAGTTGCTCATCATCCGGGTTGCATTTTGTTCTTAACCGACTTTTTTATCAATTAGCAATTGATTGGCACTCCATGAAGTTGTTATCACTAAACCGATGCTTAATTCATATAGAATAGAATCATTTGCTACAAATGGGATCTGAATCATTTGCTAGCCATTTGGTGCATCTCCAGACATCATGTACAACCATTTGCACTCCCCTTTCTCCTACACATAGCCCAAAAAAGCCCAGGGGTCTGGTGGTGGATTAGTAATAATAAATAAAAGAGGGATAGAGACCCAAACATTTTTGCTTTCTTTTTCCTTTATAAAATAAGCATTCTAATGATTAATTAAGGCTTTCTTTCTTCTCAGAAAGTCAGTTTGGCTCGGAGATTCGCTTTGGTTCCTCTTGGACCTCCATTGCTAGCTTACAGTAGCAAATGCAAGGCAATGTTAACTGCTGTTGATGATGCTGTTCAACTGGTGGTTGATCGTCCATACAAGGCTGGGGAATCAATTGTTGTGTGGTATAACATCTGCTTTATTGGCCATGATTTCAAGTAGCTTTTTTAGTTTTTTTGGAAATAAAGACTTGCCTCCTGGTGTCACCATTTGTATGCTTGATTATAACATAGAGTTTATATTGTCTTTTGCAGGTGTGGCCCTCAGCCTAATTCAAAATTGCTCATAAACTATGGTTTTGTTGATGAAGATAATCCATATGACCGTTTAGTGGTTGAGGTATAATCTTTACCCTCTGGTCTCTCATGCTTGCAATTTTGCTTTTGTAAAGCCAATCTTGTTATGCTTTCTGTACTAATGTTTATTTTCCAGGCAGCTTTGAATACAGAGGATCCTCAATATCAGGATAAGAGAATGGTTGCCCAAAGAAATGGCAAATTATCAGTGCAGGTTTTTCATGTATGGACCTGAACCTGTTACACAATTGATGAAGTTTTCTGTATTCATTTTAGTTAATGAGATCCTCCTGCAGGTGCATGCGGGGAGGGAAAAAGAAACTATTGCAGATATGCTTCCTTATTTGCGATTGGGCTATGTTTCTGATACATCTGAGATGCAATCTGTCATTTCTTCTCAAGGTCCAATTTGTCCAGTAAGTTCATCTCTTTGACGCTCTCTTTCTTGGCCTAATTAAATTTGTATATCAGATTCTTAAATGTTACTAACTTGAAATAAAACTTAGCATACTCTATGTAGAACTCAAGGGCCTTTAGAATAGAGTCCTAATTAGCCCAGTTTCAAGGTTAAATGTTTTTCTAGTCTTGCTTATCCTCCCGCCTCATCCATTTTTTCTTCTGTAATTACTTGGGACTAGGATGTGACATATTGTGACTTGTATGGTTTTGCCTTTTCTTTATATTTAAGTCGGCTAAATTTAACTCTCTGTTTTTTGAGTTAATAATTTTATATCCAGGCAAAAAGAGTTAAATGCTACATATAGTCTATTCAAATGGGAAATGAAATATTTGACCATGAGATTTTTGGGATCTTATAGGTGAGTCCTTGTATGGAAAGGGCAGTGTTAGACCAACTTGCTGATTATTTCAAGGCAAGACTAGCTGGCTACCCAACTACCTTGAGTGAAGATGAGGCTGTGGTAACATCTGCTCAATATCCTTTGATTGTTTAGGCCTGTTCTATTGTTTACTAGGTTTTAATTGAAACAGTTTCATTTCGTCAGTTGACAGATTCTAACTTGCACCCTAAGAAGCGAGTTGCTACACAGCTTGTCCGGATGGAGAAGAAAATGCTCAATGCATGCCAACAGGTGACAGCTGATATGATAAAGCAGTTACCTGACCTCACTGTTTCTCCGTGCCCAGCACCTTATGCTCCTTTGTTGAATTGAAAGGCATCTCTCTCTCTCTCTCTCTCTCACACACACACACACAGAGTCAAACACAAACACGCTGGCTTGCAATCTGCTGCACAGTTGTTGCCTCTATAATTGTTCATCAGATTAATATGGATTGTGATAACTTATGCAGAAATTGCTATTCTCTTAGTGGTTTTGCAAATTTGTGGAACTTCTTTGCAGTACATGGGGATTACAGGTTCGAATGTGAAAACATAAAACAGGTCAGTGGATTGAAACCTAAAAACACTGATAAATAATTTTTTCTTGATAACTGTGCTTGATAAGCCAAGCTAATTGATGAGATGCATTTGTGTGTATATGTTAGAACACTTAATTGAGCCATTTTCTTACTTGACGAAGCATAAAGTAACAAAATAAGAATTCCTAAAACTAACCAATGATTGGAAAAACAGAAAAAGTAACATTGTGGATAAAAGCTCCCTAATATCTTTGAAAATGCTAGGCAAGAGGTTGGCATTGCACTTTTGCATGGCCTTGTTGAAAAGTTTGGATTAGTTTTGAAAGACTAGTCTACTTAAAAGTCGTTTTCTCAGTTGGTAAAGCATAGTCGATTGATTGAATGCATCTTTTGCTTCGTTGAATGATAATTCTATTTTATGTCCTTAATCCAATTTATTTTCTTGTTTGCAGGTAGATTTAAGCTGTTACAGCTGAGGGCAACCAAGGGTTACAGGTAGTTGTCACTGGCTGTTAGGTGTTAAAGAGAGAGAACTGTACTGGTTCATGTGATGGGAGCAGTTTAATCCATTTAGTTTACTCTGGTTAATCTTAAGTGCACGTAGAATTGTTATTCAGTAGATAAGGGATTGAAATCACCATGTTAACTGTGGGTTTGCACAGATGCATTGGCCATTCTTTGTAAATGGGGTTGTGGATGACCATTGTTTGCTAGATGTTTCTGTAATCTGGTTTTCTGTAATATAGAAAGGATACTTCTTTTTCATGTGGCATGTGGTTGCTTGATCCAAGGGTTCTGTCCCATACCTCATGTGGGACAAAGAACAGTGGATTTGCAACCTGGAATCATATTATTAACAAGTTAGTCCCTTGATTTGTGTAAAATTGTGCACCAGCCTCGAATTTCCAGTCTAGCATCGAGTTATATGAAGTGTGCATGGCCCTAAATTTTGTGGTATACAAACTAGAAGATGTCAGCAGTGATGAGAAGGTTATTTTCAGCCAGTGTGCTAACATAGTTTATTATAGAAGAATGAAGGTGTACAATCTTTTTCATTGTTTTAACAAAATTGAGTAAAAGAGGTCTAATAAAATGGTAGTTCAACAGACATCTAGCTAAAGGGAAAAAATCAATTTGGCAAAATTGACCTAATTCAAAAATCAAGATGCCAGATCTTGAACCTGTCAAAATCTTACAAGGTGTTTAGAAGGTAATAGGGTTTTGTCATGAATGCAATTTGGTTCTCCACATTTCTCCGATAACCTTCCTTGGCTGTGGATTTTCTGGTCCTCTGTCTCGCTGCCCAGATGTAAAATACAGCCATCCATCCCAGAAGCCAGTCAAGGTGGTTTTTATGCGGTAAGGAAGCTTTCCAATAACTGACCATGTCTGAAATTGACAAAAGAAGATAAAAACTTTCAAATATTAGCAGAGATTGACTACCATCATCATAAAAGACAGGTAGATGTTCAACCAAATGGAATGGCAATATAATCGATAGGCAAAAAGTTATGTCCTTGCTTTCGGGCAGAAGACATCAAATCGCATGTGAACCCAAAATCTGGATTGCAGATAAAGAAAACATGATAATAAGTTTGTCATGGCCTCGATGCAACAGTTGTTCGGATAAGAAAACACGGTAATAAGTTGCATGCAGATTCAATGTAAGATGCAAGTTCTATTGACTGACCATTATGTTCCTGGTAGTATTATATTACATTTAAAGGGAACAAATGAGTAAGAAACAAAATCAGAGACTTGAATAGAATGAAACAGAAAGGATGGACAATGAATATCACGTGGAAACCACATTCTTCTTGCTTACAGGCATTACAGTTGAGCACATGGCATTTTGACATGAATCCAAAATTTGGTAATAAAGAGAATATGAAATAAGAAGTCGCTGGAGACACATATAGAAGCCACTGGTTGAGGAAAAACAAGGAAAAAGTTGGCCAATGTGAAAGGACTGACTGATAAACCATAAGGAGAAGCCCATCTAGAAAAAGAGGAAAAACTTGTTTTAGTTTGGAGGTGGGTGGAAAGAATGGAGCAGAGAAGAGAAGATAAGCAAGATGGAAAATAAATTCAAGTTTGACATGTCCCTAGATAAACAGAGATCACAGTGACCTCTTATGGCCATGAGACAAAATCTGCACCGAAAACAAACCAATACATCAATGATCATGCATTATATTTTACTTTGGAGGCTTGTCATGATAGATGATTACCATTGAGTCTAAGTGAAATTGAAAAACCTCTCCAACCAGGATCATCCTTTTGGTCACAGGGTGCTTTTCCGTTGTACCTCCTGTTATGATAATTGAATTATTGACAATTACCCAAGCACACTCTATATGAGAGTTGGGCTTTGGCATAGGAGGTAACACTTTCCACTTCATTTCATCATCCAACATATAAACATCACCATAAACTACCTGAAACAAAAACGAAACAATTCCATCATAAAGGAGACATATAAATGATGCACATGAAACTAAAGTGGAACATTCATGAATATAAGTAATAAACGGCATTTCCTATTCATCACGCAAAGCTATATGTCAACTGTACTGTAGATACAAGTATTCTATGCATGAATGAAGCATACATCAGGAACATCACAACATGGTAACAACCAATTCAAATGCAATAGCAACTGATACACAATCATCATTTTATATACCTCATGCCTGCGTGAGCATTTGAAAATTGGAGACCCAGGTTTGGCCATGAAATCACCCTCTTGACCACCAACAACAAAAAGACGATCATTAAACACAAAGCAAGCCCTGTTAGAAAATTGATTTTCATGATCAGGAATTGTGATTCTGAATTTAAAATTATATTCTCATGGCACTTGAATCACATAGAAGTTTAAATCCTCCATGCTAGAAACTAATGACAGATATATAACATGAGGGAAGCCCACAAACCTATGTGGTCCACCACGAGGAATAGGAATTTCAGTCCTCCATGCTTTCTCCAATGCCTTTCCATCCTTTACTGCCATACTCCAGTGTTCCAATCCTGGTGTGTGGCGATTTTCTTTGCTGCCACCCATCACATGAAGGCAGCCCCTCCATAACTGAGTTGCTGGAGAATATCTGAAAATACTCGTGTTAAAATATTTCATCCATCTGACATACAATCAGCAACTGATAGGATCCAAGTATATACCTGGGAGATGGTAATGGGGGTATGCTGTCCCATTTCCTTGTCTCAGAGTCAAGAACAAATGTACGAGATGTAGGCCCTCTGCATTGAGGGCCATATTGTCCCGAAACTACATATATGTATCTCCCGTCACTTACAACCCCCAAGTGTGAATGTGCCATATCTTTTGGCATATCAAATCTGTCTACCCATTTGTTATCTGTGAAATTATATACATCTACATGAGAATGCACCTATTGAACAAAACACAGGCATAAACAAACCCATCAATTTTGAAATCACAGAAACAACATTCAATTGTTTAATTGGAAAGATTCAATGAAGTGAAATCTAAGAGACTAACACCCCAATTCAGAAGTTCAAAGATTCAGTTATGAATTAATGCTCACATAGTCAAGACTGCCATATCCTGCAAAGACATAGAAGAGATTCTTAATCTGAATAGCTGCTCCATCAAGACGAGGCACCGGTGCTGACAGCATTGGCTCCCATTCTAAATCTGGTGCTGGTAGATCAGCAAATGTTGCCGATAGGAATCTCTCAGCATCCTGGCCCTTCTTATCTACCACAGCTACTGATTGTCTCTACAGACAGGAGATTCATGGTTAATTTACCAATATGATTAACAAGAAGAACTTCACTAAACAAATCATAAAATAAAACAAAATAATTCAAAATATTTTATTTGAAACAAAATTTCATTTAATGGTTTCACTTAAGTTGACATTCCTTTCCTTTCGAACTAAAACAGTACACGAGAAAACACCATTTATTGATTCATTTCCTTGTATCAGTAACCTAACATAAGGAAAACAAAAAGCATAAGAACTCCACTTCCCAGATCCATTCCAACAAAAAGAAAAAGAAGGAATTTCAATCAAAACGAAAAAATTTAACGTATGCAATACAAGAGGCAGAGAATCGGAACCTGGTGATCAATTTTGGTAGCATTAACATGTGGTATCACTACGACACCCGATTTCTCAAGAGCCCAGTTCGATGCGACTGATAAATATGCAGATGAAGATGAAGAAGAAGAAGAAGAAGAAGAAGCCCACATGAAATCAGCAATGAGTGCAGATCCTAAAAGACCAAGAACACATAAAAACCAACATCCTGTTTTCGTGTATGTGTGCTTGTTGTGACGAGCAAACCTCGCCATTTTTTACACAAGTTCATGGATGGAACTGGCAATTATTTATTGCTTGTTTTATATAATATACGTGAAATCAAAAGAGAGACAGAGAATGCTTGAAGTTGAAGGAGAAACTTTTGAGCAGCACAAGAGTTGGGCGCCAACAGTTTTTTGTTTACTTTCAGTTCCGCAGTTTTGTTTCTGCACGTTTTTTGAATCCTGCTTGTGTTCCGTTGGTCGACTCAGCGTAGGGATAATTTCACTCTAGTCCAGATGTTTCCATATTTTAACTATTATCTCTGTAGGTTTTTTTTTTCTTTAAATAACATTTAAAGATAAAATAAACATTTAGCTGCTGAATTTTAGTAGAATTACAATGTTGGATCACCAATAAATTTACAATTTACTAATTTAAGGCTCAATGAGAAAAGATAACACACACACTTTTTGTAACATTTCAAATCGCTTGTAAGAAAATTTCTGACTCGTTTATAAGTCTTGGTTATCCTGATTAAATAGATGTGTTTTGGGTTGTAAAACCCACTAATACAATTACGATAGGTTGTGTATTTAAAACAAACATCTACTTAATTGTTGGGCCTGAATTGTTACATAACTAATGAAAAAATTTAACAAATTATGTATTCAAAATGGACCTATCTACTTAGTCATTGGGTCTGAGTTGTTACATAACTAATGAATTTTTTCTTTTAACAGCATGAGAAGAACCAAGTAAGCAACATTGCATGTTTATATTGTAGGTGGGGTGGAGGTTTTCATTTTGCATTTTTGATATGATACAATGACTCGATAAATAACCAATGGAAAATTATTTCCTTTTTTTTATATGAGAAGAACTAAGGAAGCAATGTGGCATGCTTATAGGCGGAGCTTTTCATTTCAGATTTTTGATGTGATACATTCACTTGATGCAAATCATATATAAAATTATGAATGAGTTTAGGTCGTTAAAATCGATACAACTATCAAAATGAATCGAATTCAAATTATTTATTTAACAATCGTGTCGAGTTTCGATTTTGATATGATAATTCTTTAATGTGATAATCAACAATTTGATTACCTATAATATAATCACTTACTTTTCATTAAAAAAATTATGTTAGAGTTTGAGTTAATTGTACCATAAATAATTTAGACAATGTATTAAAAACACGTAAAACGAGTGAAATTTGACACGGTAATAAATAACTAGGGCTGGTGTCCAAGAATATTGAAATGATTAATAGCAAACATAGTTTTTAACTTTAAAATGTTATGTTACAGGTTGTCACCTCCTTCAGCTACCAAAACGACAATAAATCCTATAAATTTCTGCCTGAGTATCTAGCGAGGTTTAGGATAAAAGCATGGATAAAGTAAAATTTTCCTTGTGCTTGGCAATTTAAAGTAGTTGCTGATTCGAAAACTGTGACAGTAATTAATGGAATGCAATGATATGGAGACAAGTTTTTTGTGTTTAATAATTAGAAGAAGAAACACATCTTAACTAAAACCCCCGATACTGGCATGTGCAGCTGAAGATGATGGCATTCGCAGCCTCCTTTATCGCTTCTTTTGCAAGTCTCTCTCTTCTGCTTAACTTTCAACTTGTAATGTCTGTCTATGTATATACGCATGTATGTATATATATTAATTTTTTAGTGAGGAAATTATCATTTTAACAAAGTGAAAATACCACTAATAGATAAAAAAATATATATTTCAATACATTATTCTATCATACCCAAAAAAAAATATAATCTCTAATATATATATATATATATATATATATATATATATATTATCTATTAGTGGTGATCTGCTTTAAAACGAAAAGAAAATTTAAATTACAGGAATTTAAATTACAGAAAGCATAAAATTAATTACAAACTTGCTTTGAATTACATATAAACTTTAAATTAAAAGAATTAAAAGCTTACATGTATTAAGATCTTGAATCCAGAAGTGCTTTTAAAGAAGAAGAAGAAAGATGGGAAATTGATCCTCAGACGGGTATATTACCCTCAGATCCCAGATTCTCAATCTTTAAGAGAGAGAGATAAACCTCCCATCCCAGTCCTCAGGGATGGGAGGTTTATCTCCTTTGATGATTCTTTACTCAGTAGTATTGAATCTAGTCTCTGTAAAGGACCCATTTCATTTGATTGTTATCCAAACATAACAATCTCTCTTAAAGACAAAAATATTTTGAAAAGCATGATTCTTCAAATCAAAACCCACAACTACCACATGATTGAAGGATCAATTCCAGTAGCCTTGATCTACAAAATTTCTTATAAAGCAATGCATTCTGCGTTTAATACGCAACATAAATTCCAGTCAAAAAGAGATGAAACTCTTCTCTTGCAGACTGATCTGTCTAAATCAAATACTGTCATTCCAAAACCTATTCAATGGAAAGACATTCACCTTCCAGAAGAATGGATTCTGGATGGAGCCACTGAACCAGTAATTCCAAAACAACTTGAGCCAAATACAGAGTTGCAAAACGCGTGATCGATTACGATGGCGAGTTAAACTATCTTTCAGAAGGTCTACTTCTTCCAGATATTCTGATAAAGACTCTGTCCATAGTATTCTTTCAATGGAAAGAAGATTTTCGAAAATACCGTCTGTTGTCAATCTTTCTTTCCAAACTACTAAAGACCAACCTAGGTTTTCTACATCAGACATACTTAGTTCTTCAATTCGTTCTGTAGACTATTCCACTAGTGTACCACATCCTGTATACACTAGCCATCCACAAGAACAAAGTCAGGAAGAGAAAAAATCTTCTCCTCCAACATCTCCCATATTCTCAGCAATCACTGAAAATGTCATAGGAGTCATTGAAAAGGATTTTGAACTTGATAAAACCCTTTTGCATAATGATTTCTATTCTGGTAATAATAAAGAAAAAAGACTTTGGTTCTTTAAATACTTTTTGAATCAAAGAAAGCAAATTCAAGAGTCTTATTATGAGTTTGTTAATCTTCATAAAGTTCACATTCTATTTTTTGATTGGTTTGAAATGTATGCTTCAGACAACAATATTTCCTACCCCTTCAAAGCGTCAAACCCTATTACGATTAGAACGAAAATTCCAGAATGGAACCTTTCTGATAGTGATAGAACCATTGAATCTGAACATCCCCCTCTAAGGAGTTTAACCATAGATCATGGTGAACCTCCAACACAGATAAAAGCATCTCCTTACAAAACCACTAAGGCAAATGTAGAAACAAATTTAGATAGTATTATCCAACAGAATAATTTCTGTAATACTAATCTAAATACAATAGGAAAACAATTGACTAGGATTGAGAGCCAAATCCAACAGTCAACCATTTCTGTTTCTCCTATTCAAAGACCGATTACTACTCAGCCGGATTCCTTGAAAAAGCTTAAAGAGCCTATTTTCAAACCATTCCAGGTTTCGAAACATAGTCAAAAGCTTGTTCAAGATTATAAATCAGATTTTGTCAAAGCCATTAAAGAACAACTTGATAGAATAGAAGCATCTTCTTCTTCTGCTTCTACTTCAAAAAACCAAATTGCTCCTGACACCCAATCCAAGTCCATTAGAGTTTTGGATCAGGATCAATCTTCTATTGCCTCTTCTGATATAGAAGCCTTTAAGGAAGAACCAATTCCAAAAGCTAATAAAATTCATTGGGAATTAGCACTTCCTGCTAGTTCTCGCTTCCCCGTGATTTAGTAATTGATAATAGACCCGATTACACTAAACCAATCTCGGTTTAATGCATCTTCTGTCTATGAATGGAACATAGATGGAATGTCTGAGTATAATATACTTGGCCTATTACAACAAATGACAATGGCAGCCAATGCCTACAAAACCCAATCAGGAACTTCTGACAAAGCTATTGCAGAAATTCTCATTGCGGGTTTTACAGGTCAACTTAAAGGTTAGTGGGATCATTTCCTCACCAAACAACAACAATCAGACATTTTGAATGCGATTCAAGTAAATGAGGATGGAACACCCAACCTCGATGAATTTACTAACCCCATTCAAGATGCTGTTGCAACTTTAATTTTGACCATTTCCCTACATTTTATTGGAGACCCTTCTCATTTAAGGGATAAAAATGCTGAGTTACTACATAATTTGAGATGTAGGAAACTTAGTGATTTCCAATCCTACAAAACCACTTTCTTTACCCGAATCTTTCTAAGAGATGATGCAAATCATACTACTTGGAACGAAAAATTTCTTGCTGGATTGCCTACCCTTCTAGGTGAAAAGGTAAGAAATTCTATTAAAGCTTTATACGATAATCGTATTCCTTATGATGAACTCACCTACGGTGAACTTGTTAGTTTCATTAATAAGGAAGGTTTAAAGATTTGTCAAGATTTGAAATTACAAAAACGTCTAAAATGGGTGCTTAAAAAGTCTAAGCAAGAATTAGGCAGTTTTTGTAAACAGTTTAATTATGACCCTTTTAAAGCCTCTACCTCTAAAGATTGTAATGGTAAGTGTTCTTCGAAGCCTTACAGGAAACATTACAAGTCAAAAGGGCATAGAAAATTCCTTCCTGAGCCCAAAGAACCTTATTATAAGAAGCCCTCAAGGCCTTATAGAAAGCCCAATTTTTCCAAAAGAAAATACACCAAACCCACTTCAAAGCCTAAAACTCCTTTTAACTACAAGGAAGCCACTTGTTATAAATGTGGAAAGAAAGGCCATACTGCAAAATATTGTAGAATGAGCAAAAAGCTTCAAGAGCTTGGTCTTGAAGAAGAAGTTCTTTCCAAAATAGCATCTCTTCTTGTAGAAACTTCAGAATCTGAATCCTCCATGACTGGAGATAATGAGCCTCTTCAAGTTGATGAGTTAATTGACTCTGATACTTCTGATTACTCAGATAGTAATTCTGAGTCAAAATCCTATCTAAAGAAAATTAATGTTTTGACTAAAGAACAAGAAACATTCCTTGAATTAGTCAAACACATTTCTGACCCCACTCTTCAAAGAGAGTATTTAGACAAGCTTCTAAAAACTCTTGAACTCAGTGAAAAACCTGAGACTTCTAAAGTCCCTGTTGTCAAAAAGCATACATATGATCTTACCACAATTTTAGATAAAAGGAAAACCAAGAATTTGAGTCCTTCTATTCAAGATCTTCAAAAAGAAATCAAAGACATTAAGTCTGAGATTAAAGAATTAAAAGAAAAACAAAAAACTGATTCTGATACTATCCAACTACTTTTACAAAAACAGTTGGAAGAACATTCTGAAAAAGAATCAGAATCTGAAAATGGTGATAACCAAAATCTAGAAAACATTAAGTCTTTACCCAATGATTTTCTTTTCGTTTTAAAGCAGATCACCACAAGAAAATATTTGATTAAAGTCACTTTGATATTTTCTAAAGAATTTGCCATAAAACTGTTACGTTCCTCTGAGGCATAGAGACCTAATCTCTCCCTCAGTTGTATTTCTCTTCTTCCCCTTCACTCAGAGCACCATTTATGGGATCCAAATTTGGTACTGTGTATGCCTAGCAACCAACCGTAATGCATGTTTAATTTAAACCTCTCATCACCAATTAGACCAGGATCGTGGAGTGTGTGAACTTTGAGGGATTATAAATTTCAGACTTTAAAAGTTATTGGTTTTGAGGAAGTGATTACAGCTGATGAAATAACTTTAACTTTATTGTTGTAAATTTTAGTAAGTTGTTTTTAGGTACGTGGCATTGTTAAACCAGATCGGCGCAGAACAGAGTCTGCCTTTGGACCCAGATCTGACTTAGAACAGATCAATAGTCCGCGCGTTCGGGTGTCCAGCCGATATACCAGAAGGTTACCGTCTTTATGTTTTTAGTCAAGATTATTAGCAAACCTAACCACAGGGCTTTGCGAAATTAAACATGCATTACGGTTGGTTGCTAGGCATACACAGTACCAAATCTGGATCCCAGAAATGGTGCTCTGAGTGAAGGGGAAGAAGAGAAATACAACTGAGGGAGAGATCAGGTCTCTATGCCTCAGAGGAACGTAACAGTTTTATGGCAGATCTGATACAGATCAGTCTGCAGCTCATACAAGAAAGCTTTAAAAAATTTAAATTACAGGAATTTAAATTACAGAAAGCATAAAATTAATTACAAACTTGCTTTGAATTACATATAAACTTTAAATTAAAAGAATTAAAAACTTACATGTATTAAGATCTTGAATCCAGAAGTGCTTTTAAAGAAGAAGAAGAAAGATGGGAAATTGATCCTCAGACGGGTATATTACCCTCAGATCCCAGATTCCCAATCTTTAAGAGAGAGAGAGAGAGAAAAGCTCTAGAGAGAAATAGATAAGAGAAAACTAGATGGATCCCTCAGCTAGAGGTAAATGGGAATTATATACCCAAAATCCAAATAGTAAAAATAAAATCTCATTCTGATGGAGATCTCAAGCATACCTTCGCTACGATTGGTTCTTCATGAACTTCGCTACAGTAACAAGTGGAAAGGCAGCAATTGGTCATCTTCGTGTGCTAGTTAATCAGCCGGGAGTCACGTGAGACAAACAGGAGGTCTTTTAGAAAAATAGATTCTTATCCCCTCAGCTTTTTCCTCGTGAAGAGAATAGTGAGTGAAAGGGGATAATTATCTGAAAAATGACAAAATTAAATGACTTTTTTTTTTCATACAGTATCTACAAGGCTTTAATGTTTGATTGGTGAGAAAATGCCGAAACAGTCGTCTTCATTTTCATCACCGAGGGAGATGAACGGCTCCTCTTCTTCTGGATCAGATGAGTCTGCAACAGATGGTTCTGATCTTGAGGTAAGGAGTTGTTCCATAAGCTTGAAATATTCCTCTTCGGATTTCGCACCGGCCAGCATGGATTGGGCTCTTGATTTTTGAGAGAGGAATGTAGACCGGGCTTTAACGGACTCAATGCTGGGCTTTAAATGGCCTTTGGCAGCAAGCCATCCTTGAATGAGGTGCTCAGTTAGTTTGGCACTCTCATTGAATTTGCTCCACCACTTAACTTTAAATTGCCTTTGTAAGATTAATTGAGAGTCCTGTGTGTGGTAGTTAAGATGCCACATCCAGACCCAAGGCACAAAGAAATTTGTATAGAAGCAAAGAAAGGGGGAGAACCTTACTTCGGAAGCAGATGGGATATAATGGGCTCTAAAGTAGTCCAAACACTTAGTGCCATTTGGGGTAAGGATTTCTAGGCAAGGCCTAAAGAAAGTTCACCAATGCTTGAACCAATTTGGGAGGCTTTGTATGGTTATTCTTGAATCGAAGAAAAATAACCAAGAATGGGTCTTTTTTGGGTTTTGTATAAAAAATGTATTATACCATGCCTGTTGGTAATCCCAGTATGAGAAAGACAGACAATGGTTAGGATTATTACGGAAGTTTAAAGGAAAGGCTTTAGACTTATGGAGTTGATCACCCCATTGATTTGGGCTAATGACTTTAAGAATGGTGGCCGTGGAATAGGCCGACTCTTTATGGGCTTCTTTAAGGAAAAAATGTTTAAACTTTACTGACTCTGTGAATTCCAGAATATCATGGTAATAGGACTGGGGTTTTGTCAAATCTCATGGTTTAAAAAACCAGTCTTTGGGGAAAATCTTTGAAATTGCTTGAAATGGGTCAGCATTATAAAACCCATCTTCTATAGTGAAAATGTTTTGGTGATGGGGTTTATAAAACCAATCCGACCTTGGAGAGACTTGTGGTTGTGAAACCACAATTTGGGAAGATGAACTTCCACTTGAAATTATTTCTTTAGAAATAGGGGCTTTAGAAATTTATTTTTCTTCTTTCTCGGGAATAGGAGAAAGAGTTTGGGAAACGCTTTGTAGGGCAAACATAAGTTCAGGGGATTTAGTAATGGATTTCATCCATTCATTTACCTGATCCGGAGATGCTAATGCTTTAGATTGGGCCTCTTGGCTTTCAACCATATCGATCCAAGACTTTATAGGCTTTGTGGATGAGATTGCTGAAGACAGCAATTTCTCTTTAGGAGGAGTGGAGGCTTTAGAAGTTTGGGACACATGGTCTTTCATGATCCATTTCCCTTTGTCGGGTTTCTTTTTGGGCGGCATTTATCTATTTTGCAAAAATTCTCTCATTAGAAAATCTGGAACAGAATTTCTGTCTCCCTTTATAAACTCAATATCAAAATAAAAAATGCTTAAAATTGCTTGCCAACGTGCAAAAATTTGTTTAGATGCAATGTTTTGAACATCCTTTTCTAAAACATGCTTTGCAGCTTTACAATCAATTCTAAGTAAAAATTTTTGATTTAATAGATCACTTTGGAATTTAGAGATGCATAAAACAATAGATAAAATTTCTTTCTTTATAGTAGAATAATTTTTCTGACATTCATTCCAATGTGCAGAAGCATACTGAACAATTTGTTCTTTACCATTATCAACTTGTTTTAAAATACCTCCATAACCTAAGTCGGATGCATCAGTTTCAACAACCTTAGGTAATGCAGGATTAGCCAAAAATAAACATGGAATTTCTTTAACAATGCTTTTTATCTGTTTTATGATTTTTGTATGTTCTTCTGTCCATGCAACTGGCTTTTTCTTTAATCGGTCATGCAAAGGTTTTGCAATCCTATTTATGTTAGGACAAAAATCAAGGACATAATTTAGACTACCAAGAAATCTTTGTAACTGGGTTTTATCCAAAATTTTATCAGGAAACTTGTCAGTAAATGCAAGTGACCTTTCAATGGGTGTAATAGTTCCTTTAGAAATATAATGACCTAGGAACCTGATTTTCGTTTGGAATAAAGAGATTTTTGAACTAGAGACAGCTAAACCAGCTTTTCTAGTAGCAAAATAAAAAGTCTTTAAATGTTTGAAATGTTGATCAATTGACTGAGAAAAAATCAACACGTCATCAATATAGACAATACAAAATTCAGAATAAGGGTTATAAATTTCATTCATAACTCTTTGAAATTCTGAAGGGGCATTCTTTAATCCAAATGGCATAACAGTCCACTCATACTGTCCAAATGGAACAGTAAAAGCAGTTTTATAACGGTCTTTAGGTTGTATTTGAATTTGCCAAAATCCAGACTTCATATCAAATTTCGAAAATATGAATGCAGAATGAAGTTTTTGAAGTAAATCTTTTTTATTAGGTATTGGATACCTAATCCATTTCAAAGCTTTATTCAATGGTTTATAATTGATCACTAATCTCGGTGTCCCTCTTTCTATTTCAGAATTTTTATTGACATAGAAAGCAGCACAAGACCAGGGAGACCTTGATTTCACAATTAATCCTTTAGACTCTAAGTCTTTAATCTCATTCCTACAATGTTGTTCTAATTCCATATTCATTTGGATAGGTTGGGCTTTTGTAGGAATTTGCTTTTCATCAAAAGAATTTTCATAAGGTAAATCAACTATGTGCTGTTTTCTTTCCCAAAAAGCAGAGGGTAAGTCAGCACAAATTTCCTTTTCAATTAAGGATTTAAAACCAGAAATGTTTCTTTTTAGAAAATCATTGTTAAGTTAATTTTCGATTCTTTGTAAGTTTAAGTCTTTTTTTAAACAAGTTAAATCATTCTGTTTTGTTTTAAGCAAAACATTGATTTGGTTTTTATAGACAGAACAAGCTTTAACAATATTTAAATTCCTTGTTTTAGGCTTTTCAATGAAAGGGAAAACAAGTTTTTTATCTCTTGCTTTAAAAGATATGCTGTCATAATTGACAGTATAAGGGGTAATAAGGTTTATGAAAGGAGTTCCTAGTATGACTGCATGATGTATGTCATTTGTTAAAATGAAAGAAGTCCTAAACTCAAATCCATCGTTATGCACAGAGGCATCAACTTTAAAATTGACTTTTAATTTTGAATTATTGGCGGCAGAAAGTCTTTCTTTTATTTTTTCATGAAACTTTCTGGGGACAATGTCTTCTCTGATGCAGTTTAAATCTGCACCAGTGTCAAAAAGAGCGACAGTGTCGAATTCAAATTCTTTAGAAAATATCAAAGTGACTTTAATCAAATATTTTCTTGTAGTGATCTGCTTTAAAACGAAAAGAAAATCATTGGGTAAAGACTCAATGTTTTCTAGATTTTGGTTATCACCATTTTCAGATTCTGATTCTTTTTCAGAATGCTCTTCCAACTGTTTTTGTAAAAGTAGTTGGATAGTATCAGAATCAGTTTTTGTTTTTCTTTTAATTCTTTAATCTCAGACTTAATGTCTTTGATTTCTTTTTGAAGATCTTGAATAGAAGGACTCAAATTCTTGGTTTTCCTTTTATCTAAAATTGTGGTAAGATCATATGTATGCTTTTTGACAACAGGGACTTTAGAAGTCTCAGGTTTTTCACTGAGTTCAAGAGTTTTTAGAAGCTTGTCTAAATACTCTCTTTGAAGAGTGGGGTCAGAAATGTGTTTGACTAATTCAAGGAATGTTTCTTGTTCTTTAGTCAAAACATTAATTTTCTTTAGATAGGATTCTGACTCAGAATTACTATCTGAGTAATCAGAAGTATCAGAGTCAATTAACTCATCAACTCAAGAGGCTCATTATCTCTCAAACATGGAGGATTCGGATCTCCAAGTTTCTACAAGAAGAGATGCTATTTTGGAAAGAACTTCTTCTTCAAGACCAAGCTCTTGAAGCTTTTTGTTCATTCTACAATATTTTGCAGTATGGCCTTTCTTTCCACATTTATAACAAGTGGCTTCCTTGTAGTTAAAAGGAGTTTTAGGCTTTGAAGTGGGTTTGGTGTATTTTCTTTTGGAAAAATTGGGCTTTCTATAAGGCCTTGAGGGCTTCTTATAATAAGGTTCTTTGGGCTCAGGAAGGAATTTTCTATGCCCTTTTGACTTGTAATGTTTCCTGTAAGGCTTCGAAGAACACTTACCATTACAATCTTTAGAGGTAGAGGCTTTAAAAGTGCGTAATTAAACTGTTTACAAAAACTGCCTAATTCTTGCTTAGACTTTCTAAGCACCCATTTTAGACGTTTTTGTAATTTCAAATCTTGACAAATCTTTAAACCTTCCTTATTAATGAAACTAACAAGTTCACCGTAGGTGAGTTCATCATAAGGAATACGATTATCGTATAAAGCTTTAATAGAATTTCTTACCTTTTCACCTAGAAGGGTAGGCAATCCAGCAAGAAATTTTTCGTTCCAAGTAGTATGATTTGCATCATCTCTTAGAAAGATTCGGGTAAAGAAAGTGGTTTTGTAGGATTGGAAATCACTAAGTTTCCTACATCTCAAATTATGTAGTAACTCAGCATTTTTATCCCTTAAATGAGAAGGGTCTCCAATAAAATGTAGGGAAATGGTCAAAATTAAAGTTGCAACAGCATCTTGAATGGGGTTAGTAAATTCATCGAGGTTGGGTGTTCCATCCTCATTTACTTGAATCGCATTCAAAATGTCTGATTGTTGTTGTTTGGTGAGGAAATGATCCCACTAACCTTTAAGTTGACCTGTAAAACCCGCAATGAGAATTTCTGCAATAGCTTTGTCAGAAGTTCCTGATTGGGTTTTGTAGGCATTGGCTGCCATTGTCATTTGTTGTAATAGGCCAAGTATATTATACTCAGACATTCCATCTATGTTCCATTCATAGACAGAAGATGCATTAAACCGAGATTGGTTTAGTGCACTGGGTCTATTATCAATTACTAAATCTGGGGGAGAGCGAGAACTAGCAGGAAGTGCTAATTCCCAATGAATTTTATTAGCTTTTGGAATTGGTTCTTCCTTAAAGGCTTCTATATCAGAAGAGGCAATAGAAGATTGATCCTGATCCAAAACTCCAATGGACTTGGATTGGGTGTCAGGAGCAATTTGGTTTTTTGAAGTAGAAGCAGAAGAAGAAGATGCTTCTATTCTATCAAGTTGTTCTTTAATGGCTTTGGCAAAATCTGATTTAGAATCTTGAACAAGCTTTTGACTATGTTTCGAAACCTGGAATGGTTTGAAAATAGGCTCTTTAAGCTTTTTCAAGGAATCCGGCTGAGTAGGAATCGGTCTTTGAATAGGAGAAACAGAAATGGTTAACTGTTGGATTTGGCTCTCAATCCTAGTCAATTGTTTTCCTATTGTATTTAGATTAGTATTACAGAAATTATTCTGTTGGATAATACTATCTAAATTTGTTTCTACATTTGCCTTAGTGGTTTTGTAAGGAGATGCTTTTATCTGTGTTGGAGGTTCACCATGATCTATGGTTAAACTCCTTAGAGGGGGATGTTCAGATTCAATGGTTCTATCACTATCAGAAAGGTTCCATTCTGAAATTTTCGTTCTAATCGTAATAGGGTTTGACGCTTTGAAGGGGTAGGAAATATTGTTGTCTGAAGCATACATTTCAAACCAATCAAAAAATAGAATATGAACTTTATGAAGATTAACAAACTCATAATAAGACTCTTGAATTTGCTTTCTTTGATTCAAAAAGTATTTAAAGAACCAAAGTCTTTTTTCTTTATTATTACCAGAATAGAAATCATTATGCAAAAGGGTTTTATCAAGTACAAAATCCTTTTCAATGACTCCTATGACATTTTCAGTGATTGCTGAGAATATGGGAGATGTTGGAGGAGAAGATTTTTTCTCTTCCTGACTTTGTTCTTGTGGACGGCTAGTGTATACAGGATGTGGTACACTAGTGGAATAGTCTACAGAACGAATTGAAGAACTAGGTATGTCTGATGTAGAAAAACTAGGTTGGTCTTTAGTAGTTTGGAAAGAAAGATTGACAACAGACGGTATTTTCGAAAATCTTCTTTCCATTGAAAGAATACTATGGACAGAGTCTTTATCAGAATATCTGGAAGAAGTAGACCTTCTGAAAGATA
This sequence comes from Luvunga scandens, assembly GCA_030449905.1. NCBI lineage: Eukaryota > Viridiplantae > Streptophyta > Magnoliopsida > Sapindales > Rutaceae > Luvunga > Luvunga scandens. The sequence continues at coordinate 437,182 of JASUUG010001122.1, read as the reverse complement.
GTTTAACTCTGCCATCAGAATACTGAGTCACGTTTTGCAACTCTGTATTTGGCTCAAGTTGTTTTGGAATTACTGGTTCAGTGGCTCCATCCAGAATCCATTCTTCTGGAAGGTGAATGTCTTTCCATTGAATAGGTTTTGGAATGACAGTATTTGATTTAGACAGATCAGTCTGCAAGAGAAGAGTTTCATCTCTTTTTGACTGGAATTTATGTTGCGTATTAAACGCAGAATGCATTGCTTTATAAGAAATTTTGTAGATCAAGGCTACTGGAATTGATCCTTCAATCATGTGGTAGTTGTGGGTTTTGATTTGAAGAATCATGCTTTTCAAAATATTTTTGTCTTTAAGAGAGATTGTTATGTTTGGATAACAATCAAATGAAATGGGTCCTTTACAGAGACTAGATTCAATACTACTGAGTAAGGAATCATCAAAGGAGATAAACCTCCCATCCCTGAGGACTGCTAATATGGACGTATCAAGTCCTTCTTTAGTCAAAGGTTTTATCCCAACTTGGATTAAACCAATATGAATATAATTAAAACCTTTTTCTTTTAGTTGCTTTAAGGATTTATCAGTAAACAAATGAATTGTTTCAAAGGGCTTTGAAAGTGTTATGTCTCTTTCTTCAGTCTTTATAACATAATCTGTCTTTAAAAAATCAAGTTTCTTTATTTTATAAATCTTGTCCTTAGAAATCTTTGGAAGTTCCCAACAATCAATAGCTTTATCAAAATCTGCTATTATGAATTCCTCAGAATTCACAACATTCTTTGAAACACTAGTCCTCCTGGAGGAAGAGTTAGAGAAAGATGATGTTCTATGGAATAAAGAATCCATGTATGAGAAATACTTTAAAGATCTTAAAATTCTTTTAAAACAGTAAATCAATCCTAAGCTAAGAAATGGTTTTGTTGCCCTTAAACTCTTGGACGGGACTTACGACCATATGCTAGCTAAGCACCCGAAGGTAAACCCATTACTGAATTAATCAAATTTTAATACTTCAAAGAAATTTATCAGATACAAATAACTTTAAACCATATATCACTACTCTCCCTTGGCTCTGATATATTAATTTTTTAGTGAGGAAATTATCATTTTAACAAAGTGAAAATACCACTAATAGATAAAAAAATATATATTTCAATACATTGTTCTATCATACCCAAAAAAAAATATAATCTCTAATATATATATATATATATTTATTTATTTATTTATTTTAGTATGCATGGATGCCCTCACTAGATGCAAGTGAGTTTGTAAATACATGAATCTTTACTGAGTGAGCGAAGAACATTCATCCTTCTCAGTCTCTCACCCTCAATGATTCTGCATAGCAAAACTAAAAAGTTTGGTATTTGTGGAATTGGCAGAAAATGGGCACCTATCTGCTGATTGGTAGTTGATGGGGCCTTAGATAGAGCTATTCGTGTGGGTAATTAGTGGGCTCACAGGAGGTGCATAGAGCTATTCGTGTGGGTAATTAGCGGGCTCACAGGATGTGATCAGAAGTGGCTCTATTGGGCTTATAGATCTGATAATAATTCCTCGTGTGTGCGTGTGTGTTTGTGTGTGTGTTAATGAACCGTTTGATGCAAGTAGATTTTTAATACAGCACTTTAAAAAGGAATCATAAAAAATAAACTTCTACAACGTACAGTATTTTCAATTCAGTCAATTGCAAAATTAATTTAAAGCAAATTCGATAAAAAAAAATTTACAAAACCTGAGTGTCAGACACTCAGACTATTCCTTAATTAGTCCCGCTACTGAATGCTATGTGTCCGATAAAGCTTAGGGTTAATATTATTTTAAAAGAATGGCCATAATGGGAGTTTGATCCTCCAATGCAAGACCATTGACCAACCTAATTCTTATTACTATCATTCTTACTCTACCTTAACCTTAATTTAAAGAATAAATAAAGGTAAAGCTCTAATTGTTACTTCCGCCACATATATTATATATAAAAGAAAACGATATAGTTGGTGGGTGCTGAGGTCACTGGTTTAGTCTGTAAAATTTATTGAGTTAATAGCCAGTTCAATTGATAAATTTAAAAAGAAAAAAAAAACCAAATGAAGAAGGATTTCGTTACTAAAAGATAGCATATTGGCATGGTCTTGTAGAAAATGATTTTTTAAGTATTTTATTCTTAGATTATCTTTATTTCTTTTGAGTTGTTACCATAATTTATTTTGATGAACTAATTTAAGTGGCTATCAGAGTTCATTTTGACCATGTAAAAATAGTTATTATGCTTACATAATTCGAGTCGAACATGGGTTCTATTGTGCTCATAATTTTTAGGTCCAAGTACTGTAAGCTAGTATTTAAACTAGCATTAATGTTAATAATGGCAGACTAATATTTTATTTGACAACTAAGTATTTGTAATTGGCGGTATTTGGTCTTTCAAAGTAGCAAAAACATATTTATGGAGGTTATGAATCAACTCATTTATCACTTGTTCTTTTTATTTTGTTTAATTTCCTGTTGTAGACAATTTGTACCAATAACATTTGCAATGATAATTGAAAAAAATATTTTTTTTAGTAATTTTATTCTTAGGTTATCTTTATCTCTTTTGAGTTGTTATCTTAGTTTATTTTGACTACGTTAAAATAGTTCTTGTGCTTACATAATTCTAGGGAAACATGGGTTTTATTGTGCTTATAATCTTTAGGTCCAAGTTCTATGAGCTAGTATTTAAATTAATATCAATGTTAATAATGGTAAGCTAAAATACTTTACTTGGCAATTTAGTAGTTGTAATTGGAGGTATTTGGTCCCTCAAAGTACCAAAAACATGTTTATAGAGGTTTGGGTTTTCTTAAATTAACTCATTTATTACTTATTCTTTTTATTTTGTCTGATTTCCCCTTATAGACAATTTATGTCTATAACATTTGCATTGATAATCTAGAAAAAAAAAATAATTTTTTAGGAAATTTTATTCTTAGGATGTCTTTATTTCTTTTGAGCACTTTTTTTAGGTTATTTTGACTAACTAAAAGTTGTTGTTGTACTTACATAATTATAGGGAACATGGGTTCTATCGTGCTTATAATCTTTAGGCCTAGGTTTTGAAAGCTAATGTTTAAATTTGAAGCAGTATCAATAATGGTATGCTGAAACATTTTATTTGGCAGCTGAGTAATTGTAACTGGAGATATTTGGTCCCTCAAAGTACTAAAAATATGTTTATAAGGGTTTTGGTTTCGTCAAATTAACTCATCTATCAGTTGTTCTTTTATATGGTTTGATTACTCATTGCAAACAATTTGTGTCTTTAATATATGCAATGATAATTTGAAAAATAATTTAATGTTTGCAATGATAATTTAAAAATATTTTTTAAGTAATTTTATTATTAAGTTATTTCGGTCTCATTTGAGTTATTATCTTAGTTTACTTCAACTAAGTCAAAATAGTTGTTGTGCTTACATAATTCTAGGCAACATTGGTTCTATTGTGCTTATAATTTTTAGATTCAAGTTCTATAAGCTAGTATTTAAACTAGAATCAATGTCAATAATAGTTGGCCAAAATATTTTATTTCACAATCGAGTAGTTGTAATAAGAAGTATTTGGTCTCTCAAAGTACCAAAAACATGTTTATGGAGGTTTCATTTTTCTCAAATTAACTTATTTATCACTTGTTCTTTTTATTTTGTTTGATCTTTCATTGTAGATAATTGGTGTCTATAACATTTGATATAATAGTACAAAACATAATTTTTGAAGTAACTTTATTCTTATGTTATCGTTATCTCTTTGAGTTCTTATCTTACTTTAATTTAACTAAATAAAAGTAGTTTTTGTGCTTACATAATTCTAAAGCACATTGATTCTATTGTACTCATAATCATTAGGTCAACTCCTGTAGGGAAATGTTTAAACAGGCATCAATGTTAATAATGATAGGCTGAAATATTGTATTTGCCAACTGAGTAGTTGTCAGTGGAGGTATTTGGTCCCTTAAAATACATGGATACATGTTTATGAAGCTTTGGATTTCCTCGAATTAAACCATTTATCACTTGTTCTTTTTATTTTGTTTGATTACCTGTTGTAGAAATTTTGTGTCTATAACATTTGCAATGATAGTCTGAAAAATACTTTTAAAGTAATTTTATTCTTAGGTTGTCTTTATCTCATTTCAGATGTTATCGTAGTTTATTTTGACTAAATAAAAATAGCCGTTATGCTTACATAATTCTAGGGAACATGGGTTTTATTATGCTCATACTCTTTAGGTCCAAGTCCAGTAAGCTAGTAATTAAACTAGCATCAATGTTAATAATTGTAAATTGAAATATTTTATTTGGCAATTGAGTAGTTTGAATCGGAGGTTTTTGTTCCTTCAAAGTACCAAATATATGTTTATGAAGGTTTCGGTTTCCTTAAATTAACTCATTTACCACTTGTTATTTTTATTTTGTTTTGTCGTATACAACTTTTGTCTATAAAAATTACAATGATAATCTAAAAAATAATAAGAATAATCTTTTAAATAATTTTATTCTTAGGTTATTTTTATCTCTTTTGAGTTCTTATCTTAGCTTATTTTGACTAAGTAAAAGTAGTAGTTGTAGTTACGTAATTCTAGAGAACATGGGTTCTATTGTGCTCATAATCTTTAGGTCCAAATTCTGTAAGCATTTAAACTATGTGCTCACAGTCTTTACATCCAAAGTTTATAAGTAAGCATTTAAACTAGTATCAATGTCAATAATTGTAGGCTTAAATATTTTATTTGGCAACAGAGTAGTTGTAAGTGAACATATTTCATCCCTCAAAGTACCAAAAACATGTTTGTGGAGGTTTGGCATCCTCGTCTTTGATTACCTGTTGAAGATAATTTGTATCTATAACATTTGCAATCATAATCTAAAATTAATTCTTTAAGTAATTTTATTCTTAAATTATCTTTATCTCATTTGACTTATTATCATAGTCTATTTTGACTAAGTAAAAACAGTTGTGCCTACATAATTCTAGCAAACATGGATTCTATTGTGCTCATAATCTCTAGGCCAAAGTTCTTTAAGCTAGTATTTAAACTGGCATCGATGTCAATAATGGTAGGTTGAAATATTTTATTTGGCAACTGAGTGGTAGTAATTAGAAGTATTTGGTACCTCAAAGTACTAAAAACATGTTTATTGAGGTTTGGATATCCTCCAATTAACTCATATATCGCTTGTTCTTTTTATTTTGCCCGATTTCCCATTGTGGACAATTTGTGACTATAACGTTTGTAATGATAACCTAAATTTTTTTTTTAAATAATTGTATTCTTAGGTTATCTTTTTCTCTTTTGAGTTCTTATCTTATTTTATTTTGATTAAATAAAAATAGTTGTTGTGCCTAAATAATTCTAGGGAACATTGGTTCTATGTATTCATAATCTTTAGGCCCAAGTTCTCTAAGCTAGTGTTAAAACAAGTGTTAATGTTAATAATGATAGGCTGAAATATTTTATTTGCCGATTTAGTCATTGTAAGTGGAGGTATTTGGTTCCTCAAAGTACCAAAATTATGTTTATATACGGAGGTTTGGGTTTCCTTGAATTAACCCATTTTTCACTTGCTCTCTTTATTTTATTTCATTACCCATTGTATACAGTTTGTGCCTATAACATTTGCAATGATAATCTAAAAAATAATTTTTTAAGTATTTTTATTCTTAAGTTGTCTTTATCTTATTTGATTGTTATCATAGTTTATTTCAACTAAGTAAAAATAATTGTTTTACTTACATAATTATGGTGAACATGGGTTCTGTTGTGCTCACAATCTTTAAGTCCAAGTCCTATAAATTAGTATTTAAACTAGCATCAATGTCAATAATGGTATGTTGAAATATTATATTTGGCAATTGAGTAGTTGTAATTGGAGGCATTTGGTCCCTCAAAGTAATAAAAATATGTTTATAGAGGTTTTGCTTTTCTCAAATTAACTCATTTACCACTTCTTCGTCTTATTTTGTTTGATTTCTCATTGTATACAACTTGTGTCTATAACATTTCTAGTGATATACTAAAAAATAATAAAAATAATTTTTTAAATACTTTAATTCCTAGGTTAACTTTATCTCTTTTGAGTTCTTATTATAGTTTATTTTGACTAAATAAAAGGAGTAGTTGTGCTTACATATTTCTTGGGAAGATGGGTTCTATTGTGCTCATAATCTTTAGGCCCATATTCTGTAAGCAAGTATTTAAACTAGCATCAATCTCAATAGTGGTAGGTTGAAATATTTTATTTGGCATCTAAGTAGTCGTAATCAAAGATATTTGGTCCCTCAAAATACCAAAAATATGTTTATGGAGGTTTGAGCTTCCTCGAATTAACTCAGTTATTACTTTTTCCTTTTATTTTGTTTGATTTTCTGTTGTAGACAATTTGTGACTATAACGATTGCAATGATAATCTCAAAAATAATTTTTTAAGTAATTTTTTTCTTAGGCTATCTTTATCTTTTTCGAGTTGTTATCTTAGGTTATTTTGATAAAGTAAACGTAGTTGTTGCGCGTACATAATTCTTGAAAATATGGGTTCTATTTTGCTCATAATCTTTAGGCCCAAGTTCTGTAAGCTAGTATTTAAACCAGCATTAATGTCGATAATGGTAGGCTAAAATATTTTATTTGGCAAGTGAGTAGTTGTAATTGGAGGTATTTGATCCCTTAAAGCACCAAAAACAAGTTTATAGACATTTACGTTTCCTCAAATTAACTCATTTATCACTTGTTCATTTTATTTTGTTTGATTTCTTGTTGTAGACAATTTGTGTCTATAACATTTGCTATAATAATCTAAAAATTAATTTTTAAAATTGTTGAGTCAATTATTTATAGAGTTGGCATTTTATGGCAAGTCTAGTTAAATTGAAATTTTATTTATTGCATATCTTGTTATATGGATTAATTTATTAATTCCTTAATTTAGTGAGATTCTAATTTATTAGAAATATTTATTTCCTATTTTAATTAGATGTCTAATTTAGGAAGTCAATTAATGATGTGATTCTATAATTGGCGCATGAGATATATTTGGAGTAAGAAGTTAGTTCAAACAGGAAGTTATTAAATGCTTTAGATATTTCTTGGGAGACAAGCGAGGTAAGAAGATAAGATTTATTCGTATTCAGGCTCATAGGAATTATAAGAGGAAAGAAACTTTTATTTGGAAAGAATCCAAGTCTTTTAAAACTTCCAATTTTGGTGGAATTGTAGTACCTATATAAAAAAAGGTATTTTATAATTGAAGGCGCAACATAGAGCATAAAGTAGATAAACAAAATTCGGCCTCCTCATTTTGGTGCATAATGTTGTGCTGATTTATTTTCATTCTAAGTCTTGTTATGAGATTATTTCATTTCATTTCTGTGGAGAGCCTATGTGGATCTTGGATCACTAAACATTGAAGAATTGATGAATTGCTATTGATCACTTTGTGAAGTGCTTTGAAGATCGTGGATCAAGAGGGGTTGCGGTTATTCAAGAGAAGCAGATTTAGTCTAAGGTTGAGTAAACTGTATGGTGATAAACTATAAGTGAGAGTCTTAAGTTTGGTAAATCCATAGATTGTAACATCTCAACTTAGTGAATTACTTTTCATCTGGGCGTAGCCTTGTGGATGTAAAATTGATTGATCCGAACCACGTTAAAATCTCTGTGTCATTTAATTTCTGTAATTTATTTTGTTTTAGAAAATTAATGGTTTTTATGCGGATGAACTTGTGAATAGTACTCGTGAATAGTTTCGGTGAACAGTATTTTGAAAAATTAGTTAAGTTATTAATATTAAGGTTTTAACTACTTACATCTATCTACAATAGATCTAAATTTCTATCAAAAATAATTTTATTCTTAGGTTATCTTTATCTCGTTTGGGTTTTTATTTTAGGTTATTTTAATTAGGTGAAAGTGGTTGTTGAGCATATATAATTCTTGGAAACATGGGTTCTATTTTGCTCATCTTAATCTTTAGGCCTAAGTTCTATAAGCTAGTGTTTAAAACAACATTAATGTCGATAATGGTAAGCTGAAATATTTTATTTAGCAATTGAGTAGTTGTAATTGCAGGCATTTGGTCACTCAAAATACCAAAAACAAGTTTAAGGAGGTTTTGGTTTCCTCGAGTTAACTCTTTTATCACTTGTTCTTTTTATTTTGTTTGATTTCCCATCATCGAAAACTTGTGTCTATAAAATCTATAATGATACTCTAACCATAATTTTTTAAGTAATTTTATTTTTAGATTATCTTTATCTCTTTTGAGTTGTTATCTTTGGTTATTTAGACTAAGTAAAAGCAGTTGTTGTACTTACAAATTTGTTGGAAACGTGAGTTTTATTGTGGTCATAATTAATAAGCCAAAGTTCTGTAAGCTAGTATTCAAACTGGTAGCAATATCAATAATGATAGGATGAAATATTTTATTTGGTAGTTGAGTAGTTGTAATTGAAGGTATTTAGTCCCTCAAAGTATTGAAAATATGTTTATGGGGGTTTGATTTCCTCAAATTAACCCATTTATCACTTGTTCTTTTATTTTGTTTTACTTGCCGTTGTAGGCAATTTTTGTCTATAACATTTGTAGTGATAAAATAAAAAAAAATAATTTTTTAAGTAATTTTATTCTTAAGTTATCTTTATCTTTTTCGAGTTTTTATCTTAGGTTATTGTGACTAAGCAAAAGTAGTTGTTGCGCTTACATAATTTTAGGGAACATGGGTCTATTGTACTCATAATCTTTAGGCCTAAGTTTTGTAAGTTATTATTTAAACTAGCACCAGTGTCAATAATGGAAGGCTAAAATATTTATTTGGCTACTGAGTAGTTGTACCCTCAATGTACCAAAAACATGTTTATGGATTTTTGAGTTTCTTCAAATTAATCAATTTATCACTTGTTCTTTTTATTTTGTTTTATTTGCTGTTATAGGCAATTTGTGTCTGTAACATTTGCAATGATAAAATAAAAATAATTTTTTAAGTGATTTTATTCTTAGGTTATCTTTATCTCATTTAAGTTGTTATTATAGTTTGTTTTGATTAAGTAAAAATATTTTTTGTGCTTACATAGTCATAGAGAACATGGTTATATTGCGCTTATAACCTTTAGGTCAAAGTCCTGCAAGTTAGCATTTAAACTAGGGGTGGCAAAACGAGTCATCGGATTGTGCTTGTGTCGGATCAGCTTCATGTCATGTCAAATTTAGGTCAATTCAAATCAGACCCATTTAATAATTGTGTCAAAATATTGAGACCCAAATCCGACACGAAAAAATAATCGGGTTACCCAATATCCTGCTTAATATTTATATATTAAACAAAATTTACATCAAACATTTATATGCTATCATTCATACACGCGTACATACTTTATCGATATTATAAAATATACATATGTATCAAAATATTACACATTTACACTATTGAAGTTTTAATTATATATATATATATATATATATAATATTATATATCAATATTATAAAATATACATGTTTGGCAATATTTTACACATTTATACTATTGAAGCTCTAAATGTATATAAAATTTTATAAATAAAACACTGTGTTTATATTCATCTTTTCAAAACATAGAAATAAAAGAGAAAATTATCTATAATATTTGAATTTTGATGACAAGAACCTGTAAGTTATTTTAAAATAGAAAATATAATTGGGTCATTGATCGGGTAAATGGGTCAAGAACTTTAACCCTAACCCGACAAGGAAAAAAATCATGTCGACCCGAACCCGACCCATTTAATAATTGTGTTAAATTCAATGACCCATACCCATTTATTTGTGTCGGGTAATCTGATCGTGTTAAATTTTGCCAGCTCTAATTTAAATTAACATTAATGTCAATAATAGCAGGTTGAAATATTTTATTTGGCGACTGAGTGCTTGTAATTGGATGTGTTTGATCCCTTAAAGTACTAAAAACATGTTTATGGAGTTTTAAGTTTTTTTGAATTAACTCATTTATCACTTATTCTTTTTTGTTTTGTTTTGTTTGATTTCTTATTGTAGACAATTTGTGTTTATAACATTTGCAATGATTATCTAAAAAATAATAAAAATAAGGAGAAAGGATATCTACACCCAAGGTTTATGGAAATAGTCATCAACACTCCTAAGATTTCAAATAAGAACACCAAGACCCCCTTTAAACTATTATACCCTTTACTGTTATTATCCCACCAAAATTGATTTTAAAAATTTATAATAAATACAAATATTATATAAATAATGTAATCTATACTGTAGACTAACAATATTAAAATAATTTGATATTTTAATAAATTTAAATATGAAAATTATTATATTTATTTTAATAATATAGTTTTATTTATTGTATAGATTTTAAATAAATATTTGTATTAAATACATTTTACAATTAAAAAAAATTTCACATACTAAAAATGTTAAAATTATAATCTTTATAGAGTATTCAAAATAATTGAAATTAAATTTTAATACATTTATTTTAATATTATGATGCTATTTATTGTAAAATTTGCTTTAATATAATCAAAATATCTAATAGATTGCACATATTAAAATATTTTTTAAATATTGAAGTTATTTTAATATAATATATATATTATAAAATTTATTTTAGTGTTATATTTATATTTATTATAAAACATTAGATTAAATTTTTTTTTGATATAATAGAAGTAAAAGATATTATGTTTGATATCCTTTTTTAAAAATTTAGAGGTGTTAATGATTATTTTTCTGAATTTTGGGAGTGTAGATGTTATTTTTCTTAAAAATAATTTTTTAAGTAATTTTTTCTTAGGCCATCTTTATCTCTTTTGAGTTATTATCTTAGTTTATTTTGATTAAGTAAAAATAGTTGTTGTGATTGCCGAATATGGATTCTATTGTGCTTATAATCTTTAGATCATCTGAAACCAAGTCCACTAATGCTAGCGGCAAAAAGCAAAGAAAAGTAATGGTGTCACGATGGGGAATCATTGGAACAAACGGAGGTTCTTCAATTTTTTTGATTGCTCCATTGAATGCATGCTGCGTTGGAGAGAGCTAAAGTTGGTGATGGTAAATATAATGATTAAGGGGCAGGTGAGAAGACTTTTGCTTACAAACATTTTATCTTTTAAAAAATAATTTCTTAAGTAATTTTATTCTTAAGTTATTTTGGTCTTAATATTTTTGTTATTATAGTTTATTTTGACCAAGTAACATAGGGTTTATTGTGCTCATAATAGTAGGCCGAAATATTTTATTTTGGAATTAAATAATTACAATTGGAGATATTTAGTCCTTCGAAGTATTAAAAATATATTTATAGAAGTTTAAATTTCCTCAAATTAACTCATTTTTCATTTTTTTTATTTAATTTCTCATTGCAGGCAATTTGCGCCTGTAACATATATCCTGCTCATCATGGATCTGATCTACAAAGTTAAAATAAAACAATAAATTAATTAATTGTGCTTTAACCATTAAGGTTAGACGTTAACTTCTAATTGCTCTTTGTATTCTTATATCTAAATCAGAGAATGACATTCGTTACTTTTATTATTGTTGAATGTTACAATTTTACTTTTAAAAAATAAACTTATTCGTAAAGGATAGTAAATTTCTACGCACTTACTTATGAGATTAACAAACAATATTATCAAATACCTAATAAAAGCTTACTAACATATTAATTCACCACCAAGGGTTTTTAACAACTACATTTTATCTCTTAACATTGAGCAATTATCATTTTACCACCAAAACCTTAACATTGTTAAAACAAAATTACTGAAGTCACAAGGGTATTTAAGAAATTTTAAGTTGAAATTATTTTCTTAATTCTTTTATAGATTTTTATTTTTTTTATACATCCAATTTACTAGTCCTTTTTTTTCCCTTTATTTCAATTATTAGAATTTTATTATATTAAAATATGCCCAAAATAGAACTATCGATTTTCTGATAGAGTAATGGCAATTAAAAATTTTTTATGCATCCATAAATAAAGAAATTCATATTGTACAAATAAATTTCACCATATTAAGCTCAATTATAATGAAATCCCCAAAATAATTATTATAATTGTATATTATTATATATAATTAGTTTAATTATAATCCAGCTTAACATAATGAAATTTATTTGTACAACTGAAAATAATATCATGAGCATAAAAAATTTTCAACTACCATCACTCTATTAGAAAATATAAAATTCTATTATGGGAATATTTTAATATAATAAAATTCTAATAACAAAAATAAAGGAAAAAAAAAAGGCCGGTACATCGAATGTTTAGAGAAAAGATAAAAATCTATAAAAGAATTAAGAATAGGAAAATAACTTTAACTTGAAATTTCTCAAATATTTTTGTGAACTTAGCAATTTTTTCATAGTGTTAAGATTTTGATTGTGAAATGATAACTGTCGAAACATTAAGAGGTAAAAGATAATCGCTAGAAAAAATCGTGGTGGTGAGTTAATATATCAGTAAACTTTTATTATCTTTAATAGAAAAAAATTAAATGACATTTAATATTAGTAGAAATAATAACAGTAATAACCAAAAGAAAAGTTTTTCCAAAACCAAGCACAACTTCTGGGAATAAAAAAAAAGCTGTTATTTTGAAAGAGAACAAAAGGGTTACAACCAATAAAATCTTATTAAGAGCACATCATTATAATTTATAAGGCAAATGCTGAGTTACATTTGAATGTAACTTAGGATCAGTTTGGGATTGCTGTAACTTTTAAAATAATTACTGTTAGTTGTGCTATAAAAATAATCAGCTGTGAAGAAAATCAGTTAAGTGTTTGGTAAAATTTGTTTTCAAAAGTACTGTAAGTTTTTAAAACAATTATTAGTATTTGGTAAATTTTATTGTTAAACTGTTGTGGAAAAATAAATGACTAAAATGTACATAATGCAGGATAAAACTTACTTACACATATAAAAACATATATATACAATATTTTTAATTATGTATTATAATAATTTAAACTAAAAATATAATTTATATTATATTGATTTTAATTGTGTATTATAATATTTTTAACTAAAAATAAAATTTAGACTACATTACCATAGAAAACTTTTGATGTAATGTTAAACATAAAAAAGGAATAGGGTAAATGAAAGGAATGTATGAATTATAATAAAAAATTATTAAAATGTTGATTTTGTTTCTAATTTAAATAAGAATAATTTTGGGTTTAGTTAATAATTGTAAGAATATTTTTAAAATTATATTAATTGATAAAATTAATTCTCAAAACTAGAATTTAAAAGGTATTCTTTCTCTATTTTTCAAAATTAATTATAAGAATGATTGATTTTGACAAAAGTGATTTTGATATTTTTTTACTAAACATCAAAATTAACTTTTAAATTTTCAAAATCACTTTTAAACTTTTAAAAATAATTTCAAACGGGTCTTTATTTCTTTCACATAAGTTATACGAGTTCCATCACTATATTAGTATAATTGTGAGAAGAGTAAGTTGTATTTGAATGTTAGTTAGAGTACATTAGAGAGCTCCGATTTATAAATGTACGTGAGCAATAGCAACTTACTGATCCAACAACAAAAGGACGGTTCATGCACGCTACATGATCTTGTCAGAATTTGTCAAGGAGAATCAGAGGATGAGCACCCTGATATATACGTACATCTATAGAACCAATTAAAGAATCTTATGTCAATCAGAAAGCATCCTATCCCTTCGGAAAAGTCGCCTATGATGAGCCGAGACGTATTGTAAAACAAGCTAATTAAATAAACAATCTCCATTCTAAGCATCAGCAAAGAAATTAACGTTGATCTTGATCTGAAAAGAAATTTAAGGATAGGTTCGGCAAAATATTTAATGTTCTATAATAAGTACTAGCTGGCTCGATTGATAGCTAGTAAGATCTCTTGCGATGCGGTAAACAAGTTTGAATTTAATTTTAATTATGATTTGGTCATAAATCGAGCAATGAAAGTCCGCGAATTGATCTAATCACACAAAAGAAATATAGATAATGACTTGTAAATTTTTATAATATCTGCTTTTGAGCTGAAATACATAACATGACGTTGTTTTGGCTGAGTTTTAACATTTTTTTCCTTTGGTTTTAAAACTCACCAACAAACGACATTATTTTAAATGAATTTTTATCAAAATTTGGCTAATCTTTAGTTCCCATATCATTTTCCATACTTAAAATTCAATCATTTAACTGAAAATCGTTTAGTTCAAAATCCTTGCCAAATGAACGCGATAACATGCCATGTATCTTATTAAGACAGTTCGATTCCTATCTAATTAGTCGGGATAAGCCAATCATATCCCCTCAAGATTAATGAATGATGATTGGGCCATTTGTTCGGGAGAAATTAAAGAAGTCACACGTGATTGGATAAGTTTCAAAGACGTAATTTCTCGCGAAACGAACATCAAACCAGTAAGCCCAAAATAATAATAACAGGTGGCAGCCAATCCCATCAAATGACGCTACAAATCTCTCCCTAGATCCACGTCTTCATCGGGCCATCCACGCGTCCTCATCGACTTACGCAAGCCACGCCAATGCCTCACTCTGAGCCCCGAGCGTGGAACAAACGTCCAGCGAAAAGTGACTGTACAATGTTCTGCACGCGCGTAAAAGAGAGTGGAATATTAAAGGCCCCTGTTGTTTGGTAGCAAAATGAAGATGTTGTCTGGTAATAAGAGTGCACCACGTATGCACTTTCTCGAACCTGCCTAAAAGTGTTTTCATTTAAAATTTTTATTTTATTTTAAAAATTTGACACAACAGCAACAGCACGCTAACAAGAACCAAAAGCCAGGTGTACCATTCTTTTGGTCAGTGCTGCATACGTTCTGATTTCTCACTGGCTGATACGTGGGACCAGGGTTAACGTTTGATTATGTGGGATCATGCTACTTTGGAAGTGGGTCCCATAAAAAATGAGGTCTCCACACAGCTACGAGTGTTGCTCTAGACACGTGGTGCTATCGCAAATGTATGTACTCTCCTGCTATGATCATGACTACCGTCTGAGCTTCTGTTTTCTCTTTTCTGAGTGTCTCTGCAAAAGTGAGAGAGAGAGAGAGAGCTGAAATGGAAGGTAAAGGCAGTGGTAGTGGTACTGGGAGGTGGTGCATGGTAAGATGCGTAGGTGGTGCGCATGATAAAAGGGGTATCGATCGGATGATGCTCGGATTCCGTCCGATTGCACCGAAACCGATGGCCGGAGGGAGCACTGGTTCGGGTAACTTGTTAAGTGACAACAAGAACCTGTTGATTAGTAGTAAGAGATCTAAAAGAAAGTACGTTAGGGTTCGAAAGAATAATTATAGTTACAGATCAAGAAAGAACAAGAAAGCTGATCATGGAGGATTTGAAAGGAAAGATCAGATTGTGACGTTACAGTTGTTGCCTGAGAAGGAGAAAGTTGTTGACGATTCGGAGGATTCAACGAGAAGATCATTATCAGAATCTTGGTGGTGCAATATCGACACCGGTGGCTGTACGGGAAAAGAAAAGGTGCAGGTGCCAAAGAAGAATGATGGAGAGACGGACACGTGGCTAGGCTTTGGTGGTATGGTGGGAGAACAGACGGTGGAGGTGGTGGAGTCGTGGGTGACAGTGGAGAGCGCGTCGGGGGCATGCATGGAAGAAGGGATAGGGTTTGCGAGTCGTGAGGACGTGGAGATAATGAAGAGTCTAGAGAAGGACACGTGTCCGGGGTTTGTATCGGATGGCCTAAGTTATAAGGTTTTGTGGGTGAATGATGCGTACAAGAAGATGGTGATGATGGTGAGTGAAGAAAACGACGTCGTCGTACCAGCTGGGACCGTAGTAGTAGTGGTAATGGTTTCGTTGGTGATGAAAGTGAAGTTGCCGAGTTTTTTTACTTCGTTAACGTGCAGGGTTAGGGTAGAGTACACGTGGCAGAATGAGAAGTACTCGAAGATAGTACCTTGTGATGTTTGGAGAATGGAGTGTGGAGGGTTTGCATGGAGACTCGACGTTGATGCTGCGCTCAGTTTGGGTCGCTGAAGAAACTCATGAAAACCAATAATCAGGTAAATTAATGTGATGAATGGCCAAATCCCAAATGTGCAAAGTAATCTCGTGAAAGAAAAATTAACACGAAACAAAATTAAGTTGTCATAATTAGATTAATCAGATGCCACTGCCAGGACCAAGTTTTGCTTAATTATATATATCCAAAGACCGATATAAAATAATCCCATAAGTTAGGGGATGTAATCCGGGAAGATGGGCCTAGGTGGCAACGTAGGATTTGTGGATTGGAGTATACATAAGAGATAGGCATATGGGTATAATTAATTAAAATTATTATCTTCCCCTTATCTTGTTTGGTAACCTTTCATAGGCAGAGAAAGAGCGGAGATGAGGGATAAAGGCAACTGTGAAAACAATAACTAAAAGGGAGTCCAAATAGAGAACTGAAGTGAGAAAGAGTAACTTTAGTAACGTCAGTCAATACGTGTAACATTTAGACAATTAATGCCACTACAACTAATAAGCTACGAAAGCTAATACTAGCACAATTATGCAAATGCAAACTATATACTTAGCTTATTTCGAAAATAATTACTGTCACAAATATAATGTCTTGTAACAATGTTATTTTTTAACTAATACAATTTATTCTGTTGCTGCCATGTAGGATAGAGGGGTCCAAGTTGAGTTGGAATTTTAGTTCAATTGTTATTGATAGCTAACTAGTTAATGAAGATGTTGTCCTTATGTTTTGGAACGATCGAGTCCACCGTGCTTCGTGCACAAACTTAAAACATGTCATAGCTTGAGGGGCAAATGACATAAAGCTTACAAATTGTATGATTAATAAAACTGATGGGGGCTTAAAATAAACTAGTTTAGTCAATTTTTGTTTGTTCAAAAGTCAAATTAGAAAGACAACGTAGCTTGTAATATAGCTCTACTTGCAAAAATAATAAGTTTCATATTTAAGATGAGGTAGAGAAAATTAACTAGCGATTTTGGAGAACAGCTTGAGAGTTTGTATTTTGTCGGAGCTAATGTCTGCTAGGAGAGAAAAGTTTATATGGGATAGATTTAATAAGGACCATCCACTGGTGGGCCTGGGAATTTAATCTAAGGAGGCTTTTAATATAAATGCAATTAAACAAAATTTATGAGATGACAACAAAAACAAAGGAAGGTAGTGTTATGTTAGCGGCAACGGCGTTAAAGTCTATTACGGATCAGGGATTTAGGTTGATTGTACATGGTTAACCAATTTTTTTTTTTTTAATCCTGATAAAACTAGAATTAGAGAAGATTTTTTTTTTTCTTAGTGATAAAAGATAATGCTAGAAAAAGAGATATTAAGTTTTTAAGAAACTGAGAAACATTAAACATAAATAGATATAAATAATGACTAACATAGACGAATTAAAGATAAGAATTATTTGTTTAAAATATAAACGAAAAGTTGCTGATTAGAATATGAAAATCATTAGAAATAATAAGATAAAAAATTTTAGTAGTATGTATTTGGAAAAGGGGGTTGATGAGATAAAAATTGGGACTTAATAGCTCCACCCATCCAGTAAGACCAAATTTTAAGAAGTCTAAAACACTTGAATATAGTTTAAATAGGCCATCCATCTTTAAAATTAAAAAATAAGGTTAATTTCGGATTACTCCCTTCATGAATTAATTATTTCCAAGTCACCCTTTACTTTCGAAAATTTCAATTTACCCTTCATTTTTGTTAAATAGACCAAAAAAATTATCAACCCACATCCATCTTTTCTTATCTTTTGACTAAATATAGGATAATTTGAGGATTTTGAAAAATAAGAGGGGTGATTTAAAGATAGTTAAATCATGGAGAGGTAATTCAAAATTTATCCTAAAAAAATATTTTTTTAAAAAATATGATGGGGATATTTTGACCCAAATTTTTGTGTAAATCTACCTCACTTCCAAAAATATTTACAAAAAGAATAAATATTTTATAATTAATTAATTAAATCATTCTTAAAACCTTTTTCTTACTTTAGTTTCTTTGACTATCTTTAACCATTCAAGTTGCTTTAACATAAGTTTGTTTGACTATTTTGCCTTTATGACATAAAATGAACAATTATCCTAATAAATATATATTCTTGTATTTAATAGTTTAAGTATTTAATTTTGTGACTTATATTTGTGACTTATAATATAACATTTTTAAATGAAATCTAATAATTTTTTATACCTGCCATGTAAATTATATGAATTTGACCATATGATAACTCACATGAATATAGTACCAAAAGACATTATGGTGGTTTAATTAAAGATTAATAATCATACTAATAAATTAGTATTGACACTTCATTTAGAAAATAATGGATGTTGTACAAAAATTTAAAAAATTTAAAAATTAAAGTAAATTTTGGTACTTTATAAGGTTAAAATAGTCAAATAAAATTAAAATATGTATAAAATTAAAAAATTCTAAAAAATAATTAAAATATATTTAATTAATTACTTCTCTGAATTTATTTAAAATTTTAAAAAATTATGTAAACTTTTGTAATTATTTTCTAGAAGTTGTGTGGGTTAACAAAAGGTGTGGATGAAAATATCACCACTTTTTTAAAATTGAAAATTTAAAAGGTGCTACAAATCAGAGTTTGGCCATTCTTAGAACAGTTTAAAAGCTCACAACGAGGGACTTCATTTGGTCCGCCTATGGGACCATCCGATAATAAAAAATCATGTATAATTATACTATTTTCATACTTTATTATGTATTAGATATTTTCAAATTTAGTATATATTGTTCAAAATACTAATTATTGGGTGGATGCATCGAACGTGGTGTGTGCATCTCATATAAGACCTTAATTCTTCTGCTAGGAACTAATAATAACAGAATAGAAGAACACCTAAAGCTGCGAAATAAATAATTAAAAGTAGGAAGTATATATAAAGTTATTAATTCCTCACAACGAAAGTTTGTTATACGTGAGTGTGTACATACACACACACATACAAAAGAATCATGTAAATAGTTTTAAATTACTTGCATCCCTCTAATCTTAGTTGACAGTTAGCTTTGGAACTATTGCAAGTCCATTCAAATAGTAATTATTTTAGAAATTAAAGAAAGTGATATGCAAATACACACATAGGTGCATATACATATATCTTTATTTGTAGTACATCATATATTATCAGTGCATTACTATATCATGCTGAACTTATATTTGTTTCGGTAAGAACCTCATTTTTAGAGAACTTATAAAAGACAAAACATATATAACCTTCAGACTATTCTATTTATAAGACTTTCTAAAAATACTTAACATTTGCGACTAAAACGTAAAACAAACAACTATAAACAATAAATTTATTACCAACAAATGGTGGCGGGTTTGAGTTCATGTCTCTCTCTATGATTGTAAGAGTAATAATACTTGTGATTTCTATATTAGGCGTTCATAGTAAGTTATTGTAATGACTTAAGAACACTGTTTATATTGTACATTCAAAAAAAAGTTAAATACTTCAAACAATTTTGCAACTAGCATATAGTTATAGATCAACAACAACATCCCCGTTAGATTTATAGCATAATGACTGAATATGTTTACAGCTCAAATCGGAAAAATTTTCAACAAATTTAATTATCTCATTCTTTTTGCTTAATTGATCAACTATCTTTAAATCAGTTTCTAATCGATATTGTTTTTGTGGCAAGAGCCTTATTATAATGAAGGGAGAGTAGCCAGAAAGCAGCAGCAGATCAAAGAAGCTTCCAACGAAGTTTGGAATTTAAGTGTATATATTTAATATATATATATATATATAGAGAGAGAGAGAGAGAGCAAGTAGCCAAGTTAGTTTAATTTCCGACGACAAGTGGTGGATGCATGAGGTCAAGGACTCAAGAAATAATAAAACAAAAATTTACCAATCAAATTAACAGCTGATTGAGACAGACAGACAGACGTACATGGATTGGCTGGACGGCTTGCAGAAATGAAGCTAGAGAGTGGAGACAACAAAACAATAATTTTTGTAGGTAGCCAGTCAAGAATAGGCTGTTAATTTGTATATGTTATCCATAAACATGTAGCTAGTTTTCTAATATTATTTGTTGATTAATATTGTGATATGATCTTTTGTAACAATTGAGTGGCTTTTGATGATGACTTGATGTGGTCAGGTTTCAGTATGAGATATTTATGGCTCCGGGACCGGCGGTATAGGTAAATAGGTGATCAGCATTGTTAGGATAATATAATTAAATCGGAGTATGGAGATGACAAAAGTTTTTCATAGCTAGGCTTTCTTATATTTGAAAAACCGTTTAGGAGGCACATGATGAAATTTCTTGTGTTTTGAAAATGAGAAAATTGCATTAATCATGAGCCAAGTTAGCCAAAATTTATCTGTAAGCTACATTAGGTTCAAATACCTTAATATTGAATAAACTTTTTCCACTATGAATTCCTCCACTCAACAGAAAAGAACAAATGAATTCGGACAATAAAATCGCACAAGAGGAGTTTTTCAAGCCTCAAACTATTCTTACCACTTCCCAATAGTAAAAATCACATGAGAAACTTGTCCCTACACAAAGATTCACTAAAGATCCTACAAGAACTATTGACGTTGATTTTTGATCAACTAAAAAGTTCAATAAATGGGACGATATAAAAAACAAAACATAAAGAAATTACTTGGTTTAGTGCTTAGCCTACGTTTAAGGAAATAGAAAGAGAAACTTTCATTATTCAATGAGAATTACAACAATGTTTTTTGCACTTAGCTATTTGCCTATACTTGCATTAAGAGCTCTCCATTTATGATCAATTTAGGTATCCTAGATCTTTAATAAAAGAATTATGCAATGCTACGATTGTGTGTTAGAAAGGTTTTAAATTATTTCATTGAATTCCTCACTAATTTGTACAAGACTACACTGGATAGATGATTGACTAATAATAGCCTAAAACTAAGGATCACATATATAGTTTATGAAAATACAAAAGCTGACAGTTGACTAAGAATATTACAATTGATTCTTACTAGAAATAAAAAGATTTGTGCCAATTCTAAGGTGGCTGATTGTGGCTTCTGTGATCCTTGGGTAATTGCATAGATATAGATGGACCTATTTTATCATGCCCCCGCAAGATGGTGGTTTCATCAAAAGCACCAATCTTGGACTGAAGAAGGGAGAATTGACGGGAGGACAACCGTTTGGTCAGAATATTAGCCAATTGTGCTTTCGTTGGAACATGAGATACCCGAAGCAAGCCCTTTGCAACCTGATCACGAACAAAATGGTAGTCGATGGCAATGCGTTTCATACGTGAGTGAAACACTGGATTGGCACAAACATAAGTGCCCTAATATTGTCACAACAAATGACAGGTGCAGTGGTGACAGGAACATGAAACTTTTTAAGAAGAGAAGTTAGCCAATTAATCTCAACAGTGGTGGATGCAATGGCCTGATACTCAGCTTCGGTAGAAGAACGAGATAGGATTGGAACCAAGATATACTACAAAGGCAGTAGTGGAAGTTCTGTCATCTTGGTTACCCACCCAATCGGAATTTGAAAATGCATGAAAAAGACGTGGGAATTATGCCTGAAGAATAAACCATGATGGATCGTATGCTTTAGATATCGTAATAAACGTTTAGTAGCAACCCAACGGAGCTGAGATGGACAATGCATAAATTGTGACAATTTATTCATGACGTAAGAGATGTCGGGCTGAGTGAGAGACAAGTATTGAAAAGCACTAATTACACGGCGATATTCTGTGGCATCAACTAGTGGAGAATTATCATTAAGAACAAGATGGCTATTAGTGGCCACTGGAGTGGTCATGGCCTTTGCCCCATCCATTTTAGTCTTGGAAAGGAGATCCTGTATGTATGTGTGAGATAAAGACCAGCTCGAGTGGTTATGACTTCCACTCTTAAAAAGTAACTTAATTGTCCAAGATCTTTGACAGAGAACTGGGCAGAAAGAGCTTGTAGGAACTGTTGAATAAACTCATTGTGATTCCCTATAACAATTAAATCATTGACGTATACTAAAAAGTATACCGTGATTGTATCAGTATGATAAATAAATAAGGAAGAATCAGAATGACTATTGACGAAGCCATAGGTGAATAAAAATAATCTAAGTTCCTTGTACCAAGCTTTCGGAGCTTGCCGAAGACTATAAATCGCTTTATGTAAATGGCACACATGATGAGGTAGATCTGAAGCAATAAACCCAGCTGGTTGTGACATATAGACTTCTTCTATTAAAGTGCCTTAAAGGAATGCATTGTTTACATCAAGTTGGTGAAGAGACCAATTTTGAGAAATGGCAATGCAGAGAACTGTTCGAATGGTAGTAGGCTTGATAATGCGACTGAATGTTTTTGTATAATCAAGTCCTGGACGCTGGTGAAAGCCTTTAGCAACGAGGCGTGCTTTGTATTATTGAATGCTCCCATTTAGATTTCTTTTAACCTTGAAAACCCATTTACAGCCAACAACATTAAAGTTGGGAGTTGAAGGTACTAGCTCTCATGTGCCATTCTTGACAGGGGCATTAAACTCCTCACTCATAGTTGCCCGCCAATGGGGGGTTTTTATTACCTGAGACACACATGTAGGTTCAACAGATAGTGGTAATGGATGTTTACTAGTAGCATGGGCATGTTTAGGTCGAAATATATTATTTTGGGAGTGTGTTACCATTGGATGAGTACGAGTAGCCAAATTTGGTGGGGTTGATGGTCAAGTTTGCTGGGATAAGGGTGGTGATGGGGTCGATAATGCAGGCTGTAAAGAAGTGCCCTCTACGAGAAAGTTATGAGAATCAATAACAACTGAACATGACAACTCGTAAGTGGGTATACAAGAAATACCTAGAGAAGTGGTCTTATTCATTGCATGCTTGGTTTAATTTTCTTGTGACACGACACATGGTGTGTTGGTGGCAACATGTGGTATATGAGTTACAACATTGGAAGGCAGGGTGAAAGTTAACGGATCTTGAGTAGTAGTGATGGAAGACCTCAATTATGAAAACTAGATGATGAGACTTTTGTGGAACAAATATTTTAGACTTTTGTTCCATAATTATTGTTCAATTATGAATGGAGCTTGATGGCAACATTTGTTTTCAACATTTTTACCAGTGTTATTAGGTTCAACTTTTGGGACAAACTTAACTTTGGGATATCGCTTTGCTGTATGCCCTATTTGATCACAAAATTGGCACTTGACTTTGGAATAGTTAGGTTTTCCATTGTAATTCATTTTCTGAGAATTGTTGAAATGTTGAGGTTGTTCGTTGTTGCTATGATTTTGTTGCTGATCACCGGTCTTGTAGTTTTTGCCACTTTTGGAACCATTTTTGTGGCTATAGTTGGCTGTTATAGGGAAGGAATTATTAGTTGCAGACTCTCGTTTGGGATAGTCCCCAAACTCCACAAGTATATCATGGAAACCCTCAAAAGAAATGGGTTGTTCTCGTGCACAAATGGATATTGAGATTTCCTTAAAGTCGGAGCTAAGACCATTTAGGCAGTAGAGAATAATATCATCTTCTTCAAGTGGAGCACCAATTAATGCCAATTGGTCAGCAGTGCTCTTAACAGTTTGAAGAAATTCGGACACAGGTTTGGTGCCTTGATGAGACAAAGAAAGTTTTTCTTTCAAGGACATAAAGCGAGATCTGGACCTATTGGCATAAAGGTGGCTAAGTTTAAGCCGAGCTTCTCTTGCACTCGAGGAAGAAGCAATATATGGCATGACAGATTCAGATAGAGAGGCGAAAATAGCATGAGAAAAAAGCTAATCTTATCGAATCCAATGAAGGTAATCAGGACTTGTGGATGGGGGCAGGGTAGTGTGCCATCTAAATATCCCATCAAGTTATAGCTAAGGAGAAAGGAATTAAACTGAGTGTGCCAAGAGGGATAGTTTATGGGAGTTAATTTCAAGGGAAGCTAAGCTGCGGTATTGATGGAGATTAAAGAGTAAACTTCATTGTTGGTAATAAGTGGAGAGGTGGTTTGGGTACTTTCAATAATTTCATCAGCCATGGGAACAGATCTTGGTTTCTTGTTAGTGAGATAAGTGCTCTGATACCATAAAAGAATTATGGTGATTGACTAATAATAGCCTAAAACTAAGGATCACATATATAGTTTACAAAAATATAAAAGCTGACAGTTGACTAAGAATATTATAATTGATTCTTACTGGAAATAAAAAGATTTGTGCCAATTCTAAGGTGGCTGATTGTGGCTTCCATGATCCTTGGGTAATTGCATAGAAATAGATGGACCTTCCTTATCACTTAATAACTCTTTATTCTGATCAATTTTTATTATTTAATTAGATTTTTTTTTATGTTACACTAGTAGAAAAATGGCCTTCTCTGATACTATTTTGGTATAATTAATGATTTTTATTGACATCGAGTTTATCGTCATTGATCATAGTGCTAGAAATTTATTGACATATTTTTGTATCAACGATTCCGTGAAATCTTAGTGTCAAAGAAATGCTGCAATTAAAACATCACATTGGTTTTGATGGTACGATGTCAGACAATTTGTGATTCCATAATATTAAAATAATTGTGATTCTATACAGTCATCAATAGTGATTCTATGATATGAAGCAAGTTTTGATGCGCTAGTATCATTTATATTGTGATTCAAGAATATTAATATTTATAGATGCTAAATTGGTGTCAATAAATTTTTGAAAATTTTGAAAAATAATAAATTTTCATTATTATAATTATCAATAGCCTGGAATTAAAACCAATAAACAACAATTTTGAACAATAATTATGGAACAAATGTTGAAAACAAAACCCAATAATCTCTATTTAACAAATGCCATCAAGCTCCATTCAACATTTAACACTCGACATTCAATAACTAAATTGGTTCAACAACCAAACTCTTCAACTAGAGTTTCAATAGTACAATATTAGCAAAAACCACAACTAATTTCCAAACAAAAAAAACTACAACTTGTTTATCACAACAACTTGAGTAGTAGTTAATAAGGCAAATGGACTAGAATAAGAAGTAGCAGCATTCCTACATCCCTTAGCCTGAGTAGCATCAAAATCGTAAAGGCAAATGCAGTAGAAGAAAAATCACTGGCAGCATTACTATCTTCAATTGCCCGAGTAACAATAGCAATAAGAAGCAATCATATTTATGATCAATTCCAACAAAATCAAACCAACAAAGGCACATTCTTGAAAGTAATAAAGGAAAAACAAACGAATCATACATCATACGTAGCCAATTGATCATGAACCTTTAATTATAAAACACGAAAAAACAAGTAATACTTACCTATTTTCTTAAACTAGTGATTAAGTTAGTCAAATACGCAACCCACTCATCATGAACCTTTAAAATATCCTCATCTAAGTACTTAGTTATCCCTTTGAACTTCAATTACAAAAAAAGAGAAAGAAAATTATGCCATAAACAAGATGTTCATAATTAAAATAACTTACAAAGCAAAGGTTTGAAACTTACATTTTGCTTCAATATGTTTTGTACTTTATAACAAAGTACCCACATTCAAAATTGCTTTATTGCTGAGGGCACTATAAATTTATGAAATTAGTTTTAGTATCAATTATTATACCAAAAGCTACAAACTTAGACAAAATGACATGTAACTTATATCCTTACTTGGACTAACATCCATTTCAAATTCAGCTTAGTTTTTTGCTTTATTACATGATAC
The DNA here is from genome assembly GCA_030449905.1 of Luvunga scandens. Lineage (NCBI taxonomy): Eukaryota > Viridiplantae > Streptophyta > Magnoliopsida > Sapindales > Rutaceae > Luvunga > Luvunga scandens. The sequence goes on along the minus strand of JASUUG010001122.1, from coordinate 411,376 downwards.
ATCCTAACTCCTCTGAATATGAAAGCATATAGTGAATATAAAGCTCAATATAATAAAATTCATTACCCAACTATATTAAACAATAAAATATTAGTATAGAAAAACTTAACTTCTCCATTATTTGCTCCAAATGACAGTTCACTTTATGTGTAAATCTTGAATCCAAATAATACATAGTGGGGGCCAGCATATTGATTACAACCAACACCCAATGATTGCTAGAACAACAAGAATAAAACCATTAAATAGTGATATCATATATGAAAGAACTACATATTCTATAATTTCTGTATTGTGGATGTTCATATATAGAACGTATGAAGATAGAAGTCTTTACCTTAGGTTATATGTGATTAATATCAGTTCAAATCCATAGCCAGACTTTATGGTTATAACTTTCTCTATTGGATTGAGTGAACTAATCATAACTTGACTAACTCCCATAAGAAATGACTCTCCGTCATTTTCTATAAGCTCATGTAAGTGCTTATGTGACAATACATCCAAGATCAATAAAATTATTATTAATGTTCTAAATATAGTGACTTACTTAAAAAGGTTTAACAAAATAGAAATTATTTGAAAATAATTACTTACTTTGCCTATAGCTTAATCTACTCATTTCTTAGACAAGTAAAATCAATGATCACTTGACAGATAACCTTGTTCAACAGTATTTTCGAATCGTAACAAAAATTGATTCATCATGTTCAATCAATAACTCTTCGTCAAGAAAACTATCAACTCATAGGGAAAACATGTTAATGCTTTGACTGGTGTTCTTCCTTTGATGTACAGCTGACCTAGTGTTCTTCTTCAATACTAGCTTTTTATTGGCATTTGGTTTCATCACCTTTACCTTCATTGGAAGAGGAGGCTTAACTCCAACTTGGATAATACAAGGGTTTGCTGATTCGCTTTGTCGGGTTGTAGTCTTTTTAGTCTAGGAAACCTTTTTGGAGTTTTTATTGGAGTTCTTTTCACTTTTTCTACCTCAATTTTAATTGGTATTGGAGGAGTTGGTGTACTGCCACCATCATTATCCATGATCACCTTGTTTAATGATGTCAATTTTGGTGATGGTTCACTATAAAAGCCATAACCTATTCAACAGGTAAACACTACACATCAAATAGTTAAATAAATTAAAAATTAAATGAAAAAAATTACAAAGATAATAATATTTGTCTTTAACTTGGATTGAGCTTTCAAGTCAGTATTGCAACTAATGGGCGATTTGGTATTGATTGCGTTGCAATTGCTAACCTTTGTTGGCCTATAAACATTTAGTTTTTTATCCATCATATTTAGCCGAGTCATCATCATTCGATACCTTTCCTCAAAAACTTTCTTTCTATGACCATTCTTTCCATATCTAAGTTTGAAGTACTTGGTACATGAAAATATATTGTTGGCCTTATTGATTGCCTCAGACCTTGGACTCTACTACCATTTGGCTGCTTTTCATGAGCTGTAGTTAGAATGTCATTAACCTTATTATAATGAAAGGACCCTTGCTCTACTTAACTCTTTAAATGCTCCTATAATAACATAAATACAAAATATAAGCTCAATAACACATAAGGCCCTGAATTAAAAAAAAAACATTGCAAATCAAGTAATAAAAAAGTAACACTTACAATCTTTTTTATCGCTTGCTGTGCATAAGCTTCATAACCACCATTGCTGTTCTTTTGAGCTATCAACCATAATAGATTGCAGTTGATTTCTTTAATAGAAACTCCAAGCTCATCCTTTTATTTTATGTTAACAATAACAAAATATAACTAAAGTTTCCTTAAAACCAAAAAATGAAGTTTGTACACATCTGAAGTGCATATATTTAAATAAGAAGAGATTGTGATAAGATACCTTTCGATATAATGGGCCACCTTATCCTAAACTACTTAAGAGATGGTTGTCTTTAATCTTTGCACATAAATGCTTTCCTTTTTGGCTTTTTTCATTAAAGAAAACATTTTAAATTAATTAATCATTTCCATTCACAAAATAAGTGTAACAAAATAACTAATCACTATTGCAATATAACTTACTTGAAATTCAACCCTAAGCATCCTATCAACAATCTCTTTCCACTCTGACTTTGTAATTCTGGAATACACTCTAGGTGGCAACTTTAACTTATTACAGTGATCATTGTTTGGTTGGATAAATTAAGTGTTTAAGGTTGATATGAAGTTCTTTAAAGAAGTTCCCATGGACCATAACACCTATATTTTGCTTCTCATTCCCAATATAAACTTGGTCTATTCCACCATATGAATAAGAAACAAAATAAATTTATTTTTGAAAACCAAGTTATAGAATTACTGAAATAAATAAGAAATTATATATTATTAGTATATGGTCCCAAATATTTTCTTTAATCTCTAGAGGAACACGTCCCCAATCTTTGTACAAGATTGAAACATTATCTCTGACCATAACACCAATATAAGATCTTAGTTCATTTGCTCTTTCTCCAACAAGAATTCTTTAGTCATTATACTCGACTATGATTTTGTTATCAAGTGTTAATTTCATCAAATGCCTCTTCTTTGTTGGTCTCTCATTACATGTAGGCACATTTATCTTTTTATTTTCTTCTTTGTTAGACATGTCACTAAAATTTCAAAGCAATGCACAAATTATTAATCAAAATATATTGCAAAAAACAAAACAAGTCAAAGTAAACATATACGTAAAAAGCAAAACAAAGCCAAGAAACTTGCAAAACAAAGCCAAGAAACTTGCAAAACAAACTATCTTTCATTTCTCTTTTAAGTCATTATCTATAAGGACATCATCACAGTCAGGTCTATTGTAAATCCAACATGATCTTTATCCATATCCATGTTCGGAGATGGATACTCTTTAGATAAAGGATTTTGTATCACCATATGAATACTTCTACCATAACCGACTGATTTATTGACTCTTTGACCAACTAAACAAACAATTGATTTTTTTGTATCTACTAGATATTTCACATAAAGTACTTGCTTTGCATGGAAGCTAAAATGAAAAAAATTAAGCTTATGACCAACCCAATTAAGATAAACTATAGTGAACCCTAAATCATCAATTTTAACCCACCTATTATCTACACAGTCACATTTAAAAACAACTCTCTTAGTCATAAGATATTGAAGTTCCCAGATCTCAACAAGGACCCGAAAATACTCCATCACACAAGTGTGTGGATTTTTATCATTTTAGCTTGAAACTTGTAATGTTGTTGTTGAAAAGTTGACTCTAACACAATTGGAAGTTTGAAACCATTGATAAAGCACCCTGAATATGCTATGATAGTAAAGCTAGGTTTATTGGCCAATCACTTTATTGTTTCTGGTACATCTATACCAATTGTAATATCTTTTGCTACATACAATTAAATAAATACTTATAAATTTTAAAGATAAATGAAACAATATTAGTTCAAACTAGTTATATAATTAAACCTTATTTGGAACCAATCAGTAAATGTACGAGTGTGCTTCATTTATAACCAATGACCACATTTTGATTGCTTTGAGTATTTTGTTTGCAAGTACAATTTATGCTCCCTAAAATATTATTATGAAAAAGTTAGTTGTTTTGAATTTGCTGTAAGTTATATTGGTTTTTGTTGTTGTGAATTGTATTCAATCTCTTAAAATGTAGCTGTCAGTGCACAAGTGTATACAACAAGTAATAAAGTGATAAGTATTCAAGTATCGTCTCCACAGAGATTGATATTATTAGAGTTGCTACAACAATTCTTATAGTGCAAATTCAATTAAATCAAATTAAACTCTTTTATGAACTAAATTAAACTAAATAATTTAAATGATAGAAAAATAAAATGCAATAAAATAAATTAACACGTTTCACACAAAAATGTAATCACTAAAAGTAATGTAGTTGAGTGAATTAACTCACTTAATGGCATTGACTATTTCTCTGTTGCAGTACTGTAGCTATAGCAATTATAACAGCACTGGGCAAAACGATAATGCATCCTCAGCAGTCGCCTGTTGGAATTCTTATATCTATATGCAACCTAACAATGACCAGTTGTTTTGTCATACAAGATATAACATTATGTGATCAAGGTTTTTAATATCCTACAAGGTGAATCCCTATGTCTACTTTATCACTAGTTTTAGATAAAGTATAGTCCTATTCAAATTGAGTTACCGTAACTTGAAAAATCTAACATAAAACCAAGTATTGTTCTGATATGTTCCATTAAAACAGACCCTTTTGTGGCTCTCTCTTAACTAATATCACTAAATGGGTGGTAAGCCGAAATAGTGAATTAAATTAACTATTGTGAAAACAAAATACTATAACAATCATGCAGCAACACGTAAATTCAATCAATAACTATCAAGCTTGTTTATCACTCAACCATAGGAAAATTTAGTTCATGATTTGTAACAAAACAGAAGCAAAAATAAAAACTGTTTCAGCCATCAAATACATATCGTGAATCAAAGAAAACAAACAAAAACAGAGATAGAGGCGAATGATCCTTCTGAGTTCTTGATTTCTTCTTTCCCAAGCCTGCAATCTCCTTATTTAGCCTGGAATTTTCTTAATCTTTGTTGTTTTCTTTTTCTTTTCTTATTATTTCTTGTGAATGACAGCCCTCTCCTCTTCCTTCGTGTGTGTGCCTCTTTTATAATAGAAAACTATGGCAATTGGACGTCTAGGGCGCGTATCTTTCAGATTTGGAAATTGCAGATTATATATTTTTTTTAGATTCATGTGAAATTTTCTCTTTTGTTTCTCCAGGATTGCTATAGCACTGGCTATAACATTTTTACTAATTCAGACTGATTTTCACTTTTCTGCAGCCAAATTCTTTCTTCATTCTTACAAACCCATAGCACAACATTCTTTCATTGAAAATTGCTCTTTCAATTGCCTATAATCAAGCACATAATCTAAGCACACAATTTATTCTAAAACAACCTAATTTATGAAGAATAAACTAAAAATAAATAAGTATGCAAAATATAACTAAAATGCAATTAAAACATGCCATTTACTCTTTAAATAATTTTGATTTAAGTCTAAAAGTGTTATAGCTAACTCTCATTTTATAGAATTATCACGCCCCCAAACTTAAACCATTACTTGTTCTCAAGTAATGACAACAACAATAACATTTGAAACACATAATCATGCAACACACATTTAGCTCTGTCATCAAATTTGTAAGGATTTTCTAACCCTCAGATCACTCTTTAAATCATACAAGATTGCCACAACAGTTCAGTTTTAGACTTAGGCCTCATTCTATCCAAAGTGTGTGTGTGCTGTCTCAACCAACTCTAGAGGTACTGTAGCATTGTAAACCTACTACACCATACTCAAAGGCAAAACTCTATACATTAATGTACAAGGGCAAAAATCATAACAAAGTTCAACTGTGCTATAGCGAAAAAGTTTTTTCTTTTTTTTTTTTCACTGTGCTCTTCAATGTATCATTGATTTTTTATGTGAATTGTCTATCACTTGTGGTGCTGACACCCAATTACTCAATCAATGCAAAAATTAGAGTTGTTGCAGTAATGCTCATAACATGATCTTATCTAAGGACACCTTTAACTCAAGGCTGAACATTGGGCTTATGAACAAACCTGATTACTGAATATTATAGACAGAGGATCAAGCAAGACAAAAATTTCTTTTTATTGCTACAACAATGCTCAAAGCATTTGTTGCCTTTGGACTCAAGTCTGCATATGGGGTGCATACTTAGTCTAGTTACTCAGCAATTTTAGCCATTGGAGCAGAATTATTCATAACAAGCACAGTTTCTTAAAAAAAGAAAATTTCCCTAAATTTAAGATGTTTTCTACCTTTCTAACACACAAGGCTTTGCTATAGTATCCTCACAAACTCAATTAAAACATAAGTGTTGAGACAAAACTTCAACCCTTATATTTGAACTATCCATACTTGGCAATTATAAAACTTGACACTTAATTTATCTTCATTAGGTGGTTCAATCTATACATAAACTTAGATAACAGAGCTTTATATACATTCACAAACATACACACGACACACACTACAAGTTTATTTTTATTCCAACACAGAACCCCCAAATTTGAGAGGTGTTGTGTCCTCACACGTACAAAAACATTTATAATGCAAACAACACAATCAAATCACACATACAAATAGAAAAAAATAAAAAGTCATAAACTAACAAAGCAATATAATAGAAATAAATAAAAGAACAAGTTTTTGGTAAAGACTAAAAAATTAAAGCTGGCAGGGGCACTCATTTGTTATAGCAGCCTTGTTACAGCAAATGCTAGAAAATGTCGCTTCTTTTTTTATGCACTGTATGGACGTTCCTTTGGTGATCCTTATGGAAGGGCAATTGCTTTGGTTGATGCTTTCTTCTTGCCAGTTGTATGGGGGCTGATTGGAGGGGTTGTAGTGGGGTTGGGCACCTTGGGTTGATGTGGTTGTGTACGCTTCGAGTCTAGCTCTTCTGGTGCTGTACCACTTTCAGACTGCTGTACCCCTTTTGGTTTACTGGATCCCTAAGAAATTAGTGTTTTTCCTAGAGTGGACTAGGAAACCGGTGGTGCAGATCCTGCTGTTGGTTACGCAACATTGATACTGGCTATAATTTCAGGTAAACATCTGCGGGCTCCTTCTATTGTAGCAACTCTGCTGATGGCTTCCTCAATAGCCTCATCCACATCTTCTTCCTATTCAATTTCTGATTCCTCTTCAACAACCTCTTTTCCCTTACTTTTGTTAACTGGTGGCACCTGTGATGGTTCTTAATTCTTCTCCTCTTCTTCTTCTGCTTCCTCCTTATCTTCCTCTTATGCTTCTTTTTCTGCTTCTTGTTTTTCTTCTTCTAAGCCTTGGTCATGTTCCTCATTTTCTTTACTCTTTTCCTGCTGTTTCTTCAGATTCTTTTTAATTCCCAATTTTAGCTTCTGCAGCTCCTTTTCCTTCAACTAGAGTGGTGGTCTCAATCATGTTGAAATTGAACCGCTGCAACATTGATCCTGGGATGTTGGCATCTCTACTTTGTAAATACAACATAAACTAATGCTTTTATGCTTCCAAGTGCTGTAAATAGGCCTAAAACCTTTGATTTTCCTCTGTTTATACCTAGACACACTCATTTATCATCACGCTAAGTTCATGTAACATGGTGCCAAGGCTTGGAGCTTGCAATAAGAAACCATTATTGAGTAAAAGTTGTTGCTGAGTGGTCTGTAGTAAAAAAATCCACCTAATCAGCCTCGGTTTGGCATTTTTCTTAGAGATAAAGTATTTTATTACTGAGTGGTCTATGTAGACAGTCACCTTGGTACCAACTAAATATGCCGTGAATTTATTAAAAGCAAAAACAACAGCAAGTAGCTCTTTCTCAACAGTTGTGCAGTTAAGTAGAGCATCTGCAGGTGTCTTGCTGGTATAATAAATTGAGTGAAAAATCTTATTTTTCCTTTGTCTTAGCATTGCTCGAATAGAGTAGTCACTGGCGTCACATATTAACTCAAAAGGGATGCTCCAATTTGGTGCTATGATAATAGGTACTGTAACAAGACCTTTTTTTAGTTTTTCAAAGGCTTTTAAACACTTGTCATTAAATTTAAATAGTCTGTTATGCTCAAGTAACATGTATAAGGGCTTGGCTATTTTTAAAAAATCCTTAATGAATCTTTTGTAGAATCTAACATTACCCAAAAAACTCCTTATGCCCTTAATCAATGTGGGTGGTGGAAGTTTGTCAATGACTTCTATTTTTGCCTTATCCATTTCAATACCTTTCCTCGAGACTCTATGGCCTAAAACTATCTCTTGCACAATGAAGTGACACTTTTCCCAATTAAGAACTAGATTTGTCTCTTGTCATCTTTTAAGTACATTCTCCAAATTGTGTAAGCAATCCTCATATGATTCACCAAAGACTAAAAAATCATCCATGAATATATCTAGTGTTTGCTTTACCATGTCTGAAAAATTGCCATCATACGCATCTGAAATGTTGCTAGAGCATTGCAAAAGCCAAATGACAATCCTTCTAAATGAAAAAGGTGCCATAAGGATATACGAATGTTGTTTTCTTTTAGTCATCTGGTATTATAGCAATCTGGTTGTACCCTGAATACTCATTCAGAAAGAAATAATATTCATTTCTAGCAAGTCTGTCTAACATTTGGTCTATGAAAGGTAGAAGAAAGTGATTATTTTTTGTAGCCTTGTTTAACTTCCTGTAATCCATGCAAACTCTCTAACCTGTGACTGTTCTTGTGGGTATGAGTTCATTTTTTTTTCATTTGCTACCATAGTCACTACTCTTTTCTTGGGTACACATTGTACTCGACTCACCCATGAACTGTTTGATATGAGATATATGATTCCAGCATCTAGCCATTTGATAATCTCATTCTTTACAACTTCTTTCATGATTGGATTTAACCTTATTTATTATTCTACTGAATTACTATAACTTTCCTCCAGCAGAATCTTGTGTATGCAAATAGATGGGCTAATTCCTTTAATAATTGCCATAGTCCAGCCAATGGCCTTCTTATGTTTTCCTAGCATATCCACTAAACTTTTCTCTTGACCTGCATCCAAAGAAGATGAAATAATTACTGGTAATGTGTCATTATCACCAAGATATGCATATTTTAAATGTGAAGGCAAGAGTTTTAATTCTAAAACTAGTGGGGACTCTACAGAAGGTACATGAGGTTTTACTTCCATGTTTAATAAATCTAAAAATTTAAAATGTTTATATGCTCTGAATGGTTACTTCTCTCTTAGCCGTGCGATATCCACAGTGTCAGCATCTTCATCCTTAAATGCCATAGCATCAAATTGTATGTTACTGCCACAACTGTTTACCTACTTAGCTATAACAAGATCTACAATACTGATGAAATTGTAATCCTTAATCCCATCAGGACTTTTCATGGTATCTAACACGTTGAATATAACTTACTGGTCATTAACCCTCATTGTCAACTCTCCATTTTACATATTAATTAGAGTATTTCCTATAGTTAAGAAAAGTCTTCTTAAGATGATTGGTACCTCTTTATCTACTTTAAAATCTAGTACAATGAAATCCACTGGAAAAATAAATTTATCTACCTTCACCAATACATCTTCAATCTTCCCCTCTGGATAAGCATGAGATCTGTCTGCTAGTTGTAAAGTCACTATTGTTGGTCTGCATTCACCTACTCCTAATTGCTTGAAAACTGAAAGAGGCATAAGATTGATGCTAACCCCAGATCACAAAGTGTCTTTTCACTATATTTGATTCCTATGGAACAAGAAATTGTGAAGCTTCTTGGATTTTTTAGCTTTTAAGGTATTTTGCTCTGAAGCATATGATTGCATTCTTGTGTTAGAACAACAGTTTCAAATTCTCCTAACCTAATTTTTCTTGACCAAATGTCTTTCAAGAATTTTATATAATTAGGCATTTGTTCCATAGCTTCTACAGATGGAATATGGATGTGAAGCTGTTTCAACACTTCTAAAAATTTATTGAACTGTTTGTCTTGCTTTTGCTTTTGAAATATTTACGGGAATGGTGGTGGATGTCTAAACTGTTGTGTTGCAATTGGCTGCACATGTTGTTTTTCACTTGCTTTATTTTTTTTCTGTTGTACCTAATAATTCTTCAGCATCCCCTCTGATAAGTAGTGACTTATTTATTTTTTGTAAGTGCTGCAACTCTGTTGCTCTCACCAGTGTGTTGATTAGTGGAACGAATAGGTTTTTTTTTCATTCTTAACTTCTTGAATTTGAAGAGGCTCATTTCTCTTCTTTGGCATGCCTATTGGAATATATGTATTTTTTCAAATCTCAGATTAATCACTTTACATTGATCTTTTCCTTCTCTTCTTAGATTGTTTATATTTCTGGGTAAACTTCCTTGAGGTCTGTTGTTGATTGTTGTGGCAAGTTATCCAACTTGATTCTCCAAATTTCTTAATGACACAACTTGACTTTGGACAACTGCCTTATTTTTCACAATATACTTTTTAATTAAAGCTTCGAGAGAATTGATCTAATCATTGCTGGTGCTTTTTTTAACTTAATTATACTGATGAAATCCCGGTGGTTGAATAGGTCTGTTTTGTCCACTAGTTACTAAAGCATGCTGGTTTTACTTTCCCCACGAGAAATTTGGGTGCTTCCTCTATCCTGGGTTGTAGGTGTTTGAATATAGATTGTTACAACCCTATTTTTTGAAGATGTCCATATAATTTACTGAAGCTAGAGTCCCGGGACATTTATCAAATAAATGCCCCCTCCACAATAAAGCTTCGAGAGAACTAATCTGGTCATTACTGGTGCTTCTGTGAACTTGATTTTGCTGATGAAATCTCGGTGGTTGTGCGGTCTGTTTTGTCCACTAGTTGCTGCAGCATGCTGGTTTTGATTTCTCCATGAGAAATTTGGGTGCTACCTCCATTCTGTATTGTAGGTGTTTAAATATGGATTGTTATGACCCTATTTGTTAAAGATGCCTACATAATTTACTGAAGTTGGATTCTTAGGAAATTTTTTAAATAATACCCCCCTTAATAATAAACACATAACACTTCTGCAACTTGGTTAATTGTTGTTCGAGCAGTGATTAGAGCTTTCACCATGTTTGTCAATGAAGTTACTTGTGCTGCTAAAGCTGTCAGGGCATCCAAATTATGCACTTTAACTGCATTTCTTGCTACAGCTTGTCTAGTTGATGGCCATTGATAATTATTGTTAGGTATTCTCTTTAAAATCTCATAAGCTTCATTGTAGGATTTGGATAACAAAGCTCCATTTGCTAAAGCATCCACCATCAGTCTTGTACTTGGGTTAAAACAATTGCAGAAGGTTTCCAATTGTATACAGTAAGGAATACCATGATGTGGACATCTCTTTAGCAACTCTTTGAATCTTTCTCATGCATTATACAAGCTTTCAGCTTCAAATTGATGGAAAGATGTGATCTCATTTCTCAATTTTGCATTTTTAATGGGTGGGAAATACTTCATCAAAAACTTGTCAACCAAGTCATTACATGTTGTTATGGAGTTTAGTGGTAAAGAATTCAGTCATGCTCGTGCTTAGTCCCTTAAAGAGAATGGGAAAAATCTGAGCCTCAATATTTCCTATGATGCTCTAGCAGTCTTAAAATCATCACTCACCTCTAAAAATAACTTGAAATAAAGGTGAGGATCTTCTGATGGCAGTCCATTAAACTAACCTATAGTTTGTAACATCGGAAACATCACTGTCTTTAACTCAAAGTTATCCACTTAAACTTTAAGTCTGATTATGCCCAAATGTATGGCTTAAAGAATCAACACAACACAGTCCTGAATGGCTTTATCTCTATTATCTGCCATATGATTGATATTGTTTCCTAGTTGTCCAAAAACATGCTGTCCATTCTGACCTCCTTTGTGCATTTAATGGTTGCAACTCTTCTTGGTTGTTCAAATCTCCTATGTCTTGTAAGTCGTCCATTGCTACAGCATCTTTTGAATTTCTTTGCTCTCTTCTTAAACTCCTTACAGTCTTCTCAATTTTTGGATCAAAGTGAAACTCAATTTTTTTTATCTTTGCACATGCAATGGTTGCTAGAACAATCTGTCAACCATAGAAACAATGATTAAACAATAGCGTAACTAAACACAAAATTGATTTCACAAATCATAATAAACAATCAATACATGGCAATGATGCCAAAACTTGTTGTTATGAATTGTATTCAATCTCTTAAAATGCAAGTGTCAGTGCGCAAGTGTACACAATAAGTAATAAAGTGATAAGTATTCAAGTATCATCTTTACAGTGATTGATGTTATCAGAGTTGCTACAACAATTCTTATGGTGCAAATTCAATTAAATCAAATTAAACTCTTTTATGAACTAAATTAAACTAAATAATTTAAATGATAGAAAAATAAAATGTAATAAACTAAATTAACACGTCTCACATAAAACTGTAATCACTAAGAGTAATGTGGTTGAGTGAATTAACTCATTTAATAGCATTGACTATTTTTCTGTTGCAGTATTATTGTTATAGTAATTACTACAGCACTGGGCAGAATGATAATGTATCCTCAACTGTCACTTGTTGAAATTCTTATATTTATATGCAACCTAACAATGACTAGTTGTTTTGCCACACAAGATATTGCATTATGTGATCAAAGTTCCTAATACCCTACAAGGTGAATCTTTATATCTAGTTCATAAATAGTTTTAGATTAAGCATGATCCTATTCAAATTGAGTTACCCCAACTTGGGAAACCTAACCTAAAACAAAGTATTGTTCTATTATGTTCCACTAAAACAAGCCCTTTTGTGGCTCTCTCTAAGTTAGTATCACTAAATGAGTGGTCAGTCAAAATAGTGAATTAAATTAAGTATCATCAAAATAAAATACTACAACAATCATACAGCAACACATAAATTTAGTTCATGATTTGTAACAAAACAGAAGCAAAAATAAAAATAATTTCAGCCATTAAATACATCATCATGAATAAAAGAAAACAAACAAAAACAGAGATAGAGGTGACTCATCCTTCTAAGTTCTTGATTTCTTTCTTCCCATGCTTGTAATCTCCTTATTTAGCCTAGAATTTTCTTGTTCTTTGCTGTTTTCTTTTTGTTTTCTTGTTATTTCTTGTAAATGATTGCCCTTTCCTCTTTTCTTGGGTGTGTGCTTCTTTTATAATGGAAAGCTAAGGCAACTGGACGTCTAGGGCGCGTATCTTACAGATTTAGAAACTGCAAATTGCATATTTTTCTGAGATTCGAGCAAAATTTTTTCTTTTGTTGCTCTAGAATTGCTACAGCATCTGCACGAATTTAGACTTATTTGCACTTTTCTGCAACCAAATTCTTTCTTTATTCTTACAAACCCATTACATAACATTCTTTCATTAAAAATTGCCCTTCCAATTGCCTACAATTAAGCACATAATCTGAGCACACAATTTATTCTAAAATAACCTAATTTATGAAGAATAAACTAAAAATAATAATTATGTAAAATATAACTAAAATGCAATTAAAACATGTCATTTACTCTCTAAATAATCTTGATTTAAGTCCAAAAATGTTATAGATAACTGCTATTTCATAGAGTTATCAATTTTCAACAATAATAATCAACGTTTACAATAAACTTGCTTGATATAATTTTCAAACTCAATGGTGTTTTCTAAAACACAAAGATGTGCTTGCTACAACAATAAAACATCAATTGCCGTAGCCTTTTTGCCTCATACGGGCTTTTCAATTGCATAATCTACCACGCAAGTAGGTGGAGTCCAATGAAATCATGATTGGACATACATTCAGCATAATATTCAAGTACTTTCTGTGCCACATAACATTTGGCAATGCATCCCTTAAGGCGACAATGGTTATGAACATAACCCTTTAGCAATTTCATGTTTCTCCCAAACAGATACATCTAAAAAAGGTTACCAGGTCCACATAATCAGACTTGATCAACAAGATAAAAAAAAAAAAGAATTGCTAAAATAAACACATAGTAACGTAATGCTGTTTTTCCAATTTGTCAAAAGATTCTTATTCTAGTACCTTACTACATAATGCATTGAAGTAAAAACACATCCTAATAATAGCTTTTCTAAAATTTTCTGGCAAACAACCACAGATTACTAGGGCAGTAATTGTTGTGTCAAAGTGTGGCAGTCATGAGATTAAGACCTTGAAGCTGACAATCATCCAAGTTTACAAGCCTTCTGAAGTTAGAAGAATAACGTTTTGGAACTTTGGTTTCGAATAAAGTTTGACAGAACATCTTTTTCTCTTTTTTACTCAAGGTGTAAGGTGTTGCAAGTACGAAATTTTTATCATTTTCACTAGGAATTAGTTTACCTTTAATCTGTAATTTAATAAGATCTTTTCTAGCCTTGACCTTTCTTTTGTCTTTTCAAGTTGATAAAATAATGTGTCATAGAAGCTATTTCACATATTTTTCTTAATTTGCATCAAATCTAACACAATGCGAGCTAACAAATGTTACAATACTTAAAAAAAAAAATTGATTTTGTTTTAAAGTTTGCCAATATCATCATCACAATCATTGCGTTTTCACTTACTGCTTCTATGCTTACCATTCTTATTGTTAATATCATCCACCAGTTTCAAAATATCTTAACCAGCCAAAGTTTTTGGAGGTTCATCATATCCTGCCTTATTATTGAAAACCTTTTTAAATGATCTAAATGAGTGGTCATATGTTAAAAATCAAAGGTGCGTTGAAAATATATACTTTTTAATATGTGTAAGCCACTGTAACTATTTGTCTAGGCTACAAACTGGACAAGCATAGTAGTTTTTAATAGTACACCCTAAAAGATTTCCATATGTGGGGAGGTCATTAATAATCTACATCAAGATAGCCTGCAAATTAAAGGTTTGCCTTTTAAAAGCATCATAATTTTGTACATTGGCATTCCAAATGGTTTTCAAATCATCAATTAAAGATGTTAGGTAGACATTTAGATCATTCTTAGGTTGTTTAAGCCAGATATCAATAAAGACAACATAATGAATTTTCTCTTCATTCACATCCATGGAGGAAGATTATAAATGATCAATATAACTGGCCGGCAACTCTTTGTAGAACTAAGACTGTTATGCAGATTAAGTACATTACTTGAGAGAGCTAAACACTTAAAGTCAAATAAATGCCATGCTGGTGAATTTGTTGGATGACGAAGTTTTCCATCTTTAGTTTGGTGATGAGCATGCCCAATCAAGTTCTTAGTAGTTTGACTCGATTGAAACATATATTTGAACCTATAAATAGGAGAAAAATACATAATACCTTTGTAGGAACCTAGTTATTACCTCTTTTAATTTTTTTTTTCTACTAGATTCTTCATAAGTAGGACATTTATTAAGATTTGCATACTCTTTTCAAAAGAGAAGGCGATCATTCTTGCATACATGTATTTTCTCATAATTTAATCCTAACAATCTCATTGTTTTTTTGCCCTCATATATTGACTTCGAAGTGTTATTATTTTCTGGAAACATGTTAGAAAGAACTTCTAGCAATGTAGTAAACCCTTGCTCAGACCACCTATACTTCTCTTTCACATTATACAATTTTTTATTGCATTTTAGTTATATTTTGCATGGGTATCCATTCTAGTTTATTTTTAATAAATTATGCTATTTTAGAATAATTTGTGTGCTTAGATCATATACTTAATTGTAGGTAACTAGCAGCTCGATTTTCAAAGAAGGAATGTTGTTATGTTAGGCTTACAAAATGAAAGAATGAACTTGGCTATAAAAGAAGTGAAGCAAGTCTAGGATAGTACAAATGCTGTAGCCATTGTTGTAGCAACCGTTGCTGTAGCAATCATTGAGCATTGTGTTAAGTGCTAGAAAGTGTGTATTTATAATGGAGAAAATCATCATTTTACACTACAAGTCTCACTAACATCCCTACTTTTATGTCTTTAAGTCCCTTGTAATTTAATTATATATGTTTTATTTTAATTAAGTATTTTATGTATTTTAGGGGATATCATGGTCATTTCACAATGAACGAGAGATCATATGGAAAAACGGACAGCAATTTTGAACTCAAGACAGTAAAAAACCTTAGGAGGAGCATAAAAAGAAAAACGGTACTGTTCACATATACAGTAATGTACACGGCACTGTTCACGGCATTGTTCACCTGTACTGTACGAGGACGTGGCACTATACAATGACGTGGCGGTATTTCATTGGACGAATGATGTGGCATTGACCGCTTATGTGTCATTGACTGATGACGTGTCACGATCCTATTGGACTAAAATGCTGACCAGCAGCATGGCAAAAAGTTAGTGGACCGAAAAAACGTGCGTATGGTACATGCATATACACGGAATGACAGCTCTGATGATGTGTTCCATCCAATATGAACTTGCCACGTGCCACAATCGTGAGCGTCCAAATTGTTTTAATCCGATGACCATGATTTACTTAGTGTATCTATAAAATGGGGGCTCCCCTTCTAATTTGAGACCCCTGAATCCATTTTTGAGCTCCATTTTCTGTAATTCCATCTCCATCTTGTATTTTCTACGTATTTTAATAAAATTCTGATTTTACTGTAGTTCAATTATGAGTGGCTAATTTCCTTTGAAGCTTTGGTTGAAAGTGAAGTCTCAACATGCTCTATGGGCTTAATTTGGTTAATTTACTTTTTCTTCCCCTTTAATTTATGTGATTGTTTTGACTTTTCGTTGACAGATAGTAATAATCTTGTCTATATATCGGCTGGTATTACCGTCTCCCTAGGCAAGGTTATTACTATTTGGCACGGGAAGCACTTAGCACCATATCTATTAGAGTGTGGTTCATGAGGAGTGGAAAATCTCCTTTCATGATTTAATTGGTTCTAATAATGAATGTTAAGCCGATAGTGCATGTTGAATACAGATTCGGAGATCTAAGCATTTCATTTTAATAGTGTATTCCCGCTACTTTAATTTAAATTAATAGATAGCCTACATCATTTTCATCCAACCACCAACTCAGAAAATTAATTCTACTTGCAATTAAAATTCACCTCCTCGTGGGATCAACACTTGTCACTGTTGATATATTCTACAATGGATTCGTGCGCTTGCGAGTTCAACAAAATTTGCACAATAAATTTTTGGTGCCATTGCCGGGGAGGTAAGTTATTTTAATTCGTAGAATTTTTTATTTATTTATTTATTTATTTAGTTGTTTCCTTGTAATATTTTTTATTATTATAAAAAAAAGGAAAAAAAAGTGAATTTACGTTTTGAGGTAAGTATTTTTATTTCTTCCTTAAATATTTGTAATTTAATTTTTATGTTATTATTATTTTTTTAATTTGGCAAGTTCTACCGCCTATTAATTTATTTTAATTTGTGTCACGCATTTATTATTATTTTTATATATAGCACTTAAGTTGTTTTCATAGCAAATTTGTGACAGCGTGATAAAGTGAGTATCGTAATTTCTCCCTTTTCTTTATTTTTATTAATTTTGTTATCATTTTTTTCTTTGCATGGATGGTCGTAAGTCACAATTATCTAATATTGAGCCTATAGACTTTGAATTAGAAAAAATACTTTGCACACACAAACACGTTTCAATTAAAAATAAAATTGAAATGGATTTGCAACCAGCACCACAGGAGAGGCCATTTAAAGATTATTTTAGTCCCTTAGCTAACTTGAGCACATCATGCATAAGATACCCAAATGTAGCCGTTAGGAGTTTTGAATTAAAACATAGTGTGCTAAATTGTCTCCCAACATTCTATGGCCTAGAAAATGAAGATCCATATAATCATCTGAATGATTTCCATGCTATTTGTCAAACTTTTAAATATAAGAATTTTTCAGATCATGATGTTAAGCTTAGATTATTTCCATTTTCTTTAAAGGATAGAGCTCGTTCATGGTTCAATGCATTGCCTGCTAGTAGCATTACATCATGGGAACAAATGGTAACAAAGTTTTTGAATAAATATTTCCCAATACATAAAACCAATGTTATTCGAAGGGAAATTTCAGAGTTTACCCAAAGATAAGACGAGCAGTTTTTTGAAGCATGGGAGCGATTCAATGGACTACTCCTAAAGTGTCCATATCATGGGAACAAATGGTAACAAAGTTTTTGAATAAATATTTCCCAATACATAAAACCAATACTATTCGAAGGGAAATTTCAGAGTTTACCCAAAGAGAAGACAAGCAGTTTTTTGAAGCATGGGAGCGATTCAATGGACTACTCCTAAAGTGTCCACATCATGGGTACGAAAAATGGCACCAATGCCAATACTCTTTGGAGGGATTATTGCCAAATGTGCAAGAATGGCTAATAGCAACAAGTTGAGGAGAGCTAATGTTAAAAAGTGCATCAGAGATTTGGGATTTCTTCCAGCGACAAGTGGATAATTCCCAACAACGGAGTCGTTCACTCAGGAATACTAGAAGAGTTAAGGGAGTGAATGAGGTTCATATTGGCGAGTCAAGTTCAGAAATTAAAGAAGTTAAAGAGATAGTCGAAGGTCTTTCCCGAAAAATAGCATCGTTAATAACTGCTAAATTGACGGAGCCACATGACCAGGATTCATACCCAGATCAAACCAATGCCATAGGTGTAATGAAAAAGCCATCAAACTACGACCCTTACTCCAACACATATAATCCTTGATGGAGAGACCACCCTAATTTTTCATGGTCTCAAGGATTCCAACAGAATGAACCAGTAGCTATAGCTCCACCTCCAGCAATGCAACAAATTCCTCAAAATCCTCAAGCCTCTCAGCCACCATTTAGACCATACAATCAGAACCCAAACTATTCTCAACCTAGACCATGAGAGGATGCATTTCATAATTTCAAGAATCTTACTCACTCCACAATTGAGCAACAAAACCGCACCATTAATGAATTGCGAAATGAGATGAGAACGAGCTTCAACTCACAAACCCAATCAGTTTCAAACCTTGAAAAAATGGTGGGACAACTTGCTTCTTCAGTTTAAACCTTGGCAATGACTATTGAGAAAGAAAAATTTTCAAGTCAACCAGTGCCTAATCCTAAAGGAGTGCATGAAGTAAGCACCAGTTCACGTCAGCAGCATGGAGAGGTCAAAGCCATTATGACCTTGCGAAAAGGAAAAGAAGTCGACAACAAAGTGGAGATGCCGGTGACAAAAACAACTCAAATTGTACCGGTGAATGCAGAAGACTCATCCTCAGAGGAGAAAGAAGAAACCAACCCACAAGAATCTGTTCCCAAAGCTTCATTTCCTCAGAGGCTAGTTAAAGCGAAGAAGGGAAAATTCACAAGTGAGATTTTTGAAATCTTTAAACAGGTAAGTGTTAACATCCCTTTGCTTGGCGCTATAAAACAAGTGTCATCTTATGCCAAGTTTCTTAAAGACCTTTGTACTAAAAAGAGAAACATTCATGTTCAAAAAAAGGCCCTTTAACAGAAAACGTTAGCTCTATACTCCAACATAAAATTTCTCTAAAATACAAAGACCCAGGCTCCCCCACTATCTCATATAGTATAGAGAACCATACAATTGAGAATGCTTTGTTGGACTTAGGAGCTAATGTAAATCTGTTGCCTTACTCAGTATTTGTGAAACTTGGACTGGGAGAATTACACCCAACTCTAGTGGTGTTACAGCTTGCAGATTGGTCCATGAAAACACTCGTGGTATTGTGAAGGACGTGCTTATACAGGTAGATAAGTTTTATTTTGATGTTGATTTCATTGTAATTGACACTCAACCAGTCCAGGATTCAAGGAAGCACATCCCTATTATCCTGGGCGACCTTTCTTGCAAATCGCCGATCTTACATTCAATGCAGGACTGGAAATATGCAGTTGTCCTTTGGCAATATGACGATGGAGCTAAATATCTTCAACATTGCCAAACAACCTCACAATGCAGATGATGAAATTATTGATGTGGATTTGATAGAAGAATTAGTTGATAATGTTTTTCTTTCAAACCTTAGTGATGACCCTTTACAAACATGTTTAACTCACTTTGGTTTGGATTTTGATATTGACAGATCAGTAGATGAGGTTAATACCTTACTTGATTTAGCATCATCCATGGACACTAACAAATGTAAGTCAAGAGTAGAACAACTAGCACCATTAGAGAAGAAACTGAGTCCATCATCAGAATCATCACCAAAACTTGAGCTCAAACCATTACCCGACACTTTAGAATATCCGTTCTTGGGAGAAGAAAGAACTCTGCCAGTAATCATTTCATCATCCCTGAATAACGAACAAAAAGGTAAGTTGTTGGAAGTTTTGAAAGTTCACAAAGGAGTATTAGGATAGACCATAGTCGACATAAAAGGTATAAACCCAGTGGACTGTATGCATTACATTCATCTTGATGAAAATGCTAAACCTGCCAGGGAAATGCAACGCCGGTTGAACCCTAACATGAAAGAAGTTAGAACTGAAATCCTTAAACTATTAGATGCAGGTATCATTTACCTAATTTCTGATAGTTCATGGGTCAGTCCTGTGCAAGTTGTCCCCAAAAAGTCAAGAGTCACAATAGTTACCAATGCTGATAATGAATTAATACCTACTAGAGTAATTACATGATGGCGTATATGTATTGATTATAGAAAGTTGAATTCTGTCACACGTAAAGACCATTTATCAATCAAGTGCTTGACAGATTAGCAGGTCATGAATTTTATTGCTTTCTAGATGGCTACTTAGGATATAATCAGATTCCCATAGCACCTAAAGATTAAGAGAAAACCACTTTCACTTGCCCTTTTGGCACTTTTGCATATAGGAGAATGCCATCTGGATTATGTAATGCACCTGCTATATTTCAACGATGCATGTTAAGCATTTTTTCTGATATGGTTGAACGATTCCTTGAAGTCTTTATGGATGATTTTTCTGTCTTTGGTGGTTCATTTGATCAATGTTTATAGCATCTAACACTAGTTCTGCAGAGATGCATAGAGAAGAATTTGGTCATAAATTGGGAGAAATGCTATTTTATGGTAACAACTAAAGTTTTACAATCAAGTTATTACTGGCCCTCTATTTTTAAAGATGCTTATGAGTTTGTTAAATTTTGTGACAGGTGTCAAAGAACAAGGAACATCTCTCAAAAGTATGAAATGCCATTAACCAATATTTTGGAAGTTGAGCTCTTTGATGTCTAGGGGATAGAATTTATGAGTTCATTCTCAACATCTTTCGGGAACCACTATATTCTAATTGTTGTAGACTATATGTCCATATAAGTGGAGGTTGCAATATTGCCGACAAATGATGCTAAAGCTGTAGTGAAATTTCTTCAAAAGAATATTTTCTCAAGGTTTAGGACTTTTAGAGTCATCATTAATGATGAAGGTACTTATTTTTATAGTAGGATATTTGCTACAACATTGGCTAAATATAGAATTGAGCATAAGATTGTTACAACATACTATTCTCAGTCTAATGGTCAGGCAGAAGTGTTCAATCGAGAAATAAAAAATATTTTAAAAAAGTAATGAACCCTACTAGAAAGGATTAGTGTCTTAGATTACATGATACTTTATAGGCCTACTATACAGCCTAGAAGACACTATTCGATATGTTTACATACAGAATTATCTATGCCAAAGCTTGCCATTTCCTATTTAATGCCCAATAAAGTATATTAGGCATTAAAACAATTTAAGATGGATATGCATGCTGCAGCAAAGGATAGGAAGTTTCAATTATGAGAACTAGAATAGTTAAGATTGTTCTCTTATAAAAACGCAAGGATTTACAAGGAGCAAACAAAACAATGGCATGACAAACACATTCAACACAGAAATTTAATGCCAGGCCAAAAAGTTTTTCTTTATAACTCAAGTCTAGAGCTTTTTCTATGGAAATTAAAATCTAGATGGTCAAGTCCTTTCAAGCTTGTAAAAGTATACCTCCATAGGGCAGTTGAGCTTTTAGATGAAAGAACAAGGCAAGTATTCTAGGTCAGTAGGCACAGAGTGAAGCATTATATGGGAACCAATGTGCTCACCCAAGGGAAGATCTGTTCTTGAGGGATCCATTATGGCCAATCAAGGAATGTCAGGCTGAAGGACCTAAAATCAAACACTAATTGGGAGGTAACCCAATAAGGGAAGTTGTTTTAAATTTTTTATTGTAGTTCTTTATGCTTTTCATTTGTTGTGTTTAATTAGTGCATTTAATTTCTTTTCGTGACTTTATTTTATTTCTTTAGTTTGTAGAAAATATGCTATAAAAAAAATTGGTTAAGACACTGACACACATTGCTGCAGCATTATACTTCACATGATAATTAGGCAACGTTTCTCATCGAACAAAGGACTTTATTGTAAATTGTTGCTGCACTAGATTACTTGTTGCAACAATAATTCATACAGTCAAAATGGACCAAATATAGAGAATTTTAACCATTAGGAGTAAATGTGACAGCTAGCTTAGCAAATCAAGATAAAGATACGAAGGGATAACATAATCCCTAGATTCTCGAACCGATCCTTTTTCTCTTTTTAAATTAGTTTTGTTTTAAATTCAAAATATCTTATTTCCAATTTTATCTCATTAATTAATTTTCTCCATTTTTACCATCACCTATATATTATGGTTTTACTGTGTCTCTTTTGATATCGCGAGAACTTTTTCTTTCCCTATCTATAGCTCTCAAAGTACACAACCACTTTTGAACCTACATCTTATTACCCAATAATACAGTTTAGTTGCTCTAGCCATGACAAAGTATAATAAGACTGTGGCTCGACTAAAGGACCCATCACGCTTCTATAGTTATAAAGCCGAAGATAAATTTGAATAATTGATTGAACCAAGGAGGATTTTAGAAGAAAAGGGTTTTCAATTCCCGCTACAACCATCTGGAATGTACAACACTATATATGCTGCTGCAGCAAAGAAGAGCTAGCTAGACTTTTGCACCCATCCAAGGGACCCTGTGTTGCCAATCATTAAGGAATTTTACGCTAATATTCTATGGTAGGACCAACACACGATCTGGGTAAGAAACACTCAAGTCCCCTTAGAATCGAAGGTAATAAATGCTTTTTACAATTTACCATCTGATGTTGATTGTGAGTAATAAAAAAAGGTTGGGAATATGACCAATAAAAAATGGAATGATGTGCGTAAAATCCTTACAGTGGAAGGTAGTTCATGGGCAAATGAAGAAGCCAGACTAGTAAATAGGATTGATTTGAAACCAATTGCTAAAGTATGAGTGAAATTTTTAAAATCTAGACTAATACCCACCACATAAACCATCATAGTGTCTTAGAAAAAATTGATTCTTTTATATGTCATCGTCAAGGGTTTATCAATTAATTTTTAGACAATTATCAAGAGAGCGATTAGAGAATGTGCTATGAAAAAGCACAGGACTACTGCTTTGCTGTTTCCCTCACTTATCACAAGCATTTGTATCGTGTCTAAAGTAAGCATCTCTATTAAGAATGAACGAATTAAGAATGAAAGAGATCTTACTATTCAGACTGTAGAAAGAATTGTTAGTGAAATTACCTCTGTAGCAACATCAAAATATATCATTGTAATGTGAGCAAGAAAGGTCATTAGGAGTATCACTCAATATGTAAAGGCACAGAGAAGAAAAAATAATTGATTTTGGAATTAGCTGATGCACCTTAAAGATCATCTGCATAAATTTGCCATCTACATGAAAAGCAGGAACAGAGACTTTCTTAACATCTTATTGCAGCAGTTTAATTTCGAAAGAAAAGAAGAAAAAGCTCCAACAACTGAAGCAACAGTAACCAATGAAGAAGAATCGGAATCTAAAGAAGTACCACCACCAGCTAAAAATGAAAGAGATGAGAAGGAAGAAGAACGAAAAGAAGAGTAGGAAGAGGAACAAAGTGAAAACAATGATTTAGCAGAAGAGTAGGATGAGGAATTTCCAATGGTGCCCCTTAAGCAAAAAAAGAAGTATATCATCAAAGAAAACGACGATGAAACAGAAGATGAGCAGGGTGATTAGCTACCCGTGCTCACCAGTAAAGGCAAAGAAAAAGTCCTGAGTGATGAAGACTTAGTGGATGATCAAGATGAAATTGATGTTGAAATTGAAGCAGTTATTACTATGGTTATTGGAACAGTTGTAGAAAAGTAGAGTTTACTAGACATAATTGCCGAAATCACTGCTAATGACCCTGCTCTAGTTGCCTCACAACAAACTCCAACCAAACTTCCTTTTACAACTCCCAAGGGATCCAGTAAGCACAAAGGGGCACAAACCTCTAGGGGTGTTATAGCACTAAAAAAGCTAGAGTATAAGCGGACAAGATCAACTCAGCCCAAAACTAGTAAGCTTGTTGGAACACCACCAATTAGTTTAACCTCAAGTCGAAAGAAAAAGCAGACGGCTACCATCCCACAAGGGTCACCCAAGGAACATCTCAAAAGTGCATCTAAGAACAAGTGAACATTTTGAGCTCGTGATACAGTAAAAAGTCAAACAACAAGGGAGTACTTTGTTATCAGTCTGTTTATTTTATTTCTTTTTACAAAAAATTTTCTTTCATTTTATTTTCTAAATTATTCTACATGTATTTTTAATTAGTGGTTGTAAATTATGATTAACTTATTTTTTGTGTGCATGTAAAAACACAACACCTCTCATGTTTGGAGGGGGTTGTGTTAGACTATAATGGGGATTTCTAGTATTGCTCTAATTATAGTCAAAATTGAAAAAACTATAATGGCTTACTTATTTTACATGTTGGACGGGCTTGTTGCTTAATTAAATCCTCTTCTAAATCTTCTTCTTTTGAATCACTAGGTGTTGTTGCTCAACAACTTCTACTTGCATCTTCAAATAAAGGCATAAATGTTAATTAGTACATATCTAGCCATGAAGAGTGATTAAAGAAAAAAGCTTGTGAGAGGGGTTTAGAGAAATTGAAAGGGATTTCGATTTAAGTGGGAGAAACAAAGGTTCTAAAACTTAAATGAGAAGAATAAAGATTTTAGAGTTAAACTTTCGTTGATTTTGTTTTAGGGTTTTTATAGAAAGTGAGGAGGGAATCGATTTTGGAGGGAGGGGGAAATAAGGAGCTAAAAATTTTTCGACCGTTAAATTTATACTAAGAACATTTTAACAAGGGTTAATTACCCCTTGGTGACACATGTTTTGACAAATTTTAAAAAGGTGACACATTTTTTAAAAATACTTAAGCGGGTATAAACCGTTAACTTTAAAGTGAACAGTAAATTAATTACAAAATGATAATTTTGCCCATAGAATTAATTATAAAATGACATTTTTGCCCCTATAATAGCTACAAAATGACATTTTTATCCCTACAATTAGTTACAAAATATGTTTTGGCCCCTACTCAATTATTTTTTACTTTTTTTAAATAGAAAAAATTATAAAAAATTTCATCTAAGTGTAATTAACAAGCTTATTTTGGGTTAAATCAAACAAATATTTTTAAAAAATTTTCTTCTTGAATCAAACTTTGTCATTAAATTTAATAAGAAATTTTTAAAAAACATTTTGCATTATTTAACTAAAAAAAGCCTCATTGGTTACACTTAGATGTAATTTTTTATTATTTTTTCTATTTAAAAAATAAAAATTAATTAAGTAGGGGCAGAAACATGTAACTAATTATAGGGATAGAAATGTCATTTTATAACTATTATAGGGGCAAAAATGTCATTTTGTAGGGATAGAACGGTGACACATGGTCAAGTTAAAACTAACAGCAAAGTTAACAGATTGTCACCTGCTCTAGTATTTTTAAAAAATGTGTCACCTTTTTTAATTTTTTCAAAACATGTGTCACCCAAGGGTAATTAACCCTTTTAGCAATTAAAATGACACTGTTTAGATTTAGGTAAATTGAAAAAATAAAATTAAAATTAAAATTACTTCTCCAATTAAGATCAAAACTTGGTTATGATACTATGGTATCAATGATAACTGACACTTGTATGTAAAAGGTGCTAAAAATCGTTTAGGTCATCGAATGCTGATACTTTTTTATTTAGTATCAAAAACTTAGTATTACTGTTTCTCATTTTTCTAGTAGTGTCAATATTTATCTCCCTCTAAAATTGGTTTCTAAGGCTTCTACATTTTTCTTTTGGGTTTAAATAATGTGTCCTATATTATTCTTCTGCAACTACGATTACTTCAACTTCATGACCTCATGCTTGCATCATGCCTATATGCTTCCAGCTCAAACATCTTTATGACATCTTGCTTATGTTATGTAGCTCACATACATGCTTTCTTGCACACATATCTTCTTAACATCTTGCTTGTGTCATGGGACTCTCATGCATGCTTTCATCTTTATGGCATCTTGCTTGTGTCATGCAGCTTGCACACATGTTTTCTTGCTCATATATCTTCACGACATCTTGCTTGTGTCATAAGTCTCGCATGTATGCTTTCTTGCTCACATATCTTCATGACATCTTGCTTATGTCATGTGGCTTACATGCATGCTTTCTTGCTAACATATTTTCATGACATCTCGCTTGTGTTGCCCAACTCACATGCATGCTTTCTTACACACATATCTTTATGACATTTTGTTACATCGTGCAGCTCACATGCATGCTTTCTAATTTTCCCCTAAGAACAAGAACAATTACCCTATAGGACCATCATGACTTGAGCTATAGAGGTACCACCATTAGAGTTGACAAAATTATCTTCAACATGTGCATATTCTTCCAATCCAAGCACTAAAGAGATGCCACCATGAGATCATTAGAAAAGAAAAAAACAACTTGTGGATCATTTGAAAAAAAAAAAAGTAATAGAGTAAAACGAAAATAAACGAGGTTGGTCAAAGGAGTAAACTCTCTCTCTGACCGAAACTTTATATTATTGGCCAATGGCTGTTGTTTACAGGGGAGGGGTGAGTGGCGGCTATGGTTGCTTTTAAGGCCTTGATTGGTATTGGGAGCTATAGTTTTTTAGATACTACTGCTATAAAAAAACTGTAATTATGAAATAAAAATTAATAATATATAGTAAATATAATTTTTAACTAATAATTTTGATAAAATTAGTAAAGATATAATATATTTTGTATCATACATATGTAAAATCAAATCAATTTAACTTTCAAGCTACAGTAACTAATGTTTACTTTACACTTTAGTAATATAGTTTTTAAGCTATAGCTATCCAACATTAATCTCAAAAAAGGCCTAAATGTGATGAGTTTTAAACTAATTATGCAAAACTAAAAGAATAAAAGTAAAATATTGGAACCAAAGTAATTGTGCCCAGAGTGATTGGATCAGTAAAAGCCAAGGATACACTAGCAAAAAAAATAAAAAGTATCCAGATCCCCTAGTAAGTTGAATAAAGTTTAAATTCCGTACCTCTTTTTAACACTTTAAGGTATGTTTGGTTCAAAAAAATGGAAAAAAAAATGGAAAAGAGAGGAAAGAAAGAAATAAGGGATAAAATATAGTTTCACGTAAAACTAATCAATAAAATTGTGACTAACTTCTTTTTTTTCCTTATTCTCTCTCTCTTTCTTTCCTTTTCATTTCTCTTATCTCCTCTCATTTCTTTGAACTAAATGTGGGTAGAAGATTTTACAAATTGAATTAACTATTTTTTTTTTAATTAACCAATTGAACTAACAGGTAAAATTTAATTTCTCATACGTCATTATCTAATAACCACCAATCATAATCTTATATTTTAATTAATACAAAGTTGTATTAATAAGGAATCCAATGATCCTTATCCTTTTCCAAACAACAATTTTCATTTTTAAATACGAAATTGACAAAAATTTTCCATGTAAAGAAATTTATCGAAATGATGACTCATAGAAATAAAAACATTTTTTTCCCTCACATTTTCTATTAAAACAAAAAGTTTGAAAAATAATAACAAGGAAGACTAAATTCTAAGAGTAGTTTAATCTTAATTATATGCTATTGGTAATAGACACATGAAATAAATTCTGAAAGCAAAGCTAGGTTATGAGAATATCTTAATTGGTCACTCCCCAATGGAATTATTAAATTAAGATAAAGTTCATCGAGCTTCAATCTAATTATAGATGCATGCAGATGGATCTTTAATTTTAAAAATTGGCATTGTTCTCCTAATTTGAAAGACAGATTTTAGCTTTTTTTTTTCTTATTATGAAACTTGAAGGTTGTTGACTAGCTTTTAAGAATGCTTATTATAAATATCCTACAGATTTGTGTAAACCCATCATATTTCAAAAAATTGTTTACAAAAATTTAAATTATTCATTAAAATTGTAAATTATTATTCAATAATAATACTTTAACATAATTTTAATTTGATTAAGATATCTTTAATAATCATATTAATAAAGCAGTAAAAATAAGTCATTTTGAAAACATAAAATTATGTAAAACATACAGTAAACTTAAACTAATGGGTGGGTACTTTGGTACATATAGGTTAAAATTTGACGTTATTTGAATCAATTAATTTTATTTCTGCACCTACTTTTTGTTTATTAAAGTATTTTTTTTATGAAATTACCTAATGAACCATATTTTCTCTTTCTATTCCTCTTCCTCAGTTTTGCACCTACTAAAATTCTAGCTAAACAATCTAAGAGGGAGGGTGAATTGCGTTTTTAAAACTTAAACAAATAAAACCACACAACTTAAACTAATGCCTTAATAAAATCAAAAACAATAAATTTAACAATGCTCAAAATTAAAAGGATCAAACACGTGAGTTTTTTACGTGGTTTGGCAAAACTGGCCTACGTCCACGCCTCCAAGCGAACCAAGCTTGAGGATTTCACAATCCAAGCCTTCAAGTTCTTACAATTAACTTCTAAGGTGTCAATAAACTTTTACAAATGGTGTTTCACTCACACACATCTTTCCCCAAGTGTTTTCCACACTTATGCTCACACAAATTTGATAATGAATTTAAAGATTGCAACAAAAACTCTCTTTTAGAGTGGATGAACAAATGACAACTCTATGTATGAAGATTTGCAAAATAGAAGCTCAAGAGATGTTGTATGGAATGATTTTTCGTTGAAAAACTTGTTAGATTTGAATTTGATTTCGGTTTATATAGATTGGATAAGTAAACTAGCCATTATTGACCTTCAAAGAATAGTCGGTTAGCTGCTTGATTTGATTATTAGCTGCTTAGACTTTTGTGATAAGTTATCGTTACAAATTTAGCCTTAAAATTTGAAAAATTTTCCCCAAGCGGTTAGTCGCTTATTTTTTAGGAGGCTAGCCGCTACCTTTCCGTCTTCTAAGTATATTTTTGATATTTTTAGTTTGAACCCCAAACCTTTGGGAATTGAAATATGGTCCAATACTCTTAAAAATTATATTATGGCCCAAAATGTTTAATATTTTTGAAAATAGGTCCAAATTCAGAATTTAAAATAATACTTGTTGAAATCAAGTTTGCAAAAATTTTTTATTTTAATCCATATCTTGAAAAATAACCAATTTCATAAAATACTTAGCTTATGATTATAAAATCTTTGGTTTATCAAAAACAATTATTTATTAAATAAAATCTTGAGCTATTTCAAATGCTAAATCATCCATACATTAAATCATACCAGCTTTACAAAATTGGTAGCAATGAAGTTCTTGATTGTACCGTTGTCCGTTGAGTTTCTCTTGATTCACTTGATTCATTGGAATAAATTTTGCCCTTAAAAAACTAGTGAAATTATGAAATATAATAACACATATTTATTATTATCAAAATTACAATTTGTATAGCCCTCTAGGCTAACACCCACTACTTCACATATTTTCTCTTTATCTATCAAATTTTGATAAATTCAAAATTTTTATAGGCTATCATCAATTAAAAACAAAACAAAAACCACTATCCAAAAATAAATTTCAAACGAAATTTATAGACTGTGAATGCCATTAATTTTTATTTTGTAAAATATTTGACAAGGAAAATCATGATTCAAATCACATCAGCATCCTTTGACCTTATTGAAAAATATAGATTATGATGACTTGAATTGTAAGTGTTACCTAAAAGACATTGATGGTCCCAATGGAGATATGCATATGTTTGAGTTCCATGAGAGTTCTACTTTAATAATTCAAGAAATGCAGTAATGATTTATTGAACGAAAATGTTAAACGGCCAAAACGAAGAAAGAAAGATGACAAAAATGGCAACATGTGCTATTTAGCGGCACTTTTTATTGAAAATCGAACTACGACTTAATAAAAAAGATTAATAATCATGTCCATGATAAAGGCAATGCTATGGTAGAGAGAGAATATGTATCCTTACAAAAAATAAATGAAGGATAATTATAAAACTGTAAAATTTTAAAACTATATACATTTTTATATAATATGGAAAGAGAGATTTTAGGGTCAGTTTGATAATACAGTACCTTTTAAAATAATTTTGTTAGTTGTGTTGTAAAAATAATCATTTGTGAAGAGAATCAGTTAAATATTTAATAAAATATATTTTTAAAAATGTAGTGAGTTTTAAAAGTAATCATGTGTACTTGGTAAATCTTACTGTCAAACTATTGTAATAATACAAATAACTGAATTAAACATAATATTGAATAAAATCTATTTGAACATTCATAAATATGTATATAAAATATTTTTTATTATGTGTACATTTAATAATTTATAACTAAAATAAATATTTTATACCACTAATTTTATTTTTTATTTTGTTAGCTCAATATTATTGATAATCTCTTTAAAGTTAATGATTTTGTTTCCTAATTAATAAGGATAAATTTATATTTTTATAATATATGTGACTATATATATAGAATTGTATTGAGTATAAAAGTGATTTTCAAAATAAGATTTTGAAAAGCTACTCCTCTTTTTCTTTTCAAAATATGTTGGGAGATTTACGGAAATGGCCATAAACTTTTTAGTTTTTTAAATTTGACCACTTAAGTTTTTTCTTATCATAACTAGCCAAATATAAGTTTTTTGGACTAAATAGCCCTCATCACTTTCAATAAATTTACAAATAATGCCACTCACACAAATTCAAGGTTTTACTCAATACTCTTAACGAACTTAACACTCTCAGCATTCTCAACACTCTTAACACTCTTAACAAACCTCATCACTCTTAGCATAACCGAAGATATAAAATCATCAATTGAAAAGCATCCTAAAGGTTAATGCATGTTTTTATGTTATGAATTTTTAATTTATTAAGTTTAGGGTTTAGATTCAAAATTGATATTGGCTTTGTTAAAAATATTGTTATTTTTAAGTCACAAAGTAATGTGATTTGTTAAAGTACTTAGATTTAAGTTGAGAAATAAAAAAAATCATTGAAAATAATAGAAATTTGAGCTATAAATGAATCTCATATTATGTGTAACAAGTTGGGCGATAAGTGTCTGTCGTACATAAGTACCATTGTATTTACATGCGACAGCTACCTATTGCATATAATCACAATATGTGCGACGGTACTTTTTGGAGGTCAAAATGTAGACTTCACATGTCCGTTTTTGGCGTATAATATATGGTTTTGAAGTTTGCGACGTAAAGAATCAAACCCAATCTTTTTTTTCCATTCTACCCTATGGTCAAACCAAAAATTTATCTCAATTTAAGTACGACAAGCACCTGTCGCACATAATCACAGTTTGCGCTACATCCATGTAAAATGTGTTGTTTATTTACTTTATAATGTTTTGTAGTGTGTAACCATATTTATATTTTTTAATATTTTTCAGACTTAATGGATTTATTTGTGCTTCAATTTTGATCTGATGGTTAGTGGAAGAATTATTAGAAAAAAACACAAATAAGGTTACACATTACAAAACATCATAAAATGAATATGTGATATATTTTACATGGATGTCGCACAAATTGTAACTATGTGCAAATAACTTTATGTGTGACAAGTGCTTATTGCACTTAAATTGAAGCAAATTTTTTGTTTGACCATCGAATAGAATGGAAAAAAAGTTACAGGTTTAATTCGTCTCGTTACATGCTTCGAAACGGTATATTATACGCTCAAAATTGACATGTGAAGCCTAATTTGTGACCACTAAAAAGTACTGTCACACACACTATGATTATCTACGACAAGTTGAATTATGTGCAACAGGCAGGGGTACAGGTGCCTGTCGCACATAAATACAGTAGTACTTATGTACGACAGGCACCTATCACCTAGCTTGTTGCATATAATTTGGATTTTTTTTAGGTCAAAATTTTACTGTTTTCAAAGATTTTTTTTTTTTATTTCTCAACTTAAATCTAAGTATTTTAACAAATCACATTACCTTGTGATTGAAAAATAATAATATTTACAATAAAACTCACATCAATTTTGAACCTAAACCCTAAACTCATTACATTAAAAATTCTTAATGTAAGAACATACATTAACCTTTAAGATGCTCTCTAATTGAAGATTTTATATCATCTATTATGCCTAGAGTGATGAGGTTTATTGAAAGTGTTGACAATGTTCAGAGTGCTAAGGTTTATTGAGAGTGATAAGTAAAGCCTAGAATTTGTAAGAGTAGCATTTTTTTATAAATTTTTTGAAAGCGATGAGGGTTATTTGGTCCAAAAAACTAGTATTTGACTAGTTGTGATAAAAAAAAAAAAGGTTGAGAGGTCAAATTTTAAAAAATAAAAAGTTTTATGGTCATTTTCATAAGTTTTTCAAATTTGCTTTAAGAATGGATGATTATACTAAAAGTGATTTCTAAAAGAATCTATCGAATACTAAAACTAACTTTTAGCTTTTCCATATCACTTTTGAGCCTCCCAAAAGCAATCCCAAATTAGTAGGTTCAAGTAGCTTCATCGAAGGTAAAATAATCAAATTCAATCTATGTTAAGAACACCTCGGTAGATGAAATGGTTAAGAAACAAACAACAACAACAATAATAATAATAATTGGTTCATTAAAATTTAATTGATTGATGGCTCAAATTTCTTATTTATTCAAAATTGTCAAAATAATGTGAATGTGATTTTTTTGTAGGTAAATGTTCGTTTAATCTATATATTTTGAATGGAAAATGATGTTTCCCTCTGGTCAAATCCTAAAACAACTGAAATGAAGACATTTCATCTATTTTTTTTTTCTGTGAAACAACATCGTTTAGGTTGGAGAAATCACAAAAAAACATAACCTAGCTACAACTACTTCTTCCTCTCTTTGTTCTCTTCGTTTCACCAAAAACCCAACTATAGATTTTTGGCATCGTCCCTGGAAGCTTGATTTCTGGCATTGTCCCTGACATAATAAAGAATCATGGGTGAAACATGGATCAAAGATTCTTGGGTATGTTGCTTTAAATATTGTTGTTGATAACATTGTCGAACGGCTTGTTCGTCATAAGTGTAGATGTTCAATCCTGACTTGAACTATAGTAAAAGTATTTGGCAAAGCCATAGATGTTGTAATTTTATCATAATCCCAGTATTGTCCTTTTTCCATATCTACATGGTTTACCATTATGGATAGCATAGCAATGTAGCTTGATTAAATAATTAAGAATGAAAAATGTTATACTCTTGAACTTTGTTGGCAATTTGTAGTTTTGATATCACTTCTGTGATTTTCACAATCTAAATTTTTCCTTACTAGTGAAAATATGTGCTTTAACTTAAATAAATTACCACCATCCTTACCAAATGAGACTAGATTGCAGAATAGCTTGTGAGGGTCTATATTTCAATTTCATACAGTATGGATTAACTTGGTTTTATATGGTAAGTATTATGCCTAAAACATATTTTCATTTCCCCTTCTTTGATTAGAATAAGGCTAGTGAGACTAGGGTATCCTGTGTGTTTACTAGATTGAATGTTGATTAATAAGCAGAGCCTAATAAGTTGAGCATTTGTTTCTTTATCCCAACCTTATGTCACAATGCTTTTACAACAAGCTTGAGCTATTTAAATTTGAATCTTGAACTGTTTCATTTTGTTTCTAAATTATTATTTCTAAAAGTTAATGAATTTGCAATAATAACTAATAATATATTAAATTATTTTAATTTACGGCAGTGAATGGATAATTTTGAACAAATGAAGAAGGTTGATGAAGTGGAGGAATTTGAGGATTTACAAAGAGTTGACTTTGAAGAAATTAATGAGGAATTGATGGAAAAAGTTGTTGACCCTAAGGTTGGGATATCTTTTAATAGTCTTGATGAAATGTTTGAATATTACAAAGCTTATGCCGTACAAAAAGGGTTTCCAGTGATGCAGAGATCTTGTAGAAAGGGGGATGATAGGAGTTTGAGATATGTGACATTTACTTGTGTTCAAAACGGCAAGTCCAAAAGCAAATCCAATCATGTTTTGCCATCTTTAACTTAACCAAAAAATTGGATGCAATGCTAAAATTGGAGGACATTTGGACAGTGTTAGTGGAAAATGGATAATTGGAAATCTGTACCTTAAACACAACCATGCCATGAGTCCGAGTAAGAGTGGGTATTATCGATGTAACTATAACATTAGTCCTTTTGTTAAAAAGCAGCTTGAAATAAACAAAGAAGTAGGAATTAAAATGGCTTAAAGTTTCAAGTCGATTGCTGTTAAGGCTGGTGGCTTTGAAAATGTCTCATTCTTAGAAAGAGTGCTAGAAATCATGTTGACAAGGTAAGGCAATAAAGGCTTGGAGAAAAGGATGCTATTACAATTCAGAGATATTTTAAGAAAATGATAAGTTTTTCTTCAGTCTTGACTTGGACGAGGAGGGTCAATTAAAAATTATATTTTGGGCAAATCTAAGGAGTAGGGCAGCCTATAAATACTTTGAATATATTATTACATCTTACACCACATACCTTAAAAATAAGTATGACATGTTATTTGCTCGTTTTTTTAGAGTTAATCATCATGGTCATTCATTTTCGCTAGGATGTGGTTGATTACACATGAGGACACGAGACATGTATGTGGTTATTTGACACATGACTATCATGTCTGTTTGGTTGTCCTTCCTTTGAAATCATCACAGATCAAGATAAAGCGATGAAAAATGCAATTGAGATTGTTTTTCCAAATACAAGGCATCGATGGTGTTTATGACATATACTAAAAATGGTGCTTGAGAAGTTGGAAAGGTATGCAAAATATCATGACATTAGAGTTTCATTGCATTCTTTTGTTTATGATTCACAAACCCTGATTGAATTTGAGGAAGCTTGGCATGACATGTTAGAAAAACTTGATCTTGGTAATAATCAGTGGTTAAATGGTTTATACGAGAAAAGAAACCGTTGGGTTCTATGTTTTGTTAAAATATCTTTTTGGGCTGGAATGTCAACCACTCAATGTAGTAAGAGTATGAATACTTTCTTTGATAGGTATGTTAACTCAAAAACAACTTTAAAGCAATTTATGGAGAAATATGAGAAAGCAATGGAAAGTAAAATTGAGGAGTGGCAAGCATATACTAGGTGTTTTAGCCAACGAATGCCGTGTTGTACTAGTTTTACAATAGAGAAGCAAGTTGAAGAAATGTACACTATTGCTAAGTTTCAAGAATTTCAATAGGAGTTACTAAATAAAATGTATTGCGAGGTTTTCAGTTATGGGGGGTCAGAATATGAAGTCATTGAAAATGATGGAAAAAGTAAATAAAAGACTTTTAAAGTTATTTTTGAAAAAGATAAGGTTGAAATTCATTGTGTGTTCAATGTTTAAATATAAGGGCATTCTTTGCAGACACACCATTGCAGTGTTGTCACATAATCGTATAAAATTATTTCTTGAGAAGTATATCATACGAAGGTGGAAGAAAGATGTGCGAAGACACTACAGTAAAGTCAAAGTCAATTATAATGTGAGGAGTTCGAGCATTGAACATCAGTGATATAAAAAGTACACAACTTTTTATTATATTGCTAAGGTAGCTTTAAAAAATAAAGAAAGCCATAAAAATTTCATGTGTTAGATTGAGAAAGTAATGAAAGATGTATCTTCGAATATTCGATGTGACAGCAATGATATAGCTATTGCTGGTGGCATAACTGTACTGAAATCATATAGGATCCAGTAGTAACTCATTGTAAAGGTCATCCACCTTGTCAAAAAAAGCAAAAGCAATTTAACAAGCTAAAACAGAAGTCGACCAATGTTTCGGTAAGCATAATTGTAGATAATTCTATTATATTAAAATAATTTAAATTACAAATTAATTTAATGTATATTTTTAAATGTGTCTTAATTGCTTTCGTAGGACTCAGAGATACATGATTTATCGTCATAGGTGGCTACACAAGAGAGAATTATGTCCATGGTAAAATTTTTTTATTTTTCATTTCCATTCATTATCATATGTTTAGTAGTTTGTGTTTTTTTTTTTTTTAGGTTATACAATAGCTAGCACAATAAGCACTCCCAAAACATGCAGTTTTTTCCCCTTACTATGTAAACTTCCAACAATTACCACAACAAAATTTCGAGGATACCAATCTAAGGGAGTTTTCAACTAATAAACCAAGCACATGTTCAAAGTTTGTTGAAGTTGGCTTGTTGAATCAACAAAGTTAACTTATGTTTTTATGTATCATTTTAGTTTTATCAGATATTTAATGCAATTAAGTTACATATTTAAATCTAATTTATCTTTGTACTGTTGTTTAGTCATTATATCTTTTAACTTGTGAGCTTGATCAAATTATATTTACGTGCCATTGCATTCTTCCAACATTAAAGCAATACATCTAAATTTAATTTCTAACTCAGTTAAGTCAAACGACTCAGAAATTTATATTTTGTAGGAAAAAAATATTACATATGTCTACATATCTTTTTCAGTTACACAATAAAAATTGAAATAACTTAAAAATAATAGTTGAATAAAAAACATAATACAACAATCACAAGTATTTTAATAAGATCGTATCGTGGTTTCTGTCTCCTTCGAAGTTCGTCGTCCAACAATCGCTTATGCACTTTGCATTCTTGTATATGCTCAAGTTCTTTATGCAATACTTGATATTTAATGAACAAACACTCAATCTCCAAGGCTAACTTCCTAACCTCCTCCACTAACAAGTCTATTTTCTCTTCGCTAGATGTACGGTCTTCTACCCATTGAAAAGTTCTTACATCCTCTACAAATCCAAAATTTATGATTTAGATTATTTGTTGTACATGATGTTAACAACTCCATCTAATCACTGCATCCGTTACTTATTTGTAATAAGCTTTGATTCTGACTTGTGTTAGATGACATTGTTAGTGATCAATGGATTGCTGGGAAAATACTGCCCAAAAAATAAAAATAAAAAACAACTTGATTCATCAAGGCTTGAATCGCACCATAATTATAAAAAAACAACTTGATTCAGTTTAGAAATAAGTTCATATGTGAGTCTAGTCCAATGTCAATTATTCCACAACACTAAAATGAAACTACAAATTAAGACAATCATAGTCAATAAGTCACTGCCTAATGATTTGTCCAATCTTTAAATTGCCAGAAAAGAATGTTAATAAAATTACCCATTTCAAATTTTGATTGCAAGACCCTTGAAAAAATGGTTAGTCTCCCTCAAATCACATGAAGAGCCTGAAAAGGAAAACAGAATAGGTGACGCCAAGGTGTTGTTTTGCTTTCATTTGGTCATAGAAGAGGTGAAGTCATTCCTTTTAATTTGATATGTGCAACAAATTCATTATGAAAACACTAATTACTTGATAAGTAAATTTTGCACCCTTTTAATTTGATCATTCATTGTTTTCTTGTTTGATTTTCACCATAAAAGGCTTCGTCTCAAAGAATTACTTACTAACTGCTGTCAATCTGACTAGAAACTACTTAGCCATACTTCCTTCTTCTGATTGGATCATGATCTTATAATAATGTGAGATCAGAAAGATGAATATTCTACATCTTTATTTTAATAAAAATAAATAAATAAAATGGGTATGGCAATTTTAGCTATCAAAAAATATATTTCAAGCAATTCAGCACTTGTATAGCAATTCAAACAAAATGCTTTCAGTCACTTGCAAAGCAATTCAGACAAAATGCTTTCAATCACTTGCAAAGCAATTCAACACAAAATGCTTTCAGTCAAGGTCATTGCAATGTAGATATTTTCAAGCTTCCATGGAAGAGCATAGAAACGTTCTCCAAAGAATCATTCATCATACATTATTCCTCTCAGACAAATCTATACACAATTTCTTCAAGTTTTCAGTCAATTGCAAAGCAATTCAGTACATATTTTCAAGCTTCCATGGAAGAACATACAAAATTTTTCCACAAAATCATTCATCATACGTTATTCCTCTTAGACAAATCTATACACATTTTCTTTCGGAGTAAAATCTCATTTTCATCATTATTTATCCTCAACATTAGCAATTTCTCCATGAAGGATCCTTAAAATCTTGTAACTATGGGGCATATATCCTATAAATTTACATCATTAAGCACCCAAATCAAGTGCGAGGGAAAAAAGGAATATCAAATGTAATTTAACAAACTTATTTTCTTAACATTTATTTCAACCAAAAATTAAATAAAACAAGAATTAGAGAACATATTTTAGCTATCAAAGAGCATATTTTCAAGCAATTCTTTCAGTTGGGTTGTGGTTACGCAATTGGGTTTCGGTTGTCTAGTAAAACGAGGAGAATAAAGAGAAAGAAGCAGCTAGGAAACAAGGAGAACGAGTTTTTGGTGATGCTTTTGTGATTTCTCCAACCCAAACGGCATCGTTTCATGGTGAAAAGAAAAATAGACGAAATGGCGTCGTTTCAGTCATTCAAGGTTTGACCTGGGGCAAACATCAGCACTGATTTTAAATTATATGTCCATTTAGTCCCTACATTTAAAAAAAACACATCAAAACACCTTACTATTAAATATTTTTCACTTCTATCCGTACTTTTTCTTTATTTTTATAATAATGCCCTTACAACAATATTCTTACTTTCTTTACAATATTAAAGAAAATAAAAAGAAATATTAATTTATTAAATTAGCCTTAAAAGTAAGATAAAATTTTTCATAAATTTTTATGCTGTTATTTCACTTTTAAGAGTAATATGGTAAATTAATTTTTTTATAAAATTAGTAAAATTATTTGAAAGATATTAAATGTTGCTTTAAGTTGGCTGATATTAATTTATTTATAAATAAATTATTAGCTAGGTTGTTGCACGATATAAAAAAATACTAGTTATTTTGTGTTAATATTTATTAGTTGCTTTGTTAATTAAATTTTTATAGATAAATTAATTAATGTCAATAATGTTATTCCAAGGATATTATTTTAAAATGAAGAAAAAAATGGGTGTTTTGAGGTATCATTTAAGATAATGGATCTAAATAGACACTTAAGACAAAATATAAGAAGATTAAATAAACATTTACCCTTTTTCATGATTATATTTTCAAAGTAACGTGTCCTTACACCATTTAAAAAGCCCTAATAAGGGGTGAAAATATCACCACCCTATTGTAATTTCACAATAGAAATTTGACAAATTCGGCTAGATGCGCATACTTTAAATGATCTCAACTAAAGTAACAAAATTATTTTAAGTTGCGTATATTGGATTACACTGGTCAATATAAAACAAAAGCCTCGGTTTAATGAGTCATCACTATACCCAATCCACCATTACACTTAATCCATCATTCCAATGTGGATTCCACTATGCCACTCACTTTGTGCTATTGTGACAATACATTCCATTAGCATAATCATATATATAGGCGAAGGTGGAGGCGAGGGAGTGTGTGCATTTTGAAAAATATCAAGCTTCGTAATATAGGGAGCTATGGCTTCTCTTAAAATTTATTCCATCTAATTATCTTCTCACACTCTCACTAAGCCATTATTATACTTTTCGATTTCTTCCATTATTTGTTTGTAATACTTCCACAACAGATATATAATTTTACAACCTGTTATCAGCACGGCTTCGCTCTAGTATAGGAAGTATTATATCCCCTCACTCTTTTATTTTCCACATGTTTATTTAAAATTACCTTTACAAGTAAGGCTATTTATTTACATTTGTTTTCAGTATTCATCATACTAATCTTTAGTTATTTATTTATGATAATGTCTCACTTGACAAAACTAGATTTTAACACCTTGGATATATCTAGCAAAAATAATTTATTTCAGTATTCATCATACTAATCTTTAGTTATTTATTTATGATAATGTCTCACTTGACAAAACTAGATTTTAACACCTTGGATATATCTAGCAAAAATAATTTATCCTAGATCCTAGATGCTGAAATCATCTTGATGTTATAGGCCTTAATGACACAATAAAAAATAATAATGACTCATCCCACCAGGATCGAGCCAAGCCCATGATTTTTCTACGTAATCATCTCCACCGAGTACTAAAAATAGAATATCTTACTATAGAAAACCCATATGTCCTCTAAAGTAACTTGTACAAAAGTTATGGTCATTTAAGGTCATTAACTCTTCCAAATGCTTGTAATGAATGGAATGCCCTCAAGCTACAAGACTTTAAGTCAGTACATGAATATAATTCTGCATTGTATAGAATTACTTCACAGTTAAAACTATGTGGAGAAAATTTTGTTGATAAGTATATGTTGGAAAAAAAACATTTACAACATTTCATGATTTCAACATGGTTCTACGATAACAATATAGAGCCCGTCAGTATACAAAATAATTTGACTTGATTGCATGTCTTCTTTTGTTAAAAGAATAATGAATTATTAATGAAAAATCATCAAGTCCATCTTACTTGTACAAAACTAGTTTTTCAAGTAACTGTTGTCTCACATGAACGTGATGACAATTATGAAAATGGGTGTGGCCGTGGTCATAATTGTGGTTGTAGACATTGTTGCGACCATGGTTATTATCGAGGCTAAGGTCATAACAAAAAGTATTATTATCAACCTTGTGGTGGTTATAAGAACCATAGAAAATGGAAAAATGAAAAGGGAACATCCATCCAATATAATACTCAAGAAAACACTTGTGACAGATGTGGAATGTTTGGTCATATTTAGAGACAATGTCGTACTCCCAGACATTGTGTGGATATGTTTCAGGAATCCATAAAATCAAAAGGAAAGAATGTTGAAACGTACTATGTTGATGACTTGAATCTAGTGGATATTACACATATTGATGTTTTAGACTTCTTTGAAGACAAAGATGAAAAATTGATCACTTGATCTGTAATGGAAATGTTATCATATTTAAAAATCTGACTTGTACTTTTATGTTTGTTCATATACTTTTTTATTTTTCATGTTATCTAATATGTATATTCTTTTTATTTTTTTAAGGATATGGATTTCAATAGAATGTTTGATAGAGAAATATGTTTGTTTGATAGTGCAATTGCAGATACAATCCTTCAAAACAAGAGTTGTTTTTTAAATTTAAATTTAATTAAAGCCAACGCAAATAAAATATTGGGTCCAATAGATCTTCTTGGAGGTACTGGAAGAGCAATGATCATATTAGCAAAAGGCATGAAATTAAGTGTTTATAATGCTCTATATTAACCTAAATAAAAAAGAAATTTACTTGATTTTAAATACATTCATCGTAATAATTTTTATATAGAAACAATTAATGAAAATAATGTAGAATATCTATACATTATTTCTAACATATCTGAAATGAATCAAATCTTAGAGAAACTTCTAGCTTTCTCATCTACCTTATATTATATGACGATAAAATCAATAGAAAGTTATGTAGTCATTAAAAATAAGATATATGATCCAAAATCTTTTATACTTTAGCATAACCGTCTTAATAGCCTTAGATCAACAATGATGCATAGAACTATAAAAAACTCTATTGACACTCACTAAAAGATTCAAAATTTTTATTGTCCAATATGAATAGTTGCACTACTTATTCACAAGGAAATTGGGTAGTTACACCATCACCCAATAAAATTAGTTCTGAATCTCCATCACTTTTACAACGAATTCAAGGAGATATTTGTGGTCCAATTCACCCACCAAGTGGTCCATTTCGTTATTTTATGGTTTTGATTGACGCATATGCACGATGGTCACATGTTTGTTTATTATTTACACATAACATTGCATTTGCAAGATAGCTTGCACAGATAATCAAGTTGCGTGCACTATTTTCAAATTATCCAATCATGAACATACATCTAGATAATGTTGGTGCGTTTACTTCTAAAGCATCTAATGATTACTTCGTGACAGTTGGGATTGATGTAGGACTCCCAGTATCACATGTACGTACTCAAAATGGATTAGCAAAATCTCTTATCAAACATCTTCAGTTAATTGCGAAAACTTTATTATCATGAAGCCAATTATCTATTTCAACATAAGGACATGCTATTTTGCATGCTGCGGCAGTAATTCGCTTAAGGTCTACTGCTTACCATAAATATTCCCCATTACAATTACTATTGGGACATCAACCAGATATATCCCATTTACACATTTTTTGTTGTACAATACAAGTGCCGATTGCGCGCGACAATATAATAAAATGGGACCCTAACGTCGTTTGAAAATTTATGTGTGATTTGACTCACCATTTATTATCAGATATCTCAAACCATTGATGGGTGATGTATGTACCGCACGATTTGTGGATTGTCATTTTGATGAGACTAAAATGTGGGCAAAACTGAACCAAAACCCAAAAAATCCAATTTGATTTTTTTTTCAATTTCGATTTGGTTTTTATAAAGCTAAGAAACTAAAAAAAAAAAAGCTTAATAGACAAATATCGAACCATCAAAAGTTAAAAAACCCAAACTAAACCAATAATGTCATTTGGATCCCTGTCCTTTATAAAAATTTTAGTATGGTTCAATGTTTAGGAAATGTTTGCATATAGAAATATTGTTATTGCCTAATTTTTTTTGTAAACTTTTCAAACGGGTCCTTGACCGAAAGTCAATAGGGCAAGATATCATTTTGATCTCTATATTTTGGTAAATTATATTATAGTAAAGAAATTTATTTTATTTTATTTATGTTTTGGGCCAAAATTTTTTATATTAAAAATAATGATCCTAATTCTAAAAATTTTTCATTTTAGTCTAAAATTCTTGCAATTTTTCTTTTTGTGAATACAAATTTGTAAATTATTTTTTTTTATTATACATTGATTATAGTAGGTCTTATGCGCAAGTTAAGGTGAATCGAAAACCCAATTTATTAATCAGAACCATTACTAAAAAACTAATACCGAATCGCAATCGTACCAAACCAAATCGAACTATTAGTTTTGGTTCGGTTTTTATTTTCCTTAAAAACTAAATAGATTTTTTGAATTTAGTACCTAAACCGAACTAATGCCTATCCATAAATGAGACAAATTTTCCCCCATTGCGAGAAAGAAAAAGACCCATGAGGCTAGGCATGATCCTTAATGGAAAGTGACTCATCTATCTCATTTAAATCCACACACATCTCAGAGTAAAAATGAAGTGCGTAAGATAGTTCATTTACAGCAAATTACTGAACAATTGCCAAATGCCTTTACATATATGGCAAAAGTAATCAAATAATATATACCAACTGCTAATGCACTTGACCGAGTTGTTCCTAAAGAACAAGTAATGAAAAAATGCAGTTGAGGAATTGTCTATAGTATGCCAAAAGCGTGATAGACCAATTGGTGCAAAAGATAATATTCTGCAGAAAAGAGGGTTTTGCCGCAAATGGTGCTAAAAATTGAAAATAACAAATTACTTTAGAAAAACAAATGGTCTATGAAAAGACCAAAGACCCTAACAATATGCAAATCCTTTATGAGAAACAAAGCCATAAAAAGTCACTTAAATGTAGAAATAATAAGATTTTTGTCGATTGTAATCAGAATAATATTTTGAAAAGGCATCTGAACCTTGATAAGGCCAAATACTATGAAAGGCCTCATAAAGAGACATATGCCTAAGATATGGTACAAGCCCTTGAAGTGGCTGGAAATAAAAAAATTATCATCAATGATGTGTTTGCATTTACAGTAGCTACTGACATTGTAAATTATCATGATCCACAAACCATTGATGAATGTAAACTGCGACATGATTGGCTTAAGTGGAAACAAGCAATCTAGGCTTAGTTGACTTCTTTGGCCAAACGTGAAGCATTTTGACTTATAATAATAAAACTTGAGGTTGTCAAACACGTTGGGTACAAATGGATATTTGTACAGAAACATAACGAAAATAATGAAATCTTAAGATATAAAGCACGACTTGTTGCACAAGGCTTTTCTTAAAAACCTAGTATGAATTACAATGAAACATATTCTCCTACTTTGTGTGTAATTACAGTTAAATTTTTAATTGGTTTGGCAATAACAAAAAATCTTGATATGCATCTCATGGATGTTGACAACTTATCTGTGTCATTTGACATTGATATATATATGAAAATTCCTGAAGAATTGAAAATGGCAAAATCTTGTTAATCATCACATCATAACTTATATTTAATAAAACTACAACGATCTTTATATAGATTAACACAATCTGAACGCATTTAGTATAATCACCTCACTTGGTATTTGATAAAAGAATGATATGTTAATAATTTTATCTATCCATTTATTTTTATAAAGCAATCAGACTTTGGTATTGCTATTATTGCAGTTTATATTGATGATTTAAATTTAATAGAAACATTCTTAAAGAACTTTAAAAGACTGTTAGTTATTTGAAAAATGAATTTGAAATAAAAGATTTGAGAAAAACTAGATATTGTCTCGAGCTACAAAGACATAATGACATCTTTATTCATTAGTCAAATTATATTGGGAAACTTTAGAAACGTTTCAACATGGATAAAGCTTACCCGTCGAGTACCCCAATGGTTGTCCCGTCTCTTGATCATAAAAAGAATTCATTTCGTCCTAAAAAGAATTTATTTCGTCCTAAAGAGGATGATGAACAAATACTTAATCCAAAAGTACCATATCTAAGTTCAATTAGTACTTTGATGTATTTTTACAATTTACTAGA
Organism: Luvunga scandens; assembly: GCA_030449905.1. Classification (NCBI taxonomy): domain Eukaryota; kingdom Viridiplantae; phylum Streptophyta; class Magnoliopsida; order Sapindales; family Rutaceae; genus Luvunga; species Luvunga scandens. Next base: position 366,802 of record JASUUG010001122.1, on the reverse strand, counting down.
CTGAACATATCATTTTTTACTAACTTGTTAGCTTGATTTAGCTCCAAATCAACTCGAATACACTAGAATGGTGTCAAACACATTTTTCATTATCTTTGAGGAATAGTTGATTGAGATTTATTTTATTCTAATAAACTAACAAAAAATATAAGTCTGATTAGTTATGCTAATGCAGGTTATTTATCTAATCCCATAAAGCTCATTCACAAACGAGATATGTTTTTACTTTTAATGGTACAACGGTTTCTTGGAAGTCTACAAAATAAACTCTCGCTACAACATCCTTTAACCACTCTGAAATTCTTGCACTTCATGAAACTAGTCAAGAATGCATATTGTTGAGATATGTAATCCATCATATTCAAAGTACCTGTAGAATATCATTAAGTTCAATATCCCAACAATGATATATGAATATAATGCTGCATGTATAGCTCAACTTAGAGGGGAATACATTAGAAGGGACTAAACAAAACATATTTCATCGAAATTCTTCTACACTCATGAGCTCCAACATAACAAGATTGATATCAAATAGATACGCTCCACGGATAATTTAGCTGACATATTTACAAAAGCTTTACCAACATCTACATTTGAGAAAATTGCATATGGCATCAACATGCATCGCTTTAACAAACTATCAAATTAATACATGTAGCCATCAAGAGTACTCACCAGGAGGAATACTAATCAAGAAAAGCACTCAACAAGAGGAAATCTTACAAGAGAAGAATCCAATAATATTGAATGCATATGCACTGTACTCTTTTTTTCTTTTGACTAGGTTTTCCCATTGACTTTTTACTGACAAAGGTTTTTAATGAGGCAATATTAAGCACGTCCAATACTATTACATTAGAAGAAATATAAATGATGGGTCCAAGGAGGAGTGTTGTGAATTATGTCTCCAAATTACCTAATCCACCATTGCACCTAATCTAATATTCCAATGTGGATTCCACTATGCCACTCACTTTGTGCTATTATGACAATGGATTCCATTAGCATAATCATATATATAGGCGAGGGTGGAAGCAAGCAAGTGTGCATTTTGAAAAATATCAAGCTTTGTAATATAGGGAGCTATGGCTTCTTTGAAAATTTATTCCCCTTGATTCTCTTCTCTCACTCTCGCTAAGCCTTTATTATACTTTTTTATTTCTTCCATTATTTGTTTGCAATACTTCTACAACAAATATATAATTTTACAACAATATATTCATTTTTAATAACCTGATTAAATGAGAAAGTTCATCTTGTGTGTCTCACACTGCCGCAATAATACATAAAAGCCATTGCAGGGCAAAATACCAAGGAAAGTTGTTTAAGAAAAGTTGCACGTGACATCCACTTCAAGTGAAAAAGAAAAATGATAATGGTAGACTATATTAACTAACATGACCAGAGGAGGGACAGGGGCTTCCCTTTTTGGCAAGCAGTGACTTGATCCAACACTATCTCTTTCAGCTGCTTCTCTACGTCTTCCATAGATTGACAGGCATCTATTATCTGCAAGCAGTTTCTTAAAATTAGCTATGATTATGGCAACTGTATCCATTATCTCCTACTAAAAGCAAATTGGATAATTGAAAACAAACTCAATGGTATAGCAGGGTTGAGTAGAACTGAAAGAATGGATACTCAAGGCTGTGGCTGAAAATAATTATAACCAGGTAGTTTTTGAAGTAAACAATAAAACTCTCAGCAGTGAAGGACATGGAAAAACACTGGAAATTGATTTCAAATTCCAAAAATCAAAAACAATCAAGCAAAAAATTTAGTTCGAAGTCAAAAAAATGGTTCAGTGCAGTGGAACTAAGGCATCAGTATCCATAAAAAAAAATGCGGCAAATGTGGCCTATGTGGCCTCACTACTGCCAAGTAACGGCTAAACAAACCAAGGAAAATGTTACCTTCCATGAGGAATTACGAAGCATCTGATAGCATTGAGCTACTTTCCTTTGAAACTCTAGATGTTCATATCTCTCACCACCATAGCCTCCTCTTTCTGCAGCTTTCTAATAATTATGAAGTGACACCAACATTTTAAAGTTTATCATGAAAAAGGTGAAAACTATAGAAATAAGATAAAAAAATACATGTGTAAAGAAGCAACTTAACGAGCCAAGTAAATAACGAAATTGTCTATTAAAATATTAAGGTAAATGTTGGTTCATTTGAAAAGAAATATTGAAGCATCCCTTAGCGAAAAAGGATGATTCAATTCCCATTAGTTTGTGAACACTAGTGATGTTACTCCTAAGATGTTTATTTCGCCAACTCTTTTCTTACTACCCATTCACCTACCTATTTGTTTATTAGACGACCATATATTGCTAATATATCCTCATGCAAATGTATAAACCTATATAAATTATCACAACAGCTAGATGGATAGTTTCCCATTTTTCTTCTTAAATAATTAAGAAAATGCAAGGTTGTGCATACAAGGCCAGGAATGCATACAGGTGAGTGAACCATAAGTAAGGACAAAAAGTCCTCTTGTTTCAGCAGGGTGTTACTGTCAGGTACTAATATAATGACCTAATTAGGAATAGATTGTCATGTGTTTCTAACAAAATGGAAAACCAGAAGATTAAATATAGAAATTTCTTCAGGGCAACTGATCATCAACCATGATGGTTACTTGCCTGCCTTGAACAATACTTCAGGAAAACCTAAGATCTAGCTGTTGGTTGGTAACAAATCAGTAAAAGCAATATACAACCAGAGCAAGGTGCCTAGCCAACTGCAATTGACATCTATGAAACTTATAGTAAACAACTGACCTCTGGAGGTATGTCAAGATAAAGTACCAAATCTGGAGCCAGCAACCCAATCTCTGGTGCCTGCAAAAAAAGACCTCACTCTATGCATATACATATATTGTTTAATAAGCAGGAGACCCCACTAAATTCATTAATGAACAGTAAAGAACAAAAATTTCACTGTCACAGCATTTTTTAGCAGGTATTAACCTTACACCATTCAACATCGATTCCTTTAGCAGATGAGAAAGCCACCCCAGAATAAGAATAACGGTCAACAATGAGGGTAGTTCCAGCTTTCAGTTTAGCTTCCATCATTGACCTGCAAAAGCATTTGATAACTTTTTACTTCGTTCATTTAAAAACCAAAAGAGAACACACAAGCTTGCTCAAAATATAAGTGAAATCATAAGATTTCCCTTCATATGATTTTCAGCCTATCAGTTTATCCAGATAACTTTTTACGTAGTTCATTTAAAAACCAAAAGAGAACACACAAACTTGCTCAAAAAATAATTGAAATCATAAGATTTCCGTCATAAGATTTCTGTTATATGATTATCAGCCTATCGGTTTATCCAAGGGTTTAGGAACCTATACTAACTAATTATCAAGCCTAAAGGGCTACTCTAACAATTAAGACCCAAACGACTCAAGTGCTCAACCATACACCACTATGTCCCACGACCATCATACAGAGCTACAAGAGCTTGGTAATGATATTACATCAGCCACTATGCCTACCTTGGATCAAAACTCCACTGACCAGCAACCCAAAATAAATGGTGTATGTTTATTATCTGGATAACGCATCAGGCACTCAGGTTCCCCTGGTCATGCTGTGCACTGCTGCAGCATGTCATGTAAAGTTCCACAATGAACAGTAAGGAAAACCAGAGACTTCATATCAAAGTTTATATTCCCATATCCTCTATAAAAGCCTACTCAATGGGTCAACCGCAACTCTATATCATGGTCCAATCCAGGAAGAAACCACAGAATCAAGAATCTCAATTGAGAATTTGCACACCCACCTAGTGTTTCTCATCTAGGTCATAAAATCCTCAATGTGGCAGTCTTACCTATGCATAGGAATAGCACAATGTTATCCCAGTCCAAAATTCACATGTAAGGAAATTAGAATGAGATTTATGAATCTCTAGATCCATGTGTTAAGCTAGAAGTTTAAGCTTCAGGAATTAGAGGCTTATAGATAAGTAAATGAAGTAAGACAAACACGTTTGATTAAATCAGTTTCTCAAATCAACTCAGGAAAGATGAATCCAAAACTGCCCAAAGCCCCAAAAGCTGGGCATGAGTATAGTGCATTTGATCTATCACATAGAACAATCAGGTGGCCTGAATTACTAAACAATCAAGCAAACTCAGGTTACATTCAAGCAGGACAGAGCAAATCTCATATGGCAATAATTCAGACCTTTTCTCCCAGCGGTTTGCACTACAGAGCAGATGGATTGTGTGATCATCCAAGTGCGACTGATTCGAAAGATATGCAGATATCATTTCCCCTACACTGGTAGTTCTGTCAGGAAATTGCCATAACTCAACCGAAAGGCCCAAACCCTCCAAGTAGAAGAGCAGTCTACTGCATTGAGAAGTCTTCCCACATCGATCTAAACCTTCCAGAACTACCAATGCACCTCTTGAATCAATATCACCAACTCTCACGCTACTACTACTACTTTCCATCCGAAATGGCGTAAAGGAACACTTTGGCAGACCATTCAAATGAAAATTCGACCGCCATACAAATAAAGCTTCAAAATTTCTAGAATTCAACAACTATATATTAGAAAACAAGACCCGCGTATGACATATTTCAACAGCAATTAACATCAATTTAGTCCATAGCTCAAACTGTGTCAGAAAACCATAAAAAGAAAAATACTTTTGATCTATATTAAAAGAATCAAATTATATTTCCTCATTTTAGAGTGCCTACCAGTAACTTAACTTTCCATCAGCTGATCTTTATAGAACTACATTGTTTAGAAGATCTATGTTCTTCATTTCTGAACAAACACAATACACCACGCTAACACAAATTGTGAAATCGAAGCTCTAGGAATAAAAAATATATATATAAAATGTTAAAAAAGAGAATATACGTACAAAGCCTTAGATAGTGTACAAGACAAGCGTGTGTCATGTGCCTTTCCAATCTAGAAACTACAATAAATCAAGAAAATTGGAAATCAGTAGTTTCAGAACCAAACAGTTTAGCCACTAAACTGGGTTTTGCTTATTGTACTTATAATATAAATAATAACTATTTTAAAAAAAATAACTTGCTACTACTGCTAATAATAAATTTTAAAAAATAATAATAACTAACTAACAAATCAGAAACATTGACAGGGATAGGGGACAGGTTTCGTGCAGTTTAACATTTAACATTCATAATTTTTTCATTGTCTTATAAAAGAAAGTATTGGAAAATCAAACAAATTATAGTTTTCAAATTTCACTAACAAGTCTACTGCAATCGATTAATTACACTAATTAACAATCTGCAGATGAAAATTTCATTATCCCTCAAAATTGAAACAGTGTAATAGCATGAAGCCTGTGTCCAACAATTTTTCAATTTACAAGAGGAAAGTACAAAAAATCATTCAGTCAAAAGAAAAAACAAATGAGTAAAATCACCAAAAATTAACTCAAGTAATAGCAGAGATTCTCCTATTCTTTCAAAAACATAATCAAATTAGAAGAAAAGTTTCGAACTTCTCCTTACTTTTTGTTTCCCATGGTTTCTCAGTAGCTATGCTAGTAGCAATTAAACTCAAACAAAGGCTTGTTGACTCAATAACAAGTTCCGCGACTGACCTGAAACAAACACAAAAACAAGACAATGATGCCCTGAAATTCTGCTGAGATCTGCAACACCTGAAACCTCATTTTTAGGGCAGACAAACAGGAAGAAGATTGCAAGGGACACAGCTTTGAAAAGAGAGAGTAAAGTAGTTGGTTCAGTTGTATTTTAATACCCTTTAGGGTATTTTTCACAAGAGTCATCATATGGTACATGGCTGCGTGACATACAGCCTACTTTTTCAACTTGAACTCGCTCAATAATTTTTTAAAAAAATCATATTTAACGCAGAAAAAATAAAATAAAATAAATAAGGAAAATTATAAACAATTAACATAAAAAATATTTTAGTGAGAAAAATATTTTTAATTTAAATGAAAGTTAAAAAAAAGTAAAATAATCATGTCCCAATATTTTAGGTTAAATATCAATATATCAAATAGACATTCCAAGTTAATTTCACATGTCCCTAATTTTAGTTAAACTTTCTCCTTAATAAGTTTATCTGTTTCCACTTTCCAATCCATTAATTTTGTGCTTAATATTCTCACTAAATTCATTAAATACTAATATTTTGAGTTAAATTCCAAGTAAATTCATTTCTCGTTGCACAAGTTTCTAAATTCAGTTATACTTTCTTTTCTTTTGATTTGTATGTTTCAACTATTATTTCACTGGTTCTGCGTTTAATATTCCAATTAACTTATTAAGATTTCAATTATTTGGGTTAAATACCCAAATTACTTTTTTTTGTTAGATTAGTTCCTAATGAAAATTAAACCTTTTCATTTATACGTTCACATATTTCAACTTATTAATCCACTAGATTTGTGTTTGATATTCCTACTAAATTCGTTAAATACCAACATTTTGAGTTATATTTCAAGTAACCTTCACTTTTTGTTGAATCAGTTCCTAAACTTCATCACACTTTCTCTCTTATTCGTTCATGTGTTACAACTAATTATTCCTTTATTTTTGTGTTGAATACTCATATTAACTTGGTAAGATTTCAATTATTTAGGTTATGTACTAAAATTTATTTTTTATAATTTTATTTTTGGTTAGGTGAGTCTCTGATTTTAGTTTTACTTTCTCCCATACGGGTTTATATGTTTCAACTATTATTCCACAGGTTTTGCGTTTAATATTCTAATTAACTTGGTAAGATTCCAGTTATTTGGGTTAAATACCCAAATTACTTTTTTTTTTGTAGATTAGTTCTTGATTTTGGTTAAACTTTTTCATTTATAGATTCACATGATTCAACTTATTAATCCACTAGATTTGTGTTTGAAATTCCTACTGAATTCATTAAATGTCAACATTTTAGATTTGATTCCAAGTAATTTTTATTTCCTGTTAGATGAGTTCCTAATTTTTGTGACACGTTCTTTCTTATTAGTTCATGTGTTTCAACTAATTATTCCTCTAATTTTTGTGTTGAATAGGGTAGTTGACAGCTGAACATTCATACCAACACCTATTTTGCACTAAAGAACAATCCAAATGAATACTGAACAAGTCCGCCATTTGGTGAAAGTCATAAATCCACAAACACAAATTCGAACATGATGCAAGCTAAAATGAGAAAAGCATATCGTTCCAGTAGTGTTTAATTTTCAAAAAAAAAATCGTACCTCATAACATTGCAATTAGCACTAATGGCTCAGAGAATCAACAACAAAATTATATAACTATTTACTGTCATTTTATGCTTAAATGAAAAAAAATTACATAATTCTTGGTTAAGCAATAGTCTAATTAACTCTTAACTGTCTCAATTTGTTTACAAATGAAAATCAGAAAGTATATAAATTAACTAAACATAACTGCTTTTAAAAGGAATCTACAAAGTGTCTTTCCAAACTAAGTGTCCTGTTATCCCAAAGAAAAGGAAAAGAAATCATAATACATAAGTCAAATGGATAAGGAAACAAGTATCTCATTTAGAAATTTTTGAAGAAGCTGAACTAAGTTCACTGGAATAAAATGAAATATACATAACATCTCAGGTGCAGTAAAGAAAATAATTGTTACCACAAGAGAAACAAATAAAAAAAGAAAAAATTGGGAGCCTTCACAGCTGAATTGCAATAGTTACCACTTCCAAACTCTAAACATTCCAAGTGGAAAACCACACGATAAGAAATAAAAAGATCATTTATCACCTGAGTTGCAAGATGCCAAATGGCCCTAAAAGGAAAAAGAACTCATTTTATGACAATAAAATACCGACTACCATTTATACATGGAGTAATTAAAATTATGCGTGAATATACTCTAGTAAGGAAATTTTGGAAAAATATAAACTGAGTGATCCAACTTCTTTTTCTGGATAAAATATTGGACTTTTGATTACCAACACCAAATTTCAAAAAGATTATCAAGTAAACATATTTGCGTGATACACATCATAAAAAATATTCATCACCAGAGAACATACAAAGAGAGAAATAAAGCAAAAAAATTATTGAAAAGATCAGTTAGCATAATAAAGATGTGTTGACCAGTGCATGGAATGCTTATCCATCTTGCACTTTTTAGAACTATAAATAGTTCAAAAATTGAGGAATTACATCAAAACTCTCCTCACAATACACATCATAACATCTACTAATCTATTGTGTTTTTCTTTTCTTTCTTTTCTTTTTTCCTTATTAGAATGTTGATCTAGACTTAATACAAATAAAAAAAAATTATAATTATAACATCTTACAGGAAACAAACAACTTGTGTCTAAGTTAAAACATAGACATATGATCTTATTTAGACATTTCATCAAGTAGAAAAAACTGAAATTCCAATTAAAAAAGAAAAAGAAAAATATTAAAAACAAAAGGAAAAAGAGATTGATTTTTTTCATGAATGACTTTCGAGGATGAGATCTTTAGCGAGTCGGTGAAGAGTAAGCTTAGCTTTAATTACTAAACTTGATCTTGATTTCACACAGTTTTACTTCTTATCTCATGGATACTCCTAAAGCACACCCATATCCTTAACGTTCAATTCAATGAGCAAAGTTATAGAAGATATAGTAGACACAATCATTACTCCAAAATAATCCATCACTATGTAAGAAACCACCTTTAACAGAACATCGATGAGCTTCTGACGGCATCTTGTATCACAAACAGAATACTAAAGACAACACTTTTTTTCTTTTTTTTTAATACTAGATTTTATAAATAGATAAGAACAATACTGAGCATTCTATAAATATATACCATCCGAAGCGGTTCAAATTAAATATTAAAATGACAAAGGATGAATATGACTAAAAATAGAGAAAACTTACTGTCTTGAGATCTTAAGCTCCCAAGTTCCCAAGGAAATCACTTGTCAAAACATTTTTGTATTCCATAGATGCCACCTCAACCCTAACCAGTAACCACCATTCAATTAATAAAAAATAGATATTCAGATTATTAAACACATAATCCCAAACAATTAAATAAAGAGAAGCCAAAATTGATAACTTTCTCCTTAAGGTCACCCAAAATTCACATTCAAAAAATATTTATGCAAAATGACCCTAGATATTAAAAGAAAAAAAGGGCTACCAGATCGAGCATTAGAGAGTAGAGAATGGAATTGAAATTGAAGAGCAGCGACGCGAAAATTAAATGGAGAGTATAGATCAGAGAGTGATCAACACTTATTCAAAAAAAAAAAGTATGGCCAGATGAGGAGGAGGAGGAGAAACGAGAGTTAGAGGAGAAGGAAAGCGTTGGAATTGAAGAGGACAAAAAAATATCCTCTTCAGAATATTCTGAAGAAGAGTCATCATCCGTTTCTTCGTCTGTATCCTCAAATGCTGTGAAGACAGCATGAGTTGGTTCTATGCTCCATATGTACCAGTCATCTTCAAAGCCTGGGTGGTCTATAAGCTGTAATAGCTTGATAGGCACCCGCTTCTTCGATTTACACTGTTTGGCATAGTGTCCCTTCTTTCCACAGATGAAGCATCGTCCACCTGATCTGGCCTTCTTTTGTTGGTAGGCCTTAGGTTGAATCACCCTTCCTTCTCCTACCATGAATCTGACTATAGGCTTCCCCGTGCTGCTCAAAGCGAACATATGGGTTTGTACCTTATACGTCATCAGTTGATGTATTCGCGAAGTGGCCGATTCTTCCTAAGCCATATCCAAGTTGTTGAGCTGGATCATCACCTTTATGGTTTCAATGATGTTTGGTCTTCCAAGGTCTAGAGTGAAGTTTGGCTCGACTTGTAGTACGATTGGTCCTTGGTTGAGCCCGACCTCTACTGCAGAGATTAGCGCTTTCTCGAAGGTGTGCCATCTAATATCCAAAAAGGCTACTAGGGCAGTTACGTTCTTCCCTGCTAGGAATAGAGGCTGTACCCTTGTCTGCATCACTCCCAGGTATAGTTCTCTGTACCCTTCTGTTCTGTATCTGCTAGTCTCTTCCGCAAATAGTACAGGTAGGTAGGTTTCCTCCGCTCCTGCTGCTACAGCATGGACTCGTAATTCTGAGGACTTGTATATTGTTTTTCGTTTGGGGACTACTGCTCTAACTATGGACCTTAAGGAGTTTAAGGACTGACCCGAATGGTAGAATCAGTACGGATCTAAGGGATCTAATATTTCTTTTTTTATTACCAATTTACCACTGGCTGCTTACAAACAAGAACTCACTTATAAAGGGAATTGTATTCCTCAATGAACTCTGCCTAATCCTAAGCCAATGCTCTCCTTATATAGTCGAGCCTAAGTTACTGTATCCATTATTAATCCTTATCAATAATGTACACTTTACACGTGTCCTCATAAGGACCTAGTCTTTAAACACAATCATTGCATTACTTTAATAATGCAATGTTACTTTACTTTACTTTACATCACACCTGTCCTCTTAGGACCACACACTAATAATGCTACTAAAACGAATGGCAGGAGCCACTGTATTCTCAAAGTTTGATATCAAGTCAGGGTTCTGGCAAATTGGGATAAAGGAAGAGGATAGGCACAAAATTATGACAAGTGGCAAGCTGTAGTAACAGTTGTCCCTTGTAATAGTATTTCCTAGAGGCTATAAATAGAGCCTCTTAGTTTGTAATAAGGCAGAGTTGAATACAATAAACAATAGTTTGGATAAAAAATATAATTAGTATCAGAGCCAGCCTTCCCAAAAGGAAGAAAGTTTGTCCTGAGGAGTATGCTCTGTAGTTGCCGAGAAATTGAATCCTCTACATCAGAAACTTAGTTCTAACTTTGATCATTTATCTAGTCCTATAACTCCCATCTCACGCTCTTGCCGAAAGCGAAACACTACTCTAAGTGAAACCTGAATAGCTGGGAGGGCGCCAAAAGGGGAACAGCGGAAAGCAGTACTAGCATGGGTTACAAAAGATAGATTATCGATGGAAGCACCAGCGGCCGCTGCCGATCAAGTTGAACAAAGTATTTCTGTACGAGGAAACTACGCCACAACGTCAGAAACTCTGAATGCTCATTTAGAGGTAGAAGAAACCCCTGGAGAATCAAGATTCAGATTGGATCCACTTGATCCATACAGTCACTACGGTACTACGCATTCTAGATAGATTGTTAAGTCTTGGCTTAAAAAGGCAGCCCGCAAAGTTGTATTCAAGTCCTCTGAGGTCTTAGTCCAGCCCATCAAGTCCAATTCTACCGAGACTTACCTCCTCATCATCAGTAAATCTGATGTTGCAAGATATATCAAGGAAGGATACAAGGGTCTGCATTTAGGACCAATTAGGATAGGGTTACAACCCCTATTCCTAGCAGGAAAAAATGTTACATGTCTAATTGCGGTGCTAGACACAAGATGGCAGACGTTCGAGACAGCCTTGATTACAGCTGTTGAGGTTGGATTAAACAAGGGGCACATTGTCTTACAGATCGAACCAAACTACACTCTGGATCTGATGAGACCGACTCTCTCTGAGTCCATACAGATACTGGTCTAACTCAATGGACTGGTTATGAAGCCTAACAAATCAGCTCTCGCAATCGACCATTCCATGACGTTTAAAGTACAGACGCACATGTTTTCCTTATCACAGAATGGGATACCTATCACTACGTTCCTTGCTGGAGAAGGACGGGTGATCCAACCCAGAACCTTTGCGAGCGTAAGCGGCCGGCTCATATTCCCCGCCAGCTTGGATCAATGAGTGCGAAAAAGTCTAATAAGGCTCAAGAGGTGCATGGCGGCCAAGATGAGACAATAATGTAGAAGGCGAACATCGCTTTCCTTTCCTGTTAAAAACTAAGCCCATATATCCCTATGAACGATGCCAGATTGCTGGAAAGTAAGGAAGCTGCAGACACATGCCCTAGAGATTTATGTCGGTTAGACATGGCAAAAACCCCATAATGATGATCCGAACTCCTCCTACGTCAGAAGAAATTATTACTAGAGGAAGTATAGGAATGGTTTCTGCCAAATGGGTTATTTAGAAACTTGACCCATCAGAATTCGGCCCAATTAAGAAGGCAATCAATTGGTCTAACCTAAATGTTGTCGAACAGAATAAATGTTTTGGAGATTTATTGCAAGGACAGCAAGAGATCATAAACAGGTTTGATAATATCGAAAAGAGAATTATCAAGAAGAATATTGTTACAACCGAACAATTCTCTGCTATGCACGAGAGACCTATTAAGATGTTAACATTCACAGGAGTTGCTGAGAGAAAAGAACTAGAGAAGTGTTACCCTATAGCTTACTGGGGAACAGATAAACCAACCAAGCCATGGCATATCTAGGAAGAAAGTGCTTCTGGAAACTGCGAGAAGGCTTTCTGGAGAAGTTACTCCCCACCGCCTCTGGTGACTGAACCAATCATTCCCACCGAATGGGATGATGTTGATGATGATAATAGCAGTAGTATTGGCGATAGTATGCTCAGTACAGGAGCTGAGCCATTACCGATATACATGCAGGCTCCTTCTCCTCTTATGGATACGACTTCCACAGCTCCTTTAATGACTAACACATAGGAACATCTGCTGAGGGAGCTCGCTGTTGTGCAAATTTTATTGAACTCGCAAGTGCACGAATCTATTGTAGAATAGATTAATGGTGACGAGTGTCGATCCCACGAGGAGGTTGATTTTAATTGCTTGTAGAATTAATTTTCTAAGTGGATGATTGGATTTATAATGACAATGAAGTAGGCAATATATTAATTTAAATTAAAGCTGTAGGAATAAACTATTTGGATGAAATGCTTGGATCTCCGGATCTGTCTCAACATGCATTATCGGCCTAACATTCATTATTAGTACCAATTAAATCATGAAGGGGGAACTTCCACTCATCATGAACCACACTGTAATAGATATGGTCTTTAAGGGCTTCCGTGCCAAATAAGTAATAACCTTGCGCTAGGAGGCGGTTATTCCAAAATTGATATCCGCAGACAAGATTATTACTATCCTGCATCTACGAAAAGTCAAAACAACCACATAAATTAAAGGGGAAGAAAAAGTAAATTTACCAAATTAAGCCCATGGAGCATGTTGAGACTTCACCTTCAACCCAAGCTTGAAAGGAAATTAGCCACTCATATTTGAACTAGGGGTAAAATGGGAATTTTATTAAAATACGTAGAAAATACAAGATGGAGATGGAATTACAGAAAATAGAGTCCAAAAATGGATTCAGGGGTGTCAAATTAAGGGGGGGAGCCCCCTTTTTATAGATATACTGAGTAAATCATGTCCATCGGATCAAAACAATTTGGACGCTCAGGATTGCGCCACGTGGCAAGCTCCTATTGGACGGAACACATCATCAAGGCTATTATTCTGTGTATATGCATGTACCGTACACACGTTTTTTCGATCCACTAACATTCTGCCACGTCACCGGTCAACATTTTTGGTCCAATAGTATCGTGACACGTCATCAGTCAACGCCACATCATCAGTCAATGCCACATGTCGCAATGCCACATCATTCGCCCAATCAAATGTCTTTGCCACGTCATCGTATAGTGCCACGCATCGCATCGCATGACACATCAGCGCATGTCTGATGCCACGTCAACATACGATACATGTGAACAAAGTGCCATGAACAAGAAAAGTATATATCAACCGCATCAGTATGTGTGAACCGCATCAGTATATGTGAACGACTGCTTTTTCTTTTTATGCTCCTCCTAAGGTTTTCGACTGTCCTGAGTTCAAAAGTACTGTCCGTTTTTTCATCTGATATCTCGTTTATTGTGAAATGACCATGATATCCCCTAAAATACATAAAATACTTAATTAAAAATAAAACATACATAATTAAATTACAAGGGACTTAAAGACATAAAAATAGGGATGTTAGTGAGACTTGGAGTGTAAAATGATGATTTTCTCCACTATAAATACACACTTTCTAGTACTCAACACACCCCCCAACCAGCTTGTTGCTAGTCCCTAGCAAATTAAGCGAAAACAAAAGTCAAATTTTTTTTTTAAACTGTGGTATTTATTCAATCAGACTAATGTTAACAATCAAATAAAAGTATAAGTATTATCTACAGTCTAAAGAAATATCATTCCCACATCAACTCTCCACATGAATCAGTTTAGAAAACTTTGTCACAACTTTAATAATCGAGTCACTTTTAATAATGACATATCAAACCCCAAAATCTCACGGGTAGTAATGATATTCTCACAAAGAAATTAAACCCAAAAATAATCACTCCAGTGATTGGTAAATTGAGTGAAAATAATAAAGAAATAATATCACACACTCTCACCAAGGTGACAAAAATATGCCCTCAGCTTAGAAATAGTACGATTTTAATGCTAATCAAACCAATACATTCATCATCCTTTTTTTTTTTTCTAGTATGCATTGCCACATCTTTTCAACCCATATAATTAGTTTCTATTTTAGACTATAGTTCCCTAAAATCAAGAAGGACTTTTATTAGGACGTAACGTAGGTTAGGGACGTGGCTAACAAAGAAAGGATAATAGGAAAAACAAAATATATGTTTGAAAAATAGAGAACTTTGGAGATTGTAAGGTGCTTTTCACTTGTTTTTATTTATTTATTTATTTATTTATTTATTTGTATACATATATTTTTTTTTCTTTTGTTTTTTTTTTCTCTCTTTTTTTTTAGCACCTTTTTTTTTTTGTGAATGCAAAATTATCTCTATTTTCAAACATAAATGGGTGGTGGGAAATACAAAATATAAGGTGATACTCCACATTGGAGTGGGACAAGATAATAGGTTGCCAAAGAAAAAGTCTTTATTTTTATTTTATTATTAATTTTTTTTAAGGCTCAAAGGAGTTAACTATGGATACATATTAATAGGGTTGGCTAGAAAGGCTCAAACAGACCAAAGATGGCCTTTCTGTCATCTTTTAGGGTTCTAACTAATCTTCCATATCTACTAGTTAGATGGACCTTCAGATGTGGCAACACACACTTTTTTTTTTTTTTTATACAGAAATTTGGAGATAATGTATAAAGCAATAAATTCTTAAAATTGAATGAAGAATGGCAAAAAGGGGTTACTTCCAAGAAAAATAACAGCTCAAAAAAACTAACTTGGAAATTATTATGACATGTGCATTCTTTCAAGCAACTTATAGTTGTCTTCAACATCAACATGTAGAGTAGTAAACATGGTGTAACATAACTAAAGACCAAAGATAATACAAATACTAAAATTTAAAAGTTATCATGTCATCTAATTATGAAAAGATCACACAAAATACCTTTTTTTTTTTTTTAAATTCTACCCCCAAACCTAGTCTTAGTTATGAAAATTATGCATGCAGAATGGTGAAAATGACATAGAAAAAGCTAATTGGTAAAAGAAGTTAGAAAGATCACACTTAAAATGACTGTCAAGGCAAGAAATGTCTGACAATTTTTTTTTTTTAATAATAAGAAGATGCGTTTCTAGAGTCGTTACACTCCGTATTCAGCCATCTTTGACTCAAAAATTTAGCCACAGTTAGTTTGTAAAAAAAAAAAATACACAAAGATTGAGTTATTGCACCATTTTCAACTATTCCTCCCCCAACTGAACGAAACATTGTCCTCAATGTTGAAAGAAAATAGGGTTTAGGAGACATCACCGAGTCTTGCATCACGAAGAAAATATTTACAAATGGGAGAGTTAAATCTAATTTGCACTTACTTACTACGGCTATTGTTACCATCATTAGTTGGCCATTCCAACATAAAGATCTTGGGATCTGCTCCTGGTCTATGTTCGTAAGCATGATCAAGTAACTCGTTAGCAGTATGAGCACAAATAAATATTTTTTTCGCTGTGAAAGGGATAAAATGATTTTTTATTGCATGGTTAAGAAATGCGATGAAGCCATCATAAAAGTTATTGACATTTAACAAACCGATGAGTTTCTGATGAATGTTCAGATGGGCCCAAGATGCTAATGTGATTAGTGCCTCTAGAGTTGCAAGATCTCCTGGTAAGAAAATAAAAGCATCAGCATGATTCAACATTTCAGTTATTCTTTCTTGCATACCTGAGACGACTAACTCTTCTCCAGTTGGTGAGTCAGACATACAGCCTAACGGTTTGAGGCTTCTTGGGATGATGCCTAACACTTGGCTCCCTCTGAGATAAATAGCTTCTGAGACTAGTTTTGATAACCCTCGGTCACCTCCTCCATAAACTAGATGCAAATTTCTTTCTGCTATTCGTTGACCAAGATCGATGGTTGCCTCAACGAACTCTTTATGTTTGCCATAGTTAAATCCAGAGAGCACACAAATGTTCTTGAATTGTTTATTGGGAGTAGCTGCCATTGGGATTCTTCTCAAAAACAATTTGTGAGTCTAAAAAGAAAAGATCATACATCAAGGATCTTGGTGACAATTATTTACAGCTGTATAGGAGGTAGCACGTCCATGTCAATTAACGTGTAAAGCACATGGCTCGAGATTCAAAAAGGAAATAGTAAAAGAAAAAGCACTCAATTATTAAAGACAATAATGCAATTGATAAAACAACAGTGAAATAAAACAACAGTAAAATAAAAGAACAGTAAAATGATATCTACAGGTAGTTGTGATTGTGGCTCACATCTTCCTCTAGTTTTACGTCCAGAAACGGCTTGAACGCCCTCTATGGGTCAAGGATAGGCTTCCCATCCAGTTTTCTTATAAATTGGCAAACAAGGTCGTTTATAGTCAAATTCCCAAGACTATATCGTGCATGCTCTTTTTGAAATAATGGCCATAACTGGAGAATTGCTCTTTGTACGTATCCACTGGGATGCGTTTCAAGAGACAAAAGGACATCATCCAATGACTCTTTATTCAAGCCATCCCTAATGAATTGAATCTTATCTTCCCTATTATCAGACATCATTCCTAAAGAACAAGGATTTTTATCGCATTTCATCCTGGCACACTTATGGCAATCAACATGAAGTTTTTCAGCTCTTCGTTTTCTTAAGTAATTTCCTTTACCACAACCAGGCATGTAAGCAATAAATTTAGGAGACAACTCACCTGCCAAACGTACTTTGGCCTCGATTAACCAACGGATGTCAGCAGGGATGTTATTTCTCATAAGCAATCGCATACGTTCGGACCGAGCTTTATAGATCGTAAGGAGGGCATTCTGAGGAAGTGAAGGAAATCGCTTGTGAAGTTTTGCTAGCATCGCGTTTCTGTCCATACATTCTTCTCAGAATATCAGTTATTATGGGAAACTGAAGTAACCGACTTTGATTATCACGGAGTACCGTTATCCGCCACTTATACGAGAAATTAAATCAAAACACAATTCGTCCTCTTATTGAGTTAACCTCAAGCTCTAATTGGAAGTTATATATCCCATCTTCTATTCCTCTGAGTTGTCTTTCTAGATCTTCAACGTAGGATACCAACTCTGGAGGTTGTAGTTTCCAAATACGATGTGTTTTACAAAATCGTATCTGGCTTCTCAGATGAGATCGTATACGTTGAAGTTGTCTGAGATGTTTTAAGAGGATCTGTCTAATTGAGGCATACATGATTAGAAGTGATAAAAGAAAATTGAATGATTAAATAAACACACTTTCACACAAATTTAAATCACCGAAAAGAAGAAATAAATAAGAAAAAAAATCTCAATTTAAGTTTGATGAGTCACTCAAATCGATTTCGGTGTCATTTTCATGTGGTTGGTATTCTAGATATGACTTTAATCTTTGACCATTAACCTTAAAAGTTACACCGTTCTTTGGATCTTTAATTTCAATTGCTCCAATGGGAAAAATAGTATGAACTATAAAGGGACCAATCCATCGAGGCGAACTTACCTGGAATGGTGCAGAATTGAATAAAAGTACTTTCTGACCTGATGTGAAAGATTTTCTCATAATGTGCTTGTCATGAAAGACTTTCATTCACTGTTTGTAAATTTTGGCATTTTCGTATGCATCATTACGAATTTCTTCAAGTTCTACCAGCTGTAATCTTCTTTCTGAGCTAGCTTGCTGCATATCAAAGTTGAATTTCTTAATGGCCCAGTATGCACGATGCTCGAGTTCCACAAGTAGGTGGCAAGCTTTTCCATATACTAGCCTATAGGGTGACATCCCAATCGGGGTCTTGAAAGCTGTTCTATATGCCCATAATGCATCATCCAGTCTTAATGACCAATCTTTTCTGTCTGGTCTCACCGTTTTTTCTAATATGTGCTTTATCTCTCGATTGGAGATCTCAACTTGGCCACTAGTTTGCAGATGATATGGGGTTGTCACTTTGTGAGTAATGGAATACTTTGTCAGAAGAGCTTTGAATGATTTGTTACAAAAGTGGGCTCCACCATCACTGATTATCGCCGAGGAATCCAAAGCGTGAAACAACGTTGCTTTTCAAAAATCTGATCACCACCTCGCGATCATTGGTTCTACACTTTTAATCGCTTCTACCCATTTCGATACGTAGTCAACAAATGACCAATATGTATTGATGGCCAAAAGAAGGGAAAGGGTCCCAAAGTCAATACCCCATACATAAAAATCTCAACCACTAAAATCGGGTTTAGTGGCATCATGTTCCTTCGTGTAATGCTCCCCATTCGTTGACACCTATCACACGAAGAACAAAAAATATAAGATCTCGAAATATAGTTGGCCAATAAAACCACATTGTAATATTTTAAGTAGCTTTTTTTAAGATCAAATGGCCTCCACACGCTTGTTCATGGCGTAATGAAATGATATTTTGAAATTCATTTTCTCGGGACACATCGTCGATAATTTGATCTCGCACAATACTTGAACAGATAGGGTCATCCTTAAGAAATTCTTTATTTCGTAAAAATTTGGCCTTGTCTTGCTTAGTCCAATGCTCCTAAGTTTACCTCAAATAAGATAGTTAACTATATCAAGAAACCACGGTAATACTTCCACACTCATTAGTTGTTCATCCTGAAATGATTCATTTAGTGGAAATGATTCTCAGAATTGTATCAAAATTTAGACGAGAGAGATGGTCAAAGAACAACATTTTCTCGGCCCTTCTTATCCTTGATTTCAAAGTCAAATTCCCGCAAAAGTAACACCCAACGAATTAGTCTAGCTTTTGATCTTTCTTTGGTAAGATATTTAAGAAGCGTGATGATCTGTGAAAAACAATTATTTTACAACCAATGAGATAAGATCGAAATTTCTCTAATGCAAACACCATCGCTAGCATTTCTTTTTCCGTGGTTGAATAGTTCAACTGCAGCATCATTTAATGTCATACTAGATAGTAAATGACATGGGAATTCGATCAACTCTTTGTCCTAATATCGCTCCTCTTAATCGATGATCACACATAAGTTCAAATGATAAGTTCCAGGTTTGGTTTGAATGATGGGTGATGATGTTAACAATCGCTTTAGTTTCTCAAATGCCACAAGACAGAATCATTAAAGACAAAAGGTACATCCTTAGCAAGTAAATTGCGTAAAGAAAGTCTAAAACTTTGCTAAAATCTTTAATAAACGCTCAGAAAAACCAAGATGCCCAAGGAAAGATCTTACTTCTCTAATCTGTTTTAGGTGGAGGAAGATTAAAATAAGATCCACCTTGGCCTTATCAACCTCAATACCTTCGCTCGAAATGATGTGACCGAGAACAATACCTTGTTTTACCATAAAATGGCATTTTTCCCAATTTAACCAAATTCTTCTCTACGCATCTCTCGCAGAACTAGTGTTAGATGATGTAAACATTGATCAAATGAATCACCAAAAACAGAAAAATCATCCATAAAGACTTCAAGGAATCGCTCAACCATATTAAAAAAATGCTTAACATGCATCGTTGAAATGTAATGCAGCATTACATAATCCAAATGGCATTCTCCTATATGCAAAAGTGCTGAAAAGGGCAAGTGAAAGTGGTTTTCTCTTGATCTTTTGGTCTTTATGGGAATCGATTATATCCTCGAGTAGCCATCTGTAAAGCAATAAAATTCATGACCTGCTAATCTATCAAGCATTTGATCAATAAATGGTAGAGAAAATGATCTTTACGTGTGACGTAATTCAACTTTCTATAATCAATGATACACG
Organism: Luvunga scandens; assembly: GCA_030449905.1. Classification (NCBI taxonomy): domain Eukaryota; kingdom Viridiplantae; phylum Streptophyta; class Magnoliopsida; order Sapindales; family Rutaceae; genus Luvunga; species Luvunga scandens. Next base: position 346,656 of record JASUUG010001122.1, on the reverse strand, counting down.
CCATCCTCGTAGTTACTCTAAAGAGGTATTAATTCATTATCGCATTGGTAACTACGTGACTCACGACTTTTTTGACAACTTGCACAGATCGACCCATGAACTATCGTAAATAGGTAAATGATACCGCGTTAATAGTTTAAGGACTTCATTCTAACAACTTCTTTCATGTTATGGTTTAACGACGCTTGCATTTCCCTGCAGTAGTTTAGCATTTTCATCAAGGTGAATGTAATGCATACAAATTACGGTTTATACCTTTTACGTCACCCATGGTCCATCCTAACGCTCCTTTGTACATTCAAAACTTCTAACAACTTACCTTTTTGTTCTTCATTCAGGATGATGAAATGATTATCGGGCAGAGTGCTTTCTTCCCCAAAAATGCATATTCCAAAGTGTCGGGTAATGGTTTGAGCTCGAGTTTTGGTGGTGATTCGATGATGTATCGAAGTTTCTTCTCTGATGGAGCTAGTTGTTCCACTTTCTTGACTTCCATTTGTTAGTGTCCATGGATGGTCTGAATCGAGTAAGATGTTAACCTCATCTATTGATCTCACAATATCAAAATCCAAACCAAAGTGAGTTAAACATATTTGTAAAGGTCATCACCGAGGTTGAAAAGAAAATCATTATCAATTAATTCTTCTATCCAATCCACATCAACAATTTCATCATCTCGCATTGTGAGGTTGTTTGGCAATGTTGAAGATATTTAGCTCCATCGTCCATATTGCCAAAGGACAACCGCATATTTCCATCCCCGTGCATTGAATGCGAGATCGTTAGCTTGCCAAGAAAGGTCGCCCTAAGATAATGGGGATCCGCTTCAATCCTGACTGGTTGAGTGTCAATTACAATGAAACTAACAGAAAATAAAACTTATCTACCCGTATAAGACGTCTTCCACAATAAAGACGAGGCTTTTTCATGAATCGACCGCAAGTCTGCGTAACACCACCTGAGTCGGTGTAATTCTCCCACCCAAGTTTCACAAATGCCGAGTAAGGTAATGATTTACACTAGCTCCTAAGTCCAACAAAGCATTCTCAATCGCAATGGTTCCCTATACTACGAGATAGTGGAGGAGTCCTGGGGTCTTTGTATTTTAGCAAGTTTGTGTTGGAGTATGAGCTCACGTTTTCTCGTTAAAAATGCCTTCTTTGAAAATGAATGTTTCTCTTTTTAGACAAAGGTCTTTAAGAAACTTGCATAAGATGGCACTTGTTTTATAAAGATCGCAAAGGGATGTTAACACTTACCTGTTTAAAGATTTCAAAAATCTCACTTGTAGATTTTCCTTTCTTTGCTTTAGCTAACCTCCGGGGAAATGGAGCTTTTGAAACGTATTCTCGTGGGTTGGTTTCTTCGTTCTCCTCTGATGATGACTCTTCTTCATTTACCGGTACAATTTGAGTTGTTTTTTGTACTGGCATCTCCACTTTGTTGTCCACTTCTTTTCCTTTTCGCAAGGTCATGACGGCTTTGACCTCTCCATGCCGAGGTGAACGTACTTATTTCACGACTCCTTTGGATTAGACAGACTTTGTTGACTTGGGAATTTTCCTTTCTCAACATTCATTGCCTAGGTTTGAACTGAAGAAGCAAGTTGTCCCACCATTTTTTCAAGGTTTGAAACTGATTGGGTTTGTTAGTTGAAACCCGCTCTCATCTCATTTTGCAATTCATCAATGGTGCCGTTTTGTTGCTCGATTTTGGAGTAAGTAAGATTCTTGAAATTCTTAAATGCATCCTCCCATGGTCTAGGTTGAGAATAGTTTGGGTTCTGATTGTATGGTCTAAATGGTGGTTGAGAGGCTTGAGGATTTTGAGAATTGGTTGCATTGATGGAGCTTGAGCCGAAATCGGGCCGTCCATTCTCGCTGGAATCCTCGAGACCATGAAAATCGGGATGGTCTCTCCATCCAGATTATATGTGTTGGAGTAAGGTCAGAAGTTTGATGGCTTTCTCATTACACCTATGGCATTGGCTTGGCGATCCGAGTATGAGTCCCTGGTTATGTGGTTCCGTTAATTTAAGAAATGTTAACGATGCTATTTATCTGAAAGACCTTCAACTATGTCTTTGACTTTTTAATTTCTGAACTTGACTCGCCAATGTGAACCTCATTCACTCCCTTAACTCTTCTAGTACTCCTGAGTGAACGACTCCGTTGTTGGGAATTATCTGCTTGTCGCTGGAAGAAATCCCAAATCTCTGATGCACTTTTTGACATTAGCTCTCCTCCACTTGTTGTCATTAGCCATTCTTGCACATTCGCAATAATCCCTCCTAAAAGTATTGGCATTGGTGCCATTTTTCGTATCCATGATGTGACACTTTAGAGTAGCCCATTGAATCGCCCCCATGCTTCAAAATTGCTCGCCTTCTCTTTTCGGGTAAACTCAAATTTCCTCGCGAATAAGATTGGTTTTATGTCTTCGGGAAATATTTATTCAAAAATTTTGTTACCATTTGTTCTCATGATGTAATGCTTATTAGCAAAAGAATGATTGAACCATGAACGAGCTCTATCCTTTAAAGAAAATGGGAATAATCTAAGCTTAACATCATCATCCTAAAAATTCTCATATTTAAAAGTTGACAAATAAAGACGAAATCATTCAGATGATTATACGGATCTTCATTTTCTAGGCCATGAATGTTGGAGACAATTTAGCACACTAGGTTTTAATTCAAAACTTCTAAAGAACTACATTTGGGTATCTTATGCATGATGTGCTCAAGTTAGCTAAGGGATCAAGAAGTCCTTAAATGGCCTCTCTCATGTGGTCTTTGGTTGCAAAATCCATTTCAAATTTATTTTTAATTGTAAATTCTTTGTGTGTGCGAAGTGTTTTTTTTAATTCAAAGTCTATAGCCAATATTCAGTAATTGTGACCTTCGACCATGCATGCAAATAATAATAAAAAAAATAATAATAACAAAATTAATAAAGATAAAGGAAAGGGAGAAATTACGATACTAACCTTATCACGCTGTTACAATTTGCTATAAAAACAACTCAAGTGCTATATATAAAAAAAACAAAATACGTGAAACAAATTAAAATAAATTATTGCGCTGCATTGAACCCGCCGATTTAACAAAATAAAAAAAAAAAAATAACACGAAAATTAAATTACGTAAATTTAAAGAAGAAGAAAAGAAAAAAAGAAAATAATATTTACTTGAAAATGTAAATTCACCTTTTTCTTTTCTTTTTTTTTTTATAATAATAATAAAAATATTACAAGGAAACAACTAAAAATTAATAAATAAAGAAATTAAAAAAAATCTATGAATTAAAATACTTACCTCCCTAAGAATCGCGCCAAAACTCATTGTCGCAAAAATTTTATCAACTCGCAGTCGCACGAATCTATTGTAATCAGATTAATGGTGAACGACGATTGTCGATCCCACGAGAGGTTGATTTTAATTGCTTGTAGAATTAATTTTCTAAGTGGATGATTGGATTTATAATGACAAAATGAAGAGAATATATTAATTTAAATTAAAGGTAGAAATAAACTATTTGGATGAAATGCTCGATCTCCTGGATCTGCCTCAACATGCACTACTCCGCTTAACATTCATTATTAAGACCAATTAAATCATGAAGGGAACTTCCACTCATCATGAACCACACTGTAATAGATATGGTGCTAAGGGCTTCCTCGCAATAAAATAAGAATAACCTTGCTTGGGAGGCGGTTATTCCAAAATGCAATATCCGCACAAGATTATTACTATCCGTCACTGAAAAGTCAAAACAACCACATAAATTAAAGGGGAAGAAAAAGTAAATTTACCAAATTAAGCCCATGGAGCATGTTGAGACGTCACCTTCAACCCAAGCTTGAAAGAAAACTAGCCACTCATATTTGAACTAGGGGTAAAATGGGAATTTTATTAAAATACGTAGAAAATACAAGATGGAGATGGAATTACAGAAAATAGAGTCCAAAAATGGATTCAGGGGTGTCAAATTAAGGGGGAGCCCCTTTTATAGATATACGAGAAATCATGTCCATCGGATCAAAACAATTTGACGCCAGATTGCGCCACGTGGCAAGCTCCTATCGGACGGAACACATCATCAAGGCTATTATTCTGTGTATATGCATGTACCGCATACACGCTTTTTTTCGATCCACTAACATTCTCGCCACGCCACCGGCCAACATTTTTGTCCAATAGATCGTGACACGCCACATCACCAACGCCACATCATCACCAATGCCACATCATTCGCCCAATCAAATGCCGCCACTTTATCGTATAAGTGCCACGCCATCGCATGTGACACATCAGCATACAAGCCGAACAAACAATGCACTGCATGAAACGTATATATCAACCATACAGATGTGTGAACAAGATCAGATATGTGAACAAGACTGCTTTTCTTTTTACGCCCTCCTAAGGTTTTCGATCGTCCCGAGTTCAAAAGTTGTTGTCCGCTTTTTCATCCGATATCTCGCTTATTGTGAAATGACCATGATATCCCCTAAAATACATAAAATACTTAATTAAAAATAAAACATACATAATTAAATTACAAGGACTTAAAGACATAAAATTGGGATGTTAGTGAGACTTTGGTGAGAAAATGATGATTTTCTCCACTATAAATACACACTTTCTAGTACTCAACACTCGCCAGCAGGCCAGAGCCTGGGAAACCCAGATTCAAGTACAACATTCAACAAGAGGAAAAGCTACATGGAACATGTGACTTTAAGGAAGCCTAAAGACAAGGTCTTTGATATCGGATTTAAATGATCTCCTGCACGGGGAGAGAATTACAGCGGCTTCTCACCAAACTCCCGCAGCTTGTACAACAGACTTTTAAATTTTGATTCACGGGTCTTTAAGAAAATGATAGATAAGACTCTTACGTAAGAACAACAAGAGATTATATCGCTGAATCTCCTCGCAAGACTACGCCAGATACCTATACGGAGCATTTTTCGTCCTCGTTGAAAAAAGGAAGAACAAAGTTGAACGCCGCCTAAAAAACAAATACGTGATACGAAAGAAATTAAGACTACTTTCTTGAACAAGAAAGGTCAGATTATATATTTCAACAAAGATACTGACACCATACATCGTACTTTTGTTCCAATATGCCATATCTCAGAACAGCTCATTGAGCAAAAGTTTACGCCAATCCTACGTGGCAATCGGCGAACTACAGTCACCCATTTATACCAAATGGCACAAGAAGTCATCAAGCAGATCGCCATGCAAGAAACGAGGAAAATCAAGAGTTCGTAACGAACGACACCGAAAGATACTACGACAACCAAAGATCGACATTTGATGTTCCACAAACAATTGCCAATGCTCTCACTCCAAGAAAATCATTTTCAAAAAAAAAAAAAAAAGAATTTAAAGCCCTATAAAGGAAAAAAAGATAAATATGAAAAACGCAGACAAGGCAAAGCGAAACCTCACTATGTTTCATCCATGAAAGAAAGGTCATTACGCAGTGATCGCAAGAAAAAATACAAAGCACATGTTAAGCCTACTAGAGCCGATTGAGGATCAAGACTTTCGACGATCGACAGATGAGAGCGAAGACATCAAGCCCTGGTGGAGCTATCATGGCGTTTTTATCGTGATGATGACACTACCACGTACTGCTACCGCCTAATGAAGATGAAAGTGATCCTGATAATAATAGTGGTCCAGTGGCTACATTTAAGACAACCCCAACAGAACCCATTACAGTTCTATAACCTCCAGCTCCTATTATGAGGGTTCAAGAAATTCCACCTTTTCCGATCAGATGTCAAAGCCATTGTTAAGGCTTTTGCATCAACATCAATATGTTGTCGTGGCTTTAATCGACACCTGCCGCGACTCCTTATCGGCTTACGGACGTTACCCGCCGCTTTGTTTTACCTACTCAAGTGGCATTTACTTCTGTTAACTCCAAATCCTTTCATATCAATTCCATCACCAAACCCTTAACCATCATTCCCTTTAATATCCCGATCCCTTTTTGTCCTATCCTCAAGACGGAAGATCTTCTTCGCACTCGATTTTCAACATATCGCTTCTTTTGCATTTCTCCTCAAGTTTTCCAAGATAATCGTTATCGATCCTTTACAACAAATCATACATTTTTACTTCCTTAGATTTCCTCCTCTTCTAAAGGGTGACAACTCTAAGATTGACTAAACCAAATCCAATCCAAAAGTTTGAGGCCCAAACCAAGAGTTTGTTAGAATGTTGTGCTGAACATCCTCACTAATTCTGGTTAAGAGAAAAATACTTTGTAGAACTATCATACAAGCGACGACGAAACAAACACACTGCATCGCTTCACCGCATGCCACATGACGAGAATTACGCAGAATCGAGATTCAAACACTATCGATCTCAAGCTCATCCCCGCCAAAGAAGTCTACTTCGGGCCACCAAAGATTTTATGTTAACAAACACTCTGAGCAAAAGCGATGAAAGAAGAGGTTAGTAATTGACTACAGAAAACTGAATGAATGCCTCAAGGATATTCGGTATCCTATCCCTCGAAGGACCCACCTGCTCAAACGAATGGCAGGAGCCACTGTATTCTCAAAGTTTGATATGAAGTCAGGGTTCTGGCAAATTGGGATAAAAGAAGCGAATAGGCACAAAACGGCTTTTGTGGTCCCACATGGACATTATGAGTAGAACGTGATGCCCTTTGGATTAAAGAATGCACCATCAGAATTCCAGAACCGTATGGATGAAGTTTATCGTCCTATTGTGGATTTTTGTCTAATCTACATAGACGATGTTTTAATCTTTAGCAAGGATGAGGTGACCCACGAAAAGCATCTCGAAGAATTCAAAAGGCTGACTTTCCAGCATGGATTAGCATTATCCGAATCCAAGATGCAGATAGGACTAAGTGAAATGGATTTTCTGGGGCTCCACATAAAAGATGGATTTGTCACACCTCAGCCCCACATTGCTGAAAAAATTAAGGAATTCCCTAATGAATTATCAACACGTAAGCAGATTCAACAGTTCCTTGGCATTATTAATTATGCTGCAGATCACGTGGAGAATCTATCACGTCTGACCAGTAAGATCTCAAAGCATCTGAGAAAGGGAAGCGATAAGTGGTCTGACAAAGCATCACATGCAGTAAAACAGCTAAAAGAAAAATGTCAGTGCTTGCCAGCTCTAAAGATTCCTGATAAAGGAACTTTAATACTGCAAACTGATGCTAGCGAGCATTATTGAGGTGCTTTACTTATAGAGGAAGAAAATGAATAGAGGAAAGTCTGTGGCTATAAAAGCGGACAATTCACTCATGTTCAGAGCATCTATCCATCTTCAAAACGAGAGGTTTTAGCAGTTGTTAAAGGTGTGAAGAAATTCCAGTTCTTCCTTGCTCTTTCTCCCTTCATAATCGAAATGTATCTACAAATATTTGGTGATTGCTAACCGAATAGAGGAGAAATACCCGATCCTCGATTGCTTTCGGTGCGTAATCATTATCACGATTCAAATTCCGTTAGGCATATCAAAGGAGAAACCAACGTTGAAAGATTATCTCTCTAGACCAATCAAGATGATTAAGAGAATCTTACCAAACTGGACACCCCAACCTAATCTCTCAATGGAAAGGTCTTTCTTTCTGAAAGACTTATCTACCTTCATCGTCTGGTTACCTCCTGAAATTCAGAAAATGATTTTTAAGAAAGTAATAGATTTCCGAGTAGGACGACACGATGAAGAATCGCAGATAGACGCTGGAATCTCATGGCTGCACAGGAGTGCCGACCCAATGTTGGAAGATAGCACCAAAGTCTATTCCTGCCCCATCCAAACGAAGACTAGATGCACGAGACCGTCTTTAAATTTGGATGCCAGTTCATCTACACTGTAGATGAAAACACTAATTTTAGACACTACACTCTTTGTGAGGCATATTACATCTTCTGGTATTGGCTGAACCTTTTTCCTGTAGCCATACTTTTCGAACCAAACCTTATCCACACTAGCCACCGCTATAGTTGTGGAAGATGGTTTGATAGGATGTTTGCTCCTATCTTTAATGATCCTCTCACTCTCACCCTCATCAACGGATATCAGATCCGAGAAAATGTTATTGTCATTGTACGACTTGCAGACTTATGGGGGAGAACAATACCTCCCATTGTTCGAGTAGTTGAGTACCACCACAACTTTTTTGGTGACAACTCTATGTGGGAAACATGTCTTTCTGCACGACAAATGCTTTGGGAAATCTATGACGTAGATCCTTGCTACAATACTCATAGCCCGATTTCACCCTAAGTCATGACTAACCAGATGTTCATTTCAGGGAAAACCTGAGGCAGAAAAGACGTGAAGATGATGATGAGGGAACCACAGAGCTGATAGACCAATACCACGAGATACGCGTCCACACACGAGTTCACTCAGCCTCCCATCGAACTTGATGATTTCGCTCCAATGGACTATCACCCACCGTGGCTAATTGGGAGGATGAGAATTGGGAAGATGTTAACCAGAATTTCGGCTTACCTGAAGAACCCCCACAGGATGACGAAGAGTAAAATGAACCATCTGCTGAATCCAACATTACTGACTATTTCGATACTATTCCGTATGAACTCCTCCGCTTCACACCAACAAAGTCAATGAATGTCCCGCCTCCTCCAAGCTTGGATGATGTGGAAGCCTAGTGGACCCAATGGTAGCGATGGCGATATTATGACACGTGGCAAGCTAGAGCCACATATTATATGCTTATGTGTTACATGTACCGGATAACAACCGTGATGTAATGATTATAGACAAAAGAAATAGCCTATCCCTTGTAATAGATTTCTAGGCTATAAATAGAGTCTCCTAGTTTGTAATGAGGCAGAGTTGAATGCAATAAACAATAGTTTGATAAAAATATAAGATCTCGACCGGGTCGACGTGATAGATTCTCCACGTGATCTCAAATATATATATATATATATATATATATATATATATATATATATATATATATATATATATATATATAGATATTTATGAAAATATGGTATATATCCCAAATTAAATCATGTGAGGTAATAGTTAAAATTATAAACCAATAATATTATCGTTCACATTATTAAAATTAAACAATGTCATATATAGACCATATACACATCTAATAATAAGCATCTAATAATGATAATAAGTATCACACTTAGATTTAAGATTTAAATTTAGTTAAATCTAATTAAAATTGGTTAACAATTCTCGTTATTACCAATATAAAAAAATTAAATTTTAATGTTATTAGATTATTAGTCACAATACCATTAATAGTAATAGATAAAAAATTAGCATTACTTATTAATGTGTCTATTTTAAGTATTTATAGAAAGTTGTATGACTTAAAACAATGAATAAATGTAACCATACAAATAATATAATATAAAAGAATAAATAAAATAACTAATTTCACATGAATTTGTAGTATGAATTAATTTGAACAAGGGATTGTTTTGTGAATATTATTTAAAAATATGAAACATTAGATACATTATATTTGTCTAATATACAAATACTTTTTTTAGAAGGTATCCATATAACATATTGATACTAGCCACTACCACTAATCATAATAAGAAAAAGAGTAATATTTTATGTAATTAGAATATTTAATACCATCAACAAGATAATTGTTTGATAATTATCCAATACTTGGATAAAAGTTATCCTCGTATTAATAGGTGGAGGCTTGAGTCACTTTGTGTGCATTAAGGGATTGGTTTTTTTTTTTAATATATTTAAAAATAAATATACTTTAATATGATTATACAAACATACTACATTGCACTATTAAAATGTTAATAAAAATATTCTGATTATTTTTATGTAAAATATCTTCAAATTTATAATATAATATTAAAATAATTCAATTAATTTAAAATCAATTTCATTAAATTATATTTAAATTATTATTCTTACTAGTATAGAAGTGTCATATTGTAAGTATCTTTTAATGTTCTTAAAAAAAAGTATATTTCAATTTTATGAGAAAATAAAAAAGTATATTTCATGTAATTTGAAGGGGTCTTTGGTAGTTTTCTAGTTTAAGTTGATTAGTTTGATGTTTCCTTAAAACAAGGGTTGCTATATGATAATTACGTCAATATTTGCCTTTATTTTCACTTGTATAACTGCTACTTTCGATGGCTGATTATATGCCCAAATAAAAAAAATAAAAAGCAACTGTATGAGATACAGTCGCCGTATTATAGTTGGACCCTTGTCACAAACCTTCTTGTGGTTTGATAAAATCACCCAATTAAAAAACTATATAGGTTTTTAACAACCACCTCTTATGACTGTAAGAAGGGTAAATGGACTGAGTCGTCAAGCCTTTTTTCATATTTATAGTCTCATCTCATACTATTACAGCATGTATATCAATCAAATCAATAGAAATTTGATTGTAATAAATCATAATTTTTCTTATTTACCTAAATAGATAATTATAACATAATTTCAAAAACTTAATAAGTAGCAACAACTTTTTAATTCCTTTTCACAAAATTTAGAATAAATCTAGTTCATCAAGTATACATTCACTTCTAAGTTATAAAACAAAAAATGAACAAATAAAGTAAACAAAAAAAAAAGTAGTAACATAACTTAGCAGACCTGATTAAGGCTTTTAAAATTTGAACTCCTTTATGTTACAGTTGGCAGTAGCCGATAGAACAGTAACAATGTCAAGATTAATAGTGGTTGCCTCGATCGTAGTGAGGAGGACAAAGTCACAGCAGCATCACCGATTGATGTGTGTTGGCCGGCGTTTGGCTGTTTAGAAAGGTTTTATAAGGAAGGCGTTGTCGGTTGGGCTTGGAGAGTTGGGACGCGAGAGTATAATTTTCATTTTAGATTTTGCAAATTACAATTTTACAATAACTTTTTAATTTAATTTAATTTTTTTCAATGGTCGAGTCGAAGCTTGTGTTTTTTTTGTAGGCCCAGCCCAAGCTAAGCACTAGACGAGCATTGAAATTTGAGGCTCTGAGGCTCTTACTTCGGTCATTTTCCCTTATGTGTTATTTTCCACCAACCCCCACTCATTTCAACAAAAGTTTCCGTGCAACCTAATGTTTTAACAACCATCACCATGCCCCTAAATCAGCATATTCAGCCGTTATCTTTGACGGTAGAAGGGCAAAAGTGAGATTTGACACAAACAACTAAAAAAAGAAAATGAAATAGACAACATGCACCGTTTAGAAGGGTAAAAGAACAGACAAAATACACCATTTAGGAGGGTAAAAGAGAGATTTGACATAAATGGCTGGCAAAAATTTTAACAAATAGAAGCTAAATGTACCATTTAACATAGAGTGCAAAAAATAGTGATATCAGACATATCTATGCTCATGTCTCGCTCCATTATTGCAACTCTACAATTTCATCCGAGATTAAGCAAAAAATCTGGGTTTTAGCGGGAAGATCACATATTTAAAGGACAATTTCCCTCTATAAAGTTGATATTTCATCTATTATAGCTCCTTTTTTGTTAAGCCAAGTCGTAAAAAGTATATATTGTGCTAAAGATATTTATGGTGAGTGTATAATAGTTATCTCTATATATTGTGCTAAAGATACTAAGGTGAGTTCATTTATTGTCGAATAACTTGATATTGCTATTATTTTTATGTAATTTTGAGCATGAAAATGAATGTCCAAGCTCGTTGCATGCTAATTTTGATGCATTTTAGTCATAGGTTTCATGTTATTGATGTTGTTCTCACAGTTAAGTTTTTTAAATTTTTGGATGTTCTTCTCATATTTATTTGTCTTTGTAACTATTTCTGATATCACATTCATGCTCTTCATTTATATATAGCTATTTTTTATTGGCCTTGGTAATTGGTTATGCCTTTGCTCTGCGCTATTAATGGATGTTTAGGAAATTGTTAAACATAACTGAGTATTTTAGGTTAAACCAGTTGTAAGTAAGTTTTATTCTTAATTATAAATAATTTAGTGTTACTTATTTGGTTATTAATGTTATTATTATGTCGCATGTGTTCGATTGCTGGAAAAAGTGTTGACTATTATTTATTATGCTCTGCTTTGTGAATGATTTCGCTTCTTTAAGGTAGAAAAACATTCTTTGTATCATTTATGAGCCAAAATGGTTGATTGTGATAAAATGAGCACAATTGTTCTTGTAAACAAAGTCATGAAACTAGTATATAAGAGAAAGATGACTTAGGATAAGAGATTCAAGCTAACTATTATACAACTATGAGACAATTTGTTGGTCAAGATCCTTAATAATGATGATCTATTTAATTTATGGTCATTGTACAATTATAAGGTGCCTCTATCATATAGATTTTGACCTGGAGATAATATCCTCGCCTGTTGGTTCAGTAAAAAGATCCATTTTCAGTCAGGCAAGTGAAAACACTATTGTCATTAACCTAAACCTTCCAATTACCTCACAAAGCCCTTCTCCAAATGACAACTAAACATTACCTAGATTATCATCAAACCTCATTTCAAATGCTGTAATGATGAAACTAGTACCACTTAACTCATCACAGTCCTAGACCAAGCAAGCTCCTATCCCTGGAAATGATGCCAACATGTAAACTGGAGTGTTGATGTTGATGCATCTAATTCATTACTATATGAAGACTTTTTGGACACTTATTTCAGATCACCATCTTCTTTTGAAAAATTTAACCCATGTAACAGCATGGAATTAAGCAACTGACTATTGATATGGCTGTAAATGAAGAAAATAAGCAACTGTATCATACTTTTTCTTATCAACAGACACAACTCTTCCTTAATTCTCAGTCTTTGTTCCTACTACTACATAAAATATTACCTCTATATGTTCCCACAACCCATGATGAAATACCAATATCCTAACCACAAATGCCATCCCAACTAAACACATAAAAATCTAAATCCTAGATCTATCAAACAACTAATCCCAGTACTACCCAACCACAAAAATATAATTTCAAACACATAGATGGATATACAAAGTCACCCTTTTTGTGGCAATGACCTTGATAATAGTGTCTATAGCCTTTTACTACTAATAATGATGATGTTTACAACAAACCCACTGAACTTGGCCAAAATGCAATTAAGCCTGAACAATTTCGATCCTATGATGATGATGCTGATGACCTATTATCGTGCTATTCTAGTGATGAAAATGAATTCAATGCATGTTCTAATGAAGATGGTGATAGAGTGATGGATCAAATGGATTCCAAAATGAAAGGCAATATGTATATTCCTAAAGATGATCATCTTGTGGGGTTCTTTGTAGGACAGTACTTTAAAAATTTCATATAGCTTTCCATAGTTTTAAGAAAATTTACTATTAAAAAAAGGTTTAAGACTTTGAAACAACATTTTGAGAGAACTACAATCGCTGTTAGGTGTAAAGGGGTTGGATGTCCGTAGTATTTACATGCTTCTAGAATTAGATTTGGCAATATATTTCTATTTAGGTCTTACTACAATGTGCATACTTGTTAGAGATTATGGAAGAACACAAAATGCACTGCCCATATTATAGCATCTTAATTTCAGGATGCAATACTTGCAAATCTTGAAACCAATGTTAGCTTCATTCAGAGTAAGCTTAATAAGATGTACGATTGTAAAGTTGACAAGCAAAAAGTTTACAGGGCCAAGAAGATTGCTTTACAATCTAGTAGGGCTTATTATGAGTCAAGTTACAGGCATAAAAAGTCATATGCACAGATAGTTTTGAACATAATGCTAGGTGCATTGGCAAGAGTTCGTATAATTAGATTACATGAAAAATTTAGGTGTTGCCTTCATCCGGGGTTGTAGGTGCTTAAATATGGATTGTTATGGCTCTGTTTATTGAAATTTCCCACATAATTTACTGAAGCTGGATTCCCGGGACAATGATAAAATAAATGCCCTTCTCTACAATAAACATATGACACTTCTGCAACTTGGTTAACTGTTGCTGGAGCAGTAGTTAGAACTTTCACCATATTTGTTAATGAAGTTACTTGAGCTAATAAAACTGTCAGGGTATTCACATTATGCACTCCAGTTGCATTTCTTGCTACAGCTTAATTAGTTGATAGCCATTGATAATTGTTGTTAGTTATTCTCTCCAAAATCTCATAAGCTTCATTGTAAGATTTGGATAACAAAGCTCCATTTACTGAAGCATCTACCATTAGTCTTGTACTTGAATTAAAACCATTGTAAAAAGCTTCTAGTTGTATACAGCAAGGAGTACCATGATGTGAACATCTTCTCAACAACTCTTTAAATCTTTCCCATGAATTATACAGACTCTCATCTTCCAATTGATAGAAAGATGTTATCTCATTTCTCAACTTGGCATTCTTAGTAGGTGGGAAATACTTCATTAAAAACTTGTCAGTCAAGTCATTCCATGTTGTGATAAAGTCTGGTGGTAGGGAATTTAACCATGTTCGTGCTCGGTCCTTTTAAGAAAATGGGAAAAGTCTGAGCCTTAATACCTCTTATAATGCTCTACTTATCTTAAAAGCATGACTTACCGCCAAAAACAACTTGAGATGAATATGAGGATTTTCTTATGGCAGTCCATTAAATTGACCTACAGTTTGTAACATTTGAAATATCATTAGTTTCCACTCAAAATTATCTTCTCAAACTTCAGGTCTAACTATGCCCGGATGTGTGGATTGAGGAGTCAACACAGTATAATCTCGATTGGCTCTTTCTCTATTATCTGCAATATAAATGGCATTGTTTCCTGTTTGCCCATAAACATGCTGTCCATTCTAACCTCCCTATGCATTCAGCGGTTGCAGTTCTCCTCGATTGTTCAAATCTTCCATGTCTTGTAAATCGTCAATTGATATAGCAGCTTTTGAATTTCTTTGCTCCTTTAGTAATCTCCTAACAGTCTTCTCAATTTTAGAATCAAAGTGAAACTTACTTTGTGTGTCTTTGCGCATACAATAGTTGCTAGAACAACCTGTCAACTATAGAAAATAATGATTAAACAAATACTTAAATAAAACACCACAAAATTGATTTCACAAATAAAAATAAACAACAATCCTTGGCAACAACGCAAAAAACTTGTTGGTTAGATTCTGAATACGTGTATGTCTGCGTGCAAGTATATATAATAAGTAATAAAGTGATAAGTATTCAAGTATCGTCTCCACAGGGATTTATGCTATTAGAGTTACTACAGCAATTCTTATGGTGCAAATTCAATTAAATCAAATCAAATTCTTTTAGCAATTAAATTAAACTAAACAATTTAAAATGACAGGAAAATAAAATGCAATAAAATAAGCAAACACGTCTCACACAAGAATGGAATCACTAAAAATGATATAGTTGCGTGATTTAACTTATTTAATGGTATTGATTTTTTTTCTCTTATTCTGATTTTATTCTTCAGCAAAGAATTACCACAAAGATCAGGCGTAATTCTAATACATCCTCAGCTATTTCCTGTTAAACCTCTTATATCTATATACAACCTAAAAATGATCAATTATTTTACCACATAAGATATAGCATTATAAGATCAAGCTTTCTGATACCCTCCAAGGTGATTCTCTATATCTAGTTCCTTACTAGTTTTAAATTAAGCATGACCCTATTCAAATTGAGTTAACCCAACTTGGGAAACCTAATTTAGAACCAAGTAATATTCTGATATGATCCACTAAAGCAAGTTCTTTTGTGGCCCTCTCTTAGCTAGTATCACTAAATGGGTGGTCAACTGAAATAGTGAATTAAATTAAGCACTATCAAAACAAAATGCTATAGCAATCATGTAACAGCGCAATAAATTTAGTCAATAACCATCAAGCTTATTTATCACTCAACCACAAATAAAATCAGTTCATAATTTATATCAAAACAGAAAAATAAACCGTTTCAGTCATCATATACATCATCATAAATCAAAGAAACAAGAAATAATATAAGAGTGAGTGGCCCTTCTGATTTCTCTATTTCTTTTTCCTCACGCCTGAAATCTTTTTTTGCAACCCTGGAATTTTTTTGTTTCTTTTATGTTTTCTTTTTCTTTTCTAAGTTTTTCTTGTGAATAACGGCTTTCTCTATTTCTTTTTTTGTACTTGCTTTTATAATTGAAAACTATGGCAACTGGACTTCTAGAGCACGCATATTCCATATTTGGAAACTGCATATTGCTATACTTTTCTGAGATTTGTGCGAGATTTTTTTCTTCTCTTGATTGCTCAAGGATTGCTATAGCAATGGTTGCTACAGCAACAGCTACAACATCTGCATTATTTCATACTCGTTTTCACTTTTCTATAGTCCATTCCTTTCCTCATTTTTACAAGCCCATTGCACAGTATTCTTTTCTTAAGATTGCACTTCCAATTGCCTACAATTAAACACATAATCTAAGCACACAATTCATTCTAAAACAACTTAATTTATAAAGAATAGACTAAAGATAAATAAATATGCCAAATGTAACTAAAATACAATTAAAACATGCCATTTACTCTCTAAGTTACCTTGATTTAAGTCCAAAAGTGCTATAGATAACTTTCATTCCATACAGTTATCACATATATTTCACATCATGAAGTTGAAGCAACTAGTTCATATACCACCTACCTTGATTCTTGGTCGATGAACCAAAATAGTGAAGGTGAGTAAAGTGATGAAAATGATAGTTGCAGCCTCACATATCAATAAGGAAGCCTTCGAAACCACAAAGTTTGGCTCACTGTCAGTAGTATATAACAATCTTTTTCTTTTCGTCGCAAAGAATAAAGAAAGTTTATAATAACTTTGCAGGAGATTCAAAGGCTGACACTTCGCTTTTAACAAATGCTTGCTAATGATCAATCAGCGAAGCGAGCCAAGAATTGTGTACTTTAAACAAGTTTGAAGTTGAAAGACCCAGTTATTGTTAACAGTAAAGGTTGTGCCAAAACCGTTAAACATGATGGGGTTAAAAATCACAAATACAGTAAATATTTTCAACTTATCTATACAAAACAGACTTGCCGACTATATCTGTCAAAGTGCATACATCCTAACAAAGGTGACTGCATTTTTTGAGCTCGAGATTGTGCATCTAATGACATACAGTTGAGGCCTTTCGGATACAATATGTTCACACCAACTGATTCGATGGCATCGACCAAGCCAAGTTCCTTAGGATTTACCTTCGAGGCAACTTTTCCCTATAGGCATGACATTTTATAAGGAATTGATGGTACTTATGGCAACAACAGTGCATTTGGTATAACCTCTAAAACTTATGTTAGCACATACTATAATTGGTGGCCTCATAATAACATGTAAGTGATCAGCTACTTTTTTTAATTTACTTGACCAACTTTCCCATGTTATTTAACTAACTTGGATTTATATTGTGCATAGTTAAAGATAGTACATCTCGTTGGAAGATGTGAGATGATGGCTAACAAAGCATTTTGACTTTGACCCTTGATGGAAGAATGAGATTCTTGGAAATCAGTGATTTAATATTAATCATGTATGAAGTGAACAATGGCAATACTTTGATATTATGTGTACTTGATGATAATAGCAACATTAACACTAGTTATCTTACTTCGAACAATATGTATCAATTAAAAACATGACTGTAAAGACATGTTTTCCCCTAACTAGAAAAATTTGCCAAGACGAACTCATGATAGAAAAAATAATGAAAACCAATCTTAATTATCGGATGGTCATAAATTGCATGGAAAAACAAGAAATTCTAGTTTTCTAACATCCTTAATGTCTTATTAGCAATCCTACAGTGTAAACAACAATAAGAACCTGTTGACCAACAAAAAATCAAAGTAGTGCACAAAATCCATTTGACTAAGACTGGTCATCAAAACAATGTACATTGAACTTTTATAAATTCTAGTTGAAATTGAAACGTGTCAAAATTTAACAGTTGTGTTTGACAAGTTCACAATTTGGGGTCATTTGTATCTAAAATATTCTTCACCCTTTTTGCTTTGAACAACCTTTTCTGAAATTATTCTTACAACCTTTTCTAATGGATATATATATTACAACTTTTTACTATTGATGCCAATTTCGAATCATGTACATAATTAACAGCGTCAATATAGTCTGCATTAGCCAACATCAATAATAGATCGTGTTGTTCGTTGAACAGAGAGTCCATTAGTTGTAATGCATGCTGAGCCTAAACATTTTATAAGTCATGCTACTGAAATAACCATGTAATATCATCATGTCAATAGTCCAACAACATTAATAACATCAACGAGGATACTGTGTAAAAGAATTAGAAAGCGTACCACATACAATTTATTAGTGATGATTCCACGAGTATCCATAAATTTGATTTCATAAACTCCACAATCAAAACCATTAGGTTGCCAAGGAACTTTAACACCATGTGTGACTTCAAATGACAAAAAACTTCAAGCTACTGGATATGTAACTTACACAATGCCATAAAGTATAGCATTTAACGAGTGTAACTATTTTCAAGTGAAATCAACTTCGTACTTTAATAACATAATACACGCAAAAGTCAAAATGCCTTTGAGCAAAAAATGATCATACTTACAATGGTATTGGCTTGAATTTCTCAATCTCATGTCCGTCGCACATTTGGTAATGGATCCTAGATCTCAACCTGTTTTTCTTTAATTTTGACCAATAATAGAAACGAATGGTGGCCGCCATCATACATGGAATAAAGATCTATTCAAGAATATTTGTAAGCTATACCATACATTACAAAGTAATAAGATAATAATTTAAACACATCTGCTCACACTACCTACCGGCACTGGTGCAAGTCATACATATAACATTTACAGTATTGGGAAGCAACCTTGAAACCATCTAAGTGTGCATTTGGCATTATAGCAAATTGCTACATATTTATAACATGAAATTCATATCAAATACTAGTTAAATTACCATAGTTACTTATAAGTAAAAAGATGTGAAATAAAAAATAGATAAGAATGAATCATTAACTACTATCTAGTTGGTAGGATCCAACTAATTGGTTGCCCATGGCTTTTGCAAGACTTACGGCTTGTAAGGTAATCACTCATCGCGTAAATAATCTAAACATAAGAATAATTATAATTCATTTTATTACCTAAAATTTCATTAATAACGTAAAATTAAGAACAAACCTCCTTGTCAAGTGATGCATCAAGCAAGAGTGATAACAAGCCTCACTGAGTGATATCCTTATGACTTGATCGTACAATTATCTCCCTACAAGTAAAGTACATGCTATATTAACACGCTTAAATAACTATGACAATATATTTGGAAATAAGTTAATGTCGAAGCATAAGGGCATTGATATTCTAAGCCAGCACTTTTGTTAAATCCATACTAGAGCATCTTCAATTAACTGAGGGTCATCAGCTCATTTACAAAAAAAGATCTCACTCAGTATTTTGGCTTTAGACTATATGAGACTTTATCATACGGGGATAGTTGGTACCGCCCCGGCTTTCAATTTCTGTATGGCCAAGGAGAAACTAAAGATAGCAGATTAAAATCTTGGGGCTGTTGAAAATTTTTCACTTATTACGCGAAAGACTATATATTTATTAAAGACACAGAAAGAAGAAAGATAAGATTAAATTTAAATCAGTTTCAACAATCTCAATTAGTTTTGACAAAAGTTAACAAACTATTAGTGTATGTATACCTAGTCTTAAAGTTCCAATACCAATTTAAGCTTCATCACATCTTCTAATACTCATACTAGCCTTTGCTTTAGTATAGCCTCTTTATCAGTGAATGTACTGAGGTGTACAGCTTTTCGATCGTGAACTTCAGTAGGCTTACGCGTTTCACGTACGAAAGATGAAAGTGTGACAACCATAGGGATATGTGGGCGTATCTCTATATTCGGAGAAGAAATGATTGGACCATTATTTGCCTTCGCACTATTATAGGTAGAAGGTGATTAACTATCACCAACCACATTCACTCATTCCTTAAGAAAATATACTCGTTCTAACTTTTCTACCTTTTCAGTAAGAGTCCATTTTCAAGGCCATGTTTTATAGCACATCATTATTTCTTCTCATATATTCCTTTATTCTATTCATTACTGCTAATATGACATGGAAAGAATGTTGTCTTGTTACATCACCACTGTCAATTTATCCCCCACTTTCACCAACTAATGTGCCACAACTAATTTCTCGCATCAAAACCTGCGTAAACTATAAAGAAACCATAAATAATCTATTTAATTTAATAACATAACTACAAAGCATTGCTCTTTAAATCACCAAACTTTTGTCGCCACTTGAGAAATCTTTTTATTTCACTACCAGTCCATGCACTAAGGGGACATTTATTCTTAACATAAAAAAAAAGCGGGAACTTAGTTAATGACATGTAGAATAGGTACCAAGCTAGAACAACATTGGTTACTACGAAAATAATGATCGATAATATTATAATCGTAAACTAACAATAATACAAATATAGTAAATAACCTATACCAATAAAAATATTACGCATTTGCTTATTAATAAAACTTGATTTTCATTGACCTTTGAAACTTCTTCCCACAAGAAGTTGAAAGACTAGCCCAATCTTTACCACAAATGTTATTCACATATTTTAATGGATAAAGGTATGCTAGGTTAATATATGTGGCTGGAGTTGGACACAGAATAGTTCCAATTGTAAAAATGACTAAACAGAATACAAAAATCCTCATTTGCAGAACTATTTATCTTTAATTTTTCAAGTATAATACCTATTGGGATGCCATTCTTTACTATACAGTACTTGGCCCATAAGTCAGTTATCTCGCAATCTTCTCCAACAAGCACAATTGGCACTCCTCTGTCACCAACACCTATCATGCTTATGAAAGTTTTCATGGTTAACTTGTATTCCATTCCATAAACTGTTATGAACCGCCTATCCACGTTATATTATTTGACTAGCAATCCACATAAATCTTGCCTCAGTCAACTATATCTTAAATCCAACAAGCTTCTTAGACCAATTTCTCTCACAGCATTCTGTTGCTCAATAGATAGAGAAGATACAATGTTTGAGAACCATAAAACACTGCATCGAGATAGGTGATTACCTTATAAGAATTGTTCTCTATTATTGGAATCAATTCATTTAACAATCCACTGGCCCCTCTTGTGTTGATTTCAGCATTTTCATAATAACTATTAACAAATTCAGCTTTCTCTTTTTAGCTAAGTTTCAACCATTTGTCATGTATATACCTCTTAACCTACACTCAAAAAAAATATTCATTGACCAGTCATCAACAAAACTATCATTAACTAAGATGTAACACAAAAAAGTTGTCCACTAACCATTTCATCCACCTTTACTGTAGATAAAACTAATATCAATTCCTTATATGCCAACTAAAATTATTACATTATTAAACTCAAATTATTACAAACTGTATACAACAAAAACATCAACAATCAATTACTAACCTATAAGTAGTATGCGTACGAATACTTGCCTAACCTTAGAAATTCAAGCATCTTAGATTGAATATCAATGTCATCTATGAAATTGACCTTACGGTTAATCATTGTACCATGTACACAAAAAAATAAGTCTCCTCTCAATACGCACTAATAATGTTGTCTAACTCTCTTTGTGAATTCTAAATGCATAGAGATTATTAAATAAACCAACAATATGCACTAATAAGCTTACATGATAAAAGTTATAATTTATAACATCATATTCATAAAAAAAAAATAAAAATTCATGTATGCCCAACTATAATAGCAAAACTAAATACCAAGTTTGCTTATAACTTCATTCAGAAATGCAATATCAATATAGATAAATGGACAAAGACAAGCATGAACATAAATAAAGAATTAGAACAAGGAAAAACAATGATGCATTTATTTATTACATACTTTGATTATCAACACCGACCACATATTTATACATTTCATGAAAACAAGTCAAGTTCAAATGATAGTTTCATAAGCATGCTAACCTAGTAAACTAATATATTTCATTAAAATAAGTCAGATTCATATGAATCCAAGTTGGATTCATATGCTCATGCTTCAGATCTGGATGGTAATAATTAATTATATCCGTTAGCCATTGAAGTTATGGATTCAAAAAACAATGATTCTTGGGTATGATTTATGACGAAGTGATATGGAGTGATTGGCGATAGGCTAGAGTTAGTGCTCTTTGGGATGAATTTGAGCTTGCCTTTATTAATGCAGCAAAAGCATATGGACATAAAGAATTTAAAAAATAACTTGAAGGGTTGTGGATTCTCTACTCGGGTGTGGCTAATTACTTAGAGAATAATGTGGATACATGTAATTGGGCAAGGTCTGAGTTTGAAGGCAAAAGGTATAGCATACTCACCACCAATATCGAGGAGAGCGTGAATTCTTTCATAAGGGAACCGTGAAAATTTTATATTACTCGTATTGTTGATCACTTTAGAAAAACATTGCCGCAATGGTTATGATAAGAAAATTGTGGCTGAATCGATGAGTACTCAACTAACAACATGGGCAAACGAGATAGTCGGTGAAAGAAGAATTTTGGCCAAAAGAATAACCGTTCATCCTGTATCTCAGCATCAATTCCACGTTTTGGGTGGTGGTATAAACAAAGAGATAATTGACATACAAAATAATACTTGCTCCTGTATAGTATTCCAACTCGATCAACTTGTCTGTACGCATATAATTGCTATTTTTCTGACCATTCGAGTGAATTATATAAGTTTTTATTCTAATTATTACTCGAAAGAATCATTAGTCATGGCATATATACAACTAGTAGAGTCAGTTGGCAATATGGCAAATTGGGATATTCCAGTAGAAATTAAGGAAATTAAGGTTAACCTACCGTTCGAAGCAACACCACCTGGCTTTCATCGAGAACTCAGGATACTTTCTATCGGTGATGACGTAAATCGGAGGACTGTGAGATGTCGGCGATGCAGTGAACCATGTCATAACCACAAGAGATGTAGGAATTCGATTGCATCGAATCCAATCAAATTGTATTGTTCTAACTAATTATATATTTTCAACTATATTTTTTTGTGTGTTTAACAATTATATGTAATGAAGTATTTTATTTTGTGTATAATTGCATATTAACTTGTAAAATGCATCAAGAATTACTTATGTCTAAACATAACAGAATAACGAAAATTTACATCTATTAGAATATATTATATCCATATATCAACATTCGAAAGACTATAATAGTTTACAATCCAATATCGCCATTAAATATATCTACAATAATTTTCTTCCTAAAGTATTGCCCATGGATACTATCAAAATCAAGTCTACGCTTGAACATCAAATACATTGTAAACATCAACATAAAAGTCCTGCAATCACCATTTCCAGGCTCTTGTTGTGGCACATCTTTAGCAATTTTACTTTCTAAGAATTGACACTTTGCAGCTCAGGTCGGTTGTTGTAAAATCTAACTTCTTGAAGTCATTGAGAGAATATAACTTTAAGTAGCCTAAATTGACATAAGTATGTTTTGTCATCGTGAAGTACCACTAACGAGTCATAAATTTGTACCCTCTTCGAGCGAAGGTCTGCTTGGGCCAGCATCTAATAATCACCACCCAGATTCATAAGAATAAATATCTGCATAAAAAAATCATATATTTATCATATTTTATATGCCTAAACATCGTTAAAAAAAAATATAATCCATAAGATCGAGTAGCAATACGAACCACATCGATGTCCATAAACCGTTTTGATATTATATTTTCCTGCCCGTCAATGTAGCTGTTAAAGCTATTACTATATCATAATGAATAGACATCACAATCACCACTATTTCATAACTACTTAAAAAACACCTAGTACATATATTATATAAGGATTAACAAATTAACAAGACTTTGAGATATTATAAAATAGAAAATTATAATAAATCATTAATCAAATCGTAAACTTATTACCAAGAAAACCATGTTTGTATATGTGACTCACTGGGGTAAGGCATTTGGATACTGTTGTTGCTTCTCATTAATCAAACGGAAATATTCGTGAATATGCTGTGGATAAATAGAACTAAGTTAATTTATAATAGCATTTTGTACAGAAAGTAAGATAAACAATAGTTCAATATTTTGACCACTAATAACACTACCTTCGTCACCAAGTCACCCTATTAAAGCATTGTCCAAAAGTATTTTGAAGAATTTTTTAAACTGTTGGATAGGACAATCCACAGTAATCATCCCAGCAAACCACTTATCAAACTTCTTAGATAGTCCTGGATCTTCAAGGCCCCTCAGTAGATTTATATGCACACTGGTTCTTTTATCAATCTCATGGTCCATTATTTTGAGTAGGGGAAGAAGTCTAACGTTCTTAACTCTCTTAAAAAGAGAAATTAAGTAAGGACTACTAAAGAGATATGATATTTTGTACGAATGTCCAAACTTACTTACGCTAGGAGGCGCTTTCGTTAATATCTACATATTGTCATTACTTACATCTTCATAGAGATTATACAACAACATGGGAGTTTAATTATCATGGTTGCCAGCATCAATGTACGGACTATACTCATCCGGGACCTATCAATTCATCAATTATAGAATATTAAACTAATATCGTATTTTAAACTAAAAAAGCATAATTGTTGCTTATTAAACTTGCTTACCATATACGACCATCTAATTGAAGAATCACCATATGAGTGCTTGGAAGAACCATCATTAAATGAAGCCATAAATCTCACGGCAGCTTCTCTATATTGTTGTTGTTCTCTTCGCTCTGCCTGAAACTCCAACCTCAGTTCATGAATGGAACGCTCAATCTTGCCCATCTATTGAATGAAATAATCATAATTGAACGTTGTCCTCTCCTATTACCATGAAACAAAACAAAAATGAAAGAACACGGAAATCAAATATATGTTACAAAAAAAATGATCTTTTACAATAAAAATATAACCTCTGAATTCGGTACGTTGTCATAATCATATGTGGATTCGTAATGTTCTTCAGTAGGAAGCTCATCCTCAACAGGATTCTGTTGTACCGGTGTTGGGTTCATGGTATTGTGTTCCTCTTTTTTTCTCCTTGTAATTGGTGGCGCGTTGATTGAAGATTGATGCTATACAAAGTAACATTCAAAATGAGTAAATACCAAGGTAAAAAATCTTAAGTTTTGATTATCTTTTACATTATACTACAATGCATTAAGGGATACCCACATCATGGACCCAACTTGGGATACATGGCACGTAATCCTCCACACTCTTCCAATATTTTGACGTTTTTTCCTTTGCATCTAGATTGATAGTTTGCAAAATGTTTTCTTACTATAGAGAATACCACATTTTAAGTTGGTGTAATTATCTAGTATTTAGTAATATGAAAAGTAGTTATATACATATATTAACAATTATATATTACTTATAAGACGAAAGTTGTCATTCAGATATAAATACACCTCAGCAAAGTTTATCTTGGAATAGGCTTCCACTGTACGATCTGAGGAATCTTTTTTATAGTTTTCACAATCCATTCTGATGTCAGTCCTCCAATCGCCTCAAAAATCCATGCTTACATCAAGGAAAGATATAAAGTCATAAAACATGTCATTAAATATTCATTACTACAAAACAAAGTCATAAAAAAAATTTCTTCATATACGTGCACTCCAGACATAAAGCCATAAATATTATATTTTTCAACGTTATACTTCGGTTTGTCACTGCAAGCCTTCTTAAATTTCTTGACTTTTCCATTCAATGTATTGTCAAGATTGTCGTGTATCGTTTCCCATGACAAAAGACCCCATAGACGACTTTGAAAGTGATCAATCTCATCAACCTTGTTAAGCAACAAGAAATGAATTTGACAATGATCTTTTCTTCCATTGAGTATTTTGTTTGAAAAGTAAAACATAGTCATCTTTAGCGCATCTGTGTCATCCATATCCTCAAAGTCTAAGTTCATAAATCTTGTTTTGAGCTGTCCAAGATTAATCTTACAAAACAAACCACTGAAATACCTGTTAAGCAACTTGTGCATTATTTTTTTTTTTTAGTATGACAACTTTGCCATAGCAAAGTCTGGTAACAAGGCACTATTCTCTAACTTATAAGCATATCAAATTCTCACGAATTTAAAACCACATTTCATCTTTTGCATTACATTCTCCATGGAACACTTGCCGAAGCAACACATTGTGCACAATTACGCCATTGAAGAATACCTTCAGCATTCTAAGAAATGCCCAAATATGTCATCCTTAAATAGTTTTAATTGTCGTTTTGTTAATTTATATCGAATGACTTTTACAACTTTATCTAATTTACACATACTTGTGATACGTCCGGGGAAGAGATGGCCATAAGGTATTTTCATCATGCTTAGTTCATTCATTGGTTCAAGTGAATTGTGCTTTGCTATTTTCGAATTCACCATTTATCTGTTACAAAAAATAAAATTTAATTGTTATATTACACAATTATATGTCAATAAATCCACAATATTAACAACACAAAAAATTAAAAAAAAAAAACCCAATCATGTGGTGGGACAGGGTGTCGGTCACACACAGAGCGCGCTCTTGCACGAGCGACAGGAGCCCGTCGCGCGGGCTCGCAGGGGCTGCCTGGTGTGCAAGTACCTCCGACGTTAGCCTCGCATTGCATTTTTTTCCTTACCACTAAATTTACTCTTCATTAACTTGGTATACAAAAAACAATACACACAACTCAACAAATTCTCCATCACACTTTCATTGTACAAAAACTAAACATAAATTATATAAGTGGAATTTCATCAAGCACCAGTCATAGTTATAACTCATCATTCTAACTATATTTTTTTTATTATACCACTCTAAC
The DNA here is from genome assembly GCA_030449905.1 of Luvunga scandens. Classification (NCBI taxonomy): domain Eukaryota; kingdom Viridiplantae; phylum Streptophyta; class Magnoliopsida; order Sapindales; family Rutaceae; genus Luvunga; species Luvunga scandens. Next base: position 319,760 of record JASUUG010001122.1, on the reverse strand, counting down.
AACCTATAATCACCTACAATCCAAATCAAATTCACTTAAATCATTATGAAATGTTAATTTACTTACTTAGGGTTTGGACTTTTTTCAATTTCTTGGATCAGTTTCTAATTTGGATAGATTAAGGTAGATTCGAGTAAGTATTTTAGTTTGTCATGGCTGTTGCTTTGCCATCGCCGGTCGCCGAACGTCAGTCGTCGTTCTTCATTCACGAGCAATAATTTTGAGTGTGGCTAGATAGATCTTGGAGTGTGAAAATGTGGAGGGTAATATGGAAAAAAAATTATTTTGATTATTTATAATATGAAAATATTGAAGTGGTTAAATTTGAAAAAAAAAAAATTAGTTATTTTAGTAAATTTCCCTATATTTAAACCAGTCAAATCCAATTGCGTTTAATGCTTGACCCCTCGACACATGTTGCAACTAGTCGCCGCCCGTATGCTTTTTCCACATCAAGCATTAATTTGTCTAGCAGCTTTCTTTTGCAAATTACAATCATATCCGTCAAATCCAAATCCAACGGCACAAATAACAACTTATGCAATCCGTCCGATTCTCTGGATGTGGGAATCGAACGGTCCACATCTCTCGAACCGTGTCCGTAAAAGGAAGGTGTTCGCCTTTAAGTAATGGAACTGGAGAGGAGCGAAGTGTAAACGCTCATTCTCTCTCTAAAATTCGCTTCTCTCTCTCGGTTTCAAAGTTGAAGCTTCGTCATTTATCTAATAAGTCTTAACCTTCGGGTTCGATTCGGCCCAGTTCGTGTTACCCAAGCACTTCAAGTCTCTCACCAAGTTAGTTTTTAAAATTTCTCCGGCTCGGTTCGGTCCAGTTTGAGTATGCACTGAGTATTGATCTAGGGTTGTGTGATTGAGAGATTGTTGCAATTCCAGTTTCCAAGCTATTTTAATTATAAACTGAAGCTCGTAAGACCAAGAAATTCTGCTACTATGGAGAATTTTTTTGGCTCTGTCTGCAAGTAGTAGATGGTAATTGACTTGAGGTTTTGGGTAATTTCAAGATTTAATATTTTTTGTCTTGTACGCGTTCTTACATATAATTTAATGTTTTTTGTATCCGATCTCTTGCTATTTTATTGTTAGTGCTCAATTTTAAGTATCCAGATTGAGTTTTGGATCTTGAATTCTTATGTTCTTGAATCCCAGTTATTTTTTTTTTTTTGCAGTGAAACAGTATGTGTTCAATTGGGGTTTAATATTATCAAAGCTGGAAATTTAACATTTAGGACTATAGAAAATTAGAAATTTATCTGTAAAGTGAAATTTAATTGACCTAATTTTCATTTCGAACTGAATTTGTGAAAACATGAAAGAAAGGATGTGTCTTGAATTAGTGAATTTGTTGAACATAATGGTTAAGTTAAGTTTATTGAGTTAGTTGTGTTACTGGTCAGTAATTTGCCAGTTTTGGCTAATATAATTTTTAATGTTAACTGAAAATCGGAGGGAATAATGTCCTCCTATGATTAAAATGTGCAGAGTTTGGTTATTACTGGTTAGACCAACATTTGTTGTCCTCTTGATATCTGGACCTTAAGACAAAGTTCTGGCGAAGATGATGAGGAAGAATGATAGGTTCTCAGGGGGATATTACCGTAATAATGCTTTTGAGACCACTGGTGAATCAGAGGGGTCTGGTAGCTCAGGACGGATTGATGCTGAGATTACTGCTTCTGAAGATTCAAGTGCACCAACAAGAAAATGCATTAATTTAAATCCTGACAAATGGGATTCCTTTGGTGTACCCATACAAGTCCTTTCTCTTCCAAATCTGTCGCGGCCTGAAAGAAAAGATCTAGTGCGTAAATTGACAGCAGATCTGGAACATATAAGGATACTTCAAAAGAAAGTTGGAGTGCAGAGAACAAATGGGGTTACAGTGTCTTCTTCTAGTGATATTCTTAGTTGTAGCAATGGACCAAATGGACCTCAAGTACAGATCTCCCGAAAATCATCAGTGATGACTTGTGGACCAGGGAAGAAAGCAAATCCAGTGAGTAATAAGAGCCGCGCATGGAATCGGGGTACTTTAGGAAGGTTTGAGTCTGCAGAAAAGCCAACTTCAACAACAGGCACTGGAAATGTAAATTTGATGAAAGAGTGCAAAACATTGCTGAAACGATTAATGTCTCATCAGTATGGTTGGGTTTTCAACACCCCTGTTGACGTAGTTAAGATGAACATCCCAGATTATTATACTATTATTAAGCATCCAATGGATTTTGGAACAATTAAAGAGAAGATGGCATCAAATGCATATTCAAGCCCATTAGAATTTCTTGCTGATATAAGGCTTACATTTAGCAATGCAATGACTTATAATCCACCTGGGAATGATTTCCACGTCATGGCAGGTACTCTTCGTAAATTTTTTGAAGCAAGGTGGAAAGCTATTGAGAAAAAATTACTAGTAACCAAGCCCCAATCCCTTCCAGAAAAATCTGGCCCACGTGCTAATGTTGAAACAGCTAAGGCAATCCCTCCCGCAAAAAGGAAAAAAATTGAAATAATGTGTCAGGAAATTGTGCCGACACCTGTTAAACCGGTAATGACAGATCAAGAGAAGCACAACTTAGGAAGGGAACTGGAGTCTTTGTTGGCAGAAATGCCAGTTCATATCATTGATTTCCTGAGAGAACATAGTTCCAATGGAAGAGAAACTGGTGAGGACGAAATTGAGATTGATATTGATGATCTGAGTAATGATACTTTGTTGACATTGCGGAAGCTTTTAGATGACTATTTAGAAGAAAAGCAAAAGAACCAAGCAAATGCTGAACCTTGTGAAATAGAGGTAGACCACTTTGCTGACCACCCTAATTTTGAGTTTCAGTTTTCTCTTGCATCTGTCAAGGTATTACATGTTCGGTGTTTTCATCTGTTGCAGCTGTTGAATGAATCTGGACTAAGCAATTCATCCATGCAACAGGGCAAAGGTTATTTTCTAGTTCATTTGAAGTTTTAGGGTTGTATTCAGTATTGTTTTCCATTGCTGCTTTCATGCGGAAAAAGGAGAATGAAAAGCCATGTGGTTGGCAGCAATTTTAAAAGTAATCTTGAAAACAAGAGTAGAACATGTTTGATAGGAATATTTTAAAGAATTATCATTGGAAAAATTTTCATCAACTAAATATTAAGTGGTAGTTGATCATTTTTTATAATTTAATGAATTTGATTATTTTAATTTTAAGAATAAATTAGGTAATCTTCTTAATTTTACTTGTATCATGAAAAATGATAAACTATACGTATTTGATTTAATTAATATATAAAAACATAAATATTATAACGTATTAAAAAAAGGAAAGATTATTGTCAGGGAAATTGTTTTTTTAAGAAATAATAATAATAATAATAATAATAATAATAATAATAATAATAGAACTGTGCAGTTTGCTTGTACAACAAAAGATAGATGTCTATTCTTGCTTAAGCTTGTCTGGAGGGATGTTGCTGTTAAAGCTTGTAACATAGGGCCTTTGCTTATTTGCTTGAGTTATTGGCTGCTTGATTTTGGCTTCTTTTTTCTATTGGCTTCCTACTGTTGGCTTCCTTTAACTTGATCTTTGGCTTTCTTCTTTGTTTAGCTTCTTTACTGGCGTCTCTCTTATTGCCTTGCTTCACTTGAATTGATGATGAGTAGTTGAAGAAGTTATGTTTGAGTGGCTGTAGGCTTGGCTTCTTTTCTGATTTTTGACTTGTCAGCTTTGCTTTCTATACTTCTGTTTGCCTTGACTTCATTCTTTTGCTTACTAGCTTCTTTATAGCTTGCTTTTTCTTCTTCTCGTTACTTCTTGTTTGGTCTTATCCTTCCAATGGAAGAAGCCTTGTCCTCAATTATAATTCATTTTGATCAGTTTGAATGGAATCAGTGTGTGCTTGTTATATACAATACTCAAGTGATTGTAGAGATTTAGTGTTTTTACTTAAATATATTAAATCACATGTGTACTGAGCCAACCCACTTGGGCCTTTTAACTAAATATTTTTATCCTCCACATTTCTCCCCTTATTAAGTTGTCCTTTGACTTTTTGTCAAAGTGCAATTTGAACTTTATCTTGTCAATGTGTCAACATCCCTTGATGCTTTATAGCAGTTGCCAGATGTTCGATATTTGATTATTTCATATAAACACCTGCAAAAATATCTAATTTTTATCTTCAATAATTGTCTCCTTTTTTTTGTAGCTTTGGGTAAGTACATGTGAACAATAAGAAATCTTGGCCAGTATCAATCATGCTATGGAAGTCATGAAAGACTATGAAATTAATATAGTTTTATAATAACAATTTGTTCAAAAGATTCTTTTGCCTGAAGATTTTTTAGGGCTTTTTAATGTTTTTCAGGGATGGTGTGCCTGAATTTTTATTTTTCTTTTGGGGTGCCTGAGGATTTTGTCAGGACTTTTGTGCCTGAAGATTATATCAGGGCTTTCATGCCTGAAGATTATATCAAGGCTCTATAAATTATTTTTGATGGTGATGTTGTTATTATTATTGTTATTTTGAGATATGGTGGAAGAAAGTTGTTCATCTTGGAAAACAAGAAAACAAGAAAAAGTTATTTTCCTCTTTCCTTTGTTAAAAGTGTAATATGAATTTTATATTTCCAAATTCAAAGATGATCCACCGAACACAGATATGGTGTTTCATGAATCCAAAAACCAGAAAATGAGATTTGAAAACAATACTGAATGGACCCTTAGTGCTCAAGTTATTTAGTAGGATTTCTTTGTGACTTGTTTTTCCCATCTTGCATTTAGGCACTGACTTACCTGATGAGGATATTGATATCGGCGGAAATGAGCCTCCTGTCTCAAGCTACCCCCCTGTGGAGATTGAGAAGGATACAGCCATTAAAAGCAGTAAACATGCGAGCCCAGGCAGCTCCAGTGGTAAACTCTTTGTGGATACTACAATTTATCTTTTGTTTGATCTTTAATATTCTCTATCCACTTAAAGGCATGTAGGGACCTAGATCTTGAAGTTCTTTATTATTATTTGGTATTGGGATCAGAAGAATATGTAAAATTGATTTTGACTTTTGAGTACCAATGATGCTGATATATTATAACAAGCTGATGTGATTAGCAAATGGTCTGTATATACTTTTTAACTTCATTATTTATCCTCCTGTGTTGCCTATTTAGCTATTATAGTTGAACCTATAGGCTAAATCAATTGGTTCATTTGTTTGATTGTTTTCATATCAAGGTGATATCTGATAGTGATATCTGATATGTGTTGTTATCAACTAATCCTACTGTTTGTGCGTCACTGTACGCACATGCGCGTGCGCACACACACACACACACTATATTGTGAACCATCATTATAATATTGTTCTGAATTGAATTATTTATTGATTTCCCATTGTATCTTTTGTATGCTTCACAGGTTCAGAATCTAGTAGTTCTTCTGACAGTGAATCTGATGATGTTAAAGTGTCAAGTCCCATTAGCGCATCAAAGGTGTGTGCTCATTTGATCTAGCTGTCAAATCATAAATAAGTGGAATTATATGTTCCTCTTGCTTTGATTTTTTAAATTGACCACTGTGGTTTGCTGGATGCCGATCTTATTCACAATGGTTTTCAACCTTCATTCTATTTACCCAGTTTCTCTTTCAGGTGCCAAAAGTCTCGGGTCATAAAGATAAATTAGATGAAAAGACTGGCAGTGGTGATCCTCTTGATGTCAATCGTGAGTATTCTGTTATCAGATCTGTCCTTTTGGATTAGGTACCGGGAATTAAGAACTTTGTAGTGTACCTATATCAGTGATGAAAAAGAACTTACTGGCTGGAATTGGTTCTTTTGCTTCATGAATTCCCACTGGTTGTAGATGGCTATTATGTGCTTGCTCTACCTTTAGCATAATCTAAGCTGAAATGATTTACAGTTGAAGCTATAGTATTCCCCATCTTTGTGAGAATATATTTATCTGTGGTCCTTTCCAGAGTCTATGAGTGGATTGGATCAGCTTGAACATGCTTCCCAGCAGAAACCAAGTTCTGTAGAGTCAGATTTTCATCAAGATGGTAAGTTGACAAACTGATAGTTTATCTCCTATTTATTTGGAGCTGCATCACATGGTTCATCCCTGAAAAATCAGGGGAAAGTGCGCCAAATGAGAGGCAGGTTTCTCCTGACAAACTTTATCGAGCTGCCCTTTTGAAGAATCGATTTGCTGATACCATTTTAAAAGCAAGAGAAAAGACACTTTCTCAGGTTGGTTTCGATTTTCGCCTACTTGCAGAGTTGGTTTTATGTCTTTTTCATTTTGTGAGTGTTTTCAACTCAATGTGATCTGGTGCAATTTGATTTGGCTGATATCAGGGTGACAATGGGGATCCTGAAAAACTTCGTCGGGAGAGAGAGGAACTTGAACTGCAGAAACGGAAAGGTCTGACCTTTACTATTAACCTTGTGTATGTTAATTTTCCGTGAATTTCTGAATTACGTAAGAGTAGTTTTTCCCCACCTTTTTCTTCCCGAAGGTTTTAGTAGTGCATCTTTAACTAATGGTTTTTGCTTTTATTTTTCCTGTGCAGAAAAAGCACGATTACAAGCAGAAGCCAAGGCTGCTGAAGAAGCTCGAAGACAAGCTGAAGCAGATGCTGCAGTTGAGGCTAGACGAAAGAGGGAGGTTGAAAGAGAGGCTGCACGGCAGGCATTGCTGAAGGTAAACAGTGGACAAATGGGTTCTCACCTATTCCTCCCACTGGTCTTGTTTTGGTTTTCAACAGAACATTTTTCTGGTGTTTGTGCAGATGGAAAAGACTGTTGAAATCAATGAGAATTCTCGTTTCCTCGAAGACTTAGAAATGCTTAGGACTGCCCCTGCCGAACAATTACCAAGCTCTGTCGATGAGACAAGCCCAGACCACTCTCAGGATGGCTTGGGTAGTTTCAAGTTTGGAGGTAGTAACCCGTTGGAACAACTAGGTTTATACATGAAAGAGGACGATGAGGAGGAAGATGCTGAACCGCCAAGTGTTCCAAATCCTCTAATTGATATAGAGGAAGGAGAGATTGACTAGTTCTATGCTTATGTAACATTGCACAAGTCAAAAAGGAGTTACACCACAGTACTTAATCAAAAAGGAAAAATAAAAATGCTAAAAAGAAACAGAGCTAGAGACCTTGCTCGGGCATTCCTCAGTTCCGTTCCATAGCTTTTCCAAAGGGGACCGGGAAGCATGGGACTGCTGAAAGGTTAGGAAATTACATATACCCAAGCAAAAGCAGGAGAAGCATATGACAATCAATTTTGGGTTATTTTATTCGCTTGAGCCTCAGCGTTAGATGTGGCCTAACGTGTGAGGGGCAGGCTGGATCAGTAAGGTAAAGCGTTCTCAATCATTATGTGTAGCAAGAACGCGGGCCACAACTGTGCTTTGAGCGAATTATATGCAATGCCGATGTTGTGAAAAGACACTGTACATGAAAATGTGACTAGGAGTTGCGAGTCTAGTGAAGCTTAATTTTAGTACATATATTATCATCCATCAGAATGCACCGTTTAAAATTAAATTGTAGAAACAAATTACCACTCTAGATTGCAGCACCCAGGAGCTTAATTTCCGAACTATGGCGACTCATAGGCGACAACGCAAAGATTTTACTAGCTAAGCTTCACCAATGCAAAGGAAATTGTACAGCGTCTTGCATTCTGGAGGCGCCTCCTCAGCCTTCGACTTCTTTTTAGGCTTGCCTTCATCTTCATCATCACCCATACGATCAATTTTTTCCCCCTGAAAATCGTGAAACAGCATGGCGGACAATCTTGTCTTTAATTGTTAATCCAAAACAGTTGTTTTTCAAAGCCCTTTAGCTAAGCGCGAAGCCAGGAATTTTTATTAAGCCGGGCTAATTTATGAAATTTATTTTATATATTTGTGTGAATGTGCAGGGGAGTAAAGAAAAAACACATATATTGAGCGATGCAGCATAAAACTCTTAATGTAATACATATACTCAATAAAATAAAAGACAACTGTGTGACAAGTTTATAATATATATTATTAAGACTATAGTATAAAACATTATTTATGGAATTATCTTTTATTTTATTGATAGAGGAGGTGATATATTTAAATAATTTGATGTAATAAAAAAAATACAGTAAAATATTTGTATGGTGGCACTTTAAGCAGGAATAACCTTCATAGTGTATATATATATATATATATTCTTAATTTATGCCAATTATGGGTAAGAACAAACTCCACATCATAATAAATTATAATTTTTTAAAATCTTGTCTTAAAGAAATTGCTTTCGTATAGTAATAATTATTTAGATATTGTAAAAATTATAGAGTAATGATAGATTTACAAACTCTCGTATAAACTAATGTGGCTTATATTCATTAGTTGGATTAAAATACAAAATAATAAAAATAAAACACGTAGGCCAATAGCTATTTAATCAAAGAAATTGAATTTTGTTTTGTACAAGAGTTTGTCGTGCTATCTTATATATATATATATATATATATATATATATATATATTACATTAAAGGTTTAAGATGGAATAAAGAATTTTTTTGAAAATTATTTAAGATAGTGATTTATTCCCTAGCATTGTTACTATATCTTTAAACTTGCAAAAACATAAATTATTTACTAGAATAGATACCTTATTGTTGAAGTCAAAATATTTATAACTTATCCACTAATTAATTATTAATGAGAGTGCATATTTTACATTTATAATAGTTGCACTAAGGTTAATTAAGTCAAAACAAATTTTCGTCACTGTATTTCTATTAAGTTATAACTTCCTCATAGTAATAAATTAGTTTGGTTCTAATATTATAACTATAAATAGGTTTTCCCATAGAAAATGTAATTGCAAAGGAAATGAGCCATTCAATTATGAAAATATTCTTAATTGATACTATAAGTCATTTTGTAACTTTCCAATATCTAGTGACAATTTTATAACATTAACATGCTTTGCTTTCAATTAGACTAAATATATATACATATTGTAATAAGCTAAAGTAGTAATAAATTTTAGTCTCTCAACTATTTCAATTTACTAAATAAATATATAGTTTAGTCATTTTATAAATTAAGTCTCTAACTTTAATTTAAGAAAAACATAAAAGGATTGAATGATTGGGATCCTCTCAATGACCTCATTTTCTCTGGAAAAATTTTCATTCATGTGATTAGTAATTAATAAATTAAAAATAAAAATAGTTAAACCTTAAACAAATACTATTATTAAAAGATAGGTGGTACAAAATCTTTAAAAAATCAAAGAGCTCAGATAAAAAAAAAAGGATCCTAATCAAAAAATGAATCGGGGACATACATGAAAATAAAATAAAACCTAATTACTATATATGAGAATAAAAAAATCAAGGGGCACTAATGAATTTTTTCAAGGTCCGGCCAATGTCTTTAGCATTATCTTTATCAATGATGGCTTAGGGACTTACAATTTCAATAATTGGCTCTGGCTGAGCATTCTCTGGTATCCGCGAAATGACCCTATAGCTTTCACAAGAATTGGCTCAGGATCATGGTCAGGCAGGCTTTCCTCAATGATGATGTGATAAGTCGTCTTTCATTCAGGTCCTGGTTGTTCGTTGGATGGTGATTAAGAACTCTGATTAAAAGTAGCTTCAGATTTAAGAAGAATTAATTACATGATCATCATACATGCATTACCAGACCTTGAACCTTAGCCATCCTGATCGCTTGGTACTTCCATGTACACTAGCCAACTTCTAAGGTTCAAGGTCTGGTGATGCATGTATGATAATCATGTAATTAATTTTGTGCACAGCCTTGTTTGAGTTATAAGAACTCTGTACCAACTCGTAGATCCGAATTATTCTGAATGTCTTTTTTTGTAGGGTAGATGGTAGTATTTCATTTAGTCTTGATTATTTTAAAGTATTTGACTTATAATGATTTAATAAAAAAATTTATTTTTAAAACAATTTATTGTATAAGTTTTTAATATTTAAAGTTTTGTTATAAATAATTTTAAATAATAATTTTACTTTAACAAAATATTGTAATAAAATAAAACAATTCATTATTACTAAATAATTAAGAATGGACAAATAACTCAATCCAATCCAAAAAAACATTGAGTTTGGATTAGATTGGATTGGAATATTAACCTAATCAATCGAATAACATTTAGGAAACCAATCAAATCATGATCGGATAGGTGTTTCAGATTGATAAAAATAATTAAAAAATAAAAAACAAAATGGAATAACTACACACGCACGGCACAGAGCCACACACAAACACATGTACACAGCCACAGATCCTGTCTTCTCAGTTCTTACTGTCTTCAAGACTCACAGCCCTCACCCTCACATTCACGACTTCACGGTTTCACACACGCACACACACAGCAAAAGCCAAAAGCAAAGCGGCAGTCGGCAGCAAACGCAGAGCAGACAAGGACGAAGTGTACCCCGCACACGCAGCCGCCGAACTCGTGACCAGAGCTGGTGCTTTGCTACCCGCGACCGGATCTACTGCTGCCGGATCTGCTACTCCAGCATTCACTAAGTTGCTCCCAGACGCGGCAACTTGAATTTTTGGCATATAGTAATAATATATTCTATATTATATGATAATTGTTAATTGTTAAGTATATGTATTGTCAAATGTCAATAATAAAATCAGGAAAATTCATGTATTGAAAATTTTAGAGCTTGATTGATTAAATCTGTGGAAGCTTAAATCAAAAGTATGAATTGTTTTTTTTAATGAATAAATTAGGTAGATTAAAAATTAAAATTAAGTATTCTAGTACATTTGATATGTGTAGTTGTTTCGCTCAACTCAAATTGACTTGAACTCAACTCGCTTATTTGATTTGATTCGAATTGATATGAATGTATTCGAATCGGCTTACAATTTTAAGTTGAGTTTGGATGAATTTTTTTTCAATCTAAAATCTTATTGGGTTTGGATCAGCCCGATCCAAACCCGAAAATATCCAGTCCTACTTATAACAGTCTTTTGCATCACCAAGTCCCAATAATGTCAAAAAGCTATCGGATATGTGCTTCTCTTACCTTAGCACAGTCTAAACTGAAATGATTTTATGGTAGACCCTGTAGTATTATTACATTAGGAATCAATTAGAGATGTAAGTTGCATCTCTGTGTTTTATTTTAAAAATATGCAACAATGTAAATTAAAATCAAAACAAGTTCACCAAATTATTACTACTAAGTCGATACCTTCTTTGCGGATCGTATATATTACATTGACCAATTCCTTGGCTCTTATTTCAACAAAGGTTGGAGATCCATTATCAGACTAAGTGAAGCTGACTCAATGATTAACATTTCTTGTTATAGAAGAAAGAAAATTAGATTAAATGAAGAAAAAGTAGCTCTGCTCACAAAATTCAACCTCCCTCTTGTTTGATTTTATGTAAAGGTGGATAAATCTACCGTAATTGTTGTCCATCTTCTGTATCCAAATTCATCACGGTGGTTATGAATTTTTTTTCCTTTTGCTCTCATTTTGCAAATGATGTATTGAAACACAATTAATTTGGAATAACAAACTTCTCTCATTGGTGGAACGGCATAAAATTGTTAATTTGTTACCAATATAATATGACGGAGTCCAGGAGGCACTCTGCAAGAATTGAAATCTATTACGTGCACAGGATTTGTCGAGATATAAATATATTTTATGTAGTGTAACGAAGTATTTAGGTCATCTTAATCACAATGACATGAAAAAATGTGCAAATCTAACGGATTGTCAAGAAAAGAAAAAAAAATCTCAGTTAAATATCTACATGCACATGTGGGTGTGAGACTACATGAGAAAATAATTTAATTTTTAAGCCTTAATAAATTTATGACACAATAAAGTAAAAGAAAAAGCTTAATAATGATGAAAATGATGAGAGTGTACTTTTGCTTAAAATCAATCAATCGTAGAGATAGAGAGAGGGAGAGAGCTCTCTGTCTTCGGAGCTCTCGACTCCTCGGGAACTACGATTCTTGTCCAGCTTTACATTTAATGAATCTTGCCTTCCACTTTCACCCACTAATCGCCCACCAACTCTCTCGACTGACTCTTTAAAAGCAAAACCCTAACAATAATAATAATAATAACAGTAATAACAATAACTCGACAGTTACAGTTACAGTCACAATGGAACCCCAGTTCTTTATCTTCTTCTTATTAATGTTCTTCACAATTTACCTCATCGCTTACTTCGTCGTATTCCGAAACTGGAGCCCCAAGATCCGACCCGAAGCGTCCAGCTGCCTAATCTCCATCTTCCACGGGACCCCCGCGGTCGTCTTGGCCACCTACGCTCTGCTCTCCAACAAATCCCGCGGCTTCTCCTCGCCTAACACCCCTCTCGAGAATCTCGTCCTCGACTTCAGCATCGCCTACTTCGTCGCCGATCTCCTCCACTACCTCGTCTTCTTCCCCGGCGACGTTCTTTTCATCGCCCACCACCTCGCCACCCTCTTCGTCTTCCTCACCTGCAGGTACCTCGTCTCACACGGCGCCTACGCCTTGCTCTCCCTCCTCATCCTCGCCGAAGTCACCAGCGCCTTCCAGAACGCCTGGACCCTCGCCTGCGCCAGGAGCCACGACTCCGAGTTCGCCGGTAAAGTTTATCACATACTCTCGCCTCCCTTTTATGCGTTTTACAGTGTCGTTAGGGGCGTTCTGGGCCCCATGTTTGTGTATGAGATGTGCATGTTTTATATGAGTGGGGCCGCTGACCCTGTGATTCCCAAATGGGTTTGGATTTCCTGGTTGATTGTGGTGGCCTCGGCTATCTCTGTTAGCATTTTGTGGGTTTCTAATTTGTGGGTTCAGTTTTTTAGAGAAAGGAGAGGTCTTTATTATAAGAAAGTTACATAAATATATGTATATGTATTTTTCTACTCATGATTTGTCAATTTGGTTTCTATCTTGATATACTTTGCCAATTTAGTAGTATCTTTGTCAGACGGGTGTTTTTGTTTTTATCTGTTTTCTTTTTGTACCGTTGTTACTGGTGCATGCACAATTGTAATTCTTGGGAAATTTTATTTCTTTTTTTTTTATTATTATTTCAATCAAGGAAAATGACTCTTAATGTGTTCTGGTTCTTTGTGTCACCGTTACTTGTAGCCAGTCAGGCCTTAGGTAGTATCTGCCTTGGTGCCTCCCTTAGTTGATCATCCCTCGGCCATTGTAGTGTGTTTGATTTGATTTGATTTGGGCGTTCATGCCGATTATATATTCCATCGCATCTTCGATTGGCCAACTATGGAATCATGCGAAGGGAGTAAACAAATGTGCCTCAACTGATGGTGTTTTATATAATACAACTTATGTAGTCTATTTTCAATCTGCTTAGAACAGCCAGCCCTTTTGGTATAATTTATGAACTGGCTGAACTGGCCCACAATTTCTAGTTCCACAAATTTGGTATCGCAGTTGGGTCTGTTTGTTCTTCTTTCATAGCTTGTAAGTGAGTCTCCAATGCCAACACCCAGCTGCGCCATAGTGGCAGGCTTATTGAAATTTTCAGCTTCTTTTACTTACATACTCTTAGCAGAAAAAACGTAGGTGAATATTAGATTTCCTCACGTTTTGGGGGAATTGATTACATGGTGGGAATAGTTGGCCTGGTGAAGGTTAATAACACCAGTAGCCGGCTCATAGAATTATTTTGGTTTTGTAACGGTGAATCAGCTTTAGCGTATCCCTCTGCATGTTAGAGGTACATTGTTGAAGACTTGGTCGATTTGTGAAGATTAGCTCAGCGGTAAAAGAAATTTTATACGACCAATTTTTTTCTTTCTTTTTTTTTTGGATGTCTACTATATGACAGGTTCTTCTTCTCTTATTCATTCTGAATGAAGTCCCAGTTTGATCAGTTTTGAGGTTGATTAATGGTTCCAATAGTATTCTCTTTCATTGTTCTGTAGGAATAGGGAATGGTTTCGTGCAATGGTGTTCTTTGCCAATAATACTTGATACTGGAACAGTCTCCTAAACACTAAGATCTCGTTTTACAACCAAAAATTGAATCAACGAACACAATACATTAGTTTAACAATAAATCAGCAGTTCACATAAAAACAGAGATGACATATGCCACTTGCATCTTAGCCTTCAAGGGATTTTTGGCTGAGTGCCTTTTTTGACGCTCGGATAAAACTAATATGATATGGGGGCACTGACATTGAAAAGCTTGAAAGAAGTTTGTAATACAGTCATGCAGTTAAATGGGCATGCATAATAGTCTTCAGAAGATGTTCTATTTTTCAGATTCCTGTTCTGCAGATGAGCAATTTAATCAAAAATTGAGACATCCTATTGTTATCAAGATAATTTCTGCTGGAATTATGATTGACATTGGTCTCTTGCAGCATTCGGCACTAGCATTGGCATTATATTAATCATTTTATTTCACAAATGTAAACTTACACACTAGTTCAACACATGCATGCTTGAACCATACATAAAAGTACACTGGAGAAAGGACAACCACGTTAAGAGTAGAACTTGTAGTGCTTGGCATTTTTGATGATATTCCTTAAGCCTCCAATAGGCGATAGAATCATCAACAGGAGACCGAGTATGATGCAGATCTGAAATCAAGAAGCAAAACCAGGTTAGTGTAATGTCTTTTAAAGCACACGCAGATACAGTGAGTGAGATCATTTGATTTGGTTAATTAATATTCGAAATGAAACATACCCAGTTTGTACACCAAGATAAGCTGAACTTCTTGGGTTTGTAGATGGCAAGCCACATGATGCAAGGTAGCTGAAAAGTGTTAAAAGAGAGAGATCAGTATTTGCCATGATAGTAATTCTACTGAACCACAATTTTTTAAGAACAGTGTATTGATTCATCTAGGGAGGCAAGAGATTTTGACTTACAAAATATGTTGTTGGGGCAAAAGCAAATCCTCCAAAGAATCCAAGAAGACCACCAAAGAAGGGAAATGTTATCGCTACAAACATAGTGAAAGCTGAAAGAAAGAGATCATTTCTGAAGAAAACAAAATGTGAGATAATTAACACAATAACATGATGAAGACAGGGATTTACATACCAACATATAAATTGCGGGTGATGAAGCGAAGCAATCCACTGGGTTTGAAACGCAACTTGGTTACCAATACAGTTTCTATCATGTCAAAAACTGGCATAGCATACAGCTGCAGAGACAGAAAAAGCTCACTGAATTCAATAAAACCTTATGGTCATCAGTGAGCAGAAAACAAAGACTCAAACAAACCTAACCTGATAGCTGCCGATAACATGGACGACGACAAACATGTTTGCAGTCACAATAAGCCATGTAGGCTTCTCTAGTGAAATGAGGATGTTGTCTTCAACAATATTGCCAAACACATAATAACCAACAAGTGCAACTGGGAAGTAGCAAAGTGCCACAACTATATAGGCAATGACAACTCCCCTCCACATTGGTCCCTTGGATGGCTTCTCTGGTGTAGAAGGAATTGTTGCTTGAATCTCCAGGACTACGTTGTGGCCGGCATAGGCGAAAGCTACATCTCCTAAGGCAGTGAAGAAGTCAAAGACTGTCCCTGACGTCGTTGTGGCTTCGTAGCCGTATTCCACGTTTGGCTGCTTTCCCTTGTGGACAGAAGCCGACCAAGCTATGGTAGAATAACTGCATGATAACCATGATATCATTTGAAATTCAAAATTTAAAGCTGTTAGAGCTTAAATACTATTGTTAGTACGGCCTTAAGTAACATTCCACTGGCTTGTGAAAGTAGCATATAAACAGCATACCTTAGAGACATGACCGCTGCAGCCAAAGAAACACCAGAGATGGAGTTAAAGTTAGGGAGGTGAGCAAGAACGAAGTGAACAGACGCGAATATCATGATGAAGTAGGTTGTTTTAATCTGCTTGCGGCCTTTGCAGACTAAATCATGAACCTTCTGCAGAGATTTTCCACCAGTAACCATATAGACAATGTCCACGCCAACTTCACAGATGAGCTGTTGAGGCACCACTATATAAAGGCCAAGCTTTTCACCAAAGGCATACTGACCGAGCTCATGATATCGATCAAACCGTTTTCCAGCAACCATTTCATGCATCTCAACCATCTGCCATAGAGTGTATAAAGTGATTGTCCATGATAAAATCAGAATCACAACACCAGGGCCCCTGGAATTTAATACAGAAAACTTCGTTCAAAAAATCGGCAAATAGAAATCCTAACACTTTTGTGTAATTGCGCTTGGACTTTGGACCCTGTAAAACTAACATATGCAGGAACTGTTGCATTAGTAAATAAAATTTACTGGGGGAATTTATTATTGATGATGATCACATATTCTGTTAGGCCGACGGATAATTTTATTTTCAATTTTTTTTTTCTCTCACAAGCATGATATTTAAGAGCTAAGGCTTGATCCTCTTGCGCTGAACGTACCATCCAAGGCTTGACATGGCATAAGGGAGACTGAGGACACCGGCTCCAACCATGGCAGTAACATTGTGGAAAGCTGCGTACCACCATTTTGCATTCCTCGAAGAAGTGATAGGAAGCCAATCATCAATCGCCTTCTGCTTCTTCAGTTTCTCATCTATCTGAAAATGCTAATAAATATCACACGTCAGTCAAGTTAATGACTAACAATTTCTCAGAAATTAGCTTAAAGACAATCACTAACCGGCATGACATCACTAGTACTTTTGCAATTTTGGAACAAATGTAAAGTGTTTCAATGTTTTGTCCAAAAGGATTATCAAACATATGCCTGTGGGCGTGTCGCGAGGGAAGAAAGAGGGACTTACATCGTGGGGGACATACTCTTTTTGCTCACCAGTTTGAACTTGATCACCCATAATTCTGTCTTTTGAAAATTTCGCGACACAGGTGAATTGAAGCCTATAAAAATGTTGAAGAAGATAACACACGCAAGCAATATAAACTAGGAAACATCGAAGTTGTCAATGAGATTTCCGTTCTCATGCACAAGACAAAAACAAATAATTGACAAAATCCATATAATAATTCCCACTTGTAAGTTCTGTTTGTCAGCACTATGCCAATGGCATTCAGGTTGAACTTGCTTGAGGCTGAATATATTCTTTAATTTGCAATTACCGTGAAATAGGCCGAATGCAGGCCTTGAAACGGTGAAATAGTTTAGTCCCACATTTAACTACGGGCATAGTTATTGGTTGAGAACTGTGGCCGGCCTTTGCGACAGTCAAAATTGTGTGTAAATTCCTTTATAGTTACGTCACCTCTACTTGATTCCTCTATATATTTCCAGACTGCCCATCTATCTGATTAGTGATGAAACAATGCTCGACTGTAATGAGTTTAAAGAAGAGTACGCTGATGACATAAAAGTGATATAGTAATTGAATTGGTCATTCGTTATATTTCATATTTTCTTGCAGTTAACAGCTTAAAATAGTATCTTCCGACTATATACCATGCTGTAAACATGAAGGAGCACTGCTGACTAATGTCATCATAGTCGCAGCCATCAGATTGTGAGGTATCAAAGCATGTATCATTTCTTTTCTCACTTGATCTTACTATTAATTTACAATTAGACGATTCATTTCCATTTCTACTATGTCTCTAGGAAGAGATAGGAAGAGGTATCCTGGCCTTACAGGATTTTGCTACAGCAGTCAAGTGAAGATGCTAATGCACTCTGCACATCTACTTTTTGGTGAGCAACAAAAATTTTGCTCATCCTTCCCCGGATTTTACATGATGTTTTTAGTTATTTGATTTTTCCTGGACACAAAATTTTGCTGCCTCGCCGTCAACTTGGTTTACTTTTTGTCCTGACAATGTCCTTCAAATGTTTATTTAATTCCAACAGAAGAAATGAGATTAGGATGTACATAGAGCAGATTGGCATCCGAAATGCATGTCGAGTAGGGGAAAATGAAACAGTCACAATGAACATTAAAAGACAGGGAGAACAGAAATTCAGCACTTTCTTTAACCAATAAAATCATTAATGTACACCCTCTGGTATATGCAAGCACAACCTTTCTTTTTATTTTGTGTATTTCAAAAAAAGGAAGAAAAAAGGAAAAGGAAATAAATAAAGGCCTATAGGAAATTCCATTTTCCTTGGTTCTGTGGCAACAATCCCAAACTTCCACAGGCAAGCAGCAAGCCAGTACTCCATAGACAACATATCTGAGTCCGACTATACTTACTAGAATCCTATCTGGATGTTAGTCTTGCCTGCATCATCTGCATGTTTTGCCTGCATCATTATCAATTCACGCTCCACAATCACCCACTTTCTCTAGTATTGTGGGTACACTGCCTAAGAGTAGAACTTGTATTCCTTGGCTTGAAGAATGATTTGTCTGAGTCCTCCAATAGGTGATAAGATCATCAAACATAAGCCAAGTACAATGCAGATCTGAAAACCAACGAAGTCATGTGAGATCAACTGATCTTATATACTAGAATTAAACGAAGAAACACTAGAGGTTATGAGGATAATCACTTAGACTTACCCAGTTAGTACACCAAGATAAGCTGTACTTCCTTGGCTTGTAGATGGCTAGCCACATGATGCATGGCAGCTGAAAATTAATTAAAACAAAACTTTAAAGACGGAGACTTGGTGTAATATATCTCAGTTGTTGAACAGTGCCCAAAAAAGAGGGGAAAAAGTTTTTGAACTCTGTAGAGAGAGAATAGGGCTTACAAAATATGTTGTTGGCGCAAAAGCAAATCCTCCAAAAAAACCAAGTAAACCTCCAAAGAAAGGAAAAGTAATGGCAACGAACATTGTGGATGCTGCAATGAATAAATGATACATTAAATTCATTCATAACAGATTTCACATAGAAATATCAAAATCTTGTTTTAATAAAAGCATGACAGTGTAAAGGGGAGTGAGTGTTACCAACATAAAGATTGCGTACAACAAAGCGAAGCAATCTGGTGGGACTGAAATTCAATTTCTTCACCAATAAAGTTTCAATCATGTCAAACACAGGCATTGCATAAATCTGCATTAATGCAAATAAATGAGAACCGATAAGTAACCTGTGATAATAATCAATCTGAGATACTTTATTAACTGAAAAACAAGAAAGCTTCAGAAAATTCGATTCGTACCTGATAGCTTCCAATAACATGAACAACAACGAACAAGTTAGCCATTACAATAAGCCATGTTGGTTTTTCCAAGGAAATGAGGATGTTATCTTCAACTTTGTTGCCAAACATCCAATATCCAATTAGTGCAACAGGGAAGTAGCACAAAGCAACGACTATATAGGCAACAACAACTCCTCTCCACATAGGCCTTTTGGATGGCTTCTCAGGTGTAGATGGGATTGTTGCTTGAATCTCCAAGACAACATTGTGCCCGGCATATGCAAAAGCCACATCACCCAAGGCGCTAAAGAAGTTAAAGACTGTTCCTGCCGCAGTCTTAGCTTTGTATCCATACGCCACATCTGGCTGAACACCCTTGCGGACCGAAGCTGACCAAGCAATTGTAGAGTAACTGTATATATACAACATAAAAATCAAAGTTTCTGTTAGAAACTCAAACTCTTTTGTTAACAAGTGGAATGGCAAGTAAAATCCAACAGCGAGCAATTGTACCTCAAGGACATGACTGCAGCTGCCAAAGAGACACCAGCAATGGAATTGAAGTTGGGCAGATGGGAGAGTACAAAGTGAACAGAGGCAAAGATCATGATGAAGTAACTAAGTTTTATTTCTTTGCAGGGTTCATTGCATAAAAGATCATGGACCTTCTGCAGTGATTTGCCTCCGGTAACCATGTAGACAACGCACACACTGACTTCAACAATAAGCTGTTGTGGCACCACGATATAGAGGCCAAGTTTTTCACCAAAAGCATACTGCCCCAGTTCATGGTATCTGTCAAACCGTTTTCCCGGAACCATCTCGTGCATCTCAACCATTTGCCACAAGGTGTACAGAGTGATGATCCATGACAATATCAGTATGGCAACACCAGGACCCCTGAGATGAAAGAACAAGCAAAGTTATATTAATTCACAGATACTGATAAATAAATATAGTTGCTTCAGCTGTATGAGTTGAACATAAACATACCATCCAAGCTGAGCCATGGCATAAGGGAGACTGAGGACACCAGCTCCAACCATGGCAGTAACATTGTGAAAAGCTGAGTACCACCATTTTGCATTCCTTGAGGAAGTAATTGGAAGCCAGTCATCAATTGCTTTCTGCTTTGCTGATAGTTCAGCACTCTGCAATTTACATCATGATCATAACAAAAATTTTTTTATTAGCTCAGAAAGAAAAATGCATTACCAATTCAGTTATTTTGCACTTTATATTTTAAAATTTAATAATAGAACATGCCTTTATTAAAACTTAGAGAGAAAGTCATGATGTTTCTTCATAATCTAGATTCATACGAAGTAAATGCATCAAGTTTATTAATTTAGAATCAAATTTAACCTGAATTTCCATGTGTCCATTAGAGATAGATAATCTAATTATTTTTTTTTATTTTTTAAACACCCATATATAGACAGTGTCCAATTAAGGAATCTTGACCATATTAAAGTTTGGGATAAGTTAAAAGACAAAAAAGATCAAAAAGTTCAGATTTCAATATATTACTGAATTTTTTTTTTTATCTTTAAGCTTGCCCCTCAATTTAATATAGTGAGCAATTCCTGATTAGAGTATTTCTATACATAAATATAAAACAACTCTTATTATATCTATTCATAGCCAATTAATTTCATAAATAAAAGCAAATGATCAGAGAACAATTTTCAAAAAAAATATATATTTGATCGGAGAATAATTTTCAAAAGTTGCTAGTTAATTAGAGATAAGCGTTTTGAGTCAAAATATAGAAATTGCCAGACTTATATGTCACATGCAAGATGGTGCATATTGCCCTAGACTTCAGATACATAAATAAAAGCAAATGGGAATCCATATCGAGTGGCACAAACGTAATCTTCAGATTTAAATATTAATAAATGAAAACGTAAAAAACAAAATTAAATATATACAAATAAATACATCAGTTTTAAAAGTTTTTTAAAATTAAAAATCAGCCAATTGGTTTGTTGGTCGTAGATTCAAAGTAACACAAAAGACAAAAGCTCCTTTTTTTCCTCCGGTCAACAGGATTTAAGGCTGGCCTATCAAAACGATTGAAGTTTGGCTAGAACAGTGTTGAAAAATTGGTGCCGTAAGAAAAAGGCTAACTTTTTATTTTTTAAATTGCTCATACAAAAGTAATATGAAAAGGGCTCAATTCAATCTTGTGAAGTAATTAAATAATATATATAAGATTTATTTTTATTTTTTTCAAAAGGAATAATGGTATTATTAAACCAAAAATAAAAAATAAAAGAGAAAACAGGAACAAGAGACCAAATTTTACACGCACAATAATTTAATTGACAAGTTTTAAGATCATGCGGCTAATGAATGGAAACAACACAGTTCATGAATCATGACAGAAATTTAAAACACCCCAGAATTTTTTTTTTCTTTTTGAAAAAGCAAACAAAAGCAAAAATAAAAGTTAAGGAAGACAGAGCTCCAAAAGTTTTGGAAAAGTGGTGCCGAGCAGAATCAAAATCTACAGAAGTAAAAAGACAAAAGAAAGAGAGAGAGATACTGACGGTGGCACGGTTGTAATTCTGATCAGTTGTTGCTGGCCCTTGAGTCCCCATGATTTTTTCTTTCTTTCTTTCTTTCTCTGTCTTTCAAATTTTGTACGGCAAAAAAGAGTTAAAATTTGCGGAGAAGAAAGAAGGCGAAAGGGGAGACGAAGCGAATGCAGTTAACACAGTTGATGAAGGAACTCAGTAATTGGGGGTCTGTATTTAAAGACTTGTGCAGAGGGCTGAGAAGCCGGACATGTGACGTTTTTTAAGTTGAGTGTTGACTTCGGTAAGTTCTTTGAAACTAAGGCCCCGATCGAGGACTTTCACGTAAATTTCAATACCAATTGTAATATTCTTAGACTTTCTTACTCGGACAAATATTATTAATTACCTAAATAGTTTGTATTACCTAAATAGTTTGTAATAAGAGTTCGTGTACATTATGGTTTGCCTTTGATATTCTAAAGATATCGTTGTACCCTATAGTTTGATATCATCAGATAATCAAAAAACCAACAGAAATTCGAATGCATTACCCTATCACAATCTAACGTATGCAGTATATGATAAAAATAAAATTTGTCCATTTTCTCTTTATTGATTGTGTGAGCTGGAGCCTGGAAAATTCCATGAAACCATCGAATCATCTAATTTAATATTATTATGGTGAAATATATACCCACAAAAGCTTGTAAAATTTGTTGGGAGATTTTTGTTTTTTTATATCTTTAAAGAAAGTTCGGAAGATATTTTAAAAAATATTATTATTTTAAATAAAAGGAAAACTGCTGGTAAATTGATTGTAAAAACATTACCCATTTGGGTAAAGATTTTTTTTTTATCACTCTGTATAAAAACACCCAAATGAAGATATAATACCAAACCTACCCCTATTTTTCATTGTGATACATAAAAAAAAATACTCGGAAAAATGAAAAGCATAGTAGGCAAGAAAACTTCCCAAGTTTCTCGAACTCTAATGCATGAACGAGAGAGTGTCAGGAAACTACTGCACCACAAGAAATCATATCAATAGTTTGATTAGCAAGGGCTACACTGAAAGTTTGAAAAAAAAAACCAAAAAC
Organism: Luvunga scandens; assembly: GCA_030449905.1. Lineage (NCBI taxonomy): Eukaryota > Viridiplantae > Streptophyta > Magnoliopsida > Sapindales > Rutaceae > Luvunga > Luvunga scandens. Next base: position 297,007 of record JASUUG010001122.1, on the reverse strand, counting down.
AAAAGTGGATGGTTTGCAGCAAAGTAGACAAACCTTGCTAATGGGCTGAATGGCACGTGGCACTGCAAGGGCACGGTATAGTGTAAATATATTTTGGTGGAACATGTGATACAATACGGCATGCATGCGGGTTAGGATATACTTAGAATTCTAGGTATGCGAGCCTTAAAAGCATAACACGATTAAAGATATGTTATAGCACGGCACGTGAGAAAACTTACAATAAGTATGTTTCATATTTTAATAAAAATAAACTTAAAATTTTATAATTTTACAAACAACTTGAAATTAAATCTTTTAAATTCATTTAATTCTTAGTTAAAAAATACTATAATTGATTTATTTTATAATTTATTAAATAAATTATTGATATCATGATTTTAATAAATGAAACTATAAATATCATGATTTTATAAATATGTATTATTATTATTGTGAACTACTATCTATAATTCTATGTAAGTCTAAATTAATAATTAAGTTAACTCTTAAGAAAAATTTATTATTATTATTGTTGTTAAGTATTAAAAAAAATAATTCTAATGCCATAAGGTTAAATTTAGTAATTAATATCATATTCTGTTATTATCAAAAGTTTATTATTATTGAATATATACTTGATTTGTAAATTTTTGATTTATTAAATTAAAAAAACTCACATGGACAAAAAAAAAATATAAATTTGAAAAATGTGGGGCAATAATTTGATATGCACTATTAAAAAAATAAAAAAATAAAAAATTTATCAATTTTTTTTCTTAAACACGGCATGGCGCAACCAACACACAATACATATGAGCACGACAAAAGTGGATACAGTAGGTGTCAGACTGAACCTCAATAAAAAAAAAAGTAAATACAACAAAGTAAGATATGAAATACATAATGAGTACGGTAGCGCACAAATACGAACACACGTGAACTTTCTTTTTATCGCCGACAGGGCCGATTGGCAATCTCTAAAAGTAGAGTGGGAGAAGTTAAACTTATTGTCACATTACTCACAGTGGTTAATAACATCGGAGTTCCTGAATTCTTAAGTTTTCATAAATAAAGATATTAGCTGTTCATTTGTAACAAATAGATCATGATCCCTGTTGAAATTGTTGTAGGGCCCTCGTCATATCTCTGCTTTAAAGGGTATTTTAATAATTTCAATATGGGTTACTTTTTTTGTATTTTTTGACATTCAATATGGCGTAAGTTACCTACAGTAAATCAATAATTGTTGTTGACTACAAGTTGAAATTCCAAACGAAGAAGATTACAGAACATTGTAACTTGTTAGGGACAAAACTGTGGTGCAACTGTTGCCCAGTACCACAGTTTTGTCCCTAATCTTATGACCCCCTACTTTCTTTTTTATTTATAATTTGTTTATAAATTTATGATAATTTTATTTTTTTTATTTTTTTCCTCTCCTCCATATTCAGATATTTTATTCTCTTTTTCTCTACTTAGATAATTAATCAATCATTAGTTAGCAACTCCTTTCTAATTAAAATATTATTAATTAATCAATTACTCCTTTTATTTTTCACATCACAACCAAAACAAAATGCAGTAATTTAATTTGAATATTTGAATGGCAATTGTAAGGCCATGGCAATTGAATAAATTAAAATAACAAATCAAATCTATTAGCTATAAGTGATTGATGTCATATTGGTTTAGATCTATAGATAAAGTTTAGGTTTTGTTATTTTTGAATAATTGATAACTTTGAAATTAAATTGTATTTTAGTTATTTTTTATTCAAAGTCTAGTTTGCATATATTTTAAAATGGCAACCAAAGTGTAAGGAAAGAAGATAAAATACATAGCTTTTATAATTATTTATTTAATATTTTATTTTAGTAATGTCATGCTAGTTTTATTTTTTAAGCTAATTTATAAATTGAATTTTAATGTGAAGTCATCACTTATTTCACTCCTTAAATTAAAAAAAAAAAATAGAGTTAGATATTGATATTTAGTTTTATCTCGAATTGTTTAACTTAAGACAACCTACCCACCTTTTAATTATTTAAATTATTTATAAATATAAAACAATCTGAATTTATGTGTTATAATTTCAAAAAAATTTAGTTTTTAGAATTTTAATATACAACAAGGAGTGTAGTGTTAATTACCAAACTAGAACATCACACGGTTGAATCTACTATTACATTAAATCTAATAGTGACAGCACAAAAAGACAAAATAGGGGCACCATGAACAGTTGCACAGTAGCTAGACCCATTAGTATTTATTAGGTAATCTTCTCTCGATGTTATTATTATTTTTTTAGGTTAATGAATAATTATAGATTACCATTTGCCAGCTTGAGCCAGATGCATACATTTCTAAATTAGTAATTTTCTAAATTAGTAAATTTATTTGCATATATTTACAGCAAATAAAAATATATTTTTAAGATGTGGTCACAAAATTTTCCTTCAAGAGTCTGGAAAATTTTCATTTCCTTGATCCAATTGACAAATTTAAACCCATATAGCATTTATTAAAATCACTCTTCTTTTGGAATGATCAAATTTTTAACAACCGGATTTCAAATACAAACCTACCGCGTGTGTGTGTGTATTTTACGAAACATTTATCAATTATAGATTCAATTCAATTTTTTTCTTTCACTGTTGATAATTATCGATCCTGTTTGATAATAACTTTTCCGAATTATTTGGAATCTTACAAGAAAAAGAAATATTATTTTAGTCCAGTCATTAATAACATGGATAACATGGATGTAGTATTCTTTTGTTTATAATGGCCGGTCGAGAACATAATTACTAATAATATTATTTAAGTCCAATAATTTGGAATGTTACAAGAAAAACAAATATTATTTAAGTCCAATCATTAATAACAAACAAAATTAGCAAATTTGGCGCTGGATAATATGGATGTAGAATTCTTTTGTTTATAATGGCCGGTCGAGAACATAATTATTAATAATATTTAAAAGCTTTATCAGATATTAATTAACGATCTTTTTTTTTAATTTTGGAAAAATGCTTAAAAGGGTAATTAGATATTCGAAAATAGAAATAAGATTTTTAAGAAAAAGTATTTTTCAAACAAATACAGAGTTTAATTAGCTGTACATGATCTCCTTCCGATTTGTTTCTTTATTTGGGTTGTTCTTTTGGTAAATGTATTTAACTCAAAATGATTTATAGAAAGTTATTCATATATCAATGGGAACACAATCTAAGGTTTACAAGAGTATGGTTGTTTACTGACTAAAGCACTATTAGACAATAAGATTTTATTGACTATATGACCATTTGGTGACATACAAGATGTGGTATATATATACATGGTATCCACTAAAACAAAAAAAGAGATTTAGCAATGAACAGTTTTGTTGCTAAAACACATAACTTTCGACTCTAAAGGTTATGGTAAAGAAAAAATTTTCATCCTCATTTCATTGCAATAGGAGCATCGCATTAGGTCTTTAGCTTCGAATTTCAAATTTCGTTGCTAAATATGTACTTTTAGCGACAAAATAATTTTCATTGCTTAAAGAATTTTTAAGCGATAAATTTTATTTTATCGTTAAAAGTTCTTTTACCAATGAATAATATTTCCTCACTAAATGTGTACTTTTAGTGACGAATAATAATTTTTGTTGATAAAAGGTATCATTTTTCTATCATTCAATTATTATTACTATTGTTAAAATATTATCATTTTTAATACTAAAATATAGTGACGATTAACATCATTATGATAAAAAGAGAATTAACTAATTTTAAAAGAATTATTATTATTAATGAAAAATATAAAAATGATTACAAAATCTAATATCTCTTTTTTTGAAAGAAAATGGTTAAAAACGAATGTAAATTTCCTGATTTTCTTCATATTGATGTAATTGATCTTCAATATTCCCTACAAATAAACACATAATAATTAGTTAACATAATAAATACAAAAATAATAATAATTTAAGTTGTAATAAATAAGGTAAATTAAAACCAAAACAATTACACTATGTTAAAAATAAAAGAAAAAAGAAGTAGAGATTAAAGTAGAAAATGAGAATTATATATTTAGAGATAAAATAATTAAAAAATAAAAGTAAGGGAATGTGAGAATAAGAGAATGAGAGAAAGAGATAATGAAGGAAATGAAGTAAATTATATATAAGTAGGATACTGAGTTTTTACCGACGAAATTTAAAATTCACAAAATTTAAAATTCACCGCTCAAATTTTCACATTTTTTAGCGTTAAAGTACAAATGTTGTCATAAACAGAGTATATTTAGAGAGAAAATTTAATTTCTGTCATGAACCGTACACATTTTGGCAGAAAATTAATCACTTTAAATCTTTAAATGAATATCTTTAGGGACAAACTTATAATGAATATTTACCACAATGTACTGAAATTTCATCACTAAAAATACACAATTAGCGACAAAGTTTAATTTTTATCACAAAAGGTCTATAATTTTGGCATTATTTCAAAAGATTAAATGATATTTTCAGTGACAAAGTTTAGATTTTGTCACTAAAAGTACACGTTAGGTCTAAAATTTTGACATTATTTTAAATACTTAAATGAATATTTGAGTGATAAAATTTAGAATTCTTCACTAAAAGTAAATTTTTAATGACAAAATTTATATTTTGTCGCTAAAAGTACATGTTTAGCAACAAAATCTAAATTTCATTCTCCAAAAGTATAAAATTTTGACTTAAACGAATATTTTCAGCAAAGAAATCAAAATTTCATTGCTAAAAATACACATTTTATGACAAAAAAGAAATTCATTGCTACAAACTTGAAATATATCTTAATTTTTTCTCATATATTTGGCGACGAAATTATTATTTTTTTTGCTAAAACATACCAAAGGCAATAAAAAAATTCGTCGCTAAAAAGTCGGTTACTCAAGATTTGAATTCTTGTAGTGATCTTAATAGGACCGACAATTAAAATTCTTTTTTGAGAACTATAAATTTTGATATACGAAATAAATTGTTCGCTATTCAACGGTTTAAAAATTGTGTAAAAATTTGTGGGTTAGACTTAAGATCTCTCGAAAGTAATCACAAAATTATTAAAATGGCACAATTGTTGTTGTTCAATTGCTGAAATTAAAGTTGAATTATTCTTTGTAACGATTATTACCTTTGCTTACAGCGGCAGGCAGCGGATTTGTCAAACCACCAATATTTGTTAAAACGAATCAAATTATTGGTATCACGTTTCTTCGATTTTGTTCTCAATTGATTTCAACATTATGTATATCAAATGCTGCAAGCCGCCAGCTGATACATCTCCCATACACTAACTTTGTAGACTTATGTTGTTAGATATATTTCTCTTTCTTTTCAGTTAATGTAAAATTTAATTTCAGATGTGTAATATTCACCCAAAAGATACAAAATGACCAAAACTTAAACTTAAATCGGATTTTATAGTTTTTTTTGTCTCTTTAGGTATAATTCAACTAGTCATGAATGAGCTTAATTAAACTCAACAATTTGGAGTACCAACAACATTATTAGATACATTGATGCCTAAGTATTCGTGGTGCCCTAAATCTTACCGTATACAAGATTTTGTGGTTCTATATAAGGCGGTGAGATTACAAATTAAGAGTCTGAGTGTGGCTTATGCATGAGACTTATAATAAAATTTTCCTACACCAAATCTTGAACCGGCTAAAGATAAATATAGCTCTTATGTTTGGAGAAATTTTGGAATACATCAAAGATACAATGTTACCCATACAACTCACGTTGAGAATCAGTTCCTCTTAATTTGTGTGTTTGATAACTTTAACTTTATTGCTCTAGGATAAAATTTTTATTTGTATAATATATTTGATTTGTTTAATTATCTAGAAGAATGATATTTTTATGAGAAATTATCTCCCAAACACCTTAAGAGTATAGGGAGTACAGATAGGTATTACAAGTTTTTGATAATATCTTAGAATCATCTAAAGTTTCTATTTTATATCAACCAGCTATTTTTTTGTTAACTTCGTTAACTTCATTAACTACCATTAAATAATTTAAGATAAAAGACTATTTTGCTGGTAGATTTATTTAAGAAAGTAAAGTAGTTTCTTAGAAGACTTTAGGGGCAAAATTGTTGTGTACCTTAAATTATTTAACGGCTACTTATGAAGTTCACAGAAAATTAGCAATTTGATATAAAACTAAAACTTGAGATAGTTATGAGATATTATTAGAAATTCTGGCGGCTACTTACATTTTTTATATTCTTGAGGTGATTGAAGGATAATTTCCCTATTGTTATACTTTTTTAAATTTTTAAGTTCTCTCATAGATTTTTTCTTTTTCTTTTAAAAAGTAAGGGGGGTGGGCAAAACCCAAATCTATTTTTCCCCCTTATTATCTCCAATGATTGAACCTAGGTAGTCAGCAGCTACCAGATCGATACTGTTATCAACCTAACCATGCCTTTGGGGGCAAGTTCTCTCATAAATTATCTTAGACCTTTGTAAATTTTGATAATTATATAAGAAATTCAATCGAATTTTTATTCAACCTATAGAATTGTGGAATTTCACTATTTTGTTTTGATTGAAGATAAAAAGAGCCCGTTCTTTATTTGGTTTATTTTCATTAATGGGGAGGCTCTAAAGACACATAAACTCTATATATATATATAATATATATAACAAAGTGAGGATGTTATTAATATTAAAATATATATATATATATATATATATAGATTTCAATACACTATCTGACAAAAAAACATAATTTTTAATAAATTAAAATCTATATATATATTTTTTTGTATTTTGGTGCATGCTAAGCTTAATAAAGTGACTATGCCCTCAATAGAGAAGGTATTAAAGATTCTTAACCATATTAAAATTAGGAATGAACTAAAAGATAAAAATAAAAGTAAAACTTCAATTGGTCCTTGTATCATAAGTTTAATGCCTATTTAATCCTTATATTTTTAAAAATACTTTAAAACATCATTGCCATTAAACTATTGATACTCTTGTCATTGTTTTTTTGTTTCTTTTGGCATACTTTACAATATTACTCTCTTACAATAATGTTTCTTTGTTTTGGACATTAATAAAAAATTAAATTATCAATTTAACCCAAAAATAAAATAAAAACAAAAATAATATATATTAATTTTGTGGAAGCTCACATATGTCCAAAGAAATTAATATTGTTAAAAAGATTAATTATTATTTTTTGAAAATTAATAAAAAAGTTAATATATTAACTACTCAACATAGTGTTCAACAAAAATCAATATATAGTCTTTTTATTTCAATTTTTTTGGGGGTTAAATTGGTAATTTATTTTTTAATGTCCAAGAAAAAAATATTATTGTAAAACAATAATATTATAAAAGCAAGCTAAAAGGAACAAAAAGTTATGGCAAGGGTGTCAATAATCTAACGACATGGATGTTTTGAGATATTTATAAAAACATAAAGACTAGAAAGGCACTAATCTTAAAATATAAAGAGAATAAATGAGGTTCAACCATAAAAAGACACATTCTTCAATATAATATATTTTGTCTTATAATGTAGTGAATTTTTTTTTTCATCTTTTAAACTTGTCCTAAACTTTAATATGATCAAGGATCTCTAATTAAAAACTTACTCGTGTGTGTGTGTGTATACTTGAGATGTTCCCAATAGTATTTTTGACCATATTAAAGTCGTGGATAAACTAAAAGATAAGAAAATATAAACTTTAATGCATTGTATTTTGTTTTCTAGTGTTTTGAAATTTGTCATTTTTTATCTTGTAACTTATCTCAACTTTAATATGATTAGGGATCCATGTTTGAAAACTTACTCTACACACACACACACACACACACACACATATATATATGACCATTCAAAAAAAAAAAAAGGATTCTTCATAATCTTAATGTTAAATGAACTCAAACTCGATAGGCTGTCATGTCGTTTTGAAGATCAAAGTTCATACATGTTGTCATTTTAAGGATTCCAAAGGCCAAGCTGACAACATTGTTGCATCATCCAAGTTTACTAAAGCAGTCACGTGACCAACGTATACCCTTTTAAAATTAAAGTGGCTAGACTAGTTGTCGTTTTAGAAATTCTTTAACATACTCATGAATGTCACATGTGCGAATAATTATATTTGTTAGTTTTAGTGGGAGTTAGTTGGAAAAAACAAACCCAGTAACAATATTTATATATGCTAATTTTGGTATTATCTTGTGCAATCAATGAGAGAAAAATCAAAGAGTATAGTTTAAACCTTGACAGCTTAGTTTGCACTTGCTTTTCCTACTTTTTATTTTATTTTATTTTGGTATCCAGCTTAAAAGTGAAAATGAGTCTCAAAAAGGAGAAATAAATCTTAATAAGTATGAAAAAGACAAAAAAATATGAAAATTTTGTAGTCTCTAGCAAACCATCATTGCAACATTTCATTCTTTCAACACATGAGGTGGCGGCTTTGGCTAGGTAGCATAATAGAAATGTATCGAATTGTAAATCCTTGCCTCGGGAAGTTTTAAGCAGCATGGAAATTTAATTAATCAAATGGTGTAAAAGGGCTTTCCTTTGTTAGAAATCCATAGACAACTTATTGGAACTTCCAAACCAAAGAAATGCAACATCAGATGAAAGCTTGGTAGGTAGTCTACACAAATTGGAAGTCACCAAAGATGAGAAACTATAAGTATCTATTACTCAAAGGAATCACTATCATATGATTTGTATTCTTTGTACAATGCTTACTATCTCTGCAACCTTTAAAGCTTAATATAATGAATCCTTGAGTTTGATTCCTATAATGGATGTAAGCACTTTAATAAGTGCTGAACTACTTAAATCTATTTGTTTATTGGTTTCTTCTTCAAATGGTTTGATTTGAGTTAAATTTTATTTTATCCTTTTAATCTTGAATCCTAATTGGGTCTTGAGGTAGTATAAATTCAGCTTTAATAAGGGTTTATTCCATAACAAATTGGTATAAGAGACTTAGTTTTGGTTTCAAGATTAAAGAATGGATCCCAAGGTGGATCTAGAAAAGTTTACTGGCTAAAATAACTTCAATATATGGAAGATCAAGATAGAGGCTTTGTTGATCACTCAAGGTATAAGAGATGCCATTGATCTAGCTGTCAAGACTAAAGAGAAAGAAACTTCCTCATCCAAGACCCCTGAATGAGCAGCAGAAATTGATAAGAAAGTAAAAAGCACAATTATTCTGAGTCTTGGTGACTCTAAATCAGAGAAGTAGTTCAAAAAAAAAAAAAAAAGACTTTTACTGGGTTATGGGTAAAGTTAGAGAATTTATACATGACAAAATCTCTAACCAATAGGCTTTATGTCAAGAAAAAAAAAGTTCTCATTAAAGATGATTAAAGGGTCGTTACTTGATGAACAAATTGATGAATTCAATAAGGTAAGTAATGATTTAAAAACTACTGATAAAAGGGCTGAATGATGAGAGCAAGACTCTTTTGTCAATTAGCTCTTTACCAAAATCATATGAGTACTTTATAGATGCTTTGTTGTATTAGAGGCAAACCCTCCGTTTAGAAGAGGTTGGATCTACACTTAGTTAAAAATAAATAAATAAATAAAAGCTAAAAGACAAGCAAGATAGTCCAAAAATGAATCAAGTAAGGGATTGATGACTAGAGCTAAACCTGAGAGAAGAAGAATAGAGGAAAAAAGAAATCCAAGTCAAAGTCCAAACAAAAGTATATGAAATGTTTTCAATGCCATAAAAAGGGACACTTTAAGAGATTGTCTTGAAATAATGTTCAAGATCAAAGAAACAAAAGAGAAAATTGGAAATATAGCCATAGCCATAGAAGAAGTGAGTTTTGAGACAATTGGAGTACTTATTACTACAAAAGGAAAACCTCAAAGTCTGTGAGTTCTTAATTAAGGTTGTACCATCCATATGTGTCTAAATAGAAGTTACTTTACTTCATATTAATCATTGTGATGCTAGTATGGTATTAATAGATAATAACTCAATGTATAAGGTTGTTAGTATTGAGATAGTTAGTCTTAAGATGTTTGATAGTATGATTAGAGTACTAACACAAGTTAGGCCTGTTCTTAAGTTGAAAAGAAACTTGATCTTTATTGGCATGCTAGACTAAATTGGATGTATCATTAAGGTTAAAAAAGGGGTATTGAGGGTAGTTAAAGGCTTAATGGTGATAATAAAAGGTATAAAAGTCAATGGCTTACATGTGTTAAGCAGATAAATAGTTGTTGGAAGGTAAGTGTATTTGAAAGTGCTGAAAATAGTTCAAAGTCGTGGCATTTGAGGTTGGGGCATATGAGTGAAAAAGGCTTGAAAGAGCTTCAAAATCAGAGAATGTTCGAAAAATATGAGATAAGTTCTTTGAGTTTTAGTGAATATTGTATCCTAGATAAGTCTTTAAGGCTAAAGTTTGAAACTGCAGTTCATTCTACCAAAGAAAAACTAGAGTACGTACAATCTAATTTGTGGGCGACTTATATAGGTGACCTCTTTATGTGGCTATAAGTATTTTTTTTACTTTTATAGATGATTTCTCTAGAATGGTCTAGGTCTATACACTAAGAAACAAGGATGAGGTTTTTGAAAGTTTCAAAAGATAGAAAATCTTCGTTGAAAATTAGACAGATTTGAAGGTGAAAACATTAAGAATAGATAATGGCTTAGAGTATTAAAATAAGTTATTTGATGAGTAGTATAGAAGATTGGCATTTTGAGGCGTAAGACTTTCACTTATACTCTCTAGTAAAATGGTATTGCCAAGAGGATGAATATAATATTGATGGAAAAGGTTAGATGTATGCCAATTTGCTTTAAATTACCAAAACTCTTTGGGTAGAAGCTTTAAACAATGTTTGCTATCTAGTAAATAGATGTCCATAAACTAATATAGGATATAAAACACTAGTGGAATTTTGATAAAAAAGAGTGATTGACTATTCTAAACTTAGAATCTTTGGTTGTTTGACATATGCACATGTCAAGCAAGGTAAATTAGAGCCAATGGCATTAAAGTATAAGTTTTAGAGTGTTTTGATAATGTCAAAGGCTATAGACTGTGGTATGTTGACTTTAAGCCATCTCAGTGTATGATAAGTAGAAATGTAACTTTCAATAAACATGAGATACTGAATCAATCAAAAAGTCCAACTGGTGATTCTAAGCTAAGAGTTGAACCAAATAAAATATAGTTTCATGTGGAGCCTCATATTTTAAAAGAGGCTTAATCAAGTACTGAAGGAGATGTAAAAGGAGTTGTTGATGAACTTAAAGTTGATGAAAAGGCTGAATCAACAGAAAGAGAAATAGGTACTTATAAGCTATTAAGGGATAGAAAGATAGAAGCCATCAAGCCACCCAAAATATATGCAATGGTAGATCTAATTGCATATGCTATGATTGTTGCTTATAAACTTAATTATGATGAACTAAGAACTTATCAAGAGAGCTATTATTGCAAAAATTGAGCTGGAATAGAAAAAGGCAATAGTTGAAGAGATTACATCTTTAATGATGAATGAAACCTAGGAGCTTATTGAAAAACCAGAAAAGAGGAAGATAGTAAGTTGCAAATCGATCTTTAAAATAAAAAAAATGGTACCTAGTCCTAAGTTTAAAAAATTTAAAGCTAAATTGGTGGCAAGGGGTTTTACACAAATAGAATAGATTAACTTAGCTGAAGTCTTTTCTCCAATAATGAGACTTGCTCCCATCAGAGTTATTCTTGGACTTGTTGCTATTTAGGATATGTGTCTTGAATAAATAGATGTGAAAATAACTTTTTTGCATGGTGAATTATAAGAGGAGATTATGATGTAGCAACCTGAAGGGTATGTAGTATTATATAATATTTAGCAAAGAGAATCATGTTTGTTTACTTAAAAAGTCACTATATGGTTTGAAGCAACCACGTAGACAGTTGTATATGAGGTTTAACAACTTTATGATCATATATACCTATATTAAATGCAGTTCTGATTATTGTGTGCACTATAAGAAGATAAGTGAGGGGAAGATGATATATCTTGTGCTATATATGGATGATATGATGATAGCATGTCATGACAAAGAAGAGATTGACAATATAATGCTACTTTTAAACAGTGAGTTTGAAATGAAGGATTTTAGAAAGGCAAAGAGGATTTTGGTGGTGGAAATTATCGGAGATAGAAGTAAAAAGGTTATGATTTTAACTCAACAAAACTACCTTAAAAGAGTTTTGATTAAGTTTGGAATATATGATGCCAAACAACTTTAAAACACCATTGGCAAACCATTTTAAGTTATCTTTTACATAGTGCCCACAAACTAATGTAGAATAATAGAAAATGGCTCACATACCTTACTCAAGTGTTGTTGGCAACCTCTTGTATGCTATGCTACTCATTAGACCAAATATCTCATATGCTATGAGTATCGTGAGCAGATTTATAGCAAATCCAAGCTACGAACATTGAAGAGTAGTTCAATGAATAATGAGATACCGAAAGGGCACTTTAGAATTTGGTTTGATTTATAGTGGACAAAATTATAAAGAACACACCTTGGTTGGCTATGTAAATTCTAACTTTGCAAGGGATCTTGATAAAAAAAAGTCTCAAACAAGGTATTTGTTTACTTTAGGAGGATATACAGTCAGTTGGAAAGCAACATTGTAAAATATAGTTGTTTTATCCATTACAAAGGCAAAATATACAGCAACTGTAGAAACTTTCAAGGAAGCTATTTAGTTGAAAGGCATAGTTATTGTGTTAGGAGCTAAACAAGGGTCTGTAGTAGTGTATTATAACAACCAAAGTGTTATACCCTTAGTAAGAATCAAACACATCATAAGAAAATATAGCACATTGATGTGAAGTTTCATTTTGTCAGACTTAAAGTATTAAGGGGGGCTATGAAGTTGTTGAAGATACACACAAAAGAGAACCCAACTAACATCTGAACTAAGGTTGTGCCCACTGTTGTGCAAATTTTATTGAACTCGCAAGCGCACGAATATATTGTAGAATAGATCAACGATGACGAGTGTCGATCCCACGAGGAGATAGATTTTAATTGCTTGTAGAATAAATTTTCTAAGTGAGTGATTGAATTTATAATGAAAATGATGTAGGCTATCTATTAATTTAAATTAAAGCGGTGGGAATAAACTATTAAAATGAAATGCTTGGATCTCCGGATCTGTACTCAACATGCACTATCGGCTTAACATTCATTATTAGTACCAATTAAATTATGAAGGGGGATTTTTCACTCCTCATGAACCTCACTCTAATAGATATGGTGCTTGTTGATCTTATAATATTGATTTTGATGATAACAAAACTTATGTATTCTTGATTAAAATGTTGGGGCTATTAAAATGAATTTCTTAAAGCCATAGACATATTTAAAGAAAACTTAATGGTTGTTAACTTAAGTTGGAAAACCTTTTTCTAAACAAAAGTTGCCAAAAATATAAATTCTGAAAATTAACGGTGAACCGTTTATTAGAAAACGGTAAACCAATAATTTATAGAGAGGAAACTATCTTTCTAATCCTGCATCGTTTATCTAAGAAGATTCTAGAAATTAACGGTGAACTGTTTATTTGAAAACAGCTAACCGATAAGTTACAAAAAGGAGAAAGTTTTTTAACCTTGAGCCGTTTAGCAAAAACGAAAAGCTAAGTTTGTTTTGCAGGTTTTTGGACACAAACGGCGATCCGATAACTGTAAACGGTAAACCGTTTATTTAAAATCTAAGCATAACTGCTATTTGGACAAGTCAAAACAGTTAACCGATATAAGTAAACTGCGATCTGATTATTCTCAGAAAGTCAACAACGGCTAGTTTTCAGCTCCAACTATAAAATAGCTCAATCAAATTCAAATAAAATGAGATCCAACAATCATCTTTGAGCTTACTACTGAGAAAACAATCTCTTTTAAGCCTTAAAATTGTTTTATTTCATTGATTCACACTTTGGGATTTCAATTGTAATAATATAGTTTGTGTGAGAAATAGATTGATTATAATATTTATTTTTGAGTGATTGTAAGTGTTGGAATACACTTGGGTTAAGAGATTACGAATAATCTCTTATTGTAAAGGTTCATTGACAATTTTGAAGTCAATTGTAAGTGTTGTTGAATCCTTGGAGGCTTGTTTAGTGGAATCCTCAAGCCCGGTGAGCTTGAAGGTGTGGACGTAGGCACAGTTGGCCGAACCACGTAAAAATAACGTGTTTGATCTCTCCTCCCTTATCTTTTTAATTTCAAGCATTGTTAAATCTATTGCTTTTAATTTTATTAAGACATTAGTTTTAATTATTATATGGTTTTATTTGCTTAATTTTTAAGAACCCAATTCACCCCCCCTCTTGGGTAGCCTAGTTAGTATTTCAATTGGTATCAGAGCAAGGTTCTCTTGTTAGGACTTAACCGTCTAGAGTAAAAGATCCATGGCAACTCAAAATGATTCTAGCTATAGGGAAGGACAATCCACCACTACGCCACCATTCTTTGATGGTAATGATTATCTTTATTGGAAAACTAGGATGAGAATTTATTTGCAAGCTTTAGATTATGAAATATAGGAGGTTGTGTGTGATGGTCCATTCATGCCTATAACTAAAAATGAGGAAGGAGAAGATATTCCAAAACCTTCACGTGAATGGAATGAGCTGGAAAAGAGAAAAGCTTCTTTAAATTCTAAAACTATGAATGCCATATTTTGTGCTTTAGATAAGAAAGAATTTCATACAATTTCAAGTTGTTCTAATGCTTATGAAATTTGGAAAAAACTTGAAGTTGTTTATGAAGGTACAAATCAACTCAAAGAATCTAAAATAAGCAGATATACTAAGTAATATGAATTGTTTCAAATGGAACAAAATAAAAGTGTCTACTCCATGTGCACTAGATTTACGGACATTGTAAACACTCTAAGAGCGCTTGGCAAGATCTTTTCAAATAGCGAGAAAGTAAAGAAAATCATTACGTCATTACCAAAAGAGTGCAGACCTAAGAGAACTATCATTGAGGAAGCCAAGGATTTAAACATTTTATCTATTGATGATTTAATTGGCTCACTTATTTTTTATGAAGAAGATTTGGCAGCCGAGAGAGGAGATGAAGATAAGAAGAAGAAAAGTATTGCCTTGAAAGCATCAAAATCTGAAAGTGATAAGGAAAACGAACTTGAAAATGAAGAAATGACCATGATAGCTAGAAAATTTAGGAAGTTCTTCAAGAAAACCGGTGAGCGAAGAAAGTTCAGAAATTTCAAGAATCAAAAGGAGAAGAATGAAGCTATCATATGCTATGAATGCAAGAAGCTTGGCTATATAAAATCGGAATGCCCTATTCTCAACAAATTCAAGAAGAAAGCCATGTTGGCAACATGGGATGATAGTGATGAAGAATCAAGTGAAGAAGAACAATCGCAAGAGATGTCAAACTTGGCACTTATGGCAATAGGAGAAGATGAGCTTGATGAGGTAAGTGATCTTCCATCTTATAATGAATTATATGATGCTTTTAATGAGTTGCATAGTGATATGATGAAAATTGGTAAGAAAAATGCATGTCTTAAGAAGAAAATGTTAGAACTTTCAAATGAAAAGGATGCCTTACAAAAATGCAATGATTTGCTAAATGAAAATATTAAAGGACTAGAATTAGATAACGAAAGATTGCATGATAGGATTGCATCCTTAAAAGGTAAACAAAGTACTTCATATGAGCATGAAAAATTACATGTTGATGACTTGATCAAAGAAAATAAAGAGCTTAAAAAGAAAAGCAATGAGCTCAAAGAGATTGTGTTAAAATTCACACATTGTCAAAAAAAACTTAGAAAAATTACTTAGTTCTCAAAAATGTGTGTTTGATAAAGGAGGAATTAGGTATAAGCCTAACTTGAAACAAAAATATTACAAAAGCTGCTTTGTTAAGGCTACCTCCACTAATAATCATAAAATTGTTTGTCATTATTGCAATGGAAATGGTCACATGAATTATAGATGTCTTATTAAGAAAAATGCATATTATGGAATTAAATGTGTTTGGGTTCCAAAAGAAACCGTTACTAACACTCAAGCACCCAAAAATTTTTTGGTACCTAAAACTTGAGATCTTCTCTACATGAATCAAAGAAGAAGGGAAAGAGAAATAAATGGTATTTGGACAACGGATATCCAAGGCATATAACCGATGATTATTCATGACTCTCAAGTTTTACCAAGATAAAAAATGGTGGGGATGTATACTTTGGAGATAATTCAAAAGGAAAAATCATTGGTATTGGTAATGTCGGTAAAGTTTCCTCAACTCTCATTGAAAATGCATGTTTAGTTGAAAATCTAAAACACAACTTGCTTAGTATTAGTCAATTGTGTGATAAAGGATATAGAGTTATTTTTTATAAAATAAAATGTGTTATTGAAAATGCACGTGATGGTAAAAATTTTTTTGTTAAAAAGAGGTGTGTTAATATTTATACTATTGATATAGATTGCGCATCTACTCATGATAAATGTTGCATAAGAGTGATTTCTACAATATCTTCTTTGTTTTTCTATAATATGATATTTGTTTGCTTTGGATGTTTTTAAATTTTGTAATCATGCATTATATTGGCCTTACAAGACATTTTTTTATCAATAAAATAATTAAGAAATGTATTGAGTGTTTGCCGTAGATTAAAACATATGTGCCAACTCATAGTCGAGAAAACAGATTACCATTTAATTACAGAAACACTAGAAAATTTTTTTTGACAGTAGCGGCTAACCGTTTATTACTAACGGTTAACCGATTACACTTTCTAGCTCTCTAGACGTTATCGGTGAACCGATTGAGTTAAACGACTCGCCGTTTTTGGGCGATATAAACTGTTTCAGTTCTTCTTCCTCGTCTCCACTTACCCCATCACTGTTTTCTCTCAAACCAGCGAACCCTAAGCTCTCTCTCTCTCAAATCTTTTGTTTCTCTTGCCATTTCTTGCCAAATCAAAGTCATATAAACATTTCCCATCATCTTTAGAACAGTTTTAATCATTCAATTCTTGATGTTTTCCTACCAAATTGAACCTTCAAATCCTTTTCTCTACCCTTCTTTGTTCATCTAATTGGTCCTATTTGCATCATTTTCATCATTTTGTCAAGAACCCAAATTCTCAAGCTCCACCCATGGCTGAATCTTCAAGAACTGGTCGTAAGAGGAAATCCGTCCCAAGTAAAAACCCTATACCACCTAGGGAGCCCTACGAGTTCCAGAGGATTAATTTTCTAACAGTTCCACTGGCAAAACGATTTGAAACCTGATTCATGGGTTGCAAGGTAATCGACTTTTACTTTGTGGACTTAGATAATTTTGCGGCATTGGTTGTTTGTGGTAAAAGTGTTAAGCAGATGTTATTGCCGTGGGAGTCTGCATTAGACTTAGAGGAGAAGATATATCCTAACTTAGTCCGTGTTTTTTACTCAAACATGGAATTATCCGCAGAAAGAATAGATATAATAGTTACTAATGTAGGGGGTGTTTCTATTGGTTTTGATGTTGATGATTTGAACCACATTTAAGGACTCCCGCATTCTGGACATCATATTTACACTTCTAAGAATGAGTTATCATTTACCGATTTTGTCCATCACAAAGGGGTTGGAAACATCTGTATACGTTAGAATCTCATTGATGAGATTTGTGCTCTCCTTTTTAGGTCACAATTTTTACCGCTGCAGGCTAGAATTCTCCATACCATTTTACAGCATATTGTTACCCCTAAGATGGGACACTCATATGAGGTAACTAGGCTGGATGTTGGGATTCTTGATAGTCTTCTCTGTGCTCACCCTATTAACCTAGGATACATTATTTTGCATCATATGTTAAGTAATCATGCGGTTAACCATAGGTTGCTTCCATACGGTAGCATTATTTCTAAGCTATTGCGCTATTTTCGAGTACCTCTTCGTGACTCGGTATATGTTGAGAAGAAGAAAAAGATTGGGGAAGAGGCTATTTCGGCAATTGGGTTTTCTCAAAGGCATAGGGATTGGATCAAAACGGCTAATGCGAAAACCCAAGACACCCTCGTAGCTCCAGAGGATAACCGGTTTCTAAATGACATTTTCACTTCTGACCAGCTACCGGATTTTAAGCTCTGCGCTAGACCTCCGCCCCCTCGTCGCGGATCTGTCTCACAGCTTCCAGCAGAGTCTGATTCTAAGGAGCATGAGATGGAGACCGATCGGCCACCGACTTCAGATGCTCCACCTGCTCATGATAGTCTTCTTCAGCAGCTTGTTAGCGATGTTCGAGCACTTTCCGAGCAGCAGCAGCAGCTTCAGGATCAGTTTGCGTCTTTTCAGCTTCAGCAGCAGCAGATACTGGATGGACAGCAGCGTATCTTTTCTGCTCTCGGCATTCCCTCATCCTCCTCTTCTCCTCCTCCACCTCCGCAATAGTTTCTTAGTATTTTGGATGCTTTGACTTCGCACAACATTTTCATATTTTTGATACATTTATGTATGATGATTATGGATGATTATGTTATATTTATATGTGTTTTGTTATTTTGATATTGATTTTATTGCTTGGTTGAAGTTATTTTAATTTTTCACTTCTTGGGTGTAAATTATTGCTAATATTTTCTGGGAGATGCTTAATATACAGGGGAGATGCTGCCGAAATTTTCACTTGTCAAAAGCGGCTATATTTTTGTTCTTTTCTTTTTTATGATGAAGGGGCAGAATAGGTTAGGTTATATTTCTAAGGGGGAGTTAACAAATTTTTTTTATATGTTTTTCTAGAGAGCTTATATTCAGGGGGAGTTAACAAAATTTTCTTACTTTTACATATAAAGTTTGTCATCATCAAAAAGGGGGAGATTGTTGATCTTATAATATTGATTTTGATGATAACACAACTTATATATTATTGATTAAAATGTTGGGGCTATTAAAATGAATTTCTTAAAGCCATAGACATGTTTAAAGAAACGCTTAATGGTTGTTAACTTGAGATGGAAACCTTTTTCTAAACAAAAGTTGCAAAAAATATAAATTCTGGAAATTAACGATGAACCGTTTATTGGAAAACGGTAAATCGATAATTTACAGAGAGGAAACTATCTTTGTAATTCTGCACCATTTATATGAGAAGATTCTGAAAATTAATGGTGAACCGTTTATTTGAAAACAGCTAACCGATAAGTTACAGAAAGGAGAAAATTTTTTAACCTTTAGCCATTTAGCAAAAATAGAAAGCTAAGTTTGTTTTGCAGGTTTCTGAACGCAAACGGCGATCTGATAACTATAAACGGTAAACCGTTTATTTAAAATTTAAGCATAACTTCTATTTGGACAAGTCAAAACGGTTAACCGATAGAAGTAAATGGCGATCCGATTATTCTCAGAAAGTCAACAATGGCTAGTTTTCAGCTCCAACTATAAAATAGCTCAATCAAATTCAAATAAAATGAGATCCAACAATCATCTTTGAGCTTACTACTGAGAAAACAATCTTTTTTAAGCCTTAAAATTGTTTTATTTCATTGATTCACACTTTGAGATTTCAATTGTAATCATATAGTTTGTGTGAGAAATAGATTGATTATAATCTTTGTTTTTAAGTGATTGTAAGTGTTGGAATACACTTGGGTTAAGAGATTATGAATAATCTCTTATTGTAAAGGTTCATTGACACCTTTGAAGTCAATTGTAAGTGTTGTTGAATCCTTGGAGGCTTTCTTAATGGAATCCTCAAGCCCAGTGAGCTTGGAGGTGTGGACATAGGCACGGTTAGCCGAACCACGTAAAAATATCGTGTTTGATCTCTCTTTCCTTATCTTTTAATTTCGAGTATTGTTAAATCTATTGCTTTTAATTTTATTAAGACATTAGTTTTATTATTGTGTGGTTTTATTTGCTTAATTTTTAATAACCTAATTCACCTCCCTTCTTGGGTAGCCTAGTTAGTATTTCAGTGCTAAGTGCTTCCCGTGCTAAATAGTAATAACCTTGCCTAGGGAGATGGTAATACCAGCTAATATATAGACAATATTATTACTATATGTTTACGAAAAGTTAAAATATCCACATAAATTAAAGGGGAAGAAAAAGTAAATTTACCAAATTAAGGCCATAGAGCATGTTAAGACTTCACCTTCAACCCAATCTTGAAAGAAAATTAACTATTCATAATTGAACTAGAGGTAAAATAGGAATTTTATTAAAATACGTAGAAAATACAAGATAGAGATGGAATTACATAAAATGAAACTCAAAAATGGATTCAAGGGTGTCAAATTAGGGAGAGGGGAGCCTCCATTTTATAGATACAATGAGTAAATCATGGCCATCAGATTAAAACAATTTGGATACTAAGGATTGCGCTACGTGGCAAGTTCTTATTGGATGGAACACATCATCAGGGCTATCATTCCATGTATATGCATGTACCGTACGCACATTTTTTTAGTCCACTAATATACTGTCACGTCGCCGATCAATGCCACATTAGCATTTTAGTCCAATAGGATTGTGACACGCCATCAGTCAACACCACATCATCAGTCAATGCCACATCATTCGTCCAATCAAATGCTGTCACTTCATCGTACAATGCCACATCATCGTACAATATAGGTGAACAGTGCCGTGAACAGTACCGTATATGTGAACAATATCGTCTATGTGAACAGTTCCATTTATCTTTTTATACTCCTCCTAAAGTTTTTTACTATCCTAAGTTCAAAATTGCGGTCAATTTTTTTATCTGATCTCTCGTTCATTGTAAAATGACTATGATGTCCCCTAAAATACATAAAATAATTAATTAAAATAAAACATATATAATTAAATCACAATGCACTTAAAGACATAAAAGTAAGAATGTTGTGAGACTTGGAGTGTAAAATGATGATTTTCTCCATTATAAATACATACTTTCTAGCACTCAACACTCACTACCCGTTTTTTCTCTGTACGAACTTAACAGGAATTTGTAGGATTTAAGAAGCTGCAAATTAAAGAGAAAGTAAATTCTAAAAGGATAACTATAGTATTGAGTTCAAGGTGGAGATTGTTAAATCAACTCAAACTCGATAGGTTGTGGTGTCATTTTGGAAATCAAAGTTCATATGTGTTGTCATTTCAAGGATTCCAGAGGCCAAGCTGACAATGTTGTTATGTCATCCAAGATTACTAAAGTAGTCACGTGACCAATGTATGCTCTTTTAAAGTTAAAACGGCCAGACTGATTGTCATTTTGGAAATGCTTTAATATACTTGTGAATGTCATGTGCTGGTAGTTATATTTGTTAGTTGGGAGGGAGTTAGTTAGGAATAACAAATCCAAAAACAACACTTATATATGCTAGTTCTGGTATCATCTTGTTCAATCGATGATAGAAAAATCAGAGAGCATTAGAGAGAGTGAAAAGTTTCTTTGTATTCTCTATACAACCCTTGCTTTCTCTGTAATCTTTGAAGCTTAATCTAGTAAATTCCTGAGTTTGATTCCTCTAGTGGATGCAAGCATTGTAACAAGTGTTGAACCACTTAAAGGAAAATTTTGTAATGCTATAATAAAAATTACGGTATCAATACGGTGATAGACATAGACATTATAAATTACATATGGAACTAGTAAATGCAAAGTAAAATAAGTAAATTCATACAAGATTATTAATTATTTAAAAAATTAACATTGTTTCTACAGAGTTTTAATGAAAAATATTTTATTCATTTACAAAAAATATTTTCTTTAATTAAACAAAGAAAAAATTACTCATTAATTAAACAAAAAAATTATATTGAAAAAAATGAAATAAGTTTTATTGAATTCGTTTGACCATAAATTCTATATTTATTCTAGGACATTTGTATACTTTTTTCCCCATTTTCTATAATAATATCTATTTATTACACAAGTTAATAATTAAGCACAATTATGTATCTTGATATGGATCAAGCAAAAGCAAAACAAAAAAAAATTCTTATATTACTAGATACATATATGATATATCAATAAAATTATATCTTATTTTGAGTTTTATACATACTTTAAGTAGTTTCAGATTTTTTACTTGTATTTAGAGACCATTTAGAGTTGTTGTTGAGAAAGTATAGAAAGATGCAAAATAACATTATCTTACAAGAACTATGAGAGATATTAAAATAATATTTTTTTCAAAATCCGATTTTGAGAATAAATTTCATCCTTAATAAAATATCACATATATTATATAAATGCAAAACTAACAGTATTCAATTTAAATAAAAAATAATAAATATAAAAGGTAATAAACATTATAATTAGAGAAATTTGTGAAAATTTAAAATAAAAACGGTATAATTTAACACGTTATTAAATTTTAAAATTGTGATTTTTTCCGTGTCGGGTTAGGGTTAAAATTTTTGACCCATTTACCCGATCAATGACCCAATTATATTTTCTATTTTAAAATAATTTATAGTTTCTTATCATCAAAATTCAAATATTAGAGATAATTTTTTCTTTTATTTCTATTTTTTGAAAGGATAAATATAAACATAGTGTTTTATTTATAAAATTTTATATATATTTAGAGCTTCAATAGTATAAATGTGTAAAATATTGATAGACATGTATATTTTATAATATTGATATATAATATTATTTTTTAATATATATAATTAAAACTCCAATAGTGTAAATGTGTAATATTTTGGTATATTTTATAACATCGATAAACTATGTGTTTTCATTTTTAAATTTTAATATAAATTTTGTTTAATATATCAATTATTTTTCCGAAATTTGGGTATTTTGACACGATTATTAAATTTATTTATTTTTAACCTTCTTTTTACAACCCGATGACCCGTTTTGCCACCTCTAATTATAATGAGTTTTTATTTTAAAATTGTGAACTTTTTTTTACAGTAATTCTGATATTAATTTACTTATTTTACCTTTTATTCATAAGTTTTAGGCATAATCTACAGAATTTATGTTTTATTTTGCACTTAATAATGTTTTACTTCTTTATGTTATATTTGTGTGTTTTCATTTTATTTATCAGTAATACATCAATTTACCAGCTTTGTAGTAATTTATTTATTTTACCTTCTTTTACAAGTCTTATGTTTCATTTCCAAAATTTATGTTTTATTTTACAGTTATTGTTGATTTATTAGTTTTATATTATATTTGCATGTTTTGTTTTGTTTACCATTACTACATTAATTTACCAGTTTTATATTAATTTATTTGTTTTACCTTCCATTTATAAGTCTTTTGTTCCATTTCTAAATTTTATATTTTATTTTGTGCTTAATGTTGATTTACTAATTTTATGTTATATTTGTAAGT
This sequence comes from Luvunga scandens, assembly GCA_030449905.1. Classification (NCBI taxonomy): domain Eukaryota; kingdom Viridiplantae; phylum Streptophyta; class Magnoliopsida; order Sapindales; family Rutaceae; genus Luvunga; species Luvunga scandens. The sequence goes on along the minus strand of JASUUG010001122.1, from coordinate 273,652 downwards.
GTTTGTTTTATTTACTAATAATACATCAAATTACTAGTTTTATAATAATTTAGTTGTTTTATATTTTCTTTACAAGTCTTTTGTTTTATTTCTAAAATTTATGTTTTATTTTACAGTTAATGTTGATTTACTAATTTTAAGTTATATTTGTAAGTTTTTATTTTGTTTACTACTAATATATCAATTTAGTAGTTTTATGTTAATTTACTTATTTTATCTTTTATTTACAAATCTTATGTTTAATTTCTAAAAATTATATTTTATTTTACACTTAATGTTAATTTACGAGTTTTATATTACATTTGTAAGTTTTTGTTTTATTTACTAATAATACATCAATTTATCAATTTTATATTAATTTACTCATTTTACCTTTCATTTGTAAATCTTATGTTTAATTTTTAAAATTTAAGTTTTATTTTACGGTTAATGTTGATTTATAAGTTTTATGTTAAATTTATAAATTTAATATTTTATTTATATAATTTATATTTAATTATGATATTGATACTATAAATTTAATCATGGCATCATAGAAAGACTCTCGCTTAACTCTGTTCTTTAAAATTGTTTTAATTTGAGTTGACTCTTGCTTTATTCTTTTAATCTTAAATCTTAATGCGGTCTTGGGGTGGTATAAATCCAGCTTTAGCAAGGGGTTATTTCACAACACTCAATTTTGTCTTGTCCTTTTCCTACAATTATATATCCAGGATTCTCAAGAGACAATCGAATTAAAATAATTCTTGTTTCTTTCAACAAAGGAGAGAATAATGGAGTGTATGTGATGGTGGTTAATTATTTAAATAATTTATACTTCCATTGATTCCTCCTTAAAATTAGATACCTATATGTAATATAAATAAAATGTAACTAGCAACAATATCGTGAAGTCAATTGTTTCCTCTTGGAGACACGTACGTCTGATAAAGTCATTGTTTTGTAGGTCCATAAAAATAATAATAATTGCTTTGCAATCTCTCATCACAATAATGGTGGTGATTCTTGATGAATTTTGAGGAAACCCGAGGTTGCTTGTTGTTCGACTGGTAATGGTCGAAATTTGCAGAGCACGTGGATTGACATTGTCCACTTGGGCATTGCACGTGATTATATCCGGGCCGGGTCGGTAAAATAAACGATTCGGTTAAGCCAGATTCGATTTTAAACTAAAAAAAAAATCCGTTTATATAAAAAGAAATATGATTTAAAATTTTAAAAAGTAAACCAAACCAAAAACCAAAGATCGGTACTGTTCGGATTATTATTTCTATAAAAAAAATTAATGGTTTTATTTGATTAAGGATCGAATCAAATCTAACTCTTATTCACTCGTAAGTTGTACATGTAAAATATACTGACTTAAATTATTTTTTATTTTTTTAAATGAATGTATTATTTTTTATTTTTTATTTTTTAAAATGAATGTTAACTTAAGTATCATAATATAGCTATATTAAAATATTATTTAATGAATACAAACGATCGAAAGGAAATTCATGATATTAGTATTGAAATTTTGTGCTCATTAGGCATGGAATTGGCTGTTTACACCTGTTATATATATCTTACCTCATACTCATTATATGACACATGATATATAATTTTACTGCATAATCGAAATAGGATTTACCCTAACTAATAAGATATACTTTTGGTAAAAATATTTTGTTTAAGATTCAAACCCGGGTCAATCATGACTAGGGAAGGGCTTGATTTATGTTTATTTATTTATACGCTAAGTATTCAAAACAGATTAGGTTAAATTTGGTTGTGTGAAAGTAATTAGCAAGATCATCCCATGAGCAAAGAATTTTCTACTAACTAATTAGTAATTAGCACGTTGCTTAGTGCTCATTGACCGCTGAAAATATTTTCTAAAGCATTCATCCATTCAAACTTTGATCAAATCCCAATGCTTTCGTCATTAATTTCCAGTTTCTAAGTCCTATTTCGATCTACTATTGATAAGGGGAGAGTCAAAATAGAAATATCAAATGATGAATTAATTAAATTTATAAAACTTGAAGATTCTTCGCCATTATTTACAAGAAATACTATTGTTTGAATTGAAGCATATATTGCCGGCGCCTATTAATTGGTTGTAGCGTCCATTAGCAGCTCGCACAAAAAACAGCAGGCTCCTCAGTTCTCACTGTGGGATTTTTTTTTTGGGTCCATTGTTTAAAGTAATATAGTTGCATTTTGTGGGATGTTTTTTGGCAGTCAATATTCTCGATGTACACATATTAATTTCCATGACAGTGACTGAATCGGTATTTTGCAGCCGCCGCAATAAGTAATGTTCACATTTCACTAACCTCAATGTGAACCATGCAGGGAAATTTTTTTTAATTTTTTGAAACACGCAGATATTTCATTCAAATGGTCTATATAGTAAGTAGTATTACATCTATTTTGTACAACAACGTCGACATTCTCTTTAGATGCTGGTGTTACAATAAACAATCAATCAAGTGTACTCATAGAGCGCAGTAAAAGTTATCATCCATCAAATTAATTGGAGGATTGTTTAAATTCGGTGTTAGTTTTATCTGTGTTTATTTTATCTAATACCAATCAACTCTAAGTAATCAGTATTCATTGAAGTTGAATTAAAATGTTGACGTGGATGTTTATCAATAGGAAGGATAGCATAAAAGAAATTTATTAGATTGAATCCAAAAATTCAGAACTTAATAAAAGTTTTTAATTACATTAGAGTTTCAGTGCATACCTAAATCTTGTAATGCAATTCTGATTCTCCGGCTAAGTTAACTTAGAGAAATATAAAAATATTGTGTGGATGACTTCAAGACCTTCAAAACTTTTGTCTTTGTTAAAAAAAAAGTGTCGAGGCCGAAAAGTCCAAATGCCGACAAAGTTACGATCGAGTACAAGTGTCAAGTGGGGGACCTTGAATTTATATTCGAGGCTGGCTTAGTGGAATTAACAGTATCTGCTACTGCTAGCTAGTGGATTTTACAAGTTGATGGAGTTTGTGTCTTTTTCGTTTTGTGAAAATCAATCAAGCTGTAGCCTCCAAATTTGATTCCACTTCCCAATCAAGCTGCTCTTAGTCATGTATTAATCTCTTTAATTTCTTTTGGACAGAGGTATAATAGCCCCCGGAAATCCGAATCTCACTCCCTCGGAAGAGTCTCACTTTTCATGTCTACAAGTTTGAGAAAACAAAGATGGTCAATGATACATATGCTTTAGATTGAGGCTCCACATATACACGTAACGCGCACACACATTATTCATTACTTTCTTCTTTTTGACGTAAAATTGTTTAGTATGCGGCGGTCGTCTTGGAGTTTCACACGGCAGATACATTATATAATTTAAATATGAACGCGTTTATACTTTGATCCATAGCTTTCGTGTCCTTCCACTCAAATTATGTAAATCAAATGTTTGCGGAAGATAAAATTGCATTTAGATAAACTCTCAAATGTGTATTCGCTATTTTTTTTTTTCATTTGCGTTTCTTTAATCAATTAATTTCGTAAGGGCAAATTCAGGTGTAATAGTAAGATTTTTTTTTATGTTGTTCTAAGTTCATATTCGAAATATACAAAATTTATGCACTAATTATCTTATCTTGTCTCTCATTATTATATAAAATAATTTTCAGATACAAACACTCTTATTTCTTTTAATGCAGATACGTTGTTAGGTCGTATGATTTAATAGAGTTAATTTTTAATACGTTATAAAATAATATAATTTCATAACATTAAAAATTAATTTTATTAAATCACACAATTTAATAATATATCTACGTAAACAAATGAAGGTGTTCGTACTAAAAAAAATAATACATATAATACATCATCATGATACCATATAACTTGTGAAAAAAAAAAAAAAAACAGTGAAGCTTAACTATGCAACTGAAACGTCATCACTCATCTAAGATAAAAAGATACGTCACTTATTTAAAAAAAAAAGAGAGAGAGAGAGATGTGACTTCAATTGAAGAGTTTCGTTTTATTGCACATTGACATTAATTGACAATTTATTTTTAAAAAAATGTGAGTATTCAAATTAATCCTTTACGACCCCACTAGAAGAAAATGCCATACTAGGGTGTGGAAATTGTAGCACAATAATTTAATAACGACTTGGACTAAGAAGTTTTAAGTCAACACCATGTGTCATGAATCGTGTCCATTTTCCTTTTTACATCTCAATTTCTTTCAATTTAGTCCACTATGTACAACGATGTACGCGTGGACACCATACCTTTCCAAAACCGGCCTTCTGCTTTTATAATTTGAAAACTCCCATTTCATATAATTATTAATATTGTTGTTAAAGAATATAAAAATATAAGAATTATAAAATATTTAAAGATGACTATTCGTTGTAAATTAAATATGATACATATAGTATCAATCTCCGAGTAATCCATTCAAATGATTCAATTATTTTCATCTTAATCTCTATAAATGTGAGTCTCGCTGGTTGATAATTGTTATGAAATGGTGATTTTCAAATAATCTTATCTTAATCTTTATCTTATATACAAATCTATCTTGTTGGCTAATTGCGATGAAATTAATATATACTGATTTGCACAACTCGTTGATTTTTGTGGCCAACAAATAAAGATTTTTTTTGGATTTTACGTAATTAAACACAACAAAACTAGCAAACCGAAACCGTTTGAGGAACTTGATTTCAATTTAATGTGAGGGGAGAAAAGAGAAGAAAAAAAGATGGCTGGACTTGTACTGTAGGTTCCAAATATAACATCAAACAGCTAACATAATTGTATAATGGAATGGACCCCCCTAAGTTACATTTACTGTACAGGGGTTGTCTTTTTATTAATTTATTTTTTTTATTAAATTTCATTCAGGCCCCTTATAGTCTATTTTATTTATAAATATTATAACGTTTTTTAAATTTATTCAAAATATTTAGAATATCAAATTTATCTATATAATTTTTAAATTTAAAAAAAAATTATTTAATTAAAAAATATAATTATTATTAATGGATTATAATTATAATTATATAATTTTAAATTTATTCATAAATATTTAGAATATCAAATTCATCCATATAATTTTTAAATTCTAAAAAATTCTTTATTTAATTAAAAAATTTAATAATTATTAATGGATTATAATTATAATTATATAATTTTAAATTTTAAAATATTTATTATTATTATTAAAAACTTTATTTAATTAAAAAATTTAATAATTATTAATGGTATTATAATTATAATTAATATTTTAAATTAATAATTAATTTATAATAAATTTTTAAATTAAATTGTTAACAATAAAAATAATAATTATTAATAATAATAATAATTAATTTTTAATAATAATAATAATCACAATAATTAAATATAAAATAATAATATAAATATAATTTTTTATCTTAACAAATAATAATAATAATTAATAATAATTATTTTTGAATAATAATAATAATCACAATAATTAAATATAAAATAATAATATAAATATACTTATAATTAATAATAATTTTTAGTTAAATTATTTAATAATTTTTTAGTTAAATTATTAACAATAATAATTATTTTTATTTATTTATTTATTTAGGGGCAAGGAAACGGAGGATGAGGCCAATGGAGATAGTGAAAAAGAAGGAGAGTACCTTGATTCCTTGTGGTGGAGGTGGTGACGGTAAATTTGTTGGGGTATTGTTGATGCGGTGTCATGTTGAGAAGAGGAGTTAATGGGTTTGATAACGTGGGGTTTAAAGAGTGAGAGTGATCTTGATCGAAGGGTGGGGGAAGAGAGAAGGTGTGATGGGAAAATACAGGGTGTGGATTTGGAGATGGATTTATAATTAATTAATATATTAACAATAATTAATAATATTTTTTAGTTAAATTGTTAACAATAATTATTAATATTATTTATTTATGTAAATAATAATAATTAATTAATATTAATAATTATTGTTAATATTAATAATATTATTAATTATTGTCCTATTATTGATTGGATTTGAAGTGTTGTATTAAAATCTAATTCAAATGGATTAGATTTGAAGCTAAGTATATTTAGATTATTATTTTATATTTAATAATTATGATTATTATTATTATTATTATTTTTTACAATTTAACTAAAAAATTATTATAAATTATTATTAATATATTAATTAATTATAATACCTTTTATTGTTGATAATAATAATAACAATAATAATAATAATAATCTATTTAAAATTAAAATTATATAATAATAATTATAATCCATTAATAATAATTATATTTTTTAATTAAATAAAGAATTTTTTAAAATTTAAAAATTATATAGATAAATTTGATATTCTAAATATTTATGAATAAATTTAAAAAAAATTATAATATTTATAAATAAAATAGAGTATAAGGGGCCTAAATGAAATTTGATAAAAAAACAAATTAAACAAAAAGACAACCCCGTAAGTTACAGTAAATGTAACTTAGGGGGGTCCATAATTTGTCATAACAAAGTACAAAAAATGTCTATTTTATTTTATTTTATTTTAATATAATTCTGAATTGACTCAATGCTACGGACGATTGCGCTTGGATTAATTTATACCTGATTACGTAAATAGGGAAGAATTTTATAAGATAGGAATATGTTTGATTGCTCATTTTTAGTAGATAATTAAAATAAATTAATCGAGACTTGGTGTGTAGAATAATAAAAATAGAATTAGAACATGACACAATGTATATGTGTGACATCATAGGTGGAAATTTATGAAACATTAAAAGTCATCATGATGCCAAGATTTCGTAATTAATCGAGAGAATATATATTTATATAATCTGCACTAGAGATTATAGATGGCTAACATGCGGGGTGACACATGGCACGACATGGGCACAACACGTGTCTGTACGGTACGGCACGGCACGACACTCATGAGGGCTTTAAAAGTACAACACGAGTAGAGATAGATTAAAACACGGTATGAGAAAAGGCCTACAATAAGTATATTTCACTTTTTTATGATAGTAAACTTAAAATACTATGATTTTATAAATAACTTGAGATTGAATTTTTTTAATAATTTTATTAGAGCAAGCTTTTTAAAATTTATTTAATTCTTAGTTTCAAAAAAAATCTAATTAATTTATATTTATAATTTATTAAATTAATAATTTTAATAAATAAAATTATAAATATCATGATTTTATAAATATGTATTAATATTATTATAAACTATGATCTAGGACTCTACATTAGTCAAAGTTAATAATTATGCCAATCCTTAAGAAAAATTAAAATTTATTGTTGTTGTTGTTGTTGTTGTTGTTAAGTATTAAAAAGAAAATTTAATGCCATAGGGTCTAACTTAGTAATTAGTATTATATTTTCCTACTATTATTAGTTTATTATCATTGAATACGAACTTGAGTTTTAAATTTTTTATTCTATTGATTTTTACTAAAGGTGTATAGACCCAAAAAAATATATAAGCTTAAAAAAAATATGCAAATAACTTAATATGTCCTCTTAAAAAAATAAAATGAAAAAAAAACCCATTGTGTTTTTTCTCTTAGAAATGATACGGTGTGGCATGTGTGGTGTGCCAAGCTTAAGAAAAAAATTTAGGCACAGTGTAGTGCAGTACAAAATGTACCATGAGTATAATACAGTACAAGCACAAGCACACATGTGCCTTTCTCCCATTGGCCATCTCTAATTTGCAAAAAGATATTAGCTGAAGATTTTTACATTTTGAATAGCATTAATTCCTTCGCTTTCTTTTTTGGGAAAGAAATTGGATTATTTAAAATAATTCTAAAGAACATAATCATGTATTTGGTGCTCATGAATTTCATGGAACTTAATTGAGCCTTGAATGTAATTAGGTGTCGGTGTCGTGATTAGAATGGGAATCTTTTCTTCTTCCTTTTTTATAATTGTTTTTTATTTTTTAATGTTATTATTATTATTATACAGAAATGAAAAACACCTCAATCATTTTGCAGAGAATGTCCATGTGGTTGCTCAATTACTACCATTTTTGCATATATAGAATTTGCATGGAAGTTTCGCAAAAGTGCAAGCTAATGGCTACATTTCATTTGCCCGGTTGTTTTCATTATGGAAAACGATGTTGTACAAGCTAACGGCTGCATTTCGTTTGCCTAGTTGTTTTCATTATAGAAAACGATGTTGTGTGTGTATGTATTATATATATATATATAGTGTCAACGTCTTTATTTTTTTATTTTTTTATGTTAATACGTCTTTAAATTATAGGGTTTAAAAAAATTAATTTTTAACTTTTTTAAACTATACAATTTAAGAGTGTCTTTATTAAAAAAAAAATATAGGCGCCTGCACTTAAAATTAATTTTATATATATATATATTAATAAATTGAAATTTGTGGTTTTTCTCTCTATTAGTATATTAAAATCTATATATTTTCTTTAATTTTTTTTACTAGTGATGATGCTTATGCCTTCACTAGAAAATAATTATACACACACACACACAATCCTTCTCTGGTGCCGGTGCATTCATTTATTTTCATATAGATACACTTTTAAGCCATGTAATTTAATAAAGTCAAATTTTAATTCTATTAAACCGCACAACTTTATAGTACATTAAAAAATATTTTTATTAAACTGCACGACTTAACAATATGTCGTTATTTGAAAAAATGAAAGTGGCCACATTTGAGAATAACTATATATATATATATATATATAGAGAGAGAGAGAGAGAGAGAGAGAGAGTACTTTATAGGTGTACGTGCTGTCTAATTTTCATAAAGATACACTATTAAGTCATATAGCTTAATAAAGTAAGTTTCAACCATATTAAATTATATGATTTAATAAAGTTATTGTTTAATTAACTATAAAGCCATACAACTTAATAATATATCTGCATATAAAAAATATGAGGGTGTTCACACCTAAGCAATAATAAAAAAAAATAGTCTCTAATGTATTAAAATATGTGTTTTTTGATATTTTAGCATCATCTCCTCAATTCTCACTAGAGAATAACTATACATATATATATAATTATTTTTAAGTATGGATACCCATATCTATTAGAATGCAAATTTGTTACATACACCATGTGATGCTGCTAGAGAAAAACTATATATATATATATATGAAAACTATTACATATAGTGATTATTCAATGATGCCGCAATTAAATTTAAAGGAAGTCGTGTAGGCAAGTAGGTATGGCCAAAATAAGTAAATAACGGAGGATGTTTGACAATTTTTTTTAAAAATAATAAGCAGATAAAGATGCTGTTAAAACATTAATAACATAATCGTAAATTTTATTAAAATAGAAAAAAAAAAGTGATAAAAAAACATATGTCTGCCTTTTAATAGGAACATTTGGTATGTGTTTTGTTAGAAAGCATCAAAGAAACTGCTAGAAGATTATATATACTTTCACTCCACAAAAAATAAAATTCAAATCATATTATCTTTTTTTTTTTTTCAAAACGTGTATATATCTACCGTCTTATTGTATTGTTCTTTATAATTAGGAATTTGGTTCGGCATGTGGACTGAACATCAGGTGGTTCACTAATAAGGTATTGTCATCCAAAATTAAACGATTAAAATTTGTAATTGGTTCAATCAAACTATTGATGACACAAGCAATCTAACTATTGATGTTGATCCTAATTAAATGAAAATTAACACCATCGTAAACTTTAGAACAGTAAAATTAAACCAATTAAAAATCTATACTAGATATTTTTTTTGAAAAGAAAAATCTATATTAGATATAAGTGGATTGGAATTAGAAAAAGAATTGTGGGTCAAGGGCCCATGTTAGGCCTTCCGTTGGATCTTGGAAAATTTGGTGCATGGAGCAGGTGCCGTGGCTTTTTCTCTTCTCGTTTTAGTTTTCACTCTTTATAAAAGATCTTGGATAGAAGCTTCATGAATAACGCTGCATGTACATATATAGTATTTTTTTTTTGTCATTTGGAGCATGTACATGTGTAGTTGGGATATCATACCATAAATAGTTTGTATTTAAAATGTTTTAGATTTATTTTTTAATCATTAATGTGATGATCTTATGGTGTAATGGTAAGTTATATACAAACTATTTATTCAAACTGTATGTAAATATAGTTACACATGTAAAGTTAGGACAAAAAGTTTTGTATATAACTAATGTAACACTAATACAAATTCATTGTATGTATTAAAACTAATAAGTTTAAAAACTAATTATCATTTGATTCTATAAGATAACGCCTACATCAATATTAGTTGAGATATAAATTTTTTATTCCAAATTTATAAACCTAACATTATTATAATGTCAAACATCTTTTGGACACCAACTCATTAGTGAAGTTGGTCAAGGAAGAAATGGTTAGTTGTTTGGTGAATCTAACCAAAACTCTTTTGTTATTTGAAAATAAGTTCAAATCCTCTTACTGTTATAACAAAGTTAATTTTATTGATTATTTACTATTTTATCCTTACAAAAACTATAAGATTAATAATTATTGAAAAAAGTCAAATATTCTTTTTTTTTTCCTTTTAATAACCAATTAAAATGCAAAGAAGTAATTAAAACTAAAAAAGTATATTTCAAAATGTTAAATAGAAGAATTAATAATTCTAGAGACTTTGGTGGCTTAACTAAACCCTATTCCCAACCATATGGTGGCTTGAACACAAAAAATCCCAAAACCTACATGAATTTTGGCATTTTGCCACAAAATTAGTAGGAAGAAATTTTTTTTTTCGTTGCTAAATATGCAAGGACAAATTAATAACTAATTAATATCTTTAGCCACGAAATATTATTTAATTGTGATGAATTATTTAATTTGTTGCCAATAGTAATTTTTAGCAATGACAATGTTGAAGTGACTAATAGCGACGAAAATTGAAATTGTCTCTAAATGTATACACATGCAGGAACAAAATATAATTTCGTAACAAAAAGTTAATTTTTACTTTCATTGATGCTAAATGCTGAATGATAAATCTAATTGTTACCGTCTTTGCCAGAGGTCATGAACAAAACATCTTTACATTTTCCCTTTAAATGTGTAACATCAATTGCAGTCACTGGTCTAATATAACTATGAAACCCTCTCATAGAAGCACCCCTACACACGAAGAAGTATTCGAAGACACTTCTGTCATTGGTTTCGAAATAAGTGATGATGCCAATATTTTCTTCTTCAACATCTGACAATATGATCGTAACACCATGTAAGACTCCTCCGGTGAACCCCTCGCGAGATGCATAGCACGTTCCCTGGATCTCCATGCCTTAAGAGTAACGTATGGAGTACCCAAATTGTTTTAAAACATCCTGTTGAATATCTGCCGGTTAATTAATTAGAAGAATAAGTCCCTTCAAACTTACGTTTGATCTCGTTGGCAATTGCTTTTAAGGAAGCTTGATGGTAATCCCTTTCAAGATTATTGAGAGAGCATGAATGACTACAGTGGTTCTTTCAAATCCGAAAACATGGACTATCATTCATCGTAGTGCATGGAGCCGCCATTGACAAGTCTCGTTAATACACTTGATTATATATTATTTGTACATGATCTAATCATCTTGAACTGAAAATTCTCCTTCATCTCTACTTTGCATAGGCGGACTTTCCAATCTTCCTTGATATCAAATAGTTCCCCAATTATGAAACCATCATCAATGTTAGTCTGTTAGCAACATTGCCAATAGAATTGACCGATTCAAGGGCATGAACTGTGTTAGCTGGTGAAAAAGTACCACCACTTGCAATGGCATTTGTTCTGGGTAAGTAATTTTAGATATGGTATGGTTAGGTTTGGGTCCATCTTATTTAGGTGGCTCAAGTCGAAAACTTAATAAGTTTAGATAGTTAAGTAATTAAAATAAACTTGAAGGAGCTAGATGAAATTTTCAATTAAAAATTAGGTTTTGAAAGCATTATATAAAGAACCAATGGAGGCGGCAGCAAGTTTCAGAATCGTAAAAGGACGAGAGACGGAGAGGATGACATTGGGAATTTTTAGTTATAAGAATAAGAATTTCAATCTTTGATTTGAGGAAGGTAAATGATGTAGGAAGTTATTTAGGATTTTAAGATTATAGAATTTTATTATTTTAGCACTTTCTATTTTAAGTGGAGTCAATTATGATATTTTATTTTTTTAAGACTTTCAATTTTAATTGGAGTCAATTTAGATATGAAATTTAGTTAATTTAGGAAAGTATCTTTTATTTCTAGTATAATTGTGATTTAGTTTCCCATTTTAAGTTAACTTAAGGAAAATGTATTTTATTTCCACTATAATTGTAATTTAATTTTTTTTTTTAGTTAACTTAGTGAAGTGAATTTCCTCTATTATAAATATAAAGGTCTTGTCACTGTTTTAAGGAATTTTTGAAACTCAATTATTCTATAAACTTTTATTTAGAGACTTGTTTTCTTTATCTTTATGTTCTTTAAAATTTCGCTTTGTCAGTTGATATCAGAGCAAGTTCGCTTGTCATCATGGTATGACTACATGAACAAATGAATAACCGTCCCAAAGACGCTGATCAAGGGATGTAGGCAATGACTGTGGAGATTATCAGACAGATGGTCGCAGAAATAGTCATGCAAGTCATGGAGAATGCGTTTAACTCGAGAATGGCAGCGATGGAGCAACCAATCGAGGTTCTCACATTTTCTGTGAATAATATGGAGAGAGGGCAGCGACAAAGAGTTAATTGCGAGAGGGCTATTGAAAGAGTCAATTACGAAGAATAACCTCGGGATTATCACCATGAAAAGGTTCGATGGGGTTTTAATTACAAAGTAGCGCCTCAGGGCATCAATTATGAAATAATACCACAGAACCAAGAACTTGTGAGGCGAGTGTAGCCGCACGTGCATGAAGAGTTAGAAAGCGGTTTAGAAGAAGAAGATGCTGAGGATTATGATAGGAGGCATGGGAAGAATTCAGATTACAAGATTAATATTGATATTGCAGATTTTTATGACAGGATGCATGTTGAGGAATTTTGGATTGGATATTAAATGTAGAAAATTTCTTCCAGTATATGGAAATTCCGCAGAATAAACAGGTTAAACTTGTGGCATTTAAGTTGAGGGATGCAGTATCCGCATGGTGGCAAAACATTTAGAATCGAAGAATAGTTGCGGGAAAGCCATTGATTAAATCGTGACCTAGGATGCGGAAGATGATGAAAGAGTACTTCCTACCAGCGGATTATCAGTAGCAGTTGTACATGAAATATCAAAATTGCAGGCAAGGAAATTGCAATGTTGATAAATATAAAAAAGAATTTTATTGTATGCACACAAGAAATAGTATGGAAGACCCAGGGTTTTAGACAGTTACAAAATATCTTAACGGGTTGAAGCAAGAATTACAAGATGAGATTATAGACGTGATTTGGGATATGGGTACAGCAGTTGCTAGAGCAAAGAAGTTAGAAGAATGAAAGCAACGTGTTGTTTCTAGAGTTCAGCAGAGACAATTAACTAGTGTGCAAAATAGACCAAACAATACAGGGATTGAAAATAAGCATAAAACTTGGGCTGGTAGTAGTCAAACACAACAACCAGCACAATAGCATTTAAGGCAGTAATCGCCTAGACAACAGCAGCCACCTAGACAGCAAAATAATCCTTATGCAAAAACTATGCCAAATAAGTGTTTCAAGTATAAAGAATCAGGACATAGATCGAGTGATTGTCGTTCTAAAAATTTAAATTTTGTAGAGGCTGAAGACAGTGAAGTAGAGGCAAATGACGTTGAAGATGGGAATGACAAGGAGGCCTTGGAATTAAAAGCAAATGAGGGGAAGTTATTGAATTATATTGTGCAAAAAATCTTATTGGCACCAAAGTTTAAAGAAGATAACCAGCGCAAAAAGATTTTCAGAACACGTGGCACTATCAACGATAAGATGTGCAACATGATAATTGATAGTGGCAGCAGCGAGAATATAATTTCAAAGGCATTAGTTAATGCGATGAGGCTTTCCACAGAAAAGCATCCTGCATCTTACAGAATATGGTGGATAAAGAAAGGGACAAAAAGACGAGTAATATGTCGTGTTCCTTTCTCCATTAGAAAGATTTATAAAAATAATGTGGTATGTGATGTAGTAGATATGGATGCTTGCCATTTGTTATTGAGTAGACCTTGACAATTTGACGTGGACGCAGTACATAGAGAAAGGGATAATGTGTACGAGTTTTGATGGAATAGTAAGAAGGTTCGCTTAATGCCTTTATCAAACAAGAAAAAAAATCCTAAGGTTGAAGGAAAGAATTTTTTAACTATTGTAAAAAGACATCTGAAAGAAGATTGTGATGGGTGTAAAAGTTTGCAGAATGAATATGAGTTCGAGGTAAATTCTGTTCTTGAAGAGGTACAGCCATTACTAGTTCAGTTCGCAGACATTACACTATTAAAGTGCCAGATGAGCTACCACCTTTGCGAGACATCTAGCATCATATAGACTTAGTCCCTGAAGCAAGTTTACTTAACTTGCCCCATTATCGCGTAAGTCCTTCTAAGCATGCGATTTTACAAGGATAGGTTAATGAATTGTTGCGGAAGGGATTTATTCGTGAAAGCATGAGTCCATGTGCTGTACCAGTATTGTTGGTGCCAAAGAAAGATGAGAGTTGGCATATGTGTGTGGATAGTCGATGGATTAATCAAATTATTATGAAATGCCGGTTTCCTATTCCTACATTTCGAGATTTACTAGATTAGCTTGATGGAGCTTAGATTTTCTCAAATATAGACTTGTGAAATGGGTATCATCATATTCGGATTAGGCCTAAAGATGAGTGGAAGACTACGTTTAAAACGAAAGAAGGACTATATGAGTGGTTAGTGATGTCATTCGGATTATCAAACGTGCCATGTACTTTTATGCACTTAATAAATCAAGTTTTTAAACCCTTTTCTTGCAAATTTATTGTTGTATATTTTAATGATATTTTAGTGTATTTTATTGATGTGGTGACGCATTTGAAGCATTTGAGGATGATTATAGAGGTGTTGCGAAGAAATAAGCTTTACGTTAATATAAAAAAGTGTAGCTTTCTACAGAATAATGTGGAGTTTTTAATTTTTATAGTTGGTGCAAATGAAATTCAAGCTATTGAATCAAAGATACAAGTCATTAGAGAATGGCCTACGCCCAAGACAGTGGGTGAAGTTAGGAGTTTTCATGGGCTAGCAACGTTTTATAGGAGATTCATTTGCAGTTTTAGAATTATTGCCGCACTTATGACAGAGTGTTTAAAGAAAGGAAAGTTCAAATGGGAGAAAAAGGAAGAGGCGAGCTTTGCTTTACTAAAGGAAAAGTTGTCTACCGCTTCTGTTGTCTATCGCTTCTGTTTTAGCCTTGTCAAACTTCGACAAGTTGTTTAAGGTTGAGTGTGATGCTTTTGGCAAGGGAATTGGGGCAGGTCTTTTCCAAGAAGGGCGGCCAATTAAGTATATGAGTGAAAGTTGAATGAAGCACGGCAAAAGTGGTCTACTTACAACCAAGAATTTTATGTCATCTTTAGGGCATTAAAGACATGAGAGCATTACTTGATTCAAAAAGAGTTCATGCTCTACAACAACCATCAGGCATTGAAGTCCTTTAACAATCAGTAGAACTTGAGCAAGATGCATGCAAGATGGGTGAGTTATATGTAGAAGTTTACTTTTGTCTTGAACCATAAATCTGGGTAACAGAATAAAGTGGCGGATGCGCTCAGTAGGCGGACAACTTTACTAGTAATTCTAGTTAATGAAGTTACTGGTTTTGAGTGCTTAAGGGAGTTGTATGCTGATGATGACGACTTTGCACATATTTAGGATCACTGCATTAATCATTAGGACGCAGAGGATTTCCTTATTCAGGATGGATATTTATTCAAGACCAACTAATTATGTGTGCCTCGAAGCTTTTTAAGAGAGCAAATTATTCATGAGTTCTATAGAGGAGGATTTAGCGAACATCTTAGACGAGATAAGACCAGTGAACTTATAGAGGAGTGTTATTGTTGGCCATAGTTGAACAAAGATATGTGAAAAATTGTGTAGAGGTTTATACATGTCTTTGCTTGTTTTAGAAAATATTAAGTTGAATCTGTCCTTGGATTTCGTGTTAGGATTGTTGCACATAAGAACGGATTGAGATTCTATATTGGTGGTGGTTGATAGATTTTCAAAGATGGCGCACTTTATTGCTTGTAAGAAGACTGAAGATGTCACTTCAGTAGCGTATTTATTCTTTCAAGAGATAGTACGTTTGCATGGTGTTCCAAAAACTATCACATCTGACAGGGATGTGAAGTTCATCAGCAAGTTTTGACGTCATCTCTAAGACAAGTTTGGTACACAATTACAGTTTAATAGTGCTTTCCATCCACAAACAGATGGGCAGACAGAAGTGGTCAATCAAACTTTGGGTAATATCTTGCGCTGTGTTGGTGGTGACAAGCAACAGAACTGGAAAGCTGCATTGTCTCAGGTTGAGTTTGCTTATAATAGTATGGTGAATCGTTCCACTAGCAAGACCCCTTTTGAGATTGTTTACACTTGCCACCCTCGCCATATGTATGACTTGGCTGTCTTGCCAACAGTAGCTGCAGTTGTAGAAAGTAAGGTGGCGGATAATGCTGTAGAAAAAGCTTTAAAGATTCATGTCGAGGTGTGGGCTTACTTAGAGGTTGGCAATGCTAAATACAAGATTGAAGAAGACAAACATCAGCGAAAGAAAGTGTTTTTCAGAAGGAAACTTAGTGATGGCATATTTGCGGCGGAGTCATTTTCCTGACATTCGCACTAAATTGAAAAAGAGCAAATATGGACCATTTCAGGTGCTTAGAAGATCAATGACAATGCTTATGTGCTCTATTTACTAGACAATTGGAGCACCTCTCACACTTTTAATATGGCTGATCTATTCAAATACCATCTAGACGATAAGAAGTTGTACAAGCCAAACTCGAGGATGAGTTCTTTTCTAAGTCTAGGAGACTGATGTAGGAAGTTATTTAGGATTTTAAGATTATAGAATTTTATTATTTTAGGACTTTCTATTTTAATTGAAGTCAATTAGGATATTTTATTCTTTTAAGGTTTTCTATTTTAATTGGAGTCAATTTAGGTATGAAATTTAGTTAGCTTAGAAAAATATATTTTATTTTTAGTATAATTGTGATTTAGCTTCCCATTTTAAGTTAACTTAGGAAAAATGCCTTTTATTTCCATTATAATTGTAATTTAGTTTCTTTTTTTTTTTTAGTTAACTTAGGGAAGTGTGTTTCTTCTATTATAAATAAATAGGTCTTGTCATTATTTTGAGGACTTTTAAAACTTAATTATTCTATAAACTTTTATTCAGAGACTTGTTTTCTTTATCTTCTTTAAAATTTCGCTTCATCAGTAAATTTATCTCTGATTTCTCCCAAATTTGGAGGGTAAGTTCTTTTCATCGCCCTCTACAATCCTACTTATCTTGATTTTTATTTTATTCTTTCATTGATTATTATTTGAGATACCCACTTGTTAGAGAAGTATATATTAATCTGTTATTATAAGTTAAAAATATTAAGATTTTTAATGTTGTTAGTTTTTAGTATTATCTAGAGAAGAATTTGTGTTATAATCTCATTAATATAATAGAAGATTATATCATACTACGGTCTCATTTTTCTCATTTTAGATTTCCACGTAAAAATCTGTGTCTTTTGTGATTGATTTATTACTTTAGATTTTATTAGTTTATCTTTTTACTATTTATTTATGGTACATATCTTATTTTAATTACACAAATAGAAAAAGAGTTTTGTTTTGTTTTCGTTTAATTTATAATTATTTGTATTAGTTCCTTTCCAATAGGTTGTTCTGCCACTAGTCTATTTAAATTAGCTAGGCTGAACGAGTCTCAAAACTAGAATACGTCTTGGTGACATGTTTATCTATCAAGTTATCTTCTTGAAATATAATGTCATTGAAACCTGTAATTACTATAAATAAATATAACGATACTTTTGTGTCATCTATATTCTCCATTAGCTGGTCATTCATTTGTTCATTATTAATCTTCATTTGGCAGGTCATGTATCCCCATATCAGACATTTGTATTGACGAATTAAACTTGGGTCTCTAAACTGTGGTTCCTCGCACACCCACACCACCCCCTTACCCCCCCCGCGAAAAAAATAAAGCAAAAACCCAAACTGTGGTTCCTAGCACACCCCCCCCCACCCCCCAAGAAAAAAAATAAAACATCCAACAACCCAAAAAAAAAATAATATCTGTCATCTGAAGCTATTGTTAACAATTCCATAAGATGTGGAGCAATATAGTTAAACTTCATGTTAACATCATATTTAGGCAAGTCCAATCCTATGAGTTATGCAATTGTTGCAACTAAATTTTTCATAAGTGATTGAATGGTGCACCTCGATTCTCCTAGTATTAGATGCAATAAAATTATAATCACCATTTATCTGGACCGAGTCACCCTTGAATCACAGCTATAGAAATGAAGTCCATATTTCTAAAATGAAGAAACAATTACAATATTAATAAGTATAAAATCACATTTCTACTTAATTACCGAACCTAATTACTTAATAACCTAACCTTTATCTGATCATTACCCGACTTGGAGTCGGGTAATCATCTGACTTTTATACGAACAATAATTTTCTTTTTCACAATATACACCTACAAATCTTGACTTTTTCATTGTAATAACTTAATATTTCTATATTATAATATCATTGTCATCGTATTATCTTAAATAACAAAATTAGTACACATAAACCACAAATTTTATTAAATATAACTTTTTCGTAATTCGATCACTTCAATAGAGTGGCATAAACCATAAAGTGTTAAAGTTTGAGGATACATATCACCTTGACCGGAGCAACATTCATCCAATGTATCTTCTAAGAGACGAAAACAAAATGATTTTCAGTGATTTGAATTTGTTAAGTGTGTTTGGGTGAGAAAATGAGAAGAAAATGGGGTTTAGGGCTGAGATAATTTTGTTTTGTAAGGGTATTTTAATATTTACTGAGGTCTATTTGTCATGTGAATGAACGAAGAGAGGGGGCATATTTTCGGAAATAACAAACAAGGGACGGGCAATGTGTATTGAAATAAGGTAACTTGGTGCATATATAACCGAAAAACTCCTCCTTGGTGAAAGTTGCAACCATGGCAGCAAATGGGAATGAAAAGATTTTCGGGGCTGGTAGCCAAGGCAAGGCTATTGAGAAAGTTGGAAAGGAGGTTGATTTAAAATATGGGTGTTTCCAAACAGAAACTTCATCCGTTTTTGTTTACTTGAGAGCAACTTGCAAGGTACTCAATTTCTAACACAGCATATACACATTTGTTTACTCTAAATTCTATTCTTAAGCAGAACAGAAGACTGTTGAACAAGATGAAGAGCCAATTCATCTAACAAAGCAAATTTTGTTTGTCCCCACCTCCTTATATCTCCTCTTCTCTCAGGCTAATAAGAGGTTAGCCAATACAACATACGATGCTAAAAACTAGAATGGCAACATTACATTTCTAATGATTTGCTTCAAGTGCAACATTACAAGCTATTGGGACAGAACTATTAGAAAGTACATAAACTTCACTTACTAAACAAGCAGCTTGCTATAGAACTTATTAAGACTTTTCTATGTTAGCAAGTTCATCTTTTATGACCCAAGCAATGCACTTGCCATTCATAATCATGTCAATCAAGCCATTGAGAGGATGGAAGGATTGACATTCTGGGTTTGCCGCTGTCTGCTAACCGGGGTTTTCACTGACAGGCTTGATCCACCGAAACAGAAGTACTGTCTCTTCAACCTCCTGGAGCCTTGTTTCTCAGTTATGTTGTTTGGTGTTTCATCATCGAAAAGTTGATTGGAGCAAGAAGGTCCTGCAGCTTCATTACCAATGAAAATTCCCTTTTGTTGATCCACTGAAGTAGGAGAACAAATGGATGATTTTGAAAATGAACTTGAACGTGATCGACCTCCAGGAATGGTTAACTGTGGCATGGCCTGCATAACACCATGCATTATCCCCGAAGCAAACCTTTTCTTCGCAGTTGGACTTGATTGGTTGCTCCTCACAGAAAGTGTACGTTTGTTGTTTGGAAGAGATGAGGGCTTTGAGAACCTCTTTCTCAAGGGGGTTGGAGGTTCATCTGAACCCTCATCTACCGATTTCTTGAATCTTTCAGGTTTTTTCTCTTTCAGTTTGGGCCAATGGAAGACACTTTTCAGTCTCTGTGCTGCAATATTCACAGAACCAGCAGGTTTTTTATCAGTTGATGAGCCTTGGTTATCATTGGTTGGATCAGACTGATTCAGTTCTGTTGATGATGAACTCATTCCTCCACTGCCAAGATCAGCATTACCATCTGATGAAACATCAATGCCTGTGTACAAGAATATTTCTGTGTCAGAGATTCTAAATGAAGTTCCAGGACTGCTTCCATTTCCTAGCATCTTTATATGTGAAGCAATGGCCCTTCTTGCAGAATAATCCTGACAACCGAATATTCCTCCAGCAGAAATCAAATGTCTAATTAATATATCTGATGAGGCAGATTGTGGCCTTTGCTTGAGGAGATCAAGCGTAGTCATGCCATCATTATCACGAACATTGACATTGATTGATGGGGCAGACATCAAGAGTTGTACAAGCTCTAAATGAACATTCCCAGTGATGGCCATGTGAAGAGCAGTTCTTCCATCATTATTTTTGACATTGATGATGCCTTCCATGTTGAAAATCTGCCCACTTGCTAGTTGCTTCATGAGCTTAACCTGTCGATCCAACCTTCTAAAAGCATGAGTCTGGAAACCGGAAACTGCTAAGTGGAGAAACGTTTCTCCAGAAGTGTTCTTTACAGAGATCATTGAAGGAGAAGCAAGGATCAGAGCTTCAACCACTGCTGGTTGGCCCCTATAGGCTGCAATATGCAATGCTGTGTTCCCTTGATGGTCTGTGGAGTTGATGATATCGAAGGATGCTGTAAGATCTTTCACTACCTGCATAGTTTAAGATAACATTGCCACTGTAAGTACGAACCTTGAAGAAGGCATGAAGTACATATTTATATAACCTTTTGTACAGTAAGAACATTATTTTGATTTTTGTAAGATTCTATTTAACTCTACTACAAATCAGATTAACCAATTAAAAGTCTCCAATATACAAAAGAACCACACTCAGAAAATTTTAAGAATCAAAGATTAGGACTACATATACGGTATCTTAAAAAGGCTTCCTAACAGGAAAGCACATGCAATACTGAGAGTATATGACATTTAGAGTTGCAGTCCACTTTCTTTAGCTTTAAATCCTTGGCTCACAGGACCTCTTCTGTGAGCCATCATCAAGATGATGCTCAGTTTCTAACTGCATACCACAAGAGTATAAGATGAGTCTTTTATGTGGATAATAATAGGTATATGCATGCTAAAACAGTGAACTTTACCTTAAAGAACACAAAAATCAATTAAACTGCATATGTACCGGATAGAAATGGTCAAAATCGGATTACATTCCCTTTCCATCTATAAAAAGATACTACTTCAAACAACATTCTTTACAAGTCGGAAGTTTATCTCTTCAAGCTAATAGGATAATCAGAATTCAGATCAACACAATAATATTATCAGTGAACTAGTTAAGTGTGAGATAGAAATCTAAAACAGAGCAAAAAAAGTCTCACCTCAACCTGGCCTCTGCCAGCAGCTGCATGCAAGATGGTTGAGCCCTGCTTATCCCTATAAGCCAGGACATCATTGCAATTCTCCAAAAGCTCCTTCAAGATCTTCAGGTTTCCTCCTCTAGCAGCAGCATGGACAGCTCTATTCATCATCTCCCACTTGTAAACAGAAGGCATTTCCCCAATGTGCTCCTCCAACTCTCCACCGTTTGCAGTCAAAAACCTCGGCGACACGGCAAAATCATAAATAAGCCTGAAAACGTCACAGTTTTTGCTCCTGGCTGCAGCATAAAATACATCAGTAACCCCATATTCTCCTTCTCCAAAAACAAGAAGTGGGTTCTTTTCAAGAAGCTGTTGAACAAAACCCAAGTCTCCAGCTGATGCTGCAGTGTATAATAGCCACCCACCGTACCCAGCTCGTATGAGAGAATTCTTCCCATTCTTGGATTTACACTCGAGAAACAGTTTTCGAGCAACCTTGGACCTGCATTTGGCAACATCATCAAACTGTTCTTCATCATCCCAAACAGTCTCAAGGCGGCGAATTCGCCGGAGAGAAGTCAGCTTGATGAGATGATTGCCGTCAATGCGAAGAAGCTCCCTCACTAAATCATAGTGGCCATTTGCAGCTGCCCAATCAATAGGAGAAGCATACCACCATTGGTCTCCTGTGCTCTCCCAGCGAAGAGGGAAGTATGTAGGTCGCATTTTTGCTGAGAAAATAGAGAACTAAATGGATTAACTACAAAGATGTAAACAAATTCTTGATGGAGACAATTTAGCACAACTCAACAAAACAATGTTACAACTGCTTCGTTTTTGGCCTTGTCTATTTGTAGCCTTTTGGTACAGATACCCACAGGAGAAAACAACATAAAGACTACAAAACAAGAAAGCCACCCACTAAATAGAAAATTTTACCATTTCATGAAGCAGCTTTAGAAGAGTAAAACCAAGAAGTGCTTTTCCCCACAAAAATAGAAAATCTACAAGTCTTCTGAAATATATGTGAAATAGAATCTATTGAACCATAATCATTAAAAGAAGGGTTTAAATATATAGCTACAACCAAATTTAGCAGGCGAAAAGTTGATCAACTAACAAGACATGCAAGAGGTAATATTCATTTAAGAAGAATAAGGAAAATAAAGTATATTAATATAAGGAGTTGAACTACCTGCAGCAAACTCCATTAGCACTCTGACAAAGAAAATGAAGGATAGCAGAAAAACATGTGAAAAACAAAGAACAAATATTCAGACAAGATAAAGAAATGATATCAACTCAACTAGATGGTATTATAAAAAAGAACAGCAATGATGACAAACACTGATGGAAACAAAAAAGGTAGTATGCCCTATGGGGAAGAATTTTGTGTAGAAAAAAATAGTTACAAGGGCCAAATCCAAACTATTTCAAGAACAAGACAGGATCAGATATTGGTCTTAACGTAACACATAATTTTTCCATTTCTTAATCTCTATCTTTTCTTAGTGGGGGAAGAATAAATAAAATAAGGTAAGATTCCATTTTAAACATTGATAGTGCTGCTTGAGATGTAGAAATAATGATGTTGATAGATGGGGTGGATAAAGAGAGGAAGATAGGCTTTTTCAACTTTTTATTTGGTGTGATGATAAGGCTTCAAGCTCAAATGGTGCCATCAATATTTAACAGTACATGAAAAAAAAAATCTCTTAAGCTTTTAATAAGCACATTAAGTGCTTTATCAATATTAATTATCCTCATCAGTGCTTTATCAATCTCTTAATGATCGTCATAATCTGTATTTTTATTTTTTGGTCATTATATTTGTTAATTTAATTATTCAGATACCAACACACATGATTGGTAGATTCAAGTGCTTTATCAATGTTATTAGTGGGCTTTTGCGCGCCATGAGAATGACAACACAGTTGAATAATTCTGAAAATTTTAAAAAATTATAAAAAATATCTTCAAAGACTAGGATTGCGCCAGAAGATGGCGTTACATGCTTATAAAATTATTATTATATAATCTCAATTCTAACGTGGGCCATTTTGACCTTTCATTATTTTTTTTTCTTTCATTTTTATGTATTGGAAAGTTCACAAAAGAATTGTTCCAAAAACTGAAAACTAGTGCGGCCGGTGGCTTGTGCGACTTACCTTCTAAATTCTAATACAAAAGGTTTGGGATGGAATTCCATTCACCTCAAGATCAGGAAGGAATTTAATTTTTTAATGTTTTATTTAAAAAAAAAAAAATAAGAGGAAAGAAAAGAAGAAGAAGGAGATGATGACCCCAAAATATTTCATTTCATCAACCATACAAATAAATGTTTTGTCAGGTAACCCACCAACTCATTAATGTTTAATTTGGCAAGAGTTTTGGTATGAAGGCGACCATTGTCCAATGAGAAGATCAAACCAAAGAAACCTTCTTGAAATAGAAACAAAGACAAATTTTGTTTTTGTGCTAACATTATTCAATAAGTATTGAAAAATCTAGGATCATAATTGGCGGTGCAACATAATGACTTGAGAGACTAGAATTTGAAGATTTCATGGTTAGATCTCAACATTCAATTAAACAAAGTTCAGTTTCTTTTCCTTGATTATTTTCGTTTTTACCGAGATGGTGCAAGGTTAATATTACAAACCAAATTGGAAGCCTAATTAATTGGGGAACCTTGTTACTTCACTAGGCTTGAATTAAACATGTAAGGATCTCAATCAGGGTTTGGTGGGCAGTTCTATCAATGGACTTCTTGAAAAGCTTACTAGGGCACATAGTTTTTATTACTTGGCGGTTGGAACACATAAATCGAAAAGCAAAAGATGGCCATGTGAGAGGCAACTTTAACTTTATGGGTATGGCATGCAATTCCAAAAGGCTGTATAAAGGGTGGAGAACTTGCTTTTTAACATTAATAATGCACGTGATGTCAAATTTTAGTTCGCTGCTTCTATCATTCCTTTGCTTCCACTAGTCTCTTTCTGTGCTTTAATGGACGTTAGCAAGCTTCATCGTCACATGGGCAGTCTCAATTTAACACACCAGCCAGTCCCATTCCCCTTTCGCATTGAAACTTTTAGGGTTGGACTACACTATCATTTGATTCATGCCTGGCTGAACTGAACTCACCATCTAAGCATCAAAATATCAGGACCACCAAATGATTTGCATCATAAGATAATCGAGACCATTACCCAAGATCTTCTTCAGTTCAGACCATAATGTAGGCTAAGCTTGATAATAAAATATCAGACCAAATCAGATGCATAGACTTATTCATGACAAGATGGGCCACAGTGGGCCACCATGTCATTAATACACGAAGGAAAAGGGGAAATCATATCACAAATCTCTTAGAATAAAGGAAAATCTTGACTACCCTACCATCGTTAAGCTGTGCAAGGGGAACAAGAGGAGGTTGCCTCCACCTAAGAACTCGAATGGCAATGACTAAACTTTTGGAACCAGCTAAATAATGCAATGGACATGCATATTGCATATACTGCAACATTGTGTCTTCAAAATGCATTATAATGAGGAAACTGTGAACCAAACAATTAATGGACTCTACATATCTGATGTTTCTCAAGGTGTGCATGGTCTGAAGATTGGATTCAAATTTCATGTCATGATGTATCAGACAGATAATTTCCTGAGAGTTTCAGGAAATGTATGCTGCTGCAATGTCATACCATATGATCTATACAACAGTGTGGCCTTCTCTTTGTTACTCCATACCAGTATTTCACGCCAAGCTAACCTGACAGCCATAGAGAACAAATCAAATCATTTTATCGATGAACACAGTAAAACATATTATTCTAAGCACCAACTATAGTCCAAAAGAAAGGAAAAGAAGAAAAAAAAATAACAAAGAGGAATTGATGAGCTACAGGGCTATGCTAAATCATTACTGCTTTCCCTTCAGTTCCATCTCATGATTCCATTCTATGCAAGTCAATCACTTTAGAGGAATCCCAGAAGAAAAGATTAACACTTGAAAAAGAAAGGACTCCTCTCTCATGTGTTTGTGTGTGTGTGTATACACACATAGTATCAGTTCTTGGCCTTAACAGAGTTGTTTTCCTTGGTCTTTGCTCGGTTCTCCAGCTTGAGAAAGCGCTTTAGATCTTCGTAAGGGAGAGTTTCAATGTTCTTCATCTTTAGTTCACTCAGGGCTGGACGTTTTTCAAGCAGATGCCACAACCAGTCAGGGTATTCAGAATCGGGCAAGACCTTAGGATCTGATCCTTCCTTAAGAATATTGGCACCCACAACTGTAGTAGACTTGACTTCTTTGCTCAGTGTTGATGCCTTTGGAGCATCGCTGGCTGCACCTTTACCTCCCTTTTTTGCTTTACTAGCCCCAACCGCAAATGTTCGTTGGGCCACCTTCCCAACTGTTTCCTTCACCATAATGAAACTTCTCAATGATGTGATCTGGTTCATTGCCATAACTTTATCCTGCAACAATGATGCTAATGATTAAATGGGCAAATCAGGTCTAAGAGAGAATACATAGTCAAGCATACTCCATATTTCTATTTTGTAAAACTAATATCATTTTTGCCAAAGGTATTATGATTGCAGTCAAGAAACTTTAATCCACAAAAATTAAATGCCAGGGGAATCTAGTTGATAGCCGGAGTAACCACCATGCCTACTATGACTCTCTAGATGTCACTTCGACATTTCCTTGAAAAGACTTTCTGAAGAACTTTTGTGTTAAAATCAGATCATTCAAGAAATCAAAGCTGATGAACTGACAAATATCAGCGATAGTCTTTAAACATTTTGTATTGCAATAATTACTCGTAATAATATTCAAAGATTAGTTCCTACAGCATCATAATCACCAGTAGAATCTATCTTTCTTCAGAATTGCAGAAAAAAACAGTGAATCTCATATGGAGCTCAACTTTTAAAACTCATTGGTGCAGGTATAGCTAGATACTTATTTATCTAACCAGAGGTTATTCATAGTTTAAACATAGCCAAGTGGGACTGCACTAGTATCTCTACCCCAAGAACAGTCTATTTAATATCAACACTGTGTTTATAGAGAATTGTACTTGAAAAAGAAAACAAATTTTCCTGAGATTGTAATAACTCTAAGCAATAGGGCTTTTTCCAAAACTAGGCAAAACAACAAGAAAGGGGAAGTGAGTGCTTCCCTCGGTAGGATTACACAAGTATAAATAATACTGACCAAAAGAAACAAAGAGCTGGTGAGTGCTAATCTGACGCTCCTGTTTATCAGGGAACATTTCAAAAACTCTGCTCAAAGGCTAAGGGAACACATGATGTATCTGTACAACTTTAGAGCCATAATCTCCTTAATGAGAAAAATAATGGACTCACATCAATTTGAGTGCTGACGACCTGTTGACCAACCATGACATACAAGAATTTCTTAGAATTACCAAATTTCAAAAAACAAAAACGTAGTGGATGCAGTGACTACTAACAATCTTTCATCTCTTCATGAACATCAACAAGCACTAGATTTCCTCCACAGATGACAACATATAAGACATCAAAACATAGAGCCAATTTAATTGACAGCAACAATGAAAAATCATCTGAAAAGCACCCATCAATCTCTCATATATTTGTAAGGCTTACTTAGGAATCTAAAACCTGGAGACCAGAAGACAAACCATAACACTATTATTGAAAGCCAACTTCTTTCTAAAACCGGGGGACCAGAATATAAACTATAATACTATTATTGAAAGCCACCTTCTTTCTTCTACTAATTCAAAATGATTGAAAAAATTTAAGCATTAATCCCATCAAAAGGCACATATAAATTCATAGTTCCAAACACCTTAATTGGACATCAACCAGAAATCAGAAGTTCAAGATTCACAGTATATCCAATCATTTAAATATTACAGAGTTGACACAGAATTGGATGAATCTAAAATTTATGCCCAAACTTCCCAAGATTAAATGGCTCATTTGATGGAAGTGGAATGGAAGATCTTCTTGTTTCGTAAAGCAAAGACATGATTAAAAAAGAATGGAAAAACTTAAACCTCAAAATTCATTTTGCAGCACCAAAATCACAAATCAATACCATGCTAGAAAAAGGTAAATTATCTGTCCAACAGGAAGTTAGTTCAAAACTCTTCATGTAAGACACTGATGGTCATTGGTTACCTTCACTAAGCTAATCCCTGAACTTTTTACTTTCATATTTGTACTCTCAACATGATATATAAAGATAAAATAAGATCCCAAGAAGAATAAAATTCTTGATAACGATCTGAAATTATAATCAAGAACAGTGAGATGATGATAGGCCCGCTATGAAAGATAGTATTACTAGAACAATTATCATAGTCTTCTGTCTACTCTATCAGTGAACAGTAGAAACCAAAATTTATGGCCAAGCTGCACATATTCTTCCAAGTTCAACATTGAAAGACTGTTATTTAATTCAAAGTTTCGATGCCTTGTTAACAACCAAACAAAAAGACTATTAATTCACAAGCATGCATAAATTTTTGCAGACTTGAAAGCTCAATTCACCAATAAAAACCCTCATTTAATTAACTAAATTGTAATCGAATGCGAAAGGCATTATGATCATTAAACAGACCCATGAAAATTAAGTCTTTGATTACATAAATTTAGACTTCAAAGGAACGAACAAAATTAAAGGTAATGATTTGCCCCCCAAAAAAGGAGAAAACAGTAAATACATCAAATGAGAATAAAATTGAGGTAAATCAGAGACAATCCCAAAATAATTTGGATGGACGATGATCGCGATAACATACCTTTAAGTTTTAGGAAATAAGAGGAATTCGATGGGCTTCACTGCGGCAGCTGCTGGTGTTCTCGTTATCTTCGATGCTCGCTGTTAGCCCTTCGCCAGATTTCAGACCTTGGGTTTCGGAATTGAGGGGTTCGTGTGCCCGAGAGAGAAATGGGTTTGGGGTTTATGAATTGTCAAAAGATTTTTAAAAAAGACAAAATTACAGAAATGACCCAGATGTGTTCCTGCTCATAAAAGAACCCTTGATTATTGATAGGGGACCGCTGCAACGGTTGCAACATACAACGAATTTTGTCTTTTATGTTTTAATTACATTACATTTTTTTATATTTTTTATAAAATAAAATAAGTAAAATTTTTTATAAATATTTACATATAAGTTTACATACTTTTTTTATTATTATTTATTATTATAAATTTTATTATTATTATTATTATTATTAAATTTTATTATTTTTATTTATTTTAATTATTATTAATAATAAATTTATTATTTTTATTATTTTAATTGTTATTATACTGTAATTAATTTATTATTATTAGTATTTTTATTTCTTTTAAAATACTATATTAACTTTATTATTTTAATTACTATTAATTATTGTTATTATTATTATTAAAATTTATTAATATTTTTTATTATTTTAATTATTATCATCGTTAATATTATTATTACCATTAATTTCATTGTTATTTTATTCTCATTATTAAATTTTATTAATATTTTTAACTATTATTATTATTATTATTAAATATAGAAATAATATTAGAGACATAATTAACTAAAGGTATATTATTTATTTTAGTTAATAATAATAATAATAGTTAAAAAAATTAATGAAATTTAATAACAAGAATAAAATAACAATGAAATTAATGGCAATAATAATAATTAAAATAATAAAAAATTATTAATAAATTTTAATAATAATAATAACAATAATTAATAGTAATTAAAATAATAAAGTTAATATAATATTTTAATAGAAATAGCAATACTAATAATAATAAATTAATTACGGTATAATAACAATTAAAATAATAAAATTAATAAATTTATTATTAATAATAATTAAAATAAATAAAAATAACAAAATTGAATAGCAATAATAATAATAATAATAACAACAATAACAACCATTAAAATTCTTTTCAAATGTCATTTTAGCCAGCAAGCATGTGGACTTAATAATAATAATAATAATAATAATAATAATAATAATAATAATAATAATAATAATAATAATAATAATAATAATAATAATAATAATAATAATAATAATAATAATAATAATAATAATAATAATAATAGTTAAAAATATTAATAAAATTTAATAATGAGAATAAAATAAAAATGAAATTAATGACAATAATAATATTAACGATGATAATAATTAAAATAATAAAAAATTATTAATAAATTTTAATAATAATAATAATAACAATAATTAATAGTAATTAAAATAATAAAGTTAATATAGTATTTTAATAGAAATAGCAATACTAATAAGAATAAATTAATTACAGTATAATAACAATTAAAATAATAAAAGTAATAAATTTTATTAATAATAATAATTAAAATAAATAAAATAATAAAATTTAATAGCAATAATAATAATAATAACAAAATTTATAATAACAAATAATAATAATAAAAGTATGTGGACTTATATGTAAATATTTTAAAACTTTCTGTTTATTTTATTTTATAAAAAGTATAAAAGAGTGTAATGTAATTAAACCACAAAAGACAAAATCAATTATATGTTACAACTGTTGCAACATAGGCGCCCGATATATTAGTTATATATATGTATATGTACATATATGTATGTACGGACCTCGTTATATTATGTATGTAACAGCCCATGATTTGAAAAAAACTTTGTTAAGAGTGTGCCCAAGTGTAAAAATCTAATGATTTGATAACTGCCTCCTCTGGTTCCGATCCGGTGACAAAATTCTTTTCACTGTTATTTGCCGATTGCATGATAGACTTACGGAAATTGAATTGTTTGATTCCATTTGAATTTTTTTAAATGGTTTTTTTTTAATGATATTCTGTATACAAGTCACGTAATAATTGAAATTTAAATATTGAGATTTGTAATACTATTTTTAGGGACATTGCTACGTTGCGATTTATTTTACTTACAGATTTAGAGTTGACAAGATCATATTTGGATGCATGGCACGTGGACAGTTGAAGAAATGAGTGAGAATGTACCAGTCTGCTTTGCATCTGATAACCATACGAAATCCTCCTGGTTACTGAGCGTTAACCAGTCGTTGAATCTACAAGTAGGGCCTTCTTTTGAAATAAATTAGGTTGGTGGATCGTGTTTTTAAGAGGAGACCTAGGAATAGGAATTATATATGCACTTTGATTTTGAAAAATGACGTAGTTTGACAAGTACAAAAAATAATAATAATAATGAGCTTACCCAAAACATTACTCAAGAGAAGCCGAAGCTGTATCTGTTCGAACATCCTTCTCTTAAAATCGACTCTTAATTTTCGTCTAATCGAATTAGTGGGTCATTCAGTTTCAGCATTTGATGCTACTTGAGAGGTCACCCTCTCGATCCTCACCTCCAATCCACAGTCCTTCGTCTATGCCAGTTGCTGGTGAGATTCGTTTTCAATTTTATTTCGAGGCATCTTACTGCTTAAATTTGTTTCATTTATTTATTAGTAACATATCCTTTTGCTTCATAGAATTTTTTTTTTTTAATTTTCGGACTAGGTTTGAAAAATTAATTAGTTTGATTAATTGAAATATGGATAAAACTAGTTTATTTACAATAAATTAAAATTTTAAAATATAAAATATAGATAAAACTAAATAGAAAATAACTTAATTTATATAATTAAAAATAGAATTTGATTAAATCATATTTTTTACTACGAGTTTCACCTTCCCATAACTATTAATATTTTGCTAAGAATAATTGAAAAACTATAATTAAAATTAAATTATACATAATTAAAAAAATGGTGTTTGAAAATTGAAAATAAAGTAATTTTATTTATTGAAAATATATTATAAAGAGAGATAAGAAGAAGAATTTGAGAGGAAAGAAGTGAAGAAAAGGTATAAAAAAATGTGTTTCTCCCTTTTTATTTATACTAATACAAGATTAATCTACACCACACATATAAATAAAGCTAATTACATTATAACCATGTTAATCTTATAATATTGATTTTGATGATAACAAAACTTATATGTACTTGATTAAAATGTTTAAGTTATTAAAATGAATTTCTTAAAGCCATAAACATGTTTAAAGAATCTTAATGACCGTTATCTTGAGTCGGAAAATTATTTTTCCACAAAAAGTCATCAAAATATAAATTCTTGAAATTACCCTTGAACCATTTATTATAAAAAGCGAACCGTTTATTTGCAGAAAAGTTTCAGAGCATTCTGAAAATTAACGGTGAACCGTTTATTACTAACGGTGAATCGATAATTTACAGAAAGGAGAAAACTTTCTAATCTTGAACCGTTTAGCAAAAAAGGAGACCTAAGTTTGTTTTGCAGGTTTCTGGAAATAAACGGCGATCCGATAACGGAAAACGGTAAACTGTTTATTTAAAATCTAAGCACAACGGCTATTTGGACAAATCAAAACGGTTAACCGATAGCAGCAAAAGGCGAACCGATTATTCTCAGAAAGTCAATAACGGCTAGTTTTCAACTTCAACTATAAAATGGCTCAATCAAATTCAAATCAAATAGATCAAATAGTTTTCATTGAGCTGACTATTGAGAAAACTTACATCATTGGGTTTTAAACTTTTTTTTTTATTTCATTGATTCACACATTGAGATTTCAATTATAATCATATACATTGTGTGAGAGATTAGTTGATTGTAATCTTTATTTTTTAGTGATTGTAAGTGTTGGGATATATTTGGGTTAAAAGATTAGGAATAATCTCTTGATTGTAAAGGTCCATTGACACCTTAAAGTCAAGTGTAAGTGGTGTTGAAGTCTTAGAGGCTTGCTTAGTGGAATCCTCAAGTCCAATGAGCTTAGAGGCGTGGACGTAAGCACGATTGGACGAACCATGTAAAAATCTCGTGTTTAATCTCTCTTCTCTTATCTTTTTAATTTCGAGTATTGTTAAATTTATTACTTTTTAATTTGATCAAGACAATAGTTTTAATTGTTGTGTGCTTATTTTTTTAAAGAACTCAATTCACCCCCCCTCTTGGGTAAGCCTAATTAGTATTTCAAACCATATATTTGTCCCACTAATAAAACATAAACCGAACTTAATCCACTTAAGCACATCTAACTCATTCTACTAACAATAACCACAACTAATATGGTAAAAACTTATAATTTCATAATTATCACACCTATTGTGGTATAAACCTATAATTTCACACTAAAAGTTGCATATTCTCATCAACAATGACCTAACTTCTCTTACCTTCAGAATTCAAATTTGATATCTATACATTTGTTTGGAGTTTTGAATTGCGTAAAATTTTTATTTTACCTAATAAACACAAAAAAATACATAAAATCAAATTTTAAAAAAATAATTAGAAATTCATAATATGTTACATAATTATAAATATATATTATAATATAAGTATAAAATAATATTTTTATCCTTTAATAAACATACAATTCTTAACGCTAATCAACAATC
Source organism: Luvunga scandens (assembly GCA_030449905.1). Classification (NCBI taxonomy): domain Eukaryota; kingdom Viridiplantae; phylum Streptophyta; class Magnoliopsida; order Sapindales; family Rutaceae; genus Luvunga; species Luvunga scandens. Next base: position 240,448 of record JASUUG010001122.1, on the reverse strand, counting down.
AACACAAAGTGCAATATTACTCCAATCAATTACCAACTAAACAGAAATACCAAGCATCAAAATGCACATTTCTACATAGCCAGGTGCGAAAGAGAGTGGGGAAAAGAGAATGAGCCACACTCCAGATCATAGTGTTATATTCTAACAGAAATCGTTGGAAACCATTTTACATACTGTGCGCAATATTGAATTTCAATTGAGATTAAATCAGACAACACCTAAAATCGTCCCCATTTTACCATAACCTAAATCAGCCAACACCTAAGTTAGCCAAAGATCATAGCATTACCTGATGTGCCGCTTTGTGAATGATTGTGGCTGTCATGTGATAGCTATTAGAGGTGGCAGTGGCAATGGCTGGGGATGCATGATGGTGGCGGTGAGTTGTGGGCAATTTCAAGCAGCTTATGGATTGCGAATGATTGTGGTTGGAGTTTCCCTCGATCGATAAGGAAATAACTTGGCAAAACGGAGCGTTTTTTGGTTTAAGTAAAACGGCGCGTTTTGAATTCAGGGTTTGATCTAGTGTAAATATCATTTTTGTAAAACGATTGCTGCAGACTTCAATTATTTATCATCTGTAAAATTTTATTTCAAAGTGTTTGAGCCGTGAAATACAATACAAATACCAGTCATCAAATCAAAATAACAATAGCAAAATTGTAAGTGTCCATTACCATTATGCAGAATTGTATTTCACCCAAGAACAAATTATTTTGCAGAAGACCATAATATAGTAAAAAAGGTCCTCTAAACAATGTCCTGAAATTATATTATATGTAGCAAACTAAATTGGAAAACTCTAATGGAAATTAATTATTTTTTTATTCAAAGAAAAATTATATATCATGTTGAAAAAAAATTATAATGATATTTATAAAAAAGAAATTACCTATGAATATAAACATATTTTTAACTATATTTTAAAAAGAGGTGGTTACAATAAAATTTTCAAAACAATCTCTCGTTTTTTAGTAACATTAATATGATTTGCTTCTCCATGTTTTTCAAATATTTAACTTATAAATATTCATACGCAGGTATGTGTAACGTCTTTAAGGAGATGTGTGAGAGAAAAAGTGATTTTTATAGATCTTTTAACTTCATAAAAACAAACAATTGATTACCTATAACAAAGTATTGAGTGATTATATAGCCACAAATTCTTATATAAACTTATTTTATGTAAATTGATTTGTATTACTTATTGGTTGAATAAAAATACAAAATAATAAAAACAAATTATGTGGACTAATAGATATATAATCTAATCAATTAAATCATGCCACACCAGTTTGTACAAAAAAAAAATTATACAAGAGCTTGTTGTTATATTATTACTCTAAAGTATTAAAAAAAGAAAAATAAATATTTTTATTCACACATATATATTCATATTTATTCAAACTTCAATTAAATTCGAATTTGTTAACATACATACATATATACATACATACATACATACATACATACATACATAAGTGTGGTGAAATGGTATTTTGACTTATTGTAGACAAGTTAAATTTTGGCACACTAAATATTTAATTCATAATAAAATTAATAGGAAAATAATTGTAATTTATACAATTAATCTTTTGGCAATAAAATAAAAATAAAAGAATTTATTAAATTATATTTATTACTAAGAGTGGATCCAAAACCCTAATTAATTTAATTTTATGGTTTCACTTAAATTAAGTTGCATATATTCAGATTTTATTTTTATTTTTTTAGACAAACTAAAATAAATAAATTAAATCTTTTTTCTGTGGATCGACCTCGAACTCACCGAACTATATTATAATTAGACATTTTTATACTTAAAAATAAATTAAATACTTTTTGAGTCGTATCAATTGTTGTAATACAAAGCCTGATAAAAGTTTCTAATAATGGTCGGTTATCAAGTTATAAATATTGGACAAGATGATCTAGAGCCTAATACTTCAACTTATCATAGTGAAGATAGCAAATGAGGGGCTCTGGAAGAAATAGCTAAAAAAAGATGAAAAGAGAAAGAGAAACAACAGACGTTAAATTTAACTTTCACTTAAACAAAAATAATATCCACAAAACGACATTGTTTAAACGGTAAATTTAACTTTCAATTAAACGAATATGATATCTGCAAAACAACATCATTTTTTATGATTTTTCAGGGTTTGACTCGTGGTAAATATCATCGTTGGTAGTTTAAATGAAAGGCTGCACCGCTATAATAAAAAATTAGAAAATACATACATTTAATAAGGATAATTTTGACAGAAAAATTATGGTTTTTTTGTTTGGATAAAAGTTAGGATTTATTATTGTTTCTACTCAAAAGGTAAATATTTCCTAATCCGATGTAATTTATAAAAAAGAAAAATGTAAAATGCTAAATAACTGAAAAATGTGACATTCAAAATTCTCACTTATCATCAACAGATTTTTTTCTTCCATTTGAACTGGATTCAACAATTCTTTTGATTTTTTGATAGGTGTAATTGCTATGGCGTGTTAATAACAAATCTTTATGACTACGAATGGCAATTACAATTCTATTTTTTTTTATATGTTATTACATTCATTTCTCTTCAATTCTTTTAAAGTACAATTGAATGCTATCCACGGTTCAATTGAAAATTAAAATCAAATTTTTTTTTCTCAATCTTTTACTAAATAGATTCTTTTATTCCCTAAAACCAAATAACCTCTTAGTTAGGATGAGAAAGATAATGATTATTTCATCCTTTCATTTTATTACTTTTATATAAGAAGCATCAAGAAACTAGAAACGGAATTATTAGTGTGCAAAATTTTTTAAATATATATATATATGAAAATAAACTTTCAATTTCAAAAGAACTGCTTCAAGGACTTAGTGCCTATTTGGTATGGTTTATTTTATGGTCATAAATACTTATTTAATCATATAAGCTCTTATTATAATTTTTATTGTTATTTGGTTATTTTTCTAGTAATGCGTTTGAAGCTTAAATAAGTTATTTTGCCTCTATTTATAAAAGCTTAAATTTTGAGCTTTTGGGAGTAGAGGTTGAAATTTTTTTTTTAAATGTTAAAATATCTAAAATATCCTCTACATATTTAACAATTTTATTTTATTCTTTTCTTAACATAACTTTAAAAGCCTTACCTATTAAAGTAATTTCATAAATTTTTAATAAAAGCTCTTATTCAAAACCAAACAATTAAAATTTTTTGGGTAAAAATTCTATTTATAAAAGTTCTACTAACAAAAGTTCTATTTAAATAAACTTTATTTGAAAAGCTGTACCAAACGGAGCCTTATGATTCTTTCAAGTTGGAAAAGCCTAGTCTTTTTATAAAACAATTTTCGCTTTATCTTCACCATAATTGGTCAATATATATTAATTTTATGTATTATTTAACATGAATATTTCTCTCTCCCCTTTAGGAATGAATTTGTAGTTTGAGAATATCAGCATTAGTAGATTGATAGAACAGAAAATTGGAAATTAGGTAGATAATTGTATCTAAAATAGGTGTTAAAGAGTAATATATTTTATTGAGTTAGTGAATATAGTCCTCAATTATAAATTGATATTGGGATAATTAATAACATAATATGACTGTTTAAAGTAATCTTTCAAGTACAAATAGTCATACTAAAAAATTTTACCATTTTTAATAATTTTTTAATTTAATTAAAAATAATTTTAAAAATTGGCCGTAAGACGAAAATGCCTGACTTGTCGATGAAGAACTCTAAGACGAAAATACCCTTATAAATAAATAAAAATTTATAAACCCACTATTGTCGTATCGTCACCAAGTCACTTAAACCCTAAATCTAAAACCCCTCTTTCGACTCAAAAATCCAAGACACGATTTCCTTTCACAGTGACGGCAAAATGGGCAGCAGTCAAGCCGCAGTTTCATTCTTAACCAACATAGCGCGTGCGGCCTTCGGGCTCGGCGCCGCCGCCACCGTGCTAAACTCCTCGCTTTACACCGTAGACGGCGGAGAGCGAGCCGTACTCTTTGACAGGTTCCGTGGTGTGATCGATGAAACCATTGGTGAAGGGACCCACTTCCTCATCCCCTGGCTTCAGAAGCCCTTCATCTTCGACATCCGTACCCGGCCTCACACCTTTTCTTCCGTCTCAGGGACCAAAGATCTTCAGATGGTTAACCTAACACTCCGTGTGCTTTCTCGCCCTGAGGTGACAAATAAATCAATAAACCCTAAACCCCATTCAAAAAGTCGCATTTTTCTTCGTTTTTTTCAGTTTGTATTTGATAATTATTTGTGGGTTAGCGCTTTGATAATTATTAGGTTAATTTGATTGATGTACAATTATGAAAACAAATGGGATGATTTTTTGTTTGATGTTGTAGAATGTGTTAAATTTGTTTCTGGGAAAGATTTAAACTTGTTTTTCTTTGTAAGATAAGGAGAGAGGAGGAAGTGGATAGAAAGGAAAAAAGAGTTATTTTCCTCCTGGGTGAGAAGGAAATGATAGCGGAGAGAAAGAGGTTGTAGGGTGAGAACCATATGGTAGTGCTGCTAAATTTACAGAGTGGTATAATGATCAAATTAACTCATAATATTTTCTTTTTTGCTTACCTGCTCATAAGAGATACTACCCGTCATATCAATCAATGGACAGAAGAAAGATTTCTTCCCATTACTTCTTCCTACCCTGATAAGCATTCATATTGACAGAACCATTGGGTATGATTGATTGAATTGGATAGCTTCATTGTTGGATTTCTTCCTAGGAAAAACTTTGTTAGTATTTGTTCCTGTTAAAGTGTTAAATTGCAATAAAATTTATAAATTGTTCTTATTGGGTAATTACTTTGGTGGAACAGAAATAAAAATTTAGTAATGAAATGACACTTGTTGTTGCAAGTGAAATTTTCCATTGGTTGTGCATTTGCATAGTTTGGACTGATAATATAAATGATCTGATATGCCTTTTTGTCTTGTGTTTTTAGTGATTTGAAGACTCATCTTATAATGGTTTGTACGCTCAATAATTCGCACTTGGTGAATGAAACCATCATTCATTTCGCTGCCTTTTTTGTTCTTTAAAGTGACACATTGTAATTGACAATTTTGAACAATGCTGGCTGATATGAATTTGATGAATATCTACTTTGAAGCTTTGAGTTGATTTTGTATCCTTATTTTGTTTCTGATTGTATTCTGTTTTTTTAGTAGTTAATCCTTTGATTTCGTGAAAGGTATTACGGCTGCCTTACATTTTCCAACATCTTGGACTTGAGTATGATGAGAAGGTGCTTCCATCAATTGGGAATGAGGTGCTGAAGGCCGTGGTAGCTCAATTTAATGCTGATCAGCTTCTTACTGAGCGTCCACATGTGTCGGCACTAGTCCGAGAGTCTCTGATCAAACGTGCTAGGGACTTCAACATTGTGTTGGATGATGTTGCCATCACGCATTTGTCATATGGAGCAGAGTTCTCTAGGGCAGTCGAGCAAAAGCAAGTGGCACAGCAGGAGGCTGAGAGGTCTAAGTTTGTGGTGATGAAGGCCGATCAGGAAAGGAGGGCTGCAATTATTCGGGCTGAGGGTGAAAGTGAGGCTGCACAGCTAATTTCTGAAGCAACTTCGAAGTTTGGTTTGGGATTGATTGAGCTGAGAAGGATTGAAGCATCCAGGGAGATTGCCGCTACTCTGGCCAGGTCACCTCATGTGGCTTACCTTCCTGGTGGGAAGAACAGCAACATGCTTCTGGCTCTGAATCCTGCCTTGACTGGTGGCCGTTGAATGACTGGTAATTTTATTTTATTTTGTAGTTTGTAAATTGGATGATGAAATTTCATGCTGATATTGAATTACCATGTTATTGCTGATGGAAGACTTACGTACGTCAGTACTCATGACATATGTGAATATGTGGCCTGTTATCAGTGGGAGGAGTCTGTAAATCTTTAGATTATTACACTCAGTTTTAGTACTGATTGTGAACAACAGTTGAATTTTGTTGTGAAGAATTAGAGGGTTAGGTCTTTAATGAATTATAGCTGCTGATTTTAATTTTCTGTTATTGCTTTGCAGGATCTCTTCATGTGGCCTAGTAGCGTGATCATGTGAGTTTGCTGAGTTGCCCTTACTAAAAACTGGAAAGCTTTTGCTGTCGCTAGACCTTTTTATATCTTAACCTTATAAGAACCATATGCTTCTGTTTAGAATGAAGAAAGTTCTTAATGTTGTGTAAACAGTGGTTTTTTGTCATAAATTCTTGACTCTGTCCAGTTATTTAGGAGCTGCAGATATGGGAAAAAAGTTGCTCAAATGTTTTTCATGTTTTACCCATCAGATGGCCCATCTTTAATGAGCTTATCTGCGCCTGTTAAATTTTAAAATTTCTCCTACACTTACTGTAGCTACAATTTATTTTGTTCTTCACTCAGGTGGAGCCTCCCCAAACTGTATGAATAAAAACCGCATTGGCATTTTCAATTCAACCCTTTTCCCCATTGTCTTGAACTTTTGATAATTATCACTGGACTTTACACTTAAAAAGGAGCTGCTGGCTGCTTATACTGGGTTCCATACCCCATGCTAGTTTTATAGATTTCTTAATGAGGTCGACCACTGAGACATCGACAGTGGGAACACGGAAAGTCATTCCAGTCCATTTGCCATACAATGACGGCAAAACTTTACCAACAGTCTACAACAATTATATATAGTCATATATAGTAGATACAACAATATTAATGGCAATAAATCAACGGGCCTATCTTAGTGTAAAAGCTAACTTAAGAGTTAAGGGTTATCTATGTTTTATATAGTTAACTCAAGTTCAATACTTACTATCACGTATCAGCTAATCTCATGTATGAGTTTGGTTCTAATACCATATAAAAGTGTGTAAGTCGATCTCGTATATGAGTTTGACTCTGATATCATATAGAAGTCTATGGACCTTCAGAAGTGTGCAAACTGATCTTATGCATGAGTTTAGCTTTGATAACATATAGAAGTTTATGGGTCTAACTCAACCTAATACCATATAGAAATCTATGAGCTTAACTCAAAAGTTAAGACAACAACATATAAAAGTCCACAGGCTTAATTCAACGTAATACTATAAAGAAGTTTATAAACTTAACTCAAAAGTTAAGTTAGCTCAATTTGAGGGCTTTCTAAACCTTATATAAGTAAGTAAGATAGTATGGATTTACTCATGAATAAGTTTAGCTATAATACTATAAGAAAGCCTACAGGTCTAACTCAATCCAAAAGTTAATTTAAGAGTTCAATCCAAAAGTTAATTTAAGAGTTGAGAGTTATGAATACTCCTTAGCAGCTCCATTAGTGAGGAATATTTTCCCTAAGATATTTGAGTCTGCAAGTAATTAATATATATCTTAGCAGCTCCAGTACTGCTGGGAATGATGTTGAAAGAAGAAGCTCTTCCTCCTCTACAGTCCTTCATTGAAGGCCCATCAACAGTCTTTTGAGTGGCTGGATATACAACAACAGTTAAGAAGACACAAGTTAAACAATGGCATTCACATCCCTTGCAACTGGGGCCCGCCATATGTGCCCATACTGACCAGTAATGGCTTGGACGGTGGTCATAAGTCCCTCAACAATGGCAAATTTGTTGTAATAACCTCGGCTAGGGGAGCAAGACAGTTGGTAGTGCAACCACCGTCGGAGACGATATGAAGTTCTTTCTTGTATTCCTTCTCATTTACACCCATAACGAACGTGGAAGCATCCTTACTAGGAGCTGAAATCACAACCTTCTTTTCACCACACTATATAGCGCATGGATGTTAAAGGGTGGGCATAATTTCAATTCCAGAAATTAAATGCTTTCCTAGAGAATCAAAACCAAGCCACTATATATACCAAAGATTTGAAAAATAAAAAAAGTGGCAAACACATATGTTTTCATGAATTGTTGTGAGTATAATTATAAATAAAAAACCTTCAAATGGGCAGCAGCTTTGTCCTTCTTAGAGAAAACTCCAGTGGAGACGACAACGAATTCAGCTCCAGTCTCATCCCAAGGAATCTCCTCAGGATTTCCAGTCATCATTTCAAAAAAAGAAAAAAAACAATCACTTTCAGATTCTTATATCAAGTGCACAATGTACATGTATACGGAACAAATAATTAATGTAAGTACCTAGCACCGAAAGCAGTTACAGGCTTCCCGCCAAAGAGGAGGGTCTTTGAGTCTTTGACCTTCAACTTATGGTGCTTCCATTGTCCATGGACACTGTCGTAATTGAACATGTACGTCTATATGTACAAAATACCCATCTATTCATATTAAGTATATAAAAATTAATATCACGAGAGACTAATTCATCAGATCAGACGATCAATCAGACGATACAAATTCGTTTAATTTTAATGCATGAAATTTTTATAATGTACATGTGCATGTAGATTTACATTTCACATGCAACATATATACATACGTGAAATAAAAGAAATTAAAAAAAGTTCATATTATATATACACACACGCATACATACCTCGCAGTCGGTTGTAATGAAAGGATCATTAACAGCCACAAGCTCGACATCGTCTCTTTGCAATGCAACTCTCGCCACCAAACAACCGATTCTTCCAAATGCTTCTCAATAATAAGTAAGTTATGTAAACTCAAACCAAACAAAATAATAATAATAAATAATTAGAAGAACTCATTGAAGAGAAAGAAATAAATAAAAAATAAATATAACCGTTGATTCCGATCTTGATCTTCTTGCCCATTATCTCTGAAAATGACGAAAGACTTGCACAGACTTGGCGAGACTTCAAGTATTCTAACTTAATGAGTGAAATTAAATTTAATGGAGAAAAGAGTGGAGAGGGTAAAATGGGTATGTGGCGGATTTGTCGAGATTTAATGAGGGGGGGTGTTAGAATAAGAAAATTTTTGGTGAAAACCATCACCGATAAATAAGAAATATTCATATTATATCACCAATAAATCAATAACTAATTATGTGAAAGCGTACTTGAATCATAATGCTTAATTTTTTTCAAGAGTTGTGTGGTTGGCCTTCTAAATTGATAATTCTATGAAATGAAAGTTATCATGACATTTCTAGATTTAAACTAATATTACTTACAAAGTAAATGGAGTTTTTTTATTGCATTTTTTGTACATTTTGCATGAGCATTAATTAACTTTAATTTTAATAAATAAATTTTATTTTAGATCACTTTGTGGTTCGATTATGTGCATGATTGTAGGTGACCAAAGAGTTCAAGCTTTATGGATGGATGCTGCAAAGATGACAAAGAACTTGGTTGCAAATGAAGTGAAATAAGCCAACAAGAGAGGATGTTGTAGCAGTTGCTATAGCAATTCATGAACATAGACAAAACTGCCCTCATGTTAACTAACAAAGCGTGTTGTAGCACACTGGCACTGTCACGTGTAGATAAAAAATAGCAGTAGGTGGTACAAAAAGATATGATATCTGAGGTTGCCAAAAAAGAACATGTGGCTACATACCTTTGGTCGCCTTAATTTCAACATATGAAAAGATCACATGTGAAAAGAGAAAGAGGGGAGAGAGAGCCGTCACCCAAAAAAAATAACAAAGAATAAGAGAGATTTAAGGGTTGCAGCAAGGGATCCTAGAAGAAAAAGAAGGAGAGATCGCAAGGACTTAGCAGAACTTAATTCCTCATCATTACTTTCTTGTTCTTATTTCTTTATAAGAATGTATTTGACGGAAAAAATGAATTTCATTACTGTTTTATCACATATCATGAACTAAACTTTGATGTAGTTAGGTGTTAAACAATCTTAATGGTTATTTGATTGATATATGTGTGTTACTCAGAATCTGTTGTAGCATTTTATCTTAATTTTATTTATTGCAAATTTCTATTTCGCCTGACCACTCAGTTAGGAGATATAAGCTAAGAAGGAGCTTTAAAATGGTCTGACTTAATGGAATAAATCCAGACAATGTATATTTTTAGATTGGATTTCTCAAGTTGAGTTAATCACGATTTGAATAAGGCCATACTTAATTTAAGATTAGTGAGGAACTAGACATAGGAATTTACCTTGTAGGGCAATTGAAATCTATAACACATAATGCTATATCTTATGTTAGCATAATAACTAGTCACTATTAGGTTGTATATCGATATAAGATATTCAACATGTGATAGCTTAGGATGCAAGAGAGATTCTGCCAGTGCTGTAGTAGATGTTGTAGCAATGGTACTGTAATTGAAAATAGTCAATATTATTAAGTGAGTTTAAACACTCAACCACTCCTTTCCCATTAAGTGCATCTCTAAGTTAGACTTTCCCATTGAATGCATCTCTAAGTTAGACTTAACATTTTCCTTATTGCATTTTGTTTATTGTATTTTTAAATTTAGTAGTTCATTAATTTTATTAATTCTTTTATTTCACTTAGATTAAAATTGCACTGATAAGATTGTTGTAACAAGTCCTATAACATTAATCCCTATGGAAACGATTTGAATACTCATCATTATATTACTTGTTGTGTATACTTGTACATTGACATACATAGTAGAAAGTAACCCACACAGATTAACATGTTCTCCTAGAGACTTTTTTATTTTTTTATGTGCTCTTTTTTTGATGATGTGATGTTAGAAAGAATATAAAGATATGTGTGACCTAAGGACCATGACCTCTTATATAAACAACATTTCTTGTTGTCTTTAGATATTCTTATTTTAGCCCATCATAAAAATAGAAATTACCCTTAAGTCTCTACACATTAGAGGCCACTCCCTATCAGATACATCAAAGCCTATATTATCGAAAACCTTAATAGATCACTTTTAATTTGGTTTAACTTTATATGATAGCCTACAATACATAATTATTCATATATAAGCCTAATGTTGGATTAAAGATCCAACAATGTTAGATTAAAGAATCTAATAATCTCCCACTTGGACTATATGCGTAACGTTATAATTCTATTTTGTACCAATAGTCGTATGAGTTTAGCTTTGCTGTCATTACCAAAATGTATTTATAACCAATCTGGTTTATTCATCATACTAACATAGGATCAAAGCGGCATTCGTTACAACTATCGTAACTCGACCTATTAATGGTCATTATGCTAATATAACTTAATGACATGAATCATGATGTAGATGTGTAGAAAGGAAATTTTATGCAACATGATCTTAACATGCTTATTTCCAACTGATCTGTTTTAAACCTTAGTGAGATCAAATCATAAAAAAAATCAAAGTGTGAATAAACCAAAACTTTATTTCTACAGAAAATAACCTTAAATATCTATAAACTTAAATAACTGAAAATTTCTATAATATAAAAGCATCTAAAATCAAGAACTCTCACTAAAATTGAATATCGTTTAATGACATGATGTTGAGCGTTAGAAAATGTATATTTATAAAGAAGAAAATTATCATTTTACACTCCAAGTCTCATTAACATCCCTACTTTTATGTATTTAAGTCCCTTGTGATTTAATTATGTATGTTTTATTTTAATTAAGTATTTTATATATTCTAGGGGGCATCATGGTCATTTCACAATGAACGAGAGATTATATAGTAAACCAGACAGTAATTTTGAATTCATAATAGTCGAAAACTTTAAGAAGAGCCTACAAAAATAAATGATACTGTTCACATATATGGTATTGTTTACAACACTGTTCACATATACGATATAGTGACGTGGCATTATATGATGATATGGCAGCATTTGATTGGACGAATGATGTGGCAGCATTTGATTTGACGAATGATGTGGCAGCATTTGATTGGACGAATGATGTGGCATTGATTGCTTATATGGCATTGAGTAATAATGTGGTATTGACCGATAATGTGTCACGATCTTATTGGACTAAAATGCTTATATGTCATTGTACGATGACGTGGCAGAATGGTAGTAGACAAAAAAAAAAGTGCGTATGGTACATGCACATACATGGAATGATAGCTCTGATAATGTGTTCTATCCAATCAGAACTTGCCACGTATCGTAATCTTGAGCGTCCAAATTATTTTAATTCGATGGGTATGATTTACTTATTATATCTATAAATAGGGGCCTCCCCCCTAATTTGGGGGCGCTAAATTAATTTCTAAGCTCTATTTTCTATAATTCCTTCTCTATCTTGTATTTTATACGTATTTTAATCAATTATCATTTTACCCTAGTTCAATTATGAGTAGCTAATTTTCTTTCAAGCTTGAGTTGAAGGTGAAGTTTCAATATGTTCTATGGGCTTAATTTGGTAAATTTACTTTTTCGTCCCCTCTGATTTATGTGGTTGATTTGACTTTTCATCGATAAATAGTAATAATCTTGTCAAGATATTGTACTGGCATAACCGTCTCCTTAGTGCAAGGTTATTACTATTTGGCACGATAAGTACTTAGCACCATATTTTTTTTAGTAAGGTTCATGAGGAGTGGAAAACCCCCCTTCATGATTTAATTGACACTAACAAGGAATGTTAAGCCCATAGTGTATATTGAGTGTATTTCCAGAGATCTAAGTATTTCATTTTAATAGTTTACTCCCGCCGATCTAATTTAAATCGTAAGATAATCTAAATCACTTTCACCATAAATCTAACCACCCACTTAGAAAATTAACTCTACACACAATTAAAATTCACCTCCTCGTGGGATCTACACTCGTCACTAAATGATAACTCTCATTTTATAGAATTATCACATATAAAACCCAAAAAATATATTTACTCCCATAAAACTTATGGTATATACAATCATCGACTAAATTCATCTCGAAACTGAATTGAGATGATCAGTTCATGAAACTTGAAATACCATTATCGAGATACTTGCTTGAGCCCATAGATGAATTTCTTATATTTGCAAACCATATTCTTTGGGTTTCCGGACACAAAGTTTTTTTGCTGCACTATGTAGATTATCTCATCAATGTTTTCATTGAGAAACACTATCTTTACATCTATCTGATATAACTCAAGATCGAAATGCACCACTAATGCCATTATAATCTTGAAAGAGTCTTTCAAAGAAAATGGAGAGAAAGTATCTTTATAGTCAATGCTTTCTTTCTACGAAAAGCCCTTTACGACAAGACACGCCTTATACCTCTCCACATTGCCTTTTAAATCCCTTTTGGTTTTAAATACCCATTTGCAACTACTAGGTTTCGCAATGGGACAAGATCCTATATGTCATTGTCCTTCATCCTCATTCATAGCATCAATCTACTTTTGAGAGTTATAATTTTCCATAACTTGACAGAAATTGATTGGATCATCTTCCATCACGCCGATGTCTATCTCATGTTCTTGGAGAAATACAATATAGTCATTTGGCAATGCACTTCTCTTTTCTCTAGTAGATCTCCTTAATGGCATAGGTTCTTGAGGAGGTTGAGTTTGTTCTTCTGGAACAACTTCTTCTATAGGGAGTTCCATAGCATTGTCTTGATTTGTTGTGTCTTTAACAAAGTCAAGAATGAGACCCAGATCAATGCCAATGACATATATGGAAATATCAACATATTCTTCTTCAAAGACAAATTCCCTAATTGTTTCTCCCCTTACAAACTCGACGTCCTTAAGGAACTGAGCATTTCCCAACTAAAAAATCTACTTAGTCTTGGGATCATAAAACTTGTATCCCCTGACTCGTTATGAGTATCCAATAAAATGACAACTCACCATTTTTGGGTTCAATTTCTTCTCATTAGGCCTATAAGGCCTTGCCTCAGCTGGACGTCCCTAAATATGTAAGTGCTTTGGACTAGTCTTTTTACCTATCCAAAGCTCATAAAAGATTTTGGCAATCACTTTAGTTGGAACTCTATTAAAGATATACACTGCAGTCTTAAGTGCTTCTCCTCAAAGTAATTCCGGTAAGGTAAAATGACAAATCATACTCCTCATTATGTCCTTAAGCGTCCTATTTCATCTTTCAGCAACACCATTCATAGTGGGTGAACCCGGCAAAATGTATTATGGGGCGATATCACATTCCTCTAGGAATTTAGGAAATGGCCCTAGATGTTGTTCACCTGAACCGTCATATCTACCATAGTATTCATCACCACGTTAAGATCTAATGTTTTCGATTCTTTTGCCGAGTTGGTTCTCAACTTCAGCCTAATAGAACAATCTAAAGGCAAAGAATATACAATAATGTAAAATATTTAAATCTATCTACATCTAATAAATTTCATATTGAAATAAGTTTATTTTAAAAAATAAAAATAAAATTCTAAGAAATAATATTTCCCTAAAATTTCCACTTGCATAAAGAACAAACAATTCAACTATTCACTTAGTCTTGTCCAAAGCCGAAGCTACAAAGCTCAAAAATTAAAAAAAGAAAAAGAATTAGAGCTTATTGGTGAGGTGTCAATTGAGAAATTGTGGAAAAAAAAGAAAAGGAAATTGTTAAGGGTGAACACTGGAGACAAAAAAGGGTTGCAGCGGTTGAGAGGTGAGGGGGAATAAAGAGTAAAACAATGAAATGAGAAAATTAAGGCCGGCTACCCTAAGCCCCTAATTCTTGATTAGCTTATATGGTTTGTCTTATTATCACTAAAAATTATAATATTAACCTTTGAGTTTTAAAAAATTTTCAAATAAATTGAAGGACAAAAAGTAATTTAACTTAATGAATAATAAAAGAACTTTAAATGAATGGAAAATATCCGATTAATCTATAACTCATTTATTAAATGAATCCTAAACTAATGAATGAATCAATATCTTCAAACTTAGAGTTGATTCATTTAATTAGCAAATCAAATCAAATTCACCAATTTATTAACATATCAATTTTTTCAAACCCAAGCCTATTTAATTCACATCGAACCGAATCAAATAAACAAATCTTGATCCAGATTGCCACCCTTAATTTCTTGTCTTTTGTGACAACACTATTGTAAATTTTCATGTAACCCCTTCCACTCTTTTTTATTTAAAATTTTCTTTATAAGTATTAATATAATTTCTTCATGCATCTATAGGCACATTTTAGTTAGTGCCTTACACTATTTTATACTTACAATTTTTTATTCTATGTTGCACCTATAACACAATACCCCCTCTTTACTATTTGGAGACTAAATCATCATTGCTATGTTTAATTTAGAACCTTACATTTTTTTTTATTACAATTTATTTTTAACTATCAGGGTATTATTTTTACATCCACTACCAAATTTCGTTTAGCCCTTTTAGTGGTTCATTCAAGCAATAGAAAATTAATAGATTAATTGGTTTTATTTTTAATTATTTGAACAAATAATGGTAAATTTCATTTTGTCCCCTACTAGTGGGATTATCTTTAAAATGCCTCCCAAGGATCCAAAAATATCATTCTACCCCCAAATGTGGTGATCTCGCCGTTAAAGTTAACAGTTTAAAGGGCAAAATGGTGTTTGAACAAATACTGTAACAAGTGTTAGCCTAGAGGAATGTGACTAATGGCATTGTTGTATGCCATGTCAAACCAAGATAGTCTTTGAACTACACCCTAGAATTTTTAAAATTTTGTATTGGGTAATAAAATAATAAGTTGTTTTCAATATTTTTAATGAGAAAATATATAAGTGGTTAAACATAAAAACAACGAACTATCCTTTTCTCTTAAAGTGAGCCATCATCTTGTTCACAATGTAAAGAGAAACTTTAAAATAGAGCATCAAAATCTTAGGCATAAACAATGCATTTTGGTTTGAAAGAGTAACAACAACCTTATCATGGTTGAGGTAAGGAAATATTTTTTCTCATTCACTTATTTCCATTAAAATGGGTTTAGTAGCATTTGTTTAAATGTAGGATAGTATTAAGTAAAACAATGATCTGTACATATGAAAAATTTATGCTAGTGTTGTTATTATTTGAAGAAAAATGAGTTTTAATGCTACTTCTTAGTGAATTAAGACTTTTTGTTTTCATTATTTCATTAAAGAAATTTATAGTATTTCCTTTAGAAACAAGTTGCTAGAGAAAAAAAAAGCATTTGCATTTGTATAATCTATTGATATATATTGTCCTGAGCAGTTGTTTAGCAAACATAACTAAGAAACTGTTTATTGATATGTACCCTGCATGTTTTGGTGATGGATATTTTGGTTTGTTTTTCACTTTATAATATCATGCCTATGTTGGTGTTGTTATTTATATTTGCTACTGATGCTTTTATTATAGAAAGAGAACTTGAGGGTGAAAGGCTTTGTCAACTTTCTTGGTGAAACTTTTGAGGTTGCCTTTATTAACCCTGATTTTCTAAGTACAGTTGCTCTGATCAATGTTGCAATGAAAAGAATGGTTGGGGACAAACAGTTATATAGATGAGAGATTCATTATTGAAGTTACATTGCCATGGAATAGAAAGAACAATACAATAGATAATGATCATAAGTCGTATCACATATAATACTTGTACAATGAGAAGAAATATACAGAGATTGTGTTTCATATGAACATCACAGCACTCAATATAATAAATGTGATTAAAAAGAGGTTGTTTAAGGATGATATAGAAGTTGTTGCTGCTGGGCTTGATGTTAAACCTCAGAGTGTGTTATTTGTGTTTGAGAGGCAACCAACTAATAATGTTCAAACATAAAAACATGCAAATACAACCATTACTGGAAAAAAATATGTTAAAAGGAAGTAAGTGGCAACAAAAAGATCAAGAATTTCAGAGATTAAATTTTTTAGGCTTTTTATTTCAAAGCCATAGTCCACAACTAAGCCCACTACTACAATAGAAGATGATCTTCAAACATAAAACCACAACATAACCCACCACTGTCCCAATTCTCAAAGAATAATACATCTCATAGTTCTAAAAGTTCAATAGTTGCATATTCTAAACTAGAGGTACCAAATAAAGAAGCAAAAGATACTATGCCTATTGAGTATTTACCATCAAAGATTATACAAACTGAAACTTCTAAACGAAAAGGGAAAAATATCAGCAAGTCACTCGTTATTGTCGCCCTTTCATATAGGCAAACCAACTAGAAAAAGCTACTTTTGTCTAAATTAAAGCTTCAAAAGGATTGTAACTAAGGGGATGCTTCATTCAACTACAATAAAGGCTCATAAGAGGACTGTAAAGAAGAAAAGAAAGACTAATTTTGTAGATTTTTATTAAATCATTAGCAGGCCTAAGCTAACTAAAAATAGTAAAATCAACCAGGAATGATGATAATGTTGGATCATCAAGACATGCAAAGGAAAATGATGAAATGCTACATCTGGTGTGAATCAAAATACGACATATGTGGATCTACAATAGTAAATAAGAGTCATCATAAGCACAAAGCTCAAAATGAAGAAGATGATGACTTGCTTGATGTATATGAAATTGATAATAGTGACACAGAGGATGAGCATTTATTTAGCAAGATATCGCATGCATTGAGTAGCAAACATTCAAAGAGGGTACAAAATTAATAAAATTTAAAGAAGGAATAAAGTTCAAGAATTTTAAAGAATTTGCATAAGCTTTGAAGAATTTTTATAATCAAGAGAGTTTTATGGCTAAGAAGATTAAGTTCAAGAGACAGGATTTTGTGTGGTTGCTATACAGACAAGTGCCAATTAAGAGTATATATAACACTGCATAACTGTGGTAAGTGCTTTTATATTTGCTTTTTGTACAACATACACATCTGTAAGGCTTGGATGATAATCCTGAGGTAATTGAAGCTTGGATAGTAAGAAAGTACTATTATAAAACACTTGTTAATCCAACAATAGGTCTTGTGGATGATTTGAAGACAATGAATAAGTGATTGTTATTCCATAAAAGTTTTATAGGGTAAAAAGAAGAATTTTAAAATTAGCTACTTGGGCTAACCATATTGATAGCTTCAAGTCATTGTGAGATTATGCAAATATCATTAAACAGCAAATGCTAAGGGCACAAGCTTTGCTGAAAGTGACAAAACTTGACACATCTGTTGATAAGTATAGATCTCAAAGATTAATAATGAGCTTCCTAAGTTTTAGAGAAATTCAAAAAAGGTTGTAGGCCATTGATTGGACTGGATGACTGTCATTTAAAAAGGCCATTTAAGGTTGTATTATTATTAACAGTAACTTTGGATGCAAATCAAAGGATATTTCCCATTGCAATTTATGTATGTGAATCTAAACATACTCAAAGCTAGACTTAGTTCTTGAGCCACTTACAAGAGTATTCAGTTGATGACAGGTAGTTGATGTTGAGTACTTGAAAGTGCATATTTATAATGGAGAAAATCATTATTTTACACTCCAAGTCTCACTAACATCCCTATTTTTATGTCTTTAAGTCCCTTGTAATTTAATTATGTATGTTTTATTTTAATTAAGTATTTTATGCATTTTAGGGGATATCATGGTCATTTCACAATGAACGAGAGATCAAATGGAAAAACGGACAGCACTTTTGAACTCAGGACAGTCGAAAACCTTAAGAGGAGCATAAAAAGATAAATGCTACTGTTCACATGTACGTTACTGTTCACACATACGGGACGATTGATATATACTATCTTGATCGCATACATGACACTGCTCATGACACTCGCTCACATGTATTATCTTGCGACGTGGCACTCGCATGATGATGATGTGGCACCTTACGATGACGTGACGGAATTTGATTGGATGAATGATGTGGCATTGACCGTTTATATGGCATTGACTGATGATGTGGCGTTGACTGATGACGTGTCACGATCTTATTGGACAAAAAATGTTGACCAGTGACGTGGCAGAATGTTAGTGGACCGAAAAAACTTGTATACGGTACATGCATATACACAGAATAACAGCCCTGATGATGTGTTCCATCCAATAGGAACTTGTCACGTGGCGCAATCCTGAGCGTCTAAATTGTTTTAATCCGATGGCCATGATTTACTCAGTGTATCTATAAAAAGGGGGCTCCCCCCCTAATTTGAGACCCCTGAATCCATTTTTGAGCTCCATTTTCTGTAATTCCATCTCTATCTTGTATTTTCTATGTATTTTAATAAAATTCCCATTTTACCCTTAGTTCAATTATAAGTGGCTAATTTCCTTTCAAGCTTAGGTTGAAGGTGAAGTCTCAACATGCTCCATAGGCTTAATTTGGTAAATTTATTTTTCCTTTCCCTTTAATTTATGTGGTTGTTTTGACTTTTCGTAGACAGATAGTAATAATCTTGTCTGGATATCGGCTGGAATAACCGCCTCCCTAGGCAAGGTTATTACTATTTGGTACAGGAAGCCCTTAGCATCATATCTATTAAAGTGTGATTCATGAGGAGTGGAAAATTTCCCTTCATGATTTAATTAGTACTAATAATGAATGTTAAGCCGATGGTGCATGTTGAGTACAAATCCGAAGATTCAAGCATTTCATTTTAATAGTTTATTCCCACCGCTTTAATTTAAATTAATTGATAGCCTACATCATTCTTATTATAAATCCAATCACCCACTAAGAAAATTAATTCTACAAGCAATTAAAATCAACCTCCTGGGATCGACACTCGTCACCATTGATCTATTCTACAATAGATTCGTGCACTTGCGAGTTCAATAAAATTTGCACAACAGTTGACATTCACAACTAACAAACTAAACAAAGTACTTAATGCACTTCATTTAAAGTTCACCGGAGCATAAAACAGGTTTGTGCATTGTTTTTACAAACCTCAAGATAAGATTCCCTCAAATGGACTTAAATGATGAGTTTTGGAATAAAGGAAGAGAATCTAACGAATATGTTTTTGAAGGTAATGAATGACATACAGAAAATTGATGAAAATGCATTTCAGTGGCTGAGAAAGTTAAGCTCTAAGTATTGGTTAGTACATGCCTTTTATAAATTTGTAAAATATGATCCCACAACAAACAACATGACCAAGAGTTGGAATACATGGTATAGTAAAATAAGGAAAGCATAACAAATAGCTTTGGTGGAGCACATTAAGAAGTGGATAATGAAAGCAATAACTGAGAGAGGACAAAATTATTTAAAATGGCCAAGTGATGTTCCTGCTTTTATTAACAAGAAGATGAACAACATGGTAAAAGTTGGTAGAAAGAGTCATGTCATGGAAGGAAGTGATAAAAAAGGACAAAACTCTTATACTGTCAACCTTGATGAGTATACATGTAACTGTAGGCTGTGGTAGATCAGTGGCTTGCCTTGTAAGCATGCAATGTCTTGTATAGCTCACATTCTCGATTATTCAAAGACCATTTAGCAAGTCCAAAACATAAAAGGAAAGCTGATGAACCACCAACATATAAAAGAATGTTCGCAATATGTTGTTCATACTGTCAAGGTATTGGTCATAATACAAAAGGCTACCTTGTTGATCCAACTAATGCACATAAGAAGACTAGATATATTTCGGTCAGTTTGAGATTATTTAAAATTTTTTCAACTTTTTTAGCTATTGTTAAGGTTAACTTCGAAGCACCCTTACTTAGATTAACTACATATGTTGGGTAAATTGATGTTTTCACAATTGTGAGGTGTAAATTAAAGTTTTGTCACTCTTGGTTAGAAGCAATATGAAGTTAATCATATTCAAAGGATTAAGTGTATTCACAAAATTTACTTTATTGAACAGAAGCATCGCAAGAAGTTAGCAACAACATTAAGCTTATGAGCATAATTTACAAGAGTGAATGCTACTGGAAACTCAACACCTGGTGGATCTACATCATATGTATGACGTTTGATAAACGATAATAAAGTTAAAACTCTTTACACTCAAACATTGCTTTATTTACATGAATTAAACTTACTAATGATGGGTGATGAATTATAATTAGCAATTGAGCCATCACCTAATACTTCAACGCCTGTCCTAAATTAATTAACAAGGGGTTTAGCAAAAAGGAAAGCACCAACAACAAAAAAAGCATTAGGAATAAGTAAAGTAAAAAAGAGAATAAGGAATGCTTAAACAACAAGAAATGCAACTTTTGATCAATTTCCAATGCCACCAACAAAAGGTGTTAAAATTAGAAAGGGAGGCAAATATGATAAAGCCACTCGACAATTTGTCCCAATTAAAAAAAAAAAGAGAGATTTGAAGGGCAAAGCTGTGGCTTAAAATGGCTGCAAGTTTCTTTCTTTTTCATTAAAAATCAATCTTTTTATTTACATGAAAGATACTATTTCGCCAATATGGTAACTATGAAATGGGCCTTTATGTTGTAGAGAAATGATGTTATAGTAAATGGCATGATGGCAGCAGTATAGACATTTTACAAAAGTGGTGCTACTAATTTTGATATTTTGATATTTTGATACTTTTGAGTACATTATTAGAACAGTGCACTATATTTCCAAAAATAATGAACACACATACTGCATCTCAATATTCTGAAGTCTATAATTGGACTATAATAGTGTCAATATTCTGAAGTCTATAATTGGACTATAATAGTGTCAATATTCTGAAGTCTACAATTGGACTATAATAGTGTCTATATATATAGTGCACTGTTCTAATAACGTACTCAAAAGTATCAAAATATCAAAATATAGACACTATTATAGTCCAATTGTAGACTTCAGAATATTGATATGCAGCATGTGTGTTCATTATTTTTGGAATTATTAATTTTATTAATTATTTAGGCTAAATTACTATTTTTTGGGTTATTACAATTAATATTTGGTCTGTAATCCCTTGTCAATGAATTTGAAAAGCCAAAATGTAATATGCTGCTAGTGATGGTGAATATTGATTGCAACAACATAAGTGTAATATTTTGAACTGAAAATACATTTCACTAAATGCAATACATGAGCTTATTTGGTTCATAGAAGTTCTTCATTCAACTAATAAATTTAATTTCTACTACTTTCTAGCCTCATACCTCAGTTATGAGCAATACTTATATCTCATATAAGGTAGCAGTATAAACAAGATAATATGCATTAGCCTAATGATTAAATCTGATTTTTCAACAAGCTTAATAAGTCCCATATCTAGCATCTTCTTGTCCTTAATTCCTATATCATCACCATTTTCCAAATCGTCATGCAACTTTCTGAATCCTCTTATAACTACTCTATACTTGTACAAACTTAGTTTCCACTATCTAAAGAAATTTCAACCTTTATTGTCACATATGTAGTATAGCTTCGTAGGATTTGTACCAGAGTCTAAGATGTATATAGATGCATGTTTACCGCAATCTCTGCATGTTTTATTTTAGAACTTGAGCACCTTCCCATTAATCTCTAATTTCTCATTTGCATCTTCATCTTCATCTTCAACATCAAGCCAACTACCTCTTGAAGACAACGTACCTATTGTTATTTCTTAATTTTTTATGTTATTTGATATTTGTGATTTTGCTAAATATGAATCTTGTTCGAATCTGTAAAATAATGGTTAGTTTTATTTTTTGAATTAGAATTGTTATAGCCTTGGATAAAGAAGAACAAATTTTCTTTTCTTTTTTTTTAATTTTCAAAATGAGTGTTTGAAATCATAGTGCAAATCGCAATAAAAAAAAGTTTTAATTTAATGGTATGCTTTGTAATTTTTTGGAATCCAAAGCCCAAATAAGGAATCGCCTTAAAAGTTTTTGACCAAACAATTAAATACACATTTTTAATAATAAAAGCCATACAATTCCACATTTGTTAGTAGAAACGTCACATCAACAACTTTGCCAAAACTCAAATATTCACACAACAACACCATTAGATAGAATGTTTTGTTACTTACAAGAGTAATCCCATAATTTACTAAGTCAACGTCAGTCATCCGTTAAAATTAACGGCATTTGGTGGTAGAGTGATATTTTTGAATCCTTAGGGGGCATTTTGAAGATAGTGACTCTACTAGGGAGGCACAATGAAATTTATCACACACACACACACATATATATATAAGAGATTCTTATTGTTTTCGATGTCAACATTGCTGACTTTCTCTCTTTTGTTGTTGAAAATAAAAATTAATCATCTCCAAATGGGTACTAAATTAATAATCCATTACATATACATACAGTATACTGTTCGTGAATTATGAAAACCAAAATATGCTTCATCAATCTTCCACTCCATATCAGTATGGGCTACTGGGCATTATATTTTTTTAATATTGTTTATTGTTATTTATATATAATAATATTATTTAAATTTATTAATAAAATAAATTTCAATAATTAGAAGTATAATAATTTATTAGAAATAGTAAGTAAAAAGAGTGTAAGGTGTTAAATAAAATTAAAAATGGATATAAGTAGAAATTACCCTAATAGTTATAAATATATTATAAATACAAATAAAGTATGGGGATAAATGAAATTTGTTAATGGATGCAAAGAAAATAGCTTGATATTTGAAAAGAAATTATAATTAAAAAGGACTGTAAGCTTCTAAATTAAACATATCACTGATTCAGTCTCAAATAAAGATGGTAATATTCCCTTTGGGGATGGGATCCTATTGGATCCCATCGTATTTGGAACGGGATTGGAACATATTTTTATCCCAAAAAAAATAAAGGGATGAGAGTGAGATATTATTTTATTCCACGAGATAGGACTGAGATTGACAAGCCATGTCTCATCCAATCCCATTGCCAAACCTATTGATTTGGTTTATTATTATATTATTGAATTATTAGATATTTCAACATGAATGAAGTTAATTACTATCCAAATCTATAGTTTTTGAAGTGTAAGTCTTAATATTAATGTGCAATGAAAGCAAATAAAAAATGTTAACATAAATTATATTCGAGCATGCATGTAATCAAAATAAAATTATTATTTGATTATTCTACTTTTTATTTATTCAATATTTTAGCTATATTGAATTATGATTATCGTTAAAAGAAAAAAGTTAAAATTTATTTATTTATATTTGAGACTATTTAGGATGATGGAATGGGAAGAGATATGTAACAGGACGGAACTAGGATAAATTTTTATCCTAAAAAAAAAGATGAAAATGGGACTTTTTTAGCCTATTTGCATATATAGTCCCGTCCTGTCCCATTCTCAAATTTAGTCTCAAAATAGTAAAAAGGTGTATTGTGATACCAATGCAATATAAAATAAAAAAGTTGTAAATATAAAATAGAGTAAATAGCTAACTTAAATATGCCTATGAATGCAAGTAGAAATTAGGTTAATAATTATATGAGAAAATCTTAAATAAAAATGAGTGGAAGGGGTTATATGAAAATTTACAGTGAGGTTGTCACATAAGACAAAAGAAGTAGCATGGTACCGCTGTTGCATCATTGGTAAACCCCACATTTACTTAGTTTTGGAAGTTAAGCTAAACATCCCTCCTTATTAATCATTATGTGAGTCACTAAAACTATTGGAATAGAATGATTGAGATAGAGAATGTCAACAAAAATACATTGAAGGATACAAAACCAAAAGTTTTCACAAATCATGATTATAAGAGTTTACATTAACAATTATTTTCTCATATTATATTTTTTTTTATTAAGAAGTCATATATTACAAATTTTTAGAATAGATGTCATATATTAGGTCACACTTTGTGATAATTATGATGTTCACCAAAAGTGATCATATCATCTTAGCATGGCAACCTTGAAATGATTACTATTGATAGTGATAATGTAACATATATCAACCAAATACCATTTTGTTACAACTTGAACACAAAGACAACAATTAATAAAGAGAAGAATAATGATTAATATTCCATAATGGTGCCACACCCCAAAAATAGTTTAGGCATGTATAAGTTATATTACAAATTAAAAATCAGTAGAAAATGGGAAAAATGTTCATTTGGTTGACTTCAAAAAATAAAATTAAGTTATGAAATTTTTTTTATTAAGACTTTATAAATGAATAAACAAAGATATTGATATTAGCGATGGCAATTAGTCAAGTCAGGCTCAAGTTTGGCCATCACAAAAATAAAAGGCCTGACTTAAAAAAAAAAAAAGCCCACTCATTTGAATTTTAAGTTGTGTCAGGGTTTGATTGGGCTTTTCTCCAAGCTTGAACTTCATTAATTTTTTAAAGATTTTTTTTATATTCAAGTAATTTAAAATTTAAGAAAATGGATATAACCTCCCATATATATTAAAATTTAAAACAAGCATAAAAATTTCTAAAGATCTCAACCATATAATTATGTAAATAATGAAATAAAAATAATCCAAAATTATGTTTTATAAAGTTATATAAATAAAATTATTTTATTTTTATTTTTGAATTTGAGTTTGGTCAAGTTGGGCTAGGTAGGGCCCAAACCCTAACCCTAATTTAACCTGGCCTTGATTTTTAAACTTAGCCCAACCTGAAACCTTAAATTTAGGTCAAAGTCCAATAACTTTCGGTCAAGTTAATCCGACCAAAATTTGGATCAAATTTTTTTTCCATTCCTAATTGATATGAAAGGTGCCAATAGTTTCCAAAAAGAAAAAAATACATAAACTCCCTAAAATATGTAAATTTCCAATTCATCAAAAACTAACATAAGCAATACAAACTTCCTATACTTCAATTCATATATCACTAAATCAATTACTGACATCAACTTGTAAAGATCAAATTTGGGGCCTTAGGTACCCTGTCACCAATATATATACCAAACTACACATAATAA
Source organism: Luvunga scandens (assembly GCA_030449905.1). Taxonomy (NCBI): domain Eukaryota; kingdom Viridiplantae; phylum Streptophyta; class Magnoliopsida; order Sapindales; family Rutaceae; genus Luvunga; species Luvunga scandens. The sequence goes on along the minus strand of JASUUG010001122.1, from coordinate 214,846 downwards.
TCTCAATCATTAACTTACAAGCTTTACCCAAAACAACAAGAATTTTCTACAAAATGCAAGTCCATCTAATAATAATTCTAGACAAAATGCCTAATTACAAAAAATGACGCCTACATCACTTCTTACAATAAAATAGTTATTAAACTGATATAAAACTTTCAGAATATGCCCAATAGAATAATTGAATCTCTATATTGGCTTATACCACCATCATCACTATCAAAATCTAAGTATGGAGTGAGTCAGAGCCTAGTAAATAATTATAAACAGTTAAGGTTTTACACTGTTAATAATAAAGTTGTTTAGCTGTTAAAAAAAAAAATCTTTTTAAAGTAAACCAATATTTTAACATTTTAAACGAGCATAAATTTCCAATCGATATACAAATTAGAGGCTAATAGTATATATTCAATTAAAAGACAAAACTCAGCATGTATCCACAATATAATATATAAACCACTTAATCTCAACATGCTCTAGACATATAATTAAACATCAATCGAGGAAAGACTTTAATGTCCAAATAAGTTAAAAAATAGCAAAGTAAGTGCTTATCAAAACTGCACATTAAAACACTCATAGACATGTGCAGCTAAGCATACTTTTGGATCCCAGGGACTGCTGCCCATTGTTTCCTTTGTGCGCTTTCATCGTGAGGCAAAAACCACAACCACATATCCATCAAGGTAATAAACAACTTTTATATTTGTAAAAACAAAATCAGTCTCAAATCATCTCAAATCCAGTAATCAATAGGACAAATTAATATACAATACTAAAAGAATTTAATTCAAACAAAGTGTTTTTAACAACAGCAAAAATAAAAAACTTCCCAGTCATAAAACATAAATCACCACAAAAAAGCCAATAACATAATTTTTTATTATTTTTGCATCTTTTTTATTTTTTTTTTTTTTTTTTTTATAGGAACATGGTTGCCTCTAGAGTGGAGAGAATTTCCTTTGACTGATTTGTGGAAAATGTGGATCTTGGCCTTGATATTTAGTTGAGAGAACTTGCTGATAATATTGATATTATGGACCGTGGAATTAACAAGGAGTCAATTTTACTTTACCATCAACAAATTGAGGTATTAGCATTCCCTGTTCCTCCCTCGATCATGGAATTTTTTGCTCGTTGTGGAGTTTCACCCTTAATGATTAACCCTTGCATTCTAGTACTACTACAAGCCTTTGCCACCACTAACTTGGCTCTTAAGGGGCCTCACTTCCTTTCATTGTATGATTTCTTAATCTATTATAGACAAAAATTTTATCACAATCCCAAAGATAAGAAGGATTCATGGTTTACCACCATGAGGTTTAAAGATAAGGGCCTTTTTTACACAAAATTCCCACCGTAGAAAAAAAGGACCAATTTAGAGAATGGTCACTTAATTGTCCTGTAATAGTTACGGGCTATTGGTGTAGGCAGAAGCACATGAAATCCTATGTTCTGAGTTATGCCTTTCGAAAAAATCTCTGCAAGTTTGTGTTCCATTTGGCTTTAGTTAACAGATATATGGATTCCTATTGTTTTATTATTTATGTTACTTACCTTTTTTTTTTAAAAGTTGGGCCTATTGTTGATCCTCCTTTGTTGGGTGCTTGGGTAGCTTCTCTAGAGAGGAAGTTTTAGGGAAATGTTTTTCATGTGTTATAGAATTGGTTTCATGTCATTGTTTGAAAAGCGTTGGTCAATTCGACTATGTTTGTCATGTCAACAGCTTGTGTTTGGGAGGAGGTTACATTGTTTTCCCCCTTAGGTTGGCTCGCCTTTCCAATAATGATGAAATAAATGAAGATGCAAGGAGAATACTTGACTTATATATGGCTAGCGAAGATGAGAGTCCTAATATTTCTCTTCCGGATGGAATTCCTATTGACATAGGGGATAAAGAGCCTATACGGAGCCCAAGGTCTCCCTCCTATAGATCTATAAAATTATATATCCCTTAAAAGATTGATAAAAAGAAAACTCAGCGAAAGGATAAGGTCCCTATTGAGAGACAAAGTAGCGGAGCAAGCGAGGTTGTCAGCGAGCATCCTGTGGAGAGAAATGTCGTTGCTAGGCAAGGGACTTCATTTTCGGGTAAGAAGATGATGGCTAATCTTACATAAAAAATTCGTGGCAAGAAGCATAGGAATGTTGGTCCTCGGAAGGGGGAATATTCTGACTCTTTGAAGGATGTGTATATGGAGGAACAAGCAAAGTTCTTCTTCTGACTGACTCCAATTAATCAAAATCCGATGGTATGTAAGTATATATATATATATATATATATATATATATATATATATATAGTCCGCACGATCGGGTGTCCAGCCGATATACCAGAAAGTTACCGTCTTTAAGTTTTTAGTCAGGATTATTAGCAAACCTAACCACAGGGCTTTGCAAAATTAAACATTCATTAAGGTTGGGCTCTGATACCAATTAGACCAGGAATCGTGGAGTGTTTTCCTTACCAAACAGCAACAATCAGATATTTTGAATGCAATTCAAGTAAATGAGGATGGAACACCCAACCTCGATGAATTTACTAACCCCATTCAAGATGCTGTTGCGACTTTAATTTTGACCATTTCCCTCCATTTTATCGGAGATCCTTCTCACTTGAGAGATAAAAATGCTGAGTTACTATACATAATTTGAGGTGTAGGAAACTTAGTGATTTCCAAGCTTACAAAACCACCTTCTTTACCCGAATCTTTCTAAGAGATGATGCAAATCATACTACAAAATTGCTAAAGCAAATATAGAGTCAAATTTAGATAGTATTATCCAACAGAATAATTTCTGTAATACTAATCTAAATACAATAGGAAAACAATTGACTAGGATTGAGAGCCAAATCCAACAGTCAACTATTTCAGCCTCTTCTATTCAAAGACCTATTCCAACAAAACCTGATTCCTTGAAAAAGCTTAAGGAACCTATTTTCAAACCATTTCAGGTTTCGAAACATAGTCAAAAGCTTGTTCAAGATTCCAAATCAGATTTTTCTAAAGCCATTAAAGAACAACTCGATAGAATAGAAGCATCTTCCTCTTCTGCTTCTACTTCTAAAAATCAAATTGCTCCTGATACTCAATCCAAATCTATTGGAGTTTTGGATCAGGATCAATCTTCTATTGCCTCTTCTGATATAGAAGCCTTTAAAGAAGAAACAATGCCTAAAGCCAATAAAATTCATTGGGAATTAGCACTTCCTGCTAGTTCTCGTTCTCCCCCGGACTTAGCAATAGATAATAGGCCCAGTGCAATAAACCAATCTCGGTTTAATGCATCTTCTGTCTATGAGTGGAACATAGATGAAATGTCTGAGTATAATATACTTGGCCTATTACAACAAATGACAATGGCAGCCAATGCCTATAAAACCCAATCAGGGACTTCTGACAAAGCTATTGCAGAGATCCTTATTGCAGGATTTACAGGTCAACTTAAAGGTTGGTGGGATCATTTCCTTACCAAACAGCAACAATCAGATATTTTGAATGCAATTCAAGTAAATGAGGATGGAACACCCAACCTCGATGAATTTACTAACCCCATTCAAGATGCTGTTGCGACTTTAATTTTGACCATTTCCCTCCATTTTATCGGAGATCCTTCTCACCGGCAGAGATAAAAATCTTTGAGTTACTTCATAATTTGAGATGTAGGAAACTTAGTGATTTCAAGCTTACAAAACCACCTTCTTTACCCGAATCTTTCTAAGAGATGATCAAAAATCATACTACTTGGAAAGAAAAATTTCTTCTTTGGATTACTTTCTACCCTTTGGTGAAAGGTAAGAAATTCTATTAAAGCTTTATACGTGTCGTATTCCTTATGATGAACTCACCTACGGTGAACTTGTTAACCGTTAATAAGGAAGGTTTAAAGATTTGACACGACTTGAAATTACAAACACGTCTAAAATGGGAGCGTAGGAAGTCTAAGCGAAATTAGGCGATTTTTGTAAACAATTCAATTATGACCCTTTTAAAGCTTCTACCTCGAAAGACTGTAATGGTAAGTGTTCTTCAAAATCTTACAGAAAACATTACAAGTCAAAAAGCCATAGAAAGTTCCTTTCAGAACCTAAAGAATCTTACTATAAGAAGCCCTCTAAGCCTTATAGAAAACCCAATCCTTCTAAAAGAAAACATTCTAAACCAACTTCAAAGCCAAAAACCCCTTTCAACTACAAGGATGCTACTTGCTATAAGTGTGGAAAGAAAGGTCATACTGCAAAATATTGTAGAATGAGCAGAAAACTTCATGAGCTTGGTCTCGAAGAAGAAATTATTTCCAAAATAGCATCTCTTCTTGTAGAATCTTCTGATTCTGAGTCCTCCATGACTGGAGACAATGAACCCCTCCAAGTTGATGAGTTAATTGACTCTGATACTTCTGATTATTCAGATAGTGATTCTGAGTCAGAATCCTATCTAAAAAAGATTAATGTTTTGACTAAAGAACAAGAAACGTTTCTTGAGTTAGTCAAACACATTTCTGACCCCACTCTTCAAAAGGAGTATTTAGACAAGCTTCTAAAAACTCTTGAACTCAGTGAAAAACCTGAGACTTCTAAAGTCCCTGTTGTCAAAAAGCATGCTTATGATCTTACCACAATTTTGGATAAAAGGAAAACCAAAAATTTGAGTCCTTCTATCCAAGATCTTCAAAAAGAAATCAAAGATATTAAGCTCGAAATTAAAGAATTAAAAGAAAAATAAAAAACTGATTCAGAAACAATCCAACTCCTTTTACAAAGACAGTTGGATGATAATACTGATAAAGAATCAGAATCTGAAAATGGTGATAACCAAAATCTAGAAAATATTGAGTCTTTACCCAATGATTTTCTTTTTGTTCTAAAGCAGATCACCACAAGAAAATATTTGATTAAAGTCACTTTGATATTTTCTAAAGAATTTGAATTTGACACTGTCGCTCTTTTTGACACTGGTGCAGACTTAAACTGCATTAGAGAGGACATTGTCCCCAGAAAGTTTCATGAAAAAACAAAAGAAAGACTTTCTGCCGCCAATAATTCAAAATTAAAGGTCAATTTTAAAGTTGATGCCTCTGTGCATAACGATGGTTTTGAGTTTAGGACTACCTTTATTTTGACAAATGACATTCATCATGCAGTCATTTTGGGAACTCCTTTCATAAACCTCATTACCCCTTATACTGTCAATTATGACAGCATATCCTTTAAAGCAAGAGATAAAAAACTTGTTTTCCCTTTCATTGAAAAGCCTAAAACAAGAAATTTAAATATTGTTAAAGCTTGTTCTGTTTATAAAAACCAAATCAATGTTTTGCTTAAAACAAAACAGAATGATTTAAATTGTTTAAAGAAAGACTTAAACTTACAAAGAATCGAAAATCAACTTAATAATGATTTCCTAAAAAGAAAAATTTCTGGTTTTAAATCCTTAATTGAAAAAGAAATTTGTGCTGACCTACCTTCTGCATTTTGGGAAAGAAAACAGCACATGGTAGATTTACCTTATGAAAACTCTTTTGATGAAAAGCAAATTCCTACAAAAGCCCGACCTATTCAAATGAATATGGAATTAGAACAACATTGTAGGAATGAGATTAAAGACTTAGAGTCTAAAGGATTAATTGTGAAATCAAGGTCTCCCTAGTCTTGTGCTGCTTTCTATGTCAATAAAAATTCTGAGATAGAAAGAGGGACACCAAGATTGGTGATCAATTATAAACCTTTGAATAAAGCTTTAAAATGGATTAGGTATCCAATACCTAATAAAAAGGATTTACTCCAAAAACTCCATTCTGCATTCATATTTTCAAAATTTGACATGAAGTCTGGATTTTAGCAAATTCAAATACATCCTAAAGACCGTTATAAAACTGCTTTTACTGTTCCATTTGGACAGTATGAGTGGACTGTTATGCCATTTGGATTAAAGAATGCCCCTTCAGAATTTCAAAGAGTTATGAATGATATTTATAACCCTTATTCTGAATTTTGTATAGTTTATATTGATGACGTGTTGATTTTTTCTCAATCAATTGATCAGCATTTCAAACATTTAAAGACTTTTTATTTTGCTACTAGGAAAGCTGGTTTAGCTGTTTCTAGTTCAAAGATTTCTTTATTTCAAACAAAAATCAGGTTCCTAGGACATTATATTTCTAAAGGAACCATAACTCCCATTGAAAGGTCACTTGCATTTACTGACAAGTTTCCCGACAAAATTTTGGATAAAACCCAACTACAAAGATTTCTTGGTAGTTTAAATTATGTTCTTGATTTTTGTCCCAATATAAATAGAATTGCAAAACCTTTGCATGTCCGATTAAAGAAAAAGCCAGTTGCATGGACAGAAGAACATACAAAAATCATAAAACAGATAAAGAGCATTGTTAAAGAAATTCCATGTTTATTTTTGGCTAATCCTGCATTACCTAAGGTTGTTGAAACTGATGCATCAGACTTAGGTTATGGAGGTATTTTAAAACAAGTTGATAATGGTAAAGAACAAATAGTACAATATGCATCTGCACATTGGAATGAATGTCAGAAAAATTATTCTACTATAAAGAAAGAAATTTTATCTATTGTTTTATGCATCTCTAAATTCCAAAGTGATCTATTAAATCAAAAATTTTTACTTAGAATTGATTGCGAAAATGTAAAGCGTGTTTTAGAAAAGATGTTCAAAACATTGCATCTAAACAAATTTTTGCACGTTGGCAAGCAATTTTAAGCATTTTTATTTTGATATTGAGTTTATAAAGGAGACAAAATTGCATTCCCGATTTTCTAACGAGAGAATTTTTGCAAAACAGGATAAATGCCGCCAAAAAGAAACCCGACAAAGGGAAAGGGATCATGAAAGACCCTGTGTCCCAAACTTCTAAAGCCTCCACTCCTCCTAAAGAGAAATTGCTGTCCTCAGCAATCTCGTCCACAAAGCCTATAAAGTCTTGGATCGATATGGTTGAAAGCCAAGAGGCCCAAGAGGCCCAATCTAAAGCATTAGCATCTCCGGATCAAGTAAATGAATGGATGAAATCCATTACTAAATCCCCTGAACTTATGTTTGCTCTACAAAGCTTTTCCCAAACTCTTTCTCCTATTCCCTTTGAAGAAAAACAAATTTCTAAAGCTCCTATTTCTAAAGAAATAATTTCAAGTGGAAGTTCATCTTCCCAAATTGTGGTTTCCCAACCACAAGTCTCTCCAAGGTCGGATTGGTTTTATAAACCCCATCACCAAAACATTTTCACTATAGAAGATGGGTTTTATAATGCTGACCCATTTCAAGCAATTTCAAAGATTTTCCCTAAGGACTGATTTTTTAAACCATGGGATTTAACAAAACCCCAGTCCTATTACCATGACATTCTGGAATTCACAGAGTCAGTAAAGTTTAAACATTTTTTCCTTAAAGAAGACCATAAAGAGCCGGCCTATTCCACGGCCACCATTCTTAAAGTTATTAGCCCAAATCAATGGGGTGATCAACTCCATAAGTCTAAAGCCTTTCCTCTAAATTTTCGTAATAACCCTAACCATTGCCTGTCTTTCTCATACTGGGATTACCAACAGGCATGGTATAATACATTTTTCATACAAAACCCAAAAAAGACCCATTCCTGGTTATTTTTCTTCGATTCAAGAATAACCATACAAAGCCTCCCAAATTGGTTCAAGCATTGGTGGACTTTCTTTGGGCCTTGCCCAGAAATCCTCACCCCAAATGCCACTAAGTGTTTGGACTATTTTAGAGCCCATTATATCCCTTTTGCTTCAGAAGCAAGGTTCTCCCCCTTTTTTTGTTTCTGTACAAATTTCTTTGTGCCTTGGGTCTGGATGTGGCATCTTAATTACCACACACAAGACTCTCAATTAATCTTACAAAGACAATTTAAAGTTAAATGGTGGAGCAAATTCAATGAGAGTGCCAAGCTAATCGAAAGCACCTCATTCAAGGATGGCTTCTTTGCAAGGCCATTTAAAGCCCAAAGATTGAGTCTGTTAAAGCCCAGTCCACATTCCTCTCTCAAAAGTCAAGAGCCCAATCCATGTTGGCCAGTGCAAAATCTGAAGAGGAATATTTCAAGCTCATGGAACAACTCCTTGCCTCAAGATCAGAACCGTCTGTTGCAGAATCATCTGATCCAGAAGACGAAGAGCCGTTCATCTCACTCGGTGATGAAAATGAAGATGACTGCTTCGGCATTTTCTCACCAATCGAGCATTAAAGCCCTGTAGATACTATATGTAAAAAAAAAAAAAAGTTATTAGTTGGATTGTATCAGAATCAGTTTTTTGTTTTTCTTTTAATTCTTTAATCACCATAAGGCGCTTAGGACCCACCACACTGGCCCACGATGCACAGACGATCCTTGCTGGAAATTTTCGCAGGCGTCTGGAGCTTCCAAGGATTCGAACCCGTGACCTGGCTCTGATACCATATAGACCAGGAATCGTGGAGTGTAATTAACTTTGAGGAAGTGATTACAGCGGATGAAATAACTTTAACTTTATTGTTGTAAATTTTAGTAAGTTGTTTTTAGGTACGTGGCGTTGTTAAACCAGATCGACGCAGAAAAGAGTTATGAATGATATTTATAACCCTTATTATGGAATCGTGGAGTGTGTGAACTTTGAGGGATTATAAATCCCAGACTTTAAAAAGTTATTGGTTTTGAGGAAGTGATTACAGCGGATGAAATAACTTTAACTTTATTGTTGTAAATTTTAGTAAGTTGTTTTTAGGTACGTGGCGTTGTTAAACCAGATCGACGCAGAACAAAGTCTGCCTTTTGGACCCAGATCTGACTTAGAACAGATCAATAGTCCGCACGATCGGGTGTCCAGCCGATATACCAGAAAGTTACCGTCTTTAAGTTTTTAGTCAGGATTATTAGCAAACCTAACCACAGGGCTTTGCAAAATTAAACATTCATTAAGGTTGGGCTCGATGCATCTGCATTCAGGATCCCGGTTCCAGAAATGGTCTTTCTGAGTGAAGGGGAAGAAGAAAATACAACGAGAGAGAGATCGGTCTCATGTCTCGGAGAACGCATGTGAGTTTTTATGGCGGATCCGATCAAATCGATCTGCAGTTCATACAAGAAAGCTTTAAAAATTTAAATTGCAGTAATTTAAATTGCAGAAAGCATAAAATTAATTACAAACTTTGCTTTACATAAATTACACATAAACTTTAAATTAAAATAATTAAAAGCTTACATGAATCAGTTGTTTGATTCCAAAAGATAAAAGAAGAAGAAGGAAAAGAAAGATGGAAAATTGATCTTCAGACGGGTATATTACCCTCAGATCCCAGATTTTCAATCTTAAGAGAGAGAGAGAGAGTTTAGAGAGAGAAGCTTTAGAGAGAGATGGATGAGAGAAAAACTAGATGGATCCCTCAGCTAGAGGTGAATGGGAACTATATACCCAAAATCCAAATAGTAAAAATAAATAGTCTCGCTACACAGATCTCTTCTGACTCACATTCATTGGTTCTTCTGACTTCGCTACAGTAACAAGTGGAAAGGCAACAGTTGGTCATCTCGTGTACTGGTTAATCAGCCGGGAATCACGTGAGACGAACAGGAAGTTTTTAGAAAAGTAGAATCTTATCCCCTCAGTTTTTTTCTCGTGAAGAGAATAGTGAGTGAAGGGGGATAATTATCTGAAAAGAATTGTCAAGTGACAAAGAGATAATTACAAGAAAATAAATAACTTTTTTATTTTTTTTTTACATACAGTATCTACAGGGCTTTAATGCTTGATTGGTGAGAAAATGCCGAAGCAGTCATCTTCATTTTCATCACCGAGTGAGATGAACGGCTCTTCGTCTTCTGGATCAGATGATTACGCAGCAATGAGCGGTTCGATCTTGAGCGAGAGTTGTTCCATGAGCTTGAAATATTCCTCTTCAGATTTTGCACTGGCCAACATGGATTGGGCTCTTGACTTTTGAGAGAGGAATGTGGGTGGCTTTTTACTTTACTGACTTCAATCTTTGGGCTTTAAATGGCCTTTGGTAGCAAGCCATCCTTGAATGAGTCTTTCGATTAACTTGCACTCTCATTGAATTTGCTCCACCATTTAACTTTAAATTGTCTTTGTAAGATTAATTGAGAGTCTTGTGTGTGGTAATTAAGATGCCACATCCAGACCCAAGGCACAAAGAAATTTGTACAGAAACAAAGAAAGGGGGAGAACCTTGCTCAGCGCGAAGGGATATAATGGGCTCTAAAATAGTCCAAACACTTAGTGGCATTTGGGGTGAGGATTTCTGGGCAAGGCCCAAAGAAAGTCCACCAATGCTTGAACCAATTTGGAAGGCTTTGTATGGTTATTCTTGAATCGAAGAAAAATAACCAGGAATGGGTCTTTTTTGGGTTTTGTATGAAAAATGTATTATACCATGCCTGTTGGTAATCCCAGTATGAGAAAGACAGGCAATGGTTAGGGTTATTATGAAAATTTAGAGGAAAGGCTTTAGACTTATGGAGTTGATCACCCCATTGATTTGGGCTAATAACTTTAAGAATGGTGGCCGTGGAATAAGCCGGCTCTTTATGGGCTTCTTTAAGGAAAAAATATTTAAACTTTACTGACTCTGTGAATTCCAGAATTTCATGGTAATAGGACTGGGGTTTTGTTAAATCCCATGGTTTAAAAAATCAGTCCTTGGGGAAAATCTTTGAAATTGCTTGAAATGGGTCAGCATTATAAAACCCATTTTCTATAGTGAAAATGTTTTGGTGATGGGGTTTATAAAACCAATCCGACCTTGGAGAGACTTGTGGTTGGGAAACCACAATTTGGGAAGATGAACTTCCACTTGAAATTATTTCTTTAGAAATAGGAGCTTTAGAAATTTGTTTTTCTTCTTTCTCGGGAATAGGAGAAAGAGTTTGGGAAAAGCTTTGTAGAGCAAACATAAGTTCAGGGGATTTAGTAATGGATTTCATCCATTCATTTACTTGATCCGGAGATGCTAATGCTTTAGATTGGGCCTCTTGGGCCTCTTGGCTTTCAACCATATCGATCCAAGACTTTATAGGCTTTGTGGACGAGATTGCTGAGGACAGCAATTTCTCTTTAGGAGGAGTGGAGGCTTTAGAAGTTTGGGACACAGGGTCTTTCATGATCCCTTTCCCTTTGTCGGGTTTCTTTTTGGGCGGCATTTATCTGTTTTGCAAAAATTCTCTCGTTAGAAAATGCGGAAATGCACTTTACGTCTCCCTTTATAAACTCAATATCAAAATAAAAATGCTTAAAATTGCTTGCCAGCGTGCAAAAATTTGTTTAGATGCATGTTTTGAACATCTTTTTCTAAAACATGCTTTTTGACTTTTGTCAATTCTAAGTAAAAATTTTTGATTTAATAGATCACTTTGGAATTTAGAAATGCATAAAACAATAGATAAAATTTCTTTCTTTATAGTAGAATAATTTTTCTGACATTCATTCCAATGTGCAGAAACATACTGTACTATTTGTTCTTTACCATTATCAACTTGTTTTAAAATTCCTCCATAACCTAAGTCTGATGCATCAGTTTCAACTACCTTAGGTAATGCAGGATTAGCAAGAAATAAACATGGAATTTCTTTAACAATGCTCTTTATCTGTTTTATGATTTTTGTATGTTCTTCTGTCCATGCAACTGGCTTTTTCTTTAATCGGACATGCAAAGGTTTTGCAATTCTATTTATATTGGGACAAAAATCAAGAACATAATTTAAACTACCAAGAAATCTTTGTAGTTGGGTTTTATCCAAAATTTTGTCGGGAAACTTGTCAGTAAATGCAAGTGACCTTTCAATGGGAGTTATGGTTCCTTTAGAAATATAATGTCCTAGGAACCTGATTTTTGTTTGAAATAAAGAAATCTTTGAACTAGAAACAGCTAAACCAGCTTTCCTAGTAGCAAAATAAAAAGTCTTTAAATGTTTGAAATGCTGATCAATTGATTGAGAAAAAATCAACACGTCATCAATATAAACTATACAAAATTCAGAATAAGGGTTATAAATATCATTCATAACTCTTTGAAATTCTGAAGGGGCATTCTTTAATCCAAATGGCATAACAGTCCACTCATACTGTCCAAATGGAACAGTAAAAGCAGTTTTATAACGGTCTTTAGGATGTATTTGAATTTGCTAAAATCCAGACTTCATGTCAAATTTTGAAAATATGAATGCGAATGGAGTTTTGGAGTAAATCCTTTTTATTAGGTATTGGATACCTAATCCATTTTAAAGCTTTATTCAAAGGATTATAATTGATCACCAATCTTGGTGTCCCTCTTTCTATCTCAGAATTTTTATTGACATAGAAAGCAGCACAAGACTAGGGAGACCTTGATTTCACAATTAATCCTTTAGACTCTAAGTCTTTAATCTCATTCCTACAATGTTGTTCTAATTCCATATTCATTTGAATAGGTCGGGCTTTTGTAGGAATTTGCTTTTCATCAAAAGAGTTTTCATAAGGTAAATCTACCATGTTTTTTTCTTTCCCAAAATGCGAAAGGTAGGTCAAAGACAAATTTCTTTTTCAATTAAGGATTTAAAACCAGAAATTTTTCTTTTTAGAAAATCATTATTAAGTTGATTTTCGATTCTTTGTAAGTTTAAGTCTTTCTTTAAACAATTTAAATCATCTGTTTTGTTTTAAGCAAAACATTGATTTAATTTTTATAAATGAAAAGCTTTAACAATATTTAAATTTCTTGTTTTAGGCTTTTCAATGAAAAAGGAAAACAAGTTTTTATCTCTTGCTTTAAAGGATATCTTTGTTATAATTGACAGATATAAGGGTAATGAGGTTTATGAAAGGAGTTCCCAAAATGACTGCATGATGAATGTCATTTGTCAAAATAAAGGTAGTCCTAAACTCAAAACCATCGTTATGCACAGAGGCATCAACTTTAAAATTGACCTTTAATTTTGAATTATTGGCGGCAGAAAGTCTTTCTTTTGTTTTTTCATGAAACTTTCTGGGGACAATGTCCTCTCTAATGCAGTTTAAGTCTGCACCAGTGTCAAAAAGAGCGACAGTGTCAAATTCAAATTCTTTAGAAAATATCAAAGTGACTTTAATCAAATATTTTCTTGTGGTGATCTGCTTTAGAACAAAAAGAAAATCATTGGGTAAAGACTCAATATTTTCTAGATTTTGGTTATCACCATTTTCAGATTCTGATTCTTTATCAGAATGTTCTTCCAATTGTTTTTGTAAAAGGAGTTGGATTGTATCAGAATCAGTTTTTTGTTTTTCTTTTAATTCTTTAATCTCAGATTTAATGTCTTTGATTTCTTTTTGAAGATCTTGAATAGAAGGACTCAAATTTTTGGTTTTCCTTTTATCCAAAATTGTGGTAAGATCATAAGCATGCTTTTTGACAACAGGGACTTTAGAAGTCTCAGGTTTTTCACTGAGTTCAAGAGTTTTTAGAAGCTTGTCTAAATACTCCTTTTGAAGAGTGGGGTCAGAAATGTGTTTGACTAACTCAAGAAACGTTTCTTGTTCTTTAGTCAAAACATTAATCTTTTTTAGATAGGATTCTGACTCAGAATCACTATCTGAATAATCAGAAGTATCAGAGTCAATTAACTCATCAACTTGGAGGGGTTCATTGTCTCCAGTCATGGAGGACTCAGAATCAGAAGATTCTACAAGAAGAGATGCTATTTTGGAAATAATTTCTTCTTCGAGACCAAGCTCATGAAGTTTTCTGCTCATTCTACAATATTTTGCAGTATGACCTTTCTTTCCACACTTATAGCAAGTAGCATCCTTGTAGTTGAAAGGGGTTTTTGGCTTTGAAGTTGGTTTAGAATGTTTTCTTTTAGAAGGATTGGGTTTTCTATAAGGCTTAGAGGGCTTCTTATAGTAAGATTCTTTAGGTTCTGAAAGGAACTTTCTATGGCTTTTTGACTTGTAATGTTTTCTGTAAGATTTTGAAGAACACTTACCATTACAGTCTTTCGAGGTAGAAGCTTTAAAAGGGTCATAATTGAATTGTTTACAAAAACTGCCTAATTCTTGCTTAGACTTCCTAAGCTCCCATTTTAGACGTTTTTGTAATTTCAAGTCTTGACAAATCTTTAAACCTTCCTTATTAATGAAGCTAACAAGTTCACCGTAGGTGAGTTCATCATAAGGAATACGATTACCGTATAAAGCTTTAATAGAATTTCTTACCTTTTCACCTAAAAGGGTAAACCGATCAAAGAAGAAATTTTTCTTTCCAAGTAGTATGATTTGCATCATCTCTTAGAAAGATTCGGGTAAAGAAGGTGGTTTTGTAAGCTTGGAAATCACTAAGTTTCCTACATCTCAAATTATGTAGTAACTCAGCATTTTTATCTCTCAAGTGAGAAGGATCTCCGATAAAATGGAGGGAAATGGTCAAAATTAAAGTCGCAACAGCATCTTGAATGGGGTTAGTAAATTCATCGAGGTTGGGTGTTCCATCCTCATTTACTTGAATTGCATTCAAAATATCGATTGTTCTTTGTTTGGTAAAAATGATCCCACCAACCTTTAAGTTGACTGTTTAAATCTTAATAAGGATCTAACATAGCTTTGTCATTTTTCCCTGATTGGGTTTTATAGGCATTGGCTGCCATTGTCATTTGTTGTAATAGGCCAAGTATATTATACTCAGACATTTCATCTATGTTCCACTCATAGACAGAAGATGCATTAAACCGAGATTGGTTTATTGCCTGAAAAATTATCTATTCTTGAAGTCCGGGAGAGAAAAACTAGCGAGGAAGTCTAATTCCCAATGAATTTTATTGGCTTTAGGCATTGTTTCTTCTTTAAAGGCTTATATATCGAAGAGGCAATAGAAGATTGATCCGATCCAAAACTCAATAGATTTGGATTGAGTATCGGGAAGCAATTTGATTTTTAGAAGTAGAAGCAGAAGAGGAAGATGCTTCTATTCTATCGAGTTGTTCTTTAATGGCTTTAGAAAAATCTGATTTGGAATCTTGAACAAGCTTTTGACTATGTTTCGAAACCTGAAATGGTTTGAAAATAGGTTCCACATTAAAATTTTCAAGGAATCGAATTTTGTTGGAATAGGTCTTTGAATAGAAGAAATTTGAAATAGTTGACTGTTGGATTTGGCTCTCAATCCTAGTCAATTGTTTTCCTATTGTATTTAGATTAGTATTACAGAAATTATTCTGTTGGATAATACTATCTAAATTTGACTCTATATTTGCTTTAGCAATTTTGTAAGGAGATGCTTTAATCTGAGTTGGAAGTTCACCATGATCTATGGTTAAGCTCCTTAGAGGAGGGTGTTCAGATTCAATTGTCCTGTCACTATCAGAAAGGTTCCATTCTGGAATTTTCTTTCTAATCGTGATAGGATTTGATGCTTTGAAGGGATAGGAAATGTTGTTGTCTGAAGCATATATTTCAAACCAATCAAAAAATAAAATATAGACTTTATGTAAATTGACAAATTCGTAGTAAGACTCTTGAATTTGTTTTCTTTAATTCAAAAAATGTTTAAAAAACCAAAGTCTTTTTTCTTTATTATTATCTGAATAGAAATCATTATGCAAAAGGGTTTTATCAAGTTCAAAATCCTTTCCAATGACTCTTATGACATTTTTAGGTGATAAAAATGTGGGAGATGTTGGAGGAGAAGGTTCTTTCTTCCGACTTTGTTTTGTTCTTGTGGACGGCTAGTGTATATAGGGTGAGGTACACTAGTTGAATAGTCTACAGAACGAATAGAAAAACTAGGTATATCTGAAGTAGAAAACCTAGGTTGGTCTTTAGTGGTTTGGAAAGGAAGATTGACAACATATGGGATTTTAGACTTATGGAGTTGATCACCCCATTGATTTGGTATATGGTTTAAAGTTATAATCCCTCAAAAGTCTTTAAAGACCAGGAATCGTGGAGTGTGTGAACTTTGAGGGATTATAAATCCCAGACTTTAAAAAGTTATTGGTTTTGAGGAAGTGATTACAGCGTATGAAATAACTTTAACTTTATTGTTGTAAATTTTAGTAAGTTGTTTTTAGGTACGTGGCGTTGTTAAACCAGATCGACGCAGAACAGAGTCTGCCTTTTGGACCCAGATCTGACTTAGAACAGATCAATAGTCCGCACGATCGGGTGTCCAAATTGATATACCGAAAAAAGTTACCGTCTTTAAGTTTTTAGTCATGATTATTAGCAAACCTAACCACAGGGCTTTGCAAAATTAAACATTCATTAAGGTTGGGCTCTAATACATACACGATCTTAGATCCCGGTTCCCGAGAAATGGTCTTTCTGAGTGAAGGGAAGAAGAAAATACAAATCGAGAGATCGGATCTCTCTATGTCTCGGAGGAACGTGATGAGTTTTATGGCGGATCGATACAAATCGGTCTAGCATTTCATTCAATCAAAAATAAAAATTTAAATTGCAGGAATTTAAATTGCAGAAAGCATAAAATTAATTACAAACTTTGCTTTAAATAAATTACACATAAACTTTAAATTAAAATAATTAAAAGCTTACATGAATCAGTTGTTTGATTCCAAAAGTGCTTTAAAAGAAGAAGAACGAAAAGAAAGATGGAAAATTGATCTTCAGACGGGTATATTACCCTCAGATCCCAGATTTCCAATCTTAAGAGAGAGAGAGAGAGTTTAGAGAGAGAAGCTTTAGAGAGAGATGGATGAGAGAAAAACTAGATGGATTTTAGAAAATCTTCTTTCCATGGAATGAAGACTAGAGACAGAGTCTTTATCAGAATATCTGGAAGAATTAGATCTTCTGAATGATAGTTTAACTCGCCATCGTCGATCTTGATCGAGTCACATTTTGCAACTCTGTATTTAGCTCAAGTTGTTTTGGAATCACTAGTTCAGTGGCTCCATCCAGAATCCATTCTTCTGGAAGGTGGATGTCTTTCCATTGAATAGGTTTTGGAATGACAGTATTTGCTTTGGATAAATCAGTCTGCAAGAGAAGAGTCTCATCTCTTTTTGACTGGAATTTATGTTGCGTATTAAACGCAGAATGCATTGCTTTATAAGAGATTTTGTAGATCAAGGCTACTGGAATTGATCCTTCAATCATATGATAATTATGGGTTTTGATTTGAAGAATCATGCTTTTTAAAATATTTTTATCTTTAAGAGAGACTGTTATGTTTGGATAACAATCAAATGAAATGGGTCCTTTACAGAGACTAGATTCAATACTACTGAGTAAGGAATCATCAAAGGAGATAAACCTCCCATCCCTGAGGACTGCTAATATGGACGTATCAAGTCCTTCTTTAGTCAAAGGTTTTATTCCAACTTGGATTAACCCAATATGAATATAATTAAAGCCTTTTTCTTTTAGATGTTTTAAGGATTTATCGGTGAACAAATTAATTGTTTCAAAGGGCTTTGAAAGTGTTATGTCTCTTTCTTCAGTCTTTATAACATAATCTGTCTTTAAAAAATCAAGTTTCTTCATTTTATAAATCTTGTCTTTAGAAATCTTTGGAAGTTCCCAACAATCAATAGCTTTATCAAAATCTGCTATTATGAATTCCTCAGAATTCACAACATTCTTTGAAACACTAGTCCTCCCGGAGGAAGAGCTAGAGAAAGATGATGTTTTATGGAGTAAAGAATCCATGTATGAAAAATACTTTAAAGGTCTTAAAATTCTTTTAAAACAGTAAATCAATCCTAGGCTAAGAAATGGTTTTGTTGCCCTTAAACACTTAGACGGAACTTACGACCATATGCTACCTAAGCACCCGAAGGTAAACCCATTACTGAATTAATCAAATTTTAATACTTCAAAGAAATTTATTAGACACAAATAACTTTAAACCATATACCACTACTCTCCCTTGGCTCTGATACCACTACTCTAAAGCACCATAAGGCGCTTACCATCAGGCTGAAAAGGATATCCTGTCCAGTAGAGGCGCTACTTTATACTTATAGCCCAGATCCTCAACCAGGTAACGTCTCCCACGTTGAGTGTCACATTGGGGGCACTTCCGGTACTTCCTGGCCTTGTTGATAATCAGCCTAAATTCCCTTCCTCCCCCGCAACTCGAACCCTGGCCTTAGCTCTGATACCATAAGGCGCTTACCATCAGGCTGAAAAGGATATCCTGTCCAGTAGAGGCGCTACTTTATACTTATAGCCCAGATCCTCAATCAGGAAGTACCGGAAGTGCCCCCAATGTGACACTCAACGTGGGAGACGTTACCTGGTTGAGGATCTGGGCTATAAGTATAAAGTAGCACCTCTACTGGACAGGATATCCTTTTCAGCCTGATGGTAAGCGCCTTATGGTGATTAAAGAATTAAAAGAAAAACAAAAAACTGATTCTGATACAATCCAACTAATAACTTTTTTTTTTTTTTTACATAGAGTATCTACAGGGCTTTAATGCTTGATTTGTGAGAAAATGCCGAAGCAGTCATCTTCATTTTCATCACCGAGTGAGATGAACAGCTCTTCGTCTTCCTGGATCGATGATTACGCAAATGCACGGTTCTGATCTTGAGGCAAGGAGTTGTTCCATGAGCTTGAAATATTCCTCTTCAGATTTTGCACTGGCCAACATGGATTGGGCTCTTGACTTTTGAGAGAGGAATGTGGACTGGGCTTTAACAGACTCAATGCTGGGCTTTAAATGGCCTTTGGTAGCAAGCCATCCTTGAATGAGGTGCTCAGTTAGCTTGGCACTCTCATTGAATTTGCTCCACCATTTAACTTTAAATTGTCTTTGTAAGATTAATTGAGAGTCTTGTGTGTGGTAATTAAGATGCCACATCCAGACCCAAGGCACAAAGAAATTTGTACAGAAACAAAGAAAGGGGGAGAACCTTGCTTCTGAAGCAGAAGGGATATAATGGGCTCTAAAATAGTCCAAACACTTAGTGGCATTTGGGGTGAGGATTTCTGGGCAAGGCCCAAAGAAAGTCCACCAATGCTTGAACCAATTTGGGAGGCTTTGTATGGTTATTCTTGAATCGAAGAAAAATAACCAGGAATGAGTCTTTTTTGGGTTTTGTATGAAAAATGTATTATACCATGCCTGTTGGTAATCCCAGTATGAGAAAGACAGGCAATGGTTAGGGTTATTACGAAAATTTAGAGGAAAGGCTTTAGACTTATGGAGTTGATCACCCCATTGATTTGGGCTAATAACTTTAAGAATGGTGGCCGTGGAATAGGCCGGCTCTTTATGGGCTTCTTTAAGGAAAAAATATTTAAACTTTACTGACTCTGTGAATTCCAGAATGTCATGGTAATAGGACTGGGGTTTTGTTAAATCCCATGGTTTAAAAAACCAGTCCTTGGGGAAAATCTTTGAAATTGCTTGAAATGGGTCAGCATTATAAAACCCATCTTCTATAGTGAAAATGTTTTGGTGATGGGGTTTATAAAACCAATCCGACCTTGGAGAGACTTGTGGTTGGGAAACCACAATTTGGGAAGATGAACTTCCACTTGAAATTATTTCTTTAGAAATAGGAGCTTTAGAAATTTGTTTTTCTTCTTTCTCGGGAATAGGAGAAAGAGTTTGGGAAAAGCTTTGTAGAGCAAACATAAGTTCAGGGGATTTAGTAATGGATTTCATCCATTCATTTACCTGATCCGGAGATGCTAATGCTTTAGATTGGGCCTCTTGGCTTTCAACCATATCGATCCAAGACTTTATAGCTTTGTGGACGAGATTGCTGAGGACAACAATTTCTCTTTAGGAGGAGTGGAGGCTTTAGAAGTTTGGGACACAGGGTCTTTCATGATCCCTTTCCCTTTGTCGGGTTTCTTTTTGGGCGGCATTTATCTGTTTTGCAAAAATTCTCTCGTTAGAAAATCTGGAACAGAATTTCTGTCTCCCTTTATAAACTCAATATCAAAATAAAAAATGCTTAAAATTGCTTGCCAACGTGCAAAAATTTGTTTAGATGCAATGTTTTGAACATCTTTTTCTAAAACATGCTTTGCAGCTTTGCAATCAATTCTAAGTAAAAATTTTTGATTTAATAGATCACTTTGGAATTTAGAGATGCATAAAACAATAGATAAAATTTCTTTCTTTATAGTAGAATAATTTTTCTGACATTCATTCCAATGTGCAGATGCATATTGTACTATTTGTTCTTTACCATTATCAACTTGTTTTAAAAAGTTATATATACTTTTGTGATTTTTAGGAGATTATAATGAGTATTTTTTTCAATCTACCAAAGGATTGGTGACGAAAGAAGCCTATAGGAATGGTGGCAAAAAGGCTTCATCTAAAAGTAGATCAAGTAGGGAACCTTTTTCCATTGACAAGGAAGATATTAACGTTCACATAGGAGAAAATCCAAGAGGAAGGAACAATGGTTAGGGTTGGAACCTTTTATGACTTTTGTTGTTAATTTTTATTTTATCTATGTCTGGTTTATGTTTTGTTTTAATTATGTAGCTAATTTCCCCCTCAGAACTTCTCCTTCCAGAATACTGAGCTTGGAAAGTAAGGCATGGTTGTAGAAGAAGTGGCTCCTAATACTATAGGAACTTCCAAGGGAGGTACAACTGTTCTAGCTTCTGGTTCAACAAAAGTGCTTGCTTCCAAGCTTCTAAAGTCTAAAGTACCAAAGCTTCCTTTTCCGAAGTGTAAAGTTAGCCCCTAAAATGATTGTGCTTCAAGGAGAATGAAATTAGGTGTGGAATTCTTTCCTTGATGATTTTTGCTAGTGATGATTTCCTTTTTGTATTTTATTTTGAGTAAATGTTGGTATTTAGTAGGGAAGTTCTTTATTTTCCTTCGGTTTTGATTTCAATGGATATTTCCAACATTGAGGAGGATATATCTCATTCTTTCGACAATCATCATGAATTCATTCTTGCTGGGAAAGATAAGGTTGTTTTAGGTACAGAAGATCCTTCCTTTGCGAAGAAGGTCATAGATGATTTACCAAAGGGTCAACAAATTTTTTAGGCAACAATGGTGTCCGGAGTTTCTATTGCATCCAAGGCTAGAGAGTCCTCTAGTACTACTTTCCCCCGTTCATTATTAGGTGCAACAGTTATGAGGGACTTGTTGGAGGTAGAAAAGCTCCTTGGCTCTAAGCCTGAGGCAAAAGAAGAAAAGCACTTCATGCGTTGTATACAGCAATACATGAGGAAAAATGCTCCGATTCTTCGCTCGTATTTTAGTATGGAATTACAAAGCACAGAGATGCAGTGTTTGAATGATGACTACAAGGGATCTGAGGAATTTTACAAGAAATTATCATCCAAATTAGAATGTGCCAAATCAAGTATTGTGGAAAAGAATTTTTGAATTGTTGAGTTAGAGAGGAAAGTCAAAGAGGCAGAGTAAGAGCATTCTGAGTAACTTCTTTTGAGGCAGGAGAAGTAGGAATGGGAGAAAATAGAAAGTTCTCTTAGAGAGAAGTTGACTAAGGAGCGAGAAAGTCATCATATTGTTGAAGAGAAATTTTCTATTGCTAAGGAAGCTTTTGATCAAGCATCCAATGCATATATGGCGTTGTACTATCACTGTGGGTGGCGTGTTGGTCGCTATAGGAATGATGTAAAGCCTTAAGAGTTTGATAAGTCGGATGGTTATGAACCTGGTTGGTCCTTGCGTCATCTTGGCAAGGATGTTTCTGCTATTAATTTAAATGAAAAAAGTGGGATAAATTCTAATGATGATAAGGATGGTTATGGAGAAAGTGTGATTCCTAACTCGGATCCCGAGGATGGCGAGGAGAGAGGTACCAGTGCCCGTACTTCGAAGGGTGCGAAAGGTAGAGCTCCATGACTTAGTTATTCTTATGTTTACCTTTGTATTTGCTCATGAAGGAGATTACATTTAGGTTTTATGTAACAAGTATTCTTTTTTTCCTTTGTTACTTTTGGCTTTCCAAAACTGTTTAAAACTGATAGTCTTTTGTCTAAGACTTATATTTGTCAAAAAAATAGTTTTTCTTTGTTTAGACTTTGGATTTGATTTTATACATAGAAGAATTTATTTCCATAATACCTTTACATGTGGAATGACTCCCTTAAGCTCTACACATGTATATGTTTCCGTAGAGCTTTAAAAGCTTTACATGTTTTTTTTTTCATATATATATTTATTTATTTTTCACCTTCGTGAAATTTAAAATTATGCAGAATCTCTAGTGATTTAGGAATTTAGCTTTGGAACTTATAAATATTGCTAGAGGATTATTCCTTTAGAATGAATCATCGAGTCATTGAGCTATTTAAAGATCATAATTTCTTTATGCTCATCGAAAATAATTTTGCTCCAGAAGAATTATTTATAGAATGATTTCTGCAGAGGAATCGTGTTTTTTTATGTCATATGGAATAATTCTTTTGGGAGAATTATTATTCCTTAGCTTACATGGAGTACTTCATGCTACAAAATTACCTTTCTTAAGCTCAAAATAATTCTTGTTGATGAATTATTTTCCTCAAGCATGGAATAATCCTCTCTAGGGATTCATTTTGGAGTAATTCTTGTTGAGGAATTATTTCCTTTAAACACAGAATAATTCTTTTAGAGATTTATGTTCCGCAAGCTTAGAATAATTCTTACTAAAGAATTACTTTCTTTTAGCTTATACAGAATAATATTTTCGGAAGAATTATTTGACTTAAGCTCATATAAGATAATTTTTCTGAGGGAGTTATTTTCCTTTTGCGTATACAGAATAATTCCTACTCAGGCATTATTTTCTTTTAAGTCCATAAAGAACTGTAGTTTTGATAAAATGGTGATGCTTTGGAAAATATAATGGGCTTTCCTGAATAACTTCTTTCATTGATAATCCAAGTAAGAAGCTCAGAATAACATTGATATCTACATTGGCATAGCCTTTAGGGAAATGAAAATAACACCTAAAGAAAAATTCCTTCGAAGCTCGTAAAGATGGCTAAAAGTGGGAATTAGTTCTGCAATCCATTAGTTCAAGAAATCACGCCCAAAAGTCATAACGACATCGAAATGTAGACGTGCGAAATAATTTCCTATGATTAAATTTACATCCACATGTACAACAATGATGGGTGACACATGTATTAGGTTAAGGGCTCAAAGTAAAACACTAGATCTACATCACTCATCATCTATAAATAAAGACCCATCTCTATAAAAAAGAGGTCTTTGGCCTCAAAAAAGTATTGTGTATTCTAGAGAGAGAAAATTCATTTTCTTCTCTATTTTTATCTCTTTAACCTTGATCAAATACTAACTTAGGCGTTGAAATGCCTTTTCCAGGTACTTACCTCACCGGATTCGAGGCCAACAATTGTGACAAGTTCTCCATAAATCTACAAATATATGTCAAGGTAAAAATTCCAGCCCTTTCATTCGCGCCGTCTATAGGGAACTTGCAAGTTAAAAGCAATTTTCTCTCACTAAAACCCACACAACCACCACTCTACACTCACTTTTTTTTTATCAGATTTAGTTGTGTATGGTTGTAAAATGAGGTGAATATTCATATATGCTCATTAAAAATGGGTTTATGTATTAGATCCAAACCTCAAACATGATTAAAAATGCAATAAAGCCAAAAATCTAATCTAAAAAATTAAGGTTTCTCCTCCAAGTGAGTTACTAGAGATAACAAGTAAAGAAAATGAAAAAACCCATTTGGTCAACATAGAACTTTGACCAAACAATAGAAAGCCAAGATGGTCAAAAATGCATCAAAATGGTCTCTAAAACTAAACCCAAGACCAATTTATCTTTTATTTTATTTATCTTTATTTTCTTTTTAATTATGCTAATTTCTTGACTACTAAACTAACTTATTTATATTTCTGCCATTCTATTTATTCTGTAGTGCTTCTTTATTTTTCCCACAAATGAGGCTAAGGAAAACCCAAGCATTCACCTTATCTAAGGAAATATATGCATGGTGTTAAGCCGATGTGGATTAACATAACTTTATGTTCTAATCTAACAACTATGATTCTGAATCTAACATATTAACATATTTTATTTTCAATTTTCTCATGTCATTCCTGACTTTACTTGACTTACCCATGAGTAAGGCTAAAGAAAACCCAAACATTCACCTCTTGATGAGGAATGAACAAACGAGTATTACACCAACATGGACTAATCTAACTTTCCTTATATATTATGCAACTAATGATTATCTTTATGCATCAATTATTTGCCAATTTCATAATGTTAGATGCTTATTTCAGGAAGAACTGAGAATTACGAAAAACCAAAAATTAAAGGCCAAATTGCTTGCCCTTGAACAACAATCAAAAGACTAGCCTTGGAAAAGCTAAAAATGGTTGGAGAGGCAAATTTGCCCATTAAAAGAAAAGGTCAAAACTCACGCAAAACAAACTCAAAAAGATGAATAGGAACTAACTGATAATGATAAGGAACAGAGATTCTAAGAGTACTTATAGAAGGGAATTTAAAAATACCTTAAGGAGACTTCAGAAAAATTTTCTAAGTGGTCACTTCCTTCCCTATGATACTTGAGTAGGATGAAGCTTCAACCCACTTAGAAAAATAATTAGCTGCTAAAAGTACGAATCGCACTCCTTCTAGGGTAGGTGATACTAGGCTCACAATATCCATTCCCCACTGTAGAAAGGGCCAAGGACTTGTCATGGAGCTAAGGAATTCTGATGATTAGTGGACTAAAGGACCATGTTTTTGGCATTTCTCACATTTACAAACAAACTCCTTGACATCATTTCTTAATGTAGGCCAATAATAGCCTTGCCTTATGTCATGACCAGAGCCTCTCACAATGGCCCAATCAATAGATGATTCTAGATCATGTAAATATTTCTTTATACTTAATGTGTGTAGGTGGTAGGTGGTAGGTGGTAGTTGTGCATTTATGAGAAACTCTTGTACATTATATAGTGTGGCCTCATTTGGCCAAGAGAGCATAGAAGAGAACATAGGAAAACACACAAGACGTACAACACAAGCTTTGTAATATTTCTTTCAGCAATAGAAGTCCTTTCCTCCAATCTTGAGGGTGCTTGCTGTTGTGCAAATTTTATTGAACTCGCAAGTGCACGAATCTATTGTAGAATAGATTAATGGTGACGAGTGTCGATCCCACGAGGAGGTGGATTTTAATTATGTGTAGAATTAATTTTCTGAGTTGGTGGTTGGATTTATAATGACAATTATGTAGGCAATGTATTAATTTGAATTAAAGCTATTGGAATAAACTATTAAAATAAAATGCTTGGATCTCCGGATCTGTCTCAACATGTACCATCGGCTTAATATTCATTATTAGTACCAATTAAATCATGAAGGGGGAACTTCCACTCATCATGAATCACACTTTAATAGATATGGTGCTAAGGGCTTCCCGTGCCAAATAGTAATAACCTTGCTTGGGAGGCGGTTATTCCAAAGATATCCGGACAAGATTATTACTATCCTGTCTCACGAAAAGTCAAAACAACCACATAAATTAAAGGGGAAGGAAAAGTAAATTTACCAAATTAAGCCCATGGAGCATGTTGAGACTTCACCTTCAACCCAAGCTTGAAAGGAAATTAGCCACTCATATTTGAACTAGGGGTAAAATGGGAATTTTATTAAAATACGTAGAAAATACAAGATGGAGATGGAATTACAGAAAATGGAGTCCAAAAATGGATTCAGGGGTGTCAAATTAGGGGGGGGAGCCCCCTTTTTATAGATACACTGAGTAAATCATAGCCATCGGATTAAAACAATTTGGACGCTCAAGATTGCGCCACGTGGCAAGTTCCTATTGGATGGAACACATCATCAGGGCTATTATTCTGTGTATATGCATGTACCGTACACACGTTTTTTCGATCCACTAATATTCTGCCACGTCACCGTCAACATTTTTGGTTCAATAGGATCATGACACGCCATCGATCAACGCCACATCATCATCGAATGCCACATGTAAGCGGTCAATGCCACATCATTCGTCCAATCAAATCCCGCCACGTCATCGTATAGTGCCACGTCATCGTCATGCGGTGCCACGTCGTCGGATACTGATGCAATTGAATATGTAGTATGCGATCATCGTATATATCAACCGTATCAGTATGTGTGAAACGATCACATATATATGAACAGTACCATTTTTCTTTTTATGCTCCTCCTAAGGTTTTCGACTGTCCTGAGTTCAAAAGTGTTGTCCGTTTTTCCATCTGATCTCTCGTTTATTGTGAAATGACCATGATATCCCCTAAAATACATAAAATACTTAATTAAAATAAAACATACATAATTAAATTACAAAGGACTTAAAGACATAAAAATAGGGATGTTAGTGAGACTTGGAGTATAAAATGATGATTTTCTCCATTATGAATACACACTTTCTAGTACTCAACACACCCCCCAACCAGCTTGTTGCTAGTCCCTAGCAATTTGAGCGAAAACAAAACTGAAACAAATATTTTTTTTTTTTTTTACTGTGGTATTTATTTAATCAGACTAATGATAACAATCAAATAAAAGTATAAGCATTATCTACAGTCTAAAGAAATATCATTCCCACATCAACTCTCCACATGAATCAGTTTAGAAAACTTTGTCACAACTTTAGTAATCGAGTCACTTTTAATAATGACATGCAAACCCCAAAATCTCACTGGTAGTAGTAATACGCTCACAAAGAAATTAAACCCAAAAATAATCACTCCAGTGAATGGTAATTTGAGTGAAAATAATAAAGAAGTAATATCACACACTCTCACCAAGGTGATAGAAATATGCCCTCAGCTTAGAAATAGTACGATTTTAATTCAAAAATGCTAATCAAACAAATACATTAATCATCCTTTTTTTATTTTTTATTTTTATTTTTTATTTTTATTTTTTATTTTTTATTTTTTATTTTTTATTTTTATTTTTTTAGTATGCATTACCACATCTTTTCAACCCATATAACTAGTTTCCATTTCAGACTATAGTTCCCTAAAATCAAGAAGGACTTTTATTAGGACGTAACGTAGGCTAGGGACGTGGCTAACAAAGAAAAGATAATAGGAAAAACAAAATATATGTTTGAAAAATAGAGAACTTTGGAGATTGTAAGGTGCTTTTCACTTGATTTTTTTTTTTTTATTTCTTATTTATTTTTTTTTTTATTTGTAAACATTTTTTTTTCTTTTGTTTCTTTTTCTCTCTTTTTTTTTTAGCACCTTTTTTTTTTTTAATGCAAAATTATCTCTATTTTTAAACATAAATGGGTGGTGAGAAATACAAAATATAAGGTGATACTCCATATTGGAGTGGGACAAGATAATAAGTTGCCAAAGAAAAAGTCTTTATTTTTACTTTATTATTATTATTATTATTATTATTATTTATTTTTTTTTTTAAGGCTCAAAGGGGTTAACTATGGATACATATTAATAGGGTTGGCTAGAAAGGCTCAAACGGACCAAAGATGGCCTTTCTGTCATCTTTTAGGGTTCTAAATAATCTTCCATATCTACTAGTTAGATAGATCTTCAGATGTGGCAACACACACTTTAGTTTTTTTTTTTTTTAGGAGATAATGTATAAAGCAATAAACTGCTAAGCTGAATGAAGAATGGGCAAAAAGGGTTACTCTCCAAGAAAAATGACAGGCTCAAAAACTCACTTGGAAATTATTATGACATGTGCATTCTTTCAAGCAACTTATAGTTGTCTTCAACATCAACATGTAGAGTAGTAAACATGGTGTAACATAACTAAAGACCAAAGATAATACAAATACTAAAATTTGAAAGTTATCATGTCATCTAATTATGAAAAGATCACACAAAATGCTTTTTTTTTTTTTTTTATAATAAGAAGATGCGTTTCTAGAGTTACTACACTCCATATTCAGCCATCTTCGACTCAAAAAAAATTTAACCACAGTTAGTTTCTAAAACAAAAATTAGTAAAAACTACACCAAGATTGAGATATTCCACAATTGTCAACTATTCCCTCCCCCCAACCTGAACGAAACATTGTCCTCAATGTTGAAAGAAAATAGGGTTTAGAAGACATCACCTGAGTGCTGGATCACAGAAGAAAATATTTACAAGCGGAGAGTTAAATCTAATTTGCACTTCTTACTACGGCTACTGTTACCATCATTAGTTGGCCATTCCAAAGACAAGGGTCTTGGGATCGGCTCTGCAGTCTACAAGCTTGTAATGGATCAATTAACTCGTTAGCGATGATGAGCACAAATAAAGATTTTTTTTTTGTGAAAGGGATGAAATGATTTTTATTATCATGGTTAAGAAATGCGATGAAGCCATCATAAAAGTTATTGACATTTAACAAACCGATGGGTTTCGATGAATGTTCGGATGGGCCCAAGATGCTAATGTGATTAGTGCCTCTGAGTTGCAAGATCTCCTGGTAGGAAAATAAAAGCATCGGATGATTTAGCATTTCGATTATTCTTTCTTGCATACCTTAGACAACTAACTCTTCGCCAGGTTGGTGAGTCGGACACATACTGAGCCAATGGTTTGAGGCTTCTTGGGATGATGCCTAACACTTGGCTCCTCCGAGATAAACAAATTTTCCGAGACTAGTTTTGATAACCCTCGATCACCTCCTCCATAAATCAGATGCAAATTTCTTTCTGCTATGCGTTGACCAAGATCGATGGCTGCCTCAACGAACTCTTTATGTTTGCCATAGTTAAATCCAGAGAGCACACAAATGTTCTTGAATTGTTTATTGGGAGTAGCTGCCATTGGTATGCTTCTCAAAAACAATTTGTGAGTCTAAAAGAAAATGATCATATATCAAAGATCTTTGTGACAATGATTTACAGCTGTATAGGAGATAGCATGTCTATGTCAATTAACGCGTAAAGCACATGGCTCGAGAGTCAAAAAGGAAATAGTAAAAGAAAAAGCACTCAACTATTAAAGACAATAATGCAATTGATAAAACAACAGTGAAATAAAACAACAGTAAAGTAAAACAACAGTAAAAGGATTTTTACAGGTAGTTGTGATTGTGGCTCACATCTTCCTCTGGTTTTACGTCCAGAAACGGCTTGAACGCCCTCTATGGGTCGAGGATAGGCTTCCCATCCAGTTTTCTTATAAATGGCAAACAGGGTCGTTTATAGTCAGATTCCCAAGACTATATCGGACACGTTCTTTCTGAAATAATGGCCATAACTGGAGAATTGCTGTTTGTACGTATCCACTGGGATGCGTTTCAAGAGACAGAAGGATATCATCCAATGACTCTTTATTCAAGCCATCCCTAATGAATTGAATCTTATCTTCCCTATTATCAGACATCATTCCGAAAGAACAAGGATTTTTATCGCATTTCATCCTGGCACACTTATGACAATTAACATGAAGTTTTTCAGCTCTTCGTTTTCTCGAGTAATTTTCTTTACCACAACCAGGCATGTATGCAATAAATTTAGGAGGTAACTCACCTGCCAAACGTACCTTGGCCTCGATTAACCAACGGACGTCAGCAGGGATGTTATTTCTCATAAGCAATCGCATGCGTTCGGACCGAGCTTTATAGATCGTAAGGAGGGCATTCTCGGGAAGTGAAGGAAATCGCTTGTGAAGCTTTGCTAGAATCGCGTTTACATCCATACCTTCTTCTCGAGAATATTAGTTATTATGGGAAACTAAAGTAACCGACTTTGATTGTCACGAGTCCGTTATCCGCCACTTAACCGGGGGGTAACAAACTAGAGAACACACAAAAAGAAAAGAAAAGAAAAGAAAAGAAAAATAATAATCTCACAATTGTCCTCTTATTGAGTTTTCCTCAAGTTCGATTTGGGTTTCGTTGATACCTCCCCATTTCTTTGAGTTGTCTTTCTAGATCTTCAACGTGGGATACCAACTCGGAGGTTGTAGCTTCCAAATACGATCGTTTTACAAAATCGTATCGGCTTTTCGGATGAGATTGTACACGTTGAAGTTGTCCGAGAATGTTCAAGAGAACTGTCTAGTTGAGGAACACATAATTAGAAGTGATAAAAGAAAACTGAATGATTAAATAAACACACTTTCACAATAATTTAAATCACCGAAAAGAAGAAATAAATAAGAAAAATTCTTAATTTAAATTTGGTGGGTCACTCAAATCTATTTCTGCCTTTTTTCACGTGGTTGGTACTTTCTAGATATGGCTTCATCTTTGACCATTAACTTTAAAAATTACACCGTTCTTTGGATCCTTAATTTTAAGCTCGCTCCATATGAAAAAACAAATGTGGACTATAAAGGGACCATCCATCGTCGATAAGCGTAACTTACACGGGAATAGCGCAAGCGAAATTGAATAAAAAAGTACTTTCGACCTGGTGTGAAAGATTTTCTCATAATTTGCTCGTCATGAAAGACTTTCATTCATTTGTTTGTAAATCTTGGCATTTTTGTATACATCATTACGACTTTCTTCAAGTTCTCGCGTTGTGATTTTCTTTCTAAGTTAGCTTCTGCGTGTCAAAGTTGGATTTCTTGCGGCCCGGTATGCCAATGCTCAAGTTTTGGTGGTGATTCGATGATGGACTCAATTTCTTCTCTCGACGATGGTGCTAGTTGTTCCACTCTTGACTTCCATTTGTTAATGTCCATGGATGGTCTTGAATCAAGTAAGGCGTTAACCTCATCTATTGATCATCAATATCAAAATTCAAACCAAAGTGAGTTAAACATGTTTGTAAAGGGTCATCACTAAGATTTGAAAGAAAAGTATTATCAACTAATTCTTCGATTAAATCCACATCAACAATTTCATCATCTGCATTGGGAGGTTGTTTGGCGATGTTGAAGATATTTAGCTCCATTGTCATATTGCTAAAGGACAACTGCATATTTCCAATCCTGCATTGAATGTGAGCATCGACAGTTGCCAAGAAAGGTCGTCCTAAGATAATGGGGATCTGTTTCCTTGAATCCTGGACTGGTTGAGTGTCAATTACAATGAAATCAACAAGAAAATAAAACTTATCTACCTGTATAAGACGTCTCCACAATTCCACGAGGTTTTTTCATGGACCGATCTGCAGTAAGTCGTAACACCACCTGAGTTGGGTGTAATTCTCCCGACCCAAGTTTCACAAATACTGAGTAAGGCAACAGATTTACACTAGCTCCTAAGTCCAACAAAGCATTCTTAATTGTGCGGTTCCCTATACTACATGAGATAGTGGGGGAGCCTGGGTCTTTGTATTTTAGAGGAAGTTTGTGTTGGAGTATAGAACTCACATTTTCTGTTAAAAAGGCCTTCTTTTGAACATGAATGTTTCTCTTTTTAGTACAAAGGTCTTTAAGAAACTTGGCATAAGATGGCACTTGTTTTATAGCATCAAGCAAAGGGATGTTAACACTTGCCTGTTTAAAGATTTCAAAAATCTCACTTATAGATTTTCCTTTTTTTGCTTTAGCTAACCTCTGGGGAAATGGAGCTTTTGGAACGTATTCTCGTGGGTTGGTTTCTTCTTTCTCCTCTGATGATGAGTCTTCTTCATTTACCGGTACAATTTGAGTTGTTTTTGGTACCGGCATCTCTACTTTGTTGTCGACTTCTTTTCCTTTTCGCAAGGTCATGACGGCTTTGACCTCTCCATGTCTTCTTTGAGGTGAACTCGGTACTTGCTTCATACACTCCTTTAGGATTTGGCACTTTGTTGACTTGGGAATTTACCTTTTTCAACATCATTGCCAAGGTCCGAATCGACGAAGCAAGTTGTCCCACCATTTTTCAAGGTTTGAAATTGATTGGGTTTGTGAGTTGAAACCCGCTCTCATCTCATTTCGTAGTTCATCAATGGTGTGGTTTTGTTGCTCGATTTTGGAGTGAATAAGATTCTTGAAATTTTGAAATGCATCCTCCCATGGTCTAGGTTGAGAATAGTTTGGGTTCTGATTGTATGGTCTAAATGGTGGTTGAGAGGCTTGAGGATTTTGAGGAATTGGTTGCATTGGTGGAGTGAGTCGCTGGGTCCATTCTGTTGGAATCCTTGAGACCATGAAAAATTGGGGTGGTCTCTCCATCCGGGATTGTACGTGTTGGAGTAAGGGTTGTAGTTTGATGGCTTTCTCATTACATCTATGGCATTGGCTTGATCTGAGTATGAGTCCTGGTCATGTGGCTCGCTCGTCGATTTAAGCGGTATTAACGATCTTTATTTGTCGGAAAGACCTTCAACTATGTCTTTGACTTCTTTAATTTCGAACTTGACTCGCCAATGTGAACCTCATTCACCCCCTTAACTCTTCTAGTACTCCTGAGCGAACGACTCCGTTGTTGGGAATTATCCGCTTGTCGCTGGAAGAAATCCCAAATCTCTGATGCACTTTTTGACATTAGCTCTCCTCCACTTGTTGCCATTAGCCATTCTTGCACATTCGACAATAATCCCTCCAAAAAGTATTGGTATTGGTGCCAGTTTTCCTACCCATGATGTGGACACTTTAGGAGTAGCCCATTGAATTGCTCCTATGCTTCGAAAAATTGATCGTCTTCTCTTTGGGTAAACTCTGAAATTTCCCTGCGAATAGCATTGGTTTTATGTATTGGGAAATATTTATTCAAAAATTTTGTTACCATTTGTTCCCATGATGTAATGCTATTAGCAGGCAATGCATTGAACCATGAACGAGCTCTATCCTTTAAAGAAAATGGGAATAATCTAAGCTTAACATCATCATCCTAAAAATTCATATTTAAAAGTTTGACAAATAGCATGGAAATCATTCAGGATGATTATATGGATCTTCATTTTCTAGGCCATAGAATGTTGGGAGACAATTTAGCACACTAGGTTTTAATTCAAAACTCCTAGCAGCTACATTTGGGTATCGTATGCATGTTGTGCTCAAGTTAGCTAAGGGACTGAAATAGTCCTTAAATGGCCTCTCTTGTGGTGCTGGTTGCAAATCCATCCCAATTTTATTTTTAATTTCAACGTGTTTGTGTGTGCGAAGTGTTTTTTTTCTAATTCAAAGTCTATAGGCTCAAGATTAGGTAATTTTGACCTACGACCACGCATGCAAATAAAAAATGATAACAAAATTAATAAAGATAAATAAGAAGGAGAAATTACAATACTAACCTTATCACGTTTATTCTACAATTTTGCTATGAAAATAACTCAAGCGCTAGATATAGAAAAGAAAATACGTGAAACAAATTAAAATAAATTAAGAGGCGGTTGAACCTGCCGATTTCACAAAATAAAAAAAAAATAACATGAAAATTAAATTACGAAATTTAAAGAAGAAAAAAGAAAAGAAAATAATACCTACTTCAAAATGTAATTTCACTTTTTTTCTCTTTTTTTTTTTAATAATAATAAATAAAAAAATATTACAAGGAAACAAATAAAATAAATAAATAAAGAAGAAAAAAATTCTACAAATTAAAATACTTACCACTAAAAACGCGCCAAAAACTTGTTGTGCAAATTTTATTGAACTCGCAGTGAAGTGCGAATCTATTGTAGAATAGATTAATGGTGACGAGTGTCGATCCCACGAGAGGTGGATTTTAATTATGTGTAGAATTAATTTTCCGAGTTGGTGGTTGGATTTATAATGACAATTATGTAGCGAATGTATTAATTTGAATTAAAGCTATTGGAATAAACTATTAAAATAAAATGCTTGGATCTCCTGATGCTGCCTCAACATATGTACCATCGGCTTAATATTCATTATTAGTACCAATTAAATCATGAAGGGGAACTTCCACTCATCATGAACCACACTTTAATAGATATGGTGCTAAGGGCTTCCCGTGCCAAATAAGAATAACCTCGCTTGCTGGGGAGGCGGTTATTCCAGATATCCAGACAAGATTATTAATATCTGTCTACGAAAAGCCAAAACAACCACATAAAGGGGAAGGAAAAGTAAATTTACCAAATTAAGCCCATGGAGCATGTTGAGACTTCACCTTCAACCCAAGCTTGAAAGGAAATTAGCCACTCATATTTGAACTAGGGGTAAAATGAAAATTTTATTAAAATACGCAGAAAATACAAGATGGAGATGGAATTACAGAAAATGGAGCTCAAAAATAGATTCAGGGGTGTCAAATTAGAGGGGAGCCCCCTTTTTATAGATACACTCAGTAAATCATGGCCATCGGATTAAAACAATTTGAACGCTCAGGATTACGCCACGTGGCAAGTTCCTATTGGATGGAACACATCATCGTGGCTATTATTCTGTGTATATGCATGTACTGCATACACGTTTTTTCGATCCACTAATATTCTGCCACGTCACCGGTCAACATTTTTGGTTCAATAGGATCATGACACGTCATCAGTCAACGCCACATCATCAGTCAATGCCACATAAGCGGTCAATGCCACATCATTCGTCCAATCAAATCCCGCCACGTCATCGTATAGTGCCACGTCATCGCATCGCATACGTCGGCGTCAGATATGGTGAAAAATGTGTCGTGAAATGTAAAAAACGCGTGTATCGTATATATCAACCGTATCAGTATGTGTGAACAGCATCAAGTATATATGAAACGATCACCATTTTTCTTTTTATCTCCTCCTAAGGTTTTCGATCGTCCACGAATTCAAAAGTGTTGTCCGTTTTTCCATCTGATCTCTCGTTTATTGTGAAATGACCATGATATCCCCTAAAATACATAAAATACTTAATTAAAATAAAACATACATAATTAAATTACAAAGGACTTAAAGACATAAAAATAGGGATGTTAGTGAGACTTGGAGTATAAAATGATGATTTTCTCCATTATGAATACACACTTTCTAGTAATCAACACTTGCAAGTAACGCTTCCGACTTTTGAATCTAGTGACGTATTGTGTATGCTAAGCTGAATTATGGCCAAGAGAGTGAGATTTGGTGTCTAAGGTCGCACGATTTCGAGCGGAAACAAGTGGGTCATGACAGTTGCTATCAGAGCATCAACTGAGCCTTTAGCATGTGTGGGGTAGTTGCGTGGTTTGAATAGAAGGATGTCGAACCTCACTCATGATGATCAAAGAACAGTTAGTCTATATGCCGAAGTGGGGTAACTTGAGGCAAAACCTGCTTAAGGAGTGTCATGACACCAAGTAGACGGGACACCCAGGACAAAGGCAGACACGAGCATTGCTTGAGTCGGCATACTATTGGCATCAGATGAGGGATAAGGTGGAGCAGTTTGTGCGGACATGCCTCGTGTGCCAAAAAGACAAAACGGAGAAACAGTGCCTACGGGGTTGCTTGAGCCACTACCCATTTTGGATTAACCGTGAGAGAGCATATCAATGGATTTCATTACATGTCTTTCAAAGTCAGAGGAGTTTGCAATTATTATTGTAGTGGTGGATCAATTCTCCAAGTATGCCACATTCATCCCCGCCCCAAAGAAGTGCTCAGCGGAGAACATAACTAAGCTTTTCTTTAAGCATGTGGTGAAATATTAAGGACTTCTGAAATCCATCATTAGCGACCGTGACAGCTAATTTACAAGGAGGTTTTGGATTGATTTATTCAAGCTCATGGGGTTAGTGCTGCACTTCTCTATGAGCTTTCATCCACAAACGGACGGGCAGATCAAAAGAGTGAATGCCTTGTTAGAACTATACTTGCGGTATTTTGTGAGTGCAAACCAGCACAATTAGGCAAAGTTACTGGACATGGCCTAATTTTTTTATAATTTGCAACGGAGCAAGGCTACTTCGAGGAGCCCATTCGAGGTAATCATGAGACAATAACCACTAACACCACACACGCTCATCACGAGCTATACTAGGAGATGTCCTACAACATACAAGGTGGCCAAGTTGCAGCATAAGCAAGCGGACATCGCATGAGCACACTTGGACAAAGCGACTAAGAAGATGAAGAAATAGGCGAACACCAAGTGTAGACACGTGGAGTTCAATATGAGGGACTTAGTTTTAGTCAAAATCCTATCATCGCAACACAAGTCCACCCGCCCATTGCATAAAGGCCTTGTTTGGAAGTATGAGGAGCCATTTTCGATTATTAAAAGGGTAGGCAACGTGTCATACAAGTTAGAGTTGCCCTCTAGCTCAGACAACATCTGGTGTTCCATGTTAGTTGTTTGAAGCCATATCATGAGGACATGGATGATCCATCACGGGGTAAGTCCAAACACCCTCCACTCGACAATATAAGAGTCTACAACAAGGAAGTGGAAAGCATCTTAGTTGATCAAGTTGTTCAGAAGATGAGTTTTCCACTATACCAAGAGTATTTCATCAAATGGAATGGACTACTCGAGAGTAAAGCAAGTTGGGAGCCACAAATGACTTATGGAAGTTCCGAGACTTCAATAGTGAGTCGACAAAGATATCTCCAAACTAAGTGGGTGAGAATGTCATGGCCCGAGTCTCTCACCATGGCCTAGCCTATGGATGATTCTAAATCATATAGATATTTCTTTGTATTTAATGTGTGTAGATGGTAGGTGGTAGTTGTGCATTTATGAGCCACCATTGTACACTATATATATGTGGCCTTATTTGGCCGAGAGAACATAAAAAAGATCATAGGAGAATGTATGAGACACACAACATAAGCTTCGTAATCTTTCTTCAAGTAATAAAAGTTCTTTCCTCTCATCTTAAAGGTACTTGTGAGTAACACTTTCAACTTTTGAATCTAGCAATGTGTTATGTGTGTCAGGCTGACTTAAGGCTAAAAGAGTGAGATTTAGGCCTTAAAGCCCTATGCTTCGAAGCGAAAACATGCTGGTCGTGATACTTAGCACCTTGTGTTGTAATGCTTTAGCCCCGGAATGGTTTCTAGCCTGCCTTTCATGGATCTCGAATAATACTTCCCTCTTTTTTTGCTTAGTTAAACACAAGAGCAAGAGCCCAATAGAAGATTTGTGGTGAAGCTCATCATCAATAACTAAGAAACAATTTGTTTTCATTCTAAGCTTTTGTGCCTCGTTTTTATCCTCCAAAATTTTCCATCTTTAATGTAAGATATGTAAGGATCCATCTAGTATTCATCTTGTTGGATTGACAACACTTCTCGACCTCTTCTTGTATGGTAAGGAAGTTCAAAGTAGAGATATATACCTGTTAGAAATTTGTATAAGCACTTCTTGATGCAGCCATGGCCAATTTGTCAACTCTATATTTTCATTCTTTAGGATTTACTAGAGGATTATTCTTTCAAAGTTGCCTGCCAAGTTCCTTGCTAAGGTAGATCATACGATCATCTTTTGTGGTAAATTCCTCACTCCATTAGTAGGCTACTAATACGGAATAAATATAGATTTTGATATACTTTATCTAGAGCCCAATAGCTAACTTGAGTTCAATAATGAAAGCTTTATATTCCACTTCATTAATAGAAGTATGAAAATTCAATCTGATGGCATCTTCAACAATGATTCCTTTCGGACTTTTCAAATACAGATTGATTCCGTCCCCATTACTATTACTAGAACCAACAATAAACAAAACTCATTCCTCCCCTTTCATTGCTAAGACTCGCAAAGATTGATCCTCAATCGAAGGTTCCAATTCGAGAAGGAAAACTGCAAGGGCTTGCCCCATTTTCAAAGTTATAAGCTAATATTAAATGTCAAAAGTGTTCAAACTCATTGGTGTTTTACTATTTCTTCCCACTACATCTAGCTTGGAAAAAATAGCTTTGAGTGGATAAGATTTCATGACAATTGTACGATGGCTTTCAAATTAGTGCTGGAGTTTATCCTTTTCAAGGATCAAAGCCAAGTCTAGCTTTTCCACAGTAAAATATCTTGTTTCTGGATTTGACAAAGTTCTGTTGGTAAAAAAGAGAGGCTTTTATATCCTCTCATCTTCCTTTAGGAGTACTGCACTGATTGAAACATAGGATACAATGAGATACGAGTAAAGTTTTTCCACAAGTTTTGGTGCGAAAAATATGGGTGGCTAGACAAGATAACCCTTTAATTATTTTAGGGCTTCAGATTGCTCCCTTCTCCATACTTCAGTTTTTCTTACTTTCATAAGCTTGAAAAAGCTTTTACATTTATCCAACATCCGGGAAATGAACCTATTCAATATTGTGATTCTTCCTGTTAACACTTAAATTTCCTTTGCAGTTTTCGGCTTAATGGTTTCTAGTAATGCTTTGACTTGGGCTAGATTAGCTTATATTCCCCTTTGGCTAACTATAAGGCTAAAGAAGTTGCCTAAGGAAATCCCAAAAGCACACTTTGTGGGATTAAGCTTCATATTGTAGTTCCTTAAAATGTTGAAAACTATTTCTAGATCAGCAACTTGATCTTCCACCCTCTAGCCTTTGACTAATGTGTCATCAATATAGGCTTCTACAATATTCTCTAATAACCCAGCAAAGATTTTGGTTACAAGCCTTTGATAGGAGGAACCTGTATTTTTCAACTGGAAAGGCATGACTCTATAACAAAATAAGCCCCTTGAAATGATGAAGCTTGTTTTTTCCTTATCTTCCAAATGCATAAGGATTTGATTGTATCCACTATATGTATCCAGGAAAGATAGCCTTTCATATCCAGTGGTGGCATCAACCAAATGATCAATTTTTGGCAGAGGGAAAGGATATTTTGGGTGAACCTTGTTTAGGCTTGTATAATCAACGCATACTCTCCATTTTTCATTCTTTTTTTGCACCATAACAGCATTAAAGGTCCATTCCGAGTTGTAAACTTCTCGAATAAATCTTGGCTCAATGAGGCATCCCACCTCATCGTTGATGACCGTGTTTCTTTCTGGAGTAAATTGCCTCTGTCTTTGCTGCATAGGTTTTATTGTTGGGTCAGTTGGTATCCGGTGACATGTAACTTCCAAATCTATTCCCAGCATGTCCTTATGTGACCATGCAAAAAAATCTTGATTTCTTTTGAGCACAAAGATGAGATGTGCTTTTTCCTCTAGAAATATTTCGGTTCAAACTTGTACTTATTTTTCCTAGGCCAAAGGGGTCTAGAGACACCGTTTCTAAGTATTCAACAATGAGAGCCTCGTATTGCAAAGAACGAGACATCCACTTTGGCCTCGAGTCCTATAACTGTTATTTAGCCCCATCCTCCACCATTTGTTGTGGTAAAGGAACCGGTCCCTCAATAGGTATATGCTCCGAAATAACAAGCTTCTCATTTTCTTGTTTCTTTACAAGGCTTAATAGCAATAGAATAACATTATTTTGCCATCATCTAATCCCGTTTTATATCAAATGTTCCCCTTCCTGTTAAAGAGACACAATGGACCACTTAGTGTAATGTTGAAGGAACTGCCTCCATGTAATGAAGCCAATGCCTTCCCAAAATTGCATTTTAGGCTTATGGAGCATTAACAACCGGGAA
Organism: Luvunga scandens; assembly: GCA_030449905.1. Classification (NCBI taxonomy): domain Eukaryota; kingdom Viridiplantae; phylum Streptophyta; class Magnoliopsida; order Sapindales; family Rutaceae; genus Luvunga; species Luvunga scandens. Next base: position 175,513 of record JASUUG010001122.1, on the reverse strand, counting down.
ATCGACTGAAGTAATCTTATCTCTACCTCTAACAAGAAGGTTGATGATTCTTTTTGCCGTTAGTTTTGTTTCCTCAAAGGGTACAAGAGGAGCATAACACTTCCTCAAGTCTAATTCTTTAAGTCTTATTTTTTAAAATGTATCCTAATAGAGAATTTCCGCAATGCTTCCCCATCAATGAGGATTCTTTTGACTATAATGTTATCAATTTCCAAAATGACCATCAGGGGGTTTATGTGTGCATATCGATTCTTTCTAAGTCCCTCCGGGTGAATGTAATTGAAGCGAGATCTTCCGAAATGGACATGATAGCAAGTGGGGAAGTTTCAATAATTCTGCATCGCTGCATCTTTTTTTTTAAATACTAACTAGGCTACCCAAGAGGGGGGTTGAATTGGGTTCTTAAAACTAAGTCAAATAAAACCACACAACAATTTAAACTAATGTCTTAATAAAATCAAAAGCAATAATTTTAATAATGCTCGAAATTAAAAAGATAAGGGAAGAAAGATCAAACACGTGATTTTTATATGGTTTGACCAACCGTGCCTACGTCTATACCTCCAAGCTCACTGAGCTTGAGGATTCCACTAAGCAAGCCTCCAAGGCTTCAACAACACTTACAATTGACTACAAAGGTGTCAATGAAACTTTACAATAAAAGATTATTCTCAATCTCTTAACCCAAGTGTATTCCAACACTTACAATCACTCAAAAACAAAGATTATAATCAACCAATCTCTCACACAATCTATATGATTACAATTGAAATCCCAAAGTGTGAATCAATGAAATAAAACAAGTTTAAAGCTCAAAAGAGATTGTTTTCTCAGTAGCAAGCTTAAAGATAATTGTTGAATCACTATTGATTTGAATTTGATTGAGCTATTTTATAGTTGAAGCTGAAAACTAGCCGTTGTTGACTTTCTGAGAATAATCGGATTGTCGTTTGCTACTATCGGTTAACCGTTTTGACTTGTCCAAATAGCTATTATACTTATATTTTAAATAAATGGTTTACCGTTTACCATTATCAGATCACCGTTTTTTTCCAGAAACCTGCAAAACAAACTTAGATTTCCATTTTTGCTAAAGGGCTCAAGGTTAGAAAACTTTCTCATTTCTGTAAATTATCAGTTCTCCATTTTCTAATAAACGGTTCACTGTTAATTTTCTAGAATCTTGTCAAAGCAAATCTAACTGAGATTAGAAAAACTCCATTTTCTGTATATTATCAGTTAGCCGTTTGTAATAAACGGTTCACCGTTAATTTCTAGAATCTTGTCAGATAAACAGTGTAGGATTACAAAGATAATTTCCTCTCTATAAATTATAAGTTCGCCGTTTTACAATAAACGGTTCACCGTTAATTTCTAAATGCTATATTTTGACAACTTTTGTTTAGAAAAAGGTTTTCCAACTCAACTTAACAGCTATTAAGCTTTCTTTAAACATGTTTATGGCTTTAAGAAATTCATTTTAATAGCCCCAACATTTTAATCAAGAACATATAAGTTTTGTTATTATCAAAATCAATATTATAAGATCAACAATCTCCCTTTTTTTTATGATGACAAACTTTATATGTAAAGGTAAGAAAATTTTGTTAACTCCCCATGAATATAAGCTACTTTGAAAAATATATAACTTAAAAATTTTATTAACTCCCCCTTAAAAATATATTCTCCCCCTTCAGCATCAAAAAGAAAATACCAAAAGCATAGCTGTTTCCAATAAGTGAAAATTTCGGCAGAATCTCCCTTGTATATTAAGCATCCCTAAAAAAAATAGTAGTAATAATTTACACCCAAGAAGCCAAAAAGTAAGATAAAAACAATTTCAACCAAGCAATAAAATCAATGCCAAAATAAGAAAACACACATAAATATAACATAATCATCTATAATCATCATACATATATATTTCAAAAACATGAAAATGTTTGTGCGAAATCAAAGTATCTGACACACTAAGAAACTACTGCGGAGGAGGAGGAGGAAAAGAGGAGAAAAGGGGAATGCCAAGAGCAAAAACGATACACTACTGTCCATCTAGTATTTCTTTGTTCTTTGAATCTGAAAAAAATAAATCGATCCTAAAGTTCTTCTTCTTTGCTTGAAATCGCTCGAACATCGCTAACAAGCTGCTGAAGAAGACGATCATGAGAAGGTGGAGTATTTGAAGTTAGTGGTCGATCGGTCTCCATCTCATGCTCCTCAGAATCAGACTCTACAAGAGGCTGTGAGACAGATCTGCGCCGAAGGGGCGAAGGTCTAGCGCCGAGCCTAAAATCTAGTAGCTGGTCAGAAGTGAAAATGTCATTTAGAAACCGGTTATTTTCTGGAGCTACGAGGATGTCTTGGTTTTTTGCATTGCGCGTTTTGATCCAATCCCGACGCCTTCGAGAAAAACCAATCACCGAGATAGCCTCTTCCCCAATCTTCTTTGTCTCAACATATACCGAGTTGCGAAATGGTACTCGAAAATGTCACAAAACCTTAGAAATAATGCTACCGTATGGAAGCAACCTATGGTTAACCGCAGGAGTACTTAACATATGTCACAAAATAACGTATCTTAGGTTAATAAGGTGACCACTGAGTAGACTATCAAGAATCCCAACATCCAGCTGAGTCACCTCATCCGAATAGCCCTTCATAGGGGTGATAATATACTGCAAAATGGTATGAAGAATTCTAACTTGCAATGGCAAGAGTTGTGACTTAAAAAGGAGAGCACAAATCTCATTAGTGAGATCCCGACACCTACATATATTTATAACCCTTTCGTGATGGACAAAATCAGTAAATGATAACTCTTTCCTATAAGTGTAAATATAATGTCTAGAATGTGAGATGCCTAAAATGTAGTTCAAGTCATCAACATCAAAATCAATAGAACACCTTTGACATGGGTAACTATTCTATCTAATCATTCTGCGAACAATTCTATGTTTGAGTAAAAAACACGGACTAAGTTAAGATAAATCCTCTCCTCTAAGTCCAATGCAGACTCCCACGGCAACAACATCTCCTTAACACTTCGACCACAAACAATCAACTACACAAAATCATCTAAGTCCACAAAGTAAGAATCTATTACCTTGCAACTCATGAATCGGGTTTCTAATCATTTTGCCAGTGGAGCTGTTGGAAAATTAATCCTCTAGAACTCGGAAGGCTCCCTAAGTGGTATTGGGTTTCTACTTTGGAAACCTTTCTCTTACAACCGGTTCTTGATGATTCAGCCATGGTTGAAGCTTGAGAATTTGGGTTCTTGACAAAATGATGAAAATGATTCAAACGGAACCAATTAGATGAACAAATAAGGGTAAAGAAAAGGATTTGAAGACTCAATTTGGTATGAAAACATCAAAAATTGAGCCAAAAATGGAGAAAACCATTCAACTGCTGTTAGGGTTTCAAATTGAGATTTTTTATTCGGGCTGCAATTTGATGTTTTGAACAGATAAATTTGTTCTAAAGATGATGGGAAATGTTTCTATGACCTTGATTTGGCAAGAAATGGCAAGTAAAACGAAAAATTTTAGAGAGAGAGAGCTTAGGATTTGCTTGTTTGAGAGAAAATGGTGATGGTGTAAGTAGAGATGAGGAAGAAGAACTGAAACAGCTTATATTGCACAAAAACGGCAAGCCGTTTACCTCAATCGGTTCATCGATAACTTCCAGAGAGCTGGGAAATAGTAAGTCTGTCGCTGTTTATTAAAGCAACCTCTCTGTTTTTAATCGGTTAACCGTTAGTAATAAACGGTTAGCCGCTAATTTTCAACAATTTTTTTAGTGTTTCTGTAATTAAACGGTAAGTCGTTTGAGCTTAAACGGTAATTTGTTTTTCTCGACCATGATTTCGCATATATGTTTTAATCTACGGCCAATACTCAATACATTTCTAAATTATTTTATTGATAAAAAAAAATGTCTTGAAAGGCCAATATAATGCATGATTACATAATTTAAACACATCCATATCAAACAAATATCATATTACAAAAAAACAAAGAAGATATTGTATAAATCAGTACTACTATGCAACATTTATCATTCTAAGCTCATGCCTAATCTTGAAAAATTGTTCTTTGCCAAGACGTTTAGTAAAGATATCATTGACCTGTTTTTCAGTTAAAATAAAATTCAATGAAATATCTCCTTTTTAAACATGATCTCTTAAAAAATGATGTCTTATCTCTATATGCTTAGTGCAAGAATGTTGAATGGGATTCTTTGATATGTTTATGGCACTTGTATTATCACACATGATAGGTATATGAGCAAAATTGATACCATAGTCTCTAAGGGTTTATTTCATCCAAAGTGCTTGTGCACAACAACTACCGGCTATGATATATTCAGCTTCGGTGGTTAAAAGCGCAATCGAGTTTTGCTTCTTACTAAACCAAGAGACAATTGAGTGACCTAGTAAGTGACAAGTTCCACTAGTGCTCTTCCTATCAACCTTATAACCAGCAAAATCAGCATCCGAATAACATGTTAAATCTATATGAGTTCCTTTAGGATATCAAAGGCCAAGATCTATGGTTCCTTTCAAATAACGGAAAATTCTCTTAACAGCAAGCAAATGATTGAAATCTTGCACATAAACATACACTAAACATAATATCGGGTCTACTAGCAGTTAAATAAAGTAAAGATCCGATCATACCTCGATATGTTTTGACATCAACATCTTTACCTTTTTCATCTTTGTCAAGCTTGATTGTTGAGCTCATTAGAGTACCTTTGATCTTTCTATCTTCAAGTCTAAATCTTTTGAGTAAATCTTTCAAATATTTAGCTTGATTGATGAAGACTCCTTCTTCGTTTTGTCTTATTTGTAATCCGATAAAGTACTTCAATTCTCCCATCATACTCATCTCAAATTCTTTGCTCATATAAGATGAAAAATCCTTACACAAAAACTCATTAGTAGAACAAAAAATAATATCATCAACATAAATTCGAACAATAAATATATCTTGATTTTTATGCTTGAAAAAAAGTATAGTATCTGCTGTACCCATTGAAAAATCATTTTTCAAAAGAAATTTACTAAGCCTATCATACCAAGCTCTAGGTGCTTGTTTTAATCTATACAAAGCTTTTGACAGTTTATAAACATGATTTGGAAATTTTTCATTTTCAAAACTAGGGGGTTGTTTCACATAAACTTCCTCCATGATACAACCATTTAGAAATGCACTATTGACATCCATTTGATACAAAATAAAATTCTTATGACATGTAAATGCTAAAAGCAGCCAAATGGATTATAATCTTGCTACAGGTGTAAAAGTTTCATCAAAATCAATTCCTTCTTCTTGATTATAACCTTGACCCACTAACCTAGCTTTATTCCTTACAACCACACCAGATTCATCCATTTTATTCCTAAATACCCATTTAGTGCCTATGATGGATTAATGTTCCGGTTTAGGAACTAATTTCCACACATTGTTTCTCTCAAATTGATTTAACTTCTCTTGCATTGTCATAATCCAAGATTCATTGTTTTCCACATCCGCAAAGGATTTTGGTTCAATTTGAGATATGAATGTGGTATGTGCACTTGTGTTCCTAAATGATGATCTAGTCGTTACACCTCGTGAAGGTTCTCCTAAAATTAAGTTTTTAGGGTGAGAAGAGACATACATCCACTCCTTGGGGAGTGTTTAAGAATTACCTTCATTTTGCTCCATATTATTTTGTTCTTCTTGTTGCTCCTCTTGATTCTCGCAAGATGAAGCATCTTATTTGACGTTTGAAGGTTTTTCTTGTTGCACTTCTTCATCTGTATCATTAACAATAATTTTCTCCATAGAGCAGGGATTAGACCATCAAATGTAACGTGCATGGATTCTTTAACAACCAAGGTTCTTTTATTGCATACTCTATAAGCTTTGCTAGTAGTTGAATATCCAAGAAAAATACCAACATCCGATTTTGGATCAAATTTACTAAGATTGTCTTTAGTATTCAATATAAAACATTTACATCCAAAAACTTTGAAATAACCAATGTTGGGTTTTCTATCTTTCTAAAGCTCATAGGGAGTTTTATTAAGAAGTGGTCTAATCAAAACACGATTTAACACATAACATACGGTATTTACGGCTTTGGCACAAAAGTATTTTGGTAATGCATTCTCATTTAATATGGTCCTAGCCATTTCTTTAATAGACCTATTCTTTCTCTTAACAACTCCATTTTGTTGTGGAGTCTTAGGTGATGAAAATTGATGTATAATACCAAAATCATTACAAAAACTCTCAAATGCATGATTTTCAAGTTCTCCACCATGATCACTTCTAATGCAAGTAATGAAATAGCCTTTTTCATTTTGAACCTTTTTACAGAAAACTTTAAATGCATCAAAGGCATCATCCTTATTAGCTCATAATAATACCCATGTATGTCTAGAATAATCATCTATAATTACAAATGGATAATATTTACCACTGAAACTAGCATATCTAGAAGGTCCAAACAAATCCAAGTGAAGAAGTTGAAGCAATTTTGAAGTAGAAATATGATTTTTATTTCTGAAAGAAGTTTTGATTTATTTTCCAAATTGACATGCTTCACAAATTTTATCTTTTTCAAAACCAATTTTCAGAAAACCTTTAATTAAATTGTTTTTGGAAATCTTTGAAATTAAATCCATGCTTGCATGTCCCAGTTTTCTATGCTATAACCAACTATCATCATATAATGCGGAAAAACATTTATCAAGAGTAGATGCACAATCTATATCAATAGTATAAACGTTAACACACCTCTTTCCAACAAAGAAAATTTTACCATCACATGTATTTTCAATAACACATTTTGTTTTATAAAAAATAACTCAATACCCTTTATCACACAATTGACTAATACTAAGCAAGTTATGTTTTAAATTTTCAACTAAGCATACATTTTCAATTAGAGTTGAGGAAACTTTACCGATATTACCAATACGAATGATTTTTCCTTTTCAATTATCTCCAAAGGATACATCTCCATTTTCAATCTTGGTAAAGCTTGAGAACCATGAATAATCACCGGTCATATGTCTTGAACATCCGCTGTCCAAATATCATTTATTTCTTTTTTCCTTCTTCTTTGATTCCTGTAGAAAAGATCTTAAGTTTTAGGTACCCAAAACTTTTTGGGCCCTTGAGTGTTAGTAACGGTTTTTTTTAGAACCCAAACACATTTAATTCCATAATATACATTTTTTTTAAGAGGACATCTATAATTCATATGACTATTTCCACTGCAATAATAACAAACAATTTTATGATTGTTAGTGGAGGTAACCTTAACAAAGTAATTTTTGTAATATTTTTGTTTCAAGTTAGGCTTATACCCAATTCCTCCTTTATCAAATACACATTTTTTAGAACTAAGTAATTTTTCTAAGTTCTTTTGACCATGTGTGAATTTTAACACAATCTCATTGAGCTCATTGCTCTTCTTTTTAAGTTCTTCATTTTCTTTAATCAAGTCATCAACATGTAATTTTTCAAGCTCATATGAAATACTTTGTTTACCTTTTAAAGATGCAATCCTACCATGCAATATTTCATTATCCACTTCTAGTCCTTTGATCTTTTCATTTAGCAAATCATTGCATTTTTGTAAGGCACCCTTTTCATTCGAAAGTTCTAACATTTTCTTCTTAACACATGCATTTTTCTTACCAATTTTCATCATATCACTATACAACTCATTAAAAGCATCATATAATTCATTATAAAATAGAAAATCACTTACCTCATCAAGCTTATCTTCTCATATTGCCTTGAATGCCAAGTTTGACATTTCTTGCAATTGTTCATCTTCCCTCGATTATTCATCACTATCATCCCATGTTATCATCATGGCTTTCTTCTTGAATTTGTTGAGAAGAGGGCATTCTGATTTTATATGGCCAGGCTTCTTGCATTCATAGCATATGATTGCTTCCTTCTTCTCTTTTTTATTCTTGAAATTTCTGAACTTTCTTTGCTCACCGCTTTTCTTGAAAAACTTCCTAAATTTTCTGGCTATCATGGCCATCTCTTTATCTTCAAGTTCGCTTTCCTCATCACTTTCAGATTTTGTTGCTTTCAAGGCAATACTTTTTTTCTTCTTATCTTCATCTACTCTCTCAGCTGCCAAATCTTCTTCATAAGAAATAAGTGAGTCAATTAAATCATCAATAGATAAAATATTTAAATCCTTGGCTTCCTCAATGGCAGTTCTCTTAGGCCTCCACTTTTTTGGTAATGACCTAATGATTTTCTTTACCCTCTCGCTATTTGAAAAGATCTTACCAAGTGCTCCTAGAGTATTTACAATGTGCATAAATCTAGTATACACAGAGTAGACACTCACATTTTGTTCCATTTGAAATAATTCGTATTGCCTAGTATATCTACTTATTTTAGATTCTTTGACTTGATTTATACCTTCATAAGTAACTTCAAGTTTCTTCCAAATTTCATAAGCATTAGAACAACTTGAAACTCTATGAAATTCTTTCTTATCTAAAGCACAAAATAGGGCATTCATAGCTTTGGAATTTAGAGAAACTTTTCTCTTTTCCAGCTCATTCCATTCACATGAAGGTTTCGGAATATCTTCTCCTTCCTCATCTTTAGTCATAGGCATGAATGGACCATCACACATAACCTCCCATATTTCGTAATCTAAAGCTTGTAAATAAATTCTCATCCTAGTTTTCTAATAAGGATAATCATTACCATCAAAGAATGGTGGCCTAGTAGTGAATTGTCCTTCCCTAAAGCTAGAATCATTTTGGGTTGCCATGGATCTTTTACTCTAGACGATTATGTCCTAACAAGAGAACCTTGCTCTGATACTAAATAAAATACTAATTAGGCTACCTAAGAGAGGGGGTGAATTGAGTTCTTAAAACTAAGGCAAATAAAACCACACAACAATTTAAACTAATGTCATAACAAAATCAAAAGCAATAATTTTAATAATGCTCGAAATTAAAAAGATAAGGGAAGAGAGATCAAGCACGTGATTTTTACGTGGTTCGGCCAACCGTGCTTACATCCATGCCTCCAAGCTCACCGGGCTTGAGAATTCCACTAAGCAAGCCTACAAGGCTTCAACAACACTTACAATTGACTTCAAAGGTGTCAATGAACCTTTACAACAAGAGATTATTTCCAATCTCTTAACCCAATTGTATTCCAACACTTACAATCACTCAAAAACAAATATTATAATCAACTAATCTCTCATACAATCTATATGATTATAATTGAAATCCCAAAGTGTGAATCAGTGAAATAAAACAAGTTTAAAGCTCAAAAGAGATTGTTTTCTCAGTAGCAAGCTCAAAGATAATTGTTGGATCATTATTGATCTGAATTTGATTGAACTATTTTATAGTTGGAGCTAAAAACTAGCAGTTGTTGACTTTCTAAGAATAATCAGATTGTCGTTTGCTACTATCGGTTAACCGTTTTAACTTTTTCAAATAGCCGTTATGATTAGATTTTAAATAAACGATTTACCATTTACCATTATCAGATCACCGTTTATTTCCAGAAACTTGCAAAATAAACTTAGATTTCCATTTTTGCTAAACGGCTCAAGGTTAGAAAACTTTCTCCTTTCTGTAAATTATCGGTTCGCCGTTTTATAATAAACGATTCACCGTTAATTTCCAAAATCTTGTCAAAGCAAATCTAGCTGAGATTAAAAAAACTCTCTTTTCTGTAAATTATTGGTTAGCCGTTTGTAATAAACGGTTCGCCGTTAATTTCCAAAAACTCGTTAGATAAACGGTGCAAGATTGCAAAGATAATTTCCTCTCTGTAAATTATCGGTTGACCGTTAATTTTCAAAGTCTATATTTTGACAAATTTTATTTAGAAAAAGATTTTCCAACTCAAGTTGACAGCCATTAAGCTTTCTTTAAACATGTCTATAGTTTTAGAAATTCATTTTAATAGCCCCAACATTTTAATCAAGAACATATAAGTTTTGTTATCATCAAAATCAATATTATAAGATCAATATATTCCTCTTTTGTATTGAGCACACCAGACTTCTCCACCAAAATCTAATACCGAGTGCCCATGGATGGCCACAAATGTAGCTCATTAAGAGTCATTTACATCATTTTCCCAGTAATGCATGCAATTTCTCTATTCTCTAGTTCTTTAAGGTAGTCATAGATAAAATCTTGGATTGCATGGATTGTCATTGGGGATTTGGGTTCCAACCTTACTTTGTCTTCACCTACTTGCAATTCTACAAAACTATCTGGCTGTAATGGGTTGGAAAAGCTTTCTATTTCAGAATCTGACTGGTAAGAGGAGCCTGATTCCGATATGTCATTGCTTTTTTTGGGCCTTGTATCATATGTACAGTTAAAGGTGTTTCCTCTTCTTCCAGGTTTGCCTTAGGAGCAGAAGGAATAATGGGTTGGATAGTGCCTTGTCCAGTAGCCATTTTGTATTTTAAGAGCGTGTCATTCCTCATCAAAGCCTCAATCTGGATTTTTCAGGTTCGATATTCATTGATGACAAGTCCCTTATCATTATAGAGGAGACAATGCTTAGATTGATTCTGTTTTTCCAAAGGCGCTTTAATGGGTTTTAGGGTACGAAATATTCTGGGGTCCTTGTTTTCCATCTATATTTGACATAAGGAAGCATTCAAAGGCTCAAATTGTCTTTCATCAGGTTTTCTTCTCTTGTTAGCTTCTTTTATATGTTGTGAAATAGGGCATTTGCTGCCACCTTGAGGTTTAGGGGTGGCGCCATAAAACTTTTTACAGCCATTTTCCGTTGTAAGGCTTCATTCTTGTCCAACCTCACATATTGCCGAGATTTCAAATTGATCAGCTCCATGGCTCTAAAATTCTTTTTGAAGATGTATTTGCTATATTCTATATTCAAATTCATGGATTTGGCAAAAACACCAACAGCAACTTCTATATCAACTTTTCTTATCAAGGTCATCTCTTGATTAAAGCGAAAGAGGAAGTCTTTTACTTTCTCGTTTTCCCCTTGTTTGAGGTTAAAGAGATGGGATGCGGTCTTAGGTTGCTTTTTGTTGCGGAATATTGTGCAAGGAATTATGTGCACAAGTCATGGAAATTCTTTACGGAATTATAAGGCAAGCTGAGGAACCAATTCAGTGCTAATCTAGTTAAGCAAGTGGGGAACACTTTGCAAAGGGTGGCATCATCATCAGTTTCGAATGCCAAATTTTGCTTGTAATAATAGAGATGATCCTTGAGATCTATTTTTCCATCAAACTGTTGGAAGTTAGGTGCTTGAAATTTTTTTGGCTTAGGAGTGGAAATGATGCTTTCTATAAAGGGGGTGGCATTAATCTTAAGAGCTGTCATGGTAGCATCATCTGTAGTTGAAGCCATCTGAAAATTTTTTCGGAGTCTCTTGGAACATTTTGAATTCTTTTTTGCAAACGCTCCTGTAACCGTTGTTCCTCACTTACATCAGCCTCTTGTTGGCCTTCTAAAAATTAATTAGTTTGGGTTGCTACCCTTTCCGTAAGGGGGCTTAGGTTCCGTTCTCCTTATTTTGAGCTACCTCTTAGCTCTTTTGATTGTTGCTTCAATGCAAAAAGTCTAGCTTTTAGCTACTAATTTTCTTTCTTTGTTTCTTCCAATTGTTTCAAGATTTGTGCCAAGGTATCAATGGGTGATGCTTCTCACCTTTCAGCAAATACTTCCAGCTCTTTTGGTTCTAGATTTTCCTCAAAGAGAAGTTCACTAGAAAAATTTGTAAGAAACTTGTTCCTAAGAGGTCTAGCCATTGATTTCCTATATTTACATTGATTTTTCCCTTCATTAGCCTTTTGTTTTGCTTGTTTTTAAACAAAATCTAAAGGTGGCTAAATCTTAGGGAAGAAATTTTAATGAGGAAATTGTTGTGCTTTTAAGCATTTTTCCATTCTATTTCTTTTGATTAAAGGGAATATAAAAAAAGAAGCGGATTATCATCTTGATTGATTCTAGCAGGACTTAATATATTTTAGATGTGTGAGTGGCCAAGCATATAGAGTGGTACAGTAAGATTAACTATTAATAGTCGCAGTCGATGCCGGCACCAAAATTGTTAATATTGCAACTTGTAACAATTAGTCTGAAACATGCAAGAGAGAGAGTTCAGAGTTGACATGAGGTTGATTCCTTTAGGGGGATGTGATATGGTGCTTGGAATTCAATGGCTAGCTTAATTAGGCCTAGGATTATAGGATTTCAAGAATCTGTGGATGGAGTTCTTGTGCGAAGGAAGAAGAATGGTGTTAAGGGTTCTATGGTTGGGCCCTTAAAGCTAGTTTTGACTGTCCATATGCAAAAGGTTCATAAACAAGCTCCCCAAGCCCAAGTTGCTGCCCCCTATATTTTTTCACTACTGGTGGAGTCATGTGTTAACTCTTTACTGTTGTAGAAGTTATACGGAGGAGCCAAAGGAATTGCAACTCTAAGTTATCAAGGCATATTTATAGAGCCAAGAGGTTTGCCACCAGCTAGGGCTCAGGATCATCAAATTCCCTTGTTACCTAATAATGTTCCTCCAAATATAAGACTATATAGGTACCCGCGCATGCAAAAGGCAAAGATTGAACAGATGATTAAGGAGTTGCTCGCGGTGGGAAACATAAAAATGAGTGTGAGTCCATTCTCTTCTCTGATTCTCTTAGTTAAAAATAAGAATGACACTTGGCGGATGCATGTAGATTATCATGCTTTTAATTTTATCACTATTATGGATAAATTTCCTATACCTATTATTGATGAGTTGCTGGATGAGTTGCATAAGTTTTCTCTAAATTGGACTTGAGGTTGGGCAACCATCAAATTCGGGTGCACCCAAATGACATTCATAAAACTACCTTCTGAACTCCTGAAGCACAATATGAACTTTTTGTCATGCCTTTCGGTCTTATGAATGCCCTCATCAACATTCCAAAGCCTTCTGAATGAAGTTTTCCAGCCCTTCTTAAGAAAATTTGTGCTGGTATTTTTTTATGATATCTTATTTTCAGTAAAAGTTAGACTAAGCACATAAAGCAATTGGACTTAGTACTTGAGATACTTCTCAAAAATCATCTTTTTCTCAAAAATTCAAAGTGTTCTTGTGGCAAGGAACAAATAGAATATTTAGAATATTTTATTTTAAGCAGGAAGTTGTCATTAACCCTGCAAAGATTGGAAGCATAAAGTATTGGTCATCTCCAAACTCGTTGAAGGCGCTGCATAGATTCTTGGGTCTCACCGGATAGGGGTGGGCAAATCAAATTTTGGCTCTGGTCATTCAAATTTCGGTTTAGGTTACAACTTGATCAGGTTGGAGAATTAAATCCAATCGGATTGAAAATCTGCTCTGGTCATTCAAATTTCGGTTTAGGTTACAACTTGATCAGGTTGGAGAATTAAATCCAATCGGATTGAAAATCGAACCCAAACCAAACCATACCATGCCAAATTCAATTCAATTTCATTTAATTTGGGTTTATAATTTGAATCTGGATTGAGTTGATAATTTGGATTTAAATTTTGGTTTAGGTTAAGTTGGGTTAGAACAATTCAATCTAAAAAATTTTGAATAATTCGATTATACCAGTTGAATACAAAAATTTTTGCCAACAGCCACCTAAAATTCCAAAATCACAAATCCAAGCACAACAAATTTCAACTACCAACCATCCTTAATTAAACGACTGAAACTGCTAACTACTACATTGAGGCATGGAAGTAACGCCATGTGATCACCGGTTCATCGCAAACTTGCTTCTTTTCACATCCATATTCCAAACATACTTGACAACAAAATACCAAGCATCCTTAATTAAACCACTAAGACTGCTGACTACTGCATGAGGCATGGAAGTAAAGCCATGTGATCACCAACTCGCCGCAGACTTTGCTTCTTTACACACCAATATTAATATCTATATGTATAGATAGATAGATAAAACACACACTTATATATATAGAGAGAGAGAGACAAAACACACACTAATGCAAATAAGATCTCTGTCAACTCTTTGCTAGTAAATATTTATAATAATTCCACCATCGATTTTGCTGTTACCATGACTTCTTTGTAAACAAATTTTCGGATGTTTAGCAAACCAGACAAAAAGAAAATGCATCAAAAGAAGAAGACATTGGATGTAAAAATGGGAGTATTCATTCATATAAAGAATCAAAATTATTTTAACAATATATACAATTAATTGATTAACCGTTTATATATATTTGCAATTATTAAAGTTATACTAGAACAAGCCTATTACCCATGGATTAACGATGCCTAGGATCGTGCATGCATTGACCTTGCAGAGAGGGAAGAGACGGCAGTTAGATCCGAAGCGAACGAGGTCGACAGGATGAAACTGACAGTGTCAGCGTTGGTTGAGTGTGGTCATGTGGGTCTGTGGCTCTGTAGGAGTGAGTGAGCCATAAGGTGGGCGAGCCGGAGTGTAGCCGTTGAGTGTCCGGTGGGGTCTAGACAACTGCGGGCTGCGGCTGCCGTCGTTGTGGATCTTGTGGTTAGGGGTTTGGAAGTTGGTTTAGGCATGCTGAGGAGTGAGCGGTGGGCGTTTATGACCGATGAGGGATGGATATATTTTCTTTGTGTGTGTGTGTGTAAAGCATAACCCAATCGGGTTTTAATTTCGGTTCGGGTTGACCCATTTGGATTTTACAGGTTAACCTGAACCGAGAATCTGAATACCCATCTCACTGGGTACTACAAAAGGTTTATAAAAGATTATGGAAAATTAGCTGACCATTAATAGATTTGCTTAAAAAGGATAATTTTTTATGGAATCAAACTCCAAAAGATGCCTTTAATAGCTTGAATTCAGCAATGTGCACAGTGCCTGTTTTAAATATCCCAATTTCCAGAAAACCTTTGCTCTTAAGTGTGAGGCATCAGTGGAAGGCGTAGGAGTTGTGCTTCTACAAGAGGGTTGGCCTATATCCTATTTAAGTAAGGCCTTGTCATTAAAAAATTTAGGAATGTCTGGTTATGAAAAAAAAAATGCTGGCAGTAGTATACACAGTGCAAAACTGGCGGCCTTATTTACCAAGGAAGCATTTCAAGGTCATCATTGATCATTTCAGCTTGACATACATGCTGGAGTAGCATATATCTACATCTATGCAGTAAAAATGGCTTACCAAGTTAATTGGTTATGATTTTGAAATTGTGTTTCAGGAGTGGAAGAGAAAATAAAGTAGCTGATGCCTTATCTAGGCTACATGAATCCACTGAGAACGTGTCAATGATGGTAATCTCCTTTTCTATGGGTGTACAGGTAGAACAACCCAAACAAGAACGGCAGCACAATTAAGAAATTTAGGAACTGATTCAAGAAATAGTTACCGACAGTGCTCCGCATTATAAATTTACTTGGGAAAACAATTTACTCAACTATAAATGAAGGCTTTAGGTTGGCAAACATTCATCTTTGAAGCAGCTTATTATAACCGAGGCTCATGGCAGAACAGAAGGGGTTAAAAAACTTTAGCTTGGATGAGACAATCTTTTTATTAGAAAAAGATGCGAAGGGATATTTGTTTTCTTGTACCAGCTTGTGACATTTGCCAAAGGAAAAAACATAAAAATGTGTTATTTCCTGGCTTGTTGCAGCCTCTACACATTCCTAAGCATAATTGGACTGATATATCAATGGATTTCATAGAAGGATTGCCAAAGTCCGGTGGTAAGCAAGTTATTTTCATGGGGGGGAATAGACTAAGTAAATATGCACACTCATGCCTTTAAGTCATCCATATATTGCTCTTGGTGTCGCTCAGCTCTTTCTAGATAATGTGTATAAGTTGTATGGTTTGCCAAATTCTATAGTTAGTGATTGAGATAAAGTTTTCACTAGTACATTTTGGCAAAATCTATTTTCCTTACTGAACGTGAACTTAATTGTTGATTAGTATCGCATACCATCCTCAAAGGGACAGTCAGAGTAAAGTGGTTAACAAGTGCTTAGAACAATATCTGCAATGAATGACGGGTGATAGGCCGAAGGAGTGGATGAAATGGCTTTCTTTAGCTGAATGGTAGTATAACACTTCTTCTTATTTATCAACTTGAAGCTGTTTATGGTAGGCCACCTCCTTTGCATATTGCTTATATTTCTGGTAAGTCTACTGTGGCGGCTATTGATTCGAGCTCAAGGGATAAGGATGTTATGATACGTCTATTGAAAGCCAATTTGGTGGATGCTTAAGCTCGAATGAAACACTATTCTTATAAAAAGAAGTCTAAGAGGAAATTTGAGGTGGGAGATGGGGTATTTCTCTGGCTGCAGCCTTATAAAAAAATTGTCGATGCACAGCCATTGATAGTTGTCTCCGAGATTCTATAGGCCTTGCAAGGTTATTAAAAAGATTGGACATTTTGCTTACAAGCTGGAACTGCCTGTAGATTTTAAAATTCATCCTGTTTTTCATGTTTCATGTTTGGAAAAAAAAGGTTGGAGATGTTATTACTCCAATTACAGAGCTACCAACAATGCAGGAAGATTGGCACCTACGATTAGCACGTGTTTCTATTTTGGACAGAAGAGTAGTCAAGCAGAACAATCGTCCATTGGTGCAATGGTTGGTTCATTGGTCTTACTCCTTTCCTGAAGATGTGACTTCGGAGGATGCATTTACAAGAGAAGTTTGCTTTGTTCAAGCCTTCAGGTCAAGACTTTTCTAAAAGGGCAGGGAAGTAACAACCATTTTATTTTTGACAGTATTTTATTTTAGGTTATTTTAGGATTGTTTTGGTGAGCTATTTTTTAGGTGTTTTGAATTGCTGTTTTGATTATTTAGATTTGCTTGGAGTGTTTCTTTCCGTGAATTGTGGCTTAGTCATTGTTGGGCTTTTTAGCTTGCTTAGAAATATCGTTAGGTTGTCGCAATGGGGGTATCTAAAAAGTCACCAATAAAATCAGTATTTAGTCAGAACTAGTGTTTCTTCTCCCCGACTATTTCAAAGGATTGGTGTTGGCCGCTTGGAGCAGCGCTATAGTGGCTTCTCTAGAGCGTGTGATGTGTTAGGGTGTGTTTTTGTGTTTTGAGAATGCATATGTGAGTGTGAAATACGTGTGTGATTGTTTTTTTTTTAAGGTGATGTGGTCAGGATGAGGTAACTAGGCTCAAACCCTGACTTAAATTTAATTGGACCTTAATATTTAAACTCAAACTCGATCCTTAATCTTAAAATTCAGGTCAAAGTCCAAAAATTTCAAGTCAAGTTAATCTAACCAAAATTAGGTCGGATTTTTTTATCATCCCTATGTTTACAGTATAGAACCTTGAATGAAAGATTTTATTATGCCTTTACATCTTCTATTATTTACATTTGTTTCTTAAACAAAGCCCTTGAAAATAACATAATCCCTACTGAAAGATTAATTAAAATTTAGATAATTAAGAAAAATTGAAACCTAAAGTAAACGAAGAACACTTAAACTCACATGTATAATGTTTTATTCCACAAGATCATGTTTAAGGGTTTCATTGTAACGTGAAAATTTTTCAGCTTGGGCTCCTATCCAGCCACCACATCAGTAATAACTTTGATAAGAAATGGAACTGGAGAACCAAACTCAATCATAACCGATCTAGCACTTGGTTCTAATGTGACCAAAAATTTAAGTTTAGATAGTTCATGATCTTCGCAGAAGAGAAGTTGGAGTGAACAAGACTATGTATCCGTCATATGAAAAACGGTTACATTTTTATTTTAGGGTGCGTTTGGTATTGAGGTTAGGTAACTGTAGCTTAAAAACTACAACACTAAAGTGTTTGGTAACCAATAACTGTTGTAGCTTACAAGTTATATAGATATGATTTTTCACTTGTATTATGAAAATTTTATTATATCTTTAATAATTTTGTCAAAATTATTATTTAAAATTTATATTTACTACATAATATTAACTTTTGTTTCATAGTTACAGTTTTTTTTTTACAACAACTGCAGCTTAAAAGTTACAGCAACTTAATCTCAAACGCACCCCTAGTCCCTCTATCTCCCACAATCTTTCCACTAACTTTTGTTTAATTGATTGATTACGGATTGCTTTTAATTTCCATTTTCATAGCTACAAGAAACTTATGCAGCAGATACGGATTATTCTGTGAACAAAATGAGTGAAAGAGGAATAAGAAAATTCAAAATTAAAAAAAAAAAAAAAAAGTGGGTGGAGAAGATATCTTGTATCTGTAGCAGGCATCATTTTCATCATACACAAACACTCAGGTGAAAAGTGTTACTACTCTCCTGTAGATCTCCAACACCACAGTTTGTAGGCCTATTAGAAACTTTTTTTTTTGGGTCTTGATAATGACGTATTTATCATCTTGTAAGCACAATATCTATGCGAGATATATCAAATTTATTTTTACACATACAATTCAGGAAAGAAGTTGATAAGAAAACTAGTTCATATATTTGTTTCTACTATAATTATAAGGAATCCAAAGCAACTTTCATGTGTCTTGTAAAGTTAATAGAGCTGTACTTTTATTAATAAGAAAATTAACTAGTTTATAATTCAGAAATTTTTTGGAGATTTTTGATGTTGGGGAAATTTCTTATGAACAACAGGAATCTAGGATTTGATAAAATAAATGATACTTAGATAAAAGTCTGTAAGTATATGGCGCTCTTATCCTTGCAATCGTTAGCACCCGCATGGAGAGGAGGCTTCATTGAGAGGGAGACGGTAAGAATTCATAGTTTGTATGAATTCGAAGGTTTTTTTTTTTTATTTTCCTTCCACGAAAGGGTGTTATCTGAGCTAATAAATGTCTACGGAGAAAGTTAATTTAACCATATTAGTTATTTAGTGATAAAAAAAGGGATTTGGAAAGTCGATATAGTCATTTACATTATCCTTCGAATGATACCACGGTTGCTTTGTCATGGGGTTGCTAAGTTCTCATCACCCGAATGAATGAAAATGCGAGCCTCAAATCATGAGGATGAAATTTTAGCAATATTTAATGTCCATGCTGGCAAGACAAAGCATCGTCACATTTAAATTTTCAACAAATCATGTAACATCTCCTGCACTGATGATTTGCTTGACCCTAATCCATCAACTCATCAATGGTTAGTGTTACTAGAGGGAATTGTTATTTCATCCTCCTACATGATCGATAGAGTGTTGAATGCCATATTTATAAACATTCAACATCAAACTTATAATAAAAATATTATTGATATTATAACATTATTGAATTCATCGAAGTGGATAGTAGTATAACATAGGATCTCGTATTACAAGGGGCATATGGAAGTGCTGCCAAAGTAACAGAGCTGTAATGACGCTATTTAAAAACGTTGGGAGATCCGAGTAAATCAAGTGACTCTATAGTTAATTTAAGATTAAACAAAAATGAAATGACGGTAAGCAAAAATACGACCCACCAAGATGATGAGAAGAAGATGATCAGCAATGTACCATAAGCTATTCATTCATGGCAGTTTCTTCAGTCCACTGATTTGCTGCCAGTAAATTCTTGACGATACTCTTCAACACAGGGGCGCTTACCCAACATTTCTGATCAACAAAACAAGATCTTCCTTCTTCAGCTGCCTTGCAGAGCTGTGGATCCAATGGTACCTTTCCAAGGAATGGTACATCCATCTCCGTGCACATTTTTGCCGCACCACCACCGCTCGAATCAAATACTTCACTGATGGCAACCAGATCTAGCAGTTCTGGTGCTTTTTCTCGCAAACATTCTAAGACTTTCTCCGTGACATCTATCTGTTCACCAGTCCCCGTTCCTCTAATGAATCTGAAATCCACTAATGACTGGCACAAGCCACTCATGTTCTCAACGACACCAAGAATTGGGACTCCAACTTTCTTGCAAAAATTCACTTCTTTCCTAACATCAATCAGAGAAACTTGTTGCGGAGTAGTAACAATTATAGCACCATCTATTCCAGTAGCCTGGAGGAATTGGACAATGGAGATGTGTTCATCTGAGGTCCCTGGTGGCGCATCAACCACCAGAAAATCAATATCTCCCCAATAAACATCCTTTAGGAATTGTTTGATTAGCCCATTCTTGCGAGGTCCCCTCCATATGACAGCTTCATCTGGGTTGGGAAGCATGAAACCAATGGACATTACCCCAAGGTTAGATTCAACATAGACAGGAGACCACCCAAGGTTGCTTTGGTGAATGTCTTGACCCTCTAGACCAAGCATCTTTGGGATGCTGGGGCCGCAAATGTCAATGTCCAGGAGACCTACTTGGAAATCCATAGCCGCTAGTGCATATGAGAGCTGGGCAGAGAAAGTGCTTTTTCCAACCCCACCCTTACCTGACAAAACCAGTATCTTATGCTTAACAGTGGCCATTCGTTCAGCGATCACAACCAAGTCTGCAGAAAACATAAATAAATTACTGAAAGAAACAAGGGATTGTTGAAACACATAAAATGGTCAATTCGTAACTTGCATTAACAAATGTTAGGCATATATATAGGGTTCAACAAAACCCTGATTAAGTATAAATGATACTTAATTCAGCTTTCAATTGTGCATCAAAGAACAGCAATGGCAAAAGAACATGATGATATTCAAGCTGTGGACATTTCCTATCACAGCTAACATTTCATAGCAACAATATCCACAAGATCTCTATTAAATATGATAGAACAGCAGAGCTCAATAAAACATGTCAATCAAACAGGATTATACAAAAAAAGGTTTTAACTGCAAATTCACCTTCAAAAATCCTTACAAGGAGGAAATCATATCATACGAGAAAAAAGTAAAGTATACTCCCGCTTTTACCAGGACATGTACTATATTCCTACTCAGGATGACACGTATTATATTCCTTCTGACTCAGAATAATAACTAACTACTTTGTTCGGCAATGAAACTCAGCCTAAACAGGTATTACCACAGTTATGCAAAAAGGGTAGAAACTAAACAATGCACATTGTTCGAAAAAGCTCCAAAAAAAAAGAGGAGTCTTCACTCTGTTTTCCTTTTTTTCACAACAATCAGCAACAAAGTGTGAAAAATTCAGATAAAGAAATAACAACCAAGTATCAGAAAACAGAGTTCAAGGAATATCTTAATTTATGGCATCCGACAAAATCAAATACAAAGTTTAGAAAAGATTGAAGAACCTTCTCTAAACCAACAGTAAGAACCTATTACATGTTTCAAACCAATCAACTGTGAATCATCTAAATGGCAACACTTTGAGCACAGACCTATACAGGTAAACTGTCACACACTTGAAGCCTCTATCCTAACAGATTACATTTGCCATTCTACCATATCGGAAGGCATAAAGTAAACAAATCCTAATTTTATTGGAACTAACCTTTGAATTATTCCAAATTTGTCTGCCTATCCTAATTTCATAGAACATAGACTCTTCACAAGTTTTTATTCACATGGCTTTTAACCTCATGTTGAAGCTTCCAATATAAATCTATATGAACAAGTAACTCTCATGTTCACGTTAGAAATCAAGTAATCCATTATCAGATAGAGACACAGATATCAAGTTTTAAACAAAAATGCACAAGGGAAAGCTTCTCACAGACACATAAATACAAATAAAAATTTAAGATTTATGCAAGAGCCGTTGCATTCATCCCAAATTAGTAAGAGGATCTTCTTGTAACAAAATATTGAAGAATATAGATAAGAGCAGAGATGAAGGGGAATTATTTATACAAGACTCACAAATTAGATAAACACTACAAGAGATAAGACTTCAAGAATTTGACTCAACTAATAGACAAAATTTTTTAAAATAAATAATTAAAGAATTGTCTCATTCAGACTAGTAAATCACCAAGCAAACAGTCCTAATGTTTCTGGGTTGCCCATAGCCTTAAATTGCAACAAACACAATCACCATCATCCAGCTATGCTCAACAATAATTTTACATAATACAATCCTAAAAGAGGAACGAACAAAAAAATGAAAATTTTCATAATGTCTGAGTTATATGCCTCTTCAATATTATATTGAAATTAAATCCACCAATTTCCCAGGAATCTCATCATGTCTGATAATAGCTTGCATCTTATTCAGCAGCACGATATTATAAGAATGGTGTGTAGGTTACAATGCTATGGAAAATATAACAAAATACTCCATTGAAGGACATGAACTGACTCCACAATATTACTTAAGAAAAATTGGCACACGATCAGTAGGTTCAGTACTAGCCCTTTTAGTTTCTAACTATGCTGTTACAAAAAATAAGAAATAACCAGAGGTTAAAAGGTGAGTTCGAACAAGAAATCCTTCAATAAGAACCAACTTGTGCAGTGATAATCACATAATCTATCACTAATTGATTGATTTTGAACTAGGTTATCATTAAACTAGATTCATCCAAAAATGAAATTCAGTTTAAATGAGATAAAACATAATATGGCTATATAAATTTGCAAAACCTTACTATCCAAAATAACCACAACTAATCAAAATTCCTGACCAGCTATAAATAAAACATGTACAAATTGCAGAGAGGAAAAGAAAGGTAAGAAGTATAAACCAGGGTCGGGGCCTTTGGGGGCAGTAGCACAAGCTTCTTGATTAGGGCATCCTTGGCATGAATCAGATTTTCCTGCAGACTCTGATTGAGGACCAGGGCAATCTAAGAAATAAAAAAAACAAAAACAAACAAAATAAGAAAACCCAAAAAAAAAGGAATTTCAGGAACTTGAAACAACTGTAACAGAGCAACCAAACAACTCCAAAACTCACGTTCATTGGCATTTTCTGGAATTTCTCCATTCTCCATTGGCGGCTTCTTTTATAGTAGTAGTTCTTTTGCTTCTTAGTACGGGAATCAAAGCAAAGGAAGAGAGCTATAAACAGAGGAAAATAAACAAGATCAAAATGAGACGAGCCCACAGAATATCACAAAAACCACAACATATCCGTCTAAAGTGGGAGGGGAAAAAACAAGAGCATAAGATATCAAAGCAAAGACATATCAAACACCAGCTCTTGACTATTAAAGTAAATCATTTTATGCATGAAATATGCTAAACCTAAATAATTAGTAAAAAGTAATAAAAAAATTCAGAAAAACAACAGGGGTACCTTTAATTTGTTTCCAAATACAAAATAAATTCAAAACTCCCCCACCCGTTTCATCAAACGCCTTAAAACTCAATACCCTAACTTTTAGAAAACAGCTACTTACCTAAAACACAAGGCTTACCTAAAACACAAGGCCCCCCTTAGTCTTCAAGCTATGCTTAAAAATCTACAGCTGAGTATAAATCATAGGAAGTTCAACTTTTAACACCAGCTGAGTATAAATTACAGGAAGTTCAACTTTTAACACGATAATTGATATGCGTGCAAAGCCAATAGCCAATAATTATGTGAGTTTTTAAAGAAACAGAGTTAAAAAATAAAAATAAAAATAAAAATAAAACCGCGTGATGTGAGCATGGAGAAACAAAGAGAGGTTTTAGAAAATAACCAGCAGACTCGATTACTTTTTGAGTTTTCGAATTGGGTTTAGTGCCCTTTTTGTGCTTTTGTATGAAGTCGGCAAATGATTAGGGACCGCAAAACAATAATGAACAGTCTGCTATTAGAGAGACAAAATTTTAACCAATTAAGACATTTTTAATTAATTTACCGCATATTGTGAAAGGATATTGCCCCATTGGTCCAATTACAATGAAGGAGGCTCCTCAATAAATACAGTAAAAACAGAAAATTATTCTGACCTTCCAATTGCATTTTTGGCATATGAAATCCTCTTTCTCTTTTTTTTTTTTTAATTAATTTATTTATTTTCACACCCACCAATCATGAGACATTAAGGTAATACACCATCTTCGTTCATGGTAACGACATTCGCATATGGATTTTACATATGAAAAAATCATAACTTCAGAAAAAACTAACGTGAAGGCTGCTTTATAGAGGAAATCATATAAGAAAATAACAATAATAATAATAACAAGGAACACATTATTAATCATTATAAAATTAAGAAATCAGTCACTCCAACACCCACCACCACCAGGTATAATAATAACAACATTAAAAAATGTGATTAAAAAGTACAATCCTGAAAAAATAACATAAACTTCCAGTTGCATCATTACATAGCATCGGTTCTCCTGCTTCCCGCCACTCAGCAGCAATTGATGGGGTTTCTGCTGTTATCGGCATCCAACTTCCAAGCAAAAACCTGAACTATGAACAGCAGGCTGTCCTCCGTCCGTTCAATGCAAAACATCCTCTCATAATAGTCTCATCGATCTATACTTGTACATATCCCTTTTCTTCAATCCTTTTTACTTTTTCCTCTGTTTTTTTCCCCCCTTTTTGATCTTTTAGACCCTACTTAATGTATCGACCAGACAAAAGCTAAAGTTCACTTAATTTAACAACACACCACAAAACAGCAACAGCAGCACTGCAGCAGTAATGAGTTTCCCTGCTTGACATCTTTACACTAGATCAATGGTTGTCTTTACTATTTGCACATATAATCCCGATGGCTAATCAAGCACATCGCAGCTACTAGCCACACAGACAAATTTCATACCTTGTCCCTTGACAAAGAAAGGTGCGTTTAGATGAGGAAGCACCCATTAGTTCCATCTTCTCTTCACAAATTAGCAGCTCTTTAAAACAATCCAGGCAAAAAAAATCCAGAGAAAATGTCTCCACAAAATCACAGTCCTGAAAACAACACCCACATTTAAAACAGCGTGGTATACAGAGTCTGCAAGACCGGCACAACTGAGCAGTATCAGGTTTTGCTCGGCAACTCTCTGCTGGGCAATCATAAACTAGTCCCAGCTTTTGGCATTTAGGGCATGCATCAATGTCAATTGCACGATCATCATCACATGAAAGATAGAACTGTCCCCAACGAAAATACTGTGGTACACAGGTTTTCTGCTGCATATTGTCATCTGCACCAAGTAAGGACTTCAACTCTTCAAATTGCTTTCTTGTTACATCGAAAAGGCCACCAATTCTCAAGCACTTTATTCCTGAGCAGCCAACATAATTGAAGGCTCTTAAACCGCGCAAAATTCCCTCAACAGTGAGTCTTGAACAGCCAGGCACACAGAGCTGCACACAAAATCCGAATTGTGAGCTCATCATACTACAAAGAATATAACTCAGGAAGTACGGAACTACAAAAACCAAACTCTGTTGAAAGGCTTGAAAATTTAAAAGCTACAAATCTTGATAATTTTCAAACTTCAATAAAGTGAAGAATGTACATGTATTGAAACCAATACTAAATTGTACCATGCAAAACACCAACATCAGGTATAATTTAATTGATAACAGTTCAAATCATAGCTTCAATCTTATCCGCAAGCAAGTATTACATGACAGGTTATGTGCACAACAGAATGGAATTACACTGTCAAAGGACATCAAGAGACACCACAATTCTACTTAAGAAAAACTGCAGGGCATCAGTCTAAATCCTTGAATAAATTAGCTCCAGACTATGCTCTTACAATAAAATTTTGTAAAAAAATCAACTTTGCCAACCAGAAAGTTAAAAAAATCAGTTAAAAAAGAAAACCCTATGCTAAGCAATAACTTACAGTGATATTCACATCAAACCATCAATCATCACAAATTCATTGGCTTCTAACTAGGTTGTTGTTATACTAGAATAATTCATCCAAATATGAAAAACAAATTAAGTTAAAGTGACTGAAAAGCAGAATGTGGCCAAGCTACTTTCCAGAACATCACCATTCACAATTCACCACATGTCCCCATCCAATCAAAACGGTAGAATAAGAACAGTTTAATGAAGCCATAAATACTAACCTTTGCCAGCCTCGGATTATTTTCAAGCACACGCCTCAAACCACCATTCGTGATGCCAGAACACTTCATTAGGCTCAAGCATTGAAGAATTCCTTGAGCCCTGCCAGTTAATTTCACAAGACTATCATCGGTAATCTTCTCACTCAACGGCGGCTCAATTTGAATGGTTCTCCATAGCAGAGGATCACTCCTAACTGCATCACGGAAAGGTCGACAAACCCTTTCAACTGCAAGGAGGTCTTTCACCCCAAGATAACCAAGAGCAAAAAATAAAGCATCATGAGGAGCACCTCCTTCACTGTACCCCAAATCATCTCCCTTATCTTCAGTACCAACAAGTCCATTATTTACATTAGCAGCAGAAGAAAAACCATCATCACAATCCCCACTGCTAATCTCATACTGACTAAAGCTACTGTATATTTGATCATATTCCAAGATACCCTTTTCTTTCTGTACCCTCATAGCGCCATTCCAAACAAAATTAAAACCAGAAAAGTGTTTAAAATCACTAATTTCAAACTCATCCATCTCAAAGAAACACAAATCCTTGAAACCCTTCTCATCAAACACACACAAATCCTTCCAATACTTCTCAAAGCAACCTGTAACGGAATTAAATCTAGACTCTCTTCCCATGTCAAAAGGATCAGCAGGCAACTCAATGGCATTATTATTTTCATCAGCAGCAGCAACCTTACAACTACAGGCTCCTTCAAAGTGGCTATTTTCCAATTCAGTTTTTTCCATTCTCTCACAATCCCTATTCCCTGATTCTGACTCCTTATCTAAACCGCTAAAACTCTTTGAATCACCACAATTCATCATTATATCAAGATAGCTAGCAAATTTAATTATAGCCGGATATATAAATCACAGAACACTCAAACGTATTAAGAATATTTTCTTTTTTTATCAAAAAAATTAAAAAGACAATACCTGAAACTTGATCGGGAGGAAAAAAAAAACAATTCACAAGGGTTTGGGAAAAGGGAGAAAACTGCTGTGTATATTTTATTTGAGAGAGACGAAGATTGAATGCAACAAATAAAACCTAGTAAAAATAGAGAGAGATTTGGGGAAATAATTATGGGATTCTTTTATTTTTTTTATTTTTTATTTTTTTGAGGGAATGTGGGCATAAACATATATTTATACAAGGATTGTGCTTGTGTTGTGTGAGTGAGAAGAAATTGAAGGGGACTTGGAAAGAAGGACAGAACAGAACTCAAAATAGTTTCGTTTGTATAATTAATTATATACGAACGAAAGCGTGTGCTGTGAATGTGAAAGTCCTTTCAAGATAGAATCTAAAACTTACTTATTAAAGAGAAATTCTTTATTTATTAGAAAATGGAAATTTTGCCTCACGAATGAAGTTGCAATGCAATGCGATTCGCACACAATTTGTTACAGAGAGAGAAAGAGCTGATTTGCTAAGAAATACAATGAGAGATTAAAGTGATAATTAATTACTTAAACGAGGACAGGGTCCTGTACACAATAAATTTTAGAATATTTTAGAGGTATCCTATCAATTAGATAATAAATAAAGAATATTATAATATGTATATATTTATTTTAAAAAATTACTATGTAAGTGTGGTTACAATAAATTTGATTATATATGTTATGCAAGCTATTATTACTATGTATTATAAAATTCCTCCTTATACACATGTGCATTTATGATGATGTCATATGTGATTTTATTCTCTATCACAACACTAAATAATTTTGAACTTACTTTAAATTAGAAATATTTTAGCATGGTATTATCAAATATTTAAATTTAATTATGTCATCTTAGAATAAATGTCCCACTAAAATGTATCTCATAGAGTTAATTATAGATAAATTTATGTTATGATCTAAGGAATTTTTTTTTTTTTTAGGGATAAATTTATGTCATGATCTAAGGATTTTTTTTTTATTTTTAGGGATAAATTTATGTCATGATCTAAGTGTTAAGGCCAACTAATTTGGGTGCATGCAAAATAAACAAATTAATTAACAAAATGTAATGTCCCAACAACTTGGGCTGGTGCAACTAATTGATAGTGGTTTGGTGGATTTTCAGCATTGATTACTGATTAGTTTGTTGCAGCTTGATGCCTTAATTAACCATGATTAAGTACTGTGGAATGCAAATAGGTACTTTGTGCAATTACCATATATTGACAATCAAAGTAATTATTGGGGATGTGCTTTGAGTAGTTATGTGAAAAATATTATCTATTAAAATTTTTTCATATTCGTTTGGAAATTAAAACCAAATCCACATTTCACGTACATAGTCAATATTGAATCTTAGATTCAACCAGTTCAAGTATTTAGGCCGAGTGGTAACGTTAAAAAAGGAAAATCAATAAACATAAAAAGAAAACCAAATATTCTTTTGACTTGTTACAGTTATTCTTTATTAGGTCATCATAATTTTCTTGACTGCACTACGAGGATTTGTTTATTAAATATCTAAATTTTGAAATTTTATTAATTTTGTGCTTTTCTTAAAAGTTACTTGTTTAATTTTTTATTTTTTTTAAACTCATGTCTTAGTTTTCAAACAACTATATCTAAATAAAAAAAAAATGAATTTTTCTGATTTTGTTATGAAAAAAAATGTAGAATAGGAAGGAAATATTATATCCTTAAAAAATTTATTTTAAATGCATTTCTTTTTTAAATTATAAAATTTAATTTTCTTTTTCGTTTTGATTTATAAAGATATAACTATCGAATAATTATATTTAATATATTTTTATTTATAAAAATAATTAAGATATCATTTATGTTCAGATATTAAAAAAAAATAACTAAATTATTCAAAACGTTTATTTAAAGACCTTTTAAACAAACGCCGGCTTAAGTTTGTTGTTGAAGAATTGAAGAATAGGGAATTTTGATGAGAGTGAGAAAAAAGAGGGGCATATGTGTTGTGGTTGATAAAGGAGACTTTTTAGAGAGAAAGTGTCGTGTCCTTTTCCGCAAAAGTTTTCCACTCCTCCAAGGCGTTCTTCTTACAAATATTCTTTATTTATTTGTCACGACTCGCGCACACAATATTCCAGATTACGAGCATTTGACGTCCTTCCAAGACAAGTTATCAACGCATCGTTGCATGTCTTTTTACCACCACGGGCTCCAAGCCGAAGGAATTAAAAAAATTGTCGATGTCAAGAAAGCTCTCCTTGGCGTGCGGAACAAGCCGACTTCAGGCAAAAGGAAATGAAGGGTCAAAGAAGATATATTTGTCACCGCGTTTCCGAGATGCTTCATCTTTTCATTACTCTCAGATTTGGTTAGGTAAAATGGGGTCTTCTGCAGCTAAAATGGGAATTTTGGACTCTGTTTTTTATTATCTGCTAAGTGTTCCCTTCTTTGGGAAGTAAATGAGTTCATGTAAATAACAACGAAGGCTTAAAGCTTTAGAGAAGCTACCCAGCATAAGAATGACTGAATGTACTCTTTCACCCCAACAATAATGAAGCCACGTGTAGGATCCCACCTGGCTAGCGTGGGACGAGCGAGCTGTTATTGTACAGAAGTCCTGAGAAGACGTTCATGAATCATGCTTCGGATAGATAGCTGAGCAAGCTTTAAGCATAAAAGAGCCACTGCTCGTCACAACCTTTATTCATTTAAGTACTTATTATACACGATATTAAGCGTATATACTTTGATACACGGCTGAGCAAGCTTAGCATAAAAACAACTAGTTTTCTGACACACGTATAAAGCAGGAGCGCTGGCGAAAAGGCCATGAAAGCAGGATTACATGGCTGTATTATTGCATTAGAACTCTGGTCCTAATAAAAACACAACTTATATGGCATCGTATAAACATTTTCTAAATCTCTACAAGGTGGGAGGAATCCATATGTACCCATGTGTCTGAACATAACCAACTTTAGAGAGCAGCTCATCTGCTTCAGCAGGACCTCTGCTGCCAGGTTCGTATGGCAATGGCTTCATTTCACCATCGTCAATTCTGTGCAGAAGAGGTGTGAAAATCTGCCAAGCCGCCTAACAATTGAAACAGCAAGGGAATTAATTGTGATTCACCCTGTGGAAGATTCCAACCCGAGTGTATAAAGTTCTTACCTTCAACTCATCTCTGCGAACAAAATGCTGCTGATCACCCCGTATTCTATAACAACAAATCCCAATATCATCAGTAACAAATGCAGGTTCAGATAAAGCATTAAACTTGAGATGTAAGCACGCACAAAACCATCTTTTTATATTGAGTATTGATATATATCACATTGAATGCATGAAAATTGAAGTTGTGGCAGAGTCCAATAATAAAATGGCATATTCAGAAATATAAGAGGAGATCATACGTGTCAAGAATAAGACGCTCATAAGCCTCCGGGATGGTAACCCCTTGATACCGTTGCCTGTATGACAAGTCTAGTTCACTTTGTGCTGTTGACATCTCCAGACCAGGCTGCTTGACCTGCATGCGAGACAAAGAGAGAGCAGTTCAGTGGACATGAACATAAATTGCTTCTGGCTCTAGTCAAAATGGTGTCCAACTTCCGCCTTTCATTCATAACTAAGCATGGTTGAATATCTTCAACCCAGTTGGTGAAAGTATCTTGCAAGAAGAATGTTTGTTACAGCACCAAACAAAGAGAATATTTTATTGCAAGGGAACAAGATAGTCATTATTATTCAACGATTATTAAGCAGAGATTATCCAAATCAACTAGTATTATTCTACATAAAGACAGATTCCTTTTCGACATAAAAATGGAATCTTCTATCACAACAGAAGCAGAAGCAGAAGCAAAAGCATTGCAACACCCACTGAACTCTCCAAAGCCTGATTTCTATTACTTGGAAAAGGTACACATAAATTTTGCAGAACCTAAAGTAAAGGTTTCGTGCAAACTTGAACTGATTCAGATCACTTTTCCCTAAGTTGATGTAAACCAAATAAGCAAGGACCTTTTTTAGCAATTATTCAACAAGATGGTTTCATGAAATAGTACAGCATTCTGCTTGTAATCCCTGTTACGTTTGTTGCACATTTAAGGTCTAGTGATTCACTCCAATTTACATATCAACACAGTCATCAATTAACAACTGTAATGAAATTTGGGAGCCAAAAGATTATCCAAAATTTGAGATAAACAGTCTGATATAGGTCAAACAGCAAAGCAGAGATAACCACATTTGAACTTATTTTCAGACCAAATCTCATGAGTTGGGAATATGTTAAGCAGCAACACTGCAAAAAATCCTCAAGAATATCTCAATTTAAATTTTAACATTAAAATGCAATATTATATAGAGAACAAATAGTTTAAAAAAAGAAATATGGAAACAGCTCTCATAATGATAACATCAGAATTACTCACAGTCAGCTTCATGTAAATGGCTTCCGATGGTTGAAGCCGTATTACAAATTCATTTCTCCCTTGCTTTTTACCTAATCAATAAGACACAATACTTGAGCAACTGATTATGTTCATATAATTGGACAGAATAAAATAATGCGCAGCAGCATACAATCATGGAATTGGTAAGCAAAAGGTTACAAATCATATTGACCCAAGAATAAGCTATTTGACTGACTTCAGCACTTCATATGGTTGCAATGAGTGGTTCACTCGCTAAAGAATGAGGCACCTATTTTCACGTGCAAAATCCCTAGAACAAGAAAACCTCAGCTGACAACTAAAACCTGCATGCCTACAGCTGATTTATCTACTGCCTCATGAACCAAATCACAAAATCCCCACTTAGTCTTCTTAGATAACTGAAAACTGAGTTCCAGGTCATATTTCATAAATTCTGTAACTTTTTCCAATGATTATACAGAATAAGGCAGATAAATTACTACATTTCACACTCCAGTTTAATATAGAAGACTGTAGCCACTCCACAATGAGACCAAAGAAAATTTTCACAAAAAAACTCGACCAGAATTTCTTGTCATACATTTGAATATATCACCAGGAACATCCTTAAATTGAATGCGTATCTCTGCCTTCCTTGAACTTAATGCTTTTCCCGCCTTTAGTATAAAAGGGACACCTGAAAACAAATAAAATAACTAAATTGGCAATGGCAGTTGATAGAGGGGAAAAGAAATAAAAATAAAGATTGTGCTTGGATATAGGTCAGCACATTAAGCATAGAAAGAAGACATCCATTAAGATTAAGCCTGTAAGTGAGATCAGAAATCAATTTCCCAATAGAAAATTCAGAATTTCTTTCCAACAAATTGTAGTAAGCTCAAAATTTAACTATAAATAAATCAAAAAGGTATAATACCTTCCCATCTTTCATTATGTATGCGCAGAACCGCAGTGGCAAAAGTTGGGGTGTTTGAGTGGTCAGGAACTGTTGGATCATCCCTATAGCCATTATATTGTCCAAGAACAACCTCCTCATCTTTGATTGGGAGTACTGATTGAAGAACCTGAGCTTCTCATACTTATTAGCAAATGTCATGGGAAATGCATGTATGGACTCGGATCATAAAACTCCAAGAAAACTCCAAGAAATCTATGTCAGAGGAGGGTTGCAACAACCATGACTTTCATAGACTCCTTTTAATTGGACACATTCAAGAATTCATATATCCTTCTCATTTGTAAAAGTTTTCCTCATTACTCGTTTGTATAATTGTATCATTGCAAAAGGAGAACAAGAACAAACATGGTGAAAATCTTGGTTCAATTAAATGACAGGGAAATTCATATTAGAAATATGTATAGCTGATTCAATTGCATGATTTTTCAGTGACATTTTGAAAAGTTACAGACCTTCACTTTCTCATCACGGATGTGCTCTGGTTTCAAAGAGACAGGCTTCTCCATAGCAACAAGACAAAGAACCTGCAGTTGGCAAAATATCAAAATGTCATTAAAAAAGGCAAACATCAAAAAGGCCTTTCTTTCTCCTTCAAGTACAGTGTTGAATAGGTAGAACCCACATAAACTGCCGCTCAGGACATTTGTCAGTTTTCTTCTGAATGATCCCACCAAATATCTTCAAAAATATATTTTAAAAATAATGATGCAAGTATAACTTCTTAGCCACACAAAACCTTTTTTATATCAGTATTATTTTCTCTCACCTGTAATAGATGATTTTGAATAATATCACGGATAATCCTGCAAAGAATATGGTCATAACTATTAGTAATACAATGCATAATCAGTCATCAATGTCATTAACATTTAACTCAAGGTAGTTTGACACCACATATATGATTCATTCATCAGAATTTGTTTTTCAGCAACAAAATAAAAGCACCATACGAATCCCAAGGCATGATTCTACATATCACAAACAACTGGAATGCATTTCTAAGGCATACCCATATTCATCAAAATATCCTCCACGACCTTCAGTTCCAAAATCTTCTCTGAAGACAATCTGCCAAAAAAAACTACAGATTTAAGCGCATAGCATATAATCAATTGGAAATCCACTGCAATGTTTAGGCCAAAATTCCTGTGCTTTCATAATCATAACAAGCACTCACACTATGCCACCACAGCCAGTGGGGCAATAAAATTACAGCCAAACCTAGATGGCCTTAAGTAACTTGCATATATAATCCCTGACAGTAACATTCTTACCTGTACATTGTCAATGTTGTCACGATTCCAAAGGGGCAAAAACATACGATTTGCAAAACGAAGTACCAACTGCAATTAACATAGAGATAAGCTTAGGGTTAATCTACCAAACTACATAAACAATAACAGAGAACTTCTCTTCACATATCTTACCAAGTTTTGCACCAGTTCCTTTCCCAAATAGTGATCAATACGGTAGATTTGTGGTTCTTCAAACAACTCCCCAATCTGGGCACTAAGTTTCTCAGATGAATCCAAATCCTTGCCAAATGGCTTCTCAACAACAATACGTGTCCAGCCACCAAGGTCAGCTGCAAAGGATTGGACAAATACATTACTACAAATATGTACGATAAAATGCTAAGCATTTTCAACTCAACAAAAGCTCACTGATTTGAATCAGAAATTCAAGACTAGAGGATCAAGAGTTTGAATTGTTATTATAAAAGCATAATGCAAAGCCAAGTGAATATTTAGGGCTGATAATTTATTTTCTGATGGACAATAGCCAGCTAAGTACAACTCCCAATCTTTATGTCAAATCTATATCATATGAATAAATCCTCATGCAACTTATTGGATTTGAAGAGCATCCGACCTTGCTTGATGAGGAGCTTGCAGAGTTCTCTTTATCCAGCATGCCCAAACTAAGATTTTCCAACACTAGAAAACACACTCATGGGACTAAGGATTGCAAAAAATTAAACATCATCTTAAGTTTTTCAGGTAATTTATATTTGAGACTACCCTTCGAAACTATTCTAATATTGCCAGAAAATAAGCAAGATGCATCGTCATTTGTCAATTTCTATATAAAGGCAGTTCTGATTGCCAGCAAACATACATCTATTCATGCAGCACTTCTTAATCATCCTGCATACGGATGGATATACAGACGGTGGAAGTGCAAAATAAAAGAGTCTACGAGATGATCCTTCCAAACTGTTTTTTAATGATTCATGTGCTGAAATTTCCTTGTCCAGCAGTTGGAAGCCCTCCTCGGTGTCATAAGAACCACTTACATATTTAATCTGCAGAAATTTTTCAATTCAATGACATGTTACTCCAGAGTAGCATAACTAAAATGATAAAGAAAACATTATGAACGAGACATGCTAACCAGCTGCAAAAATTCTGATACTTGCTCTGATTGTCCTGGTGAAGCACTTTTGTCATCGATAAGATATCTGCACATCATTGAAATAAATTAGTCCCTAACATTTTCTTTGTTCATCAAACAATAAAACAAGCATGTCATAGAACAATTGAAGTGATCAGATATCATGTATATACCATACAAAAGGACTTGCAAGGATCTTGAACAACAGTACAAAGTGAAAATGAAAACAAACTTCACAAGAAAACAACGAAGAAGATAAAAATAACAAGCAAATATTTCAACCCACAACCATTTATTCACATTACCACTACAAACTGCAGGAACACATGAACTGCTGAAACTAAACATATTTTCTATTTTCTGTTATTAAACTCATCTAGAAGAAAGAATGTTACTCATCTTAGATATATAATGGGTTAAAAGAAATAATATTATAAATTCAAAAACAAAAGCATAGTATCTCTCACCCACGAATGCGATTTCTCAGCTCACTATCTGAAATCTTAGTCCTTGCATAGCCAAATATGTGAACTTCATTTGACTGTAAAAACCCCTGCACACGCCAACACCATCCCAAGATAAACACGCCCCAAAAAGACAAAACAGAAACTTCACCATATCAAACCATAGATAATCACAGAGTTAAAACTAATTTTCCTAAGTTGGGCATATATAGTGAAAAAGAAGCTCAATTAAGCTACTCCGGAAAGCAACTCAAATGGACATCATCGACACTTTTTCATCACAAAATGATAACAAATTATATGAAACCGAAAGAGAGAATGATCTGATCAAACCTGCCGGTAAAGATTGAAGAGAGCAGGAAAAGTCTTTTTCTTGGCAAGATCTCCAGAAGCACCAAGAACAACAATTGAAAGACGCCCAGTTTCAGGCACATTGTCATTGTCTCTTGAGAATGAATCATTCCTGAAACTTGACCTTTTCTCCATAATCCATTGACCTGATCCCATCTCCTACTCTCTATAGACCCAAAAAAAAGGGTTAAAAAAAAATGGTCCTGAATTAACTTTAACGCACATGACACTAGCGAAATTAAACTTTCGTTAATTATGAGATTAAATTGTTAACAAAAATCATGATAATTGACAAAATTTCCTTGGTTGTATCGCGGAATACAAAGTTACAAACAGAAATAAAATCATGCAAACACACAAAAAAAAAATTGAAAAAGGAGAGAGAGAGAGTATTAAACCAACCAAAAAAATCCAAATTTCCAGATGAGAAATGAACTGACAGATCCAGAATAGCTCAGAATTTAAGTAAGGGAAATGATCAAAGTATCAAAACGACAAAACTAATATGTTGTGCATGAATAGAAATTTGAAAACTGTTTACAGAACTGAAATAAGATTTCAATATTCATACAACCTACCTGTTAAAAACTGAACGAAGAAAGGTTGTTGTTAAGAGTTGAAAACAAGTTTGTTTGATTGCGAGTCTTATGATCCTAGAAAGGTTGAAATTTGTTTTTTTTCTTACATAAACAGTAAGAATTTGTTTCACCAACCATTTGTGTTATGTCAGCAGCCGCAGCTGACATGGACATTTTCTTTATCCACATTTGTTACCCCCTTAAACTATAGTTTATTTGCAATTGTTTCCTCAGAAAGTAAAGATTGTCTTGCTAAAGGGCTATTTTTTAACCTTTTAGTTTTATGGACACCAAATTACACTCGAATCTCTATAATTGATTTTCTAAATTCACCCAAAATTAATATTTTTAAGTAATAAGGATAAAATATATAGAGATGTTAACACAATATCAACATATATCTTAGATCCAATGCAATGCTGAGATGAGTTTACTTAACTTTTCATTTTCTTAGTTATTTAATGATTTTTATACTCTTATTTAATTACTACTAATTTTATCTTTCTGTAATATCAGCAAAAAAGCTAAGCTCAAGATTTAAGTTCATAAATATAACACAAGAATTTATGTAAAAAATTACTATCTAAATAAAAACTATTAGTAGTCAAGTAAGATTAGAGACAAATTCACAATGTCAAAAATTTTTGTGACCACGTCCCTTATACCAAAATCCCTCTAATGTCATTAAAAATTGTCTATATTTAGAAATTGTTATAATTTTTATAAGTGAACCTGAAATTGTCTATATTTAGAAATTGTTATAATTTTTATAAGTGAACCTAACTGCATTATGTAGTGATTGACATGACTTTGCTTTAAATAAGTAAATCATAAAATGAAACTGGTTCTTTCGTAAATAGGAATTTCTATAAAAATAGTTTAACAAATTTAATAAAATTACAACACAAGTTCCTATAAAAAATGCTAAATATTTCCTAACAAATATGAGTGTCTTTATTCTTTTTTTTTTCTCTCTCTCTCTTTTTAAATATTGAGTATCTTTAGGCTATGAATAAATGAAATTCAAGATGCATTATTTGAATCCCACCTTATACTATTCATTTATCACCTTATCTTATTTAGTTTTATTATAAAATAGAGGTAGTAATGCTAGAAATTTCAAATTTATGTGTGTACCTTTTTTTAAGCACTATAAAAAATTTTACAAGTCAATCTCAATAGTAACTTAATGACTCGTTTAATTTAGCTAGAAAAGAAACTCTTCAAATTTAGGATGTGCATATATTACCTTATTTGGAATTTGGATTAATTAAATTTTAAATTGTGAAATTATCTCTAGATTTGTACTAATCAACCACTTTGGCAACAACAAAGTTAGAACTATTAAATAATTAAAATAAAATGATCACTTTATCCCTAAATGAATTAAAAAAAGTTATTTTATCCTACAAAATTTTAAAAATAAAAAAAGATAATTGTAAGAATAGTCCATAACTTAATAAAATAAATAAATCTCAAAATTCAAGATGTTAGTTTTTGTAAATTTTTAAATGACAATTTTTATAATTATAATTTTTTTATTTTTCAAAATTGAAAGAAAGCTTTGAATGTTAATTTAATTTGCATTGTATAAACTCTTTGCCTCTCTTCTTGGCTTTAATTAAGTTTTGCCTAAGCAAAGGTCAGCATGCGCACACTCTCCAAAAAGATAATAATTACAAAAAATAAAAAATAAAAAAATTATCATTTAAAAATTATAATTATGAAAATTAACATCTTGAATTTGAGATTTATTTACTTTATTAAATTTCTGGTATTCTTGTAATAAAAAAATTTTTTAGGATAACATAATCTTTTAATTCATTTATGAGTAAAATAGTTATTTTATTTAAATTATTTAATGCATTCTAACTTGGTTAGTGAGGAAGTAGTTGATTAATACAAGTTTAGAAATAAAGATGGTGCAAAAAATATGTCAAAATTTTGTGGTGTTTATATGTACATGTGATAAAAGAGAGGTGGTGAATAGATAATTTCTTATTTATATTTAAGATGGATAGGAACTAGGAAGGAAACTGTGTTACCAATGTATTGCTTAAAAAATTAAAGATATATATTGTTAAAATTTTAACAAAAATTCTTTACATTTATAAAAATAAATTGTGCTCATCTTAAATTCATAAAATTAAAATAAACCTTCTATTTTTATTTTAGTGAATTTTAAAATCATTTTTTATAAGTTGTGTAAAATGAAAAACTAGACTAGTATTATTTTAAGTTAAGTTATACTACTTAAAATTTCAATACAAAATTTGAGCCACTGATCACATGACAATCCAACGGTTAAATAAATTGACATCATTAAATTCTATTTTGATCTTAAATATTTATTATTAGATTTTATGAGATTGATAGATAAAATTTTTTATCAAAATATGAACTGAACTAAATAATAATAGTATAATCGATAATATCGTTAAATTCAACTTTAATTCCTTATTTATCAAGCAAATTAGGAGGTCACTTTTCTTCGTCTTTTTCATTCCACTTGATCCTTATTATTTTGGAGGCATTATGTGTCCAAAATAATTTTTTCTTTCTTTTTTTAATATAATGCCAGCGGTCAACGTTGTACTACACTGCAAAATTTAGGGAACACAAATTAATTAAAACTAAAAAGCCCCATTTTCTAAAGGGATCCCTAATTGTTTGATAATTTCTAAGGTAAGTGCGCATCTTCCCCATTTATGTTAAGTAGGTAACCGGCCCACCAGCCCCAGCAAGGCTACAATCTGAAACACCCGCTACGACTGAGATCCTCGAGTGATTAAAGGACCGCCAAACTATTTCATCGAAAAGGATTTTCCTTGACGACGATCAAATGACTTTCGAGGTAACCGACGGACTAGATTGGTGAAGACCATGTAATTTCCGTAGACATGCATTCAACTGAGCACAGAGCCCGCACAGAGGCCCCATCATTGGTTATGACTTTCATGTCTCCCAAAAGATTTTTTTTCCCTGCCGTGCAAAAGATCTCTCATAGATTTAATCCTTGAAAGTAGTTGGTGGTGGTTGCAATCGAGTGACGTTAACGTGACGCACTTTTCATTTATTAACTATAGAGCTTGGTACCTGAGAGCATCATTACACAGTATTATATTGCATTAAATCATAGCGTATTATTATATTCGGTGCAATATACATTATATTAGTCATAATAATAGGGACCCCCCTAAGTTACGGTAACAGTAACTTACGGTTTCTTATTTTTTCTTTATTTTGTTTTCTTATAATTTTTCATTCAAATCCCTTATATTCTAATTTATTTATAATTTATTTATAAATATTATAAAATTTTTAAATTTACTCATATAATTTTTAAATTCTTAAAATATCCTCCATTTAATTAAAAAATATAATTTTTATTAAATAAATTATAATAATAATAACTATTATTATTATTATTTTAAATGAATTATTATTATTATTATTTTAAATGAATTATTATTATTATTATTATTATTATTATTATTATTATTTATGAATAAATATTATTATCAACAACAACAACAATAAAATTATAATTATAATAATGGATTATTATTATTTTTAAATTCCTAAAATACCCCCATTTTATTAAAAAAAATATAATTATTATTAATGAATTATAATTATAATTATGATTATAATAATTTTAAATGGATTATTATTATTATTATTAACAACAATAAAAGGTATTATAATTAATTAATATATTAACAATAATTATTATTAATAATTAATTTTTTTATTAATAATAATAATAATAAATAGTAATAATAATTATTAATAATTTAACTAAAAAATTATTATTAATTATTATTAATATATTAATTAATTATAAACCCATCTTCAAATCTATATCCTCTATTTTTCTATCACACTTTCTTTCTTCCCCCATCCTTCGATCAAGATCATTTTTATTTTGTAAACCTCATGTCATCAAACTCATCTATTACTCTTCTCAATATGACACTGCATCAACAATACTCCCAACAAATTTGCCGTCACCACCTCCACCACAACCACAAGGAACGAACGGTCTTTTTCCTTTTTTTTTCCATCTCCACGCCGCCTCCATTTCTTTATCCCTAAATAAATAAATAAAAATAATTATTATTGTTAATAATTTAACAAAAAAATTATTATTAATTATTATTACATTATGGGTTGAATTTGAAGTGTTGTACTAAAATTCAATTCAAATAAATTGGATTTGAAGATAAGTATATTTACATTATTATTTTATATTTTAATTATTTTGATTATTATTATTATTATTATTCAAAAATTAATTATTTTTATTATTATTGTTAATAATTTAACTAAAAATTATTATTATTATTATTATTATTATTATTATATTAATTAATTATAATACCTTTTATTGTTAATAATAATAATAATCTATTTAAAATTAAAATTAAAATTATATTATTATAATCATAATTATAATTATAATTATAATCCATTAATAATAATTATATTTTTTAATTAAATGGAGGGTATTTTAAAAATTTAAAAATTATATGGATAAATTTAATATTCTAAAAATTTATGAATAAATATAAAAATTTTATAATATTTATGAATAAAGTATAAATAATGTAGAGTATAAGGGGTTTCAGTGAAATTTTGTAAGAAAACAAAATAAGAAAAAGACAGAGGGAACGTAAGTTACGGTTACCGTAACTTAGAGAAATCCTAATAATAGGGATCCTTATATTAACAGTTACATTAAAATTAATTGTTTATGGATTTTCCTAACTTACAACTGCCCGTAATTTACGATAGACATAAAAAAAGTATATAAACAGCAATTTCGGTAGGTTCTACGTACTTTTTTATATTTATGGTAACTTCCAGTTGGTTGTAAATTAAGAAGTTTCGTTGTTTATAATTATTAGTATTTTAACTAAAAATTATTATTTAATTTGAAATAAAATAAAATAACTCATTGGCGGCCACTGCCGACCTCCACGAACCATTGCTGATAATTAGATTCCAGCATTTGTTGATGTCCTTTTTTTTATACCATTAAAGTCCTTCTCCCTGAATCTACTTGATAGTACACATATTACCGAAAATAGAACTTTTGTTCACTGTAACTCACCAGTGTGAATTTCACAATTTAAAGCTTTAAGCTTAGATTTATGGTGAAATAAAGTTCCATTGTCGGTAATACTTATAATATTGCATAAATCTGGTAATAAACATGAACTTTAACGGACATAAAAATCGAATGTGGCTTCTATTAACTATATATTTTTAATTTAATAATTAATGAAACAAATAAAGAAAATGATTTAATGAAAGTTAGACTAGTGAGTTACAGTAAACAGAAATGATTTAATGAAAGTTAATGCTACACGGTATAAACCCGTGGGCTTTTCTTTTTTTGGGCGGGGGGGTGCATTTATATTTATTGCTGTGGATGTTGCATTAATTTAAAAGGTGATGCAATGCAAGTGATCCTTCGAACATTGGTAACATTATCTTCATGAAGAATAATATTTGAACTATGTAATGCAGTGTTCTAACATGTCCTATACGCATAGTATTGGTTAAATTACTCTTTACCTTCCAAATTTAGGTTTAATTGTTTAGTTAATTCTTGAATTTTAAAAATTCAACAGAGATTTTAGAATAAAAAATATTATCGTATTAATTTACCAAATTATTAAATTAACTTATTTGCCTAGTTGGAATTGTAAAAATTTATTGTATGATAGAATTTATTAATTTATCTAGAATTAATGTAGTTATATTATTATTATTATTTCTTTTAAATGATATAAGACCACCCACTTCGTAAGAAAAAATATACTAGTTAATTTTCAAAATAGACTGAAGTGGTCATAATGATCTCACTAAAAACTCAACCTCCTATGTGTTATATATAACCTTGGTGACAGGACTTTTTTAGTGCACTTAAACTTACTAATAAGCTTCTTTTATACTTATCACAAATTTGTAATAATAATACTAATAATATAAAAAATAATTTCACTAACATGAGGCCTATAAAATTACAGTATGCTTAAAATAGATTTGTCATCTTTACTATGATGATTGAATTATACAAGTGTTTGTCTCACAAGATACAATGAACTCAAATGGTGTTGGCAACAACCTTACTATTCCTGTGAATTTCAAACAAGTATTTGAATTCTATCACACTAAAAACACTAAAAACTAAAGTTAAAATATTTACTTAGGAGAGAGGAGAAGAAAATCACTAGGATATTGGTGTATTTTGTAATGAACATGAAGGCCAATCTATATAGGTTTCAGGCGGGCATTAGTTAACTAAAAATTCCTTGTGGGATTTTTCCTAATCTTTTCACAACAATGAGTGCTCTTTGAGATCCGATTTCTCATTCGCTCAAGCACTAATTTGAGTGCTGTATAATTCGTTGCGAAGAGTGCATAGAGGAGATTCCAAATCATCCATGCACACATATTTTTTCAATATTTATCTTGCTTAAAATTGACCTCAAAATAGCCACTTCATACTATTTTTCCAACAATTAATTTGTACTATAACTTTTTAAGAGTAAATTATAATTTTATTGATATATTTTTAAAACTCAAACAATTTTGATATACAATAGATGAAAAATGGAGAAGCAGGTTTATCCAAAAAAAAACAAATATATAATAACATTTACATTCAAAATAGTTTTAAAATATATTCAATACTAATTGAATAGTTAGCTTAAACTTTAGAGACTAAAACGAGATTTACCCATATAACACAATACGGTACATTCTCCAAATTTTCTCAACTAAAATCTACCATCCCCTCGCAATTATGCAAACCTATTGTCAACTCTTGGCCAATTGTTTAAATTCAATGGTCTTTGAATGCAATGGCAAACAATACAAAGCGGAAATCTTGAATGTGGATTAACTCGCTATTAATTAATAAAACTTGTCACCTTATGGAAATATCTTACGTTAGACAACACAATCTACACAAAAATTAGTCGCCTTAGACATTAAAATATGATGTACCATTGTTGACGAAAAATTAAAACTAAAAATAAAATCAAATCAAATAAAAGAAAGAAGAAAGTGCTACCACATTGATTGATAGGAATTTGAATGGTTGTTGAAAACATTTGTCAAACAACTTTAAGGGAAGATACAGCACAACAAATTGAAGTGCGATTGATGAATGATGTGGTTATTACTTATTGTTGGGCAACAACCCTTGTGCTGTAATGCAATGGCACCTGTCTCGAAGTAGGAGTGTTACCAAACCTAAAGTGGGATACAACTTTTATGTAGCTTTTTGCAAGAAATTCCACGTCTTTAAAAAAATAAAAAATAAAAATTCAATCCTAAGGGGTGACTGCAAGACAAGAAAGGATACTATTGACTGTTACAATGACGAACCATATCTCTTTCTCCATATGTAAGAAATTTAGACGCATGTATATTAGTGAACGAAGATTTTTTTCATTGCATGTTTAGAAAGATTCAGTCTATTGATATTTAAACTTTATGGTGCCAAAACTTATGTAAAAAAGTTCTCATCAAATTTCTATTTATGAATAACACTACAAAGCTCCATGTCCTGTAGCTCAAGCACAAATCTGATTCATTCACGACTTGTATTTTTCATTTGTCCACACTCAGCAACGGTATTTGACTTTGAACCTGTAAAAGGACGAGCCTTTTTCTATGGACCAGACATGAGTTAAACTCCAGTTTCCACACTATTACTAAACTACATTGCATGTGCACTCAGTGGCGAATTCGTTCTCTATCTAGTCTTGGTGTGTTGTCTCTATCAGTTTCGTGACAAATTTATTTTAATATAGCAAGCTCTCATATCGAGCATAACCATCTCATTCTTTTCAAAAAAATAAAACTACACTATTAATAAAATTTTCCCAACCACTATCTAGTAGCCTTTGAAGAATTTTGTTGGTAGTTGAGACTAAGTGTGCGACATTTAAGATTTCACTTATAATGCTTGACAAAGTAAATCACTCAATTTCAAAACTTTATTTAACAAATGTAAAATAAACACAAATTTAAAATATGTCATTTATTCATACACAGTTTATTTTTATAGTATAAGTTTAATAAGTGTAAATTTATAATGAATTGCTTTTTTAAGAAAAAACCCACCCGAGGTACAGGCCGTGCTAGCCTTCTCTTACTTTCGCCCCTGTATACACTATTCATTCTTCTTAGATAAGCAAAAATTTTGATTTAGCCATAAACCGCAGGAGTCCAAAGCAGGAAACAAACCCCGACTACAATTTTAGAAATTGAAATCACATTCAATCCAAACCCTAGAATTAATAAAAAAAAGTAGTAAGATCAATATTCACAAAATTTGATATATAAATCAATTGGATAAACCTACGTTTATTGAAGTTCAAGAAGAAGCTTATGCGCTTGGGATTTCCCTCCACAATAATGTGCATAAAACTTTTAGAGCGCCATTGGAGATATCTCCTAAGCTCGTTTCAAA
Organism: Luvunga scandens; assembly: GCA_030449905.1. Lineage (NCBI taxonomy): Eukaryota > Viridiplantae > Streptophyta > Magnoliopsida > Sapindales > Rutaceae > Luvunga > Luvunga scandens. The sequence continues at coordinate 131,044 of JASUUG010001122.1, read as the reverse complement.
TGACTCTCTTCCGTTTATGTTATTTTATCTTATTGATACATGTTAATAAATATTAGAGTTTTATTGATATTTTAAATATCAATATCCCATGTTAGAGGTAAGTGAGAGCAATCGTTTTTATGTTTAATTTGAAATTATTGATATACTTAATTTAATTACAAATTAAAGTGGAATAAGTCAAATCTAGATGTGATTTGGATTACTTAAATTGAATTAAATTATGAGATATATGGATAACTAATTCAAATTAAATAAAAAAAATAAGTAATTGATTCATATTGAATTAGGCAAAAGATTACAAAGGATTTTTCTCTATAAAAAAGACCTACAAAGCTTCAAGGCACTGCTACCATCTCTCTTTCTATCTCATATTTTCTCAATTAAATTTTCCTCTTATTGTTCTAAAGGTCAATCCCCGCAATGCAATATTGGATGAACAATGCCAATGAATAGTAACGTAAACAATATCAACTGCTAATATTCATGGAGTTCTATTATTCGTGCTTTATATTAATGTCAATTTATTAATAGTCAACATTTGTTAATTGATGTTGCTGTGCCTGCTGGTTTTAGAATTCAAAAAAGCAATATCGACACATATTTCTAACAAATAAATAGAGCGTTACAAGAAAAATTCACAAACTTCAGTCAGAATTCTTCCATCCACGCATAGTCACGATAACGAGAGGGAGCTAATTTTGTGAGTGCGAGGGCAACCACATTACACAATCTAAGGACACGTGGAGGTGATCTTTTAGTGAGCGCAGCATCTTATTTCTTTTGTTATCCACTCAATCTCTGTTTCGCCAGAAAACTTTGGTTAGATCAAAATCCCTACACTGCCGAAATCTGTTCCACTGACCGAAGGTGACAAACTTGCATCCATATCCAGATGTAGGCCAACCAACACAGCTTCTGCAAACTCAACATCCCCCACAAAAGATTTCCTACTAACATTCATTGTGATGACAAAGCCCTGTGAGTTCCTAATTATAGCTCCGAGTCGTGTACTTCATTCTAAAACATTAATAGCTAAATCAGTATTTAGTTTGCCAGTGATTCAATGGTGGGGACCAATTAACATCACTCCTTTCAGTTGGAAATGAAGCTTCCAAGAAAGTGAGCTTGGGCAGCTTTTATAAGAATTTGCAACAACTTAGAGAATGCACGTCGCACCATTACTACCATTGTCTTTGTGAATTTCTTAGCTTCTGCAATACCAAACAGACCATGCTATATAGGCTGATGAGCAATTCCAGCTCTTGCTTAGATAAAGAGGAAGGCAAGGCTTTCACCAAAGCATGTGAAGTTTGAAGGCAGAGTTCCCTTTATAAAGAAGGCCAACGAAAAAGTTTTCAACGTTCCTTGCATATGTGTATTCTTTGACAAGTAGGACTCTCCAGAATTCTCTTCCTAAACAAATCGTGTGAGATAGGAAGGATATCTTAGAACGCTCTCCAAAAATATTGAGCTGGAAAATCTCTTTTATAGAAAATTTGTCTAAAAAGTATTTGCCCTCGAGCTGCTCATTGCCTGTCAAATATATATTTCAAATTACGATAGTCATCAATAGAGGGTATGTTTAAATCTAACACTGTGAATTAATTTTCTTTCCACGACATGCGTAAGAAGAGAAGAGAAGACATCAGCACAAGTTAAAAATAAGTATAAGAAAATAGGGCATCCCTGTCAGAGTTCCCTCGGGGGCTAAAAATACTCACTGGCTTCTCTATTGATCAAATTTGAGAAGGATATGGAAGCGACTCAGCTCCTTTACGAGTTTGACGACGAAATCAAGTTTTCACATTGCTTTCTCCAAAAATAACCATTCAACACGATCATAACCTTTGCTCACATCAAGCTTTGAAGCCACCATGCCCTTACAGTTCTTCCGAATTAGATGCTGTGTAGACATTTATAAGCAATAACAATATTATCAATGATCATTCGCCAAGGGAAGCACTCTAGAATAGAGATAGGATCAGGACGAGAATATTCTTAAGCCTTTGGGTCATTACTTCGGCCATGATTTTGTAGATTACATTGCGCAAGCCGATGGGCCTGAACTCGGTTACCAACTGTGTCAGATTGTCGGATTTTGGCATCAGAAACATAATGGTTCGTTTATGGTTTGGTAATCAAAATGTGTTGAAATTGAAATGGATTAAAATTAAAATCAAAATAGAAATAGAAATTATATGTTCACTTAAATTGCAGCAATTGAAATTTGAATGAGTTATACTATTATTGATGTATTTGATTTACTTTAGATTCAAAATGAATTATTACAAGTTACTACAATAATTTTAGTTTATTATTAGCATAAATATTATTATTATTATTTATTACAATATTTCATATTTGTGATATTATTATTCATATTAATAATAAGAATAAGTTAATAAAACAAATAATAATGACAACAATAGTAATAATTTACAATTTTTTTGTTATCATGTTTGTGTTGTTGTTGTTTGGTCAACAATACTATGTCAATTTAGTCTCAAAACTTGTGCTGGTTGTGGTGTCCAACATAAGATATTTCAACAAGATGAGTTAAGATCCACATTTTAGATTTTAAGGTTTCCACTTTGCACTGTTTACCGTAGGGGTGGGCAAATAACCTGATCCGACCCGATCCAAAAATTTTGAGTTCGGATCGGGTTCGGATGAAGGTTATAATTCGATCGGGTTGAATTTTAGCCAACCCGATCGGATCGGGTCAAACCCGATCCGATCCGAAAAATTGAAAAAAAAATAACTAAAACAATAGAAAATGATCCGATCCGATCCGATCCAATCCAAATATATTGAAAAAAAAGTAATTTTACTAAAACAATAGAAATTGCCCACCCCTAGTTTGCCGGTGAATTCAAAGACCATTGAATTTAAAAAATTGGCATACCGTTGAAAATTGGTTTGCATAATTATTATGCATGGGGATGATGGTAGGTTGTAGTTGGGAACATTCAAAGAATATACACAATATATGGGTAAATCTTGTTTTAGTCTCCTCAATTAGTATTAAATATATTTAGAATTATTCTAAATGTAAACATTCTTATTATATATTTGTTTTTGTATAAATCTACTTCTCCATTTTTCATAGACTATGAGCCACATTTTGAAATTGATAAATAAATAACGATTAACTTTTTTATTAAAATAGTGTTTGATTTTGTAAAAGAACTTATTTCAATTTTCCATTTTATCCTAGTTTGCCGGTGAATTCAAAGACCATTGAATTTAAACAATTGGCCGACCGTTGAAAATTGGTTTGCATAATTATTATGCATGGGGATGATGGTAGGTTGTAGTTCTAACATTCAAAGAATATTTTAATTGACAATATATGGGTAAATCTTGTTTTAGTCTCCTCAATTAGTATTAAATATATTTAGAATTATTCTAAATGTAAACATTCTTATTATATATTTGTTTTTGTATAAATCTACTTCTCCATTTTTCATAGACTATATGTTTGGAACACTGCAATATTTGGAGGGTACTTGCATTGCATTAACTTTTAAATTAATATAGCATCGAAACATTAAGGGCGTGCCTGAAACCTAGGATTATGCGTTATTATAACATTATTCACATTAGTTTATTATACTAAGGGGATGTTAGACAAAATTTGGAACCTTATTTGAGCCATTTAGATGCACACAAACCCGAGGCTCCTTGGGATTTGCGTCATGCAATAACTTTTGTCTCAATTGTCGCAAGAACTTTTGGCTTAAATTTATTTTATTATAATATTATAAAAATTATTATTTTATTTGAATAAATTATTTTATTTAATAATACTATATTTTATTATATTATTATATTTATATATTAATATTTAATATAAAAATAATTATTTAATATAATTAATAATAAAATAATAATAAATAAATAATATTAATATAAAATTAATATATTATAGTGTAACACCAAAAACTATACAATATTATTATAACTTAATGTTAACATAATACAAAATAATACAATATACTTATATTAAATAATATAATATATTGTAATATACAACATATCAAACACATCCTAAATATATACACACACTGCATAGCATTTGGCTTCCTTTTATCATATTAATTTTCATTAAATTATTTTCTTTATTTGCTTTCATTAATTATTAAATTAAAAATACAAAGTTAACATACGTCACATTTGACCCCATGAGGGCTACAGCTAGCCACCTATTTTTATGTCTGCTAAAGTTCATTTTGGTGTCCTTGGAACTCTTTATACTGGATCTACGCAACCATATGAATATTACCCATAAATGATTACAAGACGACTTGACATGCATAAGATATATTAAAACAACTTGTCATGCATTTGATATATCAAAACAACTTGTTGTGACTCATAAATACATAAAACGACATGTCGTGTAAAAACATAAAAGCATGTCATACATAATATATTTAAACGACTTGTCAATATGTTGATATATCAAAGCCACTTGTCACGTGTATGTCAAAATGACTTACAACATATGATATACCAAAATGGTTTATCATATATATATAAAAATGGCTTGTTGTATAAATGGCTTGTCCTAACTACACTGAAACAACCTATCATACTCATCTATATATCAAAACGACTTCTGATCCATTTATACTAAAATGACTTATCACACATATGAAATATCAAAACGTCTTGCATATTTATCAAAACAACTTGTTGTATATTTATCAAAATGACTTGTCATATATATTTATAGTAAAACGACATGTCCTACGATAATCTCTTTTAAAACAACTTGTCATACATTCATAATAATATTAAAACAGCTTGTCATACGTGTGTCAAACTATTGTACATATTGATAAGTGCTAATCTAAGAATTCTTTTCAGATATTGTATCTTTTTTAACCACTAAGCTCGGGATAGATTGGATTAGTTCCTTTATGCCTAAGATACCAGACCTTCTTCTCGAAAACTTCTTCTTTTTCTGTAACCTAAGCTTAGACAAGGAAAAGATAAGAGGGCCTATATATACCATCTTCAGTTGAATTATAATGACTTTGCTTGTAGCCACACAATCGAGATTATGCAAGATTATACATATAAGCTCTTTTTTTGGCTCTCTATTAACTTTATGCCTCTTACCAATAATTCAAGATATTCTTTTTGAGTAGGTGATATATAAAAAGATCCACTTCTTTTTATCGTGTTTTTTTTATAAATATAAATGTATGAAAAGTCATTATTATACATAAATATATATGAAAAGTCATTTTTATATAAAATATACAAGTCATTTTTACATATAAAATATGTATGACAAGTCTTTTTTATTACAAGTTTATTGATATACTATATATGACAAGTCGTTTTGATAATAACATAGTGTATAACAAGTGGTTTTACATAAATATCAACTAAAATAGGAGTATTTTTGAAAATAAATTCAAAAGGGTTTAGAGGGTTGTATAACTTTAACATAAATGTCTGACAAGTCATTTCGATAAATAATATGCATGGTATGTTGTTTATTTGTATGACAAGTTGTTTTGAAATAGGTTGAAATTTAAATGGGTTAGAATTGAAATGAGTTAAAATTAGTCAATTACAACGGGAAATATGAATAAGAATAATATGTTTTCTTAAAATTACTAGAATTAGAATTGATACGAGGTCCATTGGTGTGTTTATCTTGATATCAGAATAAATTATAGCAATTCTAAATCACTGTAGATACTATTAAATTGATTTTGGTTCCGCACCCTTATTTTGTGAAATAAACATGGTTGTTAGTAAGACTAATTCGGTTACTGTTTTTCAAATTAAACAGACCATAAAAGTCTTATCCACGACTAATTGGTCCCTATTAGTATTTTGGGTATATATTTATCCAATTTGCTTTGGTAGGCTAGGTTAAACGCTGCAGCCCAAAGGTTTTAACACCGAGTAGCCTTTTAACAACCCCTAAAATTTTTCTTGACCCCCCTATTCAATGGAAACGACTTAAACAACTTCATACAAATTAAATCATTTGCTATTTAAATGAAAAGTCAATTAAGCATCTGGATCAATTATTCTCTTAACAAACTTTTTACACCCACACATTTCATAATCACATATTTTAAATTTTATTTGAAAAATATTTTTTTTTGAAAAAATATAAAAGCTTACAGTTATAAAAATAAAAATTGTATATTAAGGAGAAAATATTTAAGATTAATTTAATATTTTAAGATCTATGCATTTATGTATTTTTTGGGTAAAATTTTATGAAAAAAATGATTAAATTTAATATATGAATTAATAGATATCTGTTAAACTAAAAGTGTTTTAGATTAATTTTATAACTAATTTAGAGGGGTGTTAACTCGAAACCCAAGTGAGACAATAGACAATCAATGCCATACATAAATATAGCAGTGTATTTGAACAAATAAACTCACAAAGTTAGCACTTCCAGTATCAAAGTCATGTAAATTCCTCTTCTAATAACACATTGCCATCTATTTTGTGAATTCACGATAAGAAAGTCCTCAAAACAAAACTTCCCCTGCCACAAAATTTGGATGAGTTAATGAATAATAAGAACATCGGCATGCTAGTGGTCAAATTAAGAACAATAATTAAAAGGAGCAACTTTGATACAAAGACATATTCACACATTATTGTATAAACAACCACAACAGAAATTAGGGTAGCAGCTTTGCTGAACGAACAAACCTGCCTCAGACCCTTTACAAATTAAACCAATTCCTATGCTATCTGCCTTGATATATTCTTTGAACTGAACTTCTAATAGACTTCAAGTGCAGATGTTGAAGCGCACCAGCACCAACATAAGCCAAAATCAGTCTCTTATTTTTTTTCCTCTGTCTAAATATTTCTTTTCTTGGCAAGTTGAGATGAAGGCAGATAACCCAGATGAAATAGCCATAGTCTAACAAGGCACAAAGAGCTCACTCGTTGTGGTCATATCACATTTTCAGCCACTTCGGCTTGACAGACTTTTTCTCAGCAGGTTTGGGGTCTTGAGTGACTGGAGGAGGAATAACACTTGCAGGTTCTGGTGCACTCTGAACAGGCTCTGGCTGCTCAGCAATGACTTCCAAACCTTTCAAAGACATAACATCTTCTTGAAGGAATGGGCCTGAGTTAGCAGCTGCCGCATCATCACCTGGACTCAACATATGAAACAAATAAGCCCTTTACCAATAATCATATCAATTTCATATATTAACATAAAGTATTACAATCCTCAATCAATAGGCTATATTGCAAGGGGTCACGAGCAATAATCACTCATTAAAGTTCATAAATAAAATTTGGGTGGGTAACCTCAAAAGGATAGAATTGAAATGTTTTCATCGGATAAGACCAAAACTCACTTCTCAAGTGTTTTTTCAAGCAGGTAACAGGGTGGAAGGAAAATGAAGTATCTTCATTCACTCAACATCAGATCATCACATCCATAATACTAAACACACAAAAAGGAAAACCTTCCTTATCAACCAGAACCGAATTCATGAAGGAGCACAACACAATTTTAATAAAGTAACTAATCAACTTTCAGTGGAGACATCAAAGCTTCCAGCCATGCTTGGCAAATGAAATGCATTTTTAAATCCTACGGAACCAGCAGTCAACTCAGCAGCCAAGAAAGTACAAAACAAACAGCCATATTCAGAAAAGAGAGGAAAAAGAAGATTGACAACAATAAATTCTAAGAAATTCAAGATCCTTGCATTCTTATGGCAACAACAGCATGAGCTAACCTTTAGGGAGATCATATGAAAAATACACAATAGCACCGGGAATAAAGCTAGCCGAGAAAAAATCCTGTGACATATCTTTTATTATCTTCTTTGGAGGAGTAGTATCTGCAAAATGACCAATGGTGAGGCTTACAGCATCATTTTCAGAATCAACCATCTCTTGCATAAAAAATATCAAAAGTGTAAAATCTAAATGTACTTTACATAAATAGAATGGTAGATCTGGCCGAGAAAGCACTCTCTTGAGAAAATCAACCAAGCTCTGCATTGTTTCCGATGGATGGAAAGTGACCTCTAATGTGTGATTATCAGGAAAGCGGACCCTTATTACAGCCTGCATGCATGTGATACATAGTTATACACTCACAGACATGAACAGGATTTGGAATTCATTAATCACACATTCATGATAGCTAATCAGGTTTTCAGCACTCACAACATGTGAACAAATACAAAATTCACAGAAATGACCCAGTGAGCACCTTTGTGAATTTGGACTTGCGAGCTGCCTCTTCTGCTTCTCGAATTTTTTTCGTCTTCAAGAATTTATCTGTTCATAATTCATAAAGACATCATTAGAACCATCAAATTACATGGACATTTGCATACATATATGCATCAATATGAATTTCTTATTATTTTCTTAGACATATCTTTATTGTATCTATTATTAATTTCTGCAATAAATTGCACATTAATGTACAAATAGGGATAAATAAGGAACTAAGGTACATACACTCATGAATAGATGCTGGCCAGAGGCAAATTACCTTCCTTTTTAGTTGCCAAAATTCGATAGTAATCTTCTGCAGTGAACTCATAAAAGTCATCTGGCTCATCTAGTCATAAGATAAACAAACACTACATCACGGCATCACAAATAAGATTTCATGGACGTTAAATATACAATATATACTTTGATGGCTACTATTAAAGTCTGCACATTTGGCCTAGGCAAGGGATTTAAGAGTTACGGTGATTTATACCACTGCTGGAGAGAACAGTTGGTGATGAAGAAAGAGCAGATGTTTCAAAAACACGGATTTCTCGTCCAAACTTTTCTTTTGCAGCAGCAAGCTTAGCCTAATACCGTTCAGCCCAATAAAGTCAGAACATTTAATACAGTCTGTCCATATAGTCCAGCTATAAACAGTCATTGAGATAAAAAGGTCTCAATTCAAAAGTAATAACAAATCTGTCACTGAATGTCATGTGAAAGAAGAGAATGAAAGGACTAGCACCAAGGCAATGCTTATAATAACAAGATGAAATCCATTATCATTCTGATTGGTGTATATGTCAATAATCCAATAACCAGAATGGAACATTAATTGTCCGAATAATTAAGATTTAGTTTTTGTTAGACTTAAGCGATTGATTTTGTCTCAAACGACATTGATGATAAAGCATATGCTAAACTAAAGGAATACTAATCCACTCTACTAAAACTATCAAAATAAAACCTCAAGTAGCCTGCATAATTCTTCAGATGCTGTCTCCAGTAAATCCCAAACCTCCTTCTAGAAACTGCTAAACTATTTAACCGTCATACAACCACGCAATAAGGTGGTCATTAACTGATTTCAACAACTCTATCGCCATCAACTGAAGAATATTCCATGGTTCTAAAAATCTGCTCTAACCCTTATAACAATACTACTAAATTCATACCTTGCAACATCATGAACAGAAAAAACAGGAATTCAGATGGCAAGAACAAACAGACAGTTTAAATTGGAAAATAACAACCTATCCCCGCACTACACTCCGTCAAAAAGCTGGATAAGAATTCAGCAGTACAAGACTCAATTTTTCAATCAAAATATCTTGATGTTGCCCAAGAGCTCGTATCCATACAACTCAAAGAACCTTCACATCACTAAAGATCACTCTTTGCATCCCTAAACCTAACAATCTCTTAAATCTTAAGGCTTTTCACATATTCTCACGAAACAAGAAATAACACTTCACATAGACAATAATGGTTTCTCAACAAATGTGCACAAACCCACATCAAGAATCAAACAATTACAACAAACAAGCAATTTTAAACAAACCCCGCATCAACCAATGAATCAGAATCAAGAAAATACTGCACAAAGAAAAGAAAGGCACCTTAGCTGATTCAACTTCCATCGGATCAATGTAAGTGTGTCGTCTCCTCTTCAAAGGCACTAGCGTTGAACCATCAACAAACATCAGCGACGAAATTAAAGTCCGGAGCTTCGTCGAGTCCTGATTGCGAATCTTTCTTTACGCAGCTAGAATGTAAGAATTTATACTCATTCCTATCCTCTTCAACAAGTCGGCGCCTTCACGTGCGATGAGAATTGCAATCGCTTATGAGTCCAAATTCTGGAGATATTTTTGTTGGACCGGGCCGGTCTAGTTTAGTGGGACAACTAAACTGCGCTTTTCTGTATAGGTAAATTAACAATTTTAATTTAATCCGGTTTTCTAAATTTAAACTTCTGCAGTAAACATAATAAACTTGGTCCTAAATAAATTCAGGGGCAAAAGCCCCTTCAACCTTCGTAGTTTGATGCAATACTCATTTTATCATTACTTTTTAAACTATTAATTTCTTTCTCATTTTTGTTTAGGAAAAAATTGTGATATTGATCTAAAATAATAAGTTGATAACACGTGGTTAAAATAAGTCAATTAAGATAATAATAGCCCATTTGATCAGATAGTAAGATTGTTTAGAGAAAACAGAAGATAAACTACCTCAAAAAGAATGATTTTAATATAAACTCCCTCAAAAAGAATGATTGTATTAAATACTATCAACTATTATCAAAACTCAAATTTAATAGTCGAAGTTAAAACATAAACAGTAACATAGTATCGTGAGAAAGAATAAAATATATTCTTTTTTAGGCCAAAAGAAAGAGGCTGGTGTAGATTCTTTAAGTGAAACAAGGAGTAGAGGCCATGTCATCTACCCTCAATTGCTCCGTAAAAAGAAACAAGACCATAGAGTTAAGAGCTTGCCACATGGCACACTACAAAAGCAAAGAAGGCGTTGAAGGCTTTCTTGCCCTTAAGCCCACCAATGTGTTCATTAAACGGGGGACAAACAAAAATACTATAATAACCTCACTCGAGGTAGACCAACTAATGAATATCCGCCAAATGTCTAAAATAAACTAAAATGACCCTTAGACACACTCTAATATAAAACTCATAGATTCTCTAAAATGGACAACATCTTATTTATTCAAAAAAATACACTAATCTTCTTCAAACTAAATAATTAATGTCATTGTTAAAGTTTTAAGGTTCCCTAGACCTTGAGGCCATCTTTTTATTGCCCAAATCTTACTTGAGCATCGAAGTGTAGTCACTAGCTATCGTCTACTCTACCTCTAACCTTAGTTTGTTCTGTTTTGCAAGTTTAAAATAGTTCAATAGCTTAGGGTTTCATCTGCATCTTTTCCTCATTTACACCCTCCTTCGACACTTAAAACTTGTTGGGTTATCTTTCCTCCTCTTGCAAGAGGACACCTCAAGCTTAGTGAGGCAGTTTCATTTCCTTTTAAATAAATTTATTTGTTTTAATCGAATCCACCAAAATCTTGTTAAAACACTTTTCAACAATAGCCTAATTATCCTTTCATAAATTTATAACTAGTTTATTGTATAATTCATTGAGAGCAAAATATGATTTTTAATTTAATAGATACAAACCATTTTAAAATAACAATCTCAAGTGTAATTAAATAACATTTGTGCAACACCCCAACTCCTCGATGCTATTGGGAGTCGAGATGTTATGAAACATTTTGTTCGATCATCCTTAAACTTCAAAAAAACAATGAATAACAAAAAAACATAATTTGAGCTTGACATTCAACCCATGATCAAATAGCCATTGCTGACTCTACATCTAAGCTTAGATTGTTCGGTTTTGCAAGTTTAAAGTAGCTCAACAGCTTGGGGTTTCATCTGCATCTTCTCCTCATTTACACGCTCTTTCGACACTTAAAACTCATTGGGTTATCTTTCCTCCTCTTGCAAGAGGACACCTCAAGCTTAGTGAGATAGTTTCATTTCTTTTTAAATAAATTTATTTGTTTTAATCGAATCCACCAAAATCTTGTTAAAACACTTTTCAACAATAGCCCAATTATTCTTTCATAAATTTATAACTAGTTTATTGTATAATTCATTGAAAGCAAAATAAGATTTTTAATTAAATAGAAAAAACTATTTTAAAATAAAAATCTCAAGTGTAATTAAATAACATTTGTGCAACACCCCAACTCCCCGATGCTATTGGGAGTCGAGATGTTATGAAACATTTTGTTCGATCATCCTTAAACTTCAAAAAAACAATGAATAACAAAAAAACATAATTTGAGCTTGACATTCAACCCATGATCAAATAGCCATTGCTGACTCTACATCTAAGCTTAGATTGTTCGGTTTTGCAAGTTTAAAGTAGCTCAACAGCTTAGGGTTTCATCTGCATTTTCTCCTCATTTACACGCTCTTTCGACACTTAAAACTCATTGGGTTATCTTTCCTCCTCTTGCAAGAGGACACCTCAAGCTTAGTGAGGTAGTTTCATTTCCTTTTAAATAAATTTATTTGTTTTAATCGAATCCACCAAAATCTTGTTAAAACACTTTTCAACAATAGCCCAATTATTCTTTCATAAATTTATAACTAGTTTATTGTATAATTCATTGAAAGCAAAATAGGATTTTTAATTAAATAGAAAAAACTATTTTAAAATAAAAATCTCAAGTGTAATTAAATAACATTTGTGCAACACCCCACCTCCCCAATGCTATTGGGAGTCGAGATGTTATGAAACATTTTGTTCGATCATCCTTAAACCTTAAAAAAAAAAAAAACAACAAAAAGCATAATTTGAACTTGACATTCAACCCATAATCAAATTTTAAAAAAATTTCGCTTATTATCTATATGGAAACTCGCTTATCCAAAGAGCGCAACAAAATAACATAAAAAAGCCTCCAACCAAAACATCCATTTATAAACTCAATCTACAAAATGTTAAGGATGAAGAGTAAACCATAAATTTGATAAGCAAACGCATGCATAACGTTATCCTATCTAGCACCGTCAATTTGATAAGTAAACGCATACATAATGTTATCTTATCTTGCTAGTTTATAATAATTATTTATTAAAGCACTTACTTTTTTAAACAATGAGCATTTAAGTCTTTCATGCATTAAAACAATTAAGGAATTTAAAATTGTATGTAAAGTAAAAATTGATATGGTATCATATTGGATGCCTGTATTAATCATTTAAACATATAGATATATAGACAAACAACTTTTGAACCAAAAATCATTTGAACGTATAACCATTTGATCAATAAATAATTTCTTTTAAAACAATTGCTCACGCCACGTTGCGTCCCATGTAATCTCGATGACCTGGCTAATTATTTAATCAAGGTCTTGTATCTCATAGTAAATGTTAATATGTGTGTATAATATAACTAGTTGTTTGGCCATATCAATAATGGTAACTACGGATAATGAGCTAAAATTTTAAATATGCTTTTCAATCTTTCAATATCAATAATTAACAATCTATATCAATAAAACGTTCTTATAAAACATTTAATTAACAAAGCTTTACAAATATTTTAAAGTTATTTTGAAAACAAATTTAACAAGTATTTTAAATTATCTTTTCAATATTTAATATTGCATGACAATAATTTGAAATTTCATGACTATTTATATATAACTCTAAAAATCACACCATTTTTAATTATGTCAGGAAACATAATAAATATTTTGAGATAAAAATATGAGATTTATTTCACCAAAAAAAATATTTAAAACAAATTTTGATTTCATATATCAAAAAACTATCCAGAAAGTTTCAAAGTTGAGGTCACATGACTGAAAAATTCAAAACTTTAGTTATAAAAATCGAAATATAGTGAAACAAGCTTTACATAACATTAGAGACAGATGATAACAAATAATAAAAATTTCAAACATAATAAAGACTGATTTGTAATGTGATACTTTAATTCTTAAAAACAGTTTTCAAGATTTTATAAGGCCAATTTCAAAATTTGTAACATTTATATACAAGCCTAAAAGTCATAAAATCAAATATGCACATACAAGACAGGCAAAGGAATCTCTGATAAATATTTCACTTGATTTTAAGTACAAAAGCATGCTTAAAACATATCATCTTTTAGACCCGAGGATCCATTGGAAAATGATTTGATAAATTACAGTGGCCCTACATACTGAATATTTATAATTAATCTACTTCATAATAAATTCAGAAATCAAAACATATAATAAATAAACATGTTTACCAATGTGTAATAAAAGTTTAAGTTTCATAAATCTTAAAATACTTTTTACTAGTAAAAAAAAAATCATCCAAATTGGAACTACTGTAGAAAAGTATAATTTTCCAGAAATGATGTACTAAATTTGAAAATTCATTATAAATTCAATACTTAGAATTTTGAAACATATGTTACTCCAATAGAAAGCTTGGTGACTATCATTTATAAATTACTAAAACTTTGATCACAAAAATTATTTAAGACAGAGAATTCTCTGTATAACTTCAGTATTGTTCACAAAACTCATCAATTTACAATCTCAATCATCATTAATCCATTCTTAATTAGCAAAAACCACCATCCATAACATCAAAAATCAGTAAAACTTGTGAAACATGAGCCAAGAGTGTTTCATCAACATCAATCTTAAGCCCTAAGATATCCAAGATAATACCTCTGTACTCCAAAGATAACATGATCTCTTACCACCCTTTTTTTAAACTTTTTTTTTTCTCTTCTTCTCTGTGTCCTTTTTTTTTTTTTTATCTTTCTCAAACTCTTTTGCTCTTATCCGTCTTCACATTGTTTTGTTTCCTTTCATTACCTTAAACGGTGAGATCCCAAAAGAACAATGGATTTGGAGCTTGTGAATAGGTATTAAATATTATTGACCTAACTTTCCTTTTTATCCCTATTTTTAACTTAGAGAAATAATCACGGCTTGGCAAGATAAAATCAAATCAAATTCTAATCCTATTACCTCTAGAACACCTCTCTGAAAGTTAAAGATGCACATATCATAATCAAGTCAAATATCCTCACTTATCTACTTACTAATTCCACTCACCAATGTCTAATTTTAATAAGAAAAATGTCTATAAAGGCCCAATTACATTTAAGCATTCCAATTTAGATTTCTGCATAAATTTAAAATTTAAGAATAACTTAATAAAACAATAATAACATTAAAGAATATGCAATATAGTGTTAATATTGTTTGATGCAATAGTCTATAGTGTTAGTATTGTCTAAATTTTAAATTTATGTAAAAAGTTAGTTGTTATTTAATTGTGTTTGAGAGTCTTATTTTAAAATGGTTTGTATCTCCCTAATTTAAAATTTTATTTTGCGCTCAATGAATTTTGTAATAAACTAACAGTAAATTAATAGAGGAATGTTTTGGGCTATGGTATAAAAAGCAAAAATGACATGAGCTATTATTTTAAATAATAATAATGATCACATAGACTATTGCTCAAACTCTAAGGATAGAAAGGATTTTTTGCCCTTTAATTCACCAAGAACCTAAATTTATATATTGAGCATATTTCAAAATTGAATTATGAAATTAATCATAAATTGGAGTTGTAGATGTAGTACTAGGTTGTACCAATGTGTGAAGACCTAAGTCGAATTTGAAAATAAGATATTTCGTCTTCATTTTGTTTGTTTTGAGAAATATATAGATTAATTCCGACTCTTCCTTTTTCAATTGATTCTATTTTGATTGAGATATATGAATCTACAGATCTATATGTTTATATGGATCCTATTATAGATTAACGAAAATGTGTAAAAGCTCTATTTGTCTCTACCATTCTAAAACTTTGTTTGGTACGACTTTTCAAATAGAACTTATTTAATTAGAGGCAAAATAACTTATTTAAGAAGAGACAAAATAGTTTATTTAATTTATTTAAGCTTCGAAAGCTCTACTAGAATAATAACTAAACAACAAAAATTATAATAATTATTTATGAAATCAAATAAGCACTTATAAATATAAAATAAGTCATGCTAAACAGGTACTAAGAATCTCTTTCTTCATTTTTTGTGTATGGCATCATCACTTCTTTTGGCAGCATCCTCTAGTTTGAAACTTCAATAGAAAGTCATATTTCGACTTGAACGTTTTCAGATACCCCCTAATAATCAACGAACGACAAGTACTTTTCCTTGTGCATGTAATATTTCAATGGAAACTTGATGAATCGATTTGCGTGGCTAGGTAGATCAAAGATTATATGTTATTACCGAATTGAGCCAAATACTATACAAGGTCTTGCAATTATCATTTAATCACGTATGCGAATTTAATGTATTATCATTACAATAAACGGTTGAGTTGGTAAACCATGCTTATATTAATTTATTACGTAGTACGAACACATATTTAAACCCTAAATCTTGTCTGTATTCTATGAAACTTTAAAACCAACCAATTATCTCATAATGTGCACTTATTTAAATTGTCAATGCAATGACAGCATAATTAATGATGGTACGATAGTTTGCACTACAGTTCAAAATAAAAAAAATTACAATTACTCTCCCAACAAGTACCTTTCTGTTTAACAAGTCCAACAAAATTTATGTTTCAGTGTACGGACTCTGTGATGCATGATTTCTTTCTAGAATAATGCCATACCCATTTGTTTTCTTTTTTAATTTCTGTATTTCTTGTTGCTTTTCACACAATGATGTAAAGCAAGAATAATTGCCTTGGCCGGCTTTTGTGCATCATTGCGTTGGAAAGACGCTAAAAAAATATAGACATGAACACGAATGGAATGATAAAACAAATATTAATGATCAGCTTACCACTGTCACTCACCGAACACCTTATCTAGTTCCTATAACACACACACACACACATATATACATACATATGTATATATACATAATTACTTCTTTTGGGAAACAAATATAAATAAATAAATAAATAAATAGTCAGGGCTTTACCTTCTTCTAAGTTAAATCTTATTAGGGGACACGTAATTTGGCACTTAAGCTACGCAACAGCGCGTAAAGTCAGTGGCCACTTTCAAGCATCTTCGAGATCCAAGCACATACGGCAAAGGCAATTTGATGTTTATTTGATTTTATATTTTTAACTACGTTACCAAAATTTATTAATGACCATAGGGAGTGTTGACACTCCACATCACATGAGATTTCATTGCATTATGCTGTGCGTTTCACATTTATCTGTAGCAACAACTGCATCACGATGCAGTTTGCCTCATTAGCTCTTTTTTTTTTTTTTTAAATAAAAGTAAATTTGTGATTTAATATTATATTATCTAATAATATAATTTAATATCAAGTTTTATTTTCTTTTATTTTTACATTATGATAACTAATATAAAATAATAAATCAATAATTTATTATTAAATTATATTATACTACATTAGATTTTTACTTAGTATTTAATTATATTATATTAAAATAATTTAATATATAAAAATGATTATTACTTAGTAATTTAATCTATGTAATAATAAATGCTTCAATAATATATAAAAATATAAATGCTACATTATTTGATTACAATACAACAATTAATATATAAAAAATAATTTTTTAAATAATTTAATATAATTAAAAATAAATATTTAAATACCAAATAAATTTAAATAATGACAATTTAAAATCAACAATAATATAAATGATGATATAAAACATTACTATATAATAATACAATCTATATTGCACCAAATATAATTGCATTACAGCTTAATAAATCTCTATGTGCAATACACTATAATATAGTACAGCTAATGCAATAAAATAGAGTGTGCCAAATTCACGCTTAAGATTTATATTATAAAGGAATGAACTTAGTGTGTTGAACAATACTATCACAATATCCACATGAACTTATATTATTGCGTCATGTGTTTAGTTGTCATATGAAATCATTTTTGTTTCATTACAAATGTAAGAAAATTTTTAATCTTTCAAGTAATTGTAACCAAACAAATGTGTTTTTCTTTGTTTCCATTCTCAAGCTTTGTTTTCTGCACGGCGGAGCTCATTGAACTCCTTGTGAATTGTCCAAACACCAAAAATTTCATTGTCATGTGATTACTAAACTAATAGGCGTGCATTATTCAAAAACAAATTTTAAAATAGCACATAAGGAATCAATAATCTTTCCCTTAAATATAGAGATTTCATGAATTATATATTTTAAATATTATATAATTTTGTAGTTGCTAGAGATTTCATGAATTATGTATTTTGTTTGGAGGGACTCCTTGTTGATACTGACATGACTGTTACGCTACATCCGCGAAGCACTGTATCATAACCACTTCCAACACACACCAGATGACGCCACCAAAACATTTCAAATCCGCCGGCAAACAGTTTCACCCGCGCACGTTAGCATCCACCATCCGTCCATTTTTTTCAAATCCCCTTTCATTCGTCGTCCAAAAACGTGAGTCCTTTATTTCCCCACTCGGGGTCCCACACCTTTTTTCAAAAATTAAGCAATTGCTTCTCCCCAAAATGTGGTCCATTTTCGCAATTACAAGAATCTCTAAGGACCTGCGTTTTTTAAAAAAACCAACGAATTAAAAATTTAAATTAATAATAAAAAAACCAACCAGAACGAAAGAGAAAGCAAGAGAGAGATAGCAGAGAAACAAAGAAAGAAAGAAAGAAGGAAAGAAAAGAAATCTCGGGAGAGAGTGGTGGTGGTGATGACGATGGACAGAGAGAAGGAGAGAGAGATAGAGCTAGAGAGTGCAATGTACACGAATTGTCTGTTATTAGGTTTAGATCCGTCAATTATCGGGCTCGGAGCATCCAACGGCACTCCTCGGGTCGGGCTCTTCCGTCACTCCAACCCTAAATTAGGCGAACAGCTGCTTTACTTCATCCTCTCCTCGCTTCGTGGCCCTACTCAATCCGCCAAAGTAAACTGAATAATGCATCATCATCGTTATCACACGTGTGTACGTTTTTTGATTTGTTTTCTCCTTAGATTTCGGTTTTTTCTGATTCTCGGATCTTTCAGGATTTCGATAAGGTCTGGCCAATTTTCGATTCCGCGCAATCGCGTGATTTCCGAAAGGTGAATTTTTTGCATTTCTGTTTTCTTTTAATTTTAAATCTTTTAAAATTTCGGTTAAGTTAGTTGTTAGTTATGTTTACTCAATTTCGTTTAATTACTAGGTTGTGCAAGGGATAATTAGTGAGCTGGAATCACAAGGGGCATTGCCGAGGAGTAATTCGAGGGTTTCATCACTTGCTACTTGTTGTGGACCAAGGTTTGTTACTTTCTATACTCTGCTTTTAATCTTCTCTTTGTGCAGTGTTTGGGTTTATTGGATTGAATTTCTGTTTGGTTGCTGAGAAAACTTGGAAAGTTAACATCTAATTATAAAAAAAAAAGAGCATTGTGACTAATTTTCTTTCTTGAAGTTATGTGTACTAAGGTAATGGATATGCTGTTAGTTTTATAATTCAAAAGCTTGAATTACTTTCTTTCCATTTTAGCATTGGGAAGTAGAAAATTGAGCATTGAGAGTGCTTTATCTGTTGATAATTTGCAACTGTACTACAGTGGAGATGGATTGAAGATTTCTGTTGAGGAGTTAAGAGTAGTATTATGAAGCACTTTAAGCATCATTTATTACTATGATGTTGTGGAAGTTACCTTTTGTTAAGATGCTGCAATGTGTCATGTTGTGGCGTGTGCATGTCAACTACCATTATCTTATGTTTCTTTGAATGAGCTTTCACATGTTGATTAAGCTAAATAAACAATGACAGTGGAATAGCCTTGAAAATTGTTCTTTTCATAAGATGATGGGGAGTTTATATAGAGTGGCTCTTCAGTTCAATAATTTCCCTCCACATGGTTCCTATATAGCATTGATGACATGCCTTTTTTCACTTATTGAAAGAAAGTTTCATATTTTGACTGCATGTATGTTGAACTTTTGTGGTTTCATATTTTGACTGCAGGTTTGTTGAACTTTTGTGGCAACTTTCTTTGCATGCTTTACGTGAGGTTCATAGACGAACATTTCCAGCTGATGTAGCATCTAACCCACTGCCTGCTTCTTTAACGGATGTTGCTTTTTCACATGCAGCGACACTACTTCCAGTCACAAAGGTATTACTGATTACGATTCTTTTCACTCGACATATTGGATAATGCTGTCAATAATGTTGAATCTATTACAAGGTGATTATAAAATAAATGAAATGCTTGACAACAGTCAGGCTGCATTGTATGGATGTGAAGAGACTGAAATGAGTACAAATGGAAAATTTGAAGCTCCAAGTTACAGTAACTTTCCATTTTAATAGAGTTTGATTTCTTTATATGTGATTTACTGTTGTGTATATTTTCATTTGCAATTGAATATAGCAGTTTTGGTCAATTTGCTTCCATGGTTTACTCATATCATGATTTATTATTTGACTGGTTGATAACTTTCTAAGTTTTGGACGTTATTGTGTACAGCCACTGTACTGTGGCAGGCAAATGTTGAGAGAAAAATTGAGACTGCATATTTTGGTTTTCATTGCTTTCTGTCCTTTTTGCTTGTTCATCTAGTCTTTGCTTTCCTTCAGCAAAAATTTTAATAAACTGTATAACTTGCTCTTGAGTAGCTGTGATTTTAACTTCTTATTTTTAAACAGGCAAGAATAGCGCTTGAACGACGGAGATTTCTGAGAAACGCTGAGACAGCAGTGCAGAGACAGGCTATGTGGTCAAGTTTGGCGCATGAGATGACTGCAGAGTTCCGTGGTCTTTGTGCTGAAGAGGTAAAGGGTAACTCATTAACATTCTTTCATTGAATATTTCTGAATAATTGTTGTGCCTGTGGTGGAAGACATTAAATTGCATTTTATTTAAAATTTTCTTTGGGAACTCTGGATCTCAGGCATATTTGCAGCAAGAACTGGAAAAACTACATGAATTGAGGAACAAAGTGAAGTTGGAAGGGGAACTGTGGGATGATCTCGTATCCAGTTCAAGTCAGAATTCCCATTTAGTATCAAAGGCTACTCGCTTGTGGGAATCTCTATTAGCTCGTAAAAGTTAGTATGCTAGTTTTTTAACAAATTAAAAACTTTGAATTACTTGGCATTGCTGTTTCCTTTCTCCCCCTTTAGTGGATCCAAATAATAAACCATCATAGTTGGGACGTTTTGTTAAATTCATTGTTAATTGTTTTCATTTTTACCTTTGCACTTTCTTTGCAAAATTTAGTTTTTGATGATGCTATATCCTGTTTTGCTTATGCTTTTTTAACTTTTAACTCCATTTAACCTGTACAGATCAACACGAAGTCCTTGCATCAGGCCCTATTGAGGATTTGATAGCTCATAGGGAGCATAGGTAACCTACTATGTTGTATTATTCTGAGTGCTCTGGAAGCCAATAATCCACTTTCCTCATGTATAATATTCTTTTAACAGGTACCGCATCTCTGGTTCTGCTTTGCACGCAGCAATGGATCAGAGTTCTCAGGTTCCTTATGCTGATGTCTTATCTCTTCAGCCTAGTGATTGGGATGAGAAAGAACAGAGTGGTGGATCATCCTGTTCGCAAATTAGTGATGAATCCCTCTCTCGAGTGGATGATAGAGGAGGAAGAGTCCACCCTACTGTTGATGTAGCAGAAATTATCAGGCGTTGGACGCATGCATTACAACGTATACATAAACAGTCTCTTCAACTGGTATGTGGGATTTCCTTCCTTCGTACTCACCACCTTGTTACTACAAGTTTTAAAAACTGCTAGTGGATATTTGATGTGTTGCTCAATTAGCTACATGGAATTCATTTTGAGCTAGTACGTGGCCTCACTTCACTAAATATTCTAGTGTAATTTCTATTTTATTCATGACTTTGGTGGTAGAAGCCTTAAATTCAAGTATATCAGTCTCATTCACTCTGAGGCTTGGATTTATTTGCTAGATTCATATGTGCCATTCACTGGTCATGCCCTCATTGATTGGAGGTCCAAAGGGTCTCCAAAAAATAATAATCTCCATTTTCATATTCTTTTTTAAAGATTATTAGAACTGTTGCATGGCTGACTAAATATCTATGCAATGGTAAGCCTGAGTGTTGAGGGTTTGGAAGAATGGTAGATTTGGATTTTGCAAAATACAATTGTATCATATAGTGATTTTTGAAGAAGACTATTCTGTGACAAATTCAAATATCTAGAGGATGACTAAAATGATTGGAATCCCTTGGATATGCAAGGAATGTGGGTTAAGTTAAAAATATCCTTAGGAAAAATATAGCAATCATGCAATGCATCTATTTTAGTATTGGCCTGGGACTTCATTTGGTTCAGCAATAGAAGGCTCTCGATGTGTGTCTATGAAGCTCTCTGTTGATTTTCTGGAAATGGCCTTGTCACTGAAGAGTACAAAAGCCATCAAGTGTTTACATGCATAAATTCTTGAAAATTTTGCAGTTTATGTCCTAGAAGAAGTGTGCTTGCGTGGATGGTATTATCATAACTGTTGCATCTTGAAATTGTGGTGTTCAATGTGTTGGTTATGGTGATTGAAATTGTCCTGTTGGGTAATTTTTTAAAATATAATTGTAAACAATAAAATCATTGGTTATTCACTTGCTCATGTATAAACCAAAGCTTCAAGAATTAGTGACTTGCATTTAAAAATTTCCATTTTCATTATATTTAATTAATGACTGAATCTGAATATTATGAAGCTTGTGAAGAATCATAAAAGTCTGATTTGCCTGTACGAATCGTTCGGGAATGATGATTATTATGCATGTATACTCTGACATGATTAAGTGCTCTAAAATAATTTCTTTATAGGCCAAAGCTAATGATGGAAATGGTCCTGATATATTACGAAGTGCACAAGATGGTGGTACAAGTGGCCACGCTGAATCTTTATCCTCAACTCTTGCTGAACATCAACAACACTTGGCTAGCTTTCAGGTAATGTGATTATCTTTCTACATTAGGTAGAACTGCACTTATAGTGATATTCTTCCCCTTGAAGCATAACGGTGGACATTTTCAACTTGTCAGTTCCATTGGATATTTGTTTTGTGGAACATATTTTTCATGTTATTCTTCTGCGAGTGATGTTTGATATCCTGAGGACCTCCCTCGGTCCTTTATCAGCCTTTAACTTGTGGACCTATAGTATTTTGCCAATGATTAGTGCCATCTTACTATTGGGCTGAAGATCTGTGAAAATTAACTTTCATTTGGTGAATGGTTCATTGCCAGTCTGCATTAGAAAATTTCCTCTACTTGCTATTTAAATGATATAGAGTTAATAGGTGCTGTTTTGGAATATTAACCTCCAAGTGTTATATTTCACATTGGAATGACTTTGATCAATCTGTTACTTTTTTCTTTTGACCATGCTAACTTTTATCATGAGTTTTTGATGCAAGACCCAGACAAAGGTGTGTACTGGCTTGATGTTGAATTTGTATTAATTATGAGGGGGAGATATCACTATCTGGGGTTTGATGGCTCAATGAAAAGGGTACTTTTTAGGCAGACGTACTATTGTAAACCATTTGTTGACTTCTGATGCATACGAATCTTGAAAGCTAGTTTCCAAGTGGTAGGAAATGGTCTGGAGATAATTTTTTGTATGTTAAAAGCTCTTGTTAAGTTCTAGGTAAATCCCCTCATGCCAACACAGGGCGGGACTCTGGTAAAAAGAGAACGATAACTGTTGATGGATTACAGAGCATTCTAGTTTTGGAACTGTTGTCTGGGTATGTACCGGTATTACTGGAGATGCTTTAGAATCTATTGGTTATAGTGGAACTGGGACATAGTGAGAATGTGTGACTTCTGTTCTCTATGCTTATGTTGTGTACAAACTAATGCATGAGACAAAGTGTAACTGTTAAATTTTATTATGTTTCATGCAGTGTTGCTGACAGGAGGCTTAATTGTCATTTGAAAACTTTTCACTTGCAGGTGCTCATTAACCAACTGAAGGAGGTTGCTCCATCAATACAAAAGTCAATATCAGACAGTACAGAGAAAGTGAATAGTATTTCTTCCAGCTTGCCGCCTATGGCCAAACATCATGGTCGAGCCACCTCACCTAATCAAGCACAGAGCAGTGGGAGGGCACTGGTAATTATCCAAAAAATGTTTACCAGCGGGAGGTGTTGTACGTCCTGCCTACTTTGGAACCCTAATAATTAATTGAGTGCTCTTTTCTTTTCTGTTTTTGGAACCATACAGGAAAGTAGCTCTGATGATGTTGCTGAGGTGACTTCAAAGATGTCTGCTGTTCAGCTTGACAAGGTGTCAGTTAGTCCCCCCACTTTAAAGCTCCCACAGTTATTTAGTTTGACTCCAAATTCTTCTGGAAAAGGTGGAAGCTTCCAGAAGCGTCAGAATTCAGCTTCTCAAACCAATCAAATAGAAAATCTTTCTGAAAGGAACTCTCGGGACCAGCCTTTGTCAAATAATCGTGTGGATAACGCACCACAAGGTTTGCTATGTCAGCTTTTCTTCCATCTCATGCCAAATGCCCTTTTGCATGTAAACTTTTTTGGATAGCTCAAGGAATTTCTTTTATCATTTGGAAAAAATAATGATCTTTGTGCAGCTTTATTTTGGGGTTTGATTTTGACTTATTCTATGCAGATAGTGATAGTTCTTATGTTCAGAACTTAAAGCGATCTGTACGAGAAGCAGCTTTATCAGTGCGATCCTGCAATTCGGAATCATCTAGGGACAGTCACTCTGATGAAGGTTCTGAACACTTCTTTGTACCTCTTGCCTCGGCTGGTTTTTCTCGTATGGGCCCACAAAACAAAGCATCTTCGATAAGGAGTAAGAGATTGTTTGTAGCTCAAACAGACACTTCCATAGTTGGCAATCATAACTCTGATGGTCATCTTGGTAGTAAGTATGGTGATATACCAGACATGTTGAATGATTTGGATTCAATTCATGATTTTGACCAAGTAAACGGGTTTCTCTCGGCCGCCGGATCGAATGGTGTCATTTCTGATACACAGAGTTTGTTTTATGACATTGATGAAGCTCAGGATCAGGTCTTCTCACCTCCATTGTTGATGGACACATCCCTGCTAGCAGATTCTTATGAAGACTTGCTCGGTATGTTGCTTTGACCAGAAACTTTTCATTTTGTAGTCTTCCATGTGGTTTACATTTTTTGTTATTCTTTCTTAATAATAATTTTTGAAAAATGTTATAAATTTGAAAGCTAGTTTAATCCTTTTGCAGCTCCACTATCGGAAACCGAAACTGCCTTGATGGAGCACTGATACTGAAGTATAGGAAATCCTGCTCTCACATTCATGGGTATATAATTTGGTCATTCTGATGGTCCTAGTTTTCTGATTTTGGTTGGAATATTCTCCACCCTCCACTGATTTTTTGCATGACGTGGTGCTCGTGTATTCCTTTTGTCTTGTGTACATCAATGCTCTCTCATTTAGTCCATTTGATATCTCATTGTTTGGAGCAAAGGGAACTACTAACCTCTTCAGAAGGGCTGTTGTACATGCCTATAAGACACCCGAAGTCCGATAGGATACCTCTAAGATACTTGGTTGTGGATCATGGATGCCAAAATCCTTAGTACTACCAGAATATTTTGGTACTACCAGAAATTCTATTGAAAAGCGAATTGCTGCACCTTCTGCTTCTAAGATGGTAAATCTTGCTTGCTTTGATTTTCGGCCTGATGGATATTAGATACCACTACTGAGATCGATTTTGGTGCAGTGATTGTAATCTACCTGACAAATGTGTCAGTTTGATTAGTGTATTTTGCTGACAGATCAGGATCGGAATTACAATCTTCGTCGTTTTAATATTCTTTGATAGGGGGTGTTTTCAATTTCGTCTCATTGGTTCAATTGAGACATGTACTAGCTGTTGGCGAGGCTGTTGCAAATTTCCATTATTTATCGATTCTTGGCAGTTGTTTCATGCAATTCTTGTCACTAGTTGAAATGTTTTCAGTGACGCCTATCGTCTCTGAGGCCTGATTGCTACGCTGGTCCGGTTTTGCTCCCGGTCCATAATTGTCATTTTGCCATTTAGCACATCTTAAAAGATTGATCAGAAATTGACAAATTAGAAGCTGGTGGGAGGAATCTGATTGAAATTTTGATTGGGATTGTTTTATTACCACATAAGAAAAGAAGTATATCATCATTGACGCAATATTTTGGTTTTGAATACGAGACATTGACCTTGGTAAGGTCCCAATTCCCGAAGGAGTGGACCGTCATTCTTGTTGACAAATACGATGTGGATGAATCGAATTGCGTGATTGTTGACCAACTTCACGTCTTCAACTTGCGCTTTATTTTTGTTTCAACTTTCGTGCCTCAGAGAAAAATAAAATGGAAAATGAAAGCTAACCATTGTCTTCTTTCGCTCTGCTATTCACAGCATATTATTTTAACATACAATTCTTGCAAATGTGTAGCCAAAAATAGCATGACGTCATGCGTGTCGTGTTGAAACGGTAAGTGCTCATTTAATTTTATGTTTTTGACTTAACCGTAAAATTTATTTCCTATATTTTGAAAGTTACTTAAAACAGCTCTATAGTTAAATATCTTATATTTTTTTTTACGATAATATTCTTCCAACAATATTATTCATATTAATTAATTTATCTATAAAAAATTAATTAAAAAATTAATCTATAATTATTTATTAGCAAATTAAGTAATAAATATCAGTGTAAAAAATTAATATTTTTTGTATATGTACAACAATCTTACAAATAATTATTTATCAATAAATTAATATCAGCTAACTTAAAATAATATTTAATATCTTTAAAACAATCTTACTGGTAATTATTATATAAAAATTAATTTACCAGACTAATCTTAAAAGAAAAATACTCATGTAAAAGTTTGAGTAAATTTTTTATGTTACTTTTAAGATTAATTTGATAAATTATCATTTTTCCAATCAATATCTCTCATAATATTGTTGCAAATGCATTATTGTAAAATAAAAGAAAGAGTAAACATACGATTATAATATATTTAACAATAAAAATATTTTGAGGTAATTTTTTAAAAATAAAAACTAAACGTATACTCAACTTAAAATAAGAATTAATCTAGCACTTACCTTATTAAAATACATCTCATGTCACGGCAACCTCAATAGAAGTCATGAGTTTCATAATTAATTCATTTTCTTGCAAATAAAGTTAAGTAGGTTCCATTTTTTCCTTTTTTAAAAAATTACAAATCTCAAATTTTCCTTCTATAGTAGGACTCCCAGCAGGACAAGATATAAAAAAAATTCTCTCATTGTGCCAAAGAAAAAGAATCATGTGTGTCTGAACAATAAAGGAGGAGAATGTCAACCTTCATTAAAAGGGGATTCAGGATAGCATCCTCTTGTTTGGTTTGGCAATATTCTCATCTCATTTTAACAGAACCTAATTTATTGTTATTTCTTAATTCTTTGTATTATCCTCTCCTATCCACAGTGCACACTAATTTCCAGAGCTAATGTGTTATATCTTCATTGGGCATTCGCTAAAGATAGTAATAAATGATGTTAGATTTCAAGGTTGTAATGATTTATTTTACAGCTTATACACCTTCATAATCAAAGAGTTCCACTATCATTTTACTACAGGGAAACCCACGCACAATCAGAGCGAGTATAATTTTATCCGACTGCTAAAAGAAATAAAAACTTGCGAGGGTTGATTTACCCTTGCCTCTAGTAATTTTTATTGGGTAATGTTTAGTAAATATTTTGTATATATGTTTGAAATTTAAGGTAGGATGGGCATACTTTCACCTCACTATTTTTGTAAATCCACCCCATTTTTAAAAAATAAATACAATGAGTTTATAATATATTTAAAAAATATAAATTAATAAAAGTTTTGTACTGTTAATCAATTAAATCATTCTATTAGTTTTTTTCTTAGGTTCTTTGACCATCTTTGATCATAAATTTTAATATAAGTTTTATTTTACTATTTTATTATTATTATTATATAAAAAGAAAAAATTACCCTCATAAAACATGAGTTTTGTATTTAATAATTTATTTAATTTTGTAACTTATAATCTAATATTTTTAAATGAAACCTAATTATTATTATTTCACTACCTTTACGTGTAAATGACATAAATTTGACAGCTTAATAATTTACGTGAGAATTGTGCCATAAAGACATTGCGTTAGCTTAATTAAAAAATAATAATCATACTAATAAAATAGTATTAGAAACAATGGGTTTGGTACAAATTACAAAAATATTGAAATTAAAGTAAATTCTTGATAATTTTACTTTATAAGGGTAAAATAATCAATTTAAACTTATGTCAAAAATTTTTTTATAATCAAATATACTAAAAAAGTATAAGTCACAAAAAAGTAAATTAAGATAGATTTGATTAATTAATTTTTAAAGTTCTTGATTTGAAAATTTTAAAAATAATGTGCAACTTTTATAATTATTTTTTGAAAATAGGGTGGATTTACAAAAAGAGTAGGGTAGAGATATCATCACTCTTTAAGGTATTAATTTGTCCTATATTCACGTGAATAACATTTAGATATAATTTTATTAATTTTCTAAAAATAAAGGCTTAATTTTTCTATTTGTAAAAACGGGTCTCTATTTCCTACTTGCATAATCAAATTATCCTTTCATTAATGAATTTGACCATCACTCAAGCTAATTTCTCTAGTAGTAAGAGGTAACTTTATATTTCAACCGCCATTTTAGCTAATTAAGATGGACTAGTGTCTTGAACTATATTGAAGGCATTAGTTCGATTTTTTATGATGCAATAAATTAATCATTCTTTCACAAAATACGGATGATGTGAATATATCTCTTTGAATATTATTTGAAAATAGGTCTATCTTCCTATGCATAGGGATAGTAGTTTTATCTCTAGTTTATGTATATTTCAATATATTCTCCATAGACCTTTGAACTGCATTATAAATGTATGAATTCAGACTTTAGACTTTTTATAAACTCTAGGTTTTCAGATATCTATAGATTATAAGAACTTAAAAAAATTGATGTTTCAATCCATAAGAGATGAAGCCAAATTATTAGATCTTGGTTTGCTCATCAAGAAACAAGGTTCGAGTCTCATTGGTAATTTAACATCTTTTAGGGTAAATATATTACTTAAAACATAAATAGACTTAACTAAAAATAAACCTGTACATGTCGATTATGTTGTTATATGCTATTAATAGGATTAATTCAAGCCATGTTCCAGTAGATTTCCAAAAAAAAATTCATATAAGGGAAAGGGACTACTTTTTCAAAAAGAATGTGGGGTACCTATTAAATATAAATGTATAAATTATGTCTTTATTTGAAGAAAAATGTAAAAATCAGTGATCCCAATGTTATTATCTCAAAAAATAATATTATATTTGGTGTAAAATAAAATAAAATTCGTGAAAACACATCAAATAAATATATTTAATATTTAAAATCAAGTGGCGAAACAATGGAACAGACTTTCCTTTGAATTGAACAAACCCCACACGCAGTTCCAAGGCGCGTTCTTTCATCAATTCAATGAACTGCCATGCAATTCCAAATTTTCCATCATCGATCCAACCAGGGGTGTTTTAGTCAATTAGCTCCATCTCTATCTGGAGAGAAAATCTAAAAGTAAAAATTTCTCCAGAAAGTTAAAAATAAAAAGAAACGCCGAAAGAGAGAGAGAAAAAAAAAAATGAAAAAGCAAATTGCAATAACAAATGTAATTTCAGCTTAACAAAAACACCACAACAACAGCAGCAACAACCAGAGACATAGATTTGATGTTTGCTAAAATCCATCATTCTTTCCACTAAATCTAAAAATTTTTCTCTCTTTATTTCCTTTTCAATGGTATGAGTTGCTGCTGAACTAATATTTGTAAGTGTAAATAACACTCATCGTTTCTATATTTTCTTTATAAATTTTATATCTTTTCATTTGTTTCATGTTAATAGAATCTATTTTTAATGAAAAATTTATTTTTGATTTTACTTTTTTTATTTTATTCTGAATTTTTGGTTTGATGATGTTGTAGGTTACTGATAGTGGAGAATGGCTATATGGTGGTGGGGGTTTATAGATCATAACAGATCTTGCTACCTTTTGATCCAGTTGAATTAGTTTGATAATCTTGAGCAAATTGAAGAGGAGAGAGGGAGAGAAGCGAGGTGAATATTCTTTATACCTTTTCATTTTTTAAGTCAAAGTCTGTTGAGTTTTATCGTATTTAATGAATCTGCAATTTTTTTTAATGCTTTTTCATTTTGAATTCTCTTTTGCATATAGGTTCTGCAAATCGAGTCAAAAAAATTGTTTATTTTATTTTATTTAAATTTTATTTTTTAAAGGATTTTTGGCAGTCAAAATGGATATTTAATATAGCTAATTTTTGGAAGGTGAGAAACAATATTCTGGGATTTCTGTCCAGATATGTGATGTCGAGTTAGTTTGCATGATATGGCTTATGGCGTTAAGATGTTTTACTTTATGAAGTGGCTTTGATGCTTCTGTTCAGATGAGCAAGGGATTTATTTTCCCTGGTTCGATTGGACAATTTTTGACTTGAGTGAAGATGAATGTTGTATTTTGATGGTGAAGAAGATCAGAGGCTTACAAGATGGATTCCAAATTCTAACTTAACAATGCCCCATTGGATCTTGGTTTTTCTTGATAGGCTGAGTTGAGCATTTTCTTGTCTATCTTGGATGCTGCTTCTGCCTTGAAGGAGTAGCTTCTGGTTTTGGATTCTTAAGTGTATGACAGATATACTTCTTTGTGCCATTTAAGTTATGATCAAACAGATACTTAATAAGTTCCCGCGGAAGCCATCTAAATCATCTGACTATCGCGAGGGTGGGGGAACCTCTGCGTCTTCTTCAAATGCTTCTGCAAATTCAAGAAACAGTGATTTAGCTGGTAATCGATATGCAAATCCTAGCAATGTGTCCAATTCTGGGATTAATTCTGTAGCCAATGTAGGAGTGAATCATGGGAATAAGTTTCCCCAAGCTGTGAATTCAAAGCTGAATGGGAATCCGTTGGCTTATTATGAAGCATTGCCTAGTTTTAAGGATGTTCCTAATGCTGAGAAGCAGAATCTGTTTATCAGAAAACTGAACCTATGTTGTGTTGTCTTTGACTTCACTGACCCAACAAAGAATCTCAAAGAAAAGGACATCAAACAGCAGACCTTGGTGGAGCTTGTGGATTATGTTTCTTCCGCAAATGGAAAATTTCCTGAAGTTGTCATGCAAGAAATGGTAAAAATGGTGTCCGCAAATTTGTTCAGAACGCTCACTTCTCCACCCCGTGAAAACAAAGTTTTAGAAGCCTTTGATTTGGAAGAGGAAGAGCCCTCAATGGATCCTGCATGGCCTCATTTGCAAGTTGTGTATGAGTTCCTTTTGAGGTTTGTGGCATCGCCTGAGACGGATGCAAAATTGGCTAAGAGGTATATTGATCACTCTTTTGTTCTCAGGTTGTTAGACCTCTTTGATTCAGAGGACCCAAGAGAGAGGGAGTATTTGAAAACAGTTTTGCACCGAATCTATGGAAAATTTATGGTGCATCGTCCATTTATCAGGAAAGCAATCAACAATATCTTCTATCGTTTCATTTTTGAGACTGAGAAGCATAATGGGATTGCAGAGCTGCTAGAAATTTTGGGAAGTATAATTAATGGGTTTGCTTTGCCCTTGAAAGAAGAGCACAAACTCTTTCTTGTTCGAGCATTAATTCCTCTTCATAAACCAAAATGTGTAGCCATGTACCACCAGCAGCTATCTTACTGTATCACACAGTTTGTTGAGAAAGACTTCAAGCTTGCTGACACTGTTATACGGGGTTTGCTAAAATATTGGCCAATTACAAACAGTACTAAAGAGGTCATGTTCTTAGGTGAACTGGAGGAAGTGTTAGAAGCAACACAGCCTGGAGAGTTCCAACGCTGTATGGTACCTTTGTTTCGCCAGATTGGCCGTTGCTTGAGCAGTTCGCATTTTCAGGTAGGTAGTTCTCTACTTTCACAACGTTTTTACTTGAAAATTCTCTCTACTTTTTTCTTCTTAACATTTCATGAAAAAGAATCTTTCTTGGCATCAAATCATATGGTGACCAAGTATTTTAATCTATATTCAATATGCAAGGTGGGTATTAGTAGTTTAAAAAAATAACAGTCACTGAAATCTATTGTCAAAGTGTTAGATGTGAACAATAAAGCAAATCTATTCAAATGGTAAAGCACATCGTCATGTGTTATGTATTGCAGTTATGGTCCATACCAATTTCAACCATATAAGAAAGCATCTTAGATCTATTTATGTCTTTTAAGATTATATTTCAACACTCCCTTAAACAGAAACTGGGCTAACCTTAAGCCTGCAAAAAATGTTTTTGAATAATCTGCTTAAGTTAAATGATATAGATAAGAACTGTGGCTTAAGAGAATTGCTCATAAACTTTAATTGGCGGACTTCAGAAAGTGAAAGTGTCGTTAAGTTCCTATCTCCATAAGCAAGAGGATGAACTTAGTGTGAATATGCAAAGGCTTATGATCAATTTGACATCTAGCAGTGATTGACTGGTGTAACTTAATCAAGGTGGTGACAATCTGTCCATAGCCATAAATGAGTAAAAGCACAAATCAGAGTTAATTACTACCGATAAAAAGTAGAATTGAGACAGTATATGGTAGTTAGGACAGACAGAAAGATGTCCAGCAGATGAACCGTTTATTCTTCTTGAGATTGGGGTCAAAGTTGTTAGCAATTTCTTTCCAAAGATGTTAACTGTTCTCAGCTTAAATATAGTATTGGGATGAATAATGATCAGCTTTTGGGTGATATCAGCCAGTCAGTTAAATTTCATTATTTTGGCCAGCAAATAAAGATTTTGGTGAATATTCTGGGACTGATGCTATCTCCTATATTATTTTATTCTCTCCTGAATGATTTTGGTGAATATTCTGGGTTGAATGATATTTACAAAGGCTGTCTTGTAAATATTAGGTTGTTTAAGTTTGCTGCATACCTGTTGGACAAGTCTGGACGATGATATGTATATATACACACCTCAAAACTTTCAAAGGATTTGTTGACTAGGTTTTTAAATCCTTTTTAGAGGAACTCTGTGCATTTCGAGGTCACCAAGTCTGATTTACGATTGACTTTTAATTGTGGCATGTAGCTGTTAATTTTCTATCCAATTTTTGAGTTGCCCTATTTATTTTTTGTTGGAGAAATTCTTTTTCTTAGTTCTCACACAAGCAATCATTGGACTGATGTGCTTGGTGAATATTCATTTTCTGTTGGACTATTCACAGTATAAATATTTTATGGGTATTAAAAATATTGATGTTGTTGCTGTCGTTGGTGATGTGTGTTAAATCCATTGTAAATCTCTGTGTGGATGAGGTATAAAAGGCATGGTCAATGTTTTTGTAACTATTGGAACTATTTAAGTTAACTCATACTGCAGGATTTTGAATTGAACAACCAGGATAATGTAATTATTTATGAAAATTTTGAAATATGATTGTCTATCACTATCACCCCATGAATTTTCTGTAAAAATAGTGCAGTCCAATACTAGGATGTAATGAAGACCAAGAGATCCCAGAGGATCCAAACACCTTGTGGGTTAGACAATGGTTTAGCTTGGTGTGCTCAACTACTTTATTTGGCTTCCTTGGTTTGGAAAACTATCTTCTGGTCTCTCCTGAATTTGACTTAAATAGCTCGGCAGTACTCTTAGTGTGTCCTCAACTCCCTTTATTTGATCTTTTTAGAGTAGTTTTAGTCTTTAGAGTACTGAACTGGTTTGGTGATATAAGATGTTTGGATGGCTGTGAGTGGTTGCATGGCAGCTTGACTGTTTGGATGTAGAAATGAAGATAATTAGCCACACTGTGTTGCAGGTGTTGAGGTGCTGACAACATTGGCAGAAATGATGTCTTGTGGAATTTCTAGGGTGTGCTGGGCTGTGACTGGTCTTGCTAAAGATTATAGTGCGGCTGAGTAGCAGCAATCTAGTGATTAGTTGTTACTGTAATAGCATCGACCTTTGATATCTGGGCCCTTTTGGTGGTTGGGTTTTACCACCAATTTAGGAGTCACGGGTATTTTCCTTTGTCTGTGATTAATCTTAAGATCAAAAAGCTCAAAAAGTGCAGATGTCTCAACAATAAATTGCTAAATCCATGAGATCACTTACTTGAGATGTCAAATCCCAGAAGTGTACTATCCTCAGTTTAAAACTCACTGAATTGTAGAAAAGGGTAAGAGGCTGCAGCTATTGAAAAAGAATTTTTTTTTTTAAAAAAGTGATTGTGTTATGGACTTAACATTTTTGTTCCGAGTGAGTAGTATTGCTGATGTTTACCGCCCTTTCACTTTCTATGGTCAGTTTTCTCACATATTTGGTCTCTAAAATTTAAATTTTCAGGTGGCTGAGAGAGCATTGTTCTTATGGAACAACGATCACATTGAGAACCTAATCAAACAGAATCGCAAAGTTATACTACCAATAATCTTCCCTGCTTTGGAGAGAAATGCAAGAAAGCACTGGAATCAGGCAGTACAGAGCTTGACGCTAAATGTTCGCAAAATCTTCTCTGATATTGACCCAGAGCTCTTTGAGGAGTGCTTACTCAAGTTCCAAGAAGATGAAGCAAAAGAGGAGGAGATTAAAATGAAACGCGAAGCCACATGGAAACGCTTGGAAGAAATTGCTGCAATGAAAGCTGCAAGTAACGAACCTGTGCTCATCTCTCCCAAAACAGCTGCACGCCCACGATCAGGCTAGGGAGGCTGAGGTTCTAATTGGTGAATGCTGGTGGTCTCAATTTTGCAGTTGGCATGCAAACCATAGATGAAAATGATGATTTCTTGAAGTGGGAGTTCACCTGAGGTTTTACTTGCCTTGCTTTGGGTCACACATGTCTTGGTGCCACTGCGGCGGGGTAAGAACTAACCCCATATTGAAGCAGAATGTATATTGTGGATGGACTGGGTACACAAAACGATTAGGTGCTGCCAAAGTGAATGTGAGTTCGTTACTGATTAGTAAGTAACTCTTTGATTTTCTGAAGGGTGAGTGGGTGACAAGAAAGTTAGAAATCGATATAATTCTGTTTTCTTATTTTTTTGAATTTGGATTACTGTTAGTACACTCAAATGTGCAGTTATTTATTATATGTATCATTAAACTTTGTTGCATCTGATGATAGAACTGTTGCTGGAAATTTTAGTATGGTGATAAAATTAAAACTTCGGATTTTCTTACTGAAGTTCATCGAGAGAGTGTTCCACGGTTGTGCCTCTGATCTGCACTTACATCTTCAAATAAGTAATGTAATTTTTGAAAACTCTTTATTTTAAGAATTATTATAAATTATTATGAATCCTTTTGAGTTGGACCTCGTGCCTGCCGCATGAGTTGGAATACTAATTTTATAAGTATAGGAGTATATCAAGTATCTTGCGTTTATGGAATAATTGTAAACAAGAGGAACTTAAGAGATTTAGATGAAAGAAGCTATGTGGCTAGAGGTGGCAAAACGGGTTATCGGATCGTGTTTGTGTTGTGTCAATTTCGTGTTGTTTTAAATTTAGATTAACTTAAATTCGATTTATTTAATAATCGTATCAAAATATTGAAATTCAAATCTAGACACGAAAAAAATAATTAGGTTACCTAATAACACGCTTAATATCTATATATTAAATAAAATTTACATTGAACATTTATATGCTATCATTCATATATACATACAAATATACATATATATTTTATCGATACCATAAAATATACATATTTACAAAAATATTATACATTTATACTATTGAAGTTTTAATTATATATATGTAAATAATATTATATATCAATATTATAAAATATATATGTCTACTAATATTTTACACATTTATACTATTGAAGCTTTAAATGTATATAAAATTTTGTAAATAAAATAATGTGTTTATATTCATCCTTTCAAAATATAAAAATAAAAGAGAGAATCATCTATAATATTTGAGTTTTGATGATAAAAACTTACAAATTATTTTAAAATAGAAAATATAATCTATCATTGATTGGGTAAATGAGTCAAAAACTTTAATCTTAACTCGACAAAAAAAAAAAATCGTGTTGATTCGGACTTGACCCATTTAATAATCGTGTTAAATTTGATAATTCATATTTATTTATTCGTGTCGTGTTCATGTCAAGTAATTGAGTTGTGTCAAATTTTGTTAGGTTAACATGGGACAGGGGAGAGGAAATAGGCTAAAGCAGTAAGCATTGGTTACATGCTTCATTCTATTGTGTCTGAATTACATAGGTTGCTGGGCTTATTTAAAGTGAAGTTCCCACTTGTCATTTGCATGGAAAACATTCTAAGCATACAAACATACTGACATACAGACATACGAACATTGAAATTAATATTCTGAATGTTTGTAATGCCATTATAAAATATTGCACAATTAATTATAATATTTATAATACCCTCCCTTAGGTATCCATCTTATTATTATATTTAATCTATGCTATGGAAAATTCGATGAGATAAAAATTCAAGCAAAAGAAATCCAATTTGATGAATCATGAAGTAGCGCTGGATGTGCTTTAAAGCTGTCTCATTAAAAGCCTTTGCCAATAAACATCTAGAGGGAAATCTTCATCGAAGGGAAAGATAGCATAATGCACAAGTGTCCAGTTTAGACGTAGAAATTCTTCCTTTTCAAGATTGAACTCCCTCCGATGGGTGCTTCCCCTTATCATTAACTTAATAATCTGTTCAAATGGCGTATGACATTGCCATTGATTATTTTCTCAAATATTGATGTGGGTGGCGTTTTATGGTGTATTTGGTACATTATATTATATCATATTGTATTGCATTATTTTAATATAGTTGTATTGAATTATGTTGTATTGTATTAGTATTATATTATAATAATAATGTACAACACTTGATGCTACATTGTATTATATTAGTTTTTAATTATACTATGTGTTGAAGTTGCGTTGCACAATATTAATCTTTTAGTGATTAATTCAAATTATATATTTAGAAAACAATATCTATTATACTTAGAAAAATAATAAATATAGAATCATTAAATTTTGAAATTTATACATCAATTTTTTTAGTATAAATGTAAAAAAAAAATCATAATTCTTCATGAAACATATGTAAAACTAACAAATTATAAAATTTTCTGCAGCATAGCACTTATTTTTTAAGCATGTCCTAAATATATAACTTATGAAATAAAGATCAAAACAAATAATTTAATCAAATAACCTACAAAAATCATAACATAAATAAATAGCTAAAATATACAAGATTTGTTTATTGTATGGTTTCTTTCAAATAAATTAAATTGGTGGTTGCCAAAAATTGTTTTTTGTTTTTGAGTTTTGGCAATAAAGTCATTTGAAATTTAAATATGCTAGGCGAAAGGTAGTAATAGCGAAAGAAGCAAGAAAAGCTGAATAACAATAAAACCAACAGTAGTAGATGCAGTTTCTATAAATGTGAAATTTATTTGAAGAAAATTATAGGAATATATTATTGGTACCAACATATATAAACTGTATTGAGCTAGTAAAGAAGCCAGATATCAGACAGCATCTCAGAAACTAAACTGGAATCGGAATGAGCTGAAATCAGAATGGGTAGGAATGAGAATATGGAATGAGAATCAGAATAAGTTGTTTATTTGAACAGTAGAAATCGAAATCGGAATAAGCTGGATTGCTATTAATGTATTTATTTTGTCTTGAAATTAGAATCAGAATGAATTAGATTGTAACAAATTACTAAAAAGTATTTAATAAATTATTGTCAAATCATTATTTTATATTTTAATTATAGTGATTATTTATTCAATAATAATAATAATAATAATAATAATAATTATTATTATTAATTATTGTCAATAATATATTGATATATTAATTAATTGTAAAATTAATTAATTATAATAATATGCTAATTAATTATAATAATTATATTATTAATTATTATAATAACATATTAATTATTGTGATTATTTAATCAAAAACTATAATTATTAATATATTATTGTTAATAATATATTTATATATTAATTAATAGTAATAATTATATCAATTAATTGATGATAATATATGAATTAATTATAATAATTATATTAATAATTATATTAATAATTATTATAATAGTAAATTAATTAATTATAATAATTATATTAATAATTATTATAATAGTAAATTAATTAATTATAATAATAATAATAACATATTAATTATTGTGATTATTTATTCAAAAACTATAATTATTAATAGTTATTATTAATAATATATTAATGTATTAATTAGTTATAATAATTATATTAATTAATTAACTATAATAATATTTGTTAATTATAATAATAATATATTAATTATTGTGATTATTTATTAAAAAATTATAATATATTAATTAATTATAATAATAATAATATTTTAATTAATTATAAATGAGGGCATAGTAGGCATTTTTAATTTTAGGGAGGGGCAAAATGAGAATTCTAGGGAATGGGAGATTGATTCCCATGAATGAGAGCTTGATTCCCATGAATGGGAGCTTGATTCCCATCTCCCCCATGGGAATCAATCTCCCATTCCCCATTCCCCATTCCCATATAATGGTGGGCCCCACGATTTCGATTTCGATTTCTGCTCTATTTTTACGAAGTAAACGCCATTAATCATTTCGATTCCCCAATCTGGAAAGTAAAAACACCATTATTGTATACTTCATGAGACTAACTAGCAAACGACGTTGATTGAGAAGATAAACAAGCCAAGCAAGTCAAATAAAAGATTGGAAGAGGCCATCACATGCTCGTCACAATCATAACGCTTCAAGATCATCCAAGTAACACACACTAGAAACATAGAGGCTATCACAACATAAAGTCCTATTTCAATTACAGATGTAATAGGGCTTAGGATGACAATTTGCAATGTGATACACATAATTAATTCCCCATCACCCTCTGTCCTATATATTTGAAATCATTATTAAAATGTTAACAATATAAGATAGATTAACTAATGTGGATAACACTGGCAATAAGAAGAGCATTAAACATTGTTTGGGAAGTAATGGGTGAGCTAATTGGAGCAAGAACACATACATTTGGATTGGCTATGCTGATAAGTCCAAATATAGAGTTCTTCACTTTGGTCTTCTTATGAATGATGTCGGTGTCCTTGGAAGCAAGGGATATTGGGAAGAAACCTAACAATAATGTCATTGAGAATTAATGAATGTTACAACGTTACATACACAAATAGGCAATGAATAGAAAATAGAACAGACAAAAGCAATCTTGCTTCAATAGAACAGTTGTCAAAGGGGACATTTTAATTGCTAACTATACAATGCCATTGAAAAATAACCGAACCACTAAAATACCAATTAATATTGCATTAATTAGACAAAAATTAAAGCAAAATAATGAAACTCTAATTTAGAAATCAATTCAATCGTTACTAACATTTATTCTAAAGAAAACATTCACAAATCAAATCCTAACTCAAAACTTGAACCCAAATTCAAAAATCAAGCCTACAGCTTGATGATTTAGGTGTGAAGGCAGGCATGGCAGTAAATTTGCATGATGCTATGGTGGTGGAGTTGACTATCACGAGGTGAAGGAATCTGTGGTGGTGGTGGTGGAGAAAAGTAGTATTGCATGGTAGGGTTGTGGTGGAGCAGGGTGCTGTACAACGACAGAAGATTGCATGGTGGTGGAGTGTCATGTTCATGAGAGAGAAGAGAAAAATCGAGAGAAAAGTTCTTAATTTTGAGATCTAATGCAAAATCCGCATAAACCTTAAAGGGGTCAGGTTTAGTTTATGCTGGTGTTGTTGCAATGTAAATTTTAGTTAGTGTAATGAGTTGTAATTGTCAAACATTGTATTGTATTACTTTTATACTATGTCTGATGTAACTGCCAAACCTTGTATTGTAATACTTTAATACAATGTGGAGCTTCAATACCATCTAATGAGGAGTATCAAACATGCCTTTAGTAAATATATCCACAAAATTATCTATGGAGCATATTTGCATGATATCAATTTTCTAATCTTATTGGAGCTCATGAGTGCAAAAGAACTTTGGTGAGATATACTTTGTTCGTCTCCTTTAATACATCCACACTCCTTCGAGTTAAGCAATGCAAGAAGTATTGTCTTTATATACAACTGTTGGGACGTCTAAACTTGTTAATGGTGCTCTAAATGTGAAGAATGACAAACTACAGCCATATTCGTTCTTGACTTGTTTCATGTAATAGGAGAATTTTGAAGAGATTTAAAGATGTAGCTAAAAGAGTTTCTTTTTGTATTTCTAAAAAATTACTATATCATTATAAGTAAAAATATATCCCATTCGTGAATGAGCTTTATAAAGATTATATAAATAAATTGCATTGCCATAACCAAGAAGACCTACATTTTTTGTTAGTTCATTATAACGAAATAAACCGAAATCAATAGTTCCATGAAGAAAACAAAAAATATGCTTAATGTAATCCAATGTCGTCTAGTTGGTTCAGAGCTAAATTTAACTAATAGGTTTACTGAAAATGTATATCCAATATGGCACCTCAGGACTGAGCACCTATTCATCATCTTCTTTAGAATGAAAAAGATCCTTTTTAGAATCAGGGGATTGGACTACCATTAGAGTACTCAATGAGTAAAATCCATATTAAACCATTTCAATGTCTTTTCAGTATAATTTGATTGATGGATAAAGATACCATTAGATTTGTGCTTGATTTGCCATTCGAGACAGTGTCTAGTTTCCTTTAAATCTTTCATTTCAAATTGCTTTTCAAATAATTAATAAGTCTTTTGGATATCTTCAAGAGTTCCAATCAGATTCATATCATCAACATAGATTGCTACAATAGTAAATTCAGATTTTGTCTTCTTTATAAATACATAAGAACAAATAAGATCATTCACGCATCTTACCTTGATCAAGTATTCATTGAGGCAATTATACCCCTTGTGTCCAAAATGTTTTAATAAGCATAAAGATTTATGTAGCTTTATAGAATACAGGTTACAATGTGGTAACTAAGATGACTTAGGAATTTTGATTCCTTAAGGGATTTTAACATCTAATGATCCACACAAATAAGCTGTCAACGCCCAATAAAACACATATCAAGCATCTTAGATATAGCCAAACTAATAAAGAATTGAAACATAACTACACACATTATTGGTGAATATGTTTTCCTGTAATCAATATCAAGTCTCTATAAGAAACCTTATGCAATGCTTCATGCTTTATATCTAATGATCTTGTTCTTTTCATTACGTTTTCAAACAAATACCCATTTATATCGAATGGGTTTAACACTGACAAATGTATGGACTATATGTATAAAAACATCATGTCCATCTAAAGAAGTCAATTCCAAATGGACTGCTTATTTCTATTTGAGCCAATCTTGTCTTATTTTATATTCATCAACAGATTATGATTCAATGTCATCATTTATTAAACCAATAGCTACTGTAAATGCAAAGACACTTTTGCTGATTATTTCTTTATGATTCCACACTCTTTTAAGTATGAGTAAAATTTTAGACTTTTATTCATTATAAGCCACATTAAAGGCTTGGCCAATATATGGGGTGTTTGCCTTTTCACGAGACAATGTCACTGCAAGGGCACATGTCTTATTAAGTACTTTTTACTTTAAAGGAGCACTTTTATTTATAGTTTAATAATTAACAATAGGATCCTAAATTTTCAGTTTTCTTTTCTGCAAAATATTATCTTTCAAACTAAATGATCTACCACGTTTTAAGCATGCCATACATAATTCATAAACTATTTTTTTTTATTAGAATATTCATTATAGTTACTCGGCCAGTATTTGTAGGCATTTGGTAAGTGATTTTTAATTTGTTGTAAATGAATTTTCATCTGCACTTTATTTTCTCTCCGAGTAGTCCAAAAAACTAAATGAGATAATTTTGTTACTTGCCATAAAAGCTCACGTCTACCATCATGGGTTGGCTTTTTCTCTCCTAACACATGAAATTTTATCTCATCAAATGACAATCCACAAAACATGTAGTAAATAAGTCACTTACAACAAGCTCAACATATTTGACAATAAATGGTAAGTCAAACCTACATAAATCCCCAAATGCCATTAGGGTTCCATTAAATCCATGGGGGACATGCAACAAGCACTTATACAGGATGACCAATAGTGCACAAATGGGGAATATTAAGTTGGTGCGCTAGTACCAATTATAATGGGAATACTAGGGATAAGTAGTAGGCCTCAAGCAAATCTATGTTCTAGCATGCAAAGTAGTATTTTCCTATGTAAAATTAGGTAAATAAACATATAATAATAAAGTTCTTGCAATCACCTAAAGATGTTACATGAAGGATTCTACCAATCCGTTTTGAGTATGAACACGTGGTGTTGGATGCTTTACAACAATCCCAACTGACATACAATAGTCATTTAAAGTCTTAAGGCGAGCTCACCAACATTAAATGGTTTTATAGTCTTGATTAGATAATTTGAAAATTGTGCAGATAGCTTAATAACTTGTGCAAGCAACCTAGCAAATGCAATATTACGTGTAGAAAACAAACAAACATCTGACTATAGTATAGATGCCTTAATCAAGACCATAACATAACAAAATGGACCACTAGATGCATAAATAGGTCTGCATATATCTCTTTAAACTTTTTGTAAGAATGATGAAGAATAACCCATTTTTGAAAGAGATGGTTTCATTACTAACTTACCTTAGAATAACCAATGCAATTATTCTCATCGAATAAAAGAACTTTTACATTCTTCTAGGGGTGTCCATAAGTATTTTCAAATCGATCTATAGCATTAAGATAATCTCTAAGTGAATGATCGATGACAAGTAATTTTGGTTAGAAATATCATGGGCTTTAAATTTAAGCTTTGCTAGGTTAAGTATTTTCAAGTTCTTCAAAATCTGTTGACATCTTGAAAGACCTCTAAATTCTGAAGTTAAAACTTCAATCTTCAATTATTTCTTCAAATTCTTAAAGTCTTCTGTCTTTAGTGTATAACACTAGTAGAAAAATAAACAGAAACTAAATCTTACTTTCTGATGTGGAAGGTCTAAATTAATGGCAACCATAGAACATACTTGTAAGGATAGTTTTATTAAATAAAAATAAAAAATATAAAGGTAATAGGATAGGATTCCTCTTGTACCAAAGCGATCTTGTGCACATAACATGTTGGATGTATGTGAAAGTCTCTTAAGTTTATAGAATAATTATAAATAATAAGAACTTTAAAGATTTATACGAAAGAAGCCAAGTGAAGATGGAGAGTAAATAAGCTAAAGTAGTAAGCATTTGTTTTGCTTCATTTGATTGTGCCTCAATTATAAAGTTTGGTAGCTTTTTTTTTTTTAGTAAAGTTCCTATGGGCCAATTGCATGCAATACATTTTAAGTAAAAAAATA
Source organism: Luvunga scandens (assembly GCA_030449905.1). Classification (NCBI taxonomy): domain Eukaryota; kingdom Viridiplantae; phylum Streptophyta; class Magnoliopsida; order Sapindales; family Rutaceae; genus Luvunga; species Luvunga scandens. The sequence goes on along the minus strand of JASUUG010001122.1, from coordinate 87,619 downwards.
TTCTAACATACAAAAGTTAATATTGTGATTGTTTATAATGCATTATAAGATAATACACAATTAAAATTACCACAATAAATATTAAAAAGTGAAGTGGGGTTAGACAATACTTATGACATTTAAGAATTTTACTCCATTTTAACATTATTATTTGGGGGTCAAAGTCATTTTTGTAAAATAAATAGTAGATAAAATCCAACTTTAAATAATTTACTAAAATAATCAAGCTAATAATTGATGTGGCAAAAGATTTTTAAAAAAGAAGCATTGAGTGACCCAATAAACAAACTTTAAAGTAAAGTTCCATAGTAGAATGAAGAAGAAACAATTGTTTGTATAGAAAGCTTATTATCATAGGATGCGTATTTTGTGCAACATAATCGTGCGACACTTATACAACTTTCATTTAGAAGTTATGAAGTGAGTTTTGAGCTTTTCGCTAGTTAAGCTTAGAATGTTTACAAAAGCTAGAGAGAAAAGAATGACTAAAAAAGAAATTGAGCCAAAGAAAGCTTGTATTATTAAAAAAAGTGTATACAAGAGTGTTACTGCACAATGCTTGGAAGCTTGCTTGGAATTTCTTGAATAAAATGCTAAAGGCCAAGCCTATTTATAGTATACTTTGCCATATTCTACCTAATTCTAAAATCTTCTAATTCACATAATTCTTATTGCTTAGAGTATTTCCAATTTTAGTAAGACCTAGAGTGTTTTATGTATAAGTTACTAGAGAGCTCCCATTTTACCACTCTTAAGTGTTTTACTAGAAATGTAGAGGTTAAGGAGATACAACCTTCTAAAGAAAAGCCAAGCTTGCACATTTTAGCGTTATCTCATTAGCCTCTTAGCTAAAAATTTGGGTAGTTTGTAACACTTTTTCCCACTTAAGCTCATGATGTCATCATCACATTCTTGTCGTTAAACCTCTGAATTTGTTCTGTGAATTACCAAAGATCGTCTATGCGTTCCTTGTTTTCTTTCTTATTGAATAGATTTTTCTACTTCACTAAGTACTCATTATATAGTGATATGCACCGTACCACACAATCAATAATAATGCACTCTATTTTTTTGAAGAATATAGTGACAATAGCTATTAGTGTATACCTTAATTCTTTAAGACTTGGTCTCTAGTATGTCTATGGTTTAGCTTGAGAAGGCTTGCATGAAAAACTAAAATCTCGAGTCTCAGTGAAAGATAGAGCTAATAAGAGACATTGCCTATTAGTCGAATAGTTGAAGAAGGCCCTCTTAAACCATTGGGGAGGAAGCTCCATCAAGACTAAGTCTTATTCTTTACATTTGATATGATGTCTCTTTTGTATCTATCCACTGCTTCATTTTTTCTTTGTGACTTTGTCAAGATATTTTTTGGTATTATTCAATTCTTTATGCCATTTTTTTTGAGTAAAAGACTTTTTTTAGTACAGTAAGATGAAATGCCCCATTCTTTTGTGTAAAAGATTTGTTAAATTATTAAACTTGGAATCAGAAATAAACTTTTGTTCCTTAATAGAGCTCATTGTTAACCTAGAATTAGAAAAGCTAAATGGAAAAGAAGACTTATTGGAAACAACTTTTGAATTAGCTAGAATGGTTTGTCTTGGAAGCACTAGTGGCTAATATGAGCCTTTCTTAGCCTTTTGCTACAACAGCTTCTCCTAGAGCTTTGTCTTTAACACTATAAATATTATTGTAGAAATCAAGCGTTAGTTTATTATGAGAAAGCAATTTTGAAATGTTGATTAAGTTTTTAGTGATTTTAGGCATACATAAAATATCTTTAAGAAACAATGGTTTATGGTTTGGAATATGAATAAGTGCATTGCTAATGTAAGATATTGCCAGAGTTTTACCATTATTTATAACCAAATTCTCACTTCTTTTAAATTCTAACTTAATCTGTAGATTATTTAAGCTGTTTATGACATTGTGTGTCATATTGCTATCTAAATAATATGTATTGTTTATTTCTGCAACATGAAGTGTCATATAGGTAGAGGTTTGACTTGCTTGTGTTGCTTCCTCATCAAAGCCAAAAAAAAAAAAATAAAAAAAACGCTTATATTTTGAATGTCTATATTTACCACGTCTGACAAATTGGGCTTCCTCTATCGCCAAAGTTGTTTCTTATTACTGCAAGGCTATCAGTTAAGTTTTTTTATTTTGCTAATATAATCACTTATGGTCATGGCATTCGTCATTGTGGTTTGGAGTTACATCTTTAGTTGCAAAATTCTAGCCTTTGATTGAGATTAAACAAGGTTTTTAGAGCATTCCAAACTCAAAAGAGGTTTTATATTGAACTACTATGCTTAAAATTGACTCAAACATTATGGATAGGAGCTAGCTAAGGTCTTGTCTCAGCTATTAGATAAACTCTGGACTTTCGATGATTATGACTATTTGATCTTCTCTTACTTGGACATTTAATGGGTACAAGTTTTGCTTCATTAGTCAAGCTCTCAAGATTATTACCACGAATGGAAGGTATCACTTCAGACTTCCATATTATAAAATTTTGCCCACCCAATTTAATAAGAGTTGAAAAGGTGAAAGTTTGTGGTGTTTGGTTTGCAGCAGTCATGTTGACTACATTTGTAGAACTAGAGCTCACCATGCTCTGATGCTAACTGAAATACAAAGATAGGATTGAAGAAAGGAAAAGCTTTTATTGTGTTTCATTAGCTTCATAAGTGTTACATTTATAGCGCTTATGAGAAATAATAAGCTAAGAATGAGATCAAGTTAAAAGACTATCTTGATCTTAATAACTGCAAAAGTTAAAGGACTCGAATAAGTGACAAGGCAAGTGATAAAGTTGACCATTTTAGACTTCTAGATTACTAAAATATGCCAAGTAAGCTGTTAGGTCATCTAATATTTGTTAATTTGTATTACTCAAGTTAGGTAACTCTGTTACAGTATTTTAATCAAAAATAAAAAAAAGATGTGTAAAAACAACTTAAGCTTTTGTTTATTTTAATCAGTAGTGCAGTTTATTGACATGACTCAAAAATATTATTACTCCCAAACCATAGGAAAATTTAAAATCTAGTAGTTAATGTTTTAAACAAAAAAAGTTAAATGCAGAAAAAGAAATTAATAGTAATTAATCTAGAAATATGGTAAGGTTACGGGATCCACTCTTAGTTTTTAAATTATAATTATAACAACTCTCTCATTTATGATTTTACATTTATTTTCTCAATTAATTATAATTCCCAATTTCAGCTCCAATTCCCTTTTTATTCTTGAAATATTTACAATATAAAAATTAACATATTGTAAATTAATTTAAGATAAAAATTTATTAGGAGAGTATTCATACAATTTATAAGTTATAAGTGCCTTAATTAACACTTTAAGTGAAAAATTTATAATTTTATCGTTATTAAATGTACACTTTTTAGTGTCAATCACACCCCTCAACTAACTTATTGCTAGGCCCTAGCAATTTACTTCTTTCATTAGATTAATGACAACAATAAAATAAAAGTATAATCATTATCTTCACCCTAAAAAGAATCATACCTACACAAATTAATTAAGTAAAATCATGTAAAATGATAAATTATTAGAGCTACATTAATCAAGTGACTTTTAAGAATGATATGTCAAACCCTAAAACTTCATGGTTAAGAACGAGTCTCTCAAAAAAATAAATCTTAGAAAAACAATCACTCTAAGAAGTGATAGATTGAGACAATAATAATACAATATCACACGCTCTCACCAAGATGAAAGAATAATATCCACAACTTAAAAATAAAATGATCTCAAGTCAAGGGAATTACTAACCAAACTAATTTGTTTATTTTTATGCATCACCCCATCTTTTAGTTCATATTACTAGCTTCTACTTAGGACTATAGTCCTTTAAAATTAATAAGGACTTTTATTGAAACGTGACGTGGGTTAGGGACATGACTAACAAAGAAGAGATAATAGAAAAAATAAAATATATATTTAAAAAATAGAGGACTTTGAAGATTGCAAGGTGCTTTTCATTTAGATTTTTTTATTTTTTCTTTCTTTTTTATATTATTTATTATTTTATTATTAATATTTTATAGCAACTTTGTTACGATTGCATAATCATCTCTATTTTCAAACATAATTGGGTGGTGGAAAACGTAAAAATACGGTGATACCCTATATTGGAGTGCTATATAAGTTCAAAGGGATTAACTATGGATACTTTATAATAGCGATAGTTGGAAAGACTTAAACGGACCAAAGATGGCCTTTGTGTTATTTTTTAGGGCTCTAAATAATCTTTTATATCTACTAGTTTAATGGACTTTCAAACGTAGCTATACAAAATTTTTTTCTTTTTTCTTTTTACTTTTTTTGAAGAAAGATATATAGATCGTATATAATAAATTGTAAAGCTGTATAGGCAAACATGCTTACTCTCCAAGGATAATAGACTAGAAAACTCACTTGGACTTACCATGATATGTTTATTCATTCAAATGGCTTAAACAATTTTACTTATCAAATTTCTCTATTTACATTTCAACATGCAAAGTGAAATACATAGTGTAACATAAGTAAAGGCCAAAGATAATACAAATACCAAAATTTAAAAGTTATCATGTTATCCAATGTTAAAAGATCACAATTTTTTTTTCTTTTTTTAAGTTTAAAGAAAACATAATAAAAAACAAAACTCCTCAATATTTTTTTTAAATTAAAGAAAACTTAATAAAAGAAGAAGTTGGAATTGATTGCAGAAACTTAAAGAAGATGATTAAGAGAAAAAAAAATTAGAAAGTAATTTTTTTTTAAGAAATAAAACTTTAAAACTAAGGAGATGCGTTTCTAGATTCACTACATTCTATAATTAGCCATTTTTGACTCAAATTTTTATCCAAATTTAGTTTTTACAATAAAAATTAATAAAAACATCACCAAGATTAAGACATTCCACAATTGTCAACTATTTTCTCCCTCCATCCTAAAAGAGACATTGTCCTTAATCTCTTAAAAGAAATGAGTAGAACTTAGAAGATATCACTTGGCCATTGGGAGAAAATATTTATAAGTGGAGAGTTAAATTTAATTTACATCATTTAAAGGAGACATTATCATCATTAGTTGACCAATCCAATGCCAAGGTTATCGGATTTGGCTTTGGTTTGTAAGCTTGCAAAAGATCATGTAACTCATTAGCAGTAGGAGCATGTTAAGTGATTCTCGCGCTATGGGTGTCAATGTGTAAGTGTACACAACAAGTAATATAATGAGAAGTATTCGAGATTCTTTCCACAGGGATTGAAGTTATCAGATTTGCTACAACAATCCTAACAGTGCATTGTTACTTTAATTGAAAATAAAACAAATAATAAAACTAATAAACTACGTAAACTAAAAATGCAATAAATAAGAATACAGTAAAGAAAATTCTCACGTCACACTCAAGGATGAAATCAATGGGAATGGTGTAGTTGAGTGATTGGTTTTGATAACTTCTTCAAATTTTAAGTTCAGTTGCTATAGCATCTGCTACAGCACTGGGCAGAATCCTTAAGTATCCTTAACTGTCATTTGTTGGATATCTTATATTTTAATGAAACTTAATAACGACTAATTGCTATGCTGACATAAGATATAACATTACAAGCTTAGGTTCTAATTATCCTACAAGGTGAATCCCTATATCTAGTTCGTCACTAATTTTAGATTAAGCATGGTTTTTTTGGAATTAAGTTAAACTCAACTCAGGAAACCCAATCTAAAATCAATTATTGCTATGATATGTTCCACTAAGACATGGCTTTTTGAGGTTCTCTTTTAACTAGTATCACTAAATGGGTGATCAGCCAAAATAGTGTATTAAAATAAGTATTATCAAAACAAAATGTTATATCAAACATGCAACAATGTATAAAATCAATAAATTAACCATCAAGGTTGCTTGTCACTTAACTATAAATAAATTTAGTTAATCATGCATGAAAGAAAGTAAATAAAAAGAGTTCAGCCATCAAGTACATCCCGATAACTAAAAGGTAAACAAGAAAACAAGAATAGAAAAGAACAAGAGGGACTGATTTCCCAAATAATCTCTGCACTTTCTCCTCTAATGCAGCACTAAATCTTGGTTTGGAATTATGTTTTTCTCTTGTTTCTTTTTGGTTTTTCTTTTTGGGTTGACGGCTCTCCCCTTAATCTGTGCGCGTGCTACTTTTATAGGTTAAAATTAGGGCAACAAGAAGTCTAGGGCAAGTATCTTCCAGATTTGGAAACTCCAGATTGTAATCTTCTAAGTATCTCGTGCGAAATTTTCTCGGTCAATGTTCCATAATTGCTACAGCAACAGTTGCTATATCAATGGCTACAACATCTGCACCATTCCAGACTTGTTTTAATTCTTCTGTTGCTATGTTCGTTCTTTATTTTTGCAAACCTATCACAATAGCATTCTTTCTTTGAAAATTGAGCTTTCAGTTACCTATAATTAAACATATGATCTAAGCACACAAATTGTTTTAAAAATAACATAATTTATTAAGAATAAACTAGAATAGATACCCATGCAAAATAAATCTAAAATGCAATAAAAACATGTCATTTACCCTCTAAGTAATCTTATTTTAGGTCTAAAAGTGGCATGATAACTTTCATTTTATAGAGTTATCAACCTCTAAGCTTACACCATTACTTGTCCTCAATAATGACAATAACTATAACACTTAAATAAAAAAATCATGCAACACATATCTTAGCTTTATCATTAAATTTGTAAGAAATTTTCAACCCTTAGATCACACTTTTAGTAATGTAAAATTGCTATAGCAGTTCAACTTTAAACTTAGGCCTCTTTTTATCCAAAGTGAGTGTGTGCATTTTTACCAGGGCCGAAGGTACTGCAGCAGTGCACAAACATTACATATAACTCAGAGGTTAAACATAAGTACATTAATATACGGGGGTAGCGATCACGAACAAATTCCAATTGTGCTATAGCAAAATATTATTTTTTTTACTTGAAATTCTCTTCAATGTATCATTGATTTTTCATGTGAATGTCTATTACTTATGGTGATGACACTCAATTACTCAACCAACGCACAAATTAGAGTTGTTGTAGCACTGCTCACAACATAGTCTATCTATAGAGAAACCTTTAACTCAAGGCTGAACATGAGACTCATGAACAGATGTGCCTACTCAATATCCTAGACAGAGGACCTTTTCTCTCTAAAAATATTTTTATTTATTTATTATTTATATTTATATTTATTTTTTTTATGTTGAAGCTACAGCAATGCTTATAGTTCTTGTTGCCTTTGGACTCAAGTTTGCGTATGGGATGCATACCCAACCTTGGTTATCAGCAATTTAAGCTGTTGGAGTAGAATTTATTTCATAACAAGCATAGTTCATTAAAAATTTTTGCAAAAATTTTCCCCAAACTTGAAATATTTTCTACACCTTTTTTATCATTGCTCTGCTACAACATCTCCTTAAACTTGATCGAAGCCTAAGTGTTGAGATTAAATTTCAGCCTTCATCTTTAAACTACTTTTACTTGGCAATCACAAACCTTCACACTCTATTTATCTTCATTAGGTTTTCCAATCCATATATAAATACTAGATAACAAAGCTTCACATTACACACAACACAACATAAAACATTATAATAGAACACACCCCCCCAAACTTGAAAGGTGTTGTGCCTTCATATGTACACCAAATAATGTAATATTGAACAAGCTATGTTAACCAAAAGCATACAAAATAAACATAATAAAATAAATTAAGAAAAAAGAAGAAAAGTCTTTAAGAATTAGAAAAATAAAACTGTCTGGCAAGGAGATGCTCCCATATTGTTGGTTTTGTGCTGCAACATGATCTGAAAGGGTTTTACTTAGTCATATATGCATTATTGAGATGTTTCCTGGGTGACCCTTGTGTAATGACAGCTGTTTGCTTCTTCTTCTGACTTGAGGTTGGACTAATTGGTTGTGTTCCAACAAGCTCACCAGCTTTGGGCTGAGTTGGTCTTGTTTGCTTATTCTCTGGCTTTTCTGGTGCTATATCACCTCCAGAGATTTTTCCCCCTTTGCATTTACTGGATCCCTTGGGAGCTATTGGAGGAGATTTGGTTCGAGTTTATTTTGGAGCAATTGGCTCAAGTTTTGTTGCGGCAGGGTCCTTAGTAGTAATTTCAGCAATTATGTCCAATAGACTCTGCTTTTTTATAACTGTTTAGGTAGCCCTGGTAACAGTTGCTTCAATATTGGCATCAATATCATCTTAATCCCCCTCTATGTCTTTATCACTCAGAACTTTTTCTTAGTATTTACTGGAGGGTATTAGTGGCTCATCATCTTGTTTATCCTCCGTTTCATCTTCATCACCCCAATGATGTGCTTCCTTTTTCGTTTAGGCTGCACCACTAGAGGTGCATTATCCTGCTCCTTTGTTGAATTATTGTTTGCACTCTATTCCTTTTCCTTCTATTTTTTTAGTTTTTCTTTTTTCTCCTCTCTTTGCCCCTCAGCTAGTGGTAGTACATCCTCAGATTCTGATTTTTCTTCACTAGCTGCTGCTGCTTAAATTGTTGAAGATTCCTCTTCTGCTGTTTTAAAATTAAACTGCTGCAACAGGATGTCAGCAAAGTCTCTGTTCTTGCTTTTCATGTAGACAATAAATTTATGCAGATGATCTTCAAGGTGCATTAGGTAATTCTAAAATCGATTATTCTCTCTTCTCTGGGCCTCTACACATTGAATGATATTGTCACTCAGCTCTTGTAGCCTCCTTTCAATCCCAATGAGCTTTCTGGCTCTTATTACAACAACATGTTCTGTTGTTGCTACATTTGCAGTTTCACCAGCAATTCTTTCTACAGTCTGAGCATTAAGAGCTCATTCACTCTTAATCATTCATCCTTAGCAGATATGCGCATTCCAAACACGATACAAATGCTTGTGTTATTTCATAGCACATTCTCTAATCCCCTTCTTAATAATTGTCCCAACATTAATTGGTAGACCTTTAATGATGACGTATAAAAGAATCAATCTTTCATGAAACACCATGGTGGTGTGTGTGGTGGGCATCAGTTTAGATTTTAAAAATTTCACCTACACTTTAGCAATCGGTTTCAAATCAATCTTACTTACTACTCTAGCTTCCTCATTTTCGCATGAACTACCTTCCACTGTAAGGGTTTTACGCGCATCATTCCATTTTTCATTGGTCATATTCCTAAGCATTTTTGAGTTCTCATAGTCGACATCAGATGGTAAATTATAAAAAGCATTACTTACCTTCGTTTCTAAAAGGACTTGAGTGTTCCTTACACAGACTGTGCATTGGTCTTGCCGCAACATATTTTTGTATAGAATTTTGTAATTAGTGGTAGCACAAGGTCCCTTGGGTGGGTACAAAAGTCTAGCCAGCCCCTATTTGCTACAGTAACATAAATAGTGTTGGATGTTCCAGATGATTGTGGTGGGAACTGAAAACCTTTTTCCTCCAAAATCTTCCTCGGCTTGATAAATTCTTTAAATTTATCTTCGGTCTTGTGACTATGAAAACGTGAGTGGTCTTTTACTCGAGCTGCAGTCTTCTTGTATTTTTTCATGATTAGAACAACAGAAACTATGTTGTAGGGTAGCAAGAGAACAAGTCGTCAACAAGGGTAGTGGTCTTTTTAGAGCTGTTGATGAGGAAAACAAGGAATTTGAATGAGAAGAAAAGAGGTACAGTAAAACCATAATATATACTGATAGTAAAGAATAGGAAAATAAAAAAAATAATTAATTGATGAGATAAAATTGGAAATAAGGATATTTTCAATTTAAAACAAAACTAATTTAAAAAGGAAAGAAGATCAGGTAAAAAATTTATGGATTATGTAATTTCTTGTTATCTTTATCTTGAATTGCTAAGCTAGTTATCAAATTTACTTCCAACGGTTAAAATTCTTTGTATTTAGTATTTTCTGACTGTATGAATTCCTACTGTAGCAAGTAAGTTGGTGCTGCAGTAATCTACAATAAAGTCCCTCGTTTAATGAGAAATGTTGTCTAATTTGTCATATAGAACATAATACTGCAGCAACATGTGTTAGTATCTTAACAAAAAAATATTTTTTTTATCATATTCTTTGCAATTTAAAGAAATAAAAGAAAGTTACGAAAATAAATCAAATGTACAAATTAAACACGAAGACTAAAAGCACGAAGAACTAAAACAAAAGTTTTAAAACAACTTCCCTCATTGGGCTGCCTCCTAATTAGCACTTGATTTTAAGTCTTTCACCCTTACCCTCCTTAATTGCTCATATTGGATCCCTCAAGAATAGATCCTCCCTTAGGTGAGTCATATTAGTTCCCACATAATGCTTCACTTTGTGCCTATTGACCTTGAATACTTGACCTGTTCTTTCATCTAAAAGCTCAATTGCCCTATGGGGGTACACTTTGACAAGCTTGAAAGGTCCTGAGCATCTAAATTTTATTTTCCTTGAAAAAAACTTTAATCTTGAGTTATAAAGCAAAAATTGTTGGCTTGACATTAAGTTTCTGTGCTAAATGTATTTTTCTTGCCATTGTTTTGTTTGCTACTTGTAAATCATTGCATTTTTATAAGAAAACAACCTTAACTCTTCTAGTTCACATAGTTGAAGCTTTTTATACTCTGCTGTAGCATGCATGTCTATGTTAAGCTGTTTTACTGCCCAATATGCTTTATGCTCTAACTTCAACGGCAAATGACAAGCTTTTCCATAGACAATCTTGTATAGAGACATGCTAAGTGCTGTCTTGTAGGTTGTACGGTAGGCCTATAAAGCATCATATAATCTAAGAGACCAATCCTTTGTAGTATGGTTTACCACTTTTTTGAAAATCCTTTCTCTATTGAATACTTCTGCTTGACCATTAGACTGAGGATGGTATGTTGTAGTAATCTTATGTTTAATTCCATATTTAGCCAATGTTGCAGCAAATATCCTATTGTAAAAATGAGTGCCTTCATCATTAATTATGGCTCTCGGAGTCCTAAACCTTGAAAAAATACTTCTTTGAAGAAATTTCACTACTGCTTTGGCATCGTTTGTTGTTAAGGTTATAGCCTTCACTCGTTTAGATAAATAGTCTATAATAACCAAAATATATAAGTTCCCAATAGATAGTGAGAATATACCCATAAAGTCTATCCCCCAAACATCAAAATGCTAAAATTTTAAAATATTGGTTAACGACATTTCATGCTTTTGAGAGATGTTTCCTATTTTTTGACGCTTGTCACAATATTTAACAAACTCATAAGCATCTTTAAAGATAGAGAGCCAATAATAACATACTTGTAACCCTTTAGCTATTATTTTGTGGCCTAAAAAATGTCCTCCATATGTTGCAGCATAACATACTTGTAATATGTTTGAGATTTCTTCATCAAGCACACATCTTCGAATGATCTGGTCTGAACAAATCTTGTATAAGTAAGGATCATCCCACTGATAGCTTTTGACATCATGAAGAAATCTCTTCTTCTGTTGGTAATTTAGATCAGGTGGTAACAGTCTACTCACTAAATAATTAGCTAAGTCTCCATACCATGGGAATCCTGACTGCTGCAACCTCTGTCCATGTAGGAGCATTAATACCTGGTCATCAGGAAATGTTTCTTTGATGTCCTATTTTGTCTGACTGCCTGCATATTGTTGAGTGCTAGAAAGTGTGTATTTATAATGGAGAAAATCATCATTTTACACTCCAAGTCTCACTAACATTCCTACTTTTATGTCTTTAAGTCCCTTGTGATTTAATTATGTATGTTTTATTTTAATTAAGTATTTTATGTATTTTAGGGGACATCATGGTCGTTTCACAATGAACGAGACATCAGATAGAAAAACAAACAGTAATTTTGAACTTAGGATAGTCGAAAACCTTAGGAGGAGCATAAAAAGATAAATGGTACTGTTCATGTATACGGTACTGTTCACACATACGGTATGGTTCATATATACGGTACTTTACACGACACTGTTCACCTATACTATACGCTGACATGGCATTGTACGATGACGTGACACTATACGATTGGACGAATGATGTGGCATTGACCACTTATGTGGCATTGACTGATGACGTGTCACGATCTTATTGAACCAAAATGTTGATCGGCTAAGTGGTAGAATGTTAGTGGACCGAAAAAACGTGTGTATGGTACATGCACATACACGGAATGACATGTCTGATAATGTGTTCCATCCAATAAGAGCTTGCCACGTGGCACAATCCTAAACGTCCAAATTATTTTAATCCGATGGCCATGATTTATTCAGTGTATCTATAAAAAAGGGGCTCCCCCCCTCTAATTTGACACCCCTGAATCCATTTTTTAGCTCCATTTTCTGTAATTCCATCTCCATATTATATTTTCTACGTATTTTAATAAAATTTTCATTTTACCTTTAGTTCAATTATGAGTAGCTAATTTCCTTTCAAACTTGGGTTGAAGGTGAAGTCTTAACATGCTCTATGGGCTTAATTTAATAAATTTACTTTTTCTTCCCTTTTAATTTGTGTGGATGTTTTGACTTTTCGTTGACAGATAGTAATAATATTTTCTAGATATCGACTTGTATAATCGTCTCCCTAGGCAAGGTTATTACTATTTGGCACGGGAAGCTCTTAGCACCATATCTATCAGAGTGTGGTTCATGAGGAGTGAAAAATTTCCCTTCATGATTTAATTGGTACTAATATTGAATGTTAAGCCAATAGTGCATGTTGAGTACAGATTCGGAGATCCAAGCACTTCATTTTAATAGTTTATTCTCACAGCTTTAATTTAAATTGATAGATAGCTTACGTCATTTTTTTTATTATAAATCCAACTATAAACTCAGAAAATTAATTCTACATACAATTAAAATCACCTCCTCGTGGGATCGACACTCGTCACCGTTGATCTATTCTACAATAGATTCGTGTGCTTGTGAGTTCAACAAAATTTGCACAACACATATGCTTCAAGCCTTGAAAGAAGATTTGTTACTTGGTTTTCAGTCCCTTTTCTATCCTTGATTTCTAAGTCAAATTATTGTAGCAAGAGGATCCACCTTATCAGCCTTAGTTTGGCATCCTTTTTTGAAATTAAATACTTTATGGCTGAGTGGTTTGTGTACATAGTCACTTTTGTGCCAACCAAGTAGGCTCTGAATTTTTCAAATGAAATATAACTGCTAGCAACTCTTTTTTAATGGCAGTATAATTGCTTTGAGCATTTGTAAGGATTTTATTTGTATAATAAATAGAGCGAAAAATTTTGTTCTTTTTCTACCTTAGCACTGCTCCAACAAAATGGTCGTTAGTGAAAACAAACTCAAGTGCTATATAAAAAAAAATATGTGAAATAAATTAAAGTAAATTAATAGGCGATTGAACAAGCCAAATTAATAAAGAAGAATAACATGAATATTAAATTAAAGAAATTTAAAGAAGATAAAATAAATACTCACCTCAAAATGCAGATTCACTTTATTCTTTCTTTTTAATAAAAAATTACAAGAAAATAACTAAAATAAAGAATAAATAAATAAATTACAAAAATTAATTCTATGAATTAAAATAAATTACCTCCCCAGCAACAGTGTCAGAAACTTATTATGCAAATTTTATTGAACTCGAAAGTACATGAATCTATTATAGAATAGATCAACGGTGACGAGTGTCGATCCCACGAGGAGGTGAATTTTAATTGCCTGTAGAGTTAATTTTTTAAGTGGGTGGTTGGATTTATGGTGAAAGTGACTTAAACTATCCTACGATTTAAATTAGAGTGGCGAGAATAAACTATTAAAATGAAATATTTGGGTCTCTGGATTTGCACTCAAAATACACTATGGGCTTAACATTCCTTATTAGTGCCAATTAAATCATGAAGGAGGGTTTTCCACTCCTCATGACCCTCACTCAAATAGATATGGTGCTAAGTGCTTATCGTGCTAAATAAGAATAACCTTGTAGTAGGGAGACAATTATATTGATACAATTTATAGACAAGATTATTACTATCTGTCAACGAAAAGTCAAAACATCCAAATAAATCAGAGGGGAAGAAAAAATAAATTTACCAAATTAAGCCTATAGAACATGCTGAGACTTCAACTTCAACCCAAGCTTAAAAGAAAATTAGTTACTTGTTGAATGCTAGAAAGTGTGTATTTATATTAGAGAAAATCATCATTTTACCCTCCAAGTCTCACTAATATCCCTACTTTTATGTCTTTAAGTACTTTGTGATTTAATTATGTATGTTTTATTTTAATTAAGTATTTTATATATTTTAGGGGACATCATGGTCATTTCACAATGAACGAGAGATCAGATAGAAAAACGGATAGCAATTTTGAACTCAGGATAGTCGAAAACCTTAAGAGGAGCCTAAAAAGATCAATGGTACTGTTCACATAAACGGTACTGTACACGACACTGTTTGTGGTACTGTTCACCTTTACTGTATGATGACGTGGCAGCATTTGATTGGACGAATGATGTGGCATTGACTGATGATGTGGTGTTGACTGATGACGTGTCATGATCCTATTGGACTAAAATGCTGATGTGGCGTTGACCGGCGACGTGGCTGTATGTCGGTGGACTGAAACATTGTGCGTACGGTACATGCATATACACGAAATGATAGTTCTGATGATGTGTTCCATCTAATAAGAACTTGCCACGTGGTGCAATCCTAAGTGTCCAAATTGTTTTAATTCGATGGCCATGATTTACTCATTGTATCTATAAAAAGGGGGCTCCCCTTCTTAATTTGACACTCCTGAATCTAATTTTGAGCTCCATTTTCTGTAATTGTATATCCATGTTTTATGTTTTAAGTATTTTAATAAAATTTTCATTTTACCCATAGTTCAATTATGAGTAGCTAATTTTCTTTCAAGCTTGGGTTGAAGGTGAAGTCTCAACATGCTCTACAGGCTTAATTTGGTAAATTTACTTTTTCTTTCCCTCTAATTTATGTGGATGTTTTGACTTTTCGTAGATAGATAGTAATAATCTTGTCTAGATATCGACTAGTATAACCGTCTCCTTGGGCAAGGTTATTACTATTTGGCACGGGATGCCATTAGTACCATATCTATTAGAGTGAGGTTCATGAGGAGTGGAAAATCCCTCTTCATGATTTAATTGGTACTAATATTGAATGTTAAGCCGATAGTGCATGTTGAGTACAGATTCGGAGATCCAAGCACTTTATTTAAATAGTTTATTCTCATAGCTTTAATTTAAATTGATAGATAGCCTACGTCATTTTTTTATTATAAATCCAACCACAAACTCATAAAATTAATTCTACATACAATTAAAATTCACCTCCTAGTGGGATTGACACTCGTCACCGTTGATCTATTCTAAAATAGATTCGTGCTCTTGCGAGTTCAATAAAATTTACACAACACTAGTCTTTTAAACCTATAAGAATTTGATTATAGCCCAAAGTAGCCATCAAGAAAGCAATAGCAAAGATGTCTTGTTACCTTCTCAAGAATTTGGTTTTAAAATAAAAGGGAAAAATGGTATTTTCTAGTGGTATCATTTAATTTTTTGTAATCAATGCACATGTGCCAACTAGAAGAAATTCGTCCTAGGATTGGTTTACCTTTTTCATTTTTTACAATAGTTATTCTAAATTTCTTTGGTATTACTTGTGTTGTACTTACCCATTTACTATCAAAGATGGGATAGATAATTCTCACATCTAGTAGTTTAAGGACATCATTTTTTTACCACTTCTTTCATATGAGGTTTTAGTCTTCTTTATGGTTAATGAGTTGTTTTAGCATTTTCCTCTAAGTGTATTTGGTATGTACATATTAAAGGATTAATGCCCTATATGTCTTTTAAGATCCAACCAAATGTAGTTTTATACCTTTTCAGTACAGTTAGTAACTTACCTTTTTGATCACTTGTGAGTTGGAAAGAAATTACCACTAGATATTTATATTACTCTCCTAGATAGACAAATTTTAATTCTTCTGGTAAGGGTTTTAATTGGAGTTGTGATGCTTCCTCTTCATTTGGCTCTTCAAATTATGTCGTATTTTCTTGGTTCGATTGATCATTGTCATTTTGTTGAGTGCTAGAAAGTGTATATTTATAAAGGAGAAAATCATCATTTTATACTCCAAGTCTTATTAACATCTCAACTTTTATGTATTTAAATCCCTTGTGATTTAATTATGTATGTTTTATTTTAATTAAGTATTTTATGTGTTCTAAGGGGCATCATGGTCATTCCACAATGAACAAAAGATCAAATAGTAAAACGGATAGCAATTTTGAATTCAAGACAGTCGAAAACTTTAAGAGTAGCATAAAAAGATAAATGACACTGTTCACATATACGGTACGATGACGTGGCACTGCACGATAACGTGACATTATACGATGATGTGGTAGCATTTGATTGGACGAATGATGTGGCATTGACTGATGATATGTCATGATCTTATTGGACTAAAATGCTGATGTGGCACTGTACGATGACGTGGCAGTATGTTAGTGGACAAAAAAAAAACATGCGTACGGTACATGCATATACATCGAATGACAACCTTGATGATGGGTTCTATCTAATAAGAACTTGCCACGTGTCGTAATCTTGAGCGTCCAAATTGTTTTAATCCGATGGTCATGATTTACTCATTGTATCCATAAATAAGGGGCTTCTCCCCCAAATTGGACACCCATGAATTCATTTCTGAGCTCTATTTTCTATAATTCCTTCTCTATCTTGTATTTTCTACGTATTTTAATCAATTTCCATTTTACCCCTAATTTAAAAATGAGTAATGTTATGCAAATTTTACTGAACTCACAAGCGCACGAATCTATTGTAGAATAGATCATCGGTGACGAGTGTCGATTCCACGAGGAGGTGAATTTTAATTGTATGTAGAATTAATTTTATGAGTTGGTGGATAGATTTATAATGAAAATAACATAGGCTATCTATTAATTTAAATTAAAGCAGCGGGAATAAACTATTAAAATAAAGTGCTTGGATCTCCGGATCTATACTCAATATGCACTATCGGCTTAACATTCATTATTAGTACTAATTAAATCATGAAGGGGGATTTTTCACTCCTTATGAATCTCACTCTAATAGATATGGTGCTAAGTGTTTCCCGTGCCAAATAGTAATAACCTTGCTCAGGGATACGGTTATACTAGTCGATATCTAGATAAGATTATTACTATCTGTCTACGAAAAGTCAAAATATCCACATAAATTAGAAGGAAAGAAAAAGTAAATTTACCAAATTAAGCCCATGGAGCATGTTGAGACTTCACCTTCAACCCAAGCTTGAAAGAAAATTAGCTACTCATAATTGAACTAGAGGTAAAATGAAAATTTTATTAAAATACTTAGAAAATACAGATGGAGATGGAATTACAGAAAATGGAGCTCAAAAATGGATTCAGGGGTATCAAATTAGGGGGGGAGCCCCCTTTTTATAGATACAACGAGTAAATCATGGCCATCGGATTAAAACAATTTGGACTCTCCGGATTGCGCCATGCGGCAAGTTCTTATTGAATGGAACACATCACCAGGACTGTCATTCCGTGTATATGCATGTACCGTACGCACAATTTTTCCATCCATCAACATACTGCCACGTCGTTGGTCAACGCCACATCAGCATTTTAGTCCAATAAGATCGTGACACGTCATCAGTCAACACCACATCATCAGTCAATGCCACATAAGCGGTCAATGCCACATCATTTGTCTAATCAAATGCTGTCACATCATCCGTATAGTGCCACGTGATCGTACAGTATAGGTGAACAGTGCTGTGAACAGTACCGTATATGTGAACAATATCATTTATCTTTTTCTACTCCTCTTAAGGTTTTCGACTGTCATGAGTTTAAAATTACTATCAGTTTTTCTATCTGATCTCTCGTTTATTGTGAAATGACCATGATGTCTCCTAAAATACATAAAATAGCTAATTAAAATAAAAAATATATAATTAAATCACAAGGGACTTAAAGACATAAAAGTAAGAATGTTACTGAGACTTGAAGTGTAAAATGATGATTTTCTCTATTATAAATACATACTTTCTAGTACTCAACAACTAATAGAAAACCACATTCACTTGTTCATTTGAAACATTTACATTTAAGAGAATGCCTTTTGGACTTTGTAATGCTTCTATAACATTTCAAAGATACATGCTTAGCATTTTTAGTGACATGGTTGAAAATTGTCTAGAGGTGTTTATGGATTTTTTTAACTGTATTTGGTAATTCTTTTGATACATGTCTTGATAATTTAGAAAGTGTTTTACAAAGGTGCAAAGACAAATTACTAGTTTTAAACTAGGAAAAATGTCATTTCATGACTACTTCTTAAATTGTCTTAAGTAATATTGTGTCTTCAAAAGGAATTGAAGTTGGCAAAGCTAAAGTTGAAGTCATCTCAAAATTACTCTGAACAAAGACAATTAGAAAAGTCCGTTCTTTTTTAGGATATGTAGAATTTTATAAGGGGTTTATAAAAGAATTTAGTGTCATATCTAGACAACTTTATAAACTCCTGACAAAAGACACACTATTCGAATGGATTAGTGATTGTTAACAAGCTTTTGAAAAGATAATTAGCCTTTTAACATCAACCTTAATAATGCAACCCCCTTATTGGTCTTTGCCTTTGTTATCTGTTACGCAAGTAGAACTTTGAATAATGCTTAAATGAATTACACCATAACTAAAAAAGAACTACTTGCTACAATATTTACATTGAATAAATTTTGTTCTTATTTAATTAGTTCATCTACTATTATTTATTCTAATCATGCTGCTGTGAGATATTTCATATCTAAACAGGATGCCAAGGTAAGATTGATATGGTGGATTTTACTGCTTCAAGAATTTAACCTGACAATTAAGTACAAAAAGAGAGTTGAAAATGTTGTTGCTGATCATCTTTCAAGACTCACAAATGAGTCTTAAATTGAACAACACCCAGAAATGATTATTTTCTTGATAAATTTTTGTTTTCTATAAGTAAAATGTCTTGATATGCTAATATTATTAATTATCTTGTAACAGGTGAAATGCCATGTGACTGGAGGTCACAAGACCAGAAGAAATTCTTAATAAAGGAAAAAATGTTTTTACTAGGATGATCCATACATGTTCATGTATCGTTCTGATCAAATTTTTTTGAGATGCATACCAGACAATAAGGTTAGTGTTGAGTACTAGAAAATGTGTATTTATAATGGAGAAAATCATAATTTTACACTCTCAGTCTCACTAACATCCCTACTTTTATGTCTTTAAGTCCCTTGTGATTTAATTATGTATGTTTTATTTTAATTAAGTATTTTATGTATTTTAGGGGATATCATGGTCATTTCACAATGAACGAGACATTAGATAGAAAAACAGACAGTAATTTTGAACTCAGGATAGTCGAAAACCTTAGGAAGAGCATAAAAAGACAAATGTTACTGTTCACATATACGGTACTGTTCACGACACTGCTCACAGCACTGTTCACGTGTATTGTACGATGACGTGGCATTATACGATAATATGGTGGTATTTCATTGAACGAATGATTTGGAATTGACCGCTTATGTGGCATTGACTGATGATGTGGTGTTGACTGATGACGTGTCACGATCTTATTAGACCAAAATGCTGACCGGCGACGTGGCAGAATGTTAGTGGATCAAAAAAACGTGTGTACGGTATATGCATATACACAGAATGACAGCCCTGATGATGTGTTCCATCCAATAAGAGCTTGCCACGTGGCACAATCCTAAGCGTCTAAATTATTTTAATCCGATGGCCATGATTTACTCAGTGTATCTATAAAAAGGGGGCTCCTCCTCTCTAATTTGACACCTCTGAATCCATTTTTTAGCTCCATTTTCTGTAATTCCATCTCCATATTGTATTTTCTACGTATTTTAATAAAATTCCTATTTTACCTTTAGTTCAATTATGAGTAGCTAATTTCCTTTCAAGCTTGGGTTGAAGGTGAAGTCTTAACATGTTCTATAGGCTTAATTTGGTAAATTTACTTTTTCTTCCCCTCTAATTTATGTGGATGTTTTGACTTTTCGTTGACAAATAGTAATAATCTTGTCTAGATATCAGCTGGTATAACCGTCTCCCTAGGCAAGGTTATTACTATTTGGCACGGGAAGCCATTAGCACCATGTCTATTAGAGTATGGTTCATGAGGAGTGAAAAATTTTCCTTCATGATTTAATTGGTACTAATAATGAATGTTAAGCCGATAGTGCATGTTGAGTACAGATCCGGAGATCCAAACACTTCATTTTAATAGTTTATTCCCACAGCTTTAATTTAAATTAATTGATAGCCTACATCTTTTTCATTATAAATCCAACCACCAACTTAGAAAATTTATTCTATAATTAAAATTCATCTCCTCATGGGATCGACACTCGTCATCGTTGATATATTCTACAATAGATTCATGCACTTATGAGTTCAACAAAATTTGCACAACAGTTAGTAGGGTCATTCAATTATGTCATTCTAAAGCATGTGATGGCCACTTTTATTCAAAAAACACAGCTGCAGAAATATTGCAATATAGATTTTATATGCTTGCATTATTTAAATATTAACATTCATTTTGCAACGTATGTAAGAACTATCAAATGGTTGGGTTTATTTCAAAACAAAACATGATGCCTTTAAACCCCATCCTTGTCACTGAAATATTTAATTGTTTAGAAATTGATTTTACGGACCCTTTTCCATCATCATTTGGATTTGTACATATTTTGGTTACCATTGATTATATTGCAAAATAGATTGAAGTGATTTCTTGTTAGCACAACAATCATAAGACCGTGATCCACTTTTTGAAAGAATTTTTTTTAGTAAATTTGGAATCCCTCAAGCCATTATCAATGATAGAGAAAAGAATTTTCATAGCAAGTCATTTGAGTATTTGATGAAGAAATATGAAATTATACATAAAGTTGGTATCCCTTATTATCCTTAAACCAATGGTCAAGTTAAATTAGCAAATAAGGAGATAAAAGAAATTTTGGAAAAGATAGTTAACCTAAACCGTAAAGATTTGTCCTTTTGACTAACTGAAGCACTTTGGGAATATCATAATGCATTTAAAACATCTTTAGAAATGTCACCTTATCGGCTTGTTTATAGTAAACCTTACCACTTACCGGTCGAACTTGAACATAAATCATTTTGGGCTATTAAAGCTTGTAATTCAATCTTAACGATGCTAGTAATGTACGTAAATTACAATTGAATGAACTTGAGGAATTAAAGAATGATGCATATGAAAATTTTAGAATTATTAAGGCAAGAACCAAAGCTTTTCATGATAAAAGAATTTTTCAGAAGACATTTGAGATTGGTAAAAAAGCATTACTTTATAACTCTCGTCTTCATTTGTTTGTATGAAAGTTAAAGTCAAAGTGGAATGACTCATTTATTGTAAAAAATGTATATTCATATAGGGCCGTAGAAATTGAGAATATAAAAGACAATGTCATATTTAAAGTTAATGGTAAAATATTGAAACCATATATAGAATACTTACCATATAAAGTAGACACCAAAATCAATTTGAGTGACCCACCAAATCTTGATTAAATCATTTGCTTTTAACTTTTAATCATTTTTCTTTACTGTTATTTTACCGTTTGAATTATTTGATTTTTTTAAATGAAGTGTATTATGTTGTTTTTCTTGTTTAAGTGTGTTTATTTGACATTTGTGTTTAATTTTACCACTTTTAATGTTTGTCATGTGTACCTCCATAAAAAGAATTCTTTTTAAAAAATTTTAAAAAACTTTTACGTGTAAAATTTAACTTAATAAGTTTACTCCAATTCGTAAATCACATCTTATTCAGGACTTATAATTACTAGAGTTAGTAAGTCATGTTGAAAATCTAGAAAGACAACTCAAGAAAATAAACAGTCGTATTTATTAACTCTAATTGAAACTTAAGGTAAGTTCAATAAAAGGACGAAGGTGAGTTGCATTTTTTATTATATTTATTGTTTATTTTTATTTTGTTGTTCTACTTCACTTTTAACTTGATTTTGCAGATTTGATTTGTTTCTTTGATATGTTTGATTTACTTTCCTGTATAAATGGCGGATAACGATATTCCGTGAATTTTGAAGTCGGTTTTTTTAGTTTCCCATAATAACTAAAACTCCAAAATCAACCATGGAAGAAATACAACATAAACTATATAAGTGTTTTCCTTCTCTCTCTCAAAATGCTCTCAAGAAGATTAACAAAGCTCGTTGTGAACGTTTGTGTTTGTTAATGATCAATAAGATTCATACTAACATTTGTGGGTTAATTGAAACAAAGGTATGATTTGCAGTTTATAAGAAAACTATATGGAAAACTTATCTTTGACCTATAGAGGGCGTTTAAACTGTTACTAGACGTAAAACTAGAGGAAGATGTGAGTCACAATCACAAATACTAGTAAATATCCATTTATTTGTTGTTATTTTATCTTTTGCATTGTTATTATTTTTTTCTTTTGCGTGATTTTACAACTAGTCATTTTTTGCCTTTTCTTTTTCTTTTTTTACTGTTTACTTTGAATTATTGAGCCACCAACTTTATGCGTCATTTGACAAATACACCACTTCATTTACAGCTATGTATCATTGTATCTATCACCAAAATTATTAAATAGCTTATCCTTTCAAGCACTCACAAATTATTTATTTGAGAATTATTCTAATGGTAGTAATTTTGAAAAGTCGACTTAAGAACATTTGTGTGCTTTATGGATTTCACTATGGAAAGTATAAGGAGTTTGTTCAGGCAGCCATAATTCTTGGTCGTGCTATAGTAGAAAAAAATTGCATCTTGTGTATGGAGGAATGACCAGGGGTTATCAAAACTTGTTTCAGAAGCTGTTTTTGTTTGAGTAATCCAAGTGTGAGGTACCATTCCAAAAGCCTTAAAAACTTTAAGATGTTTGCCCAGTCCACCAAACGGGGAAGAGTTAGTTGTCTTAAATATGCAAAAAAGAATATTTGAGATGTTAAATTATACTGACGCCTTCATTTCCTTGTCAGGAGATCTTGCAACTTTAGAGGTACTAATTATATTTATTTATTGGGCTCATTTAAATATCTAAAAAAAAATCCATTGGTTTGTGTTGTGCAAATTTTATTGAACTCGCAAGTGCACGAATCTATTGTAGAATAGATTAATGGTGACGAGTGTCGATCCCACGAGGAGGTGGATTTTAATTATGTGTAGAATTAATTTTCTGAGTTGGTGGTTGGATTTATAATGACAATTATGTAGGCAATGTATTAATTTGAATTAAAGCTATTGGAATAAACTATTAAAATAAAATGCTTGGATCTCCGGATCTGTCTTAACATGTACCATCGGCTTAATATTCATTATTAGTACCAATTAAATCATGAAGGGGGAACTTCCACTCATCATGAACCACACTTTAATAGATATGGTGCTAAGGGCTTCCCGTGCCAAATAGTAATAACCTTGCCTAGGGAGGCGGTTATTCCAAATAGATATCCAGACAAGATTATTACTATCTGTCTACGAAAAGTCAAAACAACCACATAAATTAAAGGGGAAGGAAAAGTAAATTTACCAAATTAAGCCCATGGAGCATGTTGAGACTTCACCTTCAACCCAAGCTTGAAAGGAAATTAGCCACTCATATTTGAACTAGGGGTAAAATGGGAATTTTATTAAAATACGTAGAAAATACAAGATGGAGATGGAATTAGAGAAAATGGAGTCCAAAAATGGATTCAGGGGTGTCAAATTAGGGGAGCCCCTTTTATAGATACACCGAAAATCATGGCCATCGGATTAAAACAATTTGGACGCTCAGGATTGCTCCACGTGGCAAGTTCCTATTGGATGGAACACATCATCAGGGGTTGTTATTCTGTGTATATGCATGTACCGTACACACGTTTTTTTCGATCCACTAATATTCTGCCACGTCACCGGTCAACATTTTTGGTTCAATAGGATCATGACACGTCATCGATCCAACGCCACATCATCATCGATCACGCAACATAAGCGGTCAATGCCACATCATTCGTCCAATCAAATGCTGCCACGTCATCGTATAGTGCCACATCATCGCATGCAGTGCCACGTCGGCCTCAAGATACAGATGTGAATGAAAGATTGTAGGTGTCGATCATCAGTATATATCAACCGTCATCAGTATGTGTGAACAACAAGCGATCAGTATATGTGAACAAAGATCCATTTTTCTTTTTATGCTCCTCCTAAGGTTTTCGACTGTCCTGAGTTCAAAAGTGTTGTCCGTTTTTCCATCTGATCTCTCGTTTATTGTGAAATGACCATGATATCCCCTAAAATACATAAAATACTTAATTAAAATAAAACATACATAATTAAATTACAAATGACTTAAAGACATAAAAATAGGGATGTTAGTGAGACTTGGAGTGTAAAATGATGATTTTCTCCATTATAAATATACACTTTCTAATACTCAACACACCCCCCAACCAGCTTGTTGCTAGTCCCTAGCAATTTGAGCGAAAACAAAGCTGAAATTTTTTTTTTTTTTTTATACTGTGGTATTTATTCAATCAGACTAATGATAACAATCAAATAAAAGTATAAGCATTATCTATAGTCTAAAGAAATATCATTCCCACATCAACTCTCCACATGAATCAGTTTAGAAAACTTTGTCACAACTTTAGTAATCGAGTCACTTTTAAGAATGACATGCAAACCCCAAAATCTCACTGGTAGTAGTAATACGTTCACAAAGAAATTAAACCCAAAAATAATCACTCCAGTGAATGGTAGCTTGAGTGAAAATAATAAAGAAATAATATCACACACTCTCACCAAGGTGACAAAAATATGCCCTCAGCTTAGAAATAGTACGATTTCAATGCTAATCAAACCAATACATTCATCATCTTTTTTTCTTTTTTTTTTTTTTTTTTTTCTAGTATGCATTGCCACATCTTTTCAACCAATATAACTAGTTTCTATTTCAGACTATAGTTCCCTAAAATCAAGAAGGACTTTTATTAGGACGTAACGTAGGCTAGGGACGTGGCTAACAAAGAAAGGATAATAGGAAAAATAAAATATATGTTTGAAAAATAGAGAACTTTGGAGATTGTAAGGTGCTTTTCACTTGATTTTTTTTTTATTTTTTATTTTTTATTTATTTATTTATTTTTTTTTTGTAAACATTTTTTTTCTTTTGTTTCTTTTTCTCTTTTTTTTTTTTTTTTAGCACCTTTTTTTTTTTTTTATAAAAAATTATATATATTTTAAAAAATAAATGGGTGGTGATAAAAAAAAAATATAAGGTGATACTCCACATTGGAGTGGGACAAGATAATAGGTTGCCAAAGAAAAAGTCTTTATTTTTATTATTTTATTATTATTATTTTTTTTTTTAAGGCTCAAAGGGGTTAACTATGGATACATATTAATAGGGTTGGCTAGAAAGGCTCAAACGGACCAAAGATGGCCTTTCTGTCATCTTTTAGGGTTCTAAATAATCTTCCATATCTACTAGTTAGATGGACCTTCGGATGTGGCAACACACACTTTAGTTTTTTTTTTTTTTTTTTTTTTTTTTTTTAAAGAAATTTGGAGATAATTTATAAAGAAATAAATCTGCTAAAAAATTTGAATGAAGAATGGGCAAAAAGGGTTACTCTCCAAGAAAAATAACAGTCTCAAAAACTCACTTGGAAATTATTATGACATGTGCATTCTTTCAAGAAACTTATATTTGTCTCCAACATCAACATGTAGAGTAACAAACATGGTGTAACATAACTAAAGACCAAAGATAATACAAATACTAAAATTTGAAAGTTATCATGTCATCTAATTATGAAAAGATCACACAAAAGGTTTTTTTTTTTTTTTTTTTTTTTTTTTTTTAAGATGCGTTTATTGAGTCACTGCACTCCAAATTCAGCCATCTTCGACAAAAAAAAAATTAACCACATTTATTTTATAAAACAAAAATTAGTAAAAACTACACCAAGATTGAGATATTCCACAATTGTCAACTATTCCCTCCCCCCAACCAGAACGAAACATTGTCCTCAATGTTGAAAGAAAATAGGGTTTAGAAGACATCACCTGAGTGCTGGATCACAGAAGAAAATATTTACAAGCGGAGAGTTAAATCTAATTTGCACTTCTTATTACTTTCCATCGTTACCATCATTAGTTGGCCATTCCAAAGACAAGGTCTTGGGATCCGCTCGCAGTCTATAAGCTTGTAACAGATCAATTAACTCGTTAGCAGTATGAGCACAAATAAAGATTTTTTTCGCTGTGAAAGGGATGAAATGGTTTTTTATTGCATGGTTAAGAAATGCGATGAAGCCATCATAAAAGTTATTGACATTTAACAAACCGATGGGTTTCTGATGAATGTTCAGATGGGCCCAAGATGCTAATGTGATTAGTGCCTCTAGAGTTGCAAGATCTCCTGGTAGGAAAATAAAAGCATCAGCATGATTTAGCATTTCAGTTATTCTTTCTTGCATACCTGAGACAACTAACTCTTCGCCAGTTGGTGAGTCAGACATACAGGCCAACGGTTTGAGGCTTCTTGGGATAATACCTAACACTTGGCTCTCTCTGAGATAAACAGCTTCTGAAACTAGTTTTGATAACCCTCGGTCACCTCCTCCATAAACCAGATGCAAATTTCTTTCTGCTATGCTTTGACCAAGATCGATGGCTGCCTCAACGAACTCTTTATGTTTGCCATAGTTAAATCCAGAGAGCACACAAATGTTCTTGAATTGTTTATTGGGAGTAGCTGCCATTGGGATGCTTCTCAAAAACAATTTGTGAGTCTAAAAGAAAATGATCATATTTCAAGGATCTTGGTGACAATGATTTACAGCTGTATAGGAGGTAGCATGTCTATGTCAATTAACGTGTAAAGCACATGGCTCGAGAGTCAAAAAGAAAATAGTAAAAGAAAAAGCACTCAATTATTAAAGACAATAATGCAATTGATAAAACAACAGTGAGATAAAACAACAGTAAAATAAAACAACAGTAAAAGGATATTTACAGGTAGTTGTGATTGTGGCTCACATCTTCCTCTGGTTTTACGTCCGAGAAACGGCTTGAACGCCCTCATGGGTCGAGGATAGGCTTCCCATCCAGTTTTCTTATAAATCGGCAAAACAGGTCGTTTATAGTCGATTCCCAAGACTATATCGTGCATGCTCTTTTTTGAAATAATGGCCATAATCGGAGAATTGCTCTTTTGCGTATCCACCGGATGCGTTTCAAGAGACAAAAGGATATCATCCAATGACTCTTTATTCAAGCCATCCCTAATGAATTGAATCTTATCTTCCCTGTTATCAGACATCATTCCGAAAGAACAAGGATTTTTATTGCATTTCATCCTGGCACACTTATGACAATTAACATGAAGTTTTTCAGCTCTTCGTTTTCTCGAGTAATTTCCTTTACCACAACCAGGCATGTATGCAATAAATTTAGGAGGTAACTCACCTGCCAAACGTACCTTGGCCTCGATTAACCAACGGATGTCAGCAGGGACGTTATTTCTCATAAGCAATCGCATGCGTTCGGACCGAGCTTTATAGATCGTAAGGAGGGCATTTTGAGGAAGTGAAGGAAATCGCTTGTGAAGCTTTGCTAGAATCGCGTTTACTCCCATACCTTCTTCTCAGAACATTAGTTATTATGGGAAACTAAAGTAACCGACTTTGATTGTCACGGAGTACCGTTATCCGCCACTTAACCGGGGTAACAAACTAGAGAACACACAAAAAAAGAAAAGAAAAGAAAAGAAAAGAAAAATAATAATCTCACAATTGTCCTCTTATTGAGTTTTCCTCAAGTTCGATTTGGGTTTCGTTGATACCTCCCTCAATTTCTTTGAGTTGTCTTTCTAGATCTTCAACGTGGGATACCAACTCTGGAGGTTGTAGCTTCCAAATACGATGCGTTTTACAAAATCGTATCTGGCTTCTCAGATGAGATTGTACACGTTGAAGTTGTCTGAGAATGTTCAAGAGGAACTGTCTAGTTGAGGAACACATAATTAGAAGTGATAAAAGAAAACTGAATGATTAAATAAACACACTTTCACAATAATTTAAATCACCGAAAAGAAGAAATAAATAAGAAAAATTCTTAATTTAAATTTGGTGGGTCACTCAAATCTATTTCTGCCTTTTTTCACGTGGTTGGTACTCTAGATATGGCTTCATCTTTGACCATTAACTTTAAAAATTACACCGTTCTTTGGATCCTTAATTTTAAGCTCGCTCCATATGAAAAAACAAATGGACTATAAAAGGACCCATCCATCGATAAGCGTAACTTACACGGGAATAGCGCAAGGCGAGAATTGAATAAAAGTACTTTCGACGACTGGTGTGAAAGATTTTCTCATAATTTGCTTGTCATGAAAGACTTTCATTCGTTTTTGTAAATCTTGGCATTTTTGTATACATCATTACGACTTTCTTGAAGTTACGCCGGTTGTGATTTTCTTTCTAAGTTAGCTTGCTGCGTGTCAAAGTTGAATTTCTTGGCGGCCCATATGCACAATGCTCAAGTTTTGGTGGTGATTGTAATGATGGACTCGATTTCTTCTCGATGGTGCTAGTTGTTCCACTCTTGACTTCCATTTGTTATGTCCATGGATGGTCTTGAATCAAGTAAGGCGTTAACCTCATCTATTGATCTGTCAATATCAAAATTCAAACCAAAGTGAGTTAAACATGTTTGTAAAGGGTCATCACTTAAGATTTGAAAGAAAAGTATTATCAACTAATTCTTGATTAAATCCACATCAACAATTTCATCATCTGCATTGGGAGGTTGTTTGGCGATGTTGAAGATATTTAGTTCCATCGTCATATTGCCAAAAGACAACTGCATATTTCGATCTGCATTGAATGTGAGCATCGGCGGTTGCCAAGAAAGGTCGTCTAGGATAATAGGGATCTTCGCTTCCTCAATCTGGACTGGTTGAGTGTCAATTACAATGAAATCAACAGGGAAAATAAAACTTATCTACCCGTATAAGCACGTCCTCCACAATACCACGAGGTTTTTCATGGACCGATCTGCAGTATTCCTTAACACCACCTGGAGTTGGGTGTAATTCTCCGTCCAAGTTTCACAAATCTTGAGTAAGGCAATGATTTACACTAGCTCTAAGTCAACAAAGCATTCTCAATTGTGTGGTTCCCCATACTACATGAGATAGTGGGGGAGCACGGATCTTTGTATTTTAGAGGAAGTTTGTGTTGGAGTATAGAACTCACATTTTCTCATTAAAAATGCCTTCTTTTGAACATGAATGTTTCTCTTTTTAGTACAAAGGTCTTTAAGAAACTTGGCATAAGATGACACTTGTTTTATAGCATCAAGCAAAGGGATGTTAACACTTACCTTTTTTAAAGATTTCAAAAATCTCACTTGTAGATTTTCCTTTTTTTCTTTAGCTAACCTGCCTGGGAAATGGAGCTTTTGGAACGTATTCTCGTGGGTTGGTTTCTTCTTTCTCCTCTCGATGATGAGTCTTCTTCATTTACCGGTACAATTTGAGTTGTTTTTGAGTACATCTCTACGTTGTTGTCGACTTCTTTTCCTTTTCGCAAGGTCATGACGGCTTTGACCTCTCCATGTTCTTTGAGGTGAACTGGTACTTGCTTCATACACTCCTTTAGGATTTGGCCTTTGGTTGACTTGGGAATTTACCTTTCTCATAGTCATTGCCAAGTGCGAATCGAAGAAGCAAGTTGTCCCACCATTTTTCAAGGTTTGAAATTGATTGGGTTTGTGAGTTGAAACCCGCTCTCATCTCATTTCGTAGTTCATCAATGGTGCGGTTTTGTTGCTCGATTTTGGAGTGAATAAGATTCTTGAAACTTTGAAATGCATCCTCCCATGGTCTAGGTGAGAATGGTTTGGGTTATGATTATATGGTCTAAATGGTGGTTGAGAGGCTTGAGGATTTTGAGGAATTGGTTGCATTGGTGGAGCTGAGCCGGAGCCTTGGTCCATTTTGTTGGAATCCTTGAGACCATGAAAAATTGGGGTGGTCTCTCCATCCAGGGATTATATGTGTTGGAGTAAGGGTTGTAGTTTGATGGCTTTCTCATTACATCTATGGCATTGGCTTGATCCGTATGAGTCCTGGTCATGTGGCTCGTCGATTTAGCTTTATTAACGATGCTATTTGTCGGAAAGACCTTCAACTATGTCTTTGACTTCTTTAATTTCTGAACTTGACTCGCTAATGTGAACCTCATTCACTCCCTTAACTCTTCTAGTACTCACTCGAATGAACGACTCCGTTGTTGGGAATTATCTTTGTCATTTGGAAGAAATCCCAAATCTCGATGCACTTTTTGACATTAACTCTCCTCCACTTGTTGCCATTAGCCATTCTTGCACATTTGGCAATAATCCTCCAAAAGTATTGGCATTGGTGCCATTTTTCGTACCCACGATGTGGACACTTTGGAGTAGCCCATTGAATCGCTCCCATGCTTCGAAAATTGCTCGCCTTCTCTTTGGGTAAACTCAAATTTCCTGCGAATAGCATTGGTTTTATGTCTTGGGAAATATTTATTCAAAATTTTTGTTACCATTTGTTCCCATGATGTAATGCTATTAGCGACAATGTATTGAACCATGAACGAGCTCTATCCTTTAAAGAAAATGGAAATAATCTAAGTTTAACATCATCATCTGAAAAATTCTCATATTTAAAAGTTTGACAAATAACATGGAAATCATTCAGATGATTATATGGATCTTCATTTTCTAGGCCATAGAATGTTGGGAGACAATTTAGCATACTAGGTTTTAATTCAAAACTCCTAGCAGCTACATTTGGATATCGTATGCATGATGTGCTCAAGTTAGCTAAAGGACTGAAGTAGTCCTTAAATGGCCTCTCTTGTGGTGCTGGTTGCAAATCCATTTCAAATTTATTTTTAATTTCAACGTGTTTGTGTGTGCGAAGTGTTTTTTCTAATTCAAAGTTTATAGGCTCAAGATTTGGTAATTGCGACCTACGACCATGCATGCAAAGAAAAAAAAAATGATAACAAAATTAATAAAGATAAATAAGAGGGAGAAATTACAATACTAACCTTATTATCTTTATTCTGAATTTCTTTATGAAAATAACTCAAGCTAGATATAGAAAAGAAAATACGTGAAACAAATTAAAATAAATTAAGGCGGTTGAACTGCAGATTTCACAAAAAATAAAAAAATAACATGAAAATTAAATTACGAAAATTTAAAGAAGAAGAAAAAAAGAAAAAAATAATACCTACTTCAAAATTTAATTCACTTTTTTTTAATAATAATAAAAAAATTACAAGGAAACAACTAAAATAAATAAATAAAGAAGAAAAAAATTCTACAAATTAAAATACTTACCTCCCCTGCAACGGCGCCAAAAACTTGTTGTGCAAATTTTATTGAACTCATGAGTGCGAATCTATTGTAGAATAGATTAATGGTGACGAGTGTCGATCCCACGAGGAGGTGGATTTTAATTATGTGTAGAATTAATTTTCTGTTGAGTTGGTGGTTGGATTTATAATGACAATGAAGTAGGCAATATATTAATTTAAATTAAAGTTCGTAGGAATAAACTATTTGGATGAAATGCTTGGATCTCCTGATCTCTCAACATGCACTATCGGCTTAATATTCATTATTAGTACCAATTAAATCATAAAGGGGAACTTCCACTCATCATGAACCACACTCTAATAGATATGGTGCTAAGGGCTTCCGTGCCAAATAGAATAACCTTGCCTAGGGAGGCGGTTATTCCAAAATTGATATCCGACAAGATTATTACTATCCTGTCTACGAAAAGTCAAAACAACCACATAAATTAAAGGGGAAGAAAAAGTAAATTTACCAAATTAAGCCCATGAGCATGTTGAGACTTCACCTTCAACCCAAGCTTGAAAGAAATTAGCCACTCATATTTGAACTAGGGGTAAAATGGGAATTTTATTAAAATACATAGAAAATACAAGATGGAGATGGAATTACAGAAAATGGAGTCCAAAAATGGATTCAGGGGTGTCAAATTAGGGGAGCCCCCTTTATAGATACACCGAGTAAATCATGGCCATCGGATTAAAACAATTTGACGCTCGAGGATTGCGCCACGTGGCAAGTTCCTATTGGATGGAACACATCATCGTGGGCTGTTATTCTCGTGTATATGCATGTACCGTACACACATTTTTTCAATCCACTAATATTCTGCCACGCCACCGGTCAACATTTTTGGTTGATAGGATCGTGACGACACGCCATCGCCAACGCCACATCATCGATCAATGCCACATAAGCGGTCAATGCCACATCATTCGTCCAATCAAATGCTGCCACGTCATCGTATAGTGCCACGTCATCGCATGCCACGTCGGCATACAAGATACATGTGAATGAAAATCCGTGAATTAAGTCGTGTCTGATGCATCGTATATATCAACCGTCATCAGTATGTGTGAAACAAGATCCGTATATGTGAACAGCATCCATTTTTCTTTTTATGCTCCTCCTAAGGTTTTCGATTGTCCCCGAGTTCAAAAGTGCTGTCCGTTTTTCCATCCTGATCTCTCGTTTATTGTGAAATGACCATGATATCCCCTAAAATACATAAAATACTTAATTAAAATAAAACATACATAATTAAATTACAAGGACTTAAAGACATAAAAATAGGGATGTTAGTGAGACTTGGGTATAAAATGATGATTTTCTCCATTATAAATACACACTTTCTAGTACTCAACACACCCCCAACCAGAACATTTGCTAGTCCCTAGCAATTTGAAATAAAAACAAAACTCGAAACAAATTTTTTTTTTTTTTTATCTTGTGGTATTTATTTAATCTAATGATAACAATCAAATAAAAGTATAAGCATTATCTACAAACCTAAAGAAATATCATTCCCACATCAACTCTCCACATGAATCGGTTTAGAAAACTTTGTCACAACTTTAGTAATCGAGTCACTTTTAAGAATGACATGCAAAAAACCCAAAATCTCACCTGGTAGTAGTAATACGCTCACAAAGAAATTAAACCCAAAATAATCACTCCAGGTGAATGGTAATTTGAGTGAAAATAATAAAGAAGTAATATCACACACTCTCACCAAGGTGATAGAAATATACCCTCAGCTTAGAAATAGTACGATTTTAATTCAAAAATGCTAATCAAACTAATACATTCATCATCCTTTTTTATTTTTTTTATTTATTTTTTTTAGTATGCATTACCACATCTTTTCAACACATATAACTAGTTTCCATTTCAGACTATAGTTCCCTAAAATCAAGAAGGACTTTTATTAGGATGTAACGTAGGCTAAGGACGTGGCTAACAAAGAAAGGATAATAGGAAAAACAAAATATATGTTTGACAAATAGAGAACTTTGGAGATTGTAAGGTGCTTTTCACTTGATTTATTTATTTATTTATTTTTTTTTATTTGTAAACATTTTTTTTTCTTTTGTTTCTTTTTTGCTTTTTTTTTTTTTTTTTTTTAGCACCTTTTTTTTTTTAATGCAAAATTATCTCTATTTTCAAACATAAATGGGTGGTGAGAAATACAAAATATAAGGTGATACTCCACACGGAGTGGGACAAGATAATAGGTTCCAAAAAAAGTCTTTATTTTTACTTTATTATTATTATTATTATTATTTTATTTTTATTTTATTTTTTTTTTTTTTTTAAGGCTCACCAGGGTTAACTATGGATACATATTAATAGGGTTGGCTAGAAAGGCAACGGACCAAAGATGGCACTTTCTCATCATCTTTAAGGTTCTAAATAATCTTCCATATCTACTAGTTAGATAGATCTTCAGATGTGGCAACATACAATTTTTTTTTTTTTTTTTTTTTTTTTGAGATAATTTATAAATCAATAAACTATGTGAATGAAGAATGGGCAAAAAGGGTTACTCTCAAAAAAAATGACCTACTAAAACTCACTTGGAAATTCCTATGACATGTGCATTCTTTCAAGCAACTTATATTTGTCTCCAACATCAACATGTAGAGTAACAAACATGGTGTAACATAACTAAAGACCAAAGATAATACAAATACTAAAATTTGAAAGTTATCATGTCATCTAATTATGAAAAGATCACACAAAATGCCTTTTTTTTGTTTTTTTTTTTAATAAGAAGATGTGTTTCTAGAGTCACTGCACTCCATATTCAGCCATCTTTGACTCAAAAAATTTAACCACGGTTAGTTTCTAAAACAAAAATTATGAAAAAACTACACTAAGATTGAGATATTCCACAATTGTCAACTATTCCCTCCCCCCAACCTGAACGGAACATTGTCCTCAATGTTTGAAAGAAAATAGGGTTTAGAAGACATCACCGAGTCTTTGGATCACGAGAAGAAAATATTTACAAGCGGAGAGTTAAATCTAATTTGCACTTTTACTACTACTTTCGTTACCATCATTAGTTGGCCATTCCAACACGAGGTCTTGGATCCTGCCTACATAAAGCTTGTAATGCATCAATTAACTCGTTAGCAGTATGAGCACAAATAAAGATTTTTTTCGCTGTGAAAGGGATGAAATGGTTTTTTATTGCATGGTTAAGAAATGTGATGAAGCCATCATAAAAGTTATTGACATTTAACAAACCGATGGGTTTCTGATGAATGTTCAGATGGGCCCAAGATCTTGTGTGATTAGTGCCTCTAGAGTTGCAAGATCTCCTGGTAGGAAAATAAAAGCATCGATGATTTAGCATTTCGCTTATTCTTTTTGCATACCCGAGACAACTAACTCTTCTCCAATGGTGAGTCGGACATACAAAGCCAACGGTTTGAGGCTTCTTGGGATGATGCCTAACACTTGGCTCCTCCTCGAGATAAAATGACTTCGAGACTAGTTTTGATAACCCTCGGTCACCTCCTCCATAAACCAGATGCAAATTTCTTTCTCGTTGTCGTTGACCAAGATCGATGGCGCCTCAACGAACTCTTTATGTTTGCCATAGTTAAATCCGAGAGCACACAAAATGTTCTTGAATTGTTTATTGGGAGTAGTAGCTGCCATTGGGATGCTTCTCAAAAACAATTTGTGAGTCTAAAAGAAAATGATCATATTTCAAGGATCTTGGTGACAATGATTTACACTGTTGTATAGGAGGTAGCATGTCTATGTCAATTAACGCGTAAAGCACATGGCTCGAGAGTCAAAAAGAAAATAGTAAAAGAAAAAGCACTCAATTATTAAAGACAATAATGCAATTGATAAAACAACGGTGAGATAAAACAACGGAAAATAAAACAACGATAAAAGGATATTTACGGTAGTTGTGATTGTGGCTCACATCTTCCTGCCTGGTTTTACGTCCGAAACGGCTTGAACGCCTCTATGGGTCGAGGATAGGCTTCCCATCCAGTTTTCTTATAAACCGCAAACAGTCGTCGCTTATAGTCGATTCCTAAGACTATATCGTGCATGCTCTTTTTGAAATAATGGCCATAATCGGAGAATTGCTCTTTGTGACGTATCCACCGGATGCGTTTGAAGAGACAAAAGGATATCATCCAATGACTCTTTATTCAAGCCATCCCTAATGAATCAATCTTATCTTCCCCATTTATCGACATCATTCCGAAAGAACAAGGATTTTTATTGCATTTCATCCTGGCACACTTATGACAATTAACATGAAGTTTTTCATTTCTTCGTTTTCTCGAGTAATTTCCTTTACCACAACCAGGCATGTATGCAATAAATTTAGGAGGTAACTCACCGCCAAACGTACCTTGGCCTCGATTAACCAACGGATGTCAGCAGGGACGTTATTTCTCATAAGCAATCGCATGCGTTGACCGAGCTTTATAGATCGTAAGGAGGGCATTCTCGAGGAAGTGAAGGAAATCGCTTGTGAAGCTTTGCTAGAATCGCGTTTACATCCATACCTTCTTCTCGAACATTAGTTATTATGGGAAACTAAAGTAACCGACTTTGATTGTCACGAGTACCGTTATCCGCCACTTAACCGGGGTAACAAACTAGAGAACACACAAAAAAAAAGAAAAGAAAAGAAAAGAAAAGAAAAATAATAATCTCACAATTGTCCTCTTATTGAGTTTTCCTCAAGTTCGATTTGGGTTTCGTTGATACCTCCCAATTTCTTTGAGTTGTCTTTCTAGATCTTCAACGTGGGATACCAACTCTGAGGTTGTAGCTTCCAAATACGATCGTTTTACAAAATCGTATCCGGCTTCTCGATGAGATTGTACACGTTGAAGTTGTCGAGAATGTTCAAGAGGAACTGTCTAGTTGAGGAACACATAATTAGAAGTGATAAAAGAAAACTGAATGATTAAATAAACACACTTTCATAATTTAAATCACCGAAAAGAAGAAATAAATAAGAAAAATTCTTAATTTAAATTTGGTGGTCACTCAAATCTATTTCGATGCCTTTTTTCACGTGGTTGGTACTCTAGATATGGCTTCATCTTTGACCATTAACTTTAAAAATTACACCGCTCTTTGGATCCTTAATTTTAACGCTCCATATGAAAAAAACAGTGTGGACTATAAAGGGACGACCATCGATAGAATAACTTACCCGGGAATAAAGGCGCAAGTGAGAATTGAATAAAAGTACTTTCGACCTGGTGTGAAAGATTTTCTCATAATTTGCTTGTCATGAAAGACTTTCATTCGTTGTTTGTAAATCTTGGCATTTTTGTATACATCATTACGACTTTCTTCAAGTTCTCGGTTTGTGATTTTCTTTCTAAGTTAGCTTGCCGCATGTCAAAGTTGAATTTCTTGGCCCAAAAGATGCACAATGCTCAAGTTTTGGTGGTGATTGTAATGATGGACTCGCTTTCTTCTCTCGATGGTGCTAGTTGTTCCACTCTTGACTTCCATTTGTTAATGTCCATGGATGGTCTTGAATCAAGTAAGGCGTTAACCTCATCTATTGATCTGTCAATATCAAAATTCAAACCAAAGTGAGTTAAACATGTTTGTAAAGGGTCATCACTAAGATTTGAAAGAAAAGTATTATCAACTAATTCTTCGATTAAATCCACATCAACAATTTCATCATCTGCATTGGGAGGTTGTTTGGCGATGTTGAAGATATTTAGTTCCCTCGTCATATTGCCAAAAGACAACCGCATATTTCGATCTGCGCATTGAATGTGAGCATCGGCGGTTGCCAAGAAAGGTCGCCCTAGGATAATAGGGATCTTCCTTCAATCCTGGACTGGTTGAGTGTCAATTACAATGAAATCAACAGAAAATAAAACTTATCTACCTGTATAAGACGTCCTCCACAATACCACGAGGTTTTTCATGGACCGATCTGCAGTCGTAACACCACCTGAGTTGGGTGTAATTCTCCCGACCAAGTTTCACAAATCTTGAGTAAGGCAACAGATTTACACTAGCTCCTAAGTCCAACAAAGCATTCTCAATTGTGTGGTTCCCTATACTACATGAGATAGTGGGGGAGCCTGGATCTTTGTATTTTAGAGGAAGTTTGTGTTGGAGTATAGAACTCACATTTTCTGTTAAAAATGCCTTCTTTTGAACATGAATGTTTCTCTTTTTAGTACAAAGGTCTTTAAGAAACTTGGCATAAGATGGCACTTGTTTTATAGCATCAAGCAAAGGGATGTTAACACTTACCTGTTTAAAGATTTCAAAAATCTCACTTGTAGATTTTCCTTTCTTTGCTTTAGCTAACCTTTGGGGAAATGGAGCTTTTGGAACGTATTCTCGTGGGTTGGTTTCTTCTTTCTCCTCTGATGATGAATCTTCTTCATTTACCGGTACAATTTGTGTTGTTTTTGGTACCGGCATCTCCACTTTGTTGTCGACTTCTTTTCCTTTTCGCAAGGTCATGACGGCTTTGACCTCTCCATGGTGCTGAGGTGAACTGGTACTTGCTTCATACACTCCTTTAGGATTAGGCACTGGTTGACTTGGGAATTTACCTTTCTCAACAGTCATTGCCAATGTCCGAATCAAGAAGCAAGTTGTCCCACCATTTTCTCAAGGTTTGAAATTGATTGGGTTTGTGAGTTGAAACCCGCTCTCATCTCATTTCGCAGTTCATCAATGGTGCGGTTTTGTTGCTCGATTTTGGAGTGAATAAGATTCTTGAAATTTTGAAATGCATCCTCCCATGGTCTAGCCGAGAGAATGGTTTGGGTTACGATTATATGGTCTAAATGGTGGTTGAGAGGCTTGAGGATTTTGAGGAATTGGTTGCATTGGTGGAGGCTGGAGCTTAGTCTTTGGTCCCATTTTGTTGGAATCCTTGAGACCATGAAAAATTGGGGTGGTCTCTCCATCCAGGATTATATGTGTTGGAGTAAGGGTTGTAGGTTGATGGCTTTCTCATTACATCTATGGCATTGGCTTGATCGAGTATGAGTCCTGGTCATGTGGCTCCGTCAATTTAGCGGTGATGCGATCTTTATTTGTCGGAAAGACCTTCAACTATGTTTTTGACTTCTTTAATTTCTGAACTTGACTCGCCGATGTGAACCTCATTCACTCCCTTAACTCTTCTAGTACTCCCGAGCGAACGACTCGTTGTTGGGAATTATCCGCTTGTCGCCGAAGAAATCCC
Organism: Luvunga scandens; assembly: GCA_030449905.1. Taxonomy (NCBI): domain Eukaryota; kingdom Viridiplantae; phylum Streptophyta; class Magnoliopsida; order Sapindales; family Rutaceae; genus Luvunga; species Luvunga scandens. Next base: position 48,821 of record JASUUG010001122.1, on the reverse strand, counting down.
AAATCTCGATGCACTTTTTGACATTAACTCTCCTCCACTTGTTGCCATTAGCCATTCTTGCACATTCGGAATAATCCCTCCAAAAAGTATTGGCATTGGTGCCATTTTTCGTACCCACGATGTGGACACTTTAGGAGTAGCCCATTGAATCGCTCCCATGCTTGAAAATTGCTCGTCTTCTCTTTGGGTAAACTCGAAATTTCCTGCGAATAGCATTGGTTTTATGTCTTCGGGAAATATTTATTCAAAAATTTTGTTACCATTTGTTCCCATGATGTAATCTTATTAGCGAGCAATGTATTGAACCATGAACGAGCTCATCCTTTAAAGAAAATGGAAATAATCTAAGTTTAACATCATCATCCTAAAAATTCTCATATTTAAAAGTTTGACAAATAACATGGAAATCATTCAGATGATTATATGGATCTTCATTTTCTGGCCATAGAATGTTGGGAGACAATTTAGCATACTAGGTTTTAATTCAAAACTCCTGCAGCCTACATTTGGATATCGTATGCGTGATGTGCTTTCAAGTTAGCTAAAGGATCAAGTAGTCCTTAAATGGCCTCTCTTGTGGTCTTTGGTTGCAAAAATCCATTTCAAATTTATTTTTAATTTCAACGTGTTTGTGTGTGCGAAGTGTTTTTTCTAATTCAAAGTTTATAGGCTCAAGATTTGGTAATTGCGACCTACGACCATGCATGCAAAGAAAAAAAAATGATAACAAAATTAATAAAGATAAATAAGAGGGAGAAATTACAATACTAACCTTATTATGCTGTTACAAATTTGCTATGAAAATAACTCAAGCGCTAGATATAGAAAAGAAAATGCGTGAAACAAATTAAAATAAATTAAGAGCGGTTGAACCCACCGATTTCACAAAATAAAAAAATAACATGAAAATTAAATTACGAAATTTAAAGAAGAGAAGAAAAGAAAAAAATAATACCTACTTCAAAATTTAATTCACTTTTTTTTTTTTTAATAAATAATAAAAAAAATTACAAGGAAACAACTAAAATAAATAAATAAAGAAGAAAAAAATTCTACAAATTAAAATACTTACCTCCCTGCAAAACGGCGCCAAAACTTGTTGTGCAAATTTTATTGAACTCATGAGTGCACGAATCTATTGTAGAATAGATTAATGGTGACGAGTGTCGATCCCACGAGGAGGTGGATTTTAATTATGTGTAATTAATTTTCTGAGTTGGTGGTTGGATTTATAATGACAATGAAGTAGGCAATATATTAATTTAAATTAAAGTTTGTAGGAATAAACTATTTGGATGAAATGCTTGGATCTCCTGGATCTGCCTCAACACGCACTATCGCTTAATATTCATTATTAGTACCAATTAAATCATAAAGGGGGAACTTCCACTCATCATGAACCACACTCTAATAGATATGGTGCTAAGGGCTTCCCGTGCCAAATAAGAATAACCTTGCTTTGGGAGGCGGTTATTCCAAATAGATATCCGGACAAGATTATTACTATCCTCTCTCTGCGAAAAGTCAAAACAACCACATAAATTAAAGGGGAAGAAAAGTAAATTTACCAAATTAAGCCCATAGAGCATGTTGAGACTTCACCTTCAACCCAAGCTTGAAAGGAAATTAGCCACTCATATTTGAACTAGGGGTAAAATGGGAATTTTATTAAAATACATAGAAAATACAAGATGGAGATGGAATTACAGAAAATGGAGTCCAAAAATGGATTCAGGGTGTCAAATTAGGGGGGAGCCCCTTTTATAGATACACCGAGTAAATCATGGCCATCGGATTAAAACAATTTGGGCGCTCAGATTGCGCCACGTGGCAAGTTCCTATTGGATGGAACACATCATCGTGGGCTGTTATTCTGTGTATATGCATGTACCGTACACATTTTTTTCAATCCACTAATATTCTCGCCACGTCACCGGTCAACATTTTTGGTTCAATAGGATCATGACACGCCATCGGTCGCGCCACATCATCGATCAATGCCATAAGCGGTCAATGCCACATCATTCGTCCCAATCAAATGCTGCCACGTCATCGTATAGTGCCACGTCATCGCATGATCCACGCGTCGCCAAGATACATACATGTGAACAAAGGCAGTGAAAAAATGTGTCGTGTCTGATCGTATATATCAACCGTCATCGTATGTGTGAACAGATCATCAGTATATGTGAATGAGACCATTTTTCTTTTTATGCTCCTCCTAAGGTTTTCGACTGTCCTGAGTTCAAAAGTGCTGTCCGTTTTTCCATCTGATCTCTCGTTTATTGTGAAATGACCATGATATCCCCTAAAATACATAAAATACTTAATTAAAATAAAACATACATAATTAAATTACAAGGGACTTAAAGACATAAAAATAGGGATGTTAGTGAGACTTGGAGTATAAAATGATGATTTTCTCCATTATAAATACACACTTTCTAGTACTCAACAGTGAAAAACCGCCCTTCATGATTTAATTGATACTAATAATGAATGTTAAGCCGATGGTGCATGTTGAGTACAGATCGGAGATCTAAGCACTTCATTTTAATAGTTTATTCCCACAGCTTTAATTTAAATTAATACATTGTCTACATCATTGTCATTATAAATCCAATCACCCACTTAGAAAATTAATTCTACAAGCAATTAAAATCCACCTCTTCGTGGGATCGACACTCGTCACCGTTGATCAATTCTACTATAGATTCGTGCACTTGTGAGTTTAATAAAATTTGCACAACATTTAGTATTAGTCAATTGTGTGATAAAAGATATAGAGTTATTTTTGGTAAAACAAAATGTATTATTGAAAATGCATGTGATGGTAAAATTTTCTTTGTTGGAAAGAGGTCTGTTAATGTTTATACTATTGATATAGATTGTGCATCTACTCTTCATAAATGTTTTTCTGCATTACATGATGATAGTTGGTTATGGCATAGAAGACTAGGACATGCAAGCATGGATTTAATTTCAAAAATTTCCAAAAACGATTTAGTTAAAGGTCTTCCGAAAATGGGTTTTGAAAAAGATAAAATTTGTGAAGCATGTCAATTTGGAAAACAAATCAAAACTTCTTTGAAAAACAAAAATCATATTTCTACTTCAAAACCGCATCAACTTCTTCACTTGGATTTGTTTGGACCTTCTAGATATGCTAGTTTAAGTGATAAATATTATGCATTTGTAATTGTAGATGATTATTCTAGATATACATGGGTATTATTCTTAGCTAATAAGGATGATGCTTTTGATGCATTTAAAGTTTTCTGTAAAAATGTTCAAAATGAAAAAGATTATTTCATTACTTGCATTAGAAGTGATCATGGTGGAGAATTTGAAAATCATGCATTTGAGAGTTTTTGTAATGATTTCGTATTATACATCAATTTTCATCAACTAGGACTCCACAACAAAATGGAGTTGTTGAGAGAAAGAATAGGTCTATTCAAGAAATGGCTAGGACCATGTTAAATGAGGATGCATTACTAATATACTTTTGGGCCGAAGCCATAAATACCGCATGTTATGTGTTAAATCGTGTTTTGATTAGACCACTTCTTAATAAAACCCCCTATGAGTTTTGAAAAGATAGAAAACCCAACATTGGTTATTTCAAAGTTTTTGGATGCATATGTTTTATATTGAATACTAAAGACAATCTTGGTAAATTTGATCCAAAATCGGATGTTGGTATTTTTCTTGGATATTCAACTAATAGCAAAGCTTATACAGTATACAATAAAAGAATCTTGGTTATTGAAGAATCCATGCACATTACATTTGATGAATCTAACCCTTTCTTATGGAGAAAGTTGTAGTTAATGATGTAGATGAAGAAGTGCAACAACAAGAACCTTCAAACGTCAAACAAAATGCTCTACCTTGTGAGAATCAAGAGAAGCAACAAGAAGAACAAACTAATATAGAGCAAAACGAAGGTAATTCTCAAACACTCCTCAAGGAATAGAGGTATGTCTCTTCTCACCCTAAAGACTTAATTTTAGGAGAACCTTCACGAGGTGTAACCACTAGATCATCACTTAGGAAGACGTGCACATACCACATTCATATCTCAAATTGAACCAAAATCCTTTAAGGATGCGAAAAACGATGAATCGTGAATTATGGCAACGCAAGAGGTGTTAAATCAATTTGAGAGAAACAATATGTGGAAATTAGTTCCTAAACCGGAACATCAATCCATCATAGGCACTAAATGGGTATTTAGGAATAAGATGGATAAATCCTGTGTGGTTGTAAGAAATAAAGCTAGATTAGTAGCTTAAGGTTACAATCAAGAAGAATGAATTGATTTTGATGAAACTTTTGCGCCCGTAGCAAGATTAGAATCCATTAGGATGCTTTTAGCATTTGCATGTCATAAGAATTTTGTCTTGTATCAAATGGATGTGAAAAGTGCATTTCTAAATGGGTACATCATGGAAGAAATGTCTGTGAAACAACCCCCTGGTTTTGAAAATGAAAAATTTCCAAATCATGTTTATAAGTTGTCAAAAGCTTTATATGGCGTAAAACAAGCACCTAGAGCTTGGTATGATAGGCTTAGTAAATTTCTTTTGGAAAACGGTTTTTTAATGGGTAGAGCAGATACTACACATTTTATCAAGCATAAGAATCAAGATATACTTGTTGTTCAAATTTATGTTGATGATATCATTTTTGGTTCTACTAATGAGTTTTTGTGTAATATTTTTCATCTTATATGAGCAAAGAATTTGAGATGAGTGTGATGGGAGAATTAAAGGACTTCTCGGATTATAAATAAGATAAAATGAAGAAGGAATCTTCATTAATCAAGCAAAATATTTGAAAGATTTGCTCAAAAGATTCAGACTTGAAGATGGAAAGGTCAAAAGTACTCCAATGAGCTCAACAATCAAGCTTGACAAAGATGAAAAAGATAAAGATGTTGATGTCAAAACATATCGAGGTATGATCGGATCTTTACTTTATTTAACTGCTAATAGACCCGATATTATGTTTAGTGCATGTTTGTGTGCAAGATTTCAATCATGTCCTAAAGAATCTCATTTGCTTGCAATTAAGATAATTCTTCGCTATTTGAAAGAAACCAAAGATCTTAGCCTTTGGTGTCCTAGAGGAACTCATATAGATTTAACTTGTTATTCGGATGTCGATTTTGCTGGTTATAAGATTGATAGGAAGAGTACTAGTGGAACTTATTACTTTCTAGGTCACTCACTTGTATCTTGGTTTAGTAAGAAACAAAACTCAGTTGCATTTTCAACCATCGAGGCTGAATATATTGCAGTCGGTAGTTGTTGTGCACAAGCACTTTGGATGAAATAAACCCTTAGAGACTATGGTATCAATCTTGCTCATATACCTATCATGTGTGACAATACAAGTGCCATAAACCTTTCAAAGAATCCTATTCAACATTATCGGACCAAACATATAGAGATAAGACATCATTTCTTAAGAGATCATGTTCATAAAGGAGATATTTCATTGAATTTTATTTCAACTGAAAAACAACTCGCTGATATCTTTACAAAACCTCTTGGCGAAGAACAATTTTCCAAGATTAGGCATGAGCTTGGAATGATAAATGTTGCATAGTAGTAGTGATTTATACAACATCTTCTTTGTTTTTCTATAATATGATATTTGTTTGATTTGGATGTGTTTAAATTATGTAATCATGCATTATATTGGCCTTTCAAGACATTTTTTATCAATAAAATGATTTAGAAATATATTGAGTGTTGGTCGTAGATTAAAACATATGTGCACAATCATGGTCAAGAAAAATGGATTACCGTTTAATCACAAACGACTTACCGTTTAATTACAGAAACACTAGAAAAATTGTTAGACATTAGTAGCTAACTGTTTATTACTAATGGTTAACCGATTAAAAACAGAGAGGTTGCTTTGATAAACGGTGATAGACTTACTCTTTCCTAGCTCTCTGGAAGTTATCGGTGAACTGATTGACGTAAACGGCTCATCGTTTTCATGCAATATAAACTGTTTCAGTTCTTCTTCCTCATCTCTGCTTACCCCCTCACCGTTTTCTCTCAAACCAGTGAACTCTAAGCTGTCTCTCTCTAAACTTTTTCATTTTAGTTGCCATTTCTTGCCAAATCAAGGTCATAGAAACATTTTCCATCATCTTTAGACCAGATTTATCCATTGAAAACATCAAATTGTAGCCCAAATAAAAAAATCCCAATTTGAAACCCTAACAGCAGCTGAACGATTTAGCTCAATTTTTGACGTTTCCCTACCAAATTGAGCCTTCAAATCTCTTTCTCTACCTTTCTTTATTCATCTAATTGGTTCCATTTGAATCATTTTCATCATTTTGTCAAGAACCCAAATTCTCAAGCTTTAACCATGGCTAAATCATCAAAAACCGGTCGTAAGAGAAAGAGTGTCCCAAGTAGAAACCCAATACCACCTAGGGAGCCCTCCGAGTTCCAAAGGATTCATTTTCCAACAGCTCTACTGGCAAAACAATTTGAAACCCGATTCATGGGTCGCAAGGTAATTGATTCTTACTTTGTGGACTTAAGTGATTTTGCAGAGTTGATTGTTTGTGGTCGGAGTGTTAAGGAGATGTTGTTGCCGTGGGAGTGTGCATTGGACTTAGAGGAGAGGATTTATCCTAACTTAGTCCATGTTTTTTACTCAAACATGGAATTGTCCATAGAAAGATTAGATAGAATAGTTACCCATGTCGGAGGTGTTCCTATTGATTTTGATGTTGATGGCTTGAACTACATTTTAGGCATCTCATATTCTGGACATCATATTTACACTTCTAGGAAGGAGTTATTGTTTGCCGATTTTACCCATCATGAAGGGGTTAGAAACATATGTAGGCGTCAGGATCTCACTAATGAGATTTGTACTCTCCCTTTTAGGTCACAACTCTTACCGCTGTAAGTTAGAATTCTTCATACCATTTTGCAGTATATTATCAACCCTAAGAAGGGCCATCTGAATGAGTTGACTCGGCTGGATGTTGGGATTCTTGATAGTCTTCTCTGTGGTCGCCCTATTAACCTAGGATACATTATTTTGCGACATATGTTGAGTACTCCTGCGGTTAATCATAGGTTGCTTCGATACGGTAGCATTATTTCTAGGGTTTTACAACATTTTTGAGTACCCCTTCGCGACTCGGTTTATGTTGAGATAAAGAAGATTGGGGAAGAGGCTATCTCAGCGATTGGTTTTTTTAGAAGGCGTCGGGATTGGATCAAAACGCCTAATGCGAAAAACCAAGACACCCTTGTAGCTGCAGAGGATAACTGGTTTCTAAATGACATTTTCACTTCTAACCAGCTACCGAATTTTAGGTGCGGTGCTAGACCTCCGCCCTCTCGTTGTGGAACTGTCTCACAGCCTTCAACAGAGTCTGATTCTGAGGAGTTTGTTAGCGATGTTCAAGCACTTTCTGAGCAGCAGCAGCAACAGTAGCTTCAGGATCAGTTTCCTTTTTTTCAGATTCAGCAGTAGTAGATACTGGATGGACAGCAGCGTATCGTTTCTGCTCTCAGCATTCCCCCCTGCTCATCTTCTCCTCCTCTTCCTCCGCAGTAGTTTCTTAGTGTTTCGAATACTTTGATTTGGCACAAACATTTTCATGTTTTGAAATATTTATGTATGATGATTATGGATGATTATTTTATATTTATGTTTTCTTATTTTGGCATTGATTTTATTGCTTGGTTGAAGTTGTTTTTATCTTACTTTTTGGCTTCTTGAGTGTAAATTATTGCTACTATTTTTTGGGGATGCTTAATATACAGGGGAGATTCTGCCGAAATTTTCACTTGTTGGAAATGGCTATACTTTTGTTCTTTTCTTTTTGATGCTGAAAGGGGAGAATAGGTTATATTTTTAAGGGGGAGTTAACAAATTTTTTTTAAGTTATATATTTTTCAAGGGAGCTTATATTTAGGGAGAGTTAATAAAATTTTCTTACCTTTACATATAAAGTTTGCATCATAAAAAAGGGGGAGATTGTTGATATTATAATATTGATTTTGATGATAATAAAACTTATATGTTCTTGATTAAAATGTTGGGGCTATTAAAATGAATTTCTTAAAGCCATAGACATGTTTAAAGAAAACTTAATGGCTGCTAACTTGAGTTGGAAAACCTTATTCTAAACAAAAGTTGCCAAAAATATAGATTCTAGAAATTAACGGTGAACCGTTTATTGAAAAACGGTGAACCGATAATTCACAAGAGAGGAAATTGTCTTTGTAATCCTGCACCGTTTATCTAATAAGATTCTAGAAATTATCGGTGAACCGTTTAATGTAAATCGACGAACCGATAATTTACAGAAAGGAGAAAATTTTCTAACCTTGAGCCATTTAGCAAAAACGGAAATCTAAGTTTGATTTGTAGGTTTCTGAAAATAAACGGTGATCCGATAATGGTAAACGGTAAACCATTTATTTAAAATCTAAGTGTAACAGCTATTTGGACAAGTCAAAATGGTTAACCGATAGCAACAAACGGAAATCTGATTATTCTCAAAAAGTCAACAACGGCTAGTTTTCAGCTCCAACTATAAAATAGCTCAATCAAATTCAAATAAAAACAGATCCAATAATTATCTTTGAGCTTGCTACTGAAAAAACAATCTCTTTTGAGCTTTAAACTTGTTTTATTTCATTTATTCACACTTTGGGATTTCAATTGTAATCATATAGATTGTGTGAGAGATTGGTTAATTATAATCTTTGTATTTGAGTGATTGTAAGTGTTGGGATACACTTGGGTTAAGATATTGGGAATAATCTCTTGTTTTAAAGGTTCATTGACACCTTTGAAGTCAATTGTAAATGTTGTTGAAGCCTTGGAGGCTTGCTTTGTGGAATCCTCAAGCGCGGTGAGCTTGGAGGCGTGGACGTAGGCACAGTTGGCCGAACCACGTAAAAATCACGTGTTTGATCTCTCTTCCCTTATCCTTTTCATTTCAAGCTTTTTTAAAATTATTGCTTTTGATTTTATTAAGACATTAGTTTAAATTGTCGTGTGGTTTTATTTGATTAAGTTTTAAGAACTCAATTCACCCTCCCTCTTGGGTAGTCTAGTTAATATTTCACAATCGTAATCCTTAATTAACTCAATCCACCTTCTCTGTCTCAAATTTAGCTTTTTCTGAGTAAACAAATACTTTAAACTCTTATGATCAGTGAAAATCTAACATGTGACCCCAATAAGTAATGTCTCCAAGTTTTGAGTGCAAACACCACTGCGACTAACTCTAAATCATGTGTTGGGTAGTTTTGCTCATGCTTCTTAAGTTGTCTAGATGCATAAGCCACCACTTTTCCATGCTGCATTAACACAAAACTCGATCCTTGCCCAGAGGCATCACTGTATACCACAAATCCTTCATTCCCAGATTGAAACATAAGAACGGGTGTCAAGGTGAGACGTGTTTTAAGTTCTTAAAAACTCCTTTCACAATCATCATCCCATTGGAACTTAACATTCTTCCTAGTTAGCGATGTCAAAGGAATGGCAATCTTAGAGAATCCTTCTACAAATCTACAATAATACCCAGCTAATCTAAGAAAACTCCTAACCTCCAAGACATTTGTAGGCTGTTCCCATTTTACAACTACTTTGATCTTTTGAGGATCAACATAAATGCCTTTAGCTAATATCACATGGCCCAAAAATACTATTTTGTCCAACCAGAACTCACACTTGTTGAACTTGGCATAAAGCTGCATTTGTCTTAAAGTCTGCAAAACAGTCCCCAAATGCTCTGCATATTCCTCCTGACTCCGAGAATACACCAAAATATTATTAATGAACACAATCACAAATCGATCTAGATAAGGGCAAAATACCCTATTCATGAGATCCATAAAAGCTGTTGGAGCATTAGTCAACCCAAATGGCATTACTAGAAACTCATAGTGTCTATAATGAGTTCTAAATGTTTGTTTTAGAACGCGACTCTTTGATTCTAAGCTAATGATATCCCAAGCGCAACTCGATCTTAGAAAACACTTTCGCCCCCTAAAGTTGATAAAAAAAGTCATCAATATGCGGAAGGGGGTACTTATTGCGTATTGTAACTTTGTTCAACTGCCTGTAATCAATGCAGAGTTTAAGAGTACCATCATTTTCTTAACAAACAAAACCGTAGCTCCTCACGAAGATATACTAGGTCTAATAAATCCTTTATCCATAATTCTTGTAGTTGAGCTTTACGTTCCTTTAATTCAGTTGGAGCCATTCTGTATGATGCTATAGATATAGAAGCCGTCCCAAGGACTAAATCGATAGAAAACTCAATTTCTCTATTAGGTGCCATCCCTAGAAGTTCATCTGGAAATACATCTGGAAACTCCTGGACTACTGGAATATCCTCTAATCTCAACTCTTTAGCTTCTATGTCTACCACATATGCAAGATAAGCTGAGCATCCTTTTCGTAACAATCGTCTTGCACTAATAGCAAATAGACACATGAGGGTAATAATTTACGCTCTCCACAGAATTTGACCTCGGTTTTTCCTAGCTTTTTAAAAACAACTTCCTTTTAAAACAATCCACAGTAGCATTGTGAGATGCAGGCCAATCCATGCCCAAAATAGCATCAAAATCTCAAATTTCTAAAATAATCAAATTTGCCTCAAAGTCATGCTCACCCAAACTAATCATACAATCTCGATACACACTCTCAGCAAGTAGTGAACCCCCAGTAGGTGTACTAACAACTAATCCACAATCCAGTGGTTTAGGCTCTTGCTCAACATGTGTGGCAAACATATGGGAAACAAAAGAATGTGTGGATCCAGGATCAATAAGAATATGGGCCTCGCGGCCAAAAATAGATAACGTACCCATAATAATTTCTGGGGTAGCATGAGCCTCCTACTGTGTCAATGCAAAAACTCGACCCTGGGTATGAGGTCGTCCAGGTTGACCTCTCTGACTCGGGGCAGCTGTCTGGCTCCAAAATGTAGATGTAGAACCTCCGGTCTGCACACCTCTCTAACCTAGAGTTGGTCTAGAGTGAGAATGTTATTGTGGAACTGTCCCTCGAGCAGAACTACCACCCTGTGATAAATTAAGGCAGAATCTCTTAATATGACCATGCTGTCTGCAAAGATAACACACCTTGTCCCCAACACGACACTGGCCATGATGATTCTTGTCACACGAAGGGCAAGAAATCTGCTGTATATTCCTCGAATGATCACTACGATGTCCTTCGCTAATCTTGTCATACTGCCCCTGAGTCTTCGCATTACTTCCTATGGATCGCAGAATCAATGTTGATCGATCTGTCTCGAATCTCCCCTAAAACCTATGCCCTGACTCCTTTGAATGTTGTCAGAGTAGCTAGCATGAGTTCTTCCTCTCTTAGGCGACCTACTACTAGAGCCACCCTCTATCAAACTCTGACTACGTTTTTATTTCAATGCTTGAATTTTGCGTCCCTCCGAGATACCATGTTCTACTCTTCTTGCTGCCTCAACTAATTCTGTAAACTCAATCATGATGCAGTCACAGTCGTGTGGATCTCAAGTCGAAGACCCTCTTCAAATTGCCTGCATCTCTCCCTCTCATCATCCATTGTAAATATAGCAAATCTAGAGAGGTCCATAAATTTTTTCTCATACTCCTCGACAGACATGGATCCCTGAACCAACCAAAGGAATTCACTGCATTTAATATCTTTGTATACGACTGGAAAATAATGATCGTAAAATTCTTTACGAAATATAACCCAAGTAATCGCATCATGCCCTTAATATCGACGTTCCACTGTCTGCCACCAATGGTAGGCTCTATTCTTAAGTAGAAAAGTGGAAAAGAAAAGTATATCCTCTTCTGAGCATTTCATTACATCAAAAATACGTTCTAATTTAACTAACCACGACTTTGCATCGGGTGGACCTCCAGAACCGTTAAAACTCTTGGCCCCTAGACTTTTCACGCTTTCAATAGTATTAGCATGACCAACATGCGCTTGAGTCTAATTATGAGCCACTGCAGTCATAATTTGTGCTAACCTATCAAATGACTGCTTAATGTTTGGTACATTCTCTGGTGCCTGCTGTACCACCTCATGTGTTGAGGACTTAACTACGCCCTCATTCACGAATTCATTTTCCCTCGCAGGTACAACGCCTGGAGTCAATCCAGCTATTAGTTTAGTACGACCATGACCATGGCTTCGACCACGTCTATTGCTACGACGAATCATGATGGTGCCTACAAAATAATAATTCCCACTTTAATAAATATAAAACTTATTCTAATTATGACAGTAAAGTCTATAGAATCTAAAACCATACACTGATACTAACTTGACACGACCTGCCCCGAACTCCCAAGGCGAATCGGCCTAATTCTATATAATCTTTCTGACGTAATCTAATTAATTAGGATTCTATCGAAAAATTCGGCAAAGTCTTTTCTATATTTATCATATAACCAAATCTACAAAATTATAAATCAAGCACTCCCAAAAGAATTTCAAATATAATTATCTCCGAGAAACCAATCTCCTCAACAAAATACCAAATTGTTCAATATCCAATATCAATAAATACATATGGTATCCGCAATCTCCGAAATATAACAAATTATACAATTCTAAAATATCTCAATAAATCAATCGATAACTCCTAACATCATAACATAGCCATAATTTTGAAAATAACTATTGTTGCTAGGTCGACTGTTTTACCTGCGAATGAAATTACAATAAACTACAATGAAAATAGATTTTGTATATTCCACTCACAGTGACAGTGTTCGAACTCAGAATCGACAACGCCCACGGGTTGATTCTCGTTTGCGGATTTATAAAATTACCAAAATATTCTTGAATTTATAAAATTACCAAAATGCTCTCGATATCAAAATTCATCAAATTATCCTCAGAATTACATATTATCAAACTATCCTCAATTTTGATTACAAAGATATCCATAAGTTTTAAATTTATAAAATCACCCCCAAAAAAATATAAAATTACCAAAATGTCCCTAACGATATAAATTACTGAATTACTCCCAAAATCTAAAATTACCTAACTGCCCTAATCTGAAATTACCAAAATGTCTGTCAATTTTAAAAGTACAGAACTACCCCTAAAGTTTATGAAATTATCGAATTGCCCCTAACGGTTAACGGTGATCAGAACTCAGTCAATAGCGACGAGAAGCTCAGGTTTGCTAGATCTGACCTCGATAAGTCCAATGGTACCGGCGGTGACCTCCCACGCACGACGGCGACGGCGGATCGAGCTCCCCAAAACCATGAGCTTTCCAACAGTCGATCGACGGCAATCCGGCTGTTTCAGGTGACGGAGTTGGTCGAAAAATGATGAGAGGAAGCTGAGGAAGCTGAGGAACAAGATCCAAGTGGTGGATCGGCCTAATTCCGGCTAGATCGGTAGCGGGGAGAAACGGGTTTGGCCGCGGGTTTTCAAGCTCGATTGCTGGTATTCTGGTCGGTTTCCAGTGACGAGGACGGCAGGAATACAACCGGCGGCTCACAAACTTCAAATCGGTACCAAGATCGGCCGATATGGTGGCTGGAATCATGAGTTCCGACCGTGTCGAGCGCGCGGATCTGGTTCGCGGATTCGGGTTTGCAGTAACTTCTTCTCTCTTTCTTTTTTCTGTCTCTTTCCATTTTAGGAAAGAAAAAAATGCTTCTCTCTCTACTCTTTCTTTCCTTTTGTAGAAATTGAAATTTTTGTTTTCGGGTCCATATGTTGTCAGTACAATCAACATAAGTTATAACATATCAAACTTCAATTCATCAAACAACAAAAGCTTTTATACATCAAATAACATAGGTCTATTACATGTCCAAATCATAAACAAGTTTTAAAAGAATACAATTTGCTGTTCACTCATTAAAGCTATTAATTTACTCTGAACACTCAATCCATCTATTATAAATCCCTGGTTGTCTCCCTTTGAAAACAACATAAGCTAGACAAATGTTTTTCCATCTGTAAAATAAGACGATATAAAATTATTAGTCAATTGTTATAAAGATTAAAAAAATTAAGAAAATAAAAGGACAAGTATGCAATGTTGAGTACGCATGCTTCTGTTTCATTCAATCCAACTACAGGTTCATTGTCAAACAGTAGAATTGGTGCGCTACAAGTTAGTTGATTACTAAAATGCATGACTATAGTCTAGTAATAGTTAGAGGACATATATTTAGTGAAAAATATATTTTTTTTGCACTAATAGAATGTTAGGGTATCATAACATATGGAACATTTTGCACATTTGCACAATTGTAGTCATGTAAATTCATGCATACACGACTGCAATCCTGTAAAATGGGTGCAAAACAAAATTTTGAGAACAAAGTGAGATTTCAACAAATGTAGTTAGAAAAACCCTCACATAGCAGTGATATGATGCAAATGTAATGAAAGTGGGAGTTGTTTTGTTGTTTATCACAAACCAATCAAACCCTAAAAATAATATAATGTCAAGAAAATACATAAATAAATAACAAAAATAAATGTAAAATTTAAAATACCTTATTGATTGGATAAATAATACACCAGTTGCAGACAAAAATCTCAACATATTGGTTGTTCATCAATGATTTTGAGAGTGTGGAGTGAAATGGTGTGAGAGTAAAAGAGCGTGTGTTAGAGGTGATTTGTGTGTATGCTTTACATTTTTCTTTAAGGATATTTTAGACAATACACCACACAAAATGGAATATCCACATAATTATCAAGCATGGGGTATATTTAATTAAATACCTTATTTTTGGGGTATGTTTAATTAAAAACCCCGTATAAAGATATAAACTATTACATTTCGAATCAAAACACTGGTGAGGGTGACATATCTCCGGCTCTACAATGACTTGTTGGTACCCTTGTGCTCTTAAAATAATCCACTAATTACAAAAATAAGTATAGAACTAACTTTACCCATTTTTTGGAAATCCTAACTATAAATAAAGTATAAAAATTTTAAAATTAACTTCATTCCCATGAAATTCAACACAATTAAATATAGAATGGTTGAAATCTTACTCAATTTGGTGAGCAGTCCAGCTTTTATGCAGAGTTTATACCTCTTTTACCCTAAAGACATGCACTCACTCTCTCTACGCTTCCCACCTTCAAATTCTCATTCAATGGGTATTCCCAAAGAAATTCAAGGTTTAAAATACTTCGAAATAACTCTTAAATCTAGTTTACAAGATCCAAACCTTAATTTTTCATAGACCCTAACCCCAGAATTTTTCCCCATTTCATTTCCTTTGCATTGGTTACCTCCCTAGCAAATGAAAGTGAAATGCCCTTTTTCTTTTATTATGCTTCATAATATGCGTAAAGGGTAATGGGCTTGACTTTTATTAATAATAGTTTAGGCTTTTAATTTTTTTAAAACCCAAAGCATAATATATGAGACTATATCTATAATCATTGTCATGTATAGATGCCCGCATTTTTTAAAATGCGGATTCATTGTATATACCATATAGGTGAATTTGCATTTTAAAAATACAAATATGTGCACTAGAGAAGGATTGTATACACACCCACACACACATATACATATGTACATACACACACACACCCCCATATATTAGTTGGGATATATATAGCACAACATGCAATAAATGTGTTTCTCATATAGTATAAATGGACTCAAGCCACTTCTTTAGGGCTTACTTTGGGAGGTATGATATAGGATATAAAAGGAACAATGTAACCTAATTATTTAGGCATTTCATTAAGGCCCATATCTAGTCTGGGAATGTGTAGGCTCGTGTCGGATATATTGGATAATATAGCTAACAAAGAGCATGGTTTTAATATTTAATATAATTAGGGACTCATTTGATAAATTCCAAGATTATAGATATCCGTTATATGTAATTATCATTTTATTGCTATTTATTATCTATAGAATAAAGTTTAGATAAAAACAAAAAATAAAATTACAGTTTATCCTTATGACATTTACGCCATACAATAGGGTTGGCAAAATTTGGATTTAAATCGGATCGGGATGTAGGTGCATTCGGATTCAGATGTGCATTTACATTTCTATATCTGGATCTGCATATGGATTCGTGAAAAAAAATGTGCGGATCTAAATATGGGTAATATCCGTAACAAATGTGGGTGGATATTCTGGATCTTTGGATCCATAAAAATTAAAATTCAATAATTATATAATTTAAAAACTCAGTAATTGACCTAATATTATCAAATAAAATCCAATCATAATTCAACAATTAATAGTTCAACATAAAAAACATACAACAAACATCATAAATCCATAAATAAAATTTAATTTTTAATTTAAAATAAAATTTAATTAGATCCAGATATTCAATTTTCTGGATGCACTTGCATCCGGATCCATGCGGATCTCAACTTTTCACATCTGGGTCACATTTTTGAATATGTGGATCCAAATTTTTTCGAATTCGAATCTTCTAAATCTTTGTAGATACAGGTTGGATTCGAATTCTATTACCATCCCTAATAGTGAAAGGAAATTCAACCACATTGAGAGAAGAATATAATGAGAGAAAAGAAATATGTAATAATTAGAGCATTCTTTTTTTATGCAGAGTTCCTCAGCTCCAACACCGTATTCTTGAAGTGTGGTCCTTTTCCTCCCTAGAATCATGAGAAGCTACAACACGGGGGTTTTTTTTTTTTTTGGACATGTTACTACTTCAAGGAGGACATGGACATAATTTCTTGAATCCATTTGATGAGACACATCAACAATCACAAAAATGCCCTTGCAGCAAAAACAATATATCTGTCACTCTAAGCAATGCAAGCATCTCTAATTCACAAATAAAACTTAAAAAAAAAATGAAAAGTTTCCACAATTAACCCTATCAAGCAGGGACCAAAAAATGATATAAATCATAAAACTCTCATAAAGAACCCTAACTAAGTAGGGACCAAAAAGAGAGATCAAAATCGCAATAACAAAATACGGACAATCTCTCTCAAAAGAAGAAAAGATAAAAAATTATCTAGTTATAAACATGGAAATATTGATTGCATTCCCCTATTTCACAAGAAAACGAGTGCAAAAAAATCTAGTATTTTTTAATAATGGAAAAACTAGAGCCATGTTTTGGATAAAAGAAAAAATCTTGCTCGCTAGAGAAAAAAAAAATTCTTGATAGAGAGAAAAATCAACTAGTTAATTAAATTTTTTTATTTGCGTGTATTCTCAATTAGAAAATTTATTTTGTATGAACTGCTATTGGTTTAATAACAGTAATGTGAGTTGTTTCAATATGGTAGGATCCACAAGTGATAAGGATTTTTAAGTTCCCTCTTTCAAATTAAGGAAATTATCACTCGTATACCCTTAAATGACATTTATATCAAACATACTATACCACTTTTAATATGTATCACTCGTATATCCTAAGTTGACAATATGTATCATTCGTCCACTGATCCATTAGTTGCCGTTTGCAAGTGCTGACATCATGAGGGTAATCTGGTCTTTTAATATAGAAGAAGCTTTGATATAAAGAAAAACAACATGTCATCCCATTTACTTGGTAAAAAATGACATATTGTTCAATTTACCTTATAAAAAATGATATGTCATCCCATATACTAGACAACGGTGTTTAGTGAAAATAGAATAAGTTCTAATAATTAAAAAAAATGTCATTCCCTTTACCTCATAAAAAACAACATGCCATTCTATTTATTAGATGACGACGTCATCTTTGTGAAACAATGTCGTTTCACCAGGACTAAACAAAAAAAGTTGCTGCAAATTCGACTGAATTTGTTCTTCCAAGCTTTAACTAGAATTTTTGAAGATCTACTCCTCCAAGTTCCAACCTACATTTTTTAATGGTATAATAATATAATTGTTAATAATATGTACTGTTAATAAATTTTTATGGTATAATATGGATAAGTTTTTATAGTGTAATTGTTAGTAATATGTATCGTTAATAATTTATAGTTTCTTATAAAAAAAAATGTATTGCCAATAATAAAATAAAAGAATGTGTATTGAAAATTTACCTTAACTTTTGGGACAAATTTCTCTTTTTACCTTAATCTAAGTTTCTAGGGCAAAATAGTTAGTTTATCATAATTATGTTAACTTTTTAATGGCAGCTAAGGGTTTGGTAACAGTAGACACATTTTGTTAACTTAGAGTATACGAGTGATATATATTGAAAGTGTTTTAGTGCATTTGATATAAGTGTCATTTAAGGGTATATGAGTAATAATTTCTCTTCAAATTATTCTCTACATATTTTTTGCCAAAAGACACAGCATTCCAAATGATTATTTACTACTATATTTTTAAGTTCCCTCTTTCAAATTATTCTTAAGTATTTTTTTTGCCAAAAGATACAGCATTTCGAATGATTATTTAATATTATATGGTAAAAAAATAGAAGGATGAGTAAAATCCGAATTACTTTTCTAACCACCTCCTTTTCAACTAGAAACTGGGGTGGCCAGCAAAAAAACTATTTGACCAAGTGCAACCGAGGCCGATCCACCTTATGATAGTGGAGGCTCAAGCTCGTATTGGAGAAAATAATTTTGAAAAAATTAAAGAGAAAATTGCTTCACTTACTAAGTAACCCACGTTAAATCTATTAAAGTAGCCTCGTTAAATTTATAAAAATAGCGCTACAAGCTCATAAACCCTATGAAGTTTAAACATTAACTTTTAGAATTATAAAAGTCCACACTTTAATTAAGAAAATAAAAAAAACTCATAATAACACATATGTATGGTCTTACTATTTTTTTTTTAATTTAGTCTCATTAAATCTATTAAAATAGCCTCTACAAACTCATTAACCCATTCAATTTTAGTTTTTATTGTTATTGTTATGTAATTCTCGATCAGCCACTAGCAACCGTGCCATTCAAAACATTATTAAATTAAAGAAAACAATTACCATAATTAAGGACGCCGACATGGGTTAATAATAAGAAAAAAAAATTGTAGCAAAATAGCTAGCAGCCAACAATTTAATTAAATTATTTCACATAATATATATTTAATTTGAAAATCCTTATGCTACATAATACATTATTTTGAGAATGAGAAGTAATAAATTGATATAAACATGCAATAATTGATACTTAAATTCCAGATTTTAATTTTCAACTCTGGGAAAAGCCCCAGTCGTTGCAGTATCATCAAAGTCTGTCTCCGGGCTCGCCGCCAATGGAGACAATGCGATATTTCCACACGTAGGTATATGCACAGGAGAAGGCAGCGGAGGGCTAGCACCCAATGGTGGCATTACGGGTGGCATTTTATTTTTCTTACCTTTTGGCAATGGTGGTGATGGTAGTGGCGGCCGCAGAGGTGGCAAAGAAGAAGTGAGTTTATGCGCAACGCGGGCATTGTAGGTGCTGAGTGCTCCGGTGGTACTGACAATGGTGAAGCCGCAGGGACATAATCTGCCAAACGCTGGGACGGCCGCGGCGGCGGCGCCTGAGGACGAGGAGGAGGAGGAGATAAGATTGGTGGCAAAGCAGGCAGTTTAGGCTTAGGCAAAGGAGGGATATTAACTTGTGAGGTTGGCTTGAAGAGTAGAGAATTCTTGATGAAGTCAGAAATACGATGATACCTTACTGCGAGGGCCAAATTGCTGTTTGTAAATGATAGAATGATGAAGAAAAATAATATGAAGTGGTGGGAAGAAGCCATTGATGATCACTAGTTTATGTTGGCTTGGGAAAATTGCAAGCAATGAGGAAGTTGCTTGATCATATATATATATTGTTTTGATGGAAGGATAAATGAGCTTTAAGTTAAGATAAAAATAACTCTGGAACCACCTATTAAATGGGCGATAAACTGAGCTATGATATTTACAGAATTAACCGTATTATCATACGATGTTAGAGGAAAATAACAAAATAATCAAATAATATTATAACACCACATGATGTTATAATTAATTTTATCATTTTATCATCCTTCAATTTGTTTAAGATTTTCTAAACTATTCTCATTAACATTTAACTAAATTATTTTCATTCTGACACGTATTAATGAGATTGATGTATCTTTTATTTATTTAGAATTTTTTTTTTCCCAAATCTTTAGATGGATCGAGGACGGACCTATTTTGAACTAAGATACTCGAGTTGCACCATAATAATAAAATTATCTAAATAGGGTTGTGTAGATTTTTATAAATCTCTATGTTATCATCATAGGTAGATGGACTTATATTTATGATCATTTTCACAGGAGGTAATCATGGACTGAGCCATAAACAAACTATACTCAAATACCAACATTTATGCAGTTTTGATATGTCTTTAATCGATTAGTGTACGTTGACACTGATTAGGAAAAGGAGATTCATATTATTTTATTTATTTTTTCTGGATGGTTATTAGATTTGATAATTTTCAACACATATGTGTGTGTGTTGTTGTACAATATTATTGAATTATCATATATTATATGTAATGTTAGAATTCAAGGAAAATATTCTACATTTTCTCGTTCAGAAGTGGTTGAAGAAGCCTAGCAAAACGAAAAATAAACTACTTGGTAGCCACGGGAGGTCATGTATCCATAAAAGCAATTAATATGGGTCGTCACATGTAGTTGAGGAATAATGAAACAGGCCGTTTGTATTTTGGTGATATATGTATGATTTATGGGAGTTACAAAATAACGCTTTAATTTTCACATTATTTCAATTAATTTTGTAACGTACATTTGGAATAATGACTAAATTTAATTTTGGTTAATGGTAATTGATATTGATGGTGGTTTGGACGCAGATATTAATTTTGAAATTGTTCGCTTAAAAAACCAAACAAAACCCCCTTTTAACTCCAATATAAAATATACTAAAACATTGAGTTTTATATCCTATGATTCCATCATCATCATGAATATTATTAATTGATAAATCGACCATATCCTATGATTCGATCATCGTAATTGAATACTAATTGATAAGGAAAATTAACCGAATAAGAGTTAACATTTTAGCAAGGAAATTGCTTTAAAAACTAATAATCAATTCCCCTATTTTAATTCAATCATTGAGATAATTTCTGATTTTCACCGGTTAGTGTCTAAATTTGGTGAAGATGCTCTTAATGTTTCAAGTCTTTCCGTCCTCAAAATTAAATTATAATTACAATACAACTAATAACTACTTATAATGAGGACAAGAAACAAATGAAATTATTTCTATATATAATGGTATAGTTTAAAGAGTATTGATTTGGTTTAAGATTTTGAATTTTATTAACATAAGAAAGAGTTATTAAGTCATATTTTTGTAATAAAAGGTCTTTGTATTATTTAACTATATAATTTAATAATTTTTTCAGACTTTAAAAATTCTAAAATCCTTAATTGAATCATTTCTAATAATTTAAATTACTACACTTGCACTAAAAGGAAAAATGATATCGGTCCGTAAAGGACACACCATGACTACAGATATGGCAGCACCGTTCTTTTATGGGCAAATATTTGTATTTTACAGAAAATCTTAAGAAAATTACTCTTAATTGGGATAGCTAAAGGACTTGAACGCACCCTCCATTATGAGCGAAGAAAGTTAGGAACGAGTTAACAGTAGTATAGCCTAGTGACAGGGTGCTTTCAAATGATAACTTGCCATTTTCAGGACTTTCAAAGTTTACCATAACCATTCAACGTTACACGTTATAAGTTATGGGAAAAATTAGCTGGTGGGCACAACTAATTTTGACGACGGCCCATTCAAATGCAATAAACAGTAGGTCATATACAAATGAAGGGCATTCATTTTTCACCAATCACCAGGACAAGGAAAGCAGGCAATTATAGAGTCCTTGCATACTCGATCATCTGTTTCATTAGAAAAATCGTATTCATAAGCCAACAAGGATAAATCCAAAAAAAAAAAAAGCCGAAAAGGGAATTCGACCTCACATATGTTTAAAGAAAAGAACTAAGACTTATCTGACCTAGCATTGGCCAAAATTGGGTTCGGGTAAAATCAAATAGATCTGAACTACTCGGATCGGTTCGACTTCAGGTTCCATTTTAGATTTGACCACGTCTATTTAGTTTTCCATGGATTGAATGGGCTTTCTAACACCCCTTTAAAAACCTTACAAAACCCTGTTAAGTATACGCCATTACAATTACATATAAAACTCATTCACTTTTTTTATGCATTCATTTTTATTTCACAAATATCCCTCACTTTTATCTCACATTAAACCCGAATTCAAAAAAATGAAAAAGAGAGGAAGTTCCAAAACCTTCAAGTGAGTAGAGTGAGTCGGACAAGAGAAAGAGGTCTTTAAATGCTAAAGGTATGAATGCTTTATTTTTTACCTTAGATAAGAAACAGTTTTATAGAGTATCTAGTTGCATCAATACATATAAACTTTGGAAGAAACTTGAGGTTGTATATGAAGGAGCAAATCAAGTCAAGGAAATTCCAAAACCTTTAAGGGAGTACAGTGAGTCGGACAAGAGACAAATGTTTTTAAATGCTAAACCTATCAATGCTTTATTTTATACCTTAGATAAAAAACAGTTTCATAGAGTATCTAGTTGCACCAATACATATAAACTTTGGAAGAAACTTGAGGTTGTATATGAAGGAGCAAATCAAGTCAAGGAAATTCCAAAACCTTTAAGGGAGTACAGTGAGTCGGACAAGAGACAAATGTTTTTAAATGCTAAACCTATCAATGCTTTATTTTGTACCTTAGATAAAAAACAGTTTCATAGAGTATCTAGTTGCACCAATACATATAAACTTTGCAACAAACTTGAGGTTGTTCATGAAGGAGCAAATCAAGTCAAGGAGTCTAAAATGAGTAGATTCACTATGCAAAAAGAGATGTTTCAAATGCAATCATGTTAGAGTGTCTATGATATGTACACTAGATTCATCGATATTGTAAATTCTCTTGGATTAACTTGGAAAATCCTTTACAAATAGTGAAAAAATAAAGAAAATTATTAGATCATTGCCGAAAGTGCAAAGACAAAAGAGCAGTTACAGAAGAAGCAAACGATCTTAATATTTTATCTATCGCTGATTTTATTTGCCCACTTATCTCATATGACGAAGATAGGCAATGAAAAGATTAATGAAGATAAAAAATGGAAGTAGAGCTTTGTATTGAAATCTTCTATTATTGAAAGTGATGATGATAGGAGTGACTTTGAAGATGAACACATTGAAATGATCGCTAGAAAATTTAAGAGATAAGACTCAGTGAAGAGAAGAAACTTTATAGATTTAAGAGAGAAGATATTAAAATGGAAAAAGGGAAGAATGAGGCAATTGTTCGTTTTGAATGCAAAAAGTTTTGTCATGTAAAATCAGAATGTCCTCTTTTCAAGAACACTAAATTAGAGAAGAACCCAATGGTGGCAACAAGGGATGATAATGATTGTGACACTTCTAATGAGGAGCAAGTTCATGAAATATCAAACTTTGCACTCACGGCACTAGGAAGTGAACTATTTAATGAGCTTGTTGATGTAAATGAATAACCTTCTTATGATGAATTATTTAAAGCTTTTCAAGAATTGCATGATGGTTTGGAGAAAATTAGTTTGGAAAATGCCTTTCCTAAAAACAAAAATTTACCTTTTTCAAATGAGAATGATGATTTACAAAAACAAAATGAAAATTTTGATGAATGAAAATGCTTCTATGATATATAAACTTGATAGCCTTAAACTAGAGAAAAACCTTGGTTGAAGAGATTTCTTATTTGAAAGAAAAACTAAGCAATTCAATTGAATTTAATAGTTCAAATGTTTGATGTTTCAATAATGGAGAATAAACTCTTAAGAAAGAGAAAAATGAGCTAAATGATAGTGTTTTACAGTTCACAGTGTGCAAAAAGAATTTAGAAAAATTGGTTGGTTCATAATAGTGTTTTTTGACAAAGGAGGCACTAGATATAAGCCTAACATAACCAAAAGTAGTACAAAAATTATTTTGTTAAGACTACCTCAAACAATGAACTATAAAATTACCTGTGATTATTGCAATGACATTGGTCATATGAGCTATGCATGTTCAATTTTGAAGAACACATATATTGGTATCAAGAAAATGTGGGTTCCAAAGAGAACCAAAGTTAACATTCAAGGACCCAACAATATCCAAAGGGGACAGCTTGAATATTTTTTCATAATTATCAAAATCAAAGAATGGTGGAGAGTTACTTGATGAAAGCTTGTGAGGGTGATCACTTAATCATTATCTAAGACAAAATGATGAGGGAAGATGATTTAATTGTAATAGTAATGATTTAATTGTAATAGTAATGATTTAATTGTATTGGTAACAACTCTTGCCTTATTGATTGTAAGTGATCGCAATTTTATGTTTTTCTTAGTAAATGTTTCATACTTATCATACATGATATTGAGTGCACTAACATGATATAAGATTATTTGGCCTATTGCTTGTGTTGAGTGGATCTTGATGAACGGATAGCAGCTTGAAATTGTGAAGGCATGTTTGAATGCTTGGTAAACTTTGCATGATTGGGCTATCATTATGTCTTTAGCTTATTTGATCATTAAAATTTATCATTTCATCTATTGAAAATGGCCTTATTGAAAACATACAAGTATGGTTGAAATTCTTGAAAAGGACTATTTACAAATACTTATAAAGTTTTGTGTCAATCTATAATTTTAAGAAGTGTTGTGGTCAAAATATAAAATCGAAGAAATTAGCCAAGCGGTCATCTGTCTTAGAATTAGTGGTCTTTCGCTAGCTCTATTTTGAAATGATTATTTGCTGATTTTTAACTTGATCCTTTTGGGGCTTAATATTTCAAATTTGTCTTAATGGTAACTTGTCATGTCAACAAGCAGTTATCCACTTTATTTTTACTGATGATCCTTTTGCATACAAATTATTTAATTTTAAGAGAGTAGTGGTTAGTTAAATCTATTATAAACTCATTTTCTAATTGTTGGAGTTGTTGTTGAGCATGAAAATTTATTTATTCTCTCAACTATGAAATACTCTTGTGCTCTCATTTGTTTTCATTCATAATTATACACAAAACCTATGCATAAATTAGGACATCTACTCTTGTGAGGAGTTTATTATTTGTAAAACTCATTTCTTTAAACTTGAGTGAATGTTGGGAAACATTCCAGCAAAGAAGATGTGATAAATACATCTTTGATTTTTATAGGAATTTTTTTGACACTTTGAAGTCAATTGTACTCATTTTTCTTGGGCTTAGTATCAGTGGAATTCTTAAGTTTGGATTGCATTGAGGCATGGACACAGACGGACTTTTTAATCATGAAAAAATTGTTGTATTTGTCTCTCTCAAACCTTACCTCTTCAATTTACTTATTGTGTTTGCTTGTTATTGGATTGTGGTAGTTGCTATTATGGATTCTGGTGTTATTTTTGGAGAAAATTTTAAATCCAATTCACCCTCTCTTATCTTGTTTAGCTAGAATTTCAATTTCATTAACATCCATTGCTTCAACCAATATTGCTAGATAATTCAAGGTGCTAATTGAATTGCAAAAATTTTCAATTGGCTTTGAGGGTGTTAATCAAACCAACAACAATGACCAATTATTCTCAAATCAACAGCCAAACCTTTGATTATAGACCACAAGAAAAGTCTCTGGTGACATTTATCTTGTGATACTTTGTTAAAAAGTATTTATAATTACATGTATTTGGGCTATTTTTTTGTGTTTAACAGATAAATATAACAAATTATGGATGCTATGATGTCTGACATCAAAGATCCATGATACTAAGGCATCAATAATTTAAAAAGTAAAATTTTAATTTTGTATTTACTAGTATTAAAACCAAAAACCTCTAAATCATAGCATTTTAATTTTAAATACTAAATCACTAGCTTGCGAGTTATATTTTGAATTTTTTAATTAATAAGTAAATAAAAATAAAAGTAAATTATTGAGAAACCATTAATTGTATGTTGGTTTAATGCATAGTGTATATGGAGACTTATGGTGCATATATTAAGTGAGAATAAGAATGGGTTAGAGTCGGAATGAATAGGAATCGAAATGGGTTGGAATGAGAGTGGAGAATTGGTTTCGGAATAAGTTATTTACTTAAACTATAGGAATCCGAATAGATTGCCATTAATGTATTTAATTTGTCCTAGAACTTGAATCGAAGTAAGTTAGATTATTATAAATTACTAAAAAGTACTTAATGAACTATTGTCGTAATTATTATTTTTTATTTTAATTACAGTGATTATTTATTCAAAAATTATTATTATTAATAATATTTGTTCATAATATATTAATATATTAATCAATTGTAAAATTTTTTAATTAATTAATTGTTAATAATACATTAATATATTATTAACTACTACTAATAATGGTAAAAAATATATTGATTAATTATTATAATAATATATTAATTAATTATAATATTTTTTAGCTAAGGATAAAATGGGTATTTTTTATTTTGTGGGAGGGGGCAAAATAGTCATTTTTAGAATAGAAGACTCATTCCCAATCTCCCTTGGGAGTCAAAATCCTATTCCCCATTCCCAAATTAGGGTGGGCCCACAATTCAGATTTCATTTTCTGACTCTATATTGCAAAGTAAATGTTGTCAATAATTTTGATTCTTGATTATGATTTTCCATTCTGAAAAATAAACATTCCATTAAAATCTACAAATTTTTGTTTAGTAAAAAAATCAATCCTCAAGGCCTAATGATCCGAAGCTCTCTTTGATATCTCTCGCTCTCTCTTTGCCCCCTCCTCTTTAACAATGATCTACTTCCGAAGCGGTTGATGTCAACCTTCAAAGCTGCCATCATTGAGCTTAAAAGATCCTTGAAAAGAGGAAAGCGTTGTGAAGAATTTGGGCAAAGTTACCATTTGAAATCTCGTTATTTATTCTCATTGTTTAGGTGTTTATATGTTAATTGATTGATATTTATTGAGTGCAAATGAGGCCTTATACTTGATTGGAAATCTAGGTTTTTTTTTTTGCTTATATTCTGACTTAATATTCCATAAAATAAATAAAAAAGCTGCTGTATTTATGTCGAATGCAATTTGTTAATTTTTTTTAAAAATACAATTGGCACTTATGGGCATTTTGTTAATTAAAATAATAATTGCAATGGACAATCAAGGCTTTGGTTCCTTTTTTAAATTGTTGAATATTCCCACTAGATCATGAAAAATCAAAAAGAAAATAAAGTTAAAAAAAAAAGTAATGTTTTTATTGAAAAAGCTAGCAGGTTAGCGATTCTTTGAATGAAATAGTTGGCTAAATTAGCTGATAAATTATAACAACCCGATTTTTTTAAGTCTTTATTTTTTCTAATATTTTAAATTTGTGTTAATTTTAAATTTAGATATATTTTAGAGATTAAGATAAGTTGGATAAAATAAGGAGATTGGGCCATCCTTTTATTATTTTTTTTATCTTAGTTAAAAGAACGTGCTATGGTGGGGGCACTCTATTTATTAACTAAACTACGTGAGTAATAAAAA
The DNA here is from genome assembly GCA_030449905.1 of Luvunga scandens. Classification (NCBI taxonomy): domain Eukaryota; kingdom Viridiplantae; phylum Streptophyta; class Magnoliopsida; order Sapindales; family Rutaceae; genus Luvunga; species Luvunga scandens. The sequence goes on along the minus strand of JASUUG010001122.1, from coordinate 21,250 downwards.
GGAAGAAAAAAAAGAAAGAATAAGATAAGAATGAGTGCAGTGGGAGAGAATTAAGTTTAGTGAGTTTTTATGCAACTGAAGAAGTTTAGAGGAAGCAGGAAGCTTCATAGAGATCTTGGTCAAGGTAGTGGCTGTTATTGGGAGGTTTATCGGAATTTGGTGAAGTGTTATACACAATTTTGAGTTGACCTTTCTTTGTTTAGGATTGCGACAACTTCTTATAAATATCACCCTAATTTATAGGAGAATTTGATGAAGTGTTACAGGCAATTTTGAATTTACGTCTCTTTGTTTAGGATTGCAACAATTTTTTATAAATATCTCTCTAATTGATAGGAGAAGCATCCGTCGATGTAAGACATTCCAGCTATTTAGGATATATCGGGATTACGTCTGAGTGGAATGGTTTAAAAAATACTTATATTCCTATAAATTTATAAGTTTTCCTATGAGAATAGAATATTGAGTTTACATGTACTATATCTATTTTTTTGTATACGTAAATAAAATACTTACTAAAGTAGTTCTACGAATAGTGGTACTCGCCAAATTGAATTCATGATTAATAATTAAGTTTGTGCATTCCGCAGACCACCGAGTCCATTCACTAGATAAATGGATTTGATTTATAATATTAATATAAGCTTAAAGTTATCACTCGCATTTAATATCTTTATGTGAAAGCAATCCATGTAGGTAGTGTTTGGTCACTACATTATTAAACTGGGGAAGCAATAACATAGTTTCTAATATTTTATTTAAATATTGATCGTAGACAATTGAATCCATTTGTTTTCTGGAACTATAATTGTTGAGTCTAACAGAAACTGTGTCTATTTATTCATGGCCTTTAGTAGTCTTCATAACCGTGGTTAATATTGTTAGTATAAGCATATTGGGAAAACTATTTTAATTTCTAGAAATTCATTGATTTATAGGATGTGTAAGCGGTTTTCCAGAATTATGAATTTGTTGAAGCTATAATCATAAAATATTTATGTTGTAACTTTAGTTATGGTTAGTGAATGACTAGTCTATTTTATTTTCGCTTGATTTGCCCGTGTAGTTTTAGCATCACGAGTGTATGACCAGGATTCCCTTGAGTACGTTTTCATAACGATAAGGATAGAACTAGAATGTAATGTAATACTTCCATATTATATTATCATTATAGTTGGCCTTCTAATTATCTTTGTAATTATCTTGTAGCTAATGTTTATCATATGTATTCTTTATCTTGTATATAATTGAGGTTTGTATGATATGATCCTCATCAAATTAAGGCTTTCAATAAGAGATCTCACATCGAATCGTTTGATAGTATATGATATGATCCTCATCAAATTAAGGCCACAAAACTGCCCTTTAAAGCTATAGTGTTTTATCGTACAAGAGCTATAAAAAGACTAACGACATTTTGTCTTTAACTCTTTAGTGTTTTCTTTTTTTTTTTCATGACGAGTTCCTCTTCAGCTTCCCTTCCTGGTTCTTGTCTCTGCAATCTAATATTATTACCAATGCAGTTAACGTTTGTCTCGACCGAAATAATTATCCTTTGTGGCTTGCCCAGATTATGCCTCTTCTTTGCAGTTGTAATTTGAAATATGTATATATATATAGATATATGTTGATGGCACAAGCACTTGTCCTGCTTCTTTTCTAAAAGACAGATGGAAAAATGACTGATAAGGTTAATCCTGCATACGAGGAGTGGAGTCAAAATGATTAGCTTGTTCTTTCTTGGAATGGTTCTCCTTCTCAATCATTGCTTACTACTATTACATGTTACACCGCTGCTCGTGATGTCTAGTCTTCTTTAGAACAGGGGTTTGCTTCCCAAAATCAACAACATATCGTCCAGTTGCCTACTAAGCTAGTTACTACCAAGTGCGGTGATCCTTCTATTTCTGATTTTTTGGATAAAATTCATACTATTGCAGATAATTTCTCTCTCTCTGGTAGTGTTGTTTCTGATACGGACCTGGTCTCAATCACTATGAGTAACTTTGATCCTTTATCATGAAAATACAATTGCTTCTATCCAAGCTCGTGAAACTCCTATTAGCTATTCTGGTCTTGAAGCTTTACTTTCGAGTGCTGAGCGGTGTTTCACTTCTATTAAACAGTGTCCTTACCCATCTGAATGAACTGTTGTCATGAAAGCCGCTAGAGGTGGTCGTGGTGGTGTCAATAATTTTTTTGAGGGTTTTAATGGTGGTAGTAGATTTACTAAATGGTCTGGTGGTTCTAATCATGATGGTTTTGGCTCTCCAAATAGGGGGTTACTGCCAACTCCAGGACAAAGGAAATTTTTCTTCTTTGCCAAATTTTAATCCTAGCAATAAAAGTATTAACAAACGTCCAATGGGTCTGTTTTCTTCTGGTTATCAAATTCAATGCCAAATCTGTCAGAAAACGGGTCATGTTGCTATAGATTGCATAATCGCATGAATCATGCCTACAAGGGTCATATCCCTGCACAATGGCTTTTTGCAATGATTTCTACAACGGCATCTTTTGTTTCCCCGACATGGTTAACTGATACTGGTGCTAATGCTCATATAACTTTGAATAATGAGAATTTATTGTAGCCCTCTAATTACAATGGTGACACAACCCACCTCAACCCTCAGGGCGAATTTACCTAATTTTATTAAAAACCGATATGAAACAATCTAATTAATAAGGGTTCTGCCGAAAATTTAGCAGAATTTCCCCTATAATTTATCACATAACCAAACCTACAAATTAATAAAACAATCACTCCAAAAACTAATTTTAAATATAACCAACTTCACCAATCAATCTCCTAAACAAAATACCAAATCACCCAAATATTCGCTATTAGAGAAAATACATATGTTATCCACAATCCACAAAATGTAATTGGTTATACAATCCAAAATATCTCAATAAAAACATCTAAGACTCCTATCCTATAATTTCAAAATAACTATTGTTGTTGAGTCGACTGTTATACTTGCAAATCTTCTTGGGGGGGGGAATATAATAAAACGGGGTGAGTATAAAACTGAATGAGCTCAGTGAATGGATAGTAGTTTTTGAAAATAATTTTACTCTAAAAATAATTATATCATTTCTAAACACAATTTCATCAAAATGTCACAAGAACTTAAATAAACTTGTTTAGTTTAAATCATGCACTAAAATAACAATATGGCATAATACTCATAAAATCGATAAAATCATAACACTTATAATATCAATGCTGAATACTGAAAGTTATCACCAAACAAGTACCCAGGAGAATAATCTCCTCATACCCGGACCTCGATAGACGGGCAATGACGTACTATCTAGGTATGATCACGCCTTGGAGCTACACAGATAGATAGGAATGTACCATCTCATATCTCATCATATCCGGACCTTGACATATGGGCAATGACATACTATTTAGGTACAATCATGCCCTAGAGCTGCACAAATAGACGAGGAAGTATCATCTCATAACTAATCATATCCGAACCTTAACGAACGGGAAATGACATACTATTTGAGTATAATCATGCCTTGGAACTAAATGAATAGATCGAGAAATACCATCTCATATCTCATCATACCTGTGCATGGATAATCTGGTTCCCAAAAGACAAAATCGCCCAAGTACATGGCCTAAAGGCTCCGTGTGTACTCAGATAGGTCCCAAAAGCATGTATCTCATCTGTATCATCTTTATCTCGATATCTATATCTCTGTATTCATCATACTGCATGCATATGCCCCCCAAAACCTCTATGTGTGTTCAGACGGGTCTCAAAAGCCTCATATTTCATCATATCATCTGTATCATTATATTTGGAGGGGAAAGGTACTGTCTAATGATTGGCAAACAACCGTTTGTACGCATATATATAAACATATAATCTCATACGAAATCTCATTTCCTTTTTCATTTAACATGCCTTAAATATGTTTTTCTTTTCTTTAAACTATGACTATACATATTTAAGATCAGTAACCAAATCATTAATCATACACATTTTTCGTAATAAATACCAATACGCATATAAAAATTCATTTCTACGAAATCATTTAAATCGAAGCATTTGAAACTTATTTTGTAAACATGCTTTAGTATCATAATAAACTATGAAAATATGTTTTTTATATTCCACTCATAGTGATGATGTCCGAACTTGGTATCGACAATGTCCGTGGATTAATTCTCATTCATGGATCCTTCTAATTCAAGGAAATAACATAATTAACTTCCGTAAATATGAATTACAAACAATGTTGTGACATAAAACTCAAAACAATGTTTATCCGTAATAAAATATTCCCGAATTCATAAAATTATGAAAATACCCTCGACATCAAAATTTACCAAATTATCCTTAGAATCCTAGATTAACCAACTACTCTCAATTCATATTACAAAAATAACCACGAGTTCTGAACTTACGAGATTACCCCCAAAAATATAAAATTACCAAAATACCCTTGACAACAAAAATTACTGAATTACCCCCGAATTCTTAAATTACCTAACTTCCTTAATATGAAATTACTAAACTGTTCACTAATTTCTAAAATTATCGAATTGCCTCTAATGGTCAACGGTGACCAGAGATCAGTCAACGGCTAAAGGAAGCTGAGATCTAATAGTTCTAATCTCGGTGAGTCCAATGGTGCCGACGGTGACCTCCCACGGGCTGTGATAGCGGAGGATCGAGTTCCCCAAAGTTGTGAGTTTTTTGGCGGTCAATCAGTGGGAATCTGGTCGTTTCAAGTGACGGGGTTGGTCGGAAAATGATGAGGGTGAGCTGAGGAACAAGATCCAAGTGGTGTCATGGCCTAAAACCGGGGTGATAGATGACGAGAAGAATGGGTTGAGCTGTGGGTTTTTGAGCTTGATCGCCAGTGTTCTCGTCAGGTTTCGGCGAAGATGACGGCAGGGATTTGACCGGTGGCTTACAAGCTTCAGATCGGTAACTTGCTCGGTCGGTGGGGTGGCCTGAAATGGGAGATTGAACTAGGTTAGTTGCGCGGGTTTAGGTCGGGTCAACGGGTTCCTTCTCTCTCTCTCTCTCTCTCTCCCTTTCCATTTATAGAAACCGATTTCTTTTTCCTCTTTTTTTTGTAAGCTTAATACAAATTAAGCTAATACTAGACCTGAGTGTCGAAATGAAATCCGACTACAAGGTCATTGAATTGCGTCTGAATTATCTCGATTTTATGTCGTGAAAAATTTAAATTATTCGAGAACGATCAATTTATTAAACGCGTTTAATTACCCACAACAATTTTTTTACTAATCCGACGACTTTAAAAATTAACGACGAAATTAAAAATACATAATACAGTTGAATAAAGAAATCACGGTGCATATGTTACAAAATGGTTAAGACATCATCGATGGTGATGTAGGTGGTTCAGGTTTGCCAATTAAATCTATTGCTCATTCTTAATTGTCTCCTAATTCTTCCAGTTTCTCTTTAATTGATGTTCATCATTGTCCACAAGCTTCCCATAATATATTATCTATTCATAAATTTTGCTAATGACAATCATTGTAGTTTCGCCTTCTTTCCAGATTATTTTATGGTGCAGGACCTGGCAGTGAAGAACATCCTTTTTCGTGGACCGAGCAATAATGGTCTTTTTCTTTTTCATGGTCGAAGTTTTCAGCGTAGTTGTCCTTTTGCTTATATCGGTGTTTGAAGTGATGCTCGAGTTTCGCATTTACGACTTGTACATCGTTCGTCCATCGTTTTAAATAAAATTATATCTCTTAATAAGCTACCTATTTTGGGATCCCAATCTTTGTTTTTTTGTTCATCGTGTCCTTTAGGAAAGAGTCAGAAATTGCCTTTTTTAGGTTCTTTTCAGTCTCTCATTCTCCTTTCGAATTAATAAATTTAGATGTTTGGACATCTCCTATTTGTTCCATTTCTTGTTATAAATATTATGTTATATTTATTAATAATTTTCCCAAGTATGCAAGGTTGTACTCTATTGAAATATGATGTTTTTATAATTTTAAAAACATTTGAATCATTGGTTGAAGATATGTTTTCCATTACTATTGTCACTTCAAACTGATGGTGGTGGTGAATATGTTAATCATCAATTTAAGGATTATTTACACACTAATGGCATTAATCATTGCCTCACTTCTGCTCGTCATCCTGAATAAAATGGTATTGCTAAACATAAGTATGGACAAATTGTCGATACGGGCTTAACTTTACTTCCATGTACATCCATGCCTACTATTTACTGGGTTGAAGCTTTTTATTTCCTCATGTTATTTTTGATGAAAATAAATTTCCTTTCATTGACTATGTTACTTTTAGGCCTTTTGTGGGTGACTATTCCAATGTCAAATCCTGCACGACTCAATATTCTTTGGATTACTAGTAATAATCCGCATCCAACTCAAATAGAACTTTCATCACCATCAATTTCAGAAGCCATGTCACCAACTTCATCTACTTCACCTCCAGTTCATTCCCTACCTTCTCTAATTAATTCCCCACCATTACCTTTGCCTACACTGATACCATCCATGCGTTGTGATATTATTAATTCAAATGCATTATCTTCTCATCCAATGGGTACTTGAGCAAGAGCTGGTATTGTGAAACCAAACCTGAAATATGCTAATGTGGTTTCTGTTACTAATGATGTTGTTGAACCTGATTGCAGCCAAATAAGGGCTTTTGGATGGTGTTAAGAAATGGGTGATGAGTTCAACGCTTTTCAAAGAGCTAGTATCTGGGTACTAGTTCCCTCACATCAATCTTATAATGTTCTTCCAAGTAAATCGGTGCATCGAATTAAGCACAAAGCTAATGGTAGTACTGAGTATTATAAAACTCGTTTCCTTTTCTTAAAAGGAAAGGGGGGTGGGGAAGATCAAATAAATTTTTACCTCCCTCCCCACTCCTAAGACTCGAACCCAAGTCTATAGAAGTGAGAGGTGACAGATTTTACTGCTAACCAACCAGCTATGCCCTTGGGGGTGAGTATTATAAAATTTGTTGTTTCTTTTTTCTAAATGGAAATGGGGGGTGGGCAAGCCCAAATCAATTTTTACCCCCCTCCCCACTCCCATGACTCGAACCCGAGTCCACACAAATGAGGAGTGACAAATTGTACTGCCAACCAACTCGGCTATGCCCTTGGGGGTGAGTATTATAAAACTCGTTTGGTTACTAACCTTTTTCATTAACAACCCGGCCTTGATTTTGGCAAGACGTTCAGTTTGGCGGTTAATAATAATACCATTCGTCTTATTTTAGCTATATCTATTAGCAATGGTCGGCCTATTCGACAGATAGATGTACAAAATACTTTCCCGCATGGTTATCTATAGGAGGATGTCTATATGCACAAACCTATTGGTTTTGCTGATCCAAAATATCCTACTTTTATGTGTAAGCTTCGACACTCTTAGGGCATGGTTTCAGTGTTTCTCTACTCATTTAGAACAGCTGAGCTTTCATGAATCACTAGCACACTATTCTTTATTTATTTATTCCCGTGGTTCAGTGCTTTTATATTTGCTCATTTATGTTGATGGTATATTAATTACGGGAAATAGCTCATATCACATTTCTTAGAAGACAGCTCTTATGAGATAATTATTCTCCATGAAAGATCTTGGTCCTGTACATTTTTTTTGGGCATTGAAGCTATTCGAACAACAATGGGGCTCCACTTTCGTCATTTCAAGTGCATTCTAGATCTTTTACATCGCACTGAATTCCTCAATCAAAGCCTATGAGAACACATGTAGTGAGTGGTTGACGTCTTAGTATGTTTGACGTCATGTCTTATCTTACAATCGCTCATCTGGATATTTCATTTGCTATCAATCATGTGTGACAATACATGCATTGCCCCACAAAAACTCACTGGTGTGCAGTTAAACGCATCTTGCGGCATTTAAAGAGTATTACCACTCGTGGTCTGATGTGAGCTTAATTTAATTTATTTATGCATGTAGTTTACATGTGAGTTGGCTGTCTCATTTATTCATGCATGTTATCTATGCATGGCTTACGTGAGAATTGGTTGGGCGTTGCATTCGTGATGAGTTCACTAGTTGAGTTAGTGAGTCATGTTAATGAGTTATGATGGAAGTTATTTGTACTTTAATTATTATCTTCTAGCAGTTTCATTTTTAGTTATTGTAAGTTATATTGTCATGTAACATGTGTTTTATTTAAGCTAGAAAAGTGAATGAAGGGGGACTTCTTGATTTGAAAAAAATGTTATGATACCTAATGTTATATTCTGATTTGTATTAAAAGCAAATAAGAAGGAAAATAACACGGTTATTTGAGAGAACCATTCTCTTTAGAAAAAAAAATTAACCCATGAATAATCCCCCTTTATTCACTTTTCTAATTTAAAAACACATGTTACATGACAATGTAACTTACAATAACTGAATGAAACATGAAACTGCTAGAAGATAATAATTAAAGTACAAATAACTTCCATCATAACTCAGTAACATGACTCGCTAACTCAACTAGTGAAACTCATCACTAATGCAACACCCAACCAATTCTCATGTAAGCCATGCATAGATCACATGCATGAATAAACCAATTCTCACGTAAACCATGCATAGATAACATGCATAAATAAATGAGACAGCCAACTCACATGTAAACTACCTGCATAAATAAATTAAATTAAGCTCACATCATTCCACCCCCCTGAAATGAACCTTGTCCTCTAGGTTGAAATCTGGGTAATTGCTTGAAAATCACCATTTGTTTTCCCAAGTGGCATCCTCAAGTGGCAGAACTTTCAATTTAATTAAAATCTCGATCTTTGGTCGATATTTATCTTTAGTAACAACTCTGGTATCAAGTACAGCTTCTGGTTGGGGCATTACTTCAAGATTATCTGATATGGGAGGTAGTTGTTGCTCTATGGTTATTAGACTACCAATCTTCTTTCTCAAATTGGATACATGGATTACATTATGTATCTTCGAGCCCACTAGAAGATCCAATTTATAAGCAACTAGACCAATTCATGCTAGAACTTGATAAGGACCAAAAAACTTGGGAGCCAACTTGAGAGTTCTTCGTAGAGCAATTGATGACTAGCGATATGGTTGGAGACGAAGAAAAACCCAATCACCAATAGCAAATTCTCACTCTGTATGATGTTCATCAACCTGAATCTTCATTCGATCCTGTGAGAGCTGAAGATTTTGCCGCAGTAACTTAAGAATTTCATCTTTAGACTTGAGTGTGTCATCTACAACTTGAACTTTAGTAACACCTGGAGTATAAGACAGTAGAGATGGAGGTTTGATTCCATAAATAACTTCAAATGGAGTGAGTTTGGTAGAAGAATGAACAGATGTATTATAACAAGATTCAGCCCAAGCAATCCAATCCATCCAACGAGTCGGGTGATCTATAGTAAAACAACAAAGGTACTGTTCAAGAGTATGATTCAGCACTTCGGTTTGTCCGTCTATCTGAGGATGATAACTAGAACTCATACAAAGTTGTGTCCCTTGCAGTTTAAATAGCTTTGTCCAAAACTTGCTTGTCAACACAGGATCCCTGTCGTTAACAATGGATTTTGGAAGACCATGCAATCGGATTATATGCTCAAGAAAGGCATGAGCCACAGTAACCGCTGAATATAGATGGCTGAGAGGAACAAATGAGCATATTTTGATAACCTATCAATAATAACCATGATCACGGACTTCCTTTTGACAATGGAAGCCCTTTAATGAAATCCATAGACACATCAGTCCATATTGACTTAGGAATACTTAAGGGCTGTATAAGGCCTGCCGGGGTACAATTTTTGACTTTGCATCTTTGACAAGTGTCGCATTCTTTAATGTAATCTTTAACACTTTCTTGCATATGTTGCCAATAAAAAGAACTTCGAACCCTGGCTAAAGATTTATGAAGCCCATAATGACCTCTAAGTGGTGAAGCATGAGTGGAGGCTAAAATTTTTTGAATTAAAGAAGAACGAGGGCTTAACAGGATGCAATTTTTATATAGCCAAATGCCATCTCTTTTGACATATTTTTATGAACCCAAAGGAAGAGAATCTACACTTACTGCAAGTTTGGTATAAAAAGGATTAGACAAGACTTCTTGTTTTAAGCTTTCCCACCAATCCGCCACAGGCATAGAAATACCAGCACAATGGAATTCAGCCTTTCTAGAAAGTGAGTCAGCAGTAGAATTTTCCTTCCCTTTTTAATATTCAACTTTGTAGTCAAATCCTATAAGTTTCGGCAACCATTTTTGTTGATGCGTAGTAATTATCCTTTGCTCTAAGAGATACTTTAGACTAAGTTGATATGTACGAACAAGAAAAGGTTTGCCCAAAAGATGTGGCCTCCATTTTTGGATTGACTTCACCAAAACTAACATTTCTTTTTCATAGGTAGAAATAGACAGAGCACTCCCTTTAAGAGCTTGAATGAAATAAGTTAGTGGCTGCCTTTGCTGCATAAAAACTGCTCTGATTTCAACCCCACATGCATTACACTCAATAACAAAGTCTTTTGAGAAATTTGGAAGAACTAAAATAGGGGGTTCTAAAAGAGCTTTCTTTAACAAATTAAATGCTTCTTTAGATTCCATCGTCCAATGGAAATGATTTTTTTGTAGTAACTTCGACAAAGATGCTGCAATAATACTATAGTTTCTAATAAATTTCCTGTAGTATCCAGCCAGCCCAAGGAACCTCGTAATGCTTTAACTGAATTTGGTCGTGGCCAATCAAGTATGCTTTGTATTTTAGTTAGATCAACAGACACTCCATTTTGTGATATAAAGTGACCTAAGTAATCAACTTCTAACATGCCAAAACGATACTTTGATTTCTTTGCATAGAGCTGGTTATCCTTCAAGATTGAGAGAGCTATTCGTAGATGTTGTAGTTGATCAGACCATGTGGTACTGTAGATAAAATATCATCAAACAACACCAGAAAAAATTGTCAGAGATACGGTTTAAAGAGCTCACTCATTAAACTCTGAAAAGTAGAAGGTGCATTGGACAACCCAAAAGGCATTACAAGGAATTCGTAATGACCCTTATGGGTGTGAAAAGCCATTTGAAGAATATCATAATCCACCACCCGAATTTGATGATACGCAAACTGCAAATCAAGTTTGGAAAAGAATCTAGCTCCATGTAGTTCGTCTAGTAATTCATCGCTCACTGGAATGGGAAATCTTTCTTTGATAGTAATGTTGTTCAAGGCACGATAATCAACGCACATGCACCAGCCTCCATCACCTTTACGAACCATTAAAACTAGACTAGAGAAAGGACTACGACTCAGACGAATAATACTTATTTTGACAATCTCTTACACTATATTTTCAATTTCAATTTTTCTTATAATAAGGATACCGATATGGTCGAACATTAACAGGTGCACTGCCTTCAAATAAAAGAATATAATGGTCATGGGATCTACTTGGTGGTAACCCCTGAGGTTCTTTAAAGACCATGGCAAACTCATCCAAAAGTGTTTTCATGTCTGTTGGAGTCGATTCCAACCCACTTTATAGACTTAAAGCGGCAATCTAAAGCAATAATCCACGTTCTCCCATTTTCTTAATTTTATCACTTGCAATAACTTCTATTTCTGTAGGAGTGAGTCCCAATATTTTATGGTTTTGGGCTTTATTAGTGAACATTATAGTCATTTGCCGGAAATCCCATTTAATTGGCCCTAAGGAACGAAGCCACTGAACACCAAGTTCAGCTTCACATCCATCAAGTGGTAGAATAAAAAAATCTTCCTAAACCTATACTCCTTGAAAAGAAAGAGAGAGCCCCAAACATACTCCATCACAATTTAACTTGGTACCATTAGCAACAATAACTTGAAAGTTACAACAATAATTTGGAAACCACACAAGGGTCAATAAAATCATGTGTACTACCACTATCCAATAAAATGGTAATATTGGTTTTACGTAAGAGACCTACTACACGCATGGTATGAGGATGGCTAGAGCCAGTCATAGCATAAAAAGAAATCTCCGGTTCTACTTGTTTTGTAGGAAATTGTTGGTGTGAATCATTAGCAACATCTTCAAGTGTTTTGATTCTCCTAATCTAAAACCTCATCATCTTCATGCGATACTTTGATCATAAATAAGTGAGGAGTACGACATCGATGTCTAGGAGCAAACTTGTCATCACAATAGTAACATAATCCACGGTCTCGCCGATCTTTTGCCTCACTTGGAGTCAAACGTTTAAAAGTTGATGGTGGTGTGGTGTTAGGCCGATTTCCCAACAACCTCGCACTCGAAGTACCTATTTTAGGAGAACTAAGAGATAAAGAACGAGGCACGAAATTCTTTTTGCAGAGGTTAGACTTTTCCTTGACAAGTCTTGCAAGATCTATAGTAGTGGATAACGAACGAGGTTGCTGCATCTTCACCTCCAATCGTATCTCATCTTTTAGTCCCCTAACAAATGAACCTACTAAACAATGCTTAGGCAAATCATCCACCAATTGGGAAAGTTTCTCAAACTCTTCTTGGTAAGAAATAACAACTTGTCCGTTGTCTTAACATGGATAAAGCCTCTGCTTCATTGTCAAATTCTGTTGGTCTGAACCTTTTGAGTAGAGCGCGTGAAAACTCAGTCCAGGTAACCGGGCCTTTGGTTTTTTTCATCCATTGATACCATTGAAGCGCTGCTCCATCAAGATGGAAGTATGCGAGTTGCACTTGTTGCTCCTCTACAATATTTTGATACTCAAAATACTGCTAAGCTCGATAAATCCATCCATATTGGTCCACACCATTAAAATTTGGAAAGTACAACTTGAGTCGTCACACAGGATTATTGTCTATAGATTTTATAGAAAAGAGCTAAATGCTTCAGTAGTTTGTGAATGATCTCTTGGCATTTAATGGTTGCCAACGTTTGTGCTGACTTGAGCATATTGAATACTCAAATTATCACACATAGATGTCAAACTTTGAAGTTTGCTTGGGACCTTTTGCATGATTGCATCTTGGTTCTCAATCTTCTCAGTAATAAATGCTTTAAAGTCTGCATCTTTCTTTTGTCTTGTAGCATCAGCCATGGAAAGAACCTGGCTCTGATACCAAATATTATATTCTGATTTGTATTAAAAGCAAATAAGAAAGAAAATAACACAGTTATTCGAGAGAATCATTCTCTTCAGAAAGAAAAATTAATCCAGTGAATAATCCCCCTTCATTCACTTTTCTAATTTAAATAAAACACATGTTACATGACAATGTAACTTACCATAACTGAATGAAACTACTAGAAGATAGTAATTAAAGTACAAATAACTTCTATCATAACTTAATTTTTTTCTCTCTAAAATTTTCTCTCTCTTAAATTCTCTTAACTTACTGTTGCTTTTTTGCACTATTTGGCAGCCGGCATGGGTTCTTCAACCGCCGGTGGTGGTGCTCTGCCACCACCGGACAATCCCCTAGCCGTTTGTCATCTTACCCGTGATGCTCCCCCCATGCAGACATTGTCTTCTTCTCGAAACAGTACGCGAACGAAGTCAAATATTGGCCATGATATGAGATCTGTTGCTGCCGGTGATATGGACGTCGGAGATACTCTCAGTCGGCCGTCGGCACCTTCGCTGCCTCATCTCGACTCTATTCTGGCTGACTGTAAACCTCCTTCATCATTTTTCGTACCACCTGCAACTTATGAAGAAAACCCTAGCCGCCGCGAGTTGGCCACAGGTGCAGCTGCTGCCTCGTCGGTTCATCCTTATGGTGTTTTTTCCATGCCTGCTCACTCCCGTGAAGGTCACGTCTCTCCCCAAGCCGAGACTGTCTCCAGGCATTGCGTCCACGAGCGGGATCCAAACTTGTTGCATGACCTCTTAACCGCCGCCTATGATAGTTCTTTTTTGCCGGGCCCCCACCCAAAACCCGCACGTCATGCCAGTTTAGCTCCAAGGTTGCATCCTCTTTCTTCCATTGCCAAGCACTTTTTTCCCGAGTCAACGTAGTTTGCTTTAGCTCCTGAGTCAACTCAGAACCTTAACTCAAGCCATCCTCACGGCCATATAGACTACATGCAGCCCTCGATTTCATCTCGTGGCAAAACTCCATCAACTCTTAATCACAGCCAAACTCTTTCCCAGCCATCACAAACTTCACTGCAAGCTTCACGTAGCCACCCTCAATAGTTTTCAGTGGGTGTTAATATTCATCCGACTGCTGGTATTTCTCAAGGCCAAGCCTGTGCCTTTTCTACTTTACCAAACCGCCCTATAGGCCTCCAATCTGCCACGGTTAAGCCTGCAGTCATTCTTAACCCTACGGCCTCTTCTTGGCCAAATAAGTCTTTTTTGGATGCAGTAACTGGTTCTAGTGGTTCCTCGGTTTCGGTTAAGTCAATTTTGTTGCATCGTGCTGAGCCCACTATAATGTTTTCTAAGGAGGAGGTGCAGCTTATGACCGAGCCTTTCAATTTTGCTTTAGTTGGGAAATTTTCATTTGGCCGGCCATCTATGGATATTATCTGGAAGTTTTTTGTTTCTCTTGGGTTGAAAGAAAACTGTCAAGTTTCCTTGTTGGATAACAGGCATGTGCTGATTAAGTTGGCCATGGAGGAGGATTATTTACATATTTGGGTCCGCTAAACATGGTACGTCAATGGCCGAGGTATGCGTATTTTTAAATGGAGTACGGATTTTTGATGTTCTGCTGAGTCCTCTATTGTGCCTGTTTTGGTTAGTTTGCCTTATTTGCCATTTTATTTTATTTATTGCTGCGGTTATTGGTACCCCTTTCCGTGTTGACCACGCTACGGCCTCAGTTAATAGGCTATCAGTCGCTAGAGTTTTGGTAGAATATGATGTTTCGCGACATTTGTTGCCGTGTATTCGGGTTGGAGAGGGAGATTCTAGTTTTTGGCAGGATGTAGTGTTTGAAAAAGTTCTTGCTTATTGTTCTATGTGTAAGCATTTGGGACATTTTACTGAGGCTTGTTATGTTTCTAATCCTGGTCTTCGTAAGGCCCAAAGCAGCTAGGATCTGAGGATCTGTGCGGCTAAAGAACACATTCAAAGACTGTTCTGATAAGGGTAAAAAGCCCATGTTTCTCGCAGATGTTCAGCCACGGGTTGCTCCTAATACCCAATATGTTGTTGCTTCTGATCATCGGCCTTTGGGGCTGGTTATTTTTTAAGCGGCTTCTTGTCCTGATAGAGGTGGAGTTAGTGATTCTTGAGGCAGACTAGTACTGAGGATGCTTCTTTGGCGGATATGAGTAATGATTCCGGCATTCAGGGAGTTGTGGGTGATGTGGCAGGCACAGTGAGGCTTTTTGTTGATACCAGCCATGCTGATGGTAACCTAGGAGTTGCAGATGTTATGCTGGGCTAGATGAGGCATTCTGAGGATGTTATGTTCGTTGGTTTTAATACCCATAGTACTGAGATTCAAGAGTTTGATGTAGATGGTAGGGGGGCCTGCCTTGGAATTTCACGCTATGATGTGGATTGTAGCTCGGAGGAGTCGGAGGATGTTGGCGATGCGAGGTTTTTGTCTAATCCTGAGGAGGTCCATACTCTGTTACCTCTGGATGTTGGGACTAGCACTGATCAGCAGATTGATAGTTCATCTCAGGATTGTTCTGTAGTTGTGGGTTGGAAGACTTGTAAGGCTCGTTGGCGGAATAGGGGTTGCTCCCCATCCCAATGATTAATTCTCTTATTTGGAATATTTGGGGGATCAGTAGGGCCCTCGCTGTCCGCCATTTGCGGAAATTGATTCGGTTGCACAAATTGGCTTTGTTTTGTATTTTGGAGCCTTTTCTTACGGTTCATCGGTTAGAGAGTACTCGGATTCGTTTTGGGATGAAACATGGGTTTTCTTCGAAGTCTAGAAAGATTTGGGTATTTTTGTTGGCACCATTTTCTGTGGACATCCTTCAGGATATTGGTCAGGTAGTTCACTGCTGGGTTAGTCACTCTTTCTTTCCTGATCCTGTTTATGTTTCCTATGTTTATGCTAGTTGTGCTATGTCTGTACGGGAGGATTTGTGGGAGGCTTTTATTTCTTTTGCTGATAGCTGCGATGGGCCTTAGATGGTAGGTGGGGATTTTAATGTTGTGCAGTCTGTGTCTGAGATTTCGGGGGGACATGAACAGCCCTAGGGTGCTATTAATGCTTTTAATTTAGTTTTGGTGGATTGTGGTTTGGAGGATGTTGGTTATACTGGGAGTCCTTTCACTTGGACTAATGGGCACACTTCGAGACGGTTGGATAGGGTGGTGGGTAATAATGCTTGGTCTGCTTTCTTTTCTACTTTCTGAGTTACTCATCTGAATCGCACTGGTTCATATCACTCTCCTTTGTTATTATCCTGTGATAGATTGGTTGCTAGAGGACCCTCGAGGTTCAAATTCTTACATGCATGGCTTAAACACCCTGGTTTTATAGATGTTGTGAGGCAGTCTTGGGCTGCTCCAGTGGCTGGTTTCAGGATGCGTGCTTTTCAGCAAAAGCTCATCCAGTTGAAGCTCTGCTTAAAAGGTTGGAATAAGGAGGTGTTTGGTAACGTGTTTGATCGGGGTTAAGGAGGCTGAGACGGAGGTAGCTCTGAGGGAGAGGCAGTATGATGTTTCTAGTTCTGTTGAGGGCCGTATAGAATTTTCTAAGGCTCGAGCCCAGTTGCAACATGCTTTGCTCTGTGAGGAGATGTTTCTGAGATAACAGTCTAGTGTTCGTTAGGTTAGGGACGGGGACACTAACACCCGGTTTTTTCATACGATGGTTCAGAAGAAGCATCAGTTGTTTCATGTTATCAGATTCGAGATGCTTCTTTGGGTTGGATTTCTAGCCCTCTGCTGTGGCTGCTTCTACGGTTGATTTTTTTCAGAGACTTTTAGCGGGGGGCTCTAATTAGTTTTGCCAGTTAGATTTTCATTTTATTCCTTCTCTGGTGACTGCAGAAGATGATGTGGATTTATGTCGGGTGCCTGATATGGATGAGTTACAGTGGGTAGTCTTTTATATTGACCCTGATAGTGCCCCAGGTCTTGATGGGTTTTGCAGTAGCTTTTATCAGTCGTGTTGGGATGTTATTTATGGGGATTTACTATCTGCTGTTTACGATTATTTTCGAGGCTCTACTATGCCACGGGCTTTTCAGATTATGCTTTTGGTCCTTCTTCCTAAGAAGGACTCTCCTGCTTCTTGGGCGGATTTTCGGCTGATCAGTTTGTGCAATGTGAGCAGCAAAGTTCTAACTAAGTTGCTTGTTATGAGATTGGTTCATGTTTTACCTCGTCTCATTTCTCCTTCCCATAGTGGTTTTGTGCCTAGTCGGGTTATTCATGACAATGTTCTACTGGTTCAGGAGTTGGTTCATGATATTGGTCAGCGTACTCGGGGGCGTAATGTGGTGCTGAAGCTTGATATGGCTAAGGCTTATGATCGGATGTTGTGGTCCTTTGTTATTCAGATGCTTCGGTGTTTTGGTTTTTCTCAGCAGTGGATTTCATTGGTTCGATGTGCTATTTGTGGTCCTTGGTTTTCTGTGTTGGAGAATGGAGTCAGTCACATGTTTTTTTAATCTTTGGGTTGTCTTTGGCAGGGTGATCCCTTATGTCTATGTCTCTTTATTATTGCTGTTGAGTTCCTTTCTCGGGGGTTGGATCACCTGTATTCTGAGTATCCTTCTCTGAGATATTATTCTACTGGGTCTGTCCACGTTTCCCATTTGAGTTTTGCTGATGACTTCATTATTTTTGCGAATGGGAGTCGATCTAGCCTCACGAGGCTTATGGATTTCCTTAATCATTATGAGGCAATTTCTGGGCAGCTGATTAGTCAGGCTAAGAGCAGCTTTTATATTGGAGGTTCGGCGTCGGCTTCGCATCGTGCGATTATTCATTCTGTTACCGGGTTTCAGCACCGACAGCTTCCTTTTACCTATCTTGGGTGCTCGATTTATGTGGGGGGGCTCAAGATATCTCATTTTGATGACCTTATCCGGAAGGTTAAGGACAGGATCTCTGGTTGGGCTAATCGGTTGCTTTTATTTACGCGTCACTTGGGAGATTGTTCACTATTCCAAGCCGCGAGACGAGGTATTTTCTATCATTTGGCAGTGTCATCTTCTGCCCTGGTTATCTTTCTTTCTGTGGCGACTGCTGCATGGTGTTGAGTACTAAAAAGTGTGTATTTATAATGGAGAAAATCATCATTTTACACTCCAAGTCTCACTAACATCCATATTTTTATGTCTTTAAGTCCCTTGTAATTTAATTATGTATGTTTTATTTTAATTAAGTATTTTATGTATTTTAGGGGATATCATGGTCATTTCACAATAAACGAGAGATCAGATGGAAAAACGGACAACACTTTTGAACTCGGATGATCGAAAACCTTAGGAGGAGCATAAAAAGAAAAACGATCGTTTCACATATACGGTCTATTCACACATACTCTGATGCGGTTGATATATACGATCGATATCGACACGCTTCACGACAATCGTTCACTCTTGTATCTTTGGCGTGGCATCAGACATGCGATGACGTGGCACTATACGATGACGTGGCGGCATTTGATTGGACGAATGATGTGGCGTTGACTGATGACGTGTCATGATCCTATTGAACCAAAAATGTTGACCGATGATGTGGCAGAATATTAGTGGATCGAAAAAACGTGTGTACGGTACATGCATATACACAGAATAACAGCGATGATGTGTTCCATCCAATAGGAACTTGCCACGTGGCGCACTTAGGCGTCCAAATTATTTTAATCCGATGGCCATGATTTACTCGACAGTATCTATAAAAAGGGGCTCCCCACTAATTTGACACCCCCGAATCCATTTTTGGACTCCATTTTCTCTAATTCCATCTCCATCTTGTATTTTCTACGTATTTTAATAAAATTCCCATTTTACCCCAACTTAAAGTATAAGTGTCAAATTTCTTTTAAATCTTGGGTTGAAGGTGAAGTCTCAACATGCTCAATGGTGTTAATTTTGTAAATTTACTTTTCCTTCCCCTATAAATTATCTGGTAGTGTATACTTTTCGTAGACAGGATAGTAATAATTTTGTCGGATATCGGTACTTGGAATAACCGCCTCCCTAGGCAAGGTTATTACTATTTTGCACGACGAAGCCCTTAGCACCATATCTATTAGAGTGTGGTTCATGATGAGTGGAAGTTCCCCCTTCATGATTTAATTGGTACTAATAATGAATATTAAGCCGATGGTGCATGTTGAGTACAGATCCGGAGATCCAAGCATTTCATTTTAATAGTTTATTCCAACAGCTTTAATTTAAATTAATACATTGCCTACATAATTGTTATTATAAATCCAATCACCCACTAAGAAAATTAATTCTACAAGCAATTAAAATCCACCTCCTCGTGGGATCGACACTCGTCACCATTGATCTATTCTACAATAGATTCGTGCACTTGCGAGTTCAATAAAATTTGCACAACACATGGTTTCTTGGATACTGATGATGCTTTGTGCGCGCGAGGTTTTGGTATGGTTTCTTGGTGTATCTGTGGTCAGGCTACTGAGACTTCTCATCATTTATTTCTTGAGTGCCCTCGGGTTAGCCAGGTATGGGAGTATTTTCAGCATTGTTTGGGGTTACGGAGGGTTTGTTTTCTGTCGCCCCATGCCTTGCTTTATCATTGGAGGCAATGTGCTCCTTCTCAGTCTCATCTTCGAGTTCTTCTCCTATGCTTCATTTTGTGGCATGTGTGGAAGGCTCGAAATGTTTATAGGTTTGATTTACATTCCTTTTCTGTTAACGTTGTCATTTTTCGGGTGGTGTCGGATTTGTGGCTTGCCAGCTCTGCTTTTGGTTTTCATCCTTCGCAGCTGCGAGGAGTCATGGGTTCTCAGCTTGCGGAGGGGCTGCGTGTGCTTGCTTCACCTCGGAGGCCCATCAGAGTTGTTTCTTGGACGAGGTCGCCTCTAGGGGTCATGAAGCTGACGGTTGATGGTTGCTCTAAAGGTAACCCAAAGATGTCGGCGGGAGGAGGTGTTCTTCGAGGTCATCGGGGTATGGTTTTGGCAGGGTTTGGTTCTTTTCTTGGGCACTAGCTGATTTTATATGTAGAGCTTATGGCTGTCTGTGAGGGGTTGGAGCTTGCTGTTCAGCTTGGATATTCTGTTTTGGAGGTGGAGTCTGATTCGGCTACTGTAATTTCTTGGATCCTCTTGGGCGGCTCTGTCCGTTGGGATTATGCTTTGTCTTTACGCCGAGTTCGTTCTTTGGTTTCCTCCCATTCGGTGGTCATTCGTCATGTGTTTCGTGAGGCTACGTTCGCTGTTGATTTTCTGGTTAACTGAGCTTGCACTTCTCGATCTAGTCGGCATTTCTTTTCTACCAAGGACTTACCTAGGGGTTTATTTGAGATTTTTCATTTGGATGCTCATGCAGTTCCGCACATCAGGCGTTAGATTTGCTATTTGTTTTCTTTTTCATCTTTTATGCTTTATGTATTCAGTTTTTGAGGAGGTTTGGTTCATGTCGCCCTCCTTATGTGTTTTCTTTCCTTTCATGATTTATATTACAGGTATGGGTCCTGCCTAACCCTCTACATTTTTTGCGGTTTGAGATTAAAAAAAAAAAAACTTCCATCATAACTCACTAACATGACTCGCTAACTCAACCAGTGAAACTCATCACTATTGCAACGCCCAACCAATTCTCGCAACGCCCAATCAATTCCCACGTAAGCCATGCATAGATGACATGCATGAATAAACCAATTCTCACGTAAACCATGCATAGATAACATGCATGAATAAACGAGACAGCCAACTCACACGTAAACTACATGCATAAATTAATTAAATTAAGCTCACATCATGGTCTGCTTCGATGGTACTGCGAACTTATTCTTTTTCAGACTACACTGGTGATCCTGATGATTGCCGAGCCATAGGTGGTTCTTGTATATTTGTAGGTCCTAATCTTATTTCATGGAGTTCTAAGAAGCAAAAGGAGTTTCTCGTTCCAGTACAGAGGTTACCGGCGGCTTGCATATACAGCTGCTTCTTTATCTTGGTTTCGATCTTTGTTAAAAGACGTACATATTCCTCTTGACTTCTCCTCGCATATGCTGTGATAATATTAGGGCCGTTTCCTTGGCCTTCAATCCTATGTTTCAGGCAATGACCTGTCATGTGGAAGTTGACTACCATTATGTCCGAGAAAGGGGCGGTGGGTACAATCCA